>JAYDYQ010002685.1:8990000-10320416 GCA_034814905.1 Penstemon davidsonii | reverse complement strand
TCTCATTTAGCTGAAGCTATGGTATGTTGTTATCTAATCTGCTGATTGATGAAACATCTTCCTTTTCTGTGATACAAATCTCCATTACAAGTGATTTATATTACATGAAGTGACGTTTAACCCTGTTGAATCAAAAATATATTACATTTTTGACCTTGTACTAATCACACAAGTGCCACTCCGATTATATCGGAGGGCAAAAAGTGATGACATATCGTGTAGCCCGACACTTGTTAAGGCTCGAAGAATCAACAAAAGCGTAATTATACGCCCTCGGACAAACCGCCTTAAACAAAGAGCAAAAAGTGTAGGTTTACAAGTTTTCGGGTTCAAATTTTCTCCCGTGCAACAATACTTAGCCGATTGCATAGCTAAACACGCGCTTTTACAACCCACCACCCTACCTCCTACCCTCCGTCTTTCGGGGTTGGATGCCTGGTGCCGCCTAAGATTCAGGGCCATATGTTTTCCTTGCAGTTGTTTACTACTATGAGTTGATGTCCAATGCCATCTGCAAAATTTGGATAAAACAGAAGGTTCAATCAAGAAAATGCAAGAAATAATTATTAGAGTTAAATGCAAAAAGACCCCTGTGCGTTGCCTAATTTGCAAAAGAACCATTGGGTAATTTTTATTAGCAAAAAGGCCCCTATGTTCTTTTTTTGTTAACAAAAAACCCCATTTGAAATTTCTTCATAAATTAATAGGGAGTTATGGTCGATTTTTTAAGCAAAGAGGGGGTTATTGACAATTTTTAAAATTAACAGGGGGACTAATGTCAATTTAGGTGAATATGTACTCCGTCTTGGGAGGATTAATTTAGCTAATAAAAATTAGCACAAGGGGATTTTTGCTAATTAAGCAAAGCATAGGGGGTATTTTTGTATTTTTGATTTAAGTTACAAATTTAGTGGTGGAAATGAAAATTCAATAAGTTTTTAAATGTTGTGCAGATGCTGGAAGTTCTGGAACATACATTGCTCGAAAGTAATAGGCAATGATTCGCAAAGCATATATGTATTTGTTTAAAAGTACTCGTTGGATCTTGTGAAACTGATATTAAAAAGATGCTATGGTAATTGTGTTGGAAAATGAAAGTTAAAGTACGGAAATTAAATAAGATCAAAATCATAAGCTATACTAATGTCTAATATTACATAATCTATTTGGATTTGAAATTCCTAGGGCATGTTTAGATCGATTTTGGCCCGTTACTTATTGGTTTGGGTCGAATTTTGAGCGTGATCCTTGGACAAGAAATTTAGATCCGAACGAGATATGAATCCAACCCGAATCAGATTCAACATAAATGGAGCCGTATTTGGGTCGAGCTCTAATCCGTCCCGACTCCAATCCATTGACAACTCCAATTGGATTCATTGCATTGCAAAATGTTAGAGTGGATTTTTTGTTTTTTTTTTTTTTGTCAAGCAGAAGCGGAGGTAGCTTAGCTAATAAGGTCTTCCGCCAAAATAAAAGCAGTTTTCGCAGGAGCCTCGTACCATTGGATCTTGGAGCCCATCACTGAATCATGGCCCATCTTGGCTAGAACATCTGCCACCTAGTTCCTCGTGCGTCGAATATGCCTGAAAGTGACCTCCCATGGCTTCTCAATCAAAGTCCGACAATCCTCCAAATGTGAGTCAAATGGTGATCATCAATTCCTCTCTTGGTGACAAGGGAGAAAACCACTTCCGAAATAACTTCAACCTCCAACCGCTGAAATCTCCATTCCCATCCCAAAATCAGGCCCTCCAGGAGAATATAGTAATAAAATGACTACACATGTTATAAAATGAATATACATTTGTGTAAAAGGAAGTAAAGTTGCATAAAGGCATGTGCATGTTAGCAAAAATATACATACAGAAAGGAGACATATAGTTTTGAAGGTTTTAATACAGTTTACACCCTTAAAGTATGAAAGGTGTATCAATTACCTCTAAAGTATTATTTATAACATGTACACCCTTCTCCTTCATATATTTGGTTTTATTCTCATACCAAATTTGTTCTTAGTCTCATATTTTACTTCATAGTATTATTCTTTGTGATTTTTTTTATACTTCTTGCAAAATTAAAAAGCTCCCATGATTATTTCAATAATTTAATTATTTCACCGTTTATTATATTTATATCCATTATTATTCAATTAGTTATAATATTTTTACTTCAATAATTATCTGAATAGTTGTTATCTTTCTCTATTGTTATTTATAATTTCTAGCGTAGCTCTTCGAATTATTAATCGACACGAGATTCTTACCAATACACATCTAATTTTTCAAGTTTTTAATATAACTGTTCAAAACTTGCACCAGCTCGTTCACACCATATGAACATTTCATTCAAATCATAATTTTAACCATTACAAGTCTAAGATATTACTTCCATTCTAATTTCACAACCAATAGATTTACAGGGGGGGAAAATTTATCGCCCATGCTATATACGAATTTGTGCGGGTTTCAAACAATTACAGTAAAACCCTGAAAAATAAAATGTGTAATATTCATTATGACAATCTAAATCTATTGTCGATTAGGAATTCAAAGAGCCACTAGAAATTTTAAATAATAATGAAGAAATATCGCAATTATTCAAATAATATTGGAGGTAAAAATAAAATAACCGATTGATAATGACAAATATAAATATAAGAATTGGTGAAATAATAAAGAATATAATTGAATGTAAATTATGAGCTTAAGAACAAATTTGTTTTTTTTTTTTGCATAAAGAACAAATTTGTTATGAGTATAAAACTAACCATTAGCATATATAAAGAAGAAGGTAATTTGGGCAACAAAATATAACTTTGACTAATCGAACATTGCAAGGGGGCAAATTTTACATGTAATACGTAAGGGAGTAATTGATACACCCCTCGTACTTTAGGAGGGCACGCTTTATTTAGCCCTAATTTAGACAAGCCTAGGTAGGTGACATTCCCATTGCACAATGTCACATTATAAAAGTAGTCAGACAAATATGTACATTTTCGGTTTTTCTTCGACCACATTATTGTTTCCCCTTTTTTTGGTGGATGTTCCACTTAGATTTGTTTCAATGAATAAAAACTAACAACATGACCTCTCCAAGCACAAATAAAGTAACAATCATTGCTGACAAGTGACAAGCAAATACATTCATGAAAATCAATTCCCAAAAGTCGATTACAACCTAATAATATAAGTTATGAGGAACTAAAAACACAAGATAAGTTTCGATTTTCAACAATAATAATGATGTACAAATGAAAAAAAGTATGTACATAAGATTCTTTCCTATGGTGTGTGTATTTACATTTTGTCCCGAAAATTTCGCCTTTCTAAGAATCAAATAAGAAAAGCAGATACATGTTTACAGTAGACAACCTAAAAAATAAAGGTGACCAATATCAAAGATCATTATGAAAAAAATTATTAAATCTCATAGGACTAATTAGAATTCTTTATATCAATGTTTCAAATTGAAGTCATTTGACTGATGATCAATATAAAACAGAAGCAAAACGGTAACGTAAGAAATCGAACATATGCATGAATGTTCAATTACCAGAATTCAATGTCCTGATATGAAGTTAACTAAAACACAAATATGGCAACAGACAAAGAAAGATTAGAACTTTTTCTCATTATTATAATACTCAAAATAGTATTAAGGATTCAACATCCATTGCAGACAACAAAAGCCCATTTGGCTTATGTGGTTTAAACAACAAATGCAGCAAATTAAACATTAAATCAAAGGAACAACAAGAGAACCTTCAATCTCAGTGTCACTACAGTCGAAGTACACTTCTTGCAATCGACCGTGAATTATTAGGCCTTGTTTTACCCAGTCCCCCACCTCTCCTGCTGCTCCTTAAAGGCGTCAAGTAGAATCGCAAAAGCCCATTATCAACATGATTTGGTGAACACCTTACACTCCGATTCCTATCCAACACAAACTCATCTTTCTTCTTCCCATTAGTTTCCACACTCGATTTTCTAACACTACCTAATGATCCCCCAATATGTTTGCCATTTCTCCAGCTTACGCTACTATTGCTTCGTAACATATTTCTATTAAATCCACCTCTCACATCTCTATTCACTTCGGATAATGACCTTTCTATCCCATTTACTCTACTATATTTATCTTCCTCGTCCTCATCTTTATTATTCCGATGTATAAAACCCCATATTCTCCAACTCCACCTCCTAGACTTTTTGGACTCCTTTACATCCCCATTCCCTATCACGGAATTGCTACTATTTCTAAACCCGTTACCCAACTCAAAAGTCTCGGAACAATCATCTCTCAAAGAGTTCGAATTTGAACCCCTCTCAAACACTTTAGCCCCTTGAAAGCAATCCGCAGTAGTAGGTGAAACCTTAGCATTAGAGACCATCTTAAATTCATCGAGCTCAGCCACAACAGAAGTTGCAGTCTTTCTAGTCGAGCTAGTCCTATCGAGACTCTTCCTCCTCCTAGAAGAAGAAGAATCTAAGTAATAATCCCTAGTTTGTGCTGACCCTCCAGGCGAACACTCATCTCCATTAATACAATTCACTGCTGGTTCTTCCACTGGAATTTGCATATCAGAACGAGGTACATCCTCCATTACAGAAACCATAGGTGCCACCATTCTTGGTAAACTCCAAGAAGCTCGAGGCTCATCGAGAGAATATCTTGGATCATCAAAGCTGACTCTACCGGCATCGAGAGAGAATCTAGGACCGGTATCGCAAGACCTTCTTCCAAACCCGTAATCAGCAATCTCGGATTGAGTTTCTCTGTACTGTCTAGAAATGGGCTTCTCAACTGGCAATGTGGCTAAGATTTTACCATTGTTCTGGTTCTTTGTCTTCTGTTTTTGCCTCCATTTTTGCCATTTCTTGCTGAAAACCGAAGCAGCAGCCCAAAACCCCCCTCCTACGGAACTCTTCTTCTCTCGAGTATCGAGATCTATATGGTCCTTCATAGGCTTCATTTTAGTTACACTCACCCCCTCTTCTTCCACAATCTCATTATTATTCAGCTCAATTTCAACAAAAGTCTCCACCAAATTAGAATCTGGGACAGGCCTAATTTCATCCCCATTATCATCATCATCGTCAATAAAACCTATTACACCATTCTCTACATTCCCAGGGTCTCTATCATCCTCCCCATTTTCAATCTTCTCAAAAACAGGCTTATTAGACTCGATTTTTATGCTAATCTGGGGGTTATTATTATTAGTGGAAGTAGTAGCAGTAGTACCAGTTTTATTGTCGTCGTCGAGTGTGAAGAGAGACAAAAGAGTACTATTTCTAACCCTAACGTCACAGGATTTTCTCTGGGGCTCAAAAGAAAGCCCTAAAGCTTCGTTCTTAGAAGCAGAAAAAGACTTGGTACGACGTAGTTCTGAGAAAAATGAGGTGGGTTTTGAGGGTTTCGGAGGCGGTGGTGGAGGGGGAAAATTGTTGGGTTTTGCGGAGGAGGAGAAGAGGGCTTTAATGGCCGCAGAGGCGGAGGAGGGGCGGCGGGAGGTGGAAGGGGTGTTAGAGGAGGAGTGATCT
The DNA here is from genome assembly GCA_034814905.1 of Penstemon davidsonii. Lineage (NCBI taxonomy): Eukaryota > Viridiplantae > Streptophyta > Magnoliopsida > Lamiales > Plantaginaceae > Penstemon > Penstemon davidsonii. Next base: position 10,314,867 of record JAYDYQ010002685.1, on the reverse strand, counting down.
AGTGTGGTGAGGCGCTCACACAAGCAGGAAGGGCAGAAACCGGAAAATTGCTCCGTCGGGTGGCGGTCACAACTGAAGGAAGACCGCGGCAGCTGCGGCGGAGGAGGAGGCGGCGCTGTTGGGTCAACTGCTGCAGTAATGGGATTCATAACCGTTGGAAGCAAGTGTATACAGTACAACCCCTGCTCATGTTAGTAAAACGAAAAACAAAATAGAGAATAAAATTATTCCACAATAAAAAATGTGCGTGTTTTGGAGAATGTGTGTGAGAGAGAAAGAGAGGATTTTTTTTTTTAGCTTTGAGTTCTTTTTCGACCGGCGAGTGTGTGTGTTGAAGAGAGGAAGAAAAGAGGAAGGGGAAAGAGAAAGAAAAGAAAGTTAAAATCGTTTTCTGTCTATATAAATTATCTTTCTTACTTTTCCGTTGGATGCTTTTTTTTTTTTTATCTTTTTTATTTTTCCCCCAAGTCTGGAAAATACCGTTTTGCCCTAACGGTGAGGGTGAATTTCAACGTGTGATTTTTTTTTTGTTCTTTATTGTATAGTTAACGTGTAGATTTTGGATTCTTTCATTTTCGTGCCCAAACATGGCAATTGACAAATGGCAATATGCACATTAATTGCTAATTACTGTAGTTATTGAGGCAACTCATGACTACACTACTTTTATTTAAGAAAAGATACTATGTGACATTTTTTTTTTCTTTTTTAATAAATGATATGTGGTGTAGTCATTGTATATGTGATGAAATATTTTTTTTTTATCCAACATGTGATGAAATAAATTATATAATTCATCTAGATACTTTATTAATTATATTACAATTGATCAAAATTTTCATCTTTTCAAGTCGAAAATATCGAAAGTTTATGCTTTTAAATCAAACGAAACGAAAATAATATGTAATTTCGAAATTATTTATTTATATGGGACTCTCTTATTTTTCTTAATTTAGTAAAAAAAAAGTTACAATTTTTTCTTAGTGTTTTCGAAACATTTCCGAAAAGTTTCAAATATTTGTCGGACCGAAACATAAACTCAAAACGAAATTTTGATCCATGTATCGTGAAACGTCAATATTCTTAAATTAGATTTTAGAAGTATTTTATTTTTGTTGATGTGTTGGAGCATCAACACAAATTGAATCCTAATTAGATTCTTCTTTTTCGCGAGAAACGATCATTACATCAATATTCAATATTACGCATCAATATCACTAAATCATAAAATTTATTAAATCACAATTACCAAAAACAAATACTAAACTAGAGAAAAACTCACATTAGTGAGAGTTGAACCCATGACTTCTTAGTCTTGGGACATCGCCTTACCAATGAGTTACGGCTTCGTTGGCTTAATTAAATTCTCAAAATTAAAAATATATATATATATATATATATATATTATTGGACAAATTAGAATATTTTTTCCTTTGCCTACCCTCCAAAAAAAAAAAGACAGAGAGAGAACAACAACTATGTAACTCAATTAAAGTGCTCGACCCATTGGCACGATCTGAATCGCTAACTTTTCAAGAAATTCCTTATAGAGGTGTGGAGTCGTGAATTTTATCAAGAGATTCCACATTAAGCCTGCAAATAATTTTATCAAGAGATTCCACATCAAGAGATTCCAATGGAGATGGCCGGGCTGGGGGCGGGGTGGGGCTGCGGAGCTGGAGTCATCTCCAATGGAAGAAGGGGCCGGGCCGGGGCGGCAATGAGGCGGGAACGGGCTGCCTGCGGCCAGTTCCCGCGTGAAGAAAAGAGGGGCGCGTGTTGGCACGCGCCCCTCTTTAAGTCAGGGGACACCACTTGGCGTCTCCTGACTGGATCCTTTTCTTTTTTTTTTTTTTTTTTAAAAAAATTGTTTATTTAATAAATTAAAATAGAAAAAAATATATATATACTTAAATAATTAATAAAATTAATTTTCCCTATTAAATTAAATATGTAGAATTGAATTATTTAATAAAATTTATTTAGTATATTTATTGTATATTTACTAGTATTTAATAAATATATGTAGTCACCAATTTTTAATTTGATTATTTAGTATAATAAAATTAATTTTTTAAAAATTAAAATCATTAATAATTTATTAGAATTGTAATTAAATTTATTTATGGGCAAATCATTAATAAATAAATAGCCCATTTTATTTTAATATTTTTTGTTGTAATTAAAAATTTAATCATTTAACTACAATATTGGTGGTGGCTATATTTTTTTAAATATACGGAATTAGTTAAAAATAAAATTAAACACTTATACACATAATTTAAATTATTTACTCTCTTTAATTTTAATATTTTAATATAATTAATAATTTAATTACAAGTACTAATAATTATTACTATTATTAATATTAATATTAAAAATAAAATTACAACTATAATATTAATGGTGAGAGTGGGCAAACTCAAAAAATGGAATTAATTCCATTCTGGAGCCCTGCCATTGGAGACGACCAGGCAGGGCTCGGTGGGGGGGGGGGGGGGGGGAGGGCTGGCTCGGGGCTCCAGAGCCCCGGGGCTGGCCCTCTCCATTTGAGATGGCCTATAAGCTATATCTAATTTTTTTTTAAAAATACATTCATCATTAGGGTGAGTTTGGCCCAGCGGTGGGAGCTCTTAAAAGCACTTCTAGATCTCTATTGTGATTTTTGAAGTGTTTGGCCCCAATTATAGAAATTGCTTTTAGTCAATCGTGATTTTAATGGTGTTTGGCCCCTAATATCATAATCACTTTTGGGATCTCCAGAAGCTAAAAATCAACTTATTTCAGAAGCTACTAAAGTGTTACTTTTGCAAAAGCTATTATCCAAAAGCAATTATATTATAATTGAATTTTATCATAATCAATTATTGCCAAAATTCATTTTAGTAAAATTAATTCTCCTATAATTGATTTTTGAATCGCTAGGCCAAACTCATCCTTAATCATTACATAAAATTACAAATAATAGAGAATTACCAGATACAAGTAATAAATTAGAATAAAGATTCACATTAATGGGAGTTGAACCAATAATCTCTTGAATTTCGAGCCTCAATTTTGCCCGTGTTTACTACTAGGCTACGGTCTCATTGACTCAAAATTTACTTTTACTTTCTTATTTAAGATTTGTTGGATACATGCCACAATTCGAAAATTGTACTTGGATAACGATGTACTGATCATATACAACCACAAAAAACATATGCAGCAACTAAATTAATACATTATTTACGAAGTATATTTTAGCAATGGAATATTTTTATTTTGCCCCACGATTTAGGATCATCTTACTATTCAGTACCTAAGTTTTTGCATTTCATCACTTTTTCAGAATAAATATTTAAACAATACAATACTTTATATAATTTAATAATTTATATAGTAATTTTAACTATATTATTTAATGTTATAATTATGAAATAGTTAACATGACAAGAAATCTTTGTGACATAATGAGTACTGCATTAGATGAGTGGTATGACACCTTTTGTTTCTCTGCTCCCCTTTTGCCTTAACAATATTCATACTTTTCTTTATGAATGATACTGTAGATATTGATTAACCGTCGAAAAGCAAGCAAAATAAATCAATTAGAAACGGTAAATTAAGTTGAATTCTATAAAGTTGTTTGAAGTCGGGCAGGATAGCGATTATTCTGCAGTCAAGTTCCATCAGATAAATTTGCTACAAGAATACGAGAAATAGGCACCCATGAACCTTCGAGAGAATAAATCTCTTCTTTTTTTTCAAAAACTCATAATCATCAATATCTGAAAATAGTAAAGATTACAACTCCTTTTATAAGACTCTAACCCTAGCTAACTGAAAGGAAATAAGACTCTTAAGAAACTGAATAACTCCTATAGAAACTAAATCACAAAAAAAATAAGGAAATTAAATACTAAAAAAATAAGAAACATAATTATCGAGGAAAACTAATAAAAAGTTATATTGTCTTGGATGCTCCTGCATCACTCTTGATTTGAGTTTATAACCTATTTCTATCATATATGGAGCTATTGATTTTAAACATACCATCTTTGTCCCAAACATCAACTCAAATTGCATTCCAAATATAATTTTTCAAACTCACTATAGTTAGTATTATTTTTCCATCTCAATATTTGATTGAAATCATTCTCTAAATCAGTTTTCAATAGTTTTGCCTATAACTCTTTAACCAATTTTTTCCAACAAAATAAAACGGAGTGATATATAATACAGAAATATCAAGTCGGCTCAATCATCTTTATGTTGATTCTTACGGACCTTTAATCCTCTCTTTCCCTATATTCTTTTTCTTTATTGAATTTGTTTTTGCCTCAACGGGGCTTTTTTCCTTTCTTTATTATTTCATTGATGTGAATTTTCTAGTTAAGATCATATGAATGGATTAAAACCTCATATATATTCATGCTAAACCACGACAATTCAATAAAAAATTCACAAGTTAAGCCAAATATTCATTTATATAAAATGATGAATAAAAAAACGTTTGAAATATTTTTAGAGTCGCGGACACGAAGTCAAATATTAAGTATGAATCATAGTTAAAAAATTCTTATTCTAGTCCAACAACACCTCTCATAGTTAAAAAATATCTAGAATACGAAATATAAGAACTAGAATAGTTACCAGGTCAGTCCAACAACACCTCTCATGCATTTCTTTTTAAGATTATTTTTAATATAGTAAAAGATTTTAATGAAACATAAATAGTTTTATTTTGATTTAAACACATAATATATAAATTACATATAGTAATATATATCGGATACGGATCTGTAACGGACTGGATCAGTCTAGATCCATATTCGCTCCATATAATTCGGATTACGGATCTTCTTAATTGGATCAAGTTCATCGGATAACTAATCGGACAACTATCCTAATAAATCGGACCGAATTCGAATCGGATCCGGATTGAAATCCGCCCCATTGACAGCCCTAGGTAAAATCGACAAATAACTAAACTTTTTAATGTTATTTAAAAAAGAGTAAATAGCATTTTTGGTCTTTTTTATGGGCAATTTTTTGCAAAAACGTCCCTCTTAAATTTTTCGTTGTAGATTTGTCCCTCTTATCAATGTAGTGTAACACATTCGTCCCTCTTAAATTTTTCGTAACAGATTTGTCTCTCTTATCAATGTAGTGTAACATATTTGTCCATTTTAAATCCAAAATACATCATTTGGTGATGTATTTTGAATTTAAGAGGGATGAATGTGTTACACTACATTGATAAGAGGGATGATGCATCTGCTACAAAAAATTTAAGACGGACGAATGTGTTACACTACATTGATAAGAGAGACGAATCTGCTACGAAATATTCACGAGGTATGCAAAAAACTGTTTATAAGGAGGATCAAAAGTGCTATTTACTCTTTAAAAAATAAGAAAGTGAAATAAAAAAAAAAAAAAAAGCTTAAGCCGCAACATTTGTGAAACTGGCCAGGATTGTCTTTTACACATTTGGGTGGCTCAAATCAGAATTTAAAAGAATAACTTTTTCCCTATTTTTTCTCCTTAAATTTGCTTACATCACTCGTCTATATTTTTGTTTTCCTTTAGTTTGGGAGCGGGACTTTGGATTTTCAAAGATTCTTGTCGGAGAGAAAAAAGCAAAAGCAAATCACGCCATCAAAACTTCTCTCTCCCAATCTGAAATCTGATTGTGTTGCATTCTCAAATCGCTTTCTATGCTTTCTTTGCTTTCCCTTCTCCTGCAACTCTTTTTTCTTTGTTTTCGGCCTTTCCTTTTTCCATCTCTTTTGCAATTTCCACGAAAATAATTGAGTTTCATCAAAATTTTCATATTTTCATCGTAAACATCGAAAGATTTATAAGATGTATTTTCGAAACTCTATATTTGCCTTAATACTTTCTTTTTTATTAATTTAGTAGTTTTTTTTTAGCTAGTCTATTTGTTTCTAAGATACATTTAGTGCTTTTTTAAGATCCATTCATAAATTTGATTGAATAAATTGTTGAAATAGTTGAATGAAATATTTTTTTTATCTTTGACTACATACATAAATAATTATTTCTTTTAACAATTTATAGAATTGAAAATAAATGTTATTTCTAAAGAACCAATCTTAAAAGTTTTGTCTTGTGTTGTAATTAATATTTCGGGGTAAATGCAAAATACTCCCCTATGATATGCTAAACCTGCAAGAAACTACCCTGTGAAATTTTTATTGCTCCAAACTTCCTTGTGTTTTCGAAAACCCTGCAAAAAACACCCAATTTATAAAAAATAGGTCATTTTGGATCGACATATTTCAAGAAACCATTCTTAAAATACTTCAAGTTGGTCCCTACAACTTCACGTGATATATTTTAAAAATTATTTCTTGAAATATGTCGATCCAAAACGATCTATTTTTTACAAATTGGGTGTTTTTTACAGGGTTCTTAATAACACAAGGAAGTTTGACGCAATAAAAATTTCACAGGGTAGTTTCTTGCAGGTTTAGCATAACACAGGGGAGTATCTTGCATTTTCCCCTAATATTTCATTAGTTTCACTGAAATGCTAAAGAAAATTATAATCTATTAATTCAGACGTTATTGCTTTACCAACTTTTAAAAGGTTGGGATAATTTAGTTTTTAAAGGAGTATAGCTTTAGTGATCGATCTGAAATTCATTGATTTTATTACTTTTCCTATATTTTTTAATTTGATATGTTAATTGAGTATATATTTTTATAATCTGAAAATGAAAATATATTCGTTAGTTACATTGAAAAATCAAATAATTGATGATGACTAATGTTGTCAGGTGGATAGTGCAAGCCTCTTACACTTGATAAATAAACACTCCCAATTAATGAAACTTGACCTGCACTCAGAGAAGTTTATTCAGATTTGTTGGATTGATATATTTCACTAAAATAACATGAATATATATGCTTGATTTCATTCAAACCCTAATCATGATTTTATCCATCATGTCGATTTGATTTCAATGAGAAGATGAAAGGAAATTAAAAATAGCGTAAGTTTAACTTGATCCCTTGAAGACGATTGAACAAGCTCTTATCTTCCAATTTATAGTACATGCAAGGATTGGTAATGGTATAAAAGCAAGAATACGATGAGTTGGATATCATAAATCCCTCATGAAATCAAAAATAGCAAAATGGTCACACATTTTAATATCTAATTAACGTATATGTTCCCACAAACGTTGTTTCTCTTCTAACATTTTAATTAGTGAGTAATAAGATAAGCAAGAAGAAAATCATAAGCAAAGTTTAATGATTTATCATTTTATGCAAGAAAAATATTTTTGTTTGTAAAATTACATGTTTTAATCAAAAGAGGTGAAGATGATCTTCATAGTTCCAAATTACGGGGTATTAAAAAAGTGAGCTAATACCAATTTATCCCCTGTGAAATGCATAATGTTCAATTTAATGATTTGAAAAATAAAATTTTACCTTCTCGTGAAAATTTTAAAGGAATAATTTACCTCTCATTCAGCCGGAGAGTGTAACTCACTCGCTGAAATTGAGAGTGGACATGAAAAGTATTTTTATATTACAGTGGGATGACGTGCTACATTTGTCATAACATATGGGGATAAATTGTCACATTTATCATAACACAGGGGGGGTAAAATGCCACATTTATTATAACACATGAGGGTAAAGTGCCACATTTAAGAAGATAGTTTTGTCAGTTCGTATTTTTTTTAAGTTTAAATATGTCAGATTGGCGGTGTGAAACTTTTATAATATTATATGAGGTAAATTGTTATTTTTCAAATCACACGAAAATAAATTGAATATTGTGAAAATTATAGGGTGATAAATTGTCATTAACTCTACAAAATAGATGAAAATGTGAGCTACGTATCTTTGAATTTTCACCAAAAATTAATATTGTATATTACATTAAAGTAGAGAAAATTGAATTTCCAAAAAGAAAGAGTGAAGATGTGAATATGAAACAAAGGAATTATGAAGTGAAGTGGGGACCTATCGAAATTAGTCCAAAATATGCTCCCTGGGTTTGCGTTTAGGAAAAGAAATGACCCTGTCCTTAACAAATTTGCACCTTTTTATTCCACTAGAAAAATTTACACGCATTGTATGTGTCTGGAACACGTGTGTCCTATTAATTAATATTTAATTTTTTTATATAATGTGATGCCAAAATATTATAAATATAGTTATTAAAAGAAATAAACATATTACAAAATAGTAATATAAATAGAATTATTATAAGTATTTTACCATTTTATTCAAGGGATTATTGCAATTTTGAAATTAAGAGGAACATGGCCCGGCATGTGTGAAATTGGACTGTAATGTGGATTAAAATTGCTAGTAAATTTGAAGATGTGACACCAATTTTGGCAGCTCGATAAATTATGGGGTAGAAATGTCAACGAGCATAAGTTGTGACACCAAAATTGTAATAATCCCTTTTATTCATTATCAAAATAAAATTCACATATAGATATTTTAGTCCACATATTCACACTTTTCTTTATAATAATAGAGATAAAGAAATATACACTCGAACTATAAACTTTTTTGTCTACATGAATGAGAGCAAAAATTAATATTAGTTCTTTAACTTTTGCAGGGATGTAAAAATAGGATATGTGTAGTTTTGACAAGCAATTTACATCATTATGTATTAAATTTTCACAATTTTAATCATTTTAGCCGCAATTTAATCATAAACTTGCCGAAATTAAAATCAGTAACTTGAAATTGCGACACAAGCAACAAATTGGGGATGTGGTAACCTCATGCACTTTGCCAAATCAACTTTAGTAGAGGAAAATAACACTCTATTTTCCTTCATTTGTTCACATGTCTACTGATTATTAATTAGGGTAAAAAAATTAAAATTCCCTTGCATTTCTTCCTTTCCACGGAAATCGTGGCAATTTGTGGCACTGATTTTAAATCTGGCGAATTTTGGACTAATGTTGCAGGTTAGAGGACTAAATTGCAGTAATTTAAAACATAAATTATGTAAATTGCTTGCCTGAGCTATATGTATTCCATATTTCCGTTCTTGCAAAAGGTAAAGGATTAAATAATTTTCATCAACATATTGTGACATAAATTACAGTTGTCAGAAAGAGAAAACAAAATAATTAAGTTATCATTATTTATAATTAGTAACACAAAAAATTAACTGATAATTAAAATATCTTCACTAAATCATCGTAATAATATGTATTATCAATAAGTATGTCTCACTAATTGTCAATATTACTACTTAAAAATGGGTTTGTCATACATGTAATTGTCACAATTATTTTTGTAGCTAGAGAATTTAAATTTTTTGTCAGGAATCAGGATATACATAAAAAAAAACTAGTTATGAAACCGTACCCTTTTTAAAGTTGAAGTTCTGCATGAGGCAAATCAGAAGATGAAAATGCAGCACTTGTCAACGAAGTACGTGATCGAATAATAAGCGAAGACTTTCATATTATTGACATACTATCTTATTACGTATAATTTAATACTCTGTTCGTCCCATTTATTTTGCTCTTTTTATTATAGTATTCGGTCAAATTTTTTAATTTTTTAAGTGGCTTATCATGTTAAAATATTAAATATTAATATGTATGATGTCATATGATATCATCAACTTATTAGTAAAATATATTAATTAAATTATTTATTATAATTTTTATAAATTTAGTCAAGTTAAGTAGTTGACCGTATCAAGGGAGCAAAAGAAATGGGACGGGATGGAGTAATTCTTTTTCATGGTAACTAGCAAGCATTTAGGAAGATAAAAAAGGATGGAATTTGTTATTTTTTGAAGTGACAGTATGAATAATATTAAGACATGGGTGGCCTAGTTGGTAGAGCAAGTGAGAGCGATGTCGATTGACCCGAATTCGAAACTTCTTGTCAATATTTTCTAGGTCGAGCTCGTCACACCTAGTTTGTCTAGTGTGGTTTAATTCTTTCATGTGGTTTGCGAGCTATTGCATGAGGGCGAGATTAGCCTTATGCACTTCGATGGTTGCGGATCCGTAAAAAAATAATTATGAAGCTAGTTATTGGGTGTGTTGACTTAAGTGGAGATTAAATATTTTTTTTCAAGGAACTCAAATTGTTCATCCCATAATTTTGTCTATTGTGTGTCCGAGTCGTTGTGGCCTAAATGTATTCAGTTTTCTGTTTTGTTATTTGTGATGGACGTTACCCTTATGTTTTTTAATTGCACTTAATGGTATTTATAAAAGTTTATTTATCAAAAGAAATGGGGATAATTAGGTCAATTACTTATAAGATTTTAATAAAAAAAATGGTACTCATTCATAAGCCGCACCGCACCCTTAGCTAAAGCTGGCTAGACTTTTTAATTATTCAAATGGAAATTTAAAAAATTTTAATATGTGTCCACATTAAAAAAAATGTAATTAATAATTAAAATATTGATGGGCCGTGATATATCTAACTAGACCCCGCCGCTAAAGTCACGAGCAATTTGAGCCCGCCGACCCGAATTCGTCAAATATCCGACCATGACGGACCCATCACCCAGTAGCTTCCATTTATTGATATGTCGGTAAAAGCAATAAAATGTACACACACTGAGGAATTAATTGTAGATGATATATGTATAACACCCGACGTCAATGGGGCAGGACTATAATCCAATTTTGATTTGAATTCTATCAGATTTATTAGAATATTTAATCGGTGAAATATTCGTTTAATTTGATATGATTTGTAATTCGAATTGAAGTACGTAGAGCAAATAAGAATCTAAACCTAACTCTGAATTTGATAATAAATAAATAAAATTTATATATGTAAAATCAAGTGTGAGATCGGTGCGAGTAGCATGTCATCCCATGCAAAATCAGTCTCATTACAAGCTAAGGCACGTACCCCAATACTTGTTCGATCATCTGAAAAAGTTGCATCGAAGTTTATCTTGATAAAAAGGTCTACCTCACAGACTCCGCTGCAAATATGAACCCCTTTTCTTTTTTATCGTTGTCATGAATCGACCAAAGAAATCTCTTCAATCACCTCATGTGTGGTTTCCTATCCAAGTTCTCCCAAACCCACACATTTTTGTTGTACCAAATAATCCAACAAATAATCGAGAAGAGAGTGAAATTCCTAATATCCAAAGGTTGTCTCACCATTAATAACCAATCCCTCACAGGCAAATCTGTTGGAATAAATAAACTAGATTCATTAATCTAGATAAGTTTTTCACAAGAAATTAGGTATCAAAATAAGCATTTGGCTAGATGTGAGAAGAATGAAAATCAAATGTGGTGACATGTACTAAATTAGATTCATATTAGGAAATCCTATATATACCTATGTAATCTTGCATTTGTAACAAGTTATCAAGTAAGTCAAATCAAGATAAGTTGATAAGTAAGATTGACATAATATATTTCCTCTACTACTCTTGTGTAAGTTTGAGTGTTGAGTGAATTTTATGCTCTCCAAATCTAACAAATTGATTTCAAGAATCATATGGTGTTTGGAGATGAGTGAGGTCGAAGAAGAGATGTTGAATGAAACTCCATTTCGAGTTGCACAACTTTCCATAAACAATTATGATAATTTGTGGATTCATAGAGCATGAAGTTGATGTTGAAGTTACAACTTCCACGAAGAAAGATCATAAGGCCCTCGCTATCATCCATCAAGGTTTGGATGATATGATGTTTGAGAAGGTTGCAGGGGCAACCACCTACAAGCAAGCATGGAAAATTCTTCAAAATTCATTTAAAGGAGTTCATAAATTGAAGAAGGTTCGTCTCCACATTAACATGAGAGTTCAAGTAGTTACAATTAAAAGAATTTGAATCAATTTCAGATTTTATTTCAAGAGTTTTGATCGTTGTTAATGAAATGAAGAGAAACATATAAGAACTAAAGGATGATTGGATCGTTGGAAAACTTCTACGATCTTTAGATTCAGAATTCAACTATGTGATCGTCTCTATTTAAGAATCGGGGATATGGACACTATGACCATTGAAAAGCTTGTTGGGTTATTGCAATCTCATGATGAAAACCAAAAGAAGAATCGGTAGAAGCTTTGCAAGCAAATTTTGTATTGAAAAATGAAGAGGAAAGTCGTGTCACACTCCAAAGTGTAAGAGGGCGTGGAGGAGATAGTTATCTTGGAAGAGGCGATGATCAACATCCGGATGAAGAGGAGAAAAGTTAAAACTTCAACCAATGAAGGTATGAAGAAATTAAAGAGAAGTCGTGAATGGGATCGACGAAGAACTGTGTGCATTGTCAAAACTTTCAAGTAAGGTACGATAAGTCTAAAGTTCAATGTCTAAATTGTCATGAACATGGTCATTATTCGAGGGAGTGCACGAATGATTTGGAGGAAACAACCTAGTGGAAAGCGAGAATGAAGATGAAGACCCCACTTTGTTGATCACATGCAAAGATGGGGAAAAAGAAAATTCAAAAGATATTGGAAACATAAGCTATGATACATATGTTGGAGTTTTTATGTATGAATGAAATAAATAAGAGTAAGAGATGTGTCTATTCGGTTCGAAGAGGTACCCTTTGAACCGAAACATTGTGTCCCTTTCCAAGAGGCATTTTTTGAGTCTATAAATATGAAACAGAATCTGGCCAATTCTGAATCAATTATATAGTAACTAAAAGGAAAATTACTACTCTCTCTCTCTCTTACTTTCATCACAATTTAGTCCGAAATTAATGTTTGTTCAAGTTCGTCGTGGGTTCATTATGTGTGTAAATAATGAACAACAGACTGTTGTATCTTGGGAGACTACCGGGAATCAAACTGTATGCACCGTGGCAACCCCAAAAATATTGTCTTAAGGAAATTTATTTCGGCAAGCCTCAATCTAATTTTCTAGTTTTTCACGTATTGATTGAAGTATTCTTTGGTTTTTTTCGATACAAGTAAGTATTTCTTACTAGCTTTTATGTTATTATATAATCTAATTTTATTAAAGTTAATATAGGTTAGATTATCTACATTTATTTTATGTTGAGATTTATGTTAAAAATATTTTTATGAAATATTTAAGTACACAGATTGTTAGACAGTAACAACATATGCTAATTTTCACGAGGAATTAAGTTGGGTTGGGATTGGAAAATTAGTTTCAATTAATTATTTGATGAATATGTAGGCATACACCAACATGTGATTGGTCTAGTGGAAGAGGCTAGTCACTACAAAGTAGCAGACTCAAGTTCGAATCCCTGTTGGGAGAGGTTCGAATCCCTGTGTCTGACGCGCCTCGAAATGAATTAAACCCTTGAAAAACCAAAAAAAAAAAGAATATGTAGGCATACTGAACTCTATTCTACCACCAAGACCTCTATCACAAAATTCACAAGTTTGTTAAGCGATCTCAAGTGAAGAACTCTGGACAATTATAAATCTAAAAGACTTATATGATACGAGCGATGAGGTAATACAAAATTTGAGTGAATTTTGTGGATTGTGACCTTCTAGCTAGGTTGTGAGTTTGCAACTCGTCTTGAGAAATAGCGAAATTTCGTCAATAAAGAAACTTCAAGGCACTCACAAAGAACATCCATGCATGAAAGTAGCACCGTCAAAAGAGAAAAATATTATCGAAGTCAAATAGGCAATGTTAGAACTTAGAAGGTACATGTCCAATCACTTATATGTTACCATATATAACGCAATGCACAAATTAGGACCTAGACTTCATATTCTCAATATATAATGTGTGATTGGTCTAGTGGAAGGAACAAATCACTAGAAAGTAGCGAACTCAGGTTCAAATCCCTATGGGGAGAGGTTCCCGTTTTATGTGCCCAACGCGTCTCGAAAATGATTAAACCCTTCGTAAACCAAAAAAAAAATCATTTTGGCTAGTTCAAAGAGACTTTTCAAGATATTTAGATCCGAATTTTAATTTCCACAAACCAAGACTAGTAATTTTCAGACTGGATTTCAATGCAGTGGAACTCCATTTCAGGTCGATCGTGAGCTTTTTAGCCTTTTGAGATAACATTAATCCGATCTACCTTAACATAATACATACAACAAATTAAAGTATAGCATGCACAAACTCATACTATTACTTTTCATAATCTTTAAAATAAACAACATTATACAAGACAAGTAAAGGAATCCCAAGAAAGAATATAGAGTTTGGCATGTTACTAAAGCTAGCCACCAGACAATTAGATCGACAAAGACATGGAAGCATACAACAATTAAGGTGATTTCTAGGGACTTGGGGATTGAAAAATATTCCAAAACAGATATAAATTAACCTGATCATTATGAATATTATGTTACTAAATTGCATGAACCCCTGACAAGATTTCAAATCATCAAGAAAAAGGGCTTTAATTTCCTGCAGATCTTCTAATACCAAGTTGCATGAAAATCAACATTGTTAGTAATGGTAAAGGTTAATTATAATATTGAAAAGCTAAGACCATATGCTTGTCTCACCTCTTCTTGCATCTTATGTATATTGAATTAAGTGCTTGGTAATGTGAAAGCGAGAAAAAGATTAGCCCGCTAAATATATATTAGAAAGAACTATGGCTCCTTATGAATATGTATTGGCCTTATTTAGCCAGAATCAATCCAATTCACGTACGGACGATGTTGATACAATACTCTGGCTCCATAGTTTATTTCTTTCTAGACGTAAGAATGATCATAATCTTAATTTAGGTGTAAGAGAAATCGTAAGCTCTTATTCATTTCATGGCATGGAAAGACGACGATATGTTCTCCATATCCTAGAAAACTATATAACTATGAAAATAGATTTCTATAGAAATAGAATTAGGGTTGAAAATCAAATCAAGCTACTCGATACTCGGCTCGAGCTCGTTCGATAAAAGCTCGTTTGAGCTTGGTTCGTTAAGAAATCAAACCAAGCTCAAACACAAGATTTCAAGCTCGATAAAATTCAAACCAAGCTTGAACAACATGTCGTTCGATACTACTCGGCTCGTTTACACCCCTAAATAGAATAACTAAAAGAAGGAAAGAATTAACTGAAAAAAAAACGAATCCTAATAAATAAGGAAATAATACAATTAGAATCTTGACAAATGTTTAAGTGAAACTTTAAAATTTATCTATCTACTTTTTTCATCTTAAACTCTATAAAAAAATATTGGCTCGACATTTTATTACCACCCACTTTTTTTCATCTTAAAACTCTATAAATTAACGGTCATTGATTTCACACTATTTGAAAATACCTCAATACTCAAAATTTAATATTATACATTAAATTATGAATACACCCAATCCAAGAAAAGCATCATACGTATTTCCCTGCTTTAGAGTTGGAATGGAATACTCCTTCCCTTTTTTTTTTTTTTTTTTGTCGTTTTTTAGGATTGCACACGCATTAAAAATGCAATAAATAGTCATTTTTTAAAGCAAAAACCCCAAAATATCCTTTTAATCCAATAATAACAGCATTAATTAGCATTTATTACAAGTACTAATAAGAAGGGTAATATTGGTAGAAAACACGTAATTTTACATTGAAATCTTAAAACGATAAATAAAAGTAAACAATTTTTTTTTTTGCCAAAGCGACAAATGAAAAAAAACGGAGGGAGTAGCTTTAAGCCCACCTGCCCCACCATGAAAACCCAAGTTTGGGCAATGCACATAAGTCCACATATTACTTTCAGTGCCAAAAACCAATAAATGTGGCCCATAGAACTTGGGATCTAGCCTTTAAATTTCTTGCCATAATTCAGTTGCATATAATACACACTAATTAAATAAATTTGTTGAAAATTAATCCTTTCTCACGTATATGATTATTCCAGATAAGATACATTTATATATTTTATAAAATACTATATTATTTTATTATTTATTTTATGAATAGTATATACATTAATTAAAAATTATTTTAATAAATATGTAAATAAGGTTAAATAACGAGGATAAAATGATAATTGATTTCATAACGATGTTAGTGATACTAACGGAAGAAGGGATACACATAAGGGAATTTTGGTTTTTTGCAGAAGTGGAATATCGTGTATTTTATCCCCAAAATCCCTTACTTGTTTGGTTGTCACTTGTCAGGAAAGTGAGAGGAAAATGTAGAAAAATGAAAAGAAAAAGAAAAGAAAGGAGAAAAGGAAAAGAAATTATATTTTTATTTCAAGTGTTTGGTTGTTAGAAAATTATATTTGTATACACATATTTGTTTGATTGCTAATATTTACAAAATTAAAGACATTGAAATTGATGAAAATAAAAAATATCATAACAATGCCAGCAAATTTAAAGTGCAAAATGAGTCAATGAATCTAATAAAACTAACAAAAAAAAAAATTTGAGAGAATTGCATTTTTGGTACAGAGCTATAGGTCAATTTCTACTTTTGGTAAATAATTTTGTGTCCAACACATTTGGTACAGAGCTTTAACAAATTGTGACACATTTGGTACAACCGTTAAAAATTGCCGTTAAGGGGTGACGTGGCAGTTAAGTCTAATTGCAAAGTTGATGCCATTACTTATGTTGACTAATAATTTTACCCCATAACATTTCAGGTTACCAAAAAATCCCCACATCTCCAAATTTAGTGACGATTTTAGTCCACATTGTTGCCAAATTTCAAAATTGACTCGAATAAGACCACGGTGCGGGCCAATTTGAAAATTTAACTTATTTTATTTAAATAACTAATATTAATAAATTAAATAATACTTTAACATAAATATCACCAAAATTAAGAAAACATATTCTTTTTAAATATAAAATTTATATAATAGCATTAATCTATTTAACGGCGGCATGGGTCTTCGGTCCCAGGCCATCGCCGGCCTGGGATCTTCGGGAACCCAGGCCGACGGTGGCCTGGGTTCTGTAGCATAATAGAACCCAGGCCGGCGGCCGGGGTTCTTCTATCCCAGGCCACCGCGGTCTGGGTTCTTCTATCCCAGGCCACCGCAACCTGGGACCGAAGATCCCAGGCCGACGGTGGCCTGGGACCGAAGACCCAGGCCGCCGACGGCCTGGGAATTGGGGTAGGGGGGAGGGGAGGGGAGGGTTTGTGGGTTGGGTTGGAAGGGTGGGGTTGGGATTTTTTTTTAATTATAATTATTTATTATTTATTATTTTAATAAATATTAAATAGTTTTAATTATATAATTTATTATTTTAGTAAATATTAAATATATTAATACTATTATATAAATCTTATATTTAAAAAGAATATATTTTCTTAATTTTGGTGATATTTATGTTAAATTATTATTTAATTTATTAATATTATTTATAAATCAAATTAGTTATTTAAATAAAATAAGTAAAATTTTCAAATTGGTCATCACATGATCTTATTCGAGTCAATTTTAAAATTTGGCAACAATGTGAAATAAAATCGTCACTAAATTTGGAGATGTGGGGCTTTTTTGGTAACTTGAAATGTTATGGGGTAAAATTATCAGTCAACATAAGTAATTGCATCAACTTTGCAATTATACTTAACTGCCACGTCACCCCTTAACGGCAATTTTTAACGGTTGTACCAAATGTGTCACAATTTGTTAAAGCTCTGTACCAAATGTGTTGGACACATAAAGCTATGTACCAAAAGTGGGAATTGACCTATAGCTCTGTACCAAAAATGCAATTCTCTCAAAAAAAATTGAAATAAATCACAGTAGTCCTTTAGATGAACGAATTTTGTTCCCAATTCTAGCTTTGACTAATCAATTAATAAGCTATGTGTGTATATATAAATAAGATTCTTTTCTGGGTTATTTACGTTCAGATTCTTTGAGGTTTATCGTCATTATACCATATGAGAAAAATAATAACAAACTTTCATTCAATTTCTTGACAACCAAACAAGCCGTAACAGAGCAATATTTTGTTATTCTCTCTTCCTAGTTCTACCCTTAATAGCACTCTTTTAATTTTATTTATTGCCCTTGACCTATATCTATCAAGTTTTTTCTTTCTTTCTTATGATAAGAACTTCCAGCAAATTCTGAAAGAAAATTCACTAGAAAATTTAGTTATCTATCATTCAAGAATTCAAAAATAATAAAAAGGAGAGAACAAATAGTATATTACAGTCTAGTAGATAAAAAAAATCTAATTTGCAACTTTTATGTGAAACTTTTAAGATGATGTGCATATATCAAAAAGCTAATTTGAGAATAGGACATTAGATCAAGTCGATCTCGTGAATTAGATAAAATTAGACTGACCAAGAGTCTAAGATTACCGACTAGTACTTTCACAATTTTCTTTCATATAAATGTCAAAAAATAGAAGCTCAAAAGATTTAGTTTGTAAATAAAAGTAGAAAACAAAAAGATTCACCATCCAAAAAGATTTTCTTGTCGAAAAAATTCAAG
Source organism: Penstemon davidsonii (assembly GCA_034814905.1). Classification (NCBI taxonomy): domain Eukaryota; kingdom Viridiplantae; phylum Streptophyta; class Magnoliopsida; order Lamiales; family Plantaginaceae; genus Penstemon; species Penstemon davidsonii. The sequence goes on along the minus strand of JAYDYQ010002685.1, from coordinate 10,296,498 downwards.
GAGATAATAAAAATGAACAAATTTAGAATATTTATTTCCTAATATTAGAGTAAACATAAAATAAATACTATAATAAAGTATGAACATAAAACGTACAAACGTGCCGTGTAAGGATAAGGTCTAGTCTTTCTCAAGTAATGTCCCATGTGTGTCTGTATCACGTATTCACGAATTGTGGACATAATTTGAATTAATATGAGAATCTTGAGAAAGTTAGGTGTAATTTAAGGGCATTCATGTACCCACGACTGAGTCTTGCGGAATTTATTGTGTGTGATGTATTTTGTATATAGAATTTTCAAATATTAAAAATATAAATAATTCAAAATTATCCTTCACTTCTTTCTTCCATATTTGCACTATATAATATTTTTTTTAGGGAGATTTGCACTATATAATTTTGATTTGCATATAGTGAAAGAAAAGTTTTGGCAAGGTGCGGTTCGTTTCATGAATCAATAAAAACATTTCAACTTTTGAATCAATGAAAATAACAAATAAGGTGTAATATTGAACCTGTTTGGAAGGGTTCTGGCCTGGTCTCGCAGATCTCACGAAATTGATCAAACTCTTTACTGATCAAACTGCCTTGGTCTCGGAGATCTCAAATCCCATAAAACTCATCACAAACTTATTCAATAACCTACAATCAAACTCTTTACATACCACTTTTTTCTCCCCAAAACTCTATAAAAAAATTAAATAAAAACATTGATTTGACACTATTACCTAGTTTTTCCCCTAAACCAACATACAAACTCAAACCAAGTAGGATTTCAACTTTTTCAAAACCACAAAACCCAATATTCAAATCTTAATCAAATGGTGTTTCAATAGTTTCACCAAAAACAAACCAATTTTTGAAATTAAGGCCAGCAAAATCGAGCCAAAACCCTTTCAAATAGGGCTTTTGTTTGTCTTGAGACTCTCTTATTCTTCTATAAATTTAGTAATTTTTCTATACCTTATGAAATATTTTCGTAAAATTTCAAAATAATTTTAATATTTAGTTGACCTAAACATATACTAAACGAAAATTAAATCTGCAGTTACCATCACTATATTTTAAAAAAAAAATAGCAAAAATACTAAAATACCCTTCAAGACTCGAATATTAAGAGGTGAAGCTCCCCATGCTCACCAACTCCGAAAATATAGTGAAGACACCCTTCCTTTCAAATTCCCAACTTTTTTCCTTTTTTTTTCTTTTACTTCTATTTTCTTTGTTTTCAGTGCCTAATTTCTCGGAAAGTCGAATCTACATTTCTCCAACAATCAAACACCATTTTCAACAAATTAGGCATAATTCATAAAAAAAAAATTAGGCAAATCATTTAATTCCCTCATTAAATAAAAAGTGATCCACCATCCCTCACGAATCATGCCATCATCATAAATTTTCCAAAAACTCTTCTCGTTCTTTCCATCTAAAACAAATTACTAAATTCAAAACAAACAGAGCTTGACTTTCTTTCTGTCATGGCATGCGTTACACCAACAAGAATACATCTAAATTCTCCAAATTTTCAAAGAAGCCCTTCTCATTTGGGCCCCATCAGTTTTCGAAAATCCCATTCCTTTTCCAAATTACCACAAGCCCAGAACAAATGGCTCTGTTTTCCATTAAAGTTACAAGAAAACGTGCATGCAAGAATAAGGAGATCAAAGTACTGTTTGTTTGATGAGAAGAGGAGGGATTTTCCGATTTCTCGGTCCACGGCGGAGGGGATAGAAATTTGTACTGAAGGGGGTTTCATGGCGGCGGAGAGGTTTAAGGTGGTGGCGCTGGTGGCGGGAGTTATGTGTTTGTGTAATGCAGATAGAGTTGTTATGTCTGTTGCCGTTGTTCCTCTTTCTGTTAAATATGGTTGGAGTAGTTCTTTCTTAGGCATTGTCCAGGTACACTCCTTTTTATTACGCGAAATCTGTACAAAATTATTTTATGAAATTAAAAATTGTTTATGGCATGGAATCTCCTTGACACATGGGGTTCTGTGTCGATTATTTAATTATTTAATAGTACATAGAAATTTAGTGAAATAAATATTGAAATGATAGTTTTGTGCAGCTGTAGTATCGAACAACATATTGTTCAGGTTTGGTTTAAATTTTCTCGAAATTAAAATTGTGTTTGAGTTTGGTTTGATTTCTTAACGAACCAAGCTCAAACAAGCTTTTATCGAATGAGATTGAGCCGAGTATCAATTAGTTTGGTATTTTACATGTATTTTTGCAATATTTAACTTATCGAATCAAGCTCGAGTAGAGCTTTAAAACTTATCAAACGAGAAATCATGTTCAAGCTTGTTTGATTTGTTTGACGAATCGAGCTCAAACGAGTATCGAATAGTTTGATTTGATTTTCAGCTGTACGTGGAGGTTTTGCTTCCATTAGACTAGTTATATGGGGAAAAGCTGGTTTGTTTAATGGTAGTTGGATTTCAATTTTGTGTTGTTATTTGATGGGAATGTGTTGGTTTTATTACTAGTTGGTAGTTGGTTGTGTTTATGATGAGCATTGTTGCATGTTTTGGTGGTTGTTGAGATGTGATTTGTGGGTACTACTAGTGGGCCCCACCTGCCATAGTAGGATGTACCAAATTCTAAAGTCTGCGCCCCCACCAGCCCACCTACCTAGATAATTTTTTTGGACAAACATACCAAGTCGATTAGGACTGTCAATTTTGCAAAGAAATTGTAATTTTGTTTGTGTAATATACTTGTTTGTGTGGGATTTATACGACTCTGGTTTCTTTCACTTCAATAGCTAGCTTTTAAGGTAGGGTTCTTTCAGATTCATAAGAAATTCGAATTGTTTTTATAGTCGGAAATCAAAAATTGCAATTCTTGCACTTTTGTCCCGTACGTCTTGTAGTATCTTGCGAGCATTTTTACTATTCTCTATGTACTTTTCTTTCGCTTGTGATAGGATGCATTCTTAATCGTTTGATGCTTCTACAACGATTTTTTAGTGATGAAATTGCTTTATTGGACATAAATTTCAATAATTATATTTGAAATTCTTCATAGACGCCGTTGCGTCTTGCGTTGTACCAACTATGAGTAGGAGCATAGTATTTTGATTGCTTGAGCTATATATGATGCAGAGTAAAGTCAATTTTACAAGCAAATTTGGAGCTTGTAGATACTTCTTGTTTGTGTCTAGACAATAATCAAATGCTATTGCTTTTTGCATAGTCATCCTTTCTATGGGGATACATGTGTTCCTCTGTTATCGGAGGCGCCTTAGTCGATAAATACGGAGGAAAAAGAGTTATCGCGTGGGGTGCAGCTTTATGGTCTTTAGCCACACTCCTCACCCCATGGGCAGCAAATCACTCCACCGCTAGCCTCTTAGCTGTTCGTGCTTTCTTCGGATTTGCCGAAGGAGTAGCTCTACCTTCAATGAATCACCTTTTATCAAGGTAAGAAAAACAAACGTGTATTTCGAGATCATGAATATCAAATGCATAAGTTGATAATGTTGTTTTTGACTTAGATGGTTTCCTACGAACGAAAGAGCAACTGCAGTTGGGATATCTATGGGAGGATTCCAACTCGGAAATGTCGTGGGATTGGTCATAACTCCTCTTGTAATGTCGACTATCGGAATTTCTGGCCCTTTCATACTCTTCACTACTCTCGGACTTCTATGGCTACTTACGTGGACGAATAAAGTCACAAACGACCCACAGGAGAGCGATTCGATTAGTAAATCTGAATTGCGGTTAATTCAAGCTGGGAAATCCGATAATTCGCATGTTGTTAAGGGAAAGCTTCCGCCTTTACGACTTCTCCTATCGAAAATGCCAACTTGGGCAATAATCTTTGCTAATGTCACTAATAATTGGGTAGGCTTTCTTTTCTCTTTTCATTGCATACAAATTTAAGGAATTTAATGTTCTCATAGTATATATGATGCTATTTGATGCAGGGGTACTTTGTTCTTCTATCATGGATGCCTGTTTATTTCAAAACTGTGAGTACCATTAATTATATGTGCATATTTTAATCATTCTGTTTCAAATTATAGATTTGTACATTTGCAAACAGAAGCAACTATACATCCATTTTGGTCAATGTTATTTTTTTATTAGCTAAAAACTCCATCGTAAATTCCTTCATAAATCATACAGAAGATATTACCAATTTTCAAAGTTAATAGTTGGATTATTGTCAATTTTTTAAGTGAATAGGGGTGGTTTTGCATCTGTTGGTGGGAACATAATTGTCATTTTTGCTTGAGAGGGGGGGGTTTTGCTAATAAAAATTAGCACTGGGGTGGTTTTTGGTAATATGGGGTACTTTTGCATTTCACTCAAAATGTGTTTCCTTCATCAAATGATAGAACATTCAGCTTCTTATTCTGTTCGTTTTCGTTTTCCTTAACGTTTTACTCACTGAAAACATAGCCTTAAAGAAAAGGAAAAGAATGTCGCTCATTGCTCGTACGTGTGTTAGGTGTTTGATGTGAACTTGAGGCAAGCAGCTTGGTTTAGTGCGGTTCCGTGGGGGACAATGGCGATTTCAGGGTACGTTGCAGGGGTATCATCAGATTATGCAATAAAATCGGGTTACACTACAACATCAACAAGGAAAATCATGCAATCAATTGGTTTTATCGGGCCTGGTGTTGCATTGCTCTGCCTGAACTATGCGAAGACACCGATAATTGCAGCCGTATGTATGACCATTGCATTGAGTCTAAGCTCTTTCAGTCAAGCCGGGTTTTTACTCAATATGCACGTAAGTTATTTAGACTCGATTATTTTCTAAATCAAACATTTATTTTAGTTCTTTTAATTTTTATTATGGATTGAACTGATTTGGATGTTTTAATTGTTTGATCAGGATATAGCACCACAATATGCAGGATTTCTTCATGGTATAATATTGAATACACTTTTAATTGTTCTTCGGGTTAATGGGAATTTACCCCTTGTGATATTCATAATGTTCAATTTACCTCTCTGTGATTTGAAAAAGAGTAATTTACCCCCTGTAAAAAATTTAAAGAAGCAATTTACCCCCTTGAGCCGGAAAGTGTAACTGACTTGCCGAAATTGAGAGTGGGCATGAAAAGTGTGGTTGTAACAGAGGGGGTTAAATTGTCACATTTATCATAACACAAGGGGGTAAATTCTCACATTTATCATAACACAAGGGGGTAAACTGCCACATTATCATAACACAAGGAGGTAAACTGCCACATGTAAAAATATTAGGGAGTCAGTGTGAAACTTTTATAAAATTACAAGGGGGTAAAGTGCTATTTTTCAAATCACGGGAAGGTAAATTGAACATTATGAATATCACAAGGGGTAAATTGTCATTAACTCATCATTATTCTTCAGTTGCTCATGATGAAATGAGGAAAGGATCACTTTAATTTAAATGAATATTTTTTTTTTTTTTTGTTATCAGGGATTTCAAATTCAGCAGGAACACTAGCAGCAATAATCAGTACAATTGGGACAGGATATTTTGTAGAATGGTTGGGATCTTTCAAAGCATTCTTGACTCTCACTTCATGTCTCTACTTTGCTACAGCCATCTTTTGGAATCTTTATGCCACTGGAGAACGAGTTTTTTAGACATAATATATAAAATTAACGACGTTTTGTAGAGGTAATTAGCCGTTAAATTAATTTTTGCTAGGCCAAATTTAGGAATAACAATCTATAATTAAATAATTAATTTTATATCCGTCTTATTGTAATTCTTGTACAATCACATGTTTGAAGGCAATTCCAATGTTTCCTTTGAATTCTAAGTCCATATGTACTACCTACAAAACAAGTTGTGTTGTTTGTACAAATGGATATAATTAATATAGGGGAAAAAACCAATTTTAGTCTTTTTTTTAGAGACGCGAAAATGGGACACATGTAGTTCTTTCGGGCTAGCAATTTTACACCGTTTATGTTTTAAGTTGTTGCAATTTTAATCATCTTATCTGCAAATTTAGTCATAAATTCGTCGGGTTTTAAATTAGTGTCCTTGAATTACTACGCAAGCAATTATATTGGGGGTCTTCTGGCCGCCACGCGGTGATAATCAACTACGTCACCTTGTGAAATTAGCTTAAATTGGAGGAAATAACATATTATTTTCGTTCAATTATTTTTATACCTACTATTAGGGCAATGATGTTATAATTCTCTATTTGTTTGCTTATGTAGAAATTTATGGACATTCATTTTAATTTCAGCGAACTCGGGATTAAAATTACGGATAAAAAGACCAAAATTACAGCAGCGTAAAACATAAAAAATGTAAATTGCTGACAAAAACTACGGGTATCCATTTTCGCGTCCCCCGGGTATCCATTTTCGTGTCCATGTCAAAGTTAAAGAACTAATATTGCTCTTTTACCATTAACATAGTGAGTCTGACTAAAAATTATCGTATAGTTGCACACCATTATAGCCCCTTCAAATTTCAGCTGTCAGCTAAAACAGAAAAGGCATATTTTACCCAATCCGATGTTTTCATTTTTCAATACAATTATGGAGGCCCAATCTCGCGGGTTTTACGAGACCGGTTCACAACCATTCCAAATGAGTTTTTATCAGATCCATGAAATTTATCACAAATCTACACAGAAATTCTTGAAACCTATAAAACATTAATTTGAGACGTACCATTTATTTTTTGTCTGAACTCTCTAAAAAAGACAATGATTTGACACCTACCACCTACTTATTTTCCCGCACCCCAACATCTAAAACAAATCAAAGTGGGGTTTCAACTTTTCAAATAACAAAACCCAATATTCAAACCTTAAACAAATTATATTTTAAAGGTTTCATCGAAATCACTCAAACCATTTTTAAAAATCAAGACCCACAAAACCGGGTCAGAACCCATCCAAATAGGCCTAGAGTGTGGACGTATTTAAGGTTTGTTGGATGCTAGGGTGCAGTGTAGTGGTCTGCACCCACTGATGATTGACAAGTGTCCCATGAAGGAGAAAAAAACAAAATAAATAAATAAATAAATAACACTTGTCAATCATCAACGTGGTACAGACTAGTGCCCTGCACCCTAGCATCCAATAAACCCGTATTTAATTCGTAAAAACATTAGTCAACCTCCAGTTTTGCTTAAAAAAATAGGAGGATTGCGTCTTTGACTGGGTGTTTTAAAATTCTTTTAGATATTTGAAACATAATTTATATGAATACGGTTGGAATTGGAATTCGCAGAATATACAATGAAAATTAAAAGAAGGGTAACTGGCTTAAAATGAAATATATACTTTGAATATTGAAGTTTCGAAATGTAAAACATGTGTCAAAATCTTAAAAGTTATCGAAATTTGAACAAAAAGATATGTCTTATTAAAAGAAAACAAAAGAAATGTAAAATTATATTGTACTACAAGGGTGAGATCATGTAATGAATAAAACATAAACAAAACTTGGATTTAAAATAAAGATAAATTATTTGTTAGAAGCTCGTTTGAATTCGATTCGTCGTGCTTATCAAACAAGCTTCAATAATATTTTTTAGGCTCATTTCAGGCTCATTTCAAGCTCAAGTCAATAAGTTAAAAATCAAAAAAACGCATATAAATATATCAAGTTATTTATTACTCGACTCAAACTTGTTCAGTAAAAACTTATCCGAGCTCAATTTATTCGATAAATGAATCAAGTTCAAACAAGCTCGATACAAACTTCAAAACAAATTTAAATTAGTCAACGTTCCAAACTATTTAAGTCATTCAGGTCCCTAAACAAATCATAGATGTGGCCGCCTATGGTTGACCAAAGTCGTTGCAAATGACACTTACCAAACCATTTCTTCTATTTATCAACAGCTTCAGCTTCTAAATTCCCAGTCAAATTAAATACACTTTAAGCCTTTATTGTAGGCCTTTTTCTCAAACTCGGATATATTCTTGAATTGTGCTTCTTTTCTCTTTTTTTTTTTTTTTTGCATCAAGATCGAAATTTGGTAACAATTTTGATCTGGTTTCAGTTTGAATTTGCTTTAAAGATATGAATTTTAACAACATGGAAGAATTTTGGGTGTTCTACATGAAGCAACATTCAAAGCCAGGTACAAGGCGTTGCCATTTTGCAGGAACAATTTGCAGTATTTTGTGGGTGGTATATGCAATAATTGTTTCCAATTGGTGGTTATTGATATTTGTACCTTTATTTGGGTATGGATTTGCTTGGTACAGTCATTTCTTTATTGAAGGGAATGTTCCTGCAACTTTTGGGCACCCAATTTGGTCTTTACTATGTGATTTCAAGATGTTTGGACTTATGCTTACTGCTCAAATGGATAAAGAAATCAAGAGGCTTTCTCAGAAATAAACCTACCACTATATATATATATAAAATATATATTGCAACCATACTCATGATCCCTATTATGCTGAAATTAAAGCTTTGTAGTTGTAATAATAATATGTGACCTTTGAATTTGAATATATATATGTTTTCTGGTGTAACTTAATGTCATATTTTCGTTATGTATTGTATTTGGTTGTAATGTTGAAATATATATTTTGTGTTTATTAAAATCTAGTAAGAACAAATTTGGTGGATGGCCGGCCATGCATAGGGTTCTTGGTGCAACGCCTGAAAATTGTTGAATTACATTAGAAACAGGCAAGAAGTAGAGGGGTCAACAAGCAAAATTGGCTTTCCAACAAAAATAGAATTGATTTAAGATCCAGAAGATGAAGAAATAGCCAAAGCCAGAGTTTCTTAATTTCATCGATTATTCAATATCACCACAAGCACATATTTCAAATCGGATTGTTGTACTGGTCTCACCCTCCAATACACATTTCGACACATGTCTCGTGAAGGACACGTGTCAATTCTTGTATTAGAGGGTGAGACCCCAACATCAAACAATCTTAAAATTTTGTATGAGTATGTATTTCAGAAAGTTTACCGAATCTATTCATATTTTGACGGCAAATGGTCTTCATTTTGTTTACTTAAAACCATTATCATTAGGAAAATTCACTAAAACCAATTCCCTAGTGCATTCTGTTTTGTGTGATTTTTGAAAGTTTTTGTTTTACTTGTTATAGAATAGAAGAAAAATGAGAAAGAACTTGGGAGAGGCAATAAACAAACTTCACTTAATTTAACAATAAATCAAACAAACACAAACACTGCACCTTAGCTAACATTAGAGTTATGTTTTGTTCAAAGTTCAAACCAACCTCAACACAGCAGAAATCATCATAAAATTATCACTACCGATCTTATTGTATATAGTACAATTTTTTGAGAACTTGAGGCCTTATTTGGATCTATTATGCTCCATGCATTCCAAATTTTGGCTCGGCCAAACATCATTCAAGATAAGCTTCACAAGCACAAACTCACAAAACAAACGGTTTAACTTAAAATAATACTTCTTATGTCCCTTGTTTTTTTGTAATTTCAGTTTTTTGCGCGGAATTTTAGATAAAAGTTAAAAATGTGAAAATTTTAGGTATCTTTATATAAATATCCTTAGAAGTAATGATTGAAAGTTAATAATGTCAAATCATTACTTTATATGAGAGAGTATTTTTGAAAAAAATAATTTCATTTATAGAAATTAAGTGTTATTTTGAAACATCCCAAAATGAAAATAGTAGTGAAAATTTAGGGATAGATGAAGCAATTTTTTTGGTGAAAGTAATAATTTTCCAATAACATCCATTAACATAGGAGTTATTTTAAATATTAAAAAAAAAAAAAAAAAAAAAAAAAACATGATTCGACATCTATCATCTTCCATTTTCCTATAAGTCCAACATCAAAACTACATTCAACCCACGACTCACAAGCTTAACTCCCCATTTAATAAACATTATTTATATCAGAATTTTTTTTTAATCAAAATAGATCTAAGTCATATTTCAATTGTTTCGTATGAGTATCAAGAGAATAGAATACCTAGCCCAAATATTTTTCACCCAAATTCATCTAAAACGATGTCCAAGAAACTTAGAAAAATTTGTAACCTAGAATTAGTATCTGAGTTTCAATAAAAAGAGAAATAAAACATCCAACTACACATCACCATAGTATATAATAGCTAACCTGTCGAGAACATAACGTCAAAGGACTATAATCTATATTCACAACAAAGGATTACTACTTAAATTACCAATTCTAAAAGTCTACCTTTTGGACAATTCAACCACAACTAATTTTAAAATAAAAAAACAAACTTAAAACAACAATGTACAAGGTGATCCTGTAGCTATTCCTCTACGAGAAACAACGGACACTACGGAAGGAAGGCCCGATTTTGGATTGTAGCTTAAAGCATGCCAATTAAATCTTGCAAAGAGAATGCATTTTCACCTAGAGTGCATCAAAGAGAATCCTGCAGATTGTGCTAATAATTCATCACCTACGACGAGGAGCTGCATTGGAATGATGGTGGTGGGCTTTGCTCTCATGCTGTATTCTATCAGCATACATTGGTAGCCGGATGATTTCATTAATCTCGTTCAATAAGACGTCCTCAGTGATATTGTCCTTTATACTTCTCATAACCTGTATTCAGTTCTGGATATGATACAAAAAAACTTGAAGGAATTAAGAAAAGAAATGTGCAACTAGATACGGTACTTACCTTCCTGTAGGTGTTAAATTCATTAGGGCTCCCTTTATCTGGCCTGACCCGCATACACACCCATACGTTTTCCTCAGAATCCCAAGAACATTCAACAATCTTACCCGAGTATGTTGAAGCATCAGGCCCTTCTGCAAGCACAATTAGAAATATTTTGAGAGAAGCCAATAGACAGCATATGCCATGATGCAAAACAAGAAAGAGCATATAACAATTTTTTTTCTAAAGAGCATATATCCACTATAAAGATAACTCATCAAGTAATCTCCAAAATAAAATAGAATGCTTATGGAAAACTCTTTGTCTAATGTTTGATCACTTAAACATCAAGATCAGTTTGTTGTGATCTAAGTTCTAACAAGTAAAATGGTCGTATTCTGACATGCAAATTAGATGTAAGATTTTTGCACATACCATAAAAGTGCACTTGATGACCAATTAAAGGTGGAAGAACTTTTTATAACCTCTTTAAGAGAAGAAACTATATTAATGAAAAAGAACAACTAACCGGGGAAAATAACCCTATTCCCTTCCATTAATTTCTTCTTCCCTCGTTCATTTAGATAAAGTGATTGGCGATTCTCCGTCATCTGGTAAACAACAATTAAATAGAACATCAAATATGAATATCAGTGCAGTCAATAAATTGAATATAAAAATAAAGAAAATCAAACAAAAGATTTTGCACATAAAGCAAGAACCCTAATATTTTCAACAACCTCAAAGAGAAAATCCACCGAATTCATTTCTGGATATTTCCATTTCAAGAGGCCCTCATGCGTTCGAGGAACATAAGGATCGTCCCATCCCTATCATAGGAAGACATGCAACTATTAATGACAGAAATAATCAGAATAACAATTCAATATCATCAAAATCCTTTGAACACTATCATAAGAGAATTAATCTGTGACAAACCAACAAAAGCAAAGCTTTCAGGCTCATATCATGTTACATAGTACATTGCACCTCAACAAGATTTTCTAAGTAGTTACATAAACAACGCATAACAAGAAACTGGGAACCAGACCTTATACACAAAACATTTAAATGGTCTTTAACTATTTGACATTTTTCTGCTACAGTGGGTAGCTTTTCTGATAAATAATTTCCATGGACACAGATAGCATATTATTAATCTGCATGGCTAATTTTACAGTTTTGACACAGTAGATGATAACAATGACTGACAAAACCACAGTGCAGATAGAATTCACTCCAAGTATCTTCCGCACCTGAAAAATAAGACCATCTGCTGCATGTGAAAGTTTTGGAATAAATCCCTTCAAAAGTTTTGTAACAGTAGAAAGCAGCCAAAAGTCTTTTCTCCTTACCTATCAAGTTTAAGGAGTATCATTAGAAATCCAACATTAAGTTGATATATTAATAATAGAGAATGTGATGAAGATCAGGCGTGATGATTTCGAACCCTGAAAGGTTCCAAGTCATATCTATAATAAGGATTTGGGCTATGATATATATGTTGTCTTTCGATATTCCGAGGTTCAATCACTTCCTTCTCAAGCATTTTCCAACGTTCATAAAAGGGCCTCTGCATAGAAGTAGATTTGGGTTAAAGAGAAATACATCCATTCTGAACCACGAAAACCATCACAACAAAAACAAGCAATACTTAAAGAAGAGCTACTGGGGTCGTGTAAAATATCATCAAAAAATTATCATTTCTTGCTTCTGAATGTTCGAATATTGATAAATGGAGAAACATTAAGAGTACATGTAATTATGTCCAGGTATAATACTGTTGAATGACTAAAACAAATAGGTTGCGCTGCCAGTTGTAATAACTACAGAAACAATAAGAATGTTCTCCAGACTGCAAAATAATTCTATAACATGAAAAATGACAGAATTATTTGAAGTACCCCTTAACAAGTTTACATATTACAACAATGCATGCCCACTACATCAGTTACTGTATTCCCCATTTGTAGAACCAAAGATGTAGACAGTGGCATTGCATGGTTATTAGCTCATTTGTCTTCTATTTTCATGTAGTTAACGTTACAAACTCGTCTCATGTCAGCCAGGTAACAAATAAAGGGAAGAGATCCTACAAGTCACACTTTCTGCATGTACAAATAAATTAGCTCTAGTCTAAAAAGAGTCGTATCATTAGATGTTACAGTCCACAAAAATTGTCATCTACTGATACATCCCCAGTGCAATATTGCGAAAGAGAAGGTTTTTCTTCCAGTATGTTCACTACCCTTTACAAATTTTGTCTTGAGGGTAAAAGTAAGAGAAAATAGGAGCCAGATATGGTAAAGGATTTCATTCTCCTTAGAAAAGCCAGCATGCATAAAAAGAAAGAAAATAGAAAACATAGTAACAAAGAACATCTTCATCACTTAAAACTATGTAGGATGTTCACGATTGATGAGTCCCCAACGACCATAGAACTCACCAGCATGAGGAACAAACACAGGTATAAATATTCCCCTTAAGGGTGTTAAATAATTCCAAGGTGAGAACTCAAAAGATCTTATTGAACCAATTAGATATCAAGCAAATAGTTTTACCCACAACTATACAACAATAACAAATAATAATAAGTAGAAAGAACCACTATCAATTACTCTATTCTTTTAAGCTTTCATTATTTCTCCCATTTCAAAATAACTAATTTAAAATAGATGGGACAATCTGTTTACAATACAATGAAATCAGCCACTCCTAGCACCTACCTACTGCCAAAGATACAGAATGTGATTGACCACATTTCAACAAGAACATAAGATCAATAAAAATGAGATTTCAAGAGCGGATAAAAAAAATTGTAATGCCCATTGAGCACGATGGACCTCAAGTTCAATAGAGATTCTCCAAATACCTCTACAATGGAGACCTGATTAATGGCCATCATATCATAGATAAGGTATCTTCTTTCTTGCTTTTGTGAATCAGGCAGGGTATCAATTACCATCTCCCCATCAAGTAATGTGAAATGATGATATATTGGCATTCCCTTCTGGAGAAACAGAAGTACGTGAGTTCAAGAATCATCATCAAGAACAATTAGAATTACAGCTATCAAAAGCTCAATATCCAGTCCAAATACAGATGCATACTTCATTAGAATGCCTGCAAGGAAATCGCATCTGAACCCTCCTAAAATTAAAATGCCTGTCAACCAAGTAACAACCATCCATTGTGATTAACATCATATATCTTGTTCCGTCAGCTTTCCAAGTCGCATAATAGTAACGTTGCCTCAACAATTGTAAGTTTTCCCTGTATCAGAGATAATGTTACTTTCATTTTGTACAAGAATAAAAGATACTAAATTATGTACAAGATAGATAACACTCTGCAAGCTACCAAATCAACTCAAGGTAGAAGCCTCGATTTTTTTGGTTGAGACGCAATAGAATGTTATTGGTGATAACAAATCAAATTCAAGGTAAACTCAGAGAAACCTGGATTTTATTTAATGAGAAGCAAAAGAATATTATTTGTATTGTTATATTGGTTTAGCAGATAAGTGCTTTACTAGTCTTGTTGCACAGATCAAGCCTCACGGAACATAAATGAAACTGCTTGCTTCTTTGTTCACCCTAACAAAACTCAATACAAAACCTAGGCTAGTGTCATCATCATAACAAGTCTAGAGTACATCTGGACAAAATCTTCATTATCATAGGTTGTCTCAGCATAAAGTGGAATTAGGAGTAATCTGGAAGCTATCTAAGTATACTATCTCTTATTCTCCGTACGGAACATATGAAGATCAAGTAGTCTAGATAGAGTTAAAAATATGTGCAAACACCATCAATATCTACATATGAAAAACAAGAATATAATAGAACCCCCCACCTGAGATACAGTATCAAGTGGGATGCAGGCCCATAATAAAGGCACAGTTCCTGACTTCCTGTACAAAAAGACTTGCACTAAGCCACTAACACAAGAAACCATGCAAGTATTACTGATAACTTCCTTACACCGTAACCCCACTTCAATTTTCTGATTAACTCATCAAGGCCTCCTAGAATACTAAGCAAATGCCCACCTCAGCTCCCTCCCCATTCTCTATCTATTGATCCATTTAAGAGGAGGATTGAATCTACATAAAACATAGCTGCCCCATTTAAGAGGAGGATGGAATCTACATAAAACATAGCTGCTAGCCAACAAAGTAAATAACTAACATGAGTGACATAATACTATTCACCCATCCCCCCGTCTGAAACTTATGATGACCTCAGTATGGCCTCTGCTATCATGTAAAAGTAGCATAATCCATACATACATAGTTCATACGTTACTAGGTCCATCGGTTTTTTCTGTCAACTCAGTCCCATCTTCACCCCAACATGGGTTTAGCAGTATGCAGTTGTGATCTTTACATGACCAGACTAATGCAGGTTGCAAGGATAGCCAAGAAATTCAAATGACATTTTGACGCGTTAAATGGAGCAATTATTATTAGCGACTCCTACAGAATTCACCATTTTATACTTAGAACCTTGTTTATCTACCTTCACAATCAGCTGGAACAAGAAAAAATATAGACTACTATAAAAGAGACCTCTAAGCATATGAAAAATTTGCAATGTCAGACTAAACAATTAAATATACATAATGAAGCCACCCATATTTCACAATTTAGGAAGAGTTGACTGAGACCTGTCAAGAGAAACTGGATGAGAGCCAGGAAATTGTTGAGGTCCTCTAACCTGTAGATTACGAAAATAAACATGATATTAGAAAATAAGAAAAGAAAAGATAGAGTAAATTTCAAATAAAATTAAAGCTTTCGTAGTTGAAATCAAAGAATCTACCCCTCCAGGCAACTTTAATGATTGATAGCAGAACTGCCGAAATGCTACTTCCTGGTCACTAGGGATTTTATCTCCCAAAACGTCATCATTTGTCATAGCCGACTGTATCTCGTGACTCTCCTGATATGTTAAACTTTATGGTTAAAAGACTTTCATGACTACGACCATCAGTGATTTACATGAATCAGGAAAATAATCATAATCAAGCCACAGGCTTGAGCTTTTCAACATGATGGTTTCATCTTAATACTTCCATACATAAACATGCATACCAAAAACCACTATAAGATAGGAAACGAAAACAAACTTACATCTATAGGAGCTGCAGAATCCCCATCATCATCATCGTCATCTGGCATTGCATCACCATTAAGATCAAGTTCGGAAGATTTTTTCCATTCGGGAGTCGAGGGGCAAACAACCATATCCGGTTTCTTCTCATGATAGAAATTGTACAAGGCCTCAATATAATCAGGTTTGTATATCCCAGGTGGACGTGCATCAGAAAATATTTTAATAGCCTGCAGATATTACAAAAAAGCTTAAAACCTATCACATTATTCATAATATGTATGAAGAAATAAAGACAGCCAGCTTGCCTGAGTGACAGATATAGGTCGTGTACGCATGAGATAGTGGACTATCATATATCCTGTTCGGTTATGCCCATGCGTGCAATGAACAAGAATATATTTTTTTGTTTGCTTTTGCCGCACAAGAAATTGTGAGACCTGATAAGACACATACATAGATCACAATATTCATATCATAGCATATGTAAGGAGCAAAAGATGCTCAGACAAAAATCATTAAAAAAAACACTTAAAATTGAACATGTTAGCATAAGAATAAAATAATTAAAATATTATATATATATATATATATATATATATGATCACATAGCGCAATCCATAAGAATAAGTGGAGAAAAATATACAAAAATGGAACTCCTCTAAAAATTGGAGAGCTAAGTACAATAGGGAGTTGTAGGCAGCAAATGGGAAGGATGAACGTTCCCAAAAAGGAACATGTTAGTTCTCTCAATTGAATGGACTGTAGTGGCAATGATGTACTTCACGGTCTAGGCCTCTGGATGTGAACCAAGATGGCCAATCTTATAAACATACTTAAGATTGCATAGGTTTAGGCTTACCTCCTGAAAAAGTTATATTTCAAACAAATTTGCTAGCTCTAACTGAAAATCCAATCCTCATTCTAAAGATATATCAAGAGACACAGAGAAAGATCACAATGCGGCAGTTGGTGAAGCATATGTCCGCATATGCAACCAGGAAATACTAAATAGAGGAGAGACAATAAAGAATGGTCTAGGAAGTCAAAGATCTAGAAATGAAGAAAGCCAGAATCGCTCACAGCTGAGAAACAATTCTAACATAGCTTCTATGTACAGAGGCTAGAGCTTGTTCCAATAGCATTATTAGGACAGGTTAGGAATAGTATATTAGTGAAGTTTTCAATTAAAATTTAATAAGTACAGGTCCAGTTAGTGGCATCAAGCAAATGGAAGAACCTGTGTAGAATAGCTAACCACCCCGTCTGGAAAGTAATGTGGAACCTGATTACTGAAGGACAGTAGTGGTTCCCATAATAAGGTCAAAGCTTGTAATGGATTATGATATCTAACTTGGAGAATGATGCTCCTAATAGGTGGTTGATAAACAAATCAAACAAGAAAAACAATCCCTCATTTGTGGGAACCTATGAAATACTGCGTCATGAGCAGTAGCCAAAACCATGAATGATTCCTGGGGAGACTGTTAGTACCGTTGACACATGTTTCAATATGTGATACCTGACCAAACACTATTATGATGAGCATTCAACTAAACAAGAATAAACTCAGGGAAAGATTCTTGCGCTATCACTTTCATGCTTTCCAATCAGATCGTTTCTGAAGCAATTTTGATCAGATTGGAGTGCATGAAAATCAACTGAGACAATAAATCTGGCAACTGAAAAGGAATGCAAAAGAAGATTTAGCACTGCAGCTTCAATAATTTGACAGAATGTGAAATATATATATATATACAAAGACCATGTTAGCCATCCCATAATAATTATCTATTCCATGGACATACACAAATCTCCATCAGGAAAAAACATTCATGTCTACTAAGATTCAGAAGAGCCATCTTCTTTTTTCTTATTGTACAAAAATATATACAAACTATTAAAGAGATTTTTGCAGACGCAATGTCAAAAGATAAATACCTCATGAACAAACTTATTCACTGCTTCATTCTCAGGCACTGAATCGCGCCCCTTGCAAGCAATCTAAATAAGAGGAAAATCATTAGGATATGAAAAATCCCAAGTTGAAAATTAAGGGCAACTTAAATTTCTCATTCACAGAGGTACAAAGTAATCACCCACCTTGACGTGCTTAATACCTTCTTTCTTCCACTCATTCAGGTTATAGTATCTACTTGAATTTGTGAGATCAATCACTAAACCAAGCTGAAAAAAAACAGTAGAAAATTAAAATCATGAACTGAGCAGCCACGGTAATCCAAAACTGTAACACAAATAATTAATGTAAATTGATTGGATGAGTAAAGGTGGTATGTATGTGCATATAACAGATTATGATCCACACCGCTCATAATGCATACTATCTAGTACTTAAGAGAGGCCTTATAAGTAGTTTGTGTCTTGGCATGGTAACAAAACATTTTGACATGAGAATTCTCTCTCTATCTCTAAGTCATATAGGAAAGTTGAGTGCAGTTCCTATTGCGCGGTAAATCTCCCGAGAAGGAGCAATTGCAGAGGGTCAAAGCTGCTTAAAGGTGGATTTGAACCACTGCCACAAGAAACAGGTATGAGTTGGTACCGGAGTTGAAGAAAGTCCCAAACCTACTTGGGATCGCATGTCAGTGGAAGAAAGGAATCCCGCGCTCCCCCTCCCAATACAACTTTTCTTTTTAACCAATTATTTTTCATATATATCAATTATTCTCATATAAGTCCTTAAAAAATATTGTTACTTGTACATCAATAAAGTAAGAAAAACGTGTGGAAATTATATGAATCAATCAATCATTTTATAAATCCATAATCACCAAAAGTTATGCATGCATTTAACTTAACTTCCACAACATGTTATCTTGTCTAGCAGAGGCATTGACAAGCATCACATAGATTATAATCAAATGCATGTACTGAGCAGCAGATCATGGAATGTTTACAGAAGCTTAAAGGGACATAAGTAACTGTTCAAACAGTTAAAAATATTATCTTCCCGTAAAGAAAGTTGTGCTAGCTACCAACTCTGTTTCAAAAAAAATCTACAAAATGAACACAAACATTTCAGAAGTAGCTCAATTACTTACTTTTCTTCCTAAAACTCTCTGTTGATGAATCACCTGCTTGAATGAATATCTTTTACCAGGAAGAATACTAGTATGGAATGAATCACCTAAAGGAACTTTCGAAGGGATCAAACAGCCTATTTCCTGTCCAGCTGCAGGGCAGTCCAACCAACCTGTCACATACGAAATACCAAAGTTGTACAACACAGACATCATAACAAGTGGCAAGATACTCCTGATGGTAACATTTGTTCAAGTGTGCTCTTCCAAACCAAACTAAAAATATTTACATAAAGAGTGTGAAGATAATGAATCCTCAATATCACAAATACTCCAAATCCTATTTGACGAGGGGAAGAACAACCACTACACAGAATCTAAGTTACCCTCTTGAATCTTATTCTTTATTTTCAGCTTTAGATATGATATAATGGCTGGAACGCTTACAAAGTATAACTAAACCAACCATGACAATGTTGATCAAAATTGTCTAGTTACTATATCAACAGTCTTCCATCTTTGAATATGTACATAACTAAAAGTTTGCTGGATTGAGTATTTTAAAGATCAATTGAAAGTGTAAATGAAAAAGAAAAAAGGAAAAAAAAACACCTACTGCACATATTGATTGGAAAGTCATGGAGAAAAATTAATATTGAAGTCTTTATTTACTTGGTACCCGTCATATTGTCAAAAGATTGTGGAATCTGTGAAATGTAATTTCCCAATAATTTACCTGGTGGAAGTTTACTATTAGTTCTCTGTCTTTTTGCTTGATACCCATCATCACGCTGAGGTGGTTGATATACATAGGATGGTCTGTCATCAGGACGTTGTCGTTTTATCCGCTGCATCCTCTCCTCACGCTCCTGATAAAAAGAGCTTATTGAAAAGATTCATAGCAAGTGTCGGCAGAGTATATCGGACTTCAGTTACATAATTAAGAAGAATGATTTTGAGGAGTTCTCCTTATTGCTTTATCTAACTTTATTAACTCTGTTATTTTCTTCAACCATAAGGGTAAGGAGGTCATTTGTTGAGAATGAGAGCTTAACAAAATTTTACCAGCTAGCTGATGTAACAAGTGGTATTTCGAAAAAGATATCCTAGTAAACAAAAAATAAAGCACCCCGCCATTTTAGTGGAGTTAGTGGATTCAAAAGGAGAAAGGAAAGACAAAAGAATACATACAGAGAAAGAACTGCCAATAGAATATGTACCATACTTCTCAGTATTTGGCATTAAAGCTCACTAGAGTCGATAAGTTTAACCAAAATCATCAGCTTCAAAAAAAAAAGTACAAATAGGACTTCATTGGCCAATTGAATTGAGTGCATCATAGGTTGTAATACACAAATCATCAGATTATGCACAAAGTATACTATCTTGCTATCATGAAAACCGAATAACTCCAAAACCAGAATAAACTAAAAATATGATACAATTAGAAGAAAAAAAATTGTTAAGCCGAAAATAAGACAGGGTGATACCCGGCGTGCAGTCTGAACAGCAGTCTCCCCATGTTCCACATCTTCATGGTATACTACAGGTTCGTCAGGCGCGTTATCTTCTTCTGACTGCAGCTCAGGGAACACTTCATCCTCTTCTGGTTCAGGGGAGGCATTCAAGTCCATGCTAACAATTATTGAAGTCCAACCAGAGCATTTGCCAATGCACCACTAGAGATAACATAATGGAGCAAAGAAATTATTATAGGATTGCTCGACGAAAACAAAAATAAAGATTATATAAGTCAAATATTTGCTATTAACAAGATCACTCAATCATCCAGAAACATCATGGATCAAGTTTCTTCCTGTCGGTCAACACCATAATTTCTTCTCTGAGAATAAATAATTCAAAACACGGCAATAGAACTCTTATCTTGTAATTCCTATCTGTAAAGTATTGACCTTTTTTGCCAAAGACATTGCCAAAGTGAAGGAAGAGTTCCAGTCTTAGAATAAACAAAGCAACCAAACAGTTCTCCTAATCATAGTCCAACAGACATTCGGGACCATGTAGTATAGCACAAAAAAGGCTTCATTTAATCTATTTGCAGTATACTCTACTGATTCAAATCACAATAATAAACTACGGATTCCTGATGAGAAAATAGAAAAAAGAAAGGCAATAATCTTGAGCCCTAAACAGCATAAATTCCAGCAAGTCCCTAATTATATACTGATCAAACACACAATTCAATCAAATAATAGGTCAAAAAAGCCATAATAAGCAAGCAAACATCCATGTATGAAATCAAACATCAATAGATTAATTTACTAAGCACAGAAAAAAAAAGGCATTTCTACATGAATGAATTAAAGTAACTGAGAGCAATGATATCAAATATGCCCGTCATCATTAAACGCAAAATTATGAAATCGACTTTTTTAAATAGCAGAAATTATCAAAAGGGAGTACAATCATAATGAAAAATAAATCGCAACCCACAACTCTTATTCAATAGCGAATAGCGCTGCGAAATGACACGGCTTCCCAGGCTACGGCGCGAAGCATAGCTTTATGAACATAAAGCGCTCACGAATAGATTTTTTAGTATAAATAATCATAAAATTCAATAATTACTATATTATTGTAGTATATAATTTCAAAAAAATGCACATTAGCAATTCTATAATAAAAAATCAAACAAAATACAGGACAGATACAAAAAATCATAAAAACGATTTTTAAGTATTTGAAAACTAATTAGAGAAATCAAACAATTAACTAAACAACAATAAATATTAAATTAATTATCAGAAAATAAACTTTAAGAATCATAAAATGCATATATTAACTACTTAAAATATACACATAATGTGTACTTAAATTTTTGAAAATTATTTAAAGAAATTAAACCAATTATTATATAATCATAAGTATTTATTTAATCAAGGAAACAGATTTAAAAAATTAACATGTATTATATATTATACCTTAATAGGCGCTAAAATTCCAAAATGGGCTGCTGGTGGTAGCCCGAAGGAAAGGAGGGAATCGCCGGCGCGGAAGGTGTCGCCGGCGCCGGTGACAAGAGGATTTGGGGTTGGGGCGCTTTCAACGGGGATGGGCTCCAATTTTTTGAACCCTAAAATAAGGTTTCAGTCAAACCTCATTCTAGGATTCTAAATTGTGCACAACTGCAGCGATATTCGCCGGAGATACAGCTCAGTAAGCACCCTTAGTGGCACTAAGCTGCTAGGGTTTGCGCAAGGCGCCAAGCGCTTGCTGTGGGCTCTATTAACAACTATGTCACAACTCCTAAAAGTAGTGCACGAAATGTAAATCGGCATTTAAGCAGATTTGTCCAGCCATGCATTAAATCAGAATAGCCCAGCATTAAATCAGAATATTCCAGCCGTAAATTAAATAAGAATAGTCCAGCTATGCATAAAGACATCCATTGAGTACGTCAAATTTAATTGCAGATAAGGCAATATCAGATAACATTGGTCCACTTTTTTAGCCATTGATCACCAAAGAAAAATTCACCTCAGTTCAGAATCTGAATCTTTGGGATTCTTAACGATATTGAAGGTGCCAGGAAAATCATGTTGCACGGAACAAAAGTGAAGCGGGAACAAGTTTAGCAACTTATTCAAGCAGTTCAAACACATTCCACCAAATTTAATATATAATGAGATTACAATTAGTATATAGCACATTCGCGAAAAGTATGTTCTTCCAGATTCAGTAAAAACAAATACCACCATTATTCCACAAAATTTGACAAATTCATCTGTTTCGTATGCAAAAACCCCAACAAATGAACAATCAAACTTCCCAATATCTTGCTTTCTCTCTAACTCTAAAATGGCAACATAAACTTTTCCCTATAGTAAATTGACAAACATCAGTTATGCTAAATTTCTAAAGCTTAAATTAATGAAAACGTAGATTACTAGATAGACAAATAAATAAACCTTTGCATCAAAAATGTAACTGAAACAATAACAAATTTAAAGTCAAAACAAAATTTCAAAATAATTACAAACCTTGAGGAAAAGAAAGACGAAGCGAGCGAGCAGCAATTCTCACTGACAGTCTTCGAACCACCGCTTCGCTCAATAAAAACCCCCGGACAAAAAACTAAATAAGCAAAAAATCCTTCCTTCAATTTTCCGCACAAGTAAAACCCTACAATTGAGCACAAATTACATCGCACTTCAGCTCTACAAAACCCTAGAGAGATAAACCAGCCATTCGCTGTAAACAGAAAATGAAAACGATCGCAGAGAGATTTAATTTCAATCCATGGGTATGAAAATGAGAGAAACCTAAAGAGAGGAATCTTTTTTTTAATTATATGAGTAAGAAAAAATACAGAGCTATTGATATATATAATGTTTGTGTATGTATATTTGCTGAATCATAAATAGAAAAATGTAAAATGGACAGATTTGAGGGGTAAAGTAAAAAAGAGTACCTGCGGGGACTGGTGGCTGAAGAGAGGGGCAAGACGGTATTTGACGTAAATCAAACGGGTAAAGGGTATTTTAATTAATGTGTTTGGTTTGGTACAGCATCTTTTTGTTAAAAAAAATGTTTTTTTCGTGCACACATTTGTAATGCAACAACAATAAAACAGATATATATTTTTATTTTCATTAGTATTAATTTTTTAAGATTGAATTGTAATAATGTATTATAAGTATGGATGTAATAGTTCACATATAGCAATATATTATAAATGAACAAGTATAATGAACAATGTATTGTTAAGTTTGATTTGATTTTTCTTAATTATTGAATTTTAGATTGTATAAGTTTAGTAATTGTAAATGAACTAAGCATGAAAAAAGCGGAATAGAACTCGAGTTCAAATAGTATGAGAATTTTACATGTATTTTGTTTTTTTCTAAGTTTATATTACTGAACTCGAATAGAATTTTAAAACTATCATGTGATAAATGCTATTTGAGATTGATTTAATATGATAAATGTCATTTAAGACAGATTTAGCATGAATCAAGCTTAAACACGATCTAACAAATCCATGTATCGAACAGCTAAATTGATTTTCATCTCTAGTCATGTATCGTCGGCTCGTCGCTGTTTCTTTTATATCCATGTTTGATATCAAAAGTTTATATTAGTATTATTTGTTAACATAACATATATTAAATGTACAAAAAAAAATTGAATCTTAAACAACTAATTTTAACATGTATTTTACAATTGTGATCAATGTCATTCATGCAAATTGACGTTCTAGGTTTGCGAATTACTCGTGCAAGAAGCTAGTGAGTGGATTAAAGCATGCCAATGTTATAACAATGGAAGAACTTTATCCCAAAACCTAGTTATTAAAGAGGGCCCAATTTCATATAAATTCCATGTAAGTATCTCATATCACCGATGTAAAATCAATATCTATTCCTTACAACTAAGATCGTTACATTTCAACATGCTTTTGCAGCCAACGTCCATGTTGGTCCACACTAGTTGTACACTCTGCTTTCCCAATCTAAATGGTTTTGCCTATATTTGCGGAAACCATTTCTTAGGTCGCTATTTCTTAGGTTGCCCACTTCCACGTGCATGGTTGATGGTCTGCTCTAATGCCAATTACAATGACCTCAACAACTCTACCCTAAAAGATAACTATTGAAGTATCAAAAGCCAAAACATTATATATCCATCAGGGTCGACCATACTCCTTAGGGGGTCCTAGGTGAAGTTTATAATCGGGACCCTATGTTGTATATTAAAAAATATTTGTTTTATTTATAAAAATGCAAAAGGTGAGTTAAATGTTAACATACTAACTTTTCTAACATATTTTTTCATGAAAGATAAAGTGACAAATTCACTTGAGACATAATAATATATTTGAAACTCTTATTTCCATGTACTAAGTATATAGTGAATACACAAGTCTCCAACAAATGCATGGTAGTAGAGTTCCTTTTTGTGAAGGTCAATTAATTGTTATAATGTAGACATTTTATGTTACTATATAATTATGCTACAAGAGTTCATATGATTGTCATAACAAATTCAAAAACTTTTGTTTAGGTTTGAATGAAGCTACTCGATATTCGATTCAAATTTGATCGACAAAAGTTGGTTTGGACTATGTTTGTTATACATATCAAACCTTCAAATCGAGATCTGATATTCTAGTTTGACAGGTTTACAAATTCGATTCTAGCTCGACATGTGTTTGAATCGATTTATATTCATTTGAGTTTAGTATGTTTTAATATTAAGATTAAAAACTCAATAATTGAACAATAAATGATTTTACTCTAGTTGATCCGTTTACATCATTAACTCTATTATATCATCTATGTATGATAATAGAATTTTTTTTATTAAATTAGAAATATAAAGCACACTCACATTTATTAAACTTTTGGGAACCCTATACAAGGAGACTCTAGGTGAGTGCTCAAGTTGACTACCCATTGAGCCGACTTTGTATCCCAAATAAGTATCACATATTACCGATGTATGATTGAAGTTCCACATCCTTGCAACTAGAATTATTATAGTGATATGATGTTGTTTGAAGCAAAATTGTAGAAATCAATTGGTAAAATTAGGGCGACGAGAATAACAATAATTGCAGCTAAATTGAGGAAAATATTTATTGCGACACAATTTTGAAAACAGTCGGGTAATCGAATGGGACCCGGTGAATATCAAGAGGATAAATTGCAAAACCACCACTGTGTCATTTCAATTGACAGAAAATCCACTATATTATTAACATTAGCAAAAACGGAAAAGAACCTCATTCAAGGCCGCAATGAATAATATATTGTGTTATTTTTACTCGTTCTAAGTGAGTATTCATCATGATTTGCAGTAAAAGTGACAAATATACCCCTAGATGTTATTTTTTGAAACAAGATGCTAAAAAAACATTGTTCACTTAAAAAATGGCAATAACCTCCATGTATATGTTAAAAATTGGGAATAGCCACTTAGTTCTCTTAAAACCCTGACATCCAAACTTAATCAAAATCACATTTCAAGTTTTCAAAATCATCTTAAACTAGCAATCAAAATCGTGTTTCAGAAGTTTCGTCAAAACTACCCAATCTAAAATTCTTAAATCAAAACTCATTGAAACCAGATCAAAGTCATTCATGTTGGGCACCCTAACTGAGTGTACGGGTGACAATAATTGTCCTGTGGCACCCAAACTGGGTGTGCAAGTGGAGTCACAATCGAATTTTTTGGACGCTAGGGTGAATGCACTTTAAAGAAAGGGTATGCCCATTTCCAAACACCAATATTTTGGGGCAAATGGTAGCGCATGAGGTCCTACAATTCCATATACACCCTAGGGAATTCAGCTTAAAACACGAGGTCAAAACAATATGTATAAAATTAGAGTGGAAATGTATAGAAATAATATATGAGGATATGAAGTTGAAGAATATATTGTTGTGGAACTTATTGAAAGCCATATATTATTTGAAGTTTCGGCCTCATACTAGACCATTGCAATGTTTTCACATTGATTTGTTGAACCCTTAGTTGAATTACATGTTTGCTATTTCTGCTGATTTTGCGTTTTCCTTTCTACGAAATAATTCATCGGAAGATAGAGGAGGGTGCAAAGTTACAGGTTTATAGAATTTTGGAGTGCAAAGTGTATATTTTCTTTATCTTGAGTGTGTAAAGTGCAAGTTATTCAAGAGGGAATTATATAGTCATTTTAAATCATGTTTATGTCTCACCACCTTTTTCTTCATCATAACAAATTGTTCACCACGGCTATTTCACTCCCACTCGTGGCAGTAGGCAAGGAGACCCACTCTTCCCTTTCTTCTTCATCATCTTTGATGAATTCCTCATCATTCTCTTCACTTGAGCTGAATCTGACCTCATTGGTATCAAAATTAGCGGCGGATGCCCTCCTATATCCCATCTCCTTTTGCCAATGATATCACTATTTTTTGCAAGGCTTCATTATGAAATGCTAATATGATTAGGCCTGAAAACGAGCCCAAACGAGCCGAACAAACAAGTGTTCGGATTTGGGCTCGAGAATAGGCCCATGTGTTTGGGCTCGGCTCGAGCTCGAGCCTTTTAAACAAGATTTTGTTCGGGCTCGGCTCGAATATAGATGAACTTGTTCGCGAGTACTCGAAAGCTCGGGTAATTTGAATCGACATAGTCTATGTAGTCAAGCAACTGACAGGTCACAGACAACACACATATGATAAAGACGTAAATTAATGCAATTTTTTGGAAAAAGTAAAAGCTACTGTAGTAGGTACTGACAAAAAGTTAAATCCATTGCTATTTGTACCTTTTTTCCTCCATTTTATTAAGTATAATAATGCTTTGAATCATTCGTCTCTTTCCCTCTCTGTCTCTGTTTTCAATGAAACTTTCAGATCTTAAACCATTTTCATCCACTCTCAACTAATTCAGTAAAACAAGAGTCCCATTAAATTAAACTCTGTTTCAGTAATAATTTATGGCATCACTTCTCCAGCTCCAACAAAACCTAGTTTCCTTTTCCCCCAAATTTTTTCTGTTTGGAGTGAAGATTTCATGTTTCACTTTGGCCAAAAAATAGGGCCAATCCCGGTGAGTTACGAAATTTATGGTAATCAAATAATCCTGAAGATTTGTTTCCAAGATCGGAACCCTTGAAGTGATAAAAGAAGGAAAATTTGATGGTTTTGGTGTGTGTAAAGCATTCGCACGTCTGTCCCCCACAGCCCCCTCACGTTCACGAGCTCGCCGAGTCGAACGAGAGAGTGATTGAACTCGGCTCGAAATTTTATCCGAGCCTGAAATTTTGTTCAAGCTCGGCTCGGTCAGAACTCGAACGAGTTCGATCGAGTTCGTGCCGAGCCGAGTCCGAGTCGAGTACCGAGTTACTCGGTTCGACTTTCACCCCTAAATATGATCAATGACATCTTCAACACCTTCGAGTTTTGGTCGGGACAACGTAGTAACAAAAACTATCCTTCATCCATTCCAGTGCCAATACAAACGGTTCTAACCGGAACCTGATTCTCAATACCTTTGACGTGAAAAGGTGTTCACATTAGCTCACCCATTTGGGGCTTCCTTTTATAAAACCTCTGATAAAAAAGATTGTGTTAATGAGGTGTTGGTCAAATTGGAAAAAAGAAATTGTGGTTAGTGTGGCCGACTTCTTTCCCATGCCGGTAGAAGTGTCCTTGCCAATGTCGTTGCTCAAGCAATCCTATCCTACTACATGTCCACCTTTTTGCTTCCCAAATCTCTTTGCCTTAAAATCGACGCCTCTTTCTGAAATTTTTGGTGGAATGTGGAAACAAACTTCATTATCTTTATCTTAAAAGTTGAGACTATATTTGCTCTCCAAAATGGTTAGGTGGCATTGGTCTCCGTCGCACTCATGAGACCCTTATCTCCAAGCTCATTTGGCACCTTCTCAATCCCTTCACTAAACTTTGGTCAAACACTATTGCTTCTAAATATATCTTTGGTATTCGTCAATTGTTCACATTCAGTCTGCCTTCGATACCCCCTCTTAGATTTGGAAAGGAATCATCTAATGCACATCCATCATTAGAAAAAGAATTTGGTTTTGCATTGCACCCAACTCCCATGTTCTCATTTGGACCGACTCGTGGATCCCCATTATGCAAAATCTTCCCTCCCCTACTGCATTTTTGTTAAAGATCTCATGCTCCCAAACTTGCCCTAGCTCATGGAACCTTGATACTCTCCAAGCCATTTTTCGCCCAGCTATAGTTCATGAAGTTCTCAAATAAAAATTCCTACCCCATATGAATAAAAACAAAATACTTTTTGACTTCACTCGAAGAAAGGTGACTTTTTAGTAAAATTTACGTATCCAGACCAATCGACTCGAATGCCCACTCTTATGATGCAAACGTTTTCCACACCCTTTGGAAAACTCGCATTTATGATAGTCAAAACAATTTCATTTGGAAAATTTTAAACAATATGCTTCCTACTCATGATCGTTTGTCTTCTCTTTTCCCAATACCGATCCCTCTTGCCTATTTTGCCATCACCCAAACGAGTCTTGTGATCATCTTTTTCTCCATTGTCCATTTGTTGAAAGAGTCTTCATTGTGTCCAAATGGAAACTTTAAGCTCCACCCATTCGCATTTTGGCATTTACCTCAATGGATTTGTTCTCTTATCTCTATTGATTTTAAATTATTCCCAAGTCCTGCCCTATCCAAAAATATCCTTAGGGCCTGTTTGTTCGGCGTTTCCCAAAAAATTTTCGTGTTTGGGAAATGCCAAACAAACATGTTTTCTACTTTCTGAAATAATTTTTTTATATCTCAATTTTCTCAAACTATTCTCTCAAAACCCAAACAAACAACAATTTTCTTATCTCTAAACAAAATCTATATAAACTCTACTTTGATTTGACATAAAGTAACATATCTCTTACACAATTTATCTCACATAACAAACATGATTTGACATAAAGTCTTACACATCTTACACCTACAACCTAACTCTTCAAAAAAAAAACCTACACCTACTTTATTTCTCAAACCACTCTCTCAAAACCCAAACAAACAAAATTACGCAAATCGAGATTATTTCAAAAACCTTCACTACTCTCCCAAACTACTTTCCCAAACACCAAACAAACAGGCCCTTAATTTTTGTGTTCTTTGTATGAGTTTTATTTGGCAGACTCGAAATGCAATTCCACAAAAAACACATTCACTTAATGAATTGTAGATTACAATTGTGGCTTCAAATCAGGCTTTTGATCTTTCCCAAGCCCAACTTCTCAAAGTCTTCAAAGCCAAAGCTCCACCACTTAGTGAAGATTGGATCCCACCTCCAAGAGATTGGTTAAATATTCATGTCGAAGTTGTTTTCCTTGATGGTTTGTTTCTCTCTCCGTTGCAGTTCGAAACAACAATTGTTATTTTCTCTTTGCTCCATTATTCACCTGTGTTTTTTTTTTTATCCGACCTCCGCTGAAACGACGGCTCTCAAGGCTGCCTATATGATTTTGGAAGTTGCACGTGTCCACAATGTTATTTCAGAAACGATTTCCTTCTCTCGATTTGGATGATCAAGTGTCCTTCCCCCCTCCTTTGAGTGGTCTATTCATGTCGATGCCCTTGAAGAATCGTGATATTGTCAATAAATGGCCGAAATGGAAAACAAAGAAATTTCCTCGGCTAGGCCAACAAAGTCGCCCACAACCTTGCTAAATGGGAAAAATAAGCTAATTAGGTGGATCCCTTAGTTTTACTTCCCTCCCCAATTCATTTTTTGTGATAGAAATGATCCTCAAATTTGTATAACAAACTATTCTGATTCAATTATTTATAATACGAGGGGATTGCATTTTTCATACCAAACTTTTACCTTGAAACCTTCGAAAAAGACACATTGAATACCAAAATTGAATCTTTTTTTTTTTACATTTCATTTCTCCGTTTGTGAACGGAAACCATCATTTGTGTGGCACATGGCCATTAAGTCACAAAATTTCATTTCTGCAGGGGGTATTTACAATTGGGCAAAAAAACCTAAAAAATTGTGTAGGGGTTATTTTTCAATTATCGCCTCAATTCCAATCCCCATCACCACCAGCTCCATCTTGATCACCTCCTGCACCACAACCCCAACTCCTCCCTCAGGCGCCACCACCAAAACTCACCTCCACAGCCACCTTCGCCGCCCAACTCTCCATTAACATTTGAAATAGTATAATTATCTTTGATTGGGGAAGATGATCTCATCCATCCTTCTAAAATTACAAATACCCCCTGCAGAACTGAAATTTTGTGACTTAGCGACCACTTGCCACGCACGTTTCCGTTCCTTCCATAAATTGACGGAGACAGGAAATGTGAAAAATGCCTTCAATTTTGGTATTCAGTGTGTCTTTTTCGAAGGTTTAGTACCAAATATATAAAGTAGGTTAAAGTTTGGTATGAAAAATGTAATTCTCTCTTTCTAATACATAAGTTTATTTTAGTAAAAAGAAAAAGAAAAAAAAATTCCAAGAACGAACATTTTTTTAATAATAAAGAACAAAACATTTAACAAAACAAATATACCTAAAATGGCAAAGTTATTTTTTCAGTACCATAAAATATAGTTTTCAACTTGGGTACCAGGGCCGGCCATGAGTTTCCGATGGCCCTAAGCCAATTTAATAATGGTGACCCTCAAATTTTCATGCACAACTAAATTATGCTAATAACTAATACAATTTTTCTAAAGCAACGTATTAAACTTGAAAAAATTAATTATTAATTAGAAAAATAAGAAACAATCAAAACAACTCAAATAATGAATTAATTATAATTTCGCTTTGTAAAAAACATCGATAATATGGGACACAATTTTATTTAATAAGAAAATGATTACATTCGCGAATGCAACATAAACACCTAAACAATTTCTTTTTTCCTTTTTTGTGTGATAGAAATTGACTTAATTCTTTCATTTCATCTATACTATCAAAATAAGAGAACTCTTGACAAAATTCTAGAAATATGTTGTAGCTAACATCATATTCCAGCTCATATGCCATTTACACTACAAGTCTCTACTATTTATACTAAACTTGATTAGAAAATTAGAAATCTCTTTACAAAATTAATAAAATTTGTTGCAGTTAACGGCATATTCCAGCTCAGATGCCACGGTCCACACGTCTTCATCTCATTGCTTCACTTCCCGTGCCATGTGTCACTATCCTCATCCTTCAGATTCCGCCCTTCTGATAAAGCACCACACATTCCTTTACAAGTGTGGTAATTTTGTCTTTGTTTGTTGACAAATACAACTCGATTTCCTCTCGTGTCTTTGGCATGATATTGGCTGGAGGTCAATCACCTTTTAAGCAATAGATTTGAAGCCATTTGTGTTGAAATTGTCTTCATTCAATAAAGGGCTCAAGATATCCTTCACAACTTCAATAAGACGATCTCCATTTTTAACTCAAACTTTCACTAAGTTCTGTTTTTGGAGGAACCTCATGGGTTAACGGCCTTGAAGAATGACCAACATCCAAGTTTTGATTAAAAAAATCATTTAAATATAATTTCTGATGGATGTCTCTTGAAGAAAATCTGATAGAAATAAATCCGCCAACTCTTGTTCACTAGGCAAATTTTCAAGAGTCTGATCAATATCACACCGATCGATTCCATCAAATTCAAGAGACGTTCTTGTATTATCTGTTTCCCCCACATGTTTCCTTTCCTTCAGGAAAATTCTGTTTGCTTTTCGTAAAGTTGTCATCATTTGGTGCAGTAGAGCTTCCTTCATTTGGTTGCCAAGATGGCCATCCAGAATGAATGCTACTTTTGTTCAGAAACTGCTCACTCTCTCCATGATATGGTTTAGAATGTTTTGAAATACCACGATTGTATGCTCTCTGTCTCCGAGTTTCATCCGAGTCATTTTCAACAATATCATTGTCCCTTCCCCATTAATTGCCTCTACTGCGCCTTTCTGTAGCAAAATCTTGAGATGATTCATCGGAGACACTTCTTCTGTCACTCTGTCCATAAGACCGACGTCTAAAATCTCATATTAGATAAGGGTCAGAATTAGTGCTAATTTTGTTCTGCAACTAATCATTCTCTCTATGATATGGGTCAGATATTTTGAAATACCACGATTGTATGCTCTCTGTCTTCGAGTTTCACCAGGGTCATACTCAATCATGTCCATTCCACTTTGATTGCATGTAGTGAAACTAGTTGTAGAATAATCTTGAGATGATTCATTAGAGAAACTTTTCTGTCAATCCATCCAAAAGAATGACGTCTAGAATCTCCTATTGGATAAGGGTCAAAATAAGTGCTATTTTTGTTCCGAAACTGCTCATTCTCTCTATGATAAGGGTCATAATGTTTTAAAATACCACAATTGCATGCTCTGTTTCTCTGAGTTTCGTCCGAGTCATTTTCAACAATAACCACACACTCCCTTTTGATTGCCTCTAATGTGCCAATGTGCCAATCTATAACAAAACCTTGAGATGATTCAACACGGACACTTCTTCTATCACCCCACCCATAAGACCGCCGTTGAAATCTCCTATTGAATAAGGTTCAGAATGAGTGCTACTTTTGTTACGGAGCAGCTCATTCTGTCTATGATAAAGGTCGGGATGTTTTGAAATACCACGATTGTATGCTCTCCGACTCCGAGTTTCATCAGGGCCACTTTTTTTGTCAATCCATCCAAAAGGCCGAAGTCTAGAATCTCCTATTGGATAATGGTCAGAATGAGTGCTACTTTTATTTCGGAACTGCTCATTCTCTTCATGATAAGGGTCAAATTGTTTTAAAATACCATAAATATGCTCTTTGTATCCGAGTTTCATCCGAGTCATTTTCAACAATATCATTGTCCATTCCCCTTTGATTACCTCTATTGCGCTTTTTTGTAGGAAAATCTTGAGATGATTCTTTTATCACTCCGTCCATAAGCCCGACGTCTAAAACTGCCACATTTTCTATCAATCCATCCAAAAGACCGACATCTAGAATCTCCTATGGGATAAGGGTTAGAATGAGTGCTAATTTTGCTTCGAAACTGCTCATTCTCTCTACGATACGGGTCATAATATTTTGAAATACCACGATTGTATGCTCTCTGTCTCCGAGTTTCATTTGGATCATACTCAACAATATCCCTGTCATTTCCACTTTGGTTGCATATATTGAAACTAGCTGTAGAAAAATCTTGAGATGATTTACCAGGTCCTTTTTTTTGTCAATCCATCCAAAAGACCAACATCTAGAATCTCCTATTAGAAAAGAGTTATAATAAGTGCTATTTTTTGTTCCGGAACTGCTCATTATCTCTATGATAAGGGTCATAATATTTTGAAATACCATGATTGTATACTCTCTATCTTCGAGTTTCATCTAAGTCATTTTCAACAATATCCATGTCCCTTCTCCTTTGATTGCCTGTCTTTCTTTAGCAAAATCTTGCGACGATTATCCAGGGAAACTTCTTCTATCACTATGTCCATAAGACCGACGTCAGAATGAGTGCTACTTTTGTTCCAGAACTGCTCATTCTGTCTATGATAAGGGTCAGGATGTTTTGAAATACCACGATTGTATGCTCTCTATTTCCGATTTCATTTGAATCATTTTCTACAATATCCATGTCCCTTCCCCTATGATTGCCTCTATTGCGCTTTTATGTAACAAAATCTTGACAAGATTCACCAGAGACACTTCTTATATCACTCTGTCCATAAGACCGACGTCTAAAATCTCCTATTAGATAAGGGTCAGAATAAGTGCTACCTTTGTTCCAGAACTACTCATTTTGTCTATGATAAGGGTCAAAATGTTTTGAAATACCACAGTTGTATGCTCTATGTCTCCGAGTTTCATCCGAGTCATTTTCAACAATATTCTCATCCATTCCCCTTTGATTGCCTCTACTGCGCCTTTCTTTAGCAAAATCTTGAGATGATTCACCAGGGACACTTCTTCTATCACTCCGTCCATAAGACCGACATCTAAAGTCTCCTATTGGATAAGGGTCAGAATGAGTGCTAATTTTGTTTCGGAACTGCTCATTCTCTCTATGATAAGGATCATAATGTTTTGAGATACCACAATTGTATGCTCTTTGTCTTCGAGTTTCATCTGGGTCATTTTCAACAATATCCCTGTCCCTTTCACTTTGGTTGCATGTAATAAAACTAGCTGTAACAAAATCTTGATATGATTAAGTAGGGCCACTTTTTTTGTCAATCCATCCAAAAGACCGACGTCTAGAATCTCCTATTGGATAAGGGTCAAAATGAGTGTGACTTTCGTTCTAGAAATGATCATTTTCTCTATGATAAGGGTCAAAATGTTTTGAAATACCACGATTGTATATTTTCTATCTCCGAGTTTCATCCGAGTCATTTTCAACAATATCCCTGTCCCTTTCCCTTTTGGTTTGGGGCCGAACCTACAAATGATCTTATGTTCACTGCAACGTGACCTCCTACATGTTCCACAAGGACTCTATTATATCGTGGTGAGGATTATCATCATCAGTACCGCTGTTGTCTGTAACTATATATTCCATCAAAAGAAGGAGCCAGTACAGAGTGAGCTTCTTTTCTCCTTCATCTGTTTATCAACACTGGAGCGAAAAAAAAACACGGTTTATCTATACCTTTCTCTGCTTGTTGTGTGTGTGAGAGAGAAACTTTAATATCGAACCCCTGATGAGGGATGTTTATTTGGTACAACCTCCTAAACACCTAAACTTTTAATAAAATATTAATTAAATATTACTCTACTAGCATGTTTTGAAGCAAAATCATTCATTACAATTGCTTAATTTGGTGCGGAGCTAGGCATATTTTGTTGGGGGCGGGGAGTTTTTCTTGTATGAACTCGGTAATTTAAGGTAAAGTGATACTATGCTTTTATCAATCAAAAGTAAAAGAAATATACTAGCAATTTTTTTCAAAAGTACGGATTCTTAACACTCATTATGGATGTTCAAAATGCAATTCAATTGAACAAAAAATCAAACCAATGTTGTTTATGCAAGACAAAGAAAAGTTGAATGTGTAACTAATATATGTATAATATAAAGGTAAAATTAGATTTTTTTTTTGATATAATTTTGATTTCGTAATTCAAGATAACATTATATTTACCATTGGTTCATAGGTTAACGAACTCGAAACTTGCATAAATGTAAAGTTAATGAGAAATGTTGATTAATAAATACTTAAAAAAGAAAGAATTTCATGAAGTTAAAGGTGAAATGAGCAAAAGAAATAAGTCTTAACACATCAATATTTTTTCTTTGAGAATATATTCAATCATTATATCATAAATCATTTCAATCTGTCCAAGTACAAAGAACTGTAAATAATAAACCACTATCAAATACTAGAATTAAAATAGAGTAAAACTCACATTAGTGACATTTTGGTCTTGGGGCTTCAGCTTTGGTAGTGATTACCACAAGGTTACGGCATCATTGGTGTCAACACATCAATTTATATTAATGGAATTTCCATAAAAAAAAAATTTTAAAAAAAAATGCAATGGCGAAAGTGAAAGATGGACAAATGGAAAGGATTTGAAAACAAAAGCTTCGGTGGATTCTAGGAATTGAACACTTGACTCCATGCCTAATGATAAGGTATATTACCAATAGGCAACTCATGTTGTGCTACCATATGCATACTTACATAAATATTATCACTATATTAAAATAAAATGATAGGAATTTGAAAACAAAAGATTTGGATACATTCAAGGGTCGAACCCTAGACAACATAGAAAATTATCTGGCATGTTACCAACAGGCAACTCATAAATTTGCATATTTGCATATCTACTAGTAATAAGTTTTTTGGAGGCCCTAGCACACCGGTTGTACTAAGGCCATCTCAGGGGTCAGGGTGGGAGGAAAAATGAAGTCCAGTGGTTGGGGTTGCGGGGCTGGCTCAGTGGTGGGGCGGGCTGCGGGCGCGGAGAGCCCTTGCTGCGGCCCGGGGGCCGCGTGGGATAATTGAAGAAGAAAAGGGGCGCGTGCCTCTTAGTTTGTTTTTTTCCCTTTATTTCTTTGTTGATTTTATTTAATAAGTATAATTGTTTAATAAAAATAATAATATGGAGATAATTTTTTTTCATTCAATAAATTCTAATTAATTGTTTAATAATAAAAAAATAATATGGATTGCATTTAATTAAAAAAAATTATTAGTACCAATTGTTAATTGAATATGCAAAAATTGGGTTTGTCCGGAAGCTAGAGAATTTGACTGCATTCGTGTCCGCAGGTCGCGGGCCCGCACAAGTCTTGAAGAGACGAAGTGAATTTCGATTCATGATTTGCACACCCCCCCCCCCCTACACTCGCGAGGGAAGAGACTTTTGGTAGCTAGATTGTTATACCACTATATTGTCAAATCATATATAAACCTCAAGATTTTTCCTTCCAATTCCAATGTGGGATAAAACCACTTCTAATTTTTTTCTTCCATTTCAAAGGGTGATCTTTGATAATCAATTTATCATTCACCCGACCTCCGATTTGGACTTACCATATACCGTTTTAATCTACCAACGGAGTAGAATATAATTCCGCAAAGACCCGAACGAATTTTTATACTTATCAAATTTATTTTATTTCTTTATTGTAATTAAAAATTAAATAATTTAATTACAATATCTGTGGCTATATATTTATGAAAATATCAAATTAGTTGAAATAATAATTAAACCTTACACAGACAATTTAATTTTCTTCTTATTTTTGTGTGTGCTGTTTATTTAATGTTGTAATTCGTGTTTTGAATCAACTTTAATTTTATTATTATCAACTCTCTTTGATTTTAATATTTAAATATTATTATTATAGTTATTAGTATTATTAATTTTAATATTAAAAATAAAATTAAAACTATAATTATAAGTGAGAGTGGGCAAGAGTTGGAAATTGAATTAAATCAACATCGGAGCCCTGCCATTGGAGACGACCAGGCAGGGCTCGGGTGGGAGCAGGGGCAGCCCCAGGGCTCCGGAGCCCTGAGTACCCCCCACCATTGGAGATGGCCTAAGCAGTCGCATGTTCGGCTTACACTCAGGGTCGGCCTTGTTTGGAACTTAGGAATAATAAATTACACATTTCATATTTAACACACAATTATATATTTATCTAAAAAATATATATATACAATTATACATTTCATACCACTGTTATATATTTGAACGAAATCGGCCACGTGCATCGCATATAGTCATTAACTCGACGCTTGGAAGGAAAACATCACTAACGATTTATGGTCTCAAATGTTGTTCATTCAATATTTAGTATATAGTTTCTATTCTAATTCGAACAAAGCTCGATAAATCACAAAAAAATTGATTTTTTTCCTGTAAAATCTTTAGTTAATGATCACGTGCGACGCACATGGCCTAATACATCCAAATAATTGACGGTGATATGAAATATGCAATCGAATGTTATAGTATTAAACGTGCATTTCAACATTCCTCAATACCAAAACTGCAAACCATCAATACATAGTATAGTACTTTTTTTTTTCGGTTTAATCCCTTTCGAGGCGTGTCGAATACATTAAGTGGAAACCTCTTTCAACAAGAATTTGAACTTGAGTTCGCTACTTTGTTGTAGTCAGCCTAGTACTTTCCACTAAACCAATCACTTGTTGGTACATAATATAATACCAATCACTACGATTAATGCAATTTTAGCCGCAACAAATCGTCAACTCTTCCTAGAATTACACTCCTATACTACTACACAATTTCCCAATTAATTCACACACACACAACACACAATGTCTTCCGACCAAGAGTTGTTCCACTACAGCCTCCTCTCCCTCTTCTTAATCACACCCCCCACACTCCTCTCCCTCCTCTTCCTCACCGCCCCTTACGGCAAACACCACCGCTCCGGGTGGGGCCCCACCATCTCACCACCACTCGCCTGGTGTCTCATGGAAAGCCCCACCGTGTGGCTCACTCTCCTCCTCTTCCCCCACGGCAAAAACAGCCACAACCCACGCGCACTCATCCTCGTCTCATTCTTCCTCATCCACTACATCCACCGCACATTCATCTACCCTTTTAGACTCTTCCTCAAATCCCCAAATCAAAAAACCCAAAAACCCGGTTTTCCGATTAGTATTGCGCTAATGGCTTTCGGGTTTAATTTGTTGAATTCTTACTTGCAAGCTAGATGGGTATCTGAGTATGCGGATCTTGACGCCGATCGGTGGTTCTGGTGGAGATTGAGTGGCGGCGCGTTGGTGTTTGGCGGCGGATTTGTGGCGAATGTTTGGTCGGATAATTTGTTGATGGGCTTGAAAGAAGGTGGGGGTGGGTATAGGATACCAACGGGTGGGTTATTTGAATGGGTTAGTTGTCCGAATTATTTTGGGGAGATTTTGGAGTGGTTTGGGTGGGCTTTGATGAATCGGTCTTGGGCCGGGTTTGGGTTCTTTGTGTATACTTGTGCTAATTTGGTGCCTAGAGCTGGGGCGAATCATAAGTGGTATTTGGAGAAGTTTGGGGAGGATTATCCTAAGAATAGGAAAGCTGTTATTCCATTTGTATATTGAAATTTTCTAGTTTATTGGTTTTTGTAAGGATTTAATTTGCACAAAATTTGAATTCAGTGCATGACTGATTTTTTTTTGTCACATTTGGGTTGAAATTGCTAATTTAAATTTAGTTTTTTTTTTTTTAGACTGTTTATTTAGTTTGATTATAGTATTACCCAACCAATTGAAAAGTAAGATTAATGAACCGAATGTAATGTGAAGTTGAATGAAGATTTTGAAAAATTATTTCATCCCCATTTTATACGAAGCAGTGTAACCAATTTAATTTTATTTGTCAGACATACTGTAGAGACTGGATATCAAAGTATCAGTATTCCTAAAACTCAAAAAATATTTGTTTATATATTTATTTGATTTATCATGAGCATTCAAATCTTAGATCTAATTTAATCCATTTCGAGGATACAATACATGATAATATCTCCCAATGAGATTTGAATCTGAATTCGTCACATTGTAATGACTAATTTATTCCACTAGATCAATCATCAATTTGATTTTATTGTATATTGCACCATGCCAAAATGTGCAACATACTACATTATGTTGCCCGGATACATATACGGCAATTCGAACGGATATGATACGGACGTGGCAACACGGATCTTAAGATTTATAGGATACGATATGCCTTTCATAAGTAGGTATATTTTTAAAAAAAAAGACCATTTTTTTTTTTTGAAGATAAAAAAAAAAAAAAAGACAATTCTATGTATAATAAATACTATGTAATGTATACTTAATTCACTTTTTATTCCATTTTGAAATGAAAAATGCTTCCTCCCTCTAATTTAAGTGTTCAAGTAAAGCATTAACATTATATGCAAAGTATTTGACCTTTTGAAAAATTTCAAATGTTACATAAAGGTCACTTTGATAATATAAATAATCAATAAATCATTTCTAAAAGTACATGACCTTAATAATCATGGGCATGTCCAATACGTCGTCCCATGTACCCTTTTTATTTTTTTATTTTCTTATTTTTAGAAACGTCACGATGACTCGTCTGATACGTATCAGGTGAGTATCTGAGTATCCAAATATTGATACATATCCGATACCAAGTAACATTTTGTGCAACCTACAAAATAACTTACTCAAATCCCAACAAGATACTCACCAGCTAAGTTTGCAATTTGCCAATTTCACCTTTGTCAAAAGATTGTTCTAACTGCAGAACTAACTACGAAACCATATACTGATGTTGGTTCATTGCAAATAAACAAACTACCGGATCTGATCCCAACATTTGATATAATTCAATTTGAGTCTTCAACACGAAATACATTGTCAACATCCGTTCTCTCTAACTTACAAAAATAAAAATACAACCCATTTCTAATAACTCATTATTTCCTGGAACACAATTCAATCATACAATTTTCTATTTCTATCTTCTGCAAACGCGGAGGAATCAACTGAACTAGAAGAGTATCATAATCAAGAAGAAAACATAGAAGCCATGTATGTAAATTACCAAGACCTACCCCACCCGGGGTAGAAGATAGTACTGAATACTGGTAGATTCATGGCATGTTAATGTAGTTTCAACAGATTTATCCACTGCCAGAGTCTCGTCATCAGTTTCAACAATCTTCACCTGCGAATAAAAAAGTCGAAAATCGACATTGGCAAATAAAAAATGTGTATAACTTCAATAAATATTTGATAATTAAATAGATAATGTACACAACTATCACACACACAAAAAAAAAACATATTAGTAGTATATTAGTGACTTACCAGACAAGGCATGTTAACAAATGTTAAGTACATTAACAAAAAAGGTTGTATGACAATTAGCGTCAAACTTAATATCTAGTTACCAGTTTTCTTCTCTAGTGTAGTGTACTTACATCAGACAAAGCTGTTGTTAGCCCCCAAATTGACTACTTTCAAGTCGTCATGCTTAGATTGGTCATCCTCTGCTGAAGATTTGGCGCCTTCTGATATCTCAGTTGCCAGCTTATGATGCTTCTGTTTTAATTCTGGGGAACTTATAGCCTCTGTAATGGCTTGCTTAATTTCTGCCTCCAAAGCTTGAATCTTACTTTTCGACTTTTCATCTGGTGCATCTCCAGCTTTTGCCACCTCAATCTTGAGCAACTCAATTTTTTCTTTCAAATCTGAGGAGTTCACAGTGTCATCTATAATCATATTGACTTCTTCATTGAAAGCATTGACTTTTTCTTTGGTTTCTGGGTCTGTAGGGACCACTTGTAAACCCGCAGATTTAAGAACTTGCTTAAATTCTGACTCTAACTCTCGATTCAGCTGCAAAACTTTCTCCTTTAAAACTTGGTTTGAATCAAGATCTGATATCCCGGAGTTTGCAATTTCTGCCTTCAAAGTCTCAATCTTTTGTTTTACATCAGGTCTATCCACGAGTTCCTTGAATCTCTTATTGATTTCGAGTTTCAGTTCATCTTTGTTGTTGCTCTTCTTTGAGAGATTCAAAGCATTGGATAATTCTTTCAGCATGTCAAGCTTATATTTCAGGCTAGAGTAATTATCAGCTGAAGGAAGGTTTTTGTCGAATTCATTCTTCAGCTGTTCAATCTTTTCCTGTAAGGCGAGACGTGCGAGCGGGTCATTTAGATTCCTTGCTTTTGCAACTTCTCCGCGCACCAACAAAATCTTTTCCTCAATTCCTAGAGCTTTAGCAGCCTCATTGTATTCATAATCGATCTCTCTTTTCAATTTCTCAATCATCTCCTTTAATCCCGTCTCTGGGTGCTCTGCAGACGATTTACTGGCTTCCAAGATCTGCTGTCTGAGTTTATCAACCTCATTCCTCAGTTCCAATTCTGAAGTCTTGCTGATTGGAACAATGGGTTCTTCTTTCTTTTTCATATTGACCTTCTTTTTGGGATCGATTGGTATTCCCTCCTGGTATCCGCCAAGTTTCCGGAACTTTTGAGCCCTATGTTTTAATAGTGTTTCTGTGTCCATCTTCAAAAGTTCCTGCAGATGCCAGATATGTGTTACATTCCTGATGAGTACATGCATGCATACAGTCACTATTATTGAAAAAAAAAAAAGATGAAAGTCCACTCACATCCATTGTTTCAACAATTGCAGATTTTATCTGTTGTGAGGTCCAATAGGGATCTGCATGTGCACCACCAAGAGGTTCCTACAAAAAGCAGCATATTTTTTTCAGTGCAATACAAAGATGGATACAGTCTGAAATCATATGAATATCAGTCTGTTAAACTGAAGAAATGCAATAAGACAATGCTCTACGGACCAATCTAAGATCAAATTGTTTAAGGGTCTACATTCCTCATAGTGTGAAGCAGACAGGATTTTCACCTACTTTTACTCCATTAATATTGTTCAAAGGATATTTTATCCTTGCATCACAATTACCATATATTTGTGTTCTTTGCATATTATATTGCCATTACAGTTATAGAGACATCATAAATGGAAAAAAAGAATGGCAGGAAATCTAAGGTAAGATGGGGAACATGACAGGGGAAAAGTTTAATGAATATTACAGGGATGACACCATCACAAATTTGTAGCTTGGTTAGCTCCGTAGCTGTTATCTTTAGCTTCTCAGCAGCCTGAAAAGAAAAAAGCAGATTAAGTTAACAAGTATTAAATCAGTTATTCACATAGGTACCAGATCAAACATCCTTTAACAACCTTAGGAGAAGCTTTTGCAGTCTTCCACAAGATTGCAGCGCATGCTTCAGGGCTGTCACATGGAAATGGCAAGAAACAAGTCAAAATAGATAAAAGATTTGACATGAAATATAAAGGAGTTGTCTTGAGAAGAACGAGACTTCCTTAAGGAGACCAGCTAATTATTACAACAAGCTCTGCCACTCTTTGTTGCTTAATGCTTATCTCTGCCTCTTCAATAATATGCACAAGTTTAATTGCTAGTATTGAACAATGGCAGACTGCTCTTTGGTCAAGAGGGCCACTTTTACTCGGTTAAAATTATTAACGGAGACCACAAACAAATCCTAAGGGAAAATGATGGTAGATTTACAGATAACAGAAGACTAGATTTTCCCAGGACCCAGAAAACTAACAACTAAAAAGGATGATACAAACATGACTCTTCTAGACATAGGTGAAGGAAATTTACCACCTAAAGATGGTAGATGAATAAAAATGATAAAAAAATCCATGGTTATCATATCTTATTAGGTATCTAGACTACAGACAAAGAAAACAAGAACATACACATAAAAGTACCTAGCAACATAGAAGACTGCATTTTCAAGCATCAACAGCTTATTAGCACAACCGATAGCCAGAGCTCCACCAGATCCACCTTCTCCCATAACAATTGAAATAATTGGTACTTTCAGACCAAACATAGTCCTCAAATTGTGAGCTATGGCTTCACCCTACAGACAGAGAGAAAAATAATAAGCACCGCTTGTCACTTAGAATAATTTGCATTACAGAATCAGTATAAACAGTACTTGGCCCAGTTCCTCAGACTTGAGGTCAGCATAAGCTCCTGGAGTGTCAATAAAAGTGACGATTGGAAACCCATGGTGATCTGCATAGTACATCATGCGTAGCGCCTTTCGGTAACTGTTGAAACCAATATGTTACATTAGCACTAGATAAGCTATTGCTTTTTCCCCATTGCATAAGTTCTGGAGAAAACTTAAATGTAAAACCCGCTTTCCTAAATTCTTACCCATGAGGAGTAGGCATCCCAAAGTTGCGCATAATATTTTCTTTTGTATTCCGGCCCTTTTGATGACCCATGAACATGTAACTTCTGCCATCAATTGTACCAAGTCCAGTGACAACAGCAGGATCATCATATCCAGCTCGATCACCATGGAGCTCTACAAACTGCATCCATAAAAATCAAAAGATTAATTCCACTAGAAGAAGACCTATCATCGTTGTTATATCATTTTTTTACCAACACCATTTTAACCAGAGGCATCAGTTCTGCAACATGGCCAGTAAATCTTTATTACAAAAGAAACACCATGTTGTAGAGAGTTGGACTAGAACAGCAGACCTTCTCAGTAATATTGAAGACATGATCAAGAAATGTCGGCCGGTTAGGATGTCGTGCAATGTTCACACGTTGTATAGGGGTCAAATGTGTGTAAAGATCTCTCAGAGCCTGCAATTCAAGTGGCAAAAAATGCATAAAATTGGCAGCAACTATTTGACCTAGAATAACACGAAAATTTGAACTTAGAAGCTGAGATGATAAATTTTGCATATTAAGTATTATGATTGTGTTATAACAGTAGGGGCAGCAATTATTACGCTCAGGTTGAAAGAGTCATAAACATATATTTACGAGCTAAACCTGTTGATATTTATTCTCAAGTGAAATAATTTGATCACTGAAATCCAGACCAGTTTCATTTGCCATCTTTTGCACCTGTATCAATAAGCAATATGAGGTGATCATATTTTCCATATCAAGGAGTTTATTTAAATAACTGGCTCAGAGGTGTAATTGGTACATACATCAATAATTTTTTTCTGCAGATCCATGAGAGGTTTCTCAAAATCCAATGTAACTGGCTTTGGCTTCTCTTTCAAAGGCTTGAAAGGAGAGAGGTGGCTGAGGACTCCACCCTTCACATTCAGGTCAGGATCTTCTGGCCACGGATATTCATGCTTTTTAACTTTCCTCAACTTTGCAGATACAGTGAAGTCTCTCCTTTTAGCTCCTAGTTGGGCCCTTCCAAGGGATTTTAGAGGTACACCACAAACACCATTACTGGAGCTCCTAAGAAGATCTGAAGCCGTAGGTTTGGAAACCAAATTCCCTGAGAATGACACCGGAGATTGGATAGAAGCCATTTTCTCCCACTTCTGTGACCAGATACCTGAATTCCTTTAAGGGAGAGCAAAGAAGGATTCCATTTGAGAAATTATAAAAGTAGCAAACAAAGAGAGAAAAAATGGAATCAGTTTAGAGCATCAAGGATTAAAGGTCAGAAGATGTATAATTCTTTCAAGCACTCTCAGCAATGTGCTCTCTGGTCCACAGAAATGAAATCTTAGGTTAAAATATTCAATGAGGCAAGACATACAAAATCTTGGAGACATAAATGAATTGTCCGCTAACATCGA
This sequence comes from Penstemon davidsonii, assembly GCA_034814905.1. Lineage (NCBI taxonomy): Eukaryota > Viridiplantae > Streptophyta > Magnoliopsida > Lamiales > Plantaginaceae > Penstemon > Penstemon davidsonii. The sequence goes on along the minus strand of JAYDYQ010002685.1, from coordinate 10,251,595 downwards.
AAGGCTATGCAAAAACATGCATTGCACAATTGATCGATCAAAATAAGAAAGTTTAGCTTAGTTATTGTACTTAAATAAATGTTGGCTAATTAGGACAAATGTACTATATAACAAGCATAAAGCTCATGCAAATTCTCATTTCAGTACATTTCTCAGCCAATACATTAAAGCAATAAATAGAATGACACATGTGCTACTACGCTGAAGGTATATAACTTCTTAAGTGATTATCTAACGATACAAACATATACTGTGCAGCAAGCAGATATATTGGTCATGCAACTAATCCAGCCATTAAAATAGAAAATAACAACGAAGGAGTATAAAATTAACCAAAAGAACCAATACTACAACAAATCAAGCTCCGAGAAAACAGGAATCAGTAAAAAAATCCACAAAACTTCAGCAAAACGCTCTAGTATCATTGAACACCTTAAACAAACAAATTTTTTCATCTAAATACTCAAAATAACAAAACTATTCAGCCAAATTACCTAAAATAAAGCGATAATTAGAAAATCACAGTAGCATAAAATCTATGACATGCTCGAATTCAGATTCAATCAACAACACGTGCATCCAGCATTCAGTCAGAAAAACAGTAATCCGATTCATATACCAGCATAACAATAGAAAAAATCACCTAATAGATCAAATGCAGCACCGAAATTGCGCCGAATCAATAAGAATTAAGAGATCTGAGAAGACGATCGGAGGATTCGAAGTAACTAATTTTCCTTCCCCCGCTGGAAAAATGAGAAAGAGGCAAAGAGAGTGAGAGAGGTTATTATGAGAGAAAGAGCATAGGGGAGATCGTCTTTGCTGTTGTTTATTCAGAGAGGAAATTATTTGTACATAAGTATTAATTTTTCGATGATTTCTATGCGGAAAAAGGAAAAAACCTACCAGTATGCTTACTTAGTGTAGAGCGTTGTTAATAATGAATGATGGGGAGGGGCAGAATTTTTCGGTTCGGCCGTTAGAACCCTGGACCTGCCCCAAACACGTTGGATTAGTGAAATCCGGTCCTTAGGAGTTAGGACCATCCGAAAATTTAACTAAAGAAAAATAAATAATAATACTTTATGAAATACAAGTGAAAAAGTCACATGAGTGCGTGAGAATCACGTGATGGTTCTTAGTGTTTTTTTTTTTTTTTTTTTTTTTTTTTTTTTTGTGAGTGCAAATATTGTATATACTTATAACGTGTTAGATTGTGCTTTGAAATTCGGTGCAAATCGAAAAAAATTGAAAAAATTCATTTTTGTTTTTGGTTTGTGTGTGGAATGTTGGTTCAAATCGACTTTGCTGGTGAGTCAGCCAGATCGATATCAAAGTACAAAGATGAATAAACTATCAAAACTAGGGTTAAATTAGAGAGAGATCAACATTAATGAAAGTCAAACACAAGACCTAAAGCTCACTTGCTTTCATTTATCTTATTTTACATTTAAAGTTTTTTTACCATTACTAATAGATTTATGGATTGTTTGTTTGTATTTTCGCAATGTTAGATGTTTTTTCTTTCTTGTTCATTTTTTCTTGACAAAGTTTGATACAAATCAAAATTAATCAATAGAATTATGCCGGAACATAAAATCGGACCATAAACTTGGCTCGATATTCGATTTGAGAACAAATGGTACCAACATTCCAGTACAAATATATGATTTTGCCGAAAACACACCACCTATAAATATCAACTTTCAAAAAGGGAAAAAAGAGTGCTCATATATTTTTACATTTCAAACAAGTTCTTTTTGAATAAATAGAACTTCTTCCCTTAAAATTACCTATAAAATAAAGATAATATTGTACAAGTAATTTTTAAGCTAAAGTTATAAAATATACCTAAAACTTTATATTTATAATTCTTATCTAAAATTTGCGCCATAGGATATAAAATATTATTGTTTCTTTTCTATTTGGCGAGAATTTTGGAAAGATTTGTAATACTGAAACTTGAGGTAGTATACTATTTTATTTCCTAAATCCAACGACTTCCATTGTTTTTACTTTAAAAAATGTCAATGTCAATTCTACTATTGAACATGAAGTTGGCCACCAAATCTTCCGACTATGGGTCTAAAACTCTATATTCTAAAGTTTAGTTGGTCACATATTGAGTATTGACTAGTAAAATATTGGGTACTATACCTTGTTCGACTCATGTATCTATTTGGGTTTTCATATTTAAATGGGATTATGTCGGGCTTGTTATTAATAAATTTTACCCTGCAAATAAAAAGTTGTATATTATTTGTACTTTGTATGCAATGAAGTAATTTATTTGATTTAATGATGTATTCATCCTTTCACTAAAAATATATGTAATATATTTGAATTATTTTGGTGAAAGTTTGACTATTACATTAAATGGTAATGACTAATGATGATGACGTTTTTTAATAATTAAATGTATCTAATTTGTGTTTACTATAGGAAATTTTCTAAAAGTTAGTTGTTTTTTTTTTTCCCTCAATGGTTTAATCCTTTTCGAGGCGGGTTACATCAACATGGAATAAAATTTGAAAATATAATCATAATAGTGATGTTGTGAAACATCTAAAAGAAAAATCATGTTGTTTTGTCTTCGTTAAGAGCATGGAATTTTAAAAAACCAAAAACGACGTCTAATTATCTAAAAGATTTTAGGACAAGTGCGAGAATTTACGACCGTGGACTTGGGTGTTTCGAATTTTCGCTTGCCGAAACACTGTTTGGAACTATTTTGGTCGAACCAAACATATGAAACAAGATTTTCAACTTATAATAATAATATCCATCAAATCAATCATCATACAATATGATATCAGTTAATTTAATACAAAAGACAAGATTTGATACCGATCACCAATATTTTTCCCCTAGAACTCTAACATTCAAAATGCATTCAAACCACATCCCATTTTTCAAACTCAATTCACCATTAAATTAATACTTAAGGCATGTTTGTCTCTGAATTTTCCAAAATTATTTCGTGTTTGAGAAAAGCGAAACAAACATGCTTTCTATTTTTCGAAATAAATTTATTATCTCAAACTACTCTTCCAAAAGTCAAACAAACAACAATTTTCTTACACAAACTCTAATTTGATTTGACATAAAATAATTTATCTCAGATTCTCACATAACAAATATGATTTGACATAAGAGATTACGCATCTTACACCTCAACCTAAACTATTCAAAAGAAACATCCATCTACCTTTCTTCATAAAGTCCTCTCTCAAAACTCAAACGAACAATATTACGTAAAACGAAATTATTCACAAACCTCTATTACTCTTCCAAACTACACTCCCACATGTCAAACAAACAGACCCCTATAGTTTTGCATTAAAAAATTTCCAACCAAAACACATCAAGTCATATTTCAATAGCTTCGCACAAATTTAAGAGAATATTCAAAATATTCAACCCAAGTATTTGTTACCCAAACACAACCAAAAGGGCCAAATACATCCAAACAGGGCCTTGGAGGACATTAATAAGAAGTTGAAATTATCCAGTTGACCACTTCTATCTTTCGTTTATCTTCCCCCCTAAACCATTTGTGCTCGGGTTGCGTTTTATCATTCAGTATTTCAGTCAGCTTTCATATTTCATTGCCGCATTCCACCGAACACTTGGCGGACCAAATTTACATGGCCACCAATCCCTCCAATGGTAAAGCTTTTACCCTATTTTTTTCAACTTTTCCTCTTCGCCATTAGCATTTTACATAATTTATAGTGTTCTGATTGAACAGAAGATATTCTCCAACAACTCAAGCATGGGGTTGCCCACTTCGAAATTGTATCTTCTCCAGTTCCTTCAGTTTCCAGTCACTGCACTCGAAACCCATCTCCTTTCGCCTCCTTAACCAATGCCACGCATCGATTCTTCGCCAGGATTGGAACCTCAGCGTAAATGTTTTATTTATTCCCCAATTTTTCTGATCAAATTTTGTGGGATTGAAATTGGTAAATGATGAGGTGAGTGGGTAACTGAAGTTTTTGTTTATCCTTTGGCCTCTCAGAATTTCAGGTTCGGACGCGATGAAGAAAGTGGAAAGGTATTCTGTTCAGAGAGTAACTGGTGATGGACGCTGTTTATTTCGTGCCCTGGTATTTGTTTGATTATTCTAAATATTCTGGATATTGTTGTAATTAGTGAAAAGCTTGAATGTTGTACTCTTGTCTTATTAAATCAGGTAAAAGGAATGGCACTTAACAAGGGCGTAGCAATTGGGCCGCTAGAAGAGAGGGAGAGTGCAGGTCTGTGTATCAAGCCTATTGATTTATGCAAACAAATCTTTTCTTTTTCTTTTTCTTTTTCCATGAATCCCTTCTTATTGAGTTGTTTATACCTTAACTGAGAAGTTTTATTAGTCACATTACTTACTTGAATCTTCAATAGTAACTACATTAAGCACATGAGTTTGAATTTAGCAAATGTCCTATTATATTCGATCGAACCACATTTCTGCAAGTGTGCTGAGTTGCCACTGGTATTATTATCCTCTCTTTGTTCTGTTTAATTCTGTATGATTTTTGAGGAATTTATTTTGAATGCAAATGGAAACTTACGATGAGTTGACAGATGAATTACGGATGGCTGTAAAGGAAGTAATCTGTGACAATGACAAAGAGCGTATTAAATACGAGGAGGCGTTGATTGCAATAACTGTTGAGGAATCTTTGAGACGGTGAGGCATCAAATTTGTTAGTGGTTAATAGATCCCTCCCATTGGTTTTAGCTGTTTCTAAATCGTTGTAAATATTCAAGGGTACTCATAAATTATTACGTTTGTAGTTATTGCCAGCGCATAGGAAGGCCTGATTTTTGGGGTGGAGAAGCAGAACTTCTGGTTAGTACAATATGTTATTCTTTCCTCAATCCCATAAAGTTGGTTACGCTTTAACTGGTTTTCATCTTCTAGCATGGATAATTACCAAAAAAATAAGAATCTTCTAGCATGGTTGTGCATGACAAGTTGTGAACAATTACCTTTTGGTTAATTCTTTTTGCTATGGCAAACTAAGGCTTCAAATGTAGATATGATTGTATGTGCTTAATATTTATACGACCTGCATCATTCACGGTTATTTTTATTATTCGCTTGTTTATTTTTTCTTGCCAATTAACATGTTTCATCTGACATTAGGTGCTATCAAGGTTGTGCTCCCAACCAATAGTTGTTTACATTCCGCAACATGAGGTATTTCATTCTTGTATACAATCTTTTTTGATTGAAAATTATATATAAGCATTTCAAGTTTGGAACTAAATCCCTCCTCTGAGTTAAGAGTATTAATATTCTGTCGAGTGAAATGCAAAAATATCACCCTATGCTTTGCCTAATTATCAAAAAACCTTTATTACCAATAACCTCCCTATGCTAATTTTTTATAAGCAAAAAACCCCTCCCTGGCCCCCAAACCAAAATTACAATTATACCCCCAACCAAAGGATGCAAAAAACCCTTATTCACCTAAAAAATTAGTAAAAAACCCCGTGTTAACTTTGAAATTTGGCAATAACCCACCTGTTCACTTAAAAAATTGACAATAACCTCCCTATGATTTATGAAAGAAATTTAAAAAGTTTTTTTGCTAATAAAAAAAAGAACACAAGGGGTTTTTTGTTAATAAAATTAACACGGGGTTTGTGATAATTAGGCAAAGCACATAGGGTGTTTTTGGGCTTTTTGCATTTAGCTCTATTCTGTCAGGAAATATTTTATTCGTCTCATGCTGCTGTAAGTAAAATTTATGAACCGAATCCACAAAACTTTATTGAGATTAGTAATTTAGTAATATAACCCCTTTGCGGCAATGGTAACATGCTATTTAAACATAAAACGTTAGGCTCGGTTGACTATGACATCATGTCGAGCCCTGGGTGATATGAAGTGTTGCCAATTCTTATTTTACGGTTTTTGTTTTTATCTGTTGCGATTCCACAAATGTTTGCTTTCCTTGAACTTGCAGCATGGTGGATGGGGATCTGGTTTCATTCCTATACAAGAATATGGATCCGATATTCATAACGATTTCAAAAAGGGTAAGACCCGAAAGGTTGTGAGACTACTCTACACCGGTAGAAACCATTATGACCTACTTGTCTGAGTTTAAATTTGGCCTAAGGCCCTAAGTTTGGACACTGATGTTAGTATTCTGCTATTATTCTTGCAGCTTATATTAGTCATTGAGTTATAAAGTGTTTTTGTGCTTGTATTCTTGCAATTGATGCACCAACTATTATTGTGCTTTTTTGGCTCTTCCAATTTGCAAAGCTCTCGGTCTAATCCCTCGTTATAATTTTATGCATGCTTTCCTTTCCAAAACAAATTTAGCTAAATAATTTATTATTAAAAATATTATTGTGCTAAAGATCAGGTTATTACAGTGTGTGACTCTTCTTAAAAGGGTTTTTTTTTTTTTTTTTCTTTTTCTTTCTAAAAGCCGTGGGTGTTTGATATGCATAGTAAAAAGCTGATTTATACATGCATGAAGGTGTTTGCAATATAAAAACATATGTTGTTAAATTCACATAGACCATTGTTTATATCACATAATAAGTAAAAAAAATGAAGAATAAGGACTATAAGATAATTAGTAACTTTATTTATATAATAATGTTATATAAATATTTTACATTTTGAATTAATGTTTGGATTATTTAATTATTGTATTGTCATTCTTTTAGAATAACGTCTACCTAATTATTAATTATTATTGTTTTATACAATATATGATCAGAATCGAACAACATATTGTCAAAGTTTGCTTGTTTTTTTTAATCTAGCTTGAAATTATGTTTGGATTTATGATTTTTGTTCGACTAATCGAGCTTTAATCGCACCAAACTCGAGTCGAAGTCGAGTAACTTGATATATATATATATATATATTAATTTATAATATTATTTAACCTTTATAACAATATTAATTTACTTTAAATAACTTATTTCAATTAATTTTTAAAATAATAATAACAATAATTAATTTCTAAATTAATAATATAATAATACTAATAATAATTTTTTTAATTTTTAATAAAATAATAATAATAAGACAAAAAAGAGGGTACTAGTTGCAGGTCGGCCACTAGATTTTATGGGTCCTAAGCAAAATTTAAAATCGGGTCCTATATCATAAAAAAAAATCTAAAATTTACTTCCTGCATAAATACTCAAAATATCAAAATAGATTAGTAAAACAAAATTGAGTTTTGTTGTTTGTTAGGTCCGTAAAAAGCAAAATTCACATATTTTTCCTGATAAATTAGAACAAAGTTATTTAAAAATGAAATAAAATTACTTTTCGGTAAAATTGCAGAAAACATTTCAAATTAATCAGTGATTTTGAATTTTTGTCTCAAACTATATCACCTCACTGAATTTCGTCCGGTTTTAATATTTTATTTTGGAATATCGTCCCACCATTAATTATGAAACGAAAATTGCGTATGTGTCCGTTAAATTGCCACATGGCTGCTTACGTGTCATGACGTGACAAATTTTAGCATGAATATACAGTATTGCATAATTCATCCCAAACTAATTACAAGATTGAACGTCATTTCCATTAAATTATAAATTTAATATTGTGACTAAATTCATGCAAAATGGTAAAATACGGGACGAAATTCGACGAGTTGATATAGTTTGGGACGAAAAACCAAAATTAATAATTAGTTTGGGACAATATTCTGAAAAAATATTAAATTATGGGACCAAATTCGGTAAGATGATATAGTTCGGGACGAAAACCCAAAATCGCTAATTAGTTTGTAACGTTTTGTGCATTTTTGCTTTGTTATTATTTTTTTTTTTATACAAAAACAAAAGATTACAAGCGGTGGGATCGTCACGTCGCAAAAAACGGAAATGGGAAGGGAAGAATGATAAAAAAGAAAAAAGTAAAATTGTTGTGTAGGCAAGCCCATTTAAACAGTTATGAAAGTTACAAATCCTGAATGTAGGGTATAGAGTAATATCTAAAAATTGAAATCTCAAATTTGTTTAATCGCTTTGATGGCAGAATGAGAGAAATCGTATCAAATTATATTAATGACCCAGAAACATCTTTCGGCGAGAAGAAAAAGCTCTCTCGTCAGATGGCACTGACTTACAATCCCAGTGCTGTTGAGAAATCGTATGTTAACATGAAATTAAGTATATTTTATTTGTCAAAGATATGTATGAATGCTTGCCTTTTTTTCTTTTTGATTAATTGCACCTCAAATTTATTATGTAGGTGGTATGAATGGTGGGAAAAGTGTAACTTTTTTGAGGCAGATTCAAGCAGCTCCAAACCTTCATTTGTCATAGTGAGTTTCTTGAGCTCTTTTCAACCTTTGTTGTGTGACAGCCATTGGAAAGGGAAATACAGTTTAAAAACAGAAAGTAGTCAAATTCGAAATGGCCTGTTCTAAGAGATACCATATTTAAGAATTCTGAAGATGATGGTTAACTTGAAATGCCAGTCAGCTAGCTTTTCTCTTGTTTCTTTCTTTATTCTGAAGACAATTGCGTATTTTTAGTGTAAAGCTTACATTAACATTTACGATAGATCGGTGCCAATTAAGTTTTGAATTAAAAACATGTAATACAACTTGTTGCATTGGAAAAGACGCTGGAAAGACGATTCCAACTAGAGATAAAATGGTCCAGTTTTGGTATCTTTCATGACATTCATTTATTCTCAATGTAGTCTGATATAGTCTGGTGTTAAATGCTTGAGAAAGAAAGACTGTGCTGATCCCTTGTAATGATTTATAGTTGTTGTCGAATGTGATCTTGTTTTATAACTTCCGCTGATGGAAAATATGAGTATGTACTAAGATGAAAATCTAATGAATAGGGACGATAAGAAAATAGGATTGTATATGATGGATTGGACAATCCAATAAGAAGGAATTGAACCTGTTAAGGTGGTCATTTATTCCTAACTGTTGTCTCCTTGCATATGCAGGTTTTTCCGCCACCTAATGTAACTGGAGCCTTACATATTGGCCATGCCCTCACTGCTGCAATACAGGTATTGTAGTGAATATTGATGTTTCTTTTGTGAAACTTTATCAGAATTTCGGTCACGTGATTTGTTATGGATATTTATTCCTCCAGGATACAATTGTTCGCTGGAGGCGGATGTCTGGATACAATACGTTATGGGTACCTGGAATGGATCACGCTGGAATTGCCACACAGGTTGTTTATGTGAAATTCATTCTTTTGAACCCTACTTTCATTTATTTGACTTTGGGTGGGAATGTATCCGTTTTGGACGGAAGATTGATTGTATCTTTGGATGGAGGATGTGATGCATAAGGTGCTCACTACCATCTTGCTTGGCCGTTGAAATTTGTGATTTGCAAAATTTATGGGTATAAAAAACCCGAGGCATTTTATGTAAATATTAGTATAAAGAAATTTGATATGGGTTTCCATTTAAACTGATAATAAGATGTAGATTATGGTGGCTCGATCTTGGAAAAATCTTGTATGATTGGAATTTGAAAGAAGCAAGGGTATGGTTAGCTGTAGTAATTAATCCTAAAAGTGTTCTATCTTGTATTATTTCATGTTTTTATAATAGTATTTAGATAATAATTTTTTGAATAACTTTTGAGATATTTGTCAATAATCATGTTTGTGAATTGTGATGGATACACCTAGACTGCACACTTGCTGGCTTTGGAGTAATTAACTTATGTTTATGTTATCTTGTTCAGGTTAAGTTGTTGTGGAGAAAGAAATTATGAGAGAAAAGAATTTGACAAGGCATGATATTGGCCGTGAAAACTTTGTAGCTGCAGTGAGTTTAGCAATATTTCCTTGTAATTTGTGTCATTTTGATTTTGCAATTTATGTATTTAGTATGCATCCACTGGTGGTTGGACCATTATGGAAACAAAAATACCTATTAAACATAACACACCATATTACATTTCTTATGACGATCGACTGCTAGGTACAAGTTCATTTATTTGCTATGTTTCTCAAATGTTTGCTTTCCTTGAACTTGCAGTATGGTGGATGGGGATCTGGTTTCATTCTTATACAAGAATATGGATCTGCTATTCATAAGGATTGACTCGAAAGGTTGTGAGACTACTCTACTCCGGCAGAAACCATTATGACCTACTTGTCTGAGTTTGAATTTGGCCTGATGTTAGTATTCTGCTAAAAATGTGCAGCTTATATATATTAGACTATTAGTCATTGAGTTGTAATGAGTTTTTGTGCTTATATTCTTGCAATTGATGCACCAGCTATTATTGTGCTTTTTTCGTTCTTGTTTATATTTTAGTAATTATTCTTCTCTTGTTAGGTCTAGTTCTTGTATTTTAGTAATAATAAATAAATTAAATATTTGATCTTGTATCAAATGATAGAATATTAGATTTTCTTTTATTTTTTAATTCTTGTTCCGATTAAAATTTACGTACGTATCAAAACGGTCTTATATTATAACACAATTTTGAGTTTTTGTAATTGTAATATAGCTCATTTTCTTTGTAAATTAGTTTGATAAGGGAACTTACTATATGTCCGTCTGGCTATAGTAAACTTTGACGCCATTACAAACTAAGTTTATGATAATGAAGGGAGCTTCTTCGCATTTTTTTTTTGTTTTCCAAGGGTTTGTATCCTTTTTTAGGCGCGTCGGGTACATTAAGGGGGAACATAAAAAAAAAAAGTGGAAACCTCTCACAACAGGGATTCGAACATGAGTTCGATATTTTGTAGTGACTAGTCCCTTCTACTAAACCAATCACTTGTTGGTGGGAGCTTCTTCGTTTTTATAGAACATAAAAATATGGAAAAATTGATAGTTCTCAGAATACAAAAAAAATGATGGTGATTTTACAATTGTGAGTGATTACTTAACAATATAAGTTCCATCTTTACAATTTGTAGGATGTTTTTTTTTTAATAATTAAATCATTTCGCCAATGAGATAAGAAAAATGTACAACAAATTAAGTTATAAGAGGTGATCCCGAAGAAAAGAAAATTGAATAGAAACTAAAGGATCCAAAAACTGCGAATTCATTGTCCAAGCTGCAAGATTGTGTGAGCTGCGAAGTTGGTATCACGAGGAGAGAATCGAAACTTCCACTTCGGTCAATTAATTCAGAATCGTTTAATCTCTTCATAAAGGCCGGCCGAACAATCTAATCTGGATCAACCATATGATTATTATACGGTGATAGCTCGAAGATAATCATTTCTAAAGCACACATCATCGATTTTCAAGTGATTCATGATAGAGCAATCAACTTTAATAGATAGGACTTCAATTGCAAGAAAGCAAGAACAAGGTTGCCTAGTAGACTACTTGCTAAGGATTTACTCTTCTTTAAAGCTTCTCATGTAGTTAGGGAATGTAATAAAGCGGCTCATTAGCTAAGCTCGCATCTTCTAACTTTTCTTTAACGTCGGTTATTCCCAGCTAGTAGCTCGGTTCTTGACATTGTAATAACTGATTTTCTTTGACGTATTGATACAACTGATTGGTTTTCTGAAGAAGAAAAAAAGAACAAGGTTGTCTAGTAGATGACCATTTGAGTTGCGAATGCATAGCAATGAAGGTGCATCCAAATGATGTTCGTAGAATATTGATCTAAGTGATCAAATTTACATAAAGATGCGATAGAAGAAAAAAAAGTGCGTCTTTTTTTTTTTAATGAACTAGTGCATTGTTGGCTCTTGCAAATCAAGAAGAGGAGCAACTAATTGTAAAAAGTTGGCACAATTAATGAAACTGAGTGATTTATATTTCCGAATTAGTTAAAAACTTAAAATTATTGTTGATTAGTTTTGAATTTTCTACAAAATGCACATTACCGAATAATTGCCTTAATCCAAGACAAATTTGTGGTTAAATTTGAACTTAAAAAGTAAGCATGAATATTTTTGATAAATAAAGTAAGAATGAATATAAAATACATCATATGATTACTCCTTGATCATAGACAATATATCAGCACAATTTATGATGAAGCTTTATTTTAGTTAAAATTATGGTTGATTGGCTTTAATTTTTCTGCAAAATGCATATTACAGAAAAATTGCCTTGACAATTTGTGGTTAGATTTGATTTTACAAAGTAAGAATGAATATAAGATACACTATATGATCATAGACAATTGTAGTCAAAATATTACCAATATTACCATAACTCTCGTGTTGAACCATTATTAAAAGTGCCACATAAGTATGAAGGAGATGTATATATATGCAAACAATTTATTTCCGTTTATTTAGCCTTTCTCAAGATCTCATTGCTTTTATGAAAATATAAGGTATTTGACGAAAATATAGGATTCTGAATATTAAAGCATTAAATGTCAAAACTTCATTGTTCGTCTAAGAAACTCTTACAATTCTTCAAATCTTGGTGAACCAATAGGAAATCTCCAAATATGCTCGACTGTTTTCTTACTTGCAATCGATGAATCACCATACCGATCCGATCCAGGTAAACTTTTCCCAGCTGCATTGCATTCTTCAACAAAAACTTAGCCAGACGAAGATGTGGTGTCCTTTCAGAAGAATACACAAAACTGATTTCCTTGAGATGAAATTCAAGACATGATGGCACAATTTCAACCCCATCATAATCAAAATCATCTGTATCACCCTGGAAAATAAGTAGCAAAATGTCCCAAATTAGAAGTTTAATGCACATTTTCATCAAGCAACAAAATGAAAATGGAAAAAACAGAGATAAAAAAAAGCATAGTACGTAGAATACACGTTTACCAATTTTACGGTTAGACGTTTAAGAGTTGGCGCCGCATGAAGTAGCTCTAATAGTACTGAACCATTAACTTGATCAGACATTTCGAGCTGTTCCAGCCTATAAAATATGGGAAGAGGAACATTGTGTCCCGCCAATGCAATAACCTTCATAGAGATCACATAGAAGAAAAAAAAAGTCAATCAAAAAGTTTCAAGTCTTGTGAAGAGATATATGATGTACCAATCTAGTTCAAATCTAATAAAAAGAAAGTGAATAATACTCACATCAGCCGAAGAACTCAATATCTTCAATTTCATTAAATCTGGGAATCCTTGCAATAGCATTCAAATTCGTAATGCAGTCTCTTGATCAATCAGAAAACCATCCATATTATCGTCATACAACAGTTCTGCATCAATGACTTGTGACCCAATCAAAACAAATATTTCCGGTAAACCACCAGAAGAACTGAACTTTGCAATCTTGTCTCCATGAATCTTGATTGAAAAGTCATCAAATTCACGAAAGAACGGGGTCACAGAGTTTAATGTAGTGAGTGCAGGAGCATAGATTTCCACACACGTAACATTCATCCAGTTGCAAGTTACTAGCTCACAGGTTTCTAGAACTGGGAAACTAAATATGAGTGGGTCTGTATCAAAACACTCATTCAAAATCTCAACACTACCAAGATACAAGGTTGTAAGGTTAGGAAAACTATTGCTGCCATGAACTTTCAGAGTGCAGGGCAACACCAACTCCAATTTTCTCAATGAAGTGCAACTGAGAAAGCTGCGGGGTAAGACGATTCCTTTGTGAGGATAAATCATCTTTAAACTCTCAACATTGCGCCTCAGCACATCCGTTATCCATTCTGTCATTTGACTTATTTCAAGTTCTCCATGATATGTAAGGCTAAAACTTTTTAAATTCTTAGTGTGAAAAAATATTCTTTCCACAAAGTTAACAAAATTTGTCTTCTCACTACTTTGGTCCACAGACAACTCTTCAATATACTCGATTTCGATATTATGAATGGAGGCCCACTTGTATTCCCAATCTTTGGACAAGACACTAGTTCGCACGGCATCCTTTGTGGACATCAGAGATAGAATGTCACTTATAACATTTATCGGTAAATTGCTAATGCGATCTTCACCGTCGGTGTCTGGCAATGGTGAGGAGGCTGAAACTATGTTGACTTCTTCTTGAAGAGATGAATACATATCCAAGACAGTATCAAGAAGGAATTTATCAGCTCTGTGAGAAGCAATAAATGACACAGAAATTGGAGAGTCTTCGTGTTGCCCCAATGGAATGGCAACCTGCAAACCAGAAAAAAAAAAAAAAAAAAAAAAAAAAACAAAAATAGATGACTAAGAGTTAGTAAGAGACAGATGGGCAAGAATTACAGAAACAACTTAGACCTTGCAACATAAATTACCTGACAACCTCCAGACATATTTGCAATGCTCAACAAACGCCCGACTCAGCAGGGAGACCTCGCGAATTCAGCTCGAGAGGACCATCAGCCGCAGTGGGTATTACTAAGATTCCATCATCCTTCAAAAATCAAGCAGAGGAATGACACCATTCGATCCAAAGTAACGATTAAAAATAAGCAAAACATTTGCTAGATATATAAGCCACAAGAAGTACGTAATGTCCAACTAATCAAGAATCAAGATCATGTTTTGCAAATCAGTTCTGATCTAATGAAAATGTCATCTGATTTTCTCAGATCCCTATTCTATTTCTGTTCAGTTCATTTGCAATAATGTCATATAGTAAAATAACTGTCATCTGATTTTAAAGGTGGTGTAATGAAAGATTAAGAAATCTGGAAAACCAACAATTTGATTCATCCCTAAATTCCAACACACAAACTCCAGTCAGCCACCATCACTCATACAATGGAAAATGGATGTGAGTACCTTTAGGAGACTTTGAAGTGCAGCTCGCATTTCCATTCTTACTTTGTATAGACTCTCGACATTCTCTTGTACCGTGTATATTGCTTCCCAAACTCGACTAGATACATGAGGACCTAGTTTAGGTTTGACTGATTTAATCCACTCTTCGTGATTTCTTTTGAACTCATATCTGAAAAGCAAAAAAGGCTGGTCATATAAAATTGAGGCCTTAATTGAAGAAGACGGAAAACATTAATCCTTGCATGAAAAATAAAGTTTTAATTCTCTTTTCCTCCATTCAACAATAAGGATAAGGGAAACTATATCCGATCAATGTAGATAAGTCTTAGGCTTTAAATAAATTCTATCACCTATGGAGATGGCTTAAGATATTGTAAATCCAGGTCCAACAATATAATGCGATAGCATATGCATATCTTTGTTAATATTGCTTGATCAGACGATTCCAACCAATGAAGCAAAGATTTTCATAACGCCAATAGCAATACCTTTGTAGTAAAAACATAGCTGAAGATAATGCTTTCAGAGTAGATATTCCACTTTGCTGGTTTGTCAAATCATCATAAAAAATATTTAAGCTGGGTATTTTTGAAGCAATGTACTGCCCAAATTTCATATGTTTAGGCGTCTGATCTGCAGTTTAAGAAAATAGATGGAAGGAGATCAATATCAATTTAGTGATTACTTTCGGCATAAAAGTTTACAACTTCACTAGGACAACATTGGCAAACAGTTAATTTATTGAGATTTTACAAATCAAGTTGTCAGTAGTAAAAAAAAAGTTCAAACTTACAGCCAGATAATTTCTCAGTTATTTTTCTAACAATATGAACAGTCTTCAGCACGGGAACCTTAGAAAGCTGGAAAACATCATCAGCTATAATTATGCGCCTTCGTTTAGGGTCCAAGGGACTTAATCGAAGTAGAACATGTCCCAACGCTGCAAAACAGATGGATCAGATGCCAAACATCCTGAAGCAGTGGTTTAATTGTTACAAACATTAATTAATAATAAAAAGAAATTTATAAATAATAATGTCCTTCCAAAATTCAAGTTAGAATCTAGGAAAGCGATCAGCAGAAAGCATGCAAGCTATAGCTGTGATCAAAAGGATGTATAACAACTATAACTATGAAAATAAGCAATTGATATTTGTTCTAAGTATGTGCCCGTCTTTGTTAATCAATTTGAATATCTGCTCTGATATCATATATATGCTCAGCCTTCACAATTAGTTGCCTCAACCATGATAAAAGACCAAGTCAATGCAGATATTCATTATTTATTTCAGATGTTGGTGAACTTGGTTCAGGAGTTTAGGCATAATAACAGATATAATTATGAAGAAATCTAAAATTTTAAAAGAGCATTGTACGCCATGTTTGCATACCAACAGTGTCTAAACTTTCAGAGTTCGGCAAAACACCAATAGCAGAGACAACTCCATGAGATGGTCTGAATCCAAGGATGCCACAAAACGACGCTGGTACTCTTATATCACCAATTGTATCACTACCTACAAAAGAAATTCATATAATTAGTAGTCCACATCGACGCCAGTGCAACTTAACAACGCAATATGCAACATTTAGCAGACCATACTCCATCGAAGTGTGTGCAATAACAACATAGAAAAGGAAACAATTATGATAACGCCCAAACAATATATAGAACAAATAAGTAGCACAACAACAATATAGAACCAAAAAAGATTAGAACAATGTCATTAATAAATTTCTGAAGTTATTAAAACCATGATTAGTTTTTTTACTTTAAAGTAACTTAATTGACAATATTTGACTGAAAAGATAACAGACCTTCTCTTAATAATGATGTACGTACTCAGAAATTTCATTGATCTGAAAAAGGAAAATCATACCAAGAGCAAAATCTATGAGTTTGGCAGCAACAGCCACCGCTGATCCACTAGATGAGCCTCCTGGAATATGAGATGGCTTTATCGGGTTGGTAGGAGTTCCATAATTTGTATTCTCTCCTAATATCCTGTATTCGTTGTCCAACAACAACGATCAGTGTCTTACCTTAAGTTTGGGCGTCAAACCCCCCAGCAATTCTGCCTACCAATCCACACCCCACACCTCAGGAGAAGAAACGGAAGAAGAAAGAGACGTATGAGAAACTCTTTTGAGCCTAAAAATCCAGGCACTACGTAGTGGATTTTGTAGACATACTACATCACTTTAATGTCATCCAAGCAGATTTAATTCTGCCCTGACATTGATTTTACTTTATATTAAAATGCTAAAGTAAATAACTAAAGTAAAAAAGGATACCCAAAACCAAGCTCATCCATGAGAGTCTTTCCGGCGCAGGTGGCTCCACCTCTTAGCATTTTGGTCACAACTCTAGCTGTTTTGCCTGCTGCCACGTGTGTCCTCTTCCAATCTGAACTTCCATATCCAGTCACATGGCCCTGGACATCAATGCTACATAATAACAGGAAATAAATTGAATAAGCCCAACCATTTAGTGACATATCCTCATATGAAATGCATTTTACACCTGTCATTAATGGCGAAAGTGAGGCCTGAGAGAGGGCGGCGAGCGGGTGGTCGAGGCTGAGGGAATGGAAGAAGCTCAAACCGTTCGATAAATGCACCGAAATAGCCTTTTGCTTTCATACGACGCAGTTGGACCTTGGCGAGGATTAAAACCCCGGCGAGGCCGACGCTGATCATCACCCATGCTTTCGGATTTGATTTGAGATACTTGCCTCAGTAGCCTTACTCAAAAGGCTATTTGCAAAAATGGCCTTCACATTATCTTTTTTGTTTTTTTTATGTTAAACTCAATTAAAATTAATTAAACATACTTAATACTAATTAAATATACTTAAAACAAATTAATTAATGAACTGAAAATAACAAAAAAATTTCACACCCCCAAACTTTTACAAATTCATTTTCACTCCCATTCACTTACAAATTATATCTCTCTAAAATATTTTCTCTCAAACATTCAAATTCCTAAAACTCATCTCCCAATTTCACAACAAAATCAAGCAATGGAAAGTGAAAATCTTTCTTTGGACATAATCAATGACGTGCCGGAAGTATCAAACGGAAGAGAAAATGCCGAAGTGGTGAGTTTTTTCAATTTTTTTCGTATGAAATTCCTTCGTTCCCGCGTCTCCGGGATCCCGGAGACCGGGAGACTATCTCGTCCCCTCGTCTCCGAGATCCCGGAGACTATTTTGTCCCCGCATCTCCGGGATTCCGGAGACGAGGGGACGAAATAGTCTCCCGGTCTCCGGGATCCCGGAGACGCGGGGACGAAGGAATTTCATACGAATTTTCCTGTAAAAGAGATTGCAATTATCGCCGGATCCCCGAAGACGGTAGGAGACCCAGCGACTCGGCCATGCCAGGGCACCCTGGCACGGTCTCCGTGGTCCAGGGGCCCGGGAGACTAGGCGCATTGGCTCGGCCATCGGCTCGGCCATGTCCGTGCCAAGGTGCCCATCTCCCGGCCCCCTGGACCACGGAGACCGTATCAGGATGCCCTGTCAAGACCGGGTCGCCGGGTCTCCGTGGCCCGGAGATAGCCGGCGACTCGCCCGCGCCAGGACACCCTGGCACGGTCTCCGGGTCCAGAGGACCAGGAGACTGGGCACCATGACAGGGTGTTGTGGCAATGCCGATTCTCCGACCGTCTCCGGGGACAATTCCAGTAAAAAAAATTTGTAATTTAATATCTTTTTATGGAAATTTTGTAGGATGTTCATTATATAACAAAGTACACATAAGAATTGCCTGAGGATGCAAGAGGGGGCCTAAGCGCGCCACGAGCCACATTTTACCTTGATTTATATGTGTTGTGTTGGTTTTGTAAAATAAGGATTATTGATTTTGTAAAATTTGTAGCATCCAGACTATTAGTTTTGTAAAATTATTATTCGTATCTTATTCAAGTTTCAATTGTGTTATTATATTTGTTTCTATTAAAATAGGTGAAAAATGGTTAAATATGGCAAAAATAGCTCAAAGTCGATTTAAACAGGTGAAAATGGTTAAACCAGTGAAAAATAACTCAAAATTTATCAAAATCGGTGAAAAATGATTAAACCGTTGAAAATGGTTAAATAGGGAAAAAAATAGCTCAAAATCGATCAAAGTCAGTGAAAATGGTTAAACTGGTGAAAGAATGGTTAAACCGATGAAAAAATTACTCAAAATCGATGAAAACCAGTGAAAAATGGTTAAGTAGGTAAAAAATTGGCTTAAAATCAATCAAAACCGGTGAAAAATATTTAAAGCGGTGAAAAAATGGTTAAACCGGTGAAAAAATGCTAACGCATATAGGATCATTAACTCCTCCGTAAATCAAAATTGGGGGAAATTTGTTGAAATTTGGTCAATTTAGGATCCAAACGGAAGACTAACATGTATAGGACCACTAACTCCTCCGTAAATCAAAATTAGGGAAATTATGTTGAAATTTGGTCAATATAGGATCCTAACGGAAGACTAACACGTAAATGACCACTAACTCCTTCGTAAATCAAAATTAGGGGACTATGTTGAAATTTGATCAATTTAGGATCCAAACGGAAGACTAATACGTATAGGACCATTAACTCCTCCGCAAATCAAAATTTGGGGAAATTTGGTCAACTTAGGATCCAAACGGAAGACTAACACGTATAGGACCACTAACTTCTCCGTAAATAAAAAATTAGGGGAATTATGTTGAAAATTGGTCAATTTAGGATCCAAACGGAAGACTAAGACGTATAGGACCACTAATTCCTCCGTAAATCAAAATTGGGGGAAATTTGTTGAAATTTGGTCAATTTAGAATCCAAACGGAAGACTAAGATGTATAGGACCACTAACTCCTCCGTAAATCAAAATTGGGGGAAATTTGGTCAATTTAGGATCCAAACGGAAGACTAAGACGTATAGGACCTCTAACTCCTCCGTAAATCAAAATTGGGGAAAATTTGTTGAAATTTGTTCAATTTAGGATCCAAACGGAAGACTAAGACATATAGGACCACTAACTCCTCCGTGAATCAAAATTGAGGGAAATTTGTTGAAATTTGGTCAATTTAGGATCCAAACGGAATACTAACATGTATAGGACCACTAATTCCTCCGTAAATCAAAATTAGGGTAATTATGTTGAAATTTGGTCAATTTATGATCCAACCGGACCACTAACAAGTATAAGACCACTAACTACTCCATTGATCCTTGGATGGAACATGTATGATGACTTCACTGTATGCAAGTATGGTACCGTTGTCGTGTATCGACTTCCACACCATTGTACCGAACATATACAACAATTTTACCATCCTAATATCTATGAATAAACAAGTCAAATTAACACACAAAGTAGCTACTAATTTTTGTTTTTGTTTTTTTTTACTGTTTTGGTCCCCGGGAGCCCGGAGACACTAGGAGACTAGGTGACCAATCGGTCTCCGTCTCCTAGGACTGAAACAATTCCAGGAGACCAGGAGACTAATTGGTCTCCTAGTCTCTTGGTGTCTTCGGGAGTTAGGAGACCAAAACAGTAAAAAAAAAAAAAAAATTATAATAGCCTAAAACTCAATTTTTTGTCCCTTTTTTTTCAATCAAAATGCAATAGAAGATCGAATACTAACCATAAATGTTGATATTCTTCCCCTAGATTTTTTTTAGAATGAAAGGGTGGGTTTTGATTTTGAGATTTGGTATATAGTAGGGTTTTATTTTTGAGTTTTAGTATTTAGTAGGTTTTAATTAGTGGGTTTTATTTTATATTTTTGAATTTATTGGCGTTTAATTTTGAGTTTTTAAATTTAGTGGGGTTTTATTTTATGTTTTTGAATTTATTGGGGTTTTATTTTATGTTTTTGAATTTATTGGTGTATATTTTGAGTTTTTGAATATAATGGAGTTTGATTAGTGGGGGTTATTTTATATTTTCGAATTTATTGGGGGTATAATTAGTGGGGCTTGATTTTGTAATTTCTAAATTTTGTGGGGTTTAATTTTGAATTTTAAAATTTAATGGGATGGGGTTTGATTTTAATTTTATCAATTTTATTGGATTTCTTTTTGCAATTTTTCATTTGATTATAACACTAACTAATATGCTAATTAAGTGGAGGCTAGTTTTGCAAATTCAACATTCATAAAGCTATTCTAATAAATTAAAAATGTCAAAAGGCAATTTTTTCAAGAGTCATTTGCATATATGGCCTTATGGAAAGTTTAATTTGTAAAACTAGCTTTTTCAAATTTTTATTTGCAAAACTAGCCTTACTTAGATTAGGTTATTAATTAACTTTAAATAAAAACCCGAAAATGCCGCTTGTCACTTGGGCGCCCAAGTGACAAGCGGCATTGTTGCCGCCGGGTCACTTGGGGGCCCAAGTGACAAGCGGCATTGACGCCGGGTCACTTGGGCGCCCAAGTGACAAGCGACATTGTGGCCGCCGGGTCACTTGAGCGCCCAAGTGACCCGGCGGCAATGCCGCTTGTCACTTGGGCACCTAAGTGACCCGGCGGAAACAATGCCGCTTGTCACTTGGGCGTCCAAGTGACAAGTGACAAAAAATTGGGATGAATTTTTTAGAGAGTTTTTTGTAGTGAGAGAAATTTTGAAATCTGAATTGGGAGTGAAAATGAATTTTTATTGGTGTTTTGTATTATTATTATTGGATTAATTGATTAATTAGACTTAATTGTGTTTAATTAGATTTAATTGTTATTTAAACCAAGAAAAAAGAAAAAGAAAAAAGGGAAGGCTAGTTTTGCAAAAAACATTTGGAGAAAGGCTATTGAGCCAAATATCCCTTTTTTCAAATGACTCTTAATTTTAACATTTTTTTTTGGATTTTCTAATTGAGACCTATAAAAGTGAATGAGTTTTACTTTATAACTTCTCGACAGGCGGGAGGACCAATGGATGTGGGTGAGCTGACGCCGGAAGCACTCGAGAAGAAGAAAGGAAAAAAGGTCTTTGGTTTTATTTTTTAAATTTTTTGGATAGTGCTTAGAATTGGATCTTCCAAGTTTTTCGTCTGACCAAGACACCATGTATTTGGATTACAATTCCTGAATTATTAGGAATTAGTTTAGAGTCGAAACAGTTTTTTATTTTTATTTTAATAAAATGTTATTTATCTTTAATGGTTCATTTACTGCGTTCTTTTTCTTTGCACTGAAAAAAATGCAAAGAAAGGAGCTGCTGAGGAAAATCTTAACGATTATAATGACCCAGAAACATCTTTCGGCGAGAAGAAAAAGCTCTCTCGTCAGATGGCACTGACCTACAATCCCAGTGCTGTTGAAAAATCGTATGTTAACATGAAATTAAGTATATTTTATTTGTGAAAGATATGAATGCTTGCCTTATTTTTTTTAATTAGTTGCATCTCAAATTTATTATGTAGGTGGTATGAATGGTGGGAAAAGTGTAACTTTTTTGAGGCAGATTCAAGCAGCTCCAAACCTTCATTTGTCATTGTGAGTTTCTTGAGCTCTTTTCATTTTTCAACCTTTGTTGTGTGGCAGCTATTAGAAAGGGAAATATAGTTTAAAAACAGGAAGTACCCAAATTCGAAATGGTCTGTTGTAATAGATACCATATGTACAAAATTTTATTGTTTTACATATATTATGATCTCTACTATAGAACATAGGCCCTACTAAGATCCAATTCTACAGGATGTCTCTTGCCTTAAGCCAAGTACAGCTTAGGGACACTTCTGAGAATTTTTCCCAAAATGCCGTAGGTCCCACTATCACCAAATCCTTTGTCTTAATACGCTAGTGATGTGAGGTGATGTACTCCGTTGAAACCTTGTCCATATTTAAGAATTCTGAAGATGATGGTTAACTTGAAATATCAGTCAACTATAAAAGCTAGCTTTTCTCTTGTTTTCTTTATACTGAAGATAGTTGCGTATTTTTAGTGTAAAGCTTACATTAACATTTACAATCTATCGGTGCCAATTAAGTTTTGAATTAAAAACATGTAATACAACTTGTTGCATATATTGGAAAATACGCTGGAAAGACGATTCGAACAAGAGATAAAAAGGTCCAGTTTTGGTATCTTTCATGACATTCATTTATTCTCAATGTAGTCTGATATAGTCTGGTGTTAAATGCTTGAAAAAGAAAGACTGTGCTGATCCCTTGTAATGATTTATAGATGTTGTCGAATGTGATCTTGTTTTATAACTTCCGCTGATGGAAAATATGAGTATGTACTAAGATGAAAATCTAATGAATAGGGACGATAGGAAAATAGGATTGTATATGATGGATTGGACAAGTCCAATAAGAAGGAATTGACTTGGTATTTTATTCCTAACTGTTGTCTCCTTGCATATGCAGGTTTTTCCGCCACCTAATGTAACTGGAGCCTTACATATAGGCCATGCCCTTACTGTCGCAATACAGGTCTTGTAGTGAATATGATGTTTCTTTTGTGAACCTTTATCAGAATTTCAGTCATGTGATTTGTTATGGATATTTATTCCTCCAGGATACAATTGTTCGCTGGAGGCGGATGTCTGGATACAATACGTTATGGGTACCTGGAATGGATCACGCTGGAATTGCCACACAGGTTGTTTATGTGAAATTCATTCTTCTGAACCCTACTGTAGTTCATTTATTTGACTTTGGGTGGGAATGTATCCGTTTTGGACGGAAGATTGATTGTATCTTTGGATGGAGGATGTGATGCATAAGGTGCTCACTACCATCTTGCTTGGCCGTTGAAATTTGTGATTTGCAAAATTTATGGGTATAAAAAACACGAGGAATTTTATGTAAATATTAGTATAAAGAAATTTGATATGGGTTTCCATTTAAACTTATAATAAGATGTAGATTATGGTGGCTCGATCTGAATAATTAACTTACAACTACCATCTTCAAAACTAAAAAACGACTTGCCATATAGTGTAGCTCTAAAATGCAATTCAATAGCATAGGTATCTATCTTGGAAAAATATTGTATGATTGGAATTTGAAAGAAGCAAGGGTATGGTTAGCTGTAGTACTAATCCTAAAGAATGTTCTGTCTTGTATTATTTCATGTTTTTATAATAGTATTTAGATAATAATTTTTTTAATAACTTTTGAGATAATTGTCAATAATCATGTTTGTGATGGATACACCTGGACTGCTCACTTCCTGGCTTTGGAGTAATTAACTTATGTTTATGTTATCTTGTTCAGGTTGTTGTGGAGAAAGAAATTATGAGAGAGAAGAATTTGACAAGGCATAATATTGGCCGTGAAAACTTTGTAGCTGCAGTGAGTTTAGCAATATTTACTTGTAATTTGTGTCATTTTGATTTTGCAATTTATGTATTTAGTATGCATCCACTGGTGGTTGGACCATTATGGAAACAAAAATACCTATTAAACATAACACACCAGATTACATTTCTTACGACGACTGCTAGATACAAGTTCATTTATTTGGTATGTTTCACTCGCGCTGAAAACTTTATAATAGGTCTGGGAATGGAAGAATGAGTATGGGGGCACCATTCTGCAGCAACTTCGGCGCTTGGGTGCATCTCTAGATTGGTCACGTGAGGTGATATTTTTGTTTATAACTGTAAATTTGCTTTGATATGAATACTGCTAAAACTTATGGATGCCTGTGATTATTTGAGTTTGATTATTTTGTGCTCTTTCTCCATGGAACCCTGTCCTTCAATAGTGCTTTACCATGGATGAGAAGAGATCAAGGGCTGTGTCAGAGGCTTTCAGAAGACTTTATAAGGAGGGTCTTATATATAGGTATTTGTTATAACATTGTTCTCCTAGAGCTTCTTGTTTTGCTTTTGTTCATGCTTTCTTAACATTATAGTTTGCTTTTTTGCTAACCTTTTCCAATAGTTCATGTTGTTCTTTAGTGTTCCCCACTACCTAATACCATATACTTGAGTTATCTCTTATTTTGTATATGTTCATAAAATGTCAAACTCAATTGCTTTATTGCTTAAAGTAGGGTGTTTAATTGGTTATAATTTTTCTTCTTTTAATTTCATCTTATATTTTTCTTAGAGATCTACGTATAGTGAACTGGGATTGTGTTCTGAGAACAGCAATATCTGATATTGAGGTAAGATGCAGCCACTCTGGCCTATCAATAATGTATTGATGTGGCTAATTTATGCAACTTCTTTGGTATTTCTAGGTAGAATATATTGAACTCAAAGAGAAAACTCCACTCCATGTTCCTGGATATGATAAACCCGTAGAGTTTGGTGTGCTGACTTCATATGCTTATCCTCTGGAAGGAGGCTTGGGTGAGATTATTGTGGCGACTACTCGAGTGGAAACAATGTTGGGTGATACAGCAATTGCTATACATCCGAATGATCCAAGATACACTCACCTTCATGGTAAATTTGCCATTCATCCTTTCAATGGAAGGAAACTTCCTATAGTTTGTGATGCAGTGCTTGTTGATATGAATTTTGGAACTGGTGCTGTAAAGGTAAGAATTATTTTCAGTTTTAGAATGATGTTCATTGAGTTCTCCAGCGATCATTGCTAACGACACAAATTATATGCAGATTACTCCAGCCCACGATCCAAATGATTTTGAGTTTGGAAAGCGTCACAACCTTGAGTTCATAAACATTTTCACTGATGATGGACTCATAAATAGCAATGGTGGTTCAACATTTGGAGGGATGCCACGTTTTGAAGCTCGTGTAGCTCTTATTGAAGCTCTAAAAGAAAAGGTATAGTTTACCTTTTTTTTTTAAGCTGAAAGATATGAACTTGAAATAGATTATTGAGTGATATGAGTTTATTTCCATTTACTATTTCCTTCACAAGTATGTTGATAGTTACTTCTGTTGTTCAATTAAGGGACTCTATAGAGGTGATAAAAATAATGAAATGCATCTTGGCGTTTGTTCAATAACTAATGATGTGGTGGAGCCCCTCATAAAGCCCCAATGGTATGTTAATTGCAAAAGCATGGCACATGATGGTCTTGATGCTTTGATTGATGATGCAAATCCCAAGATGGAGTTCATCCCAAAACAATATGTTGCTGAATGGAAAAGGTATTTTTTGAATTAAGATAATTCTTATGGTTTCTTAAAAGATATGCTCGGGCAAAAATGAGGACCATGTTCTACAGTTTTTTTTCCTTCTATTTTGTTGACTAGAACAGCTTCATGCTGGTAGATACATCACATTACTAAATAATAATGTCATGGTGTAGTATCCAATTTTTATGAATTTGATATCACGTGAGGATTCTGGACATTGCAGATGGCTTGAAAACATCCGTGATTGGTGCATTTCAAGACAACTTTGGTGGGGTCACCGTATTCCTGCATGGTATGCAATGTTGGAGGAGGATGAAGTGAAGGAACTTGGGGCATACAATAACCACTGGGTGATTGCTAGGAACCAAGAAGAAGCTGATGAGGAGGCTAATAGAATCTTTGCTGGGAAGAATTTCCAGCTTTTCCAAGATCCAGATGTTCTGGATACCTGGTTCTCTTCTGGCCTTTTCCCATTATCTGTGCTGGGGTGGCCAGATGATACCGAAGATTTCCGAACATTTTATCCAACATCAGTGCTTGAAACTGGCCATGACATTCTCTTTTTCTGGGTTGCTCGTATGGTGATGTTGGGAATGAAGCTGGGAGGTGATGTACCATTTAGTAAGGTGAGCAACAATTATAAAATTGCCTAATGCAACTATAGATTATTTCAGTTTTGGGGGTTTGTTTGCGGGTGTTCGTTCTTCTCTTGGCCTCAACTTTTTTTGGCTGATGACACCCTAGACACCGTCTTTCTAAACCTGTTTCTTTCAACCCCTCAAAGAATGAAGTTTCCATATAGGTTATTTTCTTCATCACAGGCTTTGTGATTGGCTCTTACAAAGAGGTTCAGGAAATCTCTAGTGACAAGAAACTGGAGTGTTCACTTGACAAAATGGTTTTTGACTAACTAAAAAGTCCATTTGCCATCAATCACGTCTTGCATCTAGTAATTGAGCCAGAATTTGCAAATAACGCATTCAATTAACTGCTTGCAGGTTTACTTGCATCCCATGGTTCGTGATGCACATGGGTGCATAATGTCCAAGTCATTAGGAAATGTTATTGATCCTCTAGAAGTAATTAATGGAATAAAATTGATAGATCTAAACCGAAGATTGGAGGAGGGTAACTTGGATTCCAAGGAACTGAAAATTGCGAAAGAGGGGCTGGCGAAGGACTTCCCTGATGGTATACCTGAATGTGGTGCAGACGCTCTCCGTTTTGCCCTTGTCTCATATACTGCTCAGGTTATAATCTGTGTTTCGCTAATTTTCCCAAATTTTTGTGTTTTTTCAATCGATATTTGGTATTAAAATTTCTTTTCTTTCAGTCGGACAATATAAATCTGGACATTCAGAGGGTGGTTGGATATCGGCTATGGTGCAACAAGCTGTGGAATGCTATAAGGTTTGCCATGAGTAAACTTGGAGATGATTACACTCCTCCAACAGAGATTGTTCCAGCTGCCATGCCTTTCATCTGCAAGTGGATACTTTCAGTTCTGAACAAAGCCATATCAAAGACAGTTGTGTCTTTAGATTCCTATGAGTTCTCTGATGCCGCAACAGCTGTATACTCATGGTGGCAGTTTCAACTGTGTGATGTATTTATCGAAGTAATTAAGCCGTATTTTGATGGTAATGATCAAGCATTTGCATCTGAAAGAAGATTTGCACAGGATACCCTGTGGCTGTGTTTGGATAATGGGTTACGTTTACTTCATCCTTTTATGCCATTCATAACTGAAGAATTGTGGCAGCGCCTTCCTTCAAAGAATGATAGTGCACGGAAAGAATCTATTGTGATATCTGAATATCCATCAGCCGTAGAGGTAACACACACTTTCATGTTGTATGAGTAATTGAAAGCTAAAATACTACAATCTAGAGCAATATCAAACTAACTGCTGTGCTAATTTTCTATGTTACTTGAGTGTTTTCTGCTCTGATATTGTATGATATGGCATATGCAATGTAGTTAGTCATTCAACTGACTTGCTAGCTGGTAAAGTTACTTCTTCCAAGTGGCTACTTTGTAAGATTTTCTACTATTACCACTATCTTTTCACCACCACCACCACCACCTCCACCTCCACCACCACCACCACCACCATACCGCTGCTACGAGCATTATATGGGTTGCAATTGAACCAAAGTTCTGTTTCACTGAAGTAAATGGTTGCATTGGCTTATCTAATGCAATTGGGTATGAATTTATGCAATTCGCTTGACATATGATTCATTAAACATGCTAGCTATCATGTTATGTTCCTGTTATATGCTTTCATTAGTTTACACGATATTATTTTACCCATTGGGAGCTCTGTATTCTACTAATTCAGGCAATACGTGCACAATTTCCTATAGTTCTACTTTATGTATTTATATATGATATTGACGTATGAATACAATGGCCAGATGATATGATTTTTATATTGTTGCCCTCAAATCCTTAATCCTTTGTTTGCAGTGTTGGACTAATGATGATGTGGAGTTGGAGATGGATATGGTCGATTCAGTGGTGAAATCACTGAATTCTCTTCGTGCGCGATTGACACCAAAAAGGTAAATGCATGAAACTGTGTTACAAACACACTTGTAACAGGTTAGGAATTATTATTTACGCTTGTCGGGCAAATGAAAAAATAATAGACATAAATTTGGTCTTACTCAGTGTTGGATGGTTAAATTACTGATTTTTTATAATAACAAAGGTATTTTTTTCCATCCCAGGCGAGCTGCATTAATTCGTTGCGACAGTAATGATACATGTCACCTTATCAAGAATCGTGAATTGGAGATTGTCACCCTTGCCATGTTATCTTCTATGGAAGTATGTATTATTGCTATTTCACCGGTCATTTAATTTTTCTTGTAATTAATGGCATAAAACTTATTATATATCTTCCTCTCTAATTTTCACGTCTCTGAATATTCGAAAATGGATCTCTACTTAGGTTGTGAGAGAGAGCGATGATGATCCAGTGGGATATATAAAAGACGTCGTGAATGAATCTCTCTCAGTATTCCTCAAAATAAGAGGAAACTATAATGTGAAAGCTTTACTTGAAAAGGTCGAAAAGAAGATGGAGGAGATTCAAAAGTGAGGAACCCCCATGACCCTTTTTTTAGAGTTGGTCAATTTTTTTTGGTGGTTCTAATTTTATATGAAATTGTATGAAAGTATAATATTTGAGAGAAGAATCAATAAATTGAGTATATTTATTGCAGGCAATATGATGTGTTGAAGAAGAAGATGATTAGTCAGAAAGCACCTGTGCATATCCGTGAAAGCGATGAAGCAAAGCTGGCTTCATTGATGCGAGGATTGCTGTCTTACAAGATTACCAAAAAGCGTTTAGAGCGTGAAATTGAAGGTGTCTATGAAATATAGATATTCCGTGACCAGGCATTTTACCTTCGTCGAATCGCAACTAAAACGCAGCAGCATCTGAAAATATTTTGTTTACAAATTAGGTTTGGGACTTTCTGTAATATACATTAAAATAGAGTGAATAGAAAATGCCCTCTGTTTCGCGTTCATTCCCATCGAAAAATTATAATTTCAGGGATCGCCCCTGACGTTTGCTAGTTAAATAAAGTGAGGGGAAGATGGTAAAATTACAGATTCCGTCCAACTCGATTAGTCTCCGTTAGGGTTTTGTAAACTTCATAGTAGGTCCCAATTAACTCATTATTTTATTAACAATCTGTTTTGTTATAGTTTATGACACGGATGGGGTATAATAGGCTCAATGATTACTTTTCGTAAAGGAAGGATTCGTGAATAATTCAATGTATCCCTTGTGTTTTTATTAAACGGATTGAAAATGAATTTTTCATCATTGCGGTGTACATGGACGATTTAAATTTTGTGGGAACTTCTGAAAGAGCTCACAAAGACCGCACATTACTTGATGAAAAAAATCTCGAAAAAATAAAGTTTTGCTTGGCTTGCAGATTGAGCATTTCTCAGATGGAATCTTTGTCAATCAATCAACATATACAGAAAAAATTCTGAAAATGTTTTATATGGATAAACTCATCCATTAAACAGTATCATGGTTGTTTGATATTTGGACATAAAAAAAAATAAAAAAATTTCGTCCTCGATAGGACAATAAAGCACAACTAGGTCTCAAAGTACCTTATTTGAGTGCAATTGGAGTCTTAATGTATCTTGTAAATTGTATGAGGTTCCGTACCAACACAAAGACATTGCAATGACATTAAACCTGTATTCCTTCATCTTCGTGGAATAACTGACATGTTGAGGTTCTAATTCACAAGTGGTAGGTTATGTAGATGTTGGTTACCTTTTTTATCCTCATAAAGGTAGATATGTATTTGTGGTGATAATGCGATCAGTGGCGGAGCTATTCACGGGCTGGGGGGAGTGACCGCCCCCAAGAAAATTTTGACAATACTATATATATATAACTTATTACTTATTTGATTATAATGATAAGTAAACTCTATGGTCCACAGGTCGTTGATATGACAGGCAGGTTTCGATACCCAGGATGAACGGTTCTCCCTTTTATTAGTTAGTATATTATTTATCTTTCTTAAATCTCAATTATTATGCATCATTTTAAGATTTATTAAAATGTTTTGATGCTTTATTAATTCCTCAATATTTTGAACAATGTACTCTTAAAAAAGCTGCTAGTAGATTTTTTCATTATTTGCTGGATAAAACAATTGCTAGTATATTTGTTTATCTTATGTTGTATAAAATTATAGTGTTACATTATTTTAAGTTAATTTATGTCATTCTATCAAAACATTAGAAAACTATCGAGTTTTCTATAAAAAAAAATTTCGCCCCCCCTAGGATAATTGTCTAGCTCCGCCACTGAATGCGATATCATGGCGATCTGTTAAACAAACCTTAGCAACCACCTCTTCCAATCACTCTAAAATTTTAGCATTACACGAAGCAAATACTGAATATTTATGCCTGAGATCTATGATTCAACATATTCAAGAATCATGTTACTTTCAACAAGGAATATACCAACATTATCGTATGAAGACAATGCCACTTGTATTGCTCAAATAAAAAATGAATATATCAAATTAGACAGAACGAAACACATATCACCAAAAAAAATTCACCCATGAGCTTCAGAAAAATTGTGATATTGACCAAGCAACAATTTTTCCTATGAATTAACTAAAACATTGTCGACTACATCATTTAGAAAGGTGGTCCATAACATCGGAATGCGTCAGATTTTGGACCTTGTGCCGACAAATCATTGTAAAAGATTTCAACAAAGCAAAATTGTGGAGTGAAAATTGCAATAGACACATACTAATAGGTAAAACAAGTTGTTGAAACTATTTGCACAAAGCAAAAAAAATAGCAAATTATAAGTGGATTCAAATTTATTATTTAAAATTTATGGGGGTGAAAATTGCATAGATACTTTGAAACCGGTTAAATTGATTTGTAAGTGGGTTGTACAAAATAGGACGGTCATATTATTTTCCTCCGAAAACAATTAATATAAAAAGGATAAATCTGGAAAAAAAAATTAACTTTGCATTAAAACAAATAGTATGAAACAATAAATTTTTGATGAAGAGGCAAATATAAAAAGAACTCGGTATAATACAATTTAATAAAATTCCTT
Organism: Penstemon davidsonii; assembly: GCA_034814905.1. Classification (NCBI taxonomy): domain Eukaryota; kingdom Viridiplantae; phylum Streptophyta; class Magnoliopsida; order Lamiales; family Plantaginaceae; genus Penstemon; species Penstemon davidsonii. The sequence goes on along the minus strand of JAYDYQ010002685.1, from coordinate 10,220,225 downwards.
TTATTCTCTTCATCTTTCCCTTCTCACCGGCAAATGTAACTGAACTCTTTTTGTACGCTTTAAATAATTAAAGTTAAACGCGAAGCGAATCCTTAAAAATATTAGGGTTTTACAGACAGAGGGGAAGCAAACAAACAAATGAATACTGTTGCGGAGGAAGGAGGAGTTGGAGGGGCGAGCAATGGGGGGATGCTGTACCACGAGGTACAAGAGTCGAAGCTGTGTGCGGTTCATTGCGTGAATACGGTGTTACAGGGCCCATTTTTCTCAGAGTTCGATTTGGCGGCGTTGGCTTCGGATCTCGATCGTACGGAGCGGCAGATGATGCTCGGCTCCGTCACCGGAGATTTCCTCCCGGAACTCTCGCACAACGTCTCTCTCGATGGAGACTTCAGCATCCAGGTTTTTATGATTTTATTTTTATTTTTCCATTTATAGGAATTGAGATATGGTTCTTCTATAATTTGCTGTGGAAAATTTATCTTCTTAAGACAAATTTGTTATTCATTTCCTACAAATATTTAGTTTATCCAGAGTTATACTTGATGTAAATATACGAGTGTGGGTTTTTGTGATTCTGAGTTAGAGAAGATATATTGTGTTGATTAATGGTGACATGGGGCTTGGTGATTTTAACTTTGTTGGTATCGTTGGAATCAAGTTTGATAATTTGATATAATTTCAATATCACAACAATATTCATGTGATTCATGCAGTGAATAGTTATGCTTGTATCTCATATGATTTGATTGTGGAGTGATTTTCTCGTTAGAGAGTGTTACTCACATTGAACCTATAGAAATAGGTGATGATTGCTTTGTTAATGCAGGAGATGAATGAATTTGTACTAGCTCTTTAGGCAGATTGTCTCGTGAACTTAAGTCGAATATGGGAACCACAGTCTTTTCTCCTCTTTCTTCTCTCTTCACCTTTCTTCTTTATAATTTAAAGCTAATAAATTTTTTCTAGTGAGGTAAATTTTGAATGTATAAAGTTTCCAAGTATAACAAGTAATAGTGATCTAATGAGGTAAAAAAAAAAAACTGACGTGGTATCAACTTTTCAGTTATTCTTACATTAAGAGAACACCTAAAGGATCTCTTAGATGTCCGTAGAGCCGGTTTCTTGTCACTAAATGATTCACTATCTCACCATCATGACTTAAGTTTTCAGCTTGGTGTGTCTATTGATGTGGCACGTGTAGGTATAAGCTGCGTGTGATAACAATGATTAGTCAATGTCAAGTTTCTGTTGTGTGGCCCACATTTTTTTTTCCCTTTTCCGAAGCAATGCTGCTTGTTGATCTCAAACGGTAATTTTTTTTCCCCTTTTCCAAAGCAATGCTGCTTGTTGATCTCAAACGGTACTTTTTTGGTGTTTTCATAACTTCCTTTTCGTGTATTATTGCTGACTTTAGTCTTCTAATGGAGGCGATTTAAATTTTTTAAAGTAAAACAAAAGATGAAGGTCATGAAGTAGTTTATGCATGGGCGTTATGGTTTGTCTTGGACCGTCACCGAGCATTGATATATGGTAACTAGCTGTTCTCATTTAAGATGAACAACAGAAACTGATATACCACACCTATTGATTTAGGAATAGAAAATGTGCTAAACTGAATGGTGATTGGGAAGATACACATGGCACTCATAGTCCGTGAAATTGTAAAGAGTATAAAATGCCCTATCTGGACAGTAATTCATCTCTGTGGTGGATACTATTTACAATGACCATTAATAGGCAGTTCATTTATGCCATGTAGTCTAATAAGGTAGGTGTATTTTCTATAGGTTTCATTTCATTCTCTTGCTACTTTGGACCCTTGTATGTCGAATTAACCCCATTTATTTAAGTGGAGAGTGCTTGATTATTAATTATTATCTAGTGCCTTTCTTTTGACGATCGGAAGTTGTTAAGTAACTTGTTGAATTTTTTTAGTAAAATAGAGTAATTATGCTTATACTGTAAAAGGTAGGTAATTTGGGAGGACTGAGGTGTCTTCCAAGAATGAAGAGCTTAGTGGCAAATCATATGACTTTTATGTACTTGATTTTCATGGTTCTTAATGCTTCATTTTTTAATTTCATTAGATTGGTGTATAATTTCCTTATTGAAGAAACTTTCCTGATTGATTACTGCATGAACCCATGCTTTATGTTTCCATTTTCTTTTTTCTTGAAACCAGAATGAATTTATGCTTGCTACCACTCGCACCTGCAGAAGTGTCTAGATTTTGGAAAATATTTTGTTACAGTTATTTTAGGTCACCTCGCTCATTGCATCTCAACACTATGTAATAAGTATTTTATATGAATAAGATAAAGATAGATCATTAATAACGTAGGTTTTCACAAGGATGTAATTTGTATACCCAAGTATTCTTATTTCCTTTATTGGTACTTTTGGAAACAAGCAAATTGTAGCATTGGAAAAAATATATGTCCTTTAATGGGGTATGATATTCATGCATCAAGCGTAACTCAACCTTTTACGTGCATTGAGCCTGACTTGCCTTCTCTTGCAATAATGATCAGAATGCTGGACATCCTTCCATATGTTAAAAAATTAATTTAGTTGGACACAACTGAATCAAGAGTAGTTTCCTATTGTTGCAAATTGCAATAATTGCCGCTTGTTTCAAATATGCACAACTCTGTGGAATTTTAATCAAGAAAACGTTTTAAGGAGGGGAAGGGAAAATGAAAGAGAAGAGTGAGCTTGGTGACACAGAGCAAAAGAAGAAATATATTCCTATATAAGAGTGAAACATGATTTACATCCGTGTTCCTACATTGATTTAACGTAACCTTTTTCATGTATAGTGCATGTGAATCTGTGTTTAACTGAAAGTATCTAATGCCGAATATTTTGCTCAACCATATCTCAGAAACAAAACCATCACATTTTTGCATAAGAATACCAAAGTACATAGTAAATGAGTTTTTTTGGTTGCAGGTTCTACAAAAAGCTCTGGAAGTGTGGGATTTGCAAGTCATCCCCTTGGACAGTCCCGTGGCTGAACCTGCTCAGATAGACCCAGAAATGGAAAATGCATTTATATGTCATTTGCAGGACCATTGGTTTTGCATTAGGAAAGTGAATGGAGAGTGGTACAATTTCGACAGCCTCTATGCAGCACCCGAGCACCTCTCCAAGTTTTACCTCTCAGCTTATCTCGACTCCTTAAAAGGGTTCGGGTGGAGTATTTTCCTAGTGAGGGGAAATTTTCCAAAAGAGTGTCCCATCACATCCTTTGAAGGTTCCAATGGTTTCGGTCAATGGTTAACACCTGAAGATGCAGAAAGGATCACCAAGTCATGCAACTCTGTTTCAAGAACACGCCATGGAGCTGGTCCAAGAAGGTTTTCCGAGCCCAATGCTCAATTTGAGGAAGCAGGAATGATGCTCGATGATGAAGACGAGGATTTGAAAGCTGCTATAGCTGCTAGCTTGATGGAGTCCTCGCCTGCGGTTGAGTCACAAACTGGCACTTCGGAAAATGAAAACAAGAATACCAGTGCAGAAAAGGCATGATAATTTTATATTGTTTGAGAAATACTGTATAAAATTATTTATATTGGGCATTATATTTCATATTTTGTTGGAATAATATTGCCCATAATAAAGAAAACAATGTTTTTGGGACTAGTGTTGGTCGGACGTTTACTTTATGTTAAATTAATTTTCTGCTGAAAAGGAAACCCAATATAAAACTAGATACTACAGTTGAAACCTTTAAACAATAATTAAAGTGTAGATTCAAGTTTTTATATACTATTATTACAATGCAATTTTAGAGTTATTATAAGTGGTTTCTCCATTGTTATGGCACTTAAATATTAATGAATATTGTTTTCTTGTTCTAATATGTGGTTTTATTATTATCCATCAATAGTAAAAAGGTCCATCAAAGGAAGTAAACATAATTGGGCCTGTTTGTTTGGCGTTTCCCAGAATTTTTTCGTGTTTGGGAAATGCCAAACAAACATATTTTCTATTTTCCGAAATAAATTTTTTATCTATTAATTTTCTCAAACTACTCTCTCAAAAGTCAAACAAACAACAATTTTCTTATCTCTAAACAAAACCTATACAAACTCTACTTTGATTTGACATAACGTAACCTATCTCTTATACAATTTATCTCACATAACAAACATGATTTGACATAAAATCTTACACATCTTACACCTACAACCCAACTCTTCCAAAAAAACTTACACCTACTTTATTTCTCAAACCACTCTTTCAAAACCCAAACAAACAACATTACGCAAATCGAGATTATTTCACAAACCTCCACTACTCTCCCAAACTACTTACCTAAACGCCAAACAAACAGGCCCAATATTTTTCTTCTTGGTAATTTTTCCAAAGTTTTTCGCTTCAACTGATTTAAAAGTCAAGATTGTCAATCAGATTTCAGATTTCATTTGTGGAAGTTATACAAGTCATATTTGAAATTTATCAAGGTGCAATAAAAGTCTAAAAATATCACAATTTAAATCGACTAACTTTTTTTTTTTTTTTTTATAGTATCTTTCCATTATTTCACCTTCCCAAATCTGTGAACAATGAATTCTGGTAAAAGGAGAAAACAAAGAAAGCAGCAGCCCCACGAGTGAGTATGACATCCCGTCTCCATCTTCAAAGCCAAAACACACCGACCAGTGGGGCCTACTTGCAACTTTTTTTTAAATGAAGTTTTTTATTTATGGATTTAAACAGGGAAATAATAGAAAATTATTTTCAATCTTTTAAGCTGGAAAACTTGAGAACCACTAACCCCACATGTCAACATTCTTCTATTCAAACCTCTTACACAAACCAAATTCAATAGTAATTACTAAGCCTAGATTTTAAAAATAGGAAAAAAGAAAAGGTGGTTTATAGCTTTACAGAACAAACTGATCTTTACTTCCTAATAAAGCATAAAAAGATTAAATTGTTTTCCCAAGTATAGACCTTTATTTTTCTTGTCAGATAAGTGATTGCATTTGAATTAGTTAATGGGTTCTACTTGTTTTTGAATTCTTGAAAATGGGTTCATCAGATCGGTTGTTTAACAGGGTTAGAACCAATCATGAGATTCTTGGAGGTAGTCTTGGTAAGTCATCAATGATTGAAATATTCTTAATTAAATCAAAATCTGATCAGGATTTTTCCATTTCAATCCAAATGTTACTTTTCTTTTTCCATGATGTCTACAAAATCTGATCTTGATGCTTACTTGTTCCCTTGTTATTGAGTACTGATTCAAGAAAAGTTCAGATTTTTGGTGCCTATTGAATGAGATTTTTGGTGTATTTTTCTGGAGTTGATACTTGTTTTTTTTTTTGTTCTTATGAACAGTTGCAGATGTGATGCTATGGAGACAGAAAAATATAACAGTTGGAATATTAGTTGTAACTTTGGCTTCATGGTTGGTGTTTGAGATATCTGGTTATACTCTGCTTACATTGTCCTCAAGTGTGTTCTTGCTCTTGTTTACAATTCTTTTTCTATGGGCAAAATCAGCTGCAATTTTAAACAGGTTACTTATTTTGTCATTGTTACTACATTTTCCTTCTTACGCCTATGTTTGGTTCATGGATTTCAGTGAGTAAAACGCTAAGGAAAATGTTTTCTTCTGCATCAAATGATGAAACATTGATCTTCATTTCTTGTTCATTAGCATTTTACTCGCTGAAATTCATGATGAGTTAAATGATAAGTCAAACGAAAACGAACAAAATATGAAGCACATTGTTATGTCATTTGATGCAAGAAAAATCGTTCTACTTACTAAAATCCATGAACCAATGAGTGTTGTGAACTTATGGCTGTATTGGTTTCATGTTGATATCAAAATCGGAAATGGATTTGTTTAAGCAATCTGGACTTTAAGGCTTCATTGAACACAACTTCATCAGATATAAATGCAGCTTCATCATACATCTTAGTTTAGTTTTTAATTGTTTTTCTCATCTTCAAACTTTACATGCCGTCAAATAAAGCAATAATCTCCTACTTTCAAATGTGACACACTGTATTTTTCGACTTAACATCATGTTGTTTATTTAATTATCCCACAAATAATCTGAAATACAGACCTGCTCCACCTCTACCACATTTGTATCTCTCAGAAGAAAAGGTTAATGAAGTGGCAACATTAATTCGCGATCATGTAAATATTGTGCTCTCTGTGTCTGAGGACATTGCATTTGGAAGGGACTCGAGAATGTTCGTTAAAATAGCTCTTAGTCTTCTTGTTATCTCTGTCATCGGAAGCCTCACCGATTTCTTCACCTTGTGCTATACAAGTAAGTTTTAACGATAATCATTGTGGAACACTATGAGTATTCTTGTTTATCTTTCTTATATGTGTCATACAAGTTTTCTATAAGATAAAGTACGTGTTCTTAGCCTTTACCCCTCGTGTGTCATGGCAGGTCTTGTTTTGTTACTTACAGTTCCAGCATTATATGAAAGATATGAAAACAATATCGATACATATGCTCTAAAGGGGTACAAGAAAATGCAAAGATTATATGTGAGATTGGATGAAGAGTGTATCACAAAGATTCATAAATGGGATTTGGAAAAGAAGAAGTTGAGTTGATTGGTCGGGCGGGCGGTTGTTATAATATATATCAGATTCGATGAAGATTGTATACAAAGATTCATAAATGGATTTTGGATTGAGTTGATTTTTCTACTAAATTTTGTTTACTTTTTTCTTCAACTTTTCTTGTTTCTTTTTATTATCTTTTCAGCTACCTCATTTTTCTTTAGGGAAAATGCAAGATACTCCCCTGTGTTATGCTAAACCTGCAAGAAACTACCCTGTGAAATTTTTATTGCGCCAAACTTCCTTGTGTTTTCAAAAACCCTGCAAAAAACACCCAATTTGTAAAAAATAGGTGACATATTTCAAGAATAATTTTAAAAATATACCACGTGAAGTTATAGGGATCAACTTGAAGTATTTTAAAAATGGTTTCTTGAAATATGTCGATCCAAAACGACCTATTTTTTACAAATTGGGTGTTTTTTGCAGGATTTTTGAAAACACGACGAAGTTTGGCGCAATAAAAATTTCACAGGGTAATTTCTTGCAGATTTAGCATAACCCAAGGGAGTATTTTGCATTTATCCCTTTTTCTTTGGCTTCAGTTTTTATTTGAGTTGACAACATGACTTTTCTTTTGTTGCCTTTGGGGCAACAGAGTGTGCCAAAAGCAATTGCACTTGGCTCTAAAGAAAAGCTCTGAGGTAAAATATTGAATTCCTCTTTTTGTGTACGATAAGAGTAGAAGATATCGTGAAAATACTACTTCAAAATATATTGTAAAAAATTACCTGATATTGTTAGTATTATTCACATCTAAGATAATATTTGTTATTTTTAGTATTCTTCACGTAGATTTCTGTTGAATTCGAGACGTAGTTTTGCAAGGGCATAACACAATACATTACATGTTAAGAGATAAATGATTTTAAAAATTACTTCCTCCGTCCCATTTTTTTTAATCCCTCGCTGCAACTGACCTGTCAACTTGACTAAATTTAAAAAAATTATAATAAATAATTTAATTAATATATTTCACTAATAAGTTGATAATATCATATAACACCATATATATTAATATTTAAAAAATTTAATACACCACAAATGTGAATAATTTAGCATGATAAGTCACTTAAAAAATTGAAAAATTTGACCGAATACTGTAGCTAATGGAGTAAAAATAATGAGACGGAGGGAGTATAAATTAACAGAAAAAACTTAATTAGCTATCAATAAGAGTAATTAACTTGACAAATGGAATGAGAATTTCGAAACAGAGGGGATATAAATTTATAATAAAAAAAAATACTCTATAATTTAGTTCAGCAACCACAACAGTATCAACAAAAAGAGCCAAGGCCAGAATACTATGTTAACAACAAAACTCATTAAACATTGACTACTCCAAAAGACATTTTCAAATTGATGGAATATGAACCACAGTTGCAGCCCTAATCCTGGCCACCTCCTCCATAGCTATCACGTCTCTCAGGCTGCCAACCGAAGCCCGGTGGTGCATCATGATTCCCATCATATGATGATCTTCCGCCTCCTCGTTGTTGCTGAGATGAGTGAGGAGGATGTAAAGGTGGTGGTGGTGGAGGAAGAGATGACGACTGCTGCCTCTGTTCCATACCTCCTTTATTAGCAGCTGCGTAATCACCCTGAAAGAACCCTCCTCTTCCTTGAGAATCAACATTCATAGCCATAGGAGGTTCCAAAGGCACAGAACCTAGCCCCATATTCCACGGTGGTCGAGGAAAATTATTTTGTGAAAAGTTCATAGGCCCAGGACTTGGCGGTGGGAAACCTAAAAACATACCCTGTTCCGATCCACCTTCTGGTGTAGAAGCAGCGCCAAAGAACTGTTGTGTGCCTGGAGCATAACCATATTGAGGAGGAGCCAGAACTTGATTCGGATTATTAACTGGCACAACATAATTGGACAACACGGTAAAGTTGGAATTCAAATGTATTCAGAGAAAAGAGAGATAGATATAAGTTTTAGGTTTCTTGGCTAGAAACTGACCTGAATCTTGTCGTGGGCCACCCTGGGGGTCAAAAGTTTGCTGAGGAAAGCGGTTCTGGAATTGGGATTGATTATTGTCAGGCTGTTGCTCGAATGAATGATTTGGGACTTGTCCTGGAAAAGACGACACTGGCCTTGATTGCATGATAGGTCTTGAAGGTGGTGGTGGTTGTTCTTTAGATTGGGGGCGTTGGTTTTTGTCTTCGAAATCATGAAACTGAGGATTTGAACTGGGAGAGAAAACTGGCCTTAGAGGTGCTTGGACTGTGGAATCCGAGGTTGAAGATTTTCTGGCACTCATAGCCTCCGACTCATTTCCTTCCTTTTCCTTATAGGGATGAAGAAGGTCAACATGGGTCTCATTAATATGTGATTCAAATTCAGTCTTCTTTAAGAAGGATTTCAGACAGTGAGGGGCTGCACATATATATATTCCTTCCATCATTTTGATTGTCTGAATCTTTTGAACACGTTCATCACAGCTGTGAATAAAAGGTTTCCATTAGCTTAAACAAATCAGGATGTCTTCCTAAGAGAACAACTAAACGCAAAAGTATGGATATCAAAAAGTTTAGATTTAATAGAAGCAAGCTATTGTTTCTCATCTTTCAGGAAATCGTGTTACTTTCTTGAATATATATAGATGAACTCAGGTAGATTGATTTCGTGCTACAGGGATCATGAGACCAAATAGTTTGTCATAATTCCCAACAAAATGTAACACTATATGCCAAAAGAATAAACATAAATAAATTTTACTTACAGATAGCAAAGCGAATCACTCCTAGCACAGTCCAAACAGAAGGCATGCTCACAGGGGCTCTGAAACATAAGATTGATAATACATTACATATATAAAATGCGGAAAAATGTTACTACATATAGAAGAAGTTGAACATTGACATCGCCTGAGTGGCTTAAAATTGACAAAACACCATAATTTAGTTATGAAAACCCAAAGATTATATAAAGGTAGCACTTACCAGACGCCCATAGATAGCGATAGGGAAATCACATTGGACACAAAAATGGACTCGATCACCAAGTTGCCGTCGAGATCTACGGCCAATGTTCTTGATAATGGCAGTTGCACTTGCTGAACCCAATCCTTTGGCTACAGGAAGATCAGCCAATACAAGATGATCAGGGCACGCAACTGTGACAGTGTCCACAGGCACAGACTTCGTGCTTCCACCAGCCTCACTAGCTGGTTTGCTGAGGCGAATCTGCAGCATTCTTTCACGGCAGTATGGTATCTTACACTATCTTGATTTTCAATCAGAATATAATGCTTATTCTTTCCTCTTTCTGCACAGAATTATATGTAAGCATTCATCAGTTTTCAGAAATAGACAGCACAACAAGAAAGAATAAAACTGACTTCACCTAATACTTATAGTATAATGCATAGAAACAAAACTTTTGAGTTAAACCTATCAATATAAATTATTTGAATTTACATATGAACTAGAAATAGGACAGACCTTTGAATATTTAATGGTAACATAATTTCAATTCCCTAGCCAAATACTGAATTCACCATAGAGAAGCCAAATACTGAATTCACCATAGAGAAGCCAAATATTGAATCTACCATAGAGAGGCCTAATGTTACATATGCCATATAAACCAAATACTTAATTTACCATAAAGATAATCAGTGTTGACCGAACAAAACACATACAGGGCATTCGAAGTTACATAATAAAGGCTCACGGATAATCTACTCACATATATTATTCGAAGCAACATAGCAAGCAGAAAGATGCCTTTTAGATCATATATATAAAATTTCCTACATCAGACACTCTGGTTCATTAAAAGAACTTGATAACCAAAAACCATTACCTAAAGTTAATGAAGAAAACCATATTCAAATAAGCACACTATTTTATCATTAAAGTAAAAAAAGGATGATATAATCAAAATAAACCAGTGTTAAATAATCCAACAAAAAAAAAAAAGTAAAAAAGGATGATAGTTAGTGTTTCCCAAAAACTTAAATCGTGTTTTATCGGGAACAACACATACAGATGGTGGCTTTCTCTGGTGCACTCCATGCCTGCTTTCAGAACACATATTTCAACTACTGATAAAATAAATTAATAAAAAATCATCTGATTAATAAGCAAACCGCATATATCTACATCAAGTAATACGTTAAAGTAAATTGTCACATAAACAGTCACTATTTGTAGGAATAACAATTATCCAATCAAATATGGGTAATCTTCAACATAAACGCAGTAAATAAAAATTTCATTGCTACGCCTGTTCTAGGGAAAAAACGCATTAATCATCTAGACAATCAATAAACTCAGAGTCCATCTAATCTAGGTAATATTTTGTCGAATAAAATATCATTAATTATATTTGCAGAACATCAGAATTGAAAATAACTATGAACTACATTACCTGAAGATATTTGAATGGGGAATTTAAAGGTTTCGTCTAAACCCTATCGCACAAAGCAGTGGAATTTGGAGAAAGGGGGGAAATTATGGCGTTAATTGAAATTACAATATATCATATTTCCTATTAACTGTATATTATTGCAAACAGAGATATGGGCCTTGTAATGGGTTAATTTCTTTACTTCATTGTAGATTGAATAATGGGCCTACAAGTGGAACCAGTTGGTCCATATTTGGCAATAAATTTAAAGTTTCAGATAGGTGAAATTAATATATAATTCTTCAAAAAAAATATATATTATATACTTATTTTGTAATTGTATATCATTTTTTCAAGAATATTTGATCAGAAAGTATTATGAATATACTACTCTTGTAATTCGTTATATTCGGTCAGACTTGATCTGGATTAAGAGATTTTTCAGTTTGTAGATAATACCCACGCTATCAAATGATTTTAAAAGAATCATATCAAATTATTTTAATAGAATAATCCAGACTTAATCTCATGATTTATTATTTTTTATCATAAATTCAATACATTCTTTTCGGTCTACTAAACTATGGATCATAGCGACTTTTGTAGGATTCGAACTTGGAGTTTGTTTATACGAATTGCAAACCGTGACCACTTGACACAAACATCTTGAATTAAGTTCAGTACATTTTTATATATAACAAATGCAAAAGTGAATTCAAAACAGATAATAAGTCGAATCATATCGTCTCAAATTAGTTGTATACAAGATTAATAAGCTTATCAATCCTATGTAACTTTAATTGGGATATGTTTATTTACTTATAATTTATATGTAAACTAGCAATTAAATAAGTATTAATTAAACATATATACAAACGTTCATGACTAAGTTAATTTACCTTATTTTTCCTAAGGAATATTGATACATTGTCTTGTGAAGAATTGCTAAATCAAATTGATGAAGAAATGAGATTATTGCCTATTGTTGTTCAGTTGTTTTCGTATAAAAGTGGATTTATATTTTGGAACTTGGGTCGTGATTGAATCTAACTGATGATTTTACTTGACTCTGTAAGCTTGTTATGTGCGAGAATATGGGCTTTCTCGCGCGCTTATCTGGCTCTTCCCCCTCAACTACGGCTCGACATGAAACCCTCGGCTTCGGTCTAAGCGAGCCTTCGAGCAGAATAAGAAGAAGCCCATGTAGCGGTGGCAGCGTACGACTTCTTCTTATGTGCTTACTTGCCGAGAGTCGTCCATGTAACAACTAAGGCACGAACCAGTTATGATAAACAATCATTTCTTCAGTAAATGTTAATGCGATTTCTACATTATTTAGTAGTAAATCAAGATCACATCATGTAAGTTCACCAGTGATTTTAGTACCGACAATAAGTTCAAGCATTCAACAATAAATTCTTTATGCCTGAGAGTTCTAATTGCACTTTGTCAATAGAACTCCCGGAAAGGAAGACAGCGTTTTGTTTCTGATGAGTACAAATTCAGAACCAAAAATGACAATCCAAATAAGGTGTGACACTTGAAAGTTGTAGCATTATTCATTATTATTATGTAATAAATGTGAGAACAATAACTTGTATAGTTTTTATTTCCTCTAAATGACGTCTAATTGGTGCAGCCGTTCAGCCTAATTCCGGATACAAAGCACTACAAATGCCTTTAGACTCCGTTCTTTCGTCTCAGGACGACTCTATACTTCTAACAAATTTTTTTGCCTGCAAAAGAATATAAAATACGATAGACTCAGAATACGATAATTTTGAAAAACTAGCATTCAAACAAAGGTTGAACCAGATTCATACTTGCTCCAATGTCAAAAACATGATCACGTTCCACGAGCCTAGCCGTCCAAAGTTGGGAATAAAACCTTTGTAGAAGGCCAAAGGTCCCTGCAGAACATGGGAAAAGTAAAAGACAATCATCCACATGAACTAAATACGCAGAAGCTAAAAACAATATTTTGCATAAGAATATGAACTTACATCATTTTTCAAAGTCTTGACAAAACAATCGAGCGTGTTTTTGTATGTAGGATCTCCCATCATTCTCGACTTGACCTGCCACAAAAAGCCAATCCAGTTATCTTAGCATGCGAAATTACATTCACATCACCATCTCTTCTCTCTTTCTCATAAATTTAAGACAAAGAACCTAGCCAGTTTGGTAAACTAATAACATAAATGCTAAAGAGGTAAGAATGAAGAGACATTTACCACATCAACTGGTGAGCCAATACAGACAGCAACAAAACCAGCTCCTAAACCAGATAATAGGTGGGTGAAGACATTGTCTGTGAACCCAGGAATTTTCAGTATTGTCTGTATCACGGTACATAACAAAAAAGTAAGAGTCAACAATATGAAATGAAATAAATCTGTATACGGTATAGGTATAGGAGAAAAAGTTTTGAAACATAGAGAAATGTTATGACACCTGCTTCACTTGATCATAACTGGCTAGTTCAGCAGCATTTATGATAGCATTACGTGCAACGTTGGGTCCAATCCCAGTCCACAAAGCCCCGACTCCTTCCTAAGTTTCCGAACAAAAATCATAACAAAAGTCAGATAATAATTTTCTAGAGGGAAGGGAGAAATAAGCAATGCAAGGTTCAGAGATGTGACCTGTCTAACAATTGTAGAATAAGCATTTAGTGCTCCAGAATAACGCCTTGGTGCACCAGGTGGCAGTTTCCCCTCGGATTGAAGTCGTACTTTAACAAGATCAGTGGGATTGGCAATAGCAATACCCAAAGCACCTGTTTGATTTTTCATTTGAGTGAACATTCCCAATTCCAAAGGTATAAGATGAACAAATAGACTAATACCACTCCTAACCAAGCGCCAAAGACTTAAGGAGATATTTCAGACATAAAAAAGAAAGATCCTTGCATAATTTGACTTTTGTAACTCGTGAGAGTAAATAAAAAAATAAACAGGATGTTCTCACCAGTTGTGAGTGCAGCAAGAATCTTTTTTGACAAAGGGACATCTCCAACATGATCTTTGCCCACATAGAAGTTTTTTACCTGTTGAGGAAGAAAAGAAAAGTCAAAAACCAAATTGGAAAACAGAAAACATAATATAAACCGAAGTACTAAAATTCTTGAGAAAACTTACAGGTTCATACATTCCAATCCTTAAACCTCCGAACAGACATTGACGGTGTAAGCCAGGAACAATGCCCTTCCACAATGAAGCTAGCCCTTCTTCTCTTGCAATGGTGCCAACTGTACCTAACATTCCCTTATATTTAGGCAAAGCATCACCTGCAATAGCTTTCTTCTGCAACTGAAGCCGAACCTTGGCAGTATCCAATGGAATCGTACATATCTACATCCAACCAGAAAGTTAAATAGCCAAAAAAACAAATTACAAGTCACAAGTAACGATAGATTGATATGCAATATGTAAATTAGGAATTTATGAATACAAAGAACACCTACAACAAACTTGTTGACAAAGAAATCATACCAGTATTCATATAAAAAGACAGCATTAGTTGCATTGAATTTAAGAACCACAACAACATCAACATAAACCAAAATCAACTTAAGAGCAAGTTTTATCCAGCTTCTGAGGAAATTTTAAATAATACACCAAGCTTTTTAAGTAGGATTCCAATCTAATAAGCATTCAGAGATTAATATATTGAGTGTAAGAGCATACTGAAACAGTGAATTTAACAAGTCAACGGGTAGAATTTCAAATAAAAAAAACTTTTCCCTGTACTGATTGTGATTTCACGTGCATCACATGTAAAAATTAAGCACACAAAAAATTCCAATTCAAAGTCCAAATCTGGTATGAAAATCAAAACAAGTTTCTCATAAACAACAAATCTATCCAAAAAAAAAAATGAAAAAATAACTACTTGTCTTCATATATTGTTATTGGTTGTTAATAGCCTAGAATTTTCCAAAATTGATCTCCTGAACTGCTAAAGACTTGAAAAACTAAAAACCAAATCGAATAAAAAAAAAAAGGGGAAACAGGAGCAGATGATCCGAACAAAAAAAATTTCAAAAAACATCAAAATCTGGAGTCGATAAAATAAAGGATTATACCTCAGCGAAGCAAGCAGCAAAAGCACTACTGGCAAAAGTACCGGCAAATGAGATATCCGATTTAGCGTTGCCGTGACCCACCATCCTTAAATTCAAAAGAAAAAGAGAGAGATCTCAGCCTTCACGCTAAACCCTTAGTGTCAATTGTCAAACAAAGGAATGAGGGGGAGAGAAGTAAATGCAAATGAGAGCAGGGGAGAGTTCTAAAATGCGCGTTGGGTGCTTATATGAGTCAATCGGGGAATCTTGGGAAAAGTGAAGAAAAAAGGCAGCGCGAATCGCAAAGATATAGGCAGTGCAATTTGGTGTGAATTCCATTATCAGTCGTCACCTTCTATAAGCGTACTTGCGCATTTGCTAGTAGAGTTTAATTCAATCATAATTTAATTATATTATATAATATAATATATATTAATATTTTAAAGGTTTAAAACACTATAAATATATACAAAAAAAATCTACTTATAAGTCACCTAAAAAATTAAAAGTTTAACCTTACATTGTAGCTTATGGAGTAAAAAAATTGGGACGAAGGAATATATAAGTTGACACTTTGAGTTCCTCGATAAAAAATAATTTAAATTTGATTTATGATATTTATCAAATAAATTAGAGTAATATTTTTTTATTTGTTTGTTTGATTCAATTTATGAATTACGATAGTTATCAAATAAATTAGAGTTATATTTTTTATTTGTTTGTTTGATTCGAGTTAGACATGATAAGCTAAAAAGTAATAAAACATATATAATAATGTGAAGCTACTTGATTCGAATCGGGTTCCTCAAATAATTAAACTAAAGTCAAATACATTTTAAGGTAGATACAAAATTCAAACTAACATTGAACAAGTTGACATTGGACACCTATTTGCACTATCCCCCGATTGCGCTGTCTCCGTTTCTTTTTTAGTTTAGTTTAATTTTTATTTTATTTATTAATAAAAGTGAATGACATTTTTCGTCCTCCTTATGGGCCTATTTTTGCATATTTATCTCTATTAAATTTTTCGTAGCAGATTCATCCCTCTTATCAATGTAGTGTAACATATTAGTCCCTCTTAAATTTTCGTAGCAGATGCGTCCCTCTCATCATTGTTGTGTAACACATTTGCCCCTCTTATATTCAAAATACATCATAAATTAAAATGGACAAAAATTGATGTATTTTGAATTTAAGAGAAACTAATGTGTTATATTACAGTGATAAAAGGACATATCTGCCACGAAAAATTTAAGAGGGACGAACGTGCAAAAGTTGGCCCATAAGAGGACGAAAAGTGCGATTCACTCTTTTAAAAATCAGGAAAATTGCTTTTTTGGTACCATATGATAGGTTTTCATTGCAATTTTGGTACCAAACTCAATTTTTCTACAAAGTTAATGGCAATTTACCCCCTATGAAATGAATAGTGTTCAATTTACCCCTCTATAATTTGGAAAAAAATCAATTTACCCCCTGTAAAAATTTTAATGAAGCAATTTACCCCCTTCAACCGGAGAGTGTAACTCACTTGTCGAAATTGAGAGTAGACATGCAAACTATTTTATAACATAGGGTGATAAATTTCATATTTATCATAACACAGGGGGTAAAATGCCACATTATCATAATAAAAGTGGATAAAGTGCTGCCTATAAAAATATCAGGGAGGCGATGTGAAACTTTTACAAAATTTTAGGGGGTAAAATGCTCTTTTTTAAACCACGAGAGGGTAAAATTGAACATTATTAATTTCATAGGGGTTAAATTATCATTAAATTTGGGAGGAAATTGGGTTTGGTACCAAAGTTGCAATGAAAACCTATCATATATTCATATGGTACCAAATTTGCATTTTCGTATCCAATGGTACCAAATTGCAAGTAGGTCTATCCTATGGTACCAAAAAAGCAATTTTCCCTTTAATAATCTTTATCTAAATTAAGTTTGGCGCCTTTGATTATTTGTTTCTTTTCTTTCCCTTGTGAAATGATTTAATAAACTTCTGCAAAATTAGGAAGATAGTGTTTGGTGCAACTTTAAATGAGACAAGTACAATACTCAAATAGGTTACTCAAAAAACTACATTAAAATGTCGGCTGGTTAGATAAGTATACAAATTATAAGACAAAAGCTAATCTATTGTATTTTGATGGCTAATTTTATTGTTTTGGATATGTCTATATTATAGTTATAGGCAATAGGACACAAAATTTAAGAACTTATGTCAATATATAGATAATTTGTTTCGAAATTTGCATGTCACATGTGGATCAATTGTGCTCAAAGGTATAACTAATTCAATAAGCCTGAATACACTTTTTTTTCTTGATTGCTTCTCATCTAAAAAATTTAAATTTACTATATTCAAAACACATTAATCTTTTTAACATTATTCTACATTATGAAAATTGCAATAAAATTACATTCAATTCACATTTCAATTATTTCAACAAATATCCAAATAAACCTTTGAAAAACGAAAACAAAATCTGAAACAAATCCAAAATACAGTTAAAATGGTGATAAGGATAGGCATATGTGACTCGGCCAACGGAAGTTGTTCTATTTCTTTTGTTACATTAAGGTACTAATCAAGATTAATGTTCCTAAGTCAAGACCAATTATAAATTAATCATGTTTTCCGCATGATGATAATAATTTAATATAAAAAAGCGTGTAGGTTATCCTTTCATTGCTGGACTCTCGTCATGTTGATTAGAATTGAGATAGCTGTATAATTTACGGATGGAAGAATCTTGCAAGTTGCAAGTTAGAAAATAGTAGCATTAAACTCCCTATATCAAAAAAAATAAAAAAAAAAAAAAGAAAAGAAAAGAAAAAGATTTTCATGAAAAAATGTAGTAGGTCTGTGAATGCAATCATGGGGGTTGCTAAATTGCACTTTGCACCCTTAAAGAGTCCACACCAATTAATTGAAAAAACACCTCGTGCTCTAAAATTAAAACATATTTGCCACTTAAAATATTCTTTTTCCTCGCATATTAGAAACACATGGGGCAATATGGGTCTATTTGGATCGATTTTGGCTTGGTTTCGCGGGTCTCGATTTAAAAAAAATGGTATGGGTGAATTCAATGAAACCTTTGAGACCTCATTTGGATGAATTTTAACTGTTGATTTTTGTGGTTTGAATAAGTTGAAACCCCACTTGGATTGGGTTTGGATGTTGGGGTTTAGGGGAAAAAATAGGTGGTAGGTATCAAATCAATGTTTTTTTACGTGAGATTTGAGGGAAAAAATAGGTGGTAGATGTCATATCAATATTTTATAGGTTTGAAGAGTTTGAATGTGAGTTTCTGAATAGATTTTTTATGGTTTTATGGGTTTGGTAAAAACTCATTTCAAAGGGTTTTGGCTCGGTCACGCGAAATTCGCGAGACCGGACCAAAATCCATCCACATACACCCTATGTTATTCACATTTTCACTCACACCCCAATTCACAATAAAAATTGCTGCATGTAACAAAAATCTCCCGGCTTCCTCTTTTTCCTTCCTGTTTGTTCTCAATTATAACAGAGCCATCAAATAATTGTATTATGGAAATGTTAACAGCAATGTCAGGGTGTTGCAAGATAATGACAGTTAGCTAACATACCCGTTCTCATTTGATATGCATACAAAGCTTTCTAGGTACGTAGACACATAACACAACTGATCATTACAAGTTCAATTTAATGATAGAAATGGAAACTATTCTCCCATCATCAACTAAGTTCCTTCTTACCAACCACTTTGATGACATTTAAGTTAATGTTTTGTTCTTGGATTGTATTTTAGTGAGTAAACTGATTTAAGGAACATAAATATGAACAAAAGAAACATTTTCTTTTTGAGTTTTACTTACCAAAATTCAAAATCAAACATAACTAAAAGCAAGATAACAAGAACTAGCGGAGCCTCCAAATAAAAATAACATGAGCAGTAGAGTAATGCCATTAATATACACCTAGCAAACACACTGAACAATCAGAACAATATGCAATCCCGAAATTTCATTACTTATACTCCATGTGAGTCCTTAAATTCAGAGTCAAATTAAATAAAGGGTAAAGGTAACTGCTAGTTCAATTAACAATACAAAAGTTCTAAACTCAAAACAATAGTCTAAATATTGGTGTCTTGTCTTGGCTCCCTCTTCTGCTCAGCAATGAACTGCAATAATAATTTAAACATAATTTTACAAGAAATTCCGCAACTGGGACATGAAAATCATGCAAGTTAACTTAGCTTATAAAATTAATTTAAGAGATTCATAAGAAAGAGTAAAAAGTAAAAGCAGGGACGGGGCAGGATTTACATCTCCAACTTAATTGAACAAATTGTGAAATGAGATTAATAGTCACAATTCAACCAGAGAAGCCAAAGTAATGAACCGAGCGAAATATTATAGTTAAGTGAAAGCAGGGACATGACAACAGTTGATCGTAGCCATATCATTACCAATTAACCAAATTCATTTAATTCCTGCACAACTGGCAAGGTGCTTTAACAACGAAAATATACATTTAGACTATAAAATCTTCAGGTTTTGCGGCTAATGAAGAACATCTACAATCTCCACTTTGGGCAGACAAACTTCTAAGGTTTATAACAAACACCACAAAACCACCATATCAGAACTTAATTAAAAGACCACGTCATATTTATTTTTCACGTCAAAAACACATAAAGAGAACCTAGTTCAAGCAGCTAAAAAAACACATGTCAACACATATTATAGCTCACATTAACACATCTACTTAAATTGATACTTCAATGATGTAACTCTATGTATCTATGTATTAAAAAGGTGGAGTATTCACCTCAAATGCTGCTGGGATACATGAATACCCTCACTCTATTTCCCTGTTTCAGAAGCAAACAATTAAGAAAAATGTAAGTAAAACAATAACTTCAACCAACAACTCCAATGCCCTCCAAACATACTAAAAAATCCCATTAAAATCAGCTAACATTTCCAAAAGAAAAATAAGAAGAAACATTTCGCATCACGATTTCAAACATTTCGAACAAAGTTCAGATGAGTACCATAGATTTAGGTGGAAGATTAGACTTGAACTTGGCACGAACAACGCCACTGTTTCCATGAGGGCGGGTAACTTTACCCCAAATGCAACGGTAGTGAGAGCCGTTCTTCTTAACCTTAGTCTTGTAAATGTACGCCATTCGCTTCCCAAGGTACCACGCGACTTCTTCTTGCGTGTTCACTCCCTCAATCTGTATCAAAGACGTGTTTGGGTACTGATTCGATTTCGACCTATATTCATTCACAAATTTATCACATTTCCCCAAAGCAATACGAAAAAAATCGTCGATTTAAGTAGACTAATTTTATTAATTTATTAATTTACCTTTTGTAACCAAGGATTGTTCCACGGACATAGAGTCTGTGCAAAAATTCAGCAAAAAGTAAATTTATGAATAAAATGATACAAACAGGTTTAGATGTATAGTTGTATGTGTAAGATAAAGGAAATGAAAGGCTGACCTGACGCGTTCTCCTTGACGCCCCTTCACCATTGTTGCTGGTCTGTGTTTTGGGGGTTTGGCGATGTGTGAGAGGTAGAGACGGCAGAAACCCTATTTTCCAAGTTTAAAAGGGTTCGTGTAGTTTGAGAGGTTGGATTGGAGTAAAGGATCCAAAACGCAAACTTTCTGGGCCTCATATGGGCTCAAGTAAACGTATTGGAGCTTATTTACTCAGCCCAAGCCCATTTGGGTGATATACTCCATTTTTTATTAGAGAATCCAATTTTTTTTTTTTGAACTTTAGAGAATCCAATTAATAGTATGTATTTTCTCTTGTTATGGTCAAGGACTTGAGGTGTTTTTTGTAATTAAGGTGTTAAGTTAGAAATTGAATAATAACAATGCGTTTCAAATGATTTAAACACAATTAAAGGAATAACTTTAAAAGGTCGAAGGCATTATGAAATGGTAGAATAATAAATAGAAGAAATACAAATTATTTATTCATTTGTTTATTATATCGCACCGTAATTTATATATAGAAAGATAACAAAGCACTTATATAGAAATTATACGTAATCTTTGTTTAGAACAAACTAAATTGAACTAACATAGTTAACAAATTGAAGAATAATTCTAAATTAAGAAACAACGTAATACTCCCACGTATCCATAATTTTTTCGCTAAGATTAATTGTTCAGTCAATTTAAATAAATTATAAAAAATAATTTAATAATTCTAAATTAAGAAACAACGTAATACTCCCACGTATCCATAATTTTTTCGCTAAGATTGTTCAGTCAATTTAAATAAATTATAAAAAATAATTTAACTAATTCATTCCAATATAATTTGACAATATTTATGGTCACTTCACATAATGTTTATTAAAAGGTGTAAAAAGTCTTGAATATGATTAGAAAACTCAATTTCGTAATATAGTAGGGGCCGTTTGGTAGGGTGTATAGGATTAAGGTAGATTAGATCGGAGCCGGATTGAATATCATGTTAAAAATATGTTTGGTAGATTTGATTGAGTCATATTACATTAAAACAATCTACCGTAATATGTTTTGTGGAGTTATGAGTTTATACATATATTCAATACTTAATTGAACATATTATGTTAGTTAAGATATATCAGTTCATCGAAACTATTTGTATAATATGTATGAGAGTATGAGTTGATCAATGTTTGTTCACTGTTTTAGTTCAAATACCTCCATGTTAATTAGGTCCTACCAAACGGCCCCTAGACGGAGTAAAAATTTCGGGGAAGAGAGTATTAGATAATTTTCCACAAGTAAATTTTCCTCATAGTTTTATATTGGCAAAATAGCATTTTACATCTCTTAACTTTTACTGATTTGCATAATCAGGACACTTAATTTTATGGCAAGCAAAATACGTCATATAACTTTTCTATAACTGCAATCTTAATCCATTTGACAACAATTTCACTCCATAATTCGTCAAAAATTGCTCAATTGATCAATAATTGCCAATTGGGAAACTAATTTGAGGATTTCACTTAAGTGGCTGCCACACGTTAATTTTTTTCCACATCACCATGCAATGTCAATAAATATGCAGAGAGGTTTGTTTGGTGAGGATTTTTCTGGAGATGGAGATTAGGTGTTTTGTATAAGAGACAGAGTATGTAGCAGCAACCGTTTCATGTAAAAAATATTTGGATGTTTATATGATGTGAACAAAATTTCACATGTGGCAGTCACTTTGGGAAAATCCCTAAATTAGTTGCCCAATTAGCAATTATTTATCAATAGGGCAATTTTCGTTGAATTGTCGACTGAATTAGCGGTCAAATGGACTAAAATCGCGGGTATAGAATATGACGTATTTTGATTGCCAAAAAATTAAGTGTGCAGTACCAATGAAAGTTAAGGGACGTAAAATGCTATTTTGCCCTTTTATATTTCAAACGATGACAAGTTAGCATTAAGTCCAAAGCCAGCTATGCCGCAAGAATTAATTGGGCTAAACGTGTAGACCCCCAAATCGAAGACAAACAAACAATCCTCTTTCGTATTTTCCTTCTCCATTAAGGTAGCAACATTTCGCCTATAATCAAATATAAATACACTCACTAATTCTCGATCCTCAATTGACTTCAATCAGCAGAAACAATGGAGAAACAGCCTTTGCTATCAGCAGGTATTTCCGTTAATCTATACTTTTTGCATGTATTGTGATGAATATGAACATAAAATTGATGAATTTTAACAGGAAAAAGTGAAAGTGAGAGATGGACTTCTTCGTATGAAAACGTAGGAAGGGGAGGAACGGCCTCATTAACTGGAACCGAGGTCACAATCGATGAGATCCGATCGGCCGCCGCATACCCTACCTCTCTCCATGCCCCTTTGCTCGCTTCACCCCAGATATATCCTAATGGTAATGTTTAAAGCGTTTAAATCGGTTGATGAAAAAAGCAAATTTTAATTTATCTTTGACTTTGAGTTGTGAACATTGTTATATTTTTGCAGAACAAGTTGTTGGTTATCCTCAGACTGCATATTCTGGAAATTTAGGTCATAATGTTGCTGATGTGCGAAGGTCAGTCTCGAATTCACTACTTTCGATTGTATATGAATAGTGATGGGGTAAGATATCATTTACTCAATTTTTTTAGCATATGGCCTTTTATGTGAACTGGTGTCAGCAACGAAATATAATATGCTCAAATGTGTGGTTTGTTTAATAGTTTAGGCTCGCTCTGGTCTTGCTTTGCTCTCTGGGGGCATGGAGTTTGACTTTATAATCCACAAATAAAGTTGAAATCAATTATTGAGATTGAAAACTTTGATGGCATTAATGAATTTTCTCATTCTGAGGAGAAAAAAAAGGAATGTTTAGAATAAAATGGTTTTCGAGTTGCAGGTATGGCTTGTGTCCTCAAACTGTGACCAAGAGGCCAGATAAGAAAGCAATTTGACGGTCTTTGTCTGGCTGTGTAGTCCAAAATGGCCTGACTTTAGCACTTGCGCTGCCATTATATAATAGATGGTTTTAAGGGAATTTTTTATAGTTCTTTGTAAACACTTAGCACTCAAGATTGCTCCACAATTTATGTTCCATACAAAACGAAGAACAGGAAGATTTCCCTCGTCAAATGATATTATCTATAATATGGTTGATTTAGTTTGTTCGGCTCCATAATGTGAAGGTCTACTTAGACAGTCGATAGGCACTGGCAATAGATATCCGATGTTTATAGTTGCAAACCATTTATCTTGGAAATATCAACAATGTTGAATTATTTGAAACAAAAATTTAAGCAACTTGTGAAGCCGAAATAGTTTGACTGCTGCATTATTCTTACACGGTTACACCCAAAGAGCTTATATTTTGTATTATTTTTAAATCACGAGTCTGGATAGGTTATATCAAATATTCAAATGCCTCTTAAATATTTCATATCTAATTTCAAAGACTGATTTTTTGATTGCTCAATTTGGTCAGTAATCGCCTATTAGATTTGAACTTTAAGGTGTAATTATCAACTTCAAAATCTGTACAGGCAAGTATTGGATGAGGTGGAAATACGAGAGCTGCTCATAGATCATGTTGGTCATCGTTGTTGTTGGGGAAGTCGTCCTGCTCGAACATGGAATATTCATGCAGTGGAAGATTGCAATGTTTATGTCGGAACCCTGGAAACTTTTGCTGAAGAAAGAGAAACAATAACAGAAACAGAACCATATCTTGGTGGTGAAGTTGATGGAAAAGATAAGGGGCCTGAACTTGGAGTATGGGAATTGGACTTAAGGTCTGAGTTTCCTGTACTCTTTGTGCCTAATAAAGAGTCACGCACCAAGATTCCTCACTCAGAAGTTGTTGAGAAATGTTCAGGTACAAGCTCAAAAAGTAGTTCAAAATTGTTTCATAAGTTGGATTCCATTTCTTTCTAGCTAACCTCAGGTGCAAATTTTGTACCAGTCTGTGATTCTCATAGCTTATTGATCATTGTATATGATCCTAAAGTTGGTTATATCAAATTTTAGACCGTAGATATCTAATATATCTTCTTGATTTATCTTGTTGTGGGTCCAGGTTGTGCAGGAAGAGGAAGTATTGTTTGCCCCATATGCAATGCAGATCAAGAACCTGGTTCCTACAAAGAAAATCAGATGTCGCAGTGCCCTTCTTGTTATGGGAGAGGTTTAATTGCACACAAAGATGGGTCAGATACAATGTGAGCATCTAATCCTTGAATATACTCCTATTAGAATTGCCTTCTAGTTATATTTATTAATGTTTGGCCGTCTTAAATGGCTAAGTCACAAAAGTGGTTCTTTATTGGGTTTTAAACATTTTACTTCTGTATAACAGATTACTCATGAAACTTAAAAAGACAATATAAGAAATTTTATTGATTACTACTAAATGATCTTTGTCTTCTACTCGTTAGTTGTAAACTTGTTTGGATTATCGAAAAACCTTCTATTGCAGTCAACATAACACACACAAAATTGTATCTACAGATGTCAAAATTGTAATGGTAAGGGGAAGATTCCTTGTGCAAGTTGTGGTTCACGTGGATTGATCAAATGTGAGACATGTCATGGTGGTGGCTCTTTTCTGACACGCCAAATTGCTGTCGTTAAATGGTATGTACATCGACTCACAAATATGTAGCTAGTATTCAATCCTCAATTCTTCCTTAGCAAATACCACCATTATACACGCAAATGGAAAAAAAATTGAATCAACCAATAACAATTCAATGAACAAACAGAGTTTTGTCGATTGTAGGAAAACACTTGTAGCACGAAAAGTAAGCGCTGCGAGTGGAGCAGCCTCGGTTCCAGATGATGTCTTCCACAGAGCAAAAGGAGTGCAGTTATGCAATACTCAAGCCTACCAATGCACTCCTGCCTTTTTTGCTGATTCGTATTTTCTCAACAAGTTTTCTTCAGAAGTAATAGCTGAGAGGGTTCCTGTACCTCCAACAGCTAGAGTGATATGTGAGAGACATACAATCTCTGTCGTTCCTGTGACTCGAGTAACCATGACTCGTGGCAATAGATCGTTCAGTTTCTATATCATTGGAACTAGCAGAGAGGTTTACTTGAAAGACTCATATCCTTCAAGGTTTTGCTGGGGGCTTTGCCCATGCTTGGAATGGTTGAAATTATAGGTTCTCTGTTTTGAAATCGAGTCATTTTTATACTATCCTGTTTTGATATGTGATATACAGCTTTTAATTAAATAAGGTGGTTGTTTCTTTTGTTAGGATTATATTTTCTTGTGTAAGATGAATGTATATGTAAAATTAATGTATTTTACTTTGAATCTTATACTAAGGGGTCTTGCACGTTGCTTTCCATTTTTATGTTCTGTGTTGCTGCAACCTTTGTTGGCTACTTGGGTGCAAAATTAGCTAACTTAAGTTGAATATTACATTGGAATTAATTTAGATGTTATACATATTTGTTATCTTTTCTTATCGAGTTTGAGATTATGTTTAAAGTTTAGTATGGTTTCGAAAAAATTCATGCATGAATGAGCATTGACTGGGGCTACATATGATATTTTTATACGTATATTATTATTTTTAACCTGACAAACAATTACAAATTAAATTTGTAGGAGCTTGGTTTATTTTGTATATCTATCTTATCTCAAACAAATTTTAATGAATCCAGTATATAATTCATTCAATTGTCAGGTTGGCTAATTTCTCAGTGAAGCTGCAATGGTACTTGTGTAAAAGGCATTTTGTAAAGTGTAAACTGAACATCCAAGTTCATAAAAAGTTTATATATTGAAAAAGGAATAGTTCATGAAAGCTTCACCAGGAATTAAATAAGTAATAATAATGAAGTAATAAATAAAGCTTCAACAGAAAATACTACATTTCAAGCTCAAAGCCCAATTTTGAATCTGTAGATTACAGTTTCAGTATGGACTAGTTATGAAAATGAATTGGATCAGCAGAATAGAGAGGCCCAGGCCAGAATTACTAAAACCCAAATAACAAACTACTTTGAATTCATTTTATTATTGTCTATTTGTGTCTCAAGTATATGAAAGTGGATCAAGGTTTTAGAAAATATATCGGTTTCAACAACATCATGTTGTTTGAATTTTATTTGATGGAATAAATAACTGGTATATGTTTTAAAAATGATAGATTTTCTTTAGAGATTATGAAAATAAGATAAATAGTGTAAGAGATAATTTCATACAAAAACATAGAAGCATTTCGGTAAGAAAGTTCTCTCAGTCAATTTGCCTCGCTATTTGGAAAGCATTCCGATGCTCTCTAACAAACAATTTGTTTACTTTCAAAAATAAATTTATTCACTCTCAATTAAAATAAATCTCATTTTGCAAATTTTTTTGGCAAAATTGCAGAAAATGTCCCAAACTAATCGGTGATTTTGAATTTTTGTCCCAAGCTATATCACTTAGCCAAATCCGTCCCGTAATTTTATATTCTTTTGGAATATCGTCCCATTTGCCACATGGTTGCTTACATGTCAAGATGTGACAAAATTTAGCATGAACAATTATACAAGATTGCAGAATTCGTCCCAAACTAATTACAAATTTTAGTTTTTCGGCCCAAACTATATTAAGTCAACGAATTTCGTCTCACAATTTGTCATTTTGCATGAATAGTCTATTGTTAAATTTCTAATTTAATGGAAATGACGATTCATCTTTTACTTTTTTAAGGGATTAATGGCAATTTATCTCCTGTGATATTCATAATGTTCAATTTACCCCCTATAATTTGAAAAGGAGCAATTTACCCCCCTCAATTGCATAAATTGAGAGTGGGCATGCAAAGTGTTTTATAACATAGGGGGTAATTTGCTACATCTATTATAATACATAAGGTAAATTGCCACATTTATCACAACATAGACTGCCACATTATCATAACACAGGGAGGTAAATTGAACATTATGAATATCACATGGAAGTAAATTGCCATTAACTTTTTTTTAAGAGAAAAATAGTATGAATTTTTTAAATTCCCGTGCGCTTTTGAGAAAAAAATCCTATCTCAGTTCATTAGGAAAAATTTATGCATTTTTTTGTATTAATAAATAATAAATATTTATAATTAGTTTGGAACGAATTCTTTTTTCCCATGTCATTTCAATTACGGGATGGAAGTCGGCGTGTTGATATAGGTTGGGACGAAAAATTAAAATTTATAATTAGTTTGGGACGAATTCTGTAATTTTATATAATTGTTTATGCTAAAATTTGCCACGTCATGACACGTAAGCATCCATGTGGCAAGTGGGACGATATTTCAAAAGAATATAAAATTACGGGATGAATTTGGCTAAGTGATATAGCTTGGGACAAAAATCCAAAATCACTAATTAGTTGGGACTTTTTTGCAATTTTGCCAAAATTCTTTTATCTCTAAAGAATGTCTAAGCAAACTCTATTTTGATTTGATATAAAAGGGTAAAGTTCTATTAAAAGCTAATTTTTGTGTTTCTTATCAGTTACTCTTCTTATTGAAAATAAGTAGAGTAAATATATATAGTAGTAAACTGTTGATAATTTGGTGATTGAGTTTTGAAGTTGCAGCACATCAAGGTGCAGTGCCCATTAAAAAAAAAAGTGATAAAATATTATAATGTTGGTGTCTAATAATCTGTGTAATTATTTAGGCAATTAAAATTCATACATAGTGGCCAGATTCTTCTCCTATTTATAGATGCAAAAATATCTTTTTGTAAAAGACACAACATTTCGAACTGTTCTATAGGAGTACCACATCGAAATAGGTGGAATCGTTTCATCTTAAACCTTCCCTAGTTAAAGCTTATCGAATTTACTTAGCTGATCGGTGAAATATCTCATCTTGAATAGTCAGTTGTTGATGTAAACTAAGACAATAAGCTTAACAAAGTATTAAACCGAATTGTTACCAAACTCTCGCTTGTGTTCATTTCGGTCCTGAACATACTTGATAAGGTAACTTAGTCTAATTTAGGTTTTAATTTCATTCCCCTCGATGCACTATCTACTCTCTAAATAAACCTTTAATATTCGGAATAAGGGTTATCTTTTGACTTCATAAAGTCCATTCTATTGAAAGTAGATGTTTCTCGGTATTGTATCAACAACAATGAATATGTCGAGACTTTACCATTATACATAGAGTTTGTTGAGTTCTCTGTGTATCACCACTTGATTATCGCATTTTATGTATGGCTGACACAATTTTTAGTCATATTAGAATATATTTCATGAATTTTGTGATGCCACTAAAATTCTTCACTAACTTTATCCAATGCTATGCACTCTAATTTCATAGTGGATCGAGCTATAAAGGTCTATTTAGATGGGTTTTGGCTCGGTTTCGCGGGTCTCAGTTTAAAAAAATGATTTGGGTGGTTTCGATGAAATATTTGAGACCACATTTGGATGGGTTTTGACTGTTGAGTTTTATGGTTTGAATAAGTTGAAACCCCACTTAGATTAGGTTTAAATGTTGGGGTTTAGGGGGAAAACTAGATGATAGGTGTCAAATCAATGTCTTTTTTAGTGAAATTTGGGGGAAAAAGTAGGTAGTAGGTGTCAAATCAATGTTTTATAGGTTTGAAGAGTTTGATTGTGAATTTTTGAATATGTTTTTGATGGTTTTATGAATTTGGCGAAAACTATTTGAAAGGGTATTGGAGCGGTCTCGCGACCAAAACCCATCCACATATACATTTGTTTGGAAGATTCTCAAGAAATAGGGTGCCTCATAAATCGTATACATATCCGCTTATAAATTTTGATCATAAGTATCATTTGCATTACTATATCCCTCATATACCATTGGATATTTGTCCAAAATATAATGCACATTCTTTCAAGATTCAAGCATTCTTATTAATGGATCC
The DNA here is from genome assembly GCA_034814905.1 of Penstemon davidsonii. Taxonomy (NCBI): domain Eukaryota; kingdom Viridiplantae; phylum Streptophyta; class Magnoliopsida; order Lamiales; family Plantaginaceae; genus Penstemon; species Penstemon davidsonii. Next base: position 10,190,799 of record JAYDYQ010002685.1, on the reverse strand, counting down.
CACTGAATCTTGGTAGGATTGCTCGAGTATCTCTTTAGTTTATTAACTAATAAGACGATATTTGGCCTCTTGCCCTTCACAATATACACGTGACATCTAATCTTACGAGCATACTCAAATGTTGATACACTATCACATTTTTCTCGTGCAACACACAAAAAATGGATTAAATAGAATTATGAAATCCCTTAATTACATAAGTATTAAACTTATCTAACACTCATCCACGTAATGCGCTTGAGATAGTTTAATGTCATCGCATGACTTCATAATCCTGATTAATTTCACCAAAGCTTTTCATATTAAATTTAAAAGTTAATATTTTCTCAGTGTACTCAATATTCTCAATATTAGTCCTTAATATTAACATATCATTTATGTATAAACATAATGTGATACTCAATTATTCAATTAGTTTAAACGAACATAATCGCATTTATTAATATGAAAGTCGCATTTATTAATATGAAAGTCGCATTTATTAATATGAAAGTCAAATTTGTCAATGACACTATTACATTTTTTCATGTCATTGTTTATGAGCTTGTTAAAGTTCAACAAGAAAATAGAAAAGTTTTGCAAACTATGCTTTCTTTTCCTTTAACAACGAGACCCTATGGTTACCTCACATAGATATTCTCATTTAATTTAACGTTAAGGAAGACAATTTTAATATTCATTTAATACAACCTCGTATTGTATATATTTACTACCAAAAAAAAAATATTGTATATAGCTATTAAAGCTATTAACATTCAAATGGATGTCATCCTAGTCCCTAGTGAATATGAGTCAAATAAGTAAATGTGCTTATTTAATGAGGCGCATTGGCTACTCGTCTAGCCTAATTGACCTATCGAAGTTTTTAGACTATTGATCTTAAAAACTCGTCTACATCTAATTGGTTCACTCCTCGAGGTCTACCAATTTTATGAATTTAACTCGCCGTCAATCGTCTCTTTCCAGTCCACGATATTGGAACGTGACATAATTTATTTATATGTTTGAGATTAATCCTTTAACATATAAGTTAGAATATATGGATCGAAGAACTTGGAGCTTTTAGCTCTTTTGTCTTTTCTGCTCATCAACAAACTCATGTTGATTGAAGAGATTGACCTCTTTAGAGATTGATTTATATATATTCTCGCATAATATAATAGTCTATAATGTAAGTAATATAATAAATAATATTACTTTATCATATTTTAATATTAGTAGATTGCACTTGCTAAAAAGTAAGGGGTTGTGTCTATTCGATTTGAAGAGGTACACTTTGGACCGAAACAGTGCAATTCAAACGATGTGTCTCTTGCGAAAGGACATTTTTGTGCCTATAAATATGAGACTTAATATGGCCAATTAAGTATCCTTTTTTCGATAATAATTAGAAATTATTCTCTTCCTTACTTTAAATTTATGTCAAATTTTTTGTTTGATTCAGTTCGATGTGAGTTCATTGTTTGTGCAAATAATGAACAACATATTATTGTATCTCGGGAGACTACCGGGAATCAACTGCAAGCACCGTGGCAGCCTCAGAAATATTGTCTTAAGGAAATTGTTTCGGCAAGCCTCGGTCTCATTTCCTAGTTTCGTGTATTGATTGAAGTCTTCTTTAGTTTATTTCGATCCAAGTAAGTATTTCTTACTAGTTTTTACGTTGTTATATAATCTAATCTATATCTATATCTATACTATTACTATTACTATTACTATTTACTATATATATATTATATATTATATATATATTATATATTATATATATATTATATATTATATTATATTTATTTTATATTTATATTTTATATACTACTAAAAGTGTGAATAATTTAAGTTTTTTTCTTTTTTTGTGAAGACAAAAATGCCCCTTATTCAAGTTGTAAAGTAATATTGATAAAATATAATTAGATATGAATTTCCCTTAAATTTTCTCACCAAAAAATTAATAGGAAAAATATTTTAAGAAAATTTATAACTTCCTTTCCTTAATCAAACACCATACGGGAAAATAAAAATTACCTTTCCAAAAATTGGATATGGAAGAAGAACAAAATTATATATAAAAACGTCATAATAGGTATAATTAGACATGGAGTCATATTATAGTTATTTCCTCCATTAACTCCAAAAGTTTAGAAATTAACTCTACATCACTTTTACGATTTCATTCTTCTTCCTATAACACATAAAAATAAAAAACACTATTATTTTTAATAGTTGCAGTTATATATATGTAATGTTATTATAAATATGGAATGAGCTAAATAATTTTCTTATGATATTATTTTAGAACAAATTTTACAAGATTTCGTAACTAAATCATTCATTATTTTATATTTGATTACAATTTGAAAGCCATTATTTGGGGTGGGGGGGGGGGGGGGTGGGGGGGGGGGGGGGTGGGGGGGGGGGGGGGTGGGGGGGGGGGGGGGTGGGGGGGGGGGGGGGTGGGGGGGGGGGGGGGTGGGGGGGGGGGGGGGTGGGGGGGGGGGGGGGTGGGGGGGGGGGGGGGTGGGGGGGGGGGGGGGTGGGGGGGGGGGGGGGTGGGGGGGGGGGGGGGTGGGGGGGGGGGGGGGTGGGGGGGGGGGGGGGTGGGGGGGGGGGGGGGTGGGGGGGGGGGGGGGTGGGGGGGGGGGGGGGTGGGGGGGGGGGGGGGTGGGGGGGGGGGGGGGTGGGGGGGGGGGGGGGTGGGGGGGGGGGGGGGTGGGGGGGGGGGGGGGTGGGGGGGGGGGGGGGTGGGGGGGGGGGGGGGTGGGGGGGGGGGGGGGTGGGGGGGGGGGGGGGTGGGGGGGGGGGGGGGTGGGGGGGGGGGGGGGTGGGGGGGGGGGGGGGGGGGGGTGGGGGGGGGGTGGGGGGGGGGGGGGGCGCTGCCATTATATAATAGATGGTTTTAAGGGAATTTTTATAGTTCTTTGTAAACACTTAGCACTCAAGATTGCTCCACAATTATTTATGTTCCATACAAAACGAAGAACAGGAAGATTTCCCTCGTCAAATGATATTATCCATAATATGGTTGATTTAGTTTGTTCGGCTCTATAATGTGAAGGTCTACTTAGACAGTCGATAGGCACTGGCAATAGATTTCCAATGTTTATAGTTGCAAACCATTTATCTTGGAAATATCAACAATGTTGAATTATTTGAAACAAAAATTTAAGCAACTTGTGAAGCCAAAATAGTTTGACTGCTGCATTATTCTTACACGGTTATACCCAAAGAGCTTATATTTTGTATTATTTTTAAATCACGAGTCTGGATAGCTTATATCAAATATTCAAATGCCTCTTAAATATTTCATATCTAATTTCAAAGACTGATTTTTTGATTGCTCAATTTGGTCAGTAATCGCCTATTAGATTTGAACTTTAAGGTGTAATTATCAACTTCAAAATCTGTACAGGCAAGTATTGGATGAGGTGGAAATACGAGAGCTGCTCATAGATCATGTTGGTCATCGTTGTTGTTGGGGAAGTCGTCCAGCTCGAACATGGAATATTCATGCAGTGGAAGATTGCAATGTTTATGTCGGAACCCTGGAAACTTTTGCTGAAGAAAGAGAAACAATAACAGAAACAGAACCATATCTTGGTGGTGAAGTTGATGGAAAAGATAAGGGGCCTGAACTTGGAGTATGGGAATTGGACTTAAGGTCTGAGTTTCCTGTACTCTTTGTGCCTCATAAAGAATCACGCACCAAGATTCCTCACTCAGAAGTTGTTGAGAAATGTTCAGGTACAAGCTCAAAAAGTAGTTCAAAATTGTTTCATAAGTTGGATTCCATTTCTTTCTAGCTAACCTCAGGTGCAAATTTTGTACCAGTCTGTGATTCTCATAGCTTATTGATCATTGTATATGATCCTAAAGTTGGTTATATCAAATTTTAGACCGTAGATATCTAATATATCTTCTTGATTTATCTTGTTGTGGGTCCAGGTTGTGCAGGAAGAGGAAGTATTGTTTGCCCCATATGCAATGCAGATCAAGAACCTGGTTCCTACAAAGAAAATCAGATGTCGCAGTGCCCTTCTTGTTATGGGAGAGGTTTAATTGCACACAAAGATGGGTCAGATACAATGTGAGCATCTAATCCTTGAATATACTCCTATTAGAATTGCCTTCTAGTTATATTTATTAATGTTTGGCCGTCTTAAATGGCTAAGTCACAAAAGTGGTTCTTTATTGGGTTTTAAACATTTTACTTCTGTATAACAGATTACTCATGAAACTTAAAAAGACAATATAAGAAATTTTATTGATTACTACTAAATGATCTTTGTCTTCTACTCGTTAGTTGTAAACTTGTTTGGATTATCGAAAAACCTTCTATTGCAGTCAACATAACACACACAAAATTGTATCTACAGATGTCAAAATTGTAATGGTAAGGGGAAGATTCCTTGTGCAAGTTGTGGTTCACGTGGATTGATCAAATGTGAGACATGTCATGGTGGTGGCTCTTTTCTGACACGCCAAATTGCTGTCGTTAAATGGTATGTACATCGACTCACAAATATGTAGCTAGTATTCAATCCTCAATTCTTCCTTAGCAAATACCACCATTATACACGCAAATGGAAAAAAAAATTGAATCAACCAATAACAATTCAATGAACAAACAGAGTTTTGTCGATTGTAGGAAAACACTTGTAGCACGAAAAGTAAGCGCTGCGAGTGGAGCAGCCTCGGTTCCAGACGATGTCTTCCACAGAGCAAAAGGAGTGCAGTTATGCAATACTCAAGCCTACCAATGCACTCCTGCCTTTTTTGCTGATTCGTATTTTCTCAACAAGTTTTCTTCAGAAGTAATAGCTGAGAGGGTTCCTGTACCTCCAACAGCTAGAGTGATATGTGAGAGACATACAATCTCTGTCGTTCCTGTGACTCGAGTAACCATGACTCGTGGCAATAGATCGTTCAGTTTTCTATATCATCGGAACTAGCAGAGAGGTTTACTTGAAAGACTCATATCCTTCAAGGTTTTGCTGGGGGCTTTGCCCATGCTTGGAGTGGTTGAGAGTATAGGTTCTCTGTTTTGAAAGCGAGTCATTTTTATACTATCCTGTGTTGATATGTGATATACACAGCTTTTAATTAAATAAGGTGGTTGTTTCTTTTGTTAGGATTATATTTTCTTGTGTAAGATGAATGTATATGTAAAATTAATGTATTTTACTTTGAATCTTATACTAAGGGGTCTTGCACGTTGCTTTCCATTTTTATGTTCTGTGTTGCTGCAACCTTTGTTGGCTACTTGGGTGCAAAATTAGCTAACTTAAGTTGAATATTACATTGGAATTAATTTAGATGTTATACATATTTGTTATCTTTTCTTATCGAGTTTGACATTATGTGGGAAGTTTAGTATGGCTGCGAAAAAATTCGTGCATGAATGAGCATTGACTGGGGCTACATATGATATTTTTATACGTATATTATTATTTTTAACCTGACAAACAATTACAAATTAAATTTGTAGGAGCTTGGTTTATTTTGTATATCTATCTTATCTCAAACAAATTTTAATGAATCCAGTATATAATTCATTCAATTGTCAGGTTGGCTAATTTCTCAGTGAAGCTGCAATGGTACTTGTGTAAAAGGCATTTTGTAAAGTGTAAACTGAACATCCAAGTTCATAAAAAGTTTATATATTGAAAAAGGAATAGTTCATGAAAGCTTCACCAGGAATTAAATAAGTAATAATAATGAAGTAATAAATAAAGCTTCAACAGAAAATACTACATTTCAAGCTCAAAGCCCAATTTTGAATCTGTAGATTACAGTTTCAGTATGGACTAGTTATGAAAATGAATTGGATCAGCAGAATAGAGAGGCCCAGGCCAGAATTACTAAAACCCAAATAACAAACTACTTTGAATTCATTTTATTATTGTCTATTTGTGTCTCAAGTATATGAAAGTGGATCAAGGTTTTAGAAAATATATCGGTTTCAACAACATCATGTTGTTTGAATTTTATTTGATGGAATAAATAACTGGTATATGTTTTAAAAATGATAGATTTTCTTTAGAGATTATGAAAATAAGATAAATAGTGTAAGAGATAATTTCATACAAAAACATAGAAGCATTTCGGTAAGAAAGTTCTCTCAGTCAATTTGCCTCGCTATTTGGAAAGCATTCCGATGCTCTCTAACAAACAATTTGTTTACTTTCAAAAATAAATTTATTCACTCTCAATTAAAATAAATCTCATTTTGCAAATTTTTTTGGCAAAATTGCAGAAAATGTCCCAAACTAATCGGTGATTTTGAATTTTTGTCCCAAGCTATATCACTTAGCCAAATCCGTCCCGTAATTTTATATTCTTTTGGAATATCGTCCCATTTGCCACATGGTTGCTTACATGTCAAGATGTGACAAAATTTAGCATGAACAATTATACAAGATTGCAGAATTCGTCCCAAACTAATTACAAATTTTAGTTTTTCGGCCCAAACTATATTAAGTCAACGAATTTCGTCTCACAATTTGTCATTTTGCATGAATAGTCTATTGTTAAATTTCTAATTTAATGGAAATGACGATTCATCCTTTACTTTTTTAAGGGACTAATGGCAATTTATCCCCTGTGATATTCATAATGTTCAATTTACCCCCTATAATTTGAAAAGGAGCAATTTACCCCCCCTCAATTGCATAAATTGAGAGTGGGCATGCAAAGTGTTTTATAACATAGGGGGTAAATTGCTACATTTATTATAATACAGGAGGTAAATTGCCACATTTATCACAATACAAGGGGGTAAATTGCCACATTATCATAACACAGGGAGGTAAATTGAATATTATGAATATCACATGGAAGTAAATTGCCATTAACTTTTTTTAAAAAGAAAAATAGTATGGATTTTTGAAATCCCCGTGCGCTTTTGAGAAAAAAAAAAGCCTATCTTGGTTCATTAGGAAAAATTTGTGCATTTTTTTTTGTATTAATAAATAATAAATATTTATAATTAGTTTGGAACGAATTATTTTTCCCATGTCATTTCAATTACGGGATGGAAGTCGGCGTGTTGATATAGTTTGGGACGAAAAATTAAAATTTGTAATTAGTTGGGACGAATTCTGCAATCTTATATAATTGTTTATGCTAAAATTTGCCACGTCATGATACATAAGCATCCATGTGGCAAGTGGGACGATATTTCAAATGAATATAAAATTACGGGACAAATTTTGCTAAGTGATATAGCTTGAGACGAAAATCTAAAATCACTAATTAGTTGGGGACTTTTTTGCAATTTTGCCAAAATTCTTTTATCTCTAAAGAATGTCTAAGCAAACTCTATTTTGATTTGATATAAAAGGGTAAAGTTCTATTAAAAGCTAATTTTTGTGTTTCTTATCAGTTACTCTTCTTATTGAAAATAAGTAGAGTAAATATATATAGTAGTAAACTGTTGATAATTTGGTGATTGAGTTTTGAAGTTGCAGCACATCAAGGTGCAGTGCCCATTAAAAAAAAAAGTGATAAAATATTATAATGTTGGTGTCTAATAATCTGTGTAATTATTTAGGCAATTAAAATTCATACATAGTGGCCAGATTCTTCTCCTATTTATAGATGCCAAAAATATCTTTTTGTAAAAGACACAACATTTCGAACTGTTCTATAGGAGTACCACATCGAAATAGTGGAATCGTTTCATCTTAAACCTTCCCTAGTTAAAGCTTATCGAATTTACTTAGCTGATCGGTGAAATATCTCATCTTGAATAGTCAGTTGTTGATGTAAACTAAGACAATAAACTTAACAAAGTATTAAACCGAATTGTTACCAAACTCTCGCTTGTGTTCATTTCGGTCCTGAACATACTTGATAAGGTAACTTAGTCTAATTTAGGTTTTAATTTCATTCCCCTCGATGCACTATCTACTCTCTAAATAAACCTTTAATATTCGGAATAAGGGTTATCTTTTGACTTCATAAAGTCCATTCTATTGAAAGTAGATGTTTCTCGGTATTGTATCAACAACAATGAATATGTCGAGACTTTACCATTATACATAGAGTTTGTTGAGTTCTCTGTGTATCACCACTTGATTATCGCATTTTATGTATGGCTGACACAATTTTTAGTCATATTAGAATATATTTCATGAATTTTGTGATGCCACTAAAATTCTTCACTAACTTTATCCAATGCTATGCACTCTAATTTCATAGTGGATCGAGCTATAAAGGTCTATTTAGATGGGTTTTGGCTCGGTTTCGCGGGTCTCAGTTTAAAAAAATGATTTGGGTGGTTTCGATGAAATATTTGAGACCACATTTGGATGGGTTTTGACTGTTGAGTTTTATGGTTTGAATAAGTTGAAACCCCACTTAGATTAGGTTTAAATGTTGGGGTTTAGGGGGAAAACTAGATGATAGGTGTCAAATCAATGTCTTTTTTAGTGAAATTTGGGGGAAAAAGTAGGTAGTAGGTGTCAAATCAATGTTTTATAGGTTTGAAGAGTTTGATTGTGAATTTTTGAATATGTTTTTGATGGTTTTATGAATTTGGCGAAAACTATTTGAAAGGGTATTGGAGCGGTCCTCGCGACCAAAACCCATCCACATATACATTTGTTTGGAAGATTCTCAAGAAATAGGGTGCCTCATAAATCGTATACATATCCGCTTATAAATTTTGATCATAAGTATCATTTGCATTACTATATCCCTCATATACCATTGGATATTTGTCCAAAATATAATGCACATTCTTTCAAGATTCAAGCATTCTTATTAATGGATCCCACTGAATCTTGGTAGGATTGCTCGAGTATCTCTTTAGTTTATTAACTAATAAGACGATATTTGGCCTCTTGCCCTTCACAATATACACGTGACATCTAATCTTACGAGCATACTCAAATGTTGATACACTATCACATCTTTCTCGTGCAACACACAAAAAATGGATTAAATAGAATTATGAAATCCCTTAATTACATAAGTATTAAACTTATCTAACACTCATCCACGTAATGCGCTTGAGATAGTTTAATGTCATCGCATGACTTCATAATCCTGATTAATTTCACCAAAGCTTTTCATATTAAATTTAAAAGTTAATATTTTCTCAGTGTACTCAATATTCTCAATATTAGTCCTTAATATTAACATATCATTTATGTATAAACATAATGTGATACTCAATTATTCAATTAGTTTAAACGAACATAATCGCATTTATTAATATGAAAGTCGCATTTATTAATATGAAAGTCGCATTTATTAATATGAAAGTCAAATTTGTCACTGACACTATTACATTTTTTTCATGTCATTGTTTATGAGCTTGTTAAAGTTCAACAAGAAAATAGAAAAGTTTTGCAAACTATGCTTTCTTTTCCTTTAACAACGAGACCCTATGGTTACCTCACATAGATATTCTCATTTAATTTAACGTTAAGGAAGACAATTTTAATATTCATTTAATACAACCTCGTATTGTATATATTTACTACCAAAAAAAAAATATTGTATATAGCTATTAAAGCTATTAACATTCAAATGGATGTCATCCTAGTCCCTAGTGAATATGAGTCAAATAAGTAAATGTGCTTATTTAATGAGGCGCATTGGCTACTCGTCTAGCCTAATTGACCTATCGAAGTTTTTAGACTATTGATCTTAAAAACTCGTCTACATCTAATTGGTTCACTCCTCGAGGTCTACCAATTTTATGAATTTAACTCGCCGTCAATCGTCTCTTTCCAGTCCACGATATTGGAACGTGACATAATTTATTTATATGTTTGAGATTAATCCTTTAACATATAAGTTAGAATATATGGATCGAAGAACTTGGAGCTTTTAGCTCTTTTGTCTTTTCTGCTCATCAACAAACTCATGTTGATTGAAGAGATTGACCTCTTTAGAGATTGATTTATATATATTCTCGCATAATATAATAGTCTATAATGTAAGTAATATAATAAATAATATTACTTTATCATATTTTAATATTAGTAGATTGCACTTGCTAAAAAGTAAGGGGTTGTGTCTATTCGATTTGAAGAGGTACACTTTGGACCGAAACAGTGCAATTCAAACGATGTGTCTCTTGCGAAAGGACATTTTTGTGCCTATAAATATGAGACTTAATATGGCCAATTAAGTATCCTTTTTTCGATAATAATTAGAAATTATTCTCTTCCTTACTTTAAATTTATGTCAAATTTTTTGTTTGATTCAGTTCGATGTGAGTTCATTGTTTGTGCAAATAATGAACAACATATTATTGTATCTCGGGAGACTACCGGGAATCAACTGCAAGCACCGTGGCAGCCTCAGAAATATTGTCTTAAGGAAATTTTTTCGGCAAGCCTCGGTCTCATTTCCTAGTTTCGTGTATTGATTGAAGTCTTCTTTAGTTTATTTCGATCCAAGTAAGTATTTCTTACTAGTTTTTACGTTGTTATATAATCTAATCTATATCTATATCTATACTATTACTATTACTATTACTATTTACTATATATATATTATATATTATATATATATTATATATTATATATATATTATATATTATATTATATTTATTTTATATTTATATACTACTAAAAGTGTGAATAATTTAAGTTTTTTTCTTTTTTTGTGAAGACAAAAATGCCCCTTATTCAAGTTGTAAAGTAATATTGATAAAATATAATTAGATATGAATTTCCCTTAAATTTTCTCACCAAAAAATTAATAGGAAAAATATTTTAAGAAAATTTATAACTTCCTTTCCTTAATCAAACACCATACGGGAAAATAAAAATTACCTTTCCAAAAATTGGATATGGAAGAAGAACAAAATTATATATAAAAACGTCATAATAGGTATAATTAGACATGGAGTCATATTATAGTTATTTCCTCCATTAACTCCAAAAGTTTAGAAATTAACTCTACATCACTTTTACGATTTCATTCTTCTTCCTATAACACATAAAAATAAAAAACACTATTATTTTTAATAGTTGCAGTTATATATATGTAATGTTATTATAAATATGGAATGAGCTAAATAATTTTCTTATGATATTATTTTAGAACAAATTTTACAAGATTTCGTAACTAAATCATTCATTATTTTATATTTGATTACAATTTGAAAGCCATTATTTTTTTAATATAAAATAATAATTTTAGTAAAAAAATTATAGAAAATAAATTGAATATGAATCATTGATATGTGTTATTTTATGACATAATGAAGTTAGTTTTACTCTAATTTACAACAAATACCATAACATTAACTAGACACGTATAACGTACGTGCACTTTTCTAGTTTTATTAAAGTTAATATATATTAGATTATCTATATTTGTTCTATGATGAGATTTAAATTAGAAATATCTTTTATGGAATATTCATGTATACATATTGTTAGACACCAACATAAAGAACCTGACTAATTAATTCGTGCATTATAATTAATTAGGATTATTATTTAAATTGTTATTGGTCATGACTCATGACTGACGAGTCAAATAAATCAAATAATAATAAATATAATAAAACCATGTATCTGTATAAAATAAAAAAATACTTCACATCATGACCCACTAATTTGGCTCAGTTTGTTTAGATGTCCAAAAACAAAAACTCTAAAATAATATCTTTTCGCAAAACTACCATTTCCCGTAAAAGTAGTCACCAACTCTAATTACTATTGATGGTAAAAATATAAAGATATAACAAAAGCTATTCTTTTTAACTTTTATCTAAAACTTCAAATCCAAGTCAAAAAAAAAGTAAAAGCTAATGGAAAATAACTAAGTGCATGTCATCCATCTAGAACTTCGGGCAATTATACCTACCCATTAGAGATTATTTTGGAGAAATTAAGAGAAGATAAAGACAGAAAATGAAAACAAAGAGAAAAATGTAACCACAAAAAAAAAAAAAAAAAAAAAAAACAAAGAGAAAAATCACTCTTTTGTGAACCACTTAATTATATTATATTACAACATATGCTAATAGCCTAATTGATGATAATGGACTCGATAGGTTTTATCAGCCCCAAAACGTGCGCCATGGTAATAAAATGAGTGGTGAATTATTATCAATATTTTAATTATATCTTTAATGTTAATGGTCCACCATAACTTAAAATTCTACACGTATGACTAAATGCTCAAGTACTAATATGATTTGGCATCCGACATTCCTATCAGATTTTTTTTAGGAAACATTCCTTTCAGATCTCTATGTCTAAAAATAAATAAATTAATAAAATTATTAAACTTAATAAAAGAGAAAATATTGATCTTATTTATGTTCATGCACCATCCTCAAATAAGTAAGCGATCAGGTAGCCCCAGATGTCACTGTACGAATTTTTTAAAATAATATCAAGAGATTGTACTATACGAGCATATACCTAACATATATACTTGAGTATTTGTTTTAATTAAGAAATTAAAGCAACATTAATTTTTGGTCCTTTAGAATAATTTTTTTTATTATTTCAGAAGTTAGTATTTAAGACGTTTCTTGAATATATTCCATGATATTGTTTAATTTATTACATTTGGTTAATATATAGAAAAACCAGTTAACTATAATATAAATATTTTTCTATATATACTCTTAACAAAATATTCACAGCACAAATCAATGAACAATTAATATGCTCATCATTAATATAACACTATTGATTATTTAGATGGACAAAATTAAAGAATAATATCATGTTTTTGCACTTATGAAAATCGGGAATTTGACGATTAGATAGAATATTAGATGTAAACAAAGTAGAATGTTTTCTAGTGTAAAATGCAAAAACATTCTCTAAGCTTTGTTTAATTAATAAGAAATAAAATATTTTAACTTTTATTAGCAAAAGAATTTTAGTGTTTGTATTTTTTTCATTTATCTTTTCTCAAATCGTAGCACGTTTCAGTTGTTGCAAGTGTGAATTAATTTGTAAGGAAAGTGGTAATTGTAATTTCAAAAATAAATTGTGAAAAAACTCACGTTCACTTAGAATATTAAATATTTTCATAAGGAAATTGTTGATTTTAATCAACAAGGCGGTTTATTTTTTATTAATAGAAATAAAAAAGAATTCTTTTTACCAGTTAGATAAAGCATAGATTTGTTTTTGCATTTCACCCATGTTCTTTAGTCTTTACATTGACTATATCTTTGCATCTTAAAAGTGAGTTTAATGCTCACTCTAATGAACTTACTATGAGAGAATTTCACTTTTGCTACTATAAGTTATCCTACTTTAAGGGTATGATATCATAAGTTTTTCATTCGATCCATTTCATACCATTATTTAACGATCGGTTATACATTTGGTACTTTCGTCTAATAATTGACGGAATTACATTTTGGACGCAAAATAGATGGAAAATTTGTAAAATTGGTCCCATAGTTAAAGCTCACTGGCAAAGTCTGCCCCACATATTTTCGGACAGACCAATTTACCCCATAATTTACATGTTTGAAGCATTTCAGTCTCAACTGCAAAAATAATTAAATAATTAATCCTATTTAATAAATTTTATATATTATTATTAAATTTTTTAAACTAATTAGATTTTATATATGATATATATAAATTAAATAATATTTTATATAAAATCTGATTTTTAAAATTATATAAATATTATTAATCCTATTTAATAAAATATATATTTCATTATTATAATTATAAAATTAAAAAAAGGAAAATACAAAAACCCTAACCCCTCATCCACCCCACCCATAACCTACCCTCTCCCCCTCCCAAGATATAAACCAAGTCGTCGTCGGCCTAGGTTCGCCGTCCCAGGTCACCGGCGACCTGGGCTCCATCTTGGGGGGTGGGTGAGGAGTTAGAGTTTTGTATTTTTTAATTAGATATAAAATTTATTTATTAAAAATGATTAATAATATTTATGTAATTTGAGATAGTTTTGTTTTCCAGATTTTATATAAAATATTATTTAATTTATATATATTATATGTATAATCTAATTAGTTTAAAAGATTTATTTTAATTTAAAAAATGTTATAAGTTTAATAATTTTTTTAGGCTTTTATATAAAATATTATTTAATATACATATATTATATATAAAATCTAAATATAAAGTCTAATTAGTTTAAAAGGTTTAATAATAATAATAATAATAATATATTTATTAAATAGGATTAATAATTTAATTAATTTTGCAATTAGGACTGAATGCTTCAAACTTGTTAATTGTGGGGTAAATTTGTCTGCCCAAAAATATGTGGAGCAAACTTTGCCAGCAAGCTTTAATTATGGAATTAATTTTGCAAATTTTTCATCCATTTTTCGTCCAAATTTGGGAATTCAGTCAATTATTGGACTGAAGTACCAAATGTACAACTGACCGTTAAGTAATGATATGAAATGTGTCGAACAAAAAACTTATAGTACCATACCCTTAAAGTAGGGTAACTTATAGTACCAAAAGTGAAATTCTCTCCTTGAGCTATTTAAAATAAGCTCAATTTAAATAATAAATAAACCTCCGGAAAAGAATATAAATATTTTTTGTTAGTTAACAAGAACGTGAAAAGTCCACTCCAGTATCCCAAACAAATAAATATGACAAAGCAAAATAAAAAATAATAGTCGTAGTTTACAAAAAGGAAATAACCGACAAAGTTAGTTGTTCGCGGAATAATATAAGTGGACGCGTGGCAGATTGTAATACGTAAGGGTTGGTTCCAAACTGGTCTGTTCATAGTTGGCCGTCAACGTACAACTCTCCACACGGTCTGGTCCAACTGCAGAAGATTCGACCCCAAGCCCTCATTTGTAGATGTTGATTGGGTGGGCTCAACTCGGTTGAGAAGTAGTACCTTTTTTTTTTTTTTAGAAAAAGTTTTATTGTTGGAAAAATTTCAGACGATTACAAAGACCCTAATACATTCAGATCATTTAAAGTTAGTTGGGTTAAACAATGTGCTACTTCGTTGCCTTAAAGTCGAACATGACAAACTTGTATCGATTCGAAAGATGCTGCTAACCTCTTCAAATCTTCTATAAGAACACCAAAAGAACCAATGAATGTCTTCAAATAATTTACGCAGTCTATTACTGCCTTGCAATCACCTTCAAGTACAATGTATCTCCAACCTCTTTCGATAGCCAACTCCAAAGCTTTTACAGTTGCCGATGCTTCCACAACTTCCACAGAGAGTTTGCGATCTATCAATAGACTTCTCCAATCAATGCACTCACCATCATGGTTTTGAGCAGTAATTCCCAAGCTTGTTCTATTGTCCGCGAGAGCACCGTCAAAGTTTAGTTTCACATAATTAAGAGGAGGCGTTTTCCAACTTGCAACTAATGGCAAGGTGACTTGAATTTGGGTGATAGCATTTGCAGAAATAAATCGTGCAATATAGTCTTTAGCAAAAGAGACTACTTCTAGCTACTTGATTTGAGAAATACATTGTTCAAATTTAATTTGAGATTGAAATTATGTAGGAATCTAATTTGATAGTTAAATAGATCGAGCTCGAATAAACTTTTATTAAACGAACTTGAGTCAATTATCGTATAACTTAATATTTTCACATGTATTTTGCTAATATCAGGACTTATTTAATCGAACTCGGACATAGATCTAAAATTATCATGTTGTTCAAGCTTATCATATATATATATATATATAACAAACTGAGCTTCAATGAGCTTAGGAGTGGATCTATAGTGTAGCCAAATTTTTTTCCCCTTTACTATGTACATATTTAATTCATTAATTTTATTATTAATTGAAAAGTTGAATTGTATCATCTTTCTATTTTTTATTGTTAATGTTCACTTGAGAATTTAATATACTTTGTGCCATTGTTATCTCTAATCTCTTTTAAATGTATGTTGAGTATTGTAATTACTTTTTTCAGCCATTACTTTAGAACAATAATTTAATGGTAAATATCATATTTTATAATTGTTTGTACGTATATTTGCGGATACAATTTATTATGCTTAAACATATTACTCCAAAAAATCACACCTCAATTTTCAATTAAATTATAATTATTTCTTGTCTAATTCATAAATAAAGCTAGATTAAGTTGTGTAGAACTAATGCATGTATACATTATACTAGCTAATTTGTTTTTTTTCTTCTTCTTCTCAATTCATTATATAATAGGTGATATATTAAGATTAAACAATCAATTACGGGAAAATCAACTACAACTACTGCATATAAAAAACCAAAAAGAATGTTAAAAAATTGAGCCTTAACATAATTATTATTGAAAATTTATTTTGTTATATTTAAATTTTTGTAAGCTTTAAATAAGAGAGATTTTAATTATCTATTTAAAAAGAACATTAATGATATAGTTCGGCCCCCTCGACCTTTCAATCCTGGATCCGCCCCTGAATGAACTTTTATCAATCTAACTCGAATCGAGTATCAAAAAGTTTGGTTTGATCTCTAGTACATCCTATTACAGTTAATTATTATATAAAGAGTATTTGTCATATTATGCACTGATGCAATAAAATACTAAATGCATGTGTTACTATGTTAATTGTTATGACATCTTAAGTGACAATAAGTTAATGTAAGACATTGTGATAATAATGATTAAATATGATCAATAATTAGTTAATCATCAATCACTAAGTACATTGGGTTATAATCATGTACAACCTGGAGTTTTGTTTCTTATGTCAGTGAACAATTTTTCATTTCTTAAATGTATAAACAAATAATAATGAAAACTTAATCTGCAAAATTACACATAAATTTATCCGCTTTATATTTTAAAATATAGCCTTGCTAATCCATATCTTTCAGTTCCGGGCTTTTCTATGGCAGAGATAGATTTAGTTGCAAAAGGTTAATTTTTTTTTTCTTTTACACAACAATTATCATCTCCATCACTTCTACACTTTTCCTATGTATTGTGTAGTAAAGTAATAAAATAAAATATTTTCTAATTTAATATATTTTAAATCCAATCTCTGTCGCGTATTATTAAAAAAAATGGAATTCACGGCATCACCCAATTGATCTTTCAATTATTAATCTTTTGTTTTATTCTATATAATAAAAATACTAGATTTATTTTAATTAAAAAGAAATCATCACGTGCTTCACTCAATAACATATACCACCCCCAACTATTAATTTTTTTTTATTTGACAATATACCATTATTATGCGCACACACATACGTACACCAAAAGGAAATTTGAATTCTGAAAGTATTACTTCAAATGTTTTTCGAATACCAGTTATAATAAATGATCTAATAAATTTATTTTAAGTATAATTTAATTAAAGTATTATATAACACTATTAAATTTAAAATTTTAAAAATTTGAAATATCATTTTGACTCCACTACACAAGCGTTGGTCAATAAGATTTTTTCCTAAATAAACTCATTAACTTAAGTGTTACATCAAAATTTTCATTCTAACACTAACATTTGCCCAACTGCACTCAAGCTTATTTAATGAAGGCTTCATTTGCCCAAAAAGAATGTGCAAAAAAATAGTTTTATCCATGTGAATGTGCCTAAATTAATTATTTAAATTTATTTCATCTTCCCAAAATCCAAGGGCATTTTCGT
Organism: Penstemon davidsonii; assembly: GCA_034814905.1. Taxonomy (NCBI): domain Eukaryota; kingdom Viridiplantae; phylum Streptophyta; class Magnoliopsida; order Lamiales; family Plantaginaceae; genus Penstemon; species Penstemon davidsonii. The sequence goes on along the minus strand of JAYDYQ010002685.1, from coordinate 10,173,224 downwards.
CTCAACAATGAGTGTTTCTACCCTAGTACAACAAGACGTCTATATCTTTTCATTAGTTCCTTGAATTTTTCATCCACAGAGCACAAAAACATAAATTTTAAGTTACTTCAAACACTTAACAAGAAGTTTGAATATACCATCTCACTAACTTCTAGGATCCTGATATCACATTCTAAGTCAAAATTATATTATTAACTTCCATCCGAATTTAAATGGTCGCTTTAAGTACATTAATAATGTGACATTTACTTTTGACAATCTTGTTATTATCATAAATTTGTATAATACTAATACAAATATGATTGTTAGTATATCATACTTATATTAGTTAAGCAATCTACTTAATTACTCAAAATTAATTTGAACTTACAATAAAGTTATTAGTTGGTCAATAGTACCAACATTTATCATTATACCATTTGTGGATGGAGTAATTATATTTATGATGTCATTTTAAATCAATCTCGTAACTAATAATAATTATACGATTTTACCATAAAAGAATCCTTTCAAGCTACAATATATTATGATAATTTTGAAGCAACGATGTTAATCCTAGCATACTAAGTATTTACTACCTGAAAAAAAAAACACTCTACGGAAAAAAAACACTAGTAATGAATGTCTTTAATAAAAATGACTTTGTACATTCGTTGCAGAGATAAAATGATATAACACACAAATAATAATAAAATATTCTTAAAGTGTAAAAAATAATTTAATAATATTTAAAGATCTCATCTTTACTATAAATTATATAAAATAATTGAATTAATTGCATCGTGACGTAATAATGTACATATTTTAGTCATTCAACTGCATTCTAACACCAATCACAACAAATACCTTACCTCACAATTGTATGAATAGTCAAACTAAGTCCTAGTTAGAATTCTGCCCATTAAAGAAATCACGTATAAATTTACCAAAACTAAAAAAAATTAAAAAAATATAACATTTTCTCCCATTAAAATAGGAAAATAATCCATTTGACCCTACTATAAATACATCAACTAAAACATAGTTCTAATCACAACAAATCATAGTATAACACAATTACTCAATCACATGAATCTCTCTTAGTTGTTTGATTCGCCCCTTAGATTTCGGTCCCTTCCCCAAATGTTTAAATAACTATACAAAACCAAACCTTTTTCAAGAATTTCATAAAAATACAAGAATTAGAAAAACAGAGGACTCTGTTTTTTTTTTTCTTCTTTTTCTTCACCACCGTATATAAAGAACGGTTCACAGTTCATGGCCACTACCACCCTCCCATAATTCTCTTTTGTTTTCTTAATCAATTAATTAATTAATTAATTAATTTCTTTTTGGAATAAATTTTTCCGAGCAATGTCAAGCGGCGGAACCACCAATAATTCAACAACTAACACGAACCCAATTCTCGGAGGAGCCACCGTAACACACCCCCGCCGCCGCGGCGTGGCTGACATGATGAACGACGTCGTCGTGGACAAAGATAAAACAACAGATTACGTTCAAATCGGTTTAGACCATCCAAAAACCGATGTTGATTCTGAATCATTAATGTTTAATAATACAAACAGTTTTCATCACCATCATCATCCGGTAATAAGGTACTTTTTCGTACGGAAAAGGGTACATGAGAACAGGGTTTTGTTTGCGGAAATTATGAATTCGATTAGGTTGAGGAAAAACATGGGTCGCCCTGTTTTCATGTTGCTTTTGATGATGCTGGTGGTTTCCGCGTTTTTGAAGTTCTCTTTTTTGATGGGTGGCGCCGGCGCCGGCGGCGCGACGGAGGAGGGTGGAACCAAAAAGATTACTTTTATTCAGACTTTGAAGAATGATTTAACATCGACTGCTCAAATGGTACTTTTTGATTCAGAGTCATCTTCTTCGAGTACAGTTGTGCGGAAACGCAGAATGGAAGAATTTTCGGTGAGTTTGATATTTTTTTTTTTATTGATTTTGTTAGATTATATCTTTTTTGATTAAATATCCAAGCTTTTACTAGATTTGTTTATTAATTAGTACGACATTCATTGATTTAATCATCACTGAATTTAATTAAACCTTAATTAGATTTAATCCATTAATTAGATTATGTCTTTTTTTATTAGATTAAATATCCAAGCTTTTGTCTATATTTTAAATTCTTAATTTTTTGGAAACATTCGAAAAAATAGTAAATTTAGTGAACATGATAAAGTAAAACTTTTATCTATTTTCTTTCGATTAACCAAAAATAGTAACTAGTTTGTATTTTCGTTTTGATTACCTGAAAATATAAACTTTTTGAGTAGAAATTATAACCCATGTTTTATTCTAGCTTTGAATATTCAATAAACATTGAAGAATGGAAGAATATTTACATTAATATTCTGGGATTAACTAACACTAGTGATTGGGACAATTTTCTTTTAATTTTTTGAATTAATTAATTAAGTAGATGGTTGATTATTCATTGTTTATTGACTAAAAACGGTAAGTTAGTGGGCAACAACAAATTTGGCGTTGAATTCTCCTTAGTGGCCATTGACTCGGATTTCTGTTTCTTTCCGTGTGGAATTCTACTGATTATTTGACCGTTGTAAATTCAGACCCAAATAAGGAAACTTTTAATATTTATTTTCCTTTTTTTCTCTATTTTTTACATGGAATTTTTTAGCTTTTCTTAGCACGGACTAAAATTTAGTTTTCTCGATATGTTTTGATCAGCTAAAAATTAGACACTTATGGAAAAATACGAAATTGTGAATTATAGTTAAAAAAATATTCTTGTTTCGATTGACTCAAAAACAAAAACTTTCTATTTTGATCCATGGTTATTGGGTTTTAATTTTTTTCCTTTTCTGACAGGTCCCGGATATATGGATGAAACCAAACAGTGAAAACCTTTACCAATGCATTGATCGACCGAAGAATCGAATAAGTATGTCCACGCTTGCCATTTTCCTAGCATTTTTCAAGAACAATCTCGTACTTGCATATTGATTATAGGACCATGATTGAATCGAGATATTTCGTTTGACATACAAATGATTCATATTCTTTCAGGAACGGGATCCGAAACAAACGGTTACATTTTAGTTCATGCCAATGGAGGACTGAATCAAATGAGAACAGGAGTAAGTTCATTAGTTAGATATGTATAATTTTGTTCATATATATGGTTAATGAACTTTTTTTTATATATTTCTTACAATGTACATTGTGCAATGTTTGGTACCAGATATGTGATATGGTTGCAGTAGCAAAGATTATGAATGCCACTCTTGTGCTTCCTGCCCTCGACCACGCTAGCTTTTGGACCGATCCTAGGTATATATCGTTCTTATGTAAGAATTTTTTTCTCGTTCATTGATTTTTATCTCTTCTGAGCTTTACATGGTTTTATGCAGCGACTTCAAGGATATTTTTGATTGGAGGCGTTTTATCGATGTTTTAAGAGATGATATCGAGATAGTTGAATCATTGCCACCACAATATGCATCGAAGAAACTGCACACCAAAGCACCCATCTCTTGGTCTAAGGTTAGTAACACTAACAAGAATCACGACATACGTCTTTATATCGACTTTGAACTAAACGTAAATGCATTTCCTTTTTTACAGGCTAGTTACTATAGAAAAGAGGTTGTTGCTTTGCTAAAGAAGCACAAGGTGATCAAGTTTACGCACACAGATTCTCGACTTGCAAATAATGGACTAGCCTCCTCTATCCAGAGGCTTAGGTGTCGTGCAAACTATGAAGCTCTTCGTTACACGCCCGAGATTGAGGAGCTCGGGAAGAAATTAGTCAATAGACTTAGAGATGATGGTGAACCTTATATCGCCCTTCACTTGAGGTAATCTTTTATTGAAATCTTTTTCTTTTTTTTTTTGGCTAATTAAAGAATAATGTAGTGTATTTCCTAATTAATTGTTTGTTGATTTTACATTAGGTATGAGAAAGACATGCTAGCGTTCACCGGATGTAGTCATAATTTGACCTCAGTCGAAGCTGAGGAGCTACGTGAGATGAGATACAACGTGAATCATTGGAAAGAGAAAGAAATCGATAGCAAAGAAAAACGACTACGAGGGGGCTGCCCCATGTCTCCGAGGGAGGCAGCACTATTTCTAAAGGCCATGGGATATCCTTCTTCAACAAGAATATACATTGTGGCAGGCGAGATTTACGGAAACCATAGCATGGATGCATTTAAAGAAGAATACCCCCGCGTTTTCTCTCACTCGACTCTAGCAACGGAAGAAGAATTGGAACCGTTTAAACTTTATCAGAATCGCCTTGCTGCTTTAGACTATATCATAGCCTTAGAAAGCGATGTGTTTGTTTACACGTATGACGGAAATATGGCTAAGGCTGTGCAGGGGCACCGGCGTTTCGAAGGTTTTAGGAGGACAATCGACCCCGACAGGTAGTTTTTTCTCCTTTTTTCCGATTCTTCGTATTTATGAGTGAAATGCATAAATACCCTGTGTCTTTTATTATTATTAAAAAAAACCCAAGTGCTATATTTTTATTAAGCAAAAAAACCCCTTCTACATATTTTTCAGAAAAATGACAATTGTAGCAAAAACACCCCTATTTACCTAAAAAATTGACAATAATCCCTTTTAACCTTTGAAAATGGACAGTAACCCACTCTTCACTGTAAATATTGACAATTAGGGAAAGTACAGGGGGTACTTTTGCATTTAGCTCAGTTTTTGATTGTTTCTTTTGTACCCTTTTTAGGTACATGTTCATGTAACAAGTTAAAACCAAGCCTTAATGCCTTATTTCATGTTTCAGGTTACATTTTGTTAAATTGATTGATTCTTTGGATAAGGGCTTGATTTCTTGGGAGAAATTCACTTCTAAGGTTAGAAGCTTACACGCCAACAGAATCGGAGCCCCGTATTTAAGACAAGTTGGGCATTTGCCGAGGCTAGAAGAGAACTTCTACGCAAATCCTTATCCAGGTTGCGTTTGTAATGGATCTCAAGAGCAAACGAAGCGTCAACAACTTGATCGAAGACCTGAGCTTAGAGTAGCTTCACAGTGAATAATTTTTTTATTTATTTTTATTTTTTTCGATTTTAGGTTAGTATACACGACGCTAAGAAATGTGGTGTTGCAAGAAACTTGATTTCCACCCTTCAAAAACTGGATGATGATTCATTGTATAGAATAATTGAGAGCTGGAAGAAAAGGGATTCATTTTTGTTGATAACACAACAGAGAACATAGTCATTATAGGTAGTTAGAAACTTAGACACAACTTTTTGTTACATTGCAAAGAAATGGTATTTTTTTTTTATTGCTTCATATTTCCTTCAAAAGGTATGCTCGTTAATATAATGATGTCGATATGATTTTCAATGAGTATGATTAACAATAGCAATTCTTTTTTATCTTTTTTGGTTTAATCTTGGTTTGTGAAATTTTATTACTTTAATTATTGCAGTTTCTCAAGATTTATTGTGTTGTCTCAAATAAATTTCTTTCTATGTTATATAGTCCCTACATATTCGAAGTTTTTACACTGAAATTTAACTGATAAATAGTCACTTTTGGGGTCGAATTCCATTTGAAGTACAGGGGTATTTGTGTAGTTTGATATTAATTGTTAATTATTTTATCATTTATTCATATAATTTGTTTCATCATATGAATCTTTTAATTGACAAATTGAATTTTCAAATATGTACTACGGCGGTTGGATGAAAAACGGAGACCAATTGGAAGAATTTAGTGCAGGTTGAAGAAGATGGATGTTAACAACTTAAGGCCAACATAAAACGACTTTTCAATAATGTACCCTGGAAAATAAATGGCGCTTTTCTGAGGGTGATTTTGGAAATTTCTTGGAAATAAGACGTTCTCGATCTTTATTTAACTTAAAAAGGTTTTTTGTGTGGATTTTTAGAGATAAAACAATAGTAAATTTAATTTTCACAATATTTATCTAGTTTGATACAAGTTGTTAATTATTTATTTATTCATTCGACTTTGCTTCATCCACTGTAATTTGCTTCTTCCGTTGTAAAACACTGAAAAAAAATCAGATCACTACTGTCTACTGAGTCATACATAGAATACATGTTATTTAAATAAGAATCAAATATTTTTATATGATTAAAAATATCAATCAACTCAATTTTTGATAGAGCTTTTAGTTCGAGAGAATTGCAATTGTGGTACCAAGCTATATACCGATTCTCACTTGTGGTATCATAAAAATCGAGGCCGACACATTTGGTACCACAATTTAAGAAATCAATCACTTTTGGTACCACCGTTAAAATTGGACGTTAACTGATGACGTGGCAGTTAAGTTTTATTGCAAAATTGATACAATTACTTATGTTGACTGACAATTATACCCCTAACATTTCAGGTTGTCAAAATAGCCACACATTTTCAAATTTACTGACAATTTTAGTCCACATTGTTGCCAAATTTCAAAATTGACTCGAATAAGACACGTGCGAACCAATTTAGAGATTTTACTTATTATATTTACATATTTATTTAACTTATTTAATTTTATAAATAATATTAACAAACCAAATAATACTTTAATATAAATCCTACGAAATATTAATTAAATCTAAAATTTATGTAATAATATTAGTATATTTAATATTTATTAAAAAATAAAGTTATATATTATTAATAAAATAATTATAATTTTTTTTAAAAAAAAAAAAACCAAACCATCCCTACCCCTACCCCCCCCCCCCCAACCCAACCCCCCGTAAAACCACCACCCCCCACCCCATCCCAGGCCGTCGGCGGTCTGGGATCGTTCGGGGGGTTGGGTTGGGGGGAGGGGGTAGGGATGGTTGGTTTTTTTTGTTTAAAAAAAATTATAATTATTTTATTAATAATATATAACTTTATTTTTTAATAAATATTAAATATACTAATATTATTACATAAATTTAAGATTTAATTAATATTTTGTCGGATTTATATTAAAGTATTATTTGGTTTGTTAATATTATTTATAAAACTAGATAAGTTAAATAAATATGTAAATATAATAAGTAAAATCTCTAAATTGGTTCGCACGTGTCTTATTCGAGCCAATTTTGAAATTTGGCAACAATGTGGACTAAAATTGTCAGTAAATATGAAAATGTGGGGCTATTTTGACAACCTGAAATGTTAGGGGTATAATTGTCAGTCAATATAAGTAATGGTATCAACTTTGCAATAAAACTTAACTGCCACGTCATCAGTTAACGTCCAATTTTAACGGTGGTACCAAAAGTGATTGATTTCTTAAATTGTGGTACCAAATGTGTCGGGCTCGATTTTTATGGTACCATAGGTGAGAAGCGGTATATAGTTTGGTACCACAATTGCAATTCTCTCCTTTTAGTTCATAATATAAATTGAACCTATCTATGTCTGATAATAAGTTATATTTCTAAGAATTTTTAAGATCGATACAACGTTCTTTCCAAGTTTTATCAAATAAAGACTTTAGAGTCAAATCTATTAGTATGATTCTTAAATTGTTAAAATCTAATTTTAATAGAAAAAATAATTCAATCTTAAATATATAAAAAACACTCAACTCTAAAAGAAAAAAGAGTAATAAAATATTTAAATAGAAATTTGATAAAACAAAATTGAGAAAGAGAGGAGAGAAAATCATCTAAAAATTGGAGAAGAAGAGAAATTACTTATTTAAGGGAAAGAGAAATAGATGTGAAACTGAATCCCTAATTCTTGAAGATAATTTTTTTTCTTTTTTTTTTATATTTATGAAATCTATAACAAATTAATTGGCTAATATGTGTAATACAACATCTTTTTTTCTAATGAATGTACAATGAAGGCAAATATGAGTTGGGGCCCACAAAGATTGTAGCCCTAGGCTCATTGCCTGTTTTGGGGCCCTAGGCCTTGCCTGTTACGGCCCTGATTAAAATGTTTATGGTTGTGTTTGGGCTTAAGCACAATGAAGCTGAGATATCTAATTAAATTGGGCCGAGTTTGACACAAGTGAAACATGTTAAACTCTTTCACCCAACATAAAGTTCACTAAATCAAATTAGACAATATTATTAGGACTGTCAATCGGGTCTTATGAGCCGAGCTATAAATAGCTAAAACTCAAATATTTTTGAACTTCATAGACTCGGCTCATAAGTTTTATGATTTCTCTGGCTCAAACTCGGCCCATGTAATTTTTCGGGTTTCGGGTCTATATCGAGTTTATTAATATAGGTAAAAATAACTTGACATATTAAATATTTAGATTACCGAAATAAATATGAATAGACTACTAATTACTTAATACACTAGTATATATCGGTAAATAATATTTTAACTGAAAGATTGAGTTATTTGCCCACATTTTTAAGACAAGTTTGATCTATATTTCCCAACAGGGATTCGAACTTTTTTTTATTTTTTTATCTTTGATTCTTTTTCCTTTGATTTTGGCCTTCAATACTAATTGATTTACTAACATATAAGTTTACATTATAACTTTTTGCAAAACTTACTTGTTTCAAAATAATAACAGTAATTGCTAACTATATGTAAATACAAATAATTAATCGTAATATTTGAAATTATTATATATTCGGGCTTTATTCGCTCAATCTCAGTTAATAAATTGATCGGATTTAATATAGAGATTCAAACTCGACCCGACTCACAAATATTCGAGTTCGAGGCAATTTTAATTGAATTGAATCATCGGGCTTCGAATAGGCCGGACTCAATTGACAGTCCTAAATATTCGTAATAGTTAATAGTAGTATTGTTTTAAACTTTGTAAAATCAATAATTTATCACTTCTCCTTTCTCCCCCAAATTTATATCTCAAATTTACGTAGTAGTTAATTATATTTTAAACATTTTGCCAAAAATATTTAGATCAATTTTTCAAAATCAAAACGGAGTCAAATCGACCCATATTTTCCCTAAGCTAGTTTTCACTCGACTAAATATGAAAAAAGAGAATCTTAGAGAATCATTTGGAAAAATGATAAAATAAGGACAAAGTTTATTGCTAATTACGATATGAAAATTACATTAATATGCAGTATTAAGGTATAACATAGCAAAACTCAAAAAATAAAAAAAGAAAAAAAAAATTTAACACAGTATTACACAAAATTCACAACATCCCTAAACTAACTCCACCGGAATCATAACCTCATTAGTCCTAAACGGCGGCAGAGTCCACGGCGGATTATACCTCGCCAACACAAAATCACCCACCACCTTATACCCATCTCTCTCCACCCACTCCTTCAATTTCTTCACCTTCTCCGCCACCACTTCCTCACGCGCCACCCAACTGAACCTCACTACTCCGTACGTCACCTCCCCTTCCTCCCTTATCACCACCCTCTCATCCACCGGCTTCGGCGCGTCCTCCGCCTTAACAAACTCCGACGGCAGTATAAACCCCATCGTCACCAGATCTTTGCCGTCTCCGCCGCTTTTTGTAACCACCGGCGTAGTCATGGCTATCTTCTCCGACGACGCCGTTTTGGTAATCACAGGAGACGTCATTGCGATTTTCTCAGGTTTTGTGTTTTGGGGTTTGCCGAAAACCCCTATGTAGTTGGCGAGGATTCGGAAACCCGCGTCTTTATCCGAATTGAATTGGGCCGGGTCGTAGGTGATTTCGGCGATGACGGATGGGGGGTACTTTCGGATTTCGTATTCATTTGTGGAGTGGATGACTTCGTATATTGGGGTTTCGACCCGAATTTTTCCGAATACCATACCCATTTTGGGATATTTTTTTTCTTATGCTGAAAAATAATAAAAGTTTAATTGGAGGCTTTGATTAATAATAAATAAGCTGTGGATTTGGGGTTTTATAGGGTAGTGAGTGAAGGTTTTGAATTCATGTGAGCTTCTTGGAAATTCGGGATTTGGATCTTTTTTTGCTTGGGGAAGGAGAAAGAATAGTCATGGAATTTTGTGTCCATTGCAAAACTAATGGTGAGGAGAAGGGAGAAATTTGTGGAACCAATTGTGCCACGACTATGCCAATTTAACCGCCTACTAACACTTGTTTTGTGCATCATCTAGGATATAATTTTGATGATAGCATACGGATTAATGAGTTTCTAGTTTTGATGATAACATACGATATAAATAATTTTAGGATGTAAGAGCCCTAATCCGGATGACTTCTCAACATACTTCAATAAAAAATGCATACGTGAGGGGCTCTTATCCAATCGTCCATCAATTTTTTCTTTTTTTCTAGATTCAGTATTATTGTTGCGGTTGCTTAATATAATTACCCTCATTTCGGAAAAAGACAGCTAACAAAGTGGATAAGTTCTGGGCTATTAGCCTTTCCTCGTGCAAAGTTATTTCAAATAGTATTTGGTCAAACTCATGGTGGTTAAGCAAAGTGGTAACAATATGCGATCCTAAAATGCGAAATCCAACTTCGAATCCTACTGAAGACATCACATTAGGGAGGACTTGTACACTATGCGCTATTCGGTCCAAGCAATAAATACATAGTTTAATAGATAAAAATTAATAAAATAATTGGTGAACAAAAAAAATCAAGGTTATTCTTGATAGAGTTATTTCCCCAAACCTGTCGACCTTTTTTTTTTTTTTTAATCTACTAAACTGTATCATTGCAGCTCGGACCGAAGAGTACATTGAGTGTAGATTCATCCACAGTGTGGTGTCTCTAATAGAATTCTAACTTGATAATCAATCGGCTTTGTTGAAGGTAGAAATATCCAAGAAAGCAAAAGAAATTATGCATTACATCTGCAATTAAAGAGAAATTTAGTAAATGAATCACAATTGCTAACTTTGATTCTTCATGCCCTAATATCAACGCATAGAACATCTCGCTGCTTAGAAAACTATGAAACCCTAACATTAAAAACACAACCCTTTTTCCTCTCCCCCTTAGATTTGTGATTTGTTTGACCTAGTTTCACAAAGAAAAATAAAGTGATAAATCTTGATTGAAAATCATTCACAAATGCTCACAAACACATTTGCTTCTGGTGATTATGTGAAACTAGGTCAAACAAAATTACAAATCCAAGGAAAAGAAAGAAAGAAGGGTTGTGTACTATTGTAAGGGCTTCATTCATTTGAGTAAACAAGAGATTTAGGGTGAATTACTTTTGAGCTAAAGACATAATCAAAAATATGTGCAAATTACCAAAACTAACTTTTAAAAAATCTTCAAAATAGGCGTAGAACAAGATGTGCCATATTTTATGGTTGACTAATATCCCTTAATGTCATCTCCAATCATAGGGGTGGGGGTGGGAACCATAGGACTTGAGCTTGACGTGAGCTGGGGTGAAATAGGAGCTCCCCGGGTGCTTACGCGCTGCACATGCACCACCCGATGCATATCTTTTTTTTTTTTTTTTTTTAATGTTTTGGCCGTGAATTGACTATTTTCATTTCATTGTTTTCCCTTTTAATTTTTTTTTCACATTTTTCTAAATAAATTTTTGTATAGAAATTTTTATGTCATTTTTAATAAGTCGCAATTAAATTAAATCATCAACATTATCTCAAAGTATAATTTTGAAATCTTTGATATTAAATTTAATTAGGAAGCCCTATGATAGAAGACGAATAGACAGGGGGGAGCGTGGGTACCACTTGACATCCCCTGATTTAAATATTATTATTATTTTTTAATTAGTATTATTAATTAATAGTGTAGTATATTTATGTGTTTCGGAATATAATTCCTTTGTCAAATTTTTTTGTTCATATTTTTTTTGACATTTTTAATTTATTAAATTAAAATTTTAATTTCTTTTCAAAATATGAAGATTAAAACTAAATCATTTCATTAGAATATAGATGGTTATATATTTAAACAATATGATTTTTCAATTTAATTGAAAATATATTTTAAACATTTAAACAAAAAAATTCATATTCATACTTTATTTATAATATTTTTGTAAACATATTTTGTGATGAAATTTTTGTTAATATATTTATCACATTAATTCACGAGCATAAATTTTAATAATTTGCAATGAAAAATAATTGAAACAATACGATTTAATTTGAAATAAAATAAGAACAAACAAGTTAACATACACTTAAGCAAGAAAACACTTAAACAAAATAAAAACAAACAAGTGGACAAACAGTTAAGCAAGATAACACCTAAACAAAATACGAATTAATTTGAAATACATTTCACAAACACATTTTATCCATGCGATCCATATATTGCCCGCACATGGGCCATTAAGTCTTTTTGAATTCTACCATTCATTTTCATCGATCGTATTGTGTTATGACGCGACATATAATCATCCAATGTTTATTTTCTTAATACTGGATTTTCGATATCAACCTCGCCCGCATCATAAATTTTAGCACGGACCCTACAAGATGTTCTTAAGTTTTTATCATCGTTGTAATTACCACGTTCATCCTCGACAATCATATTATGAAGTATTACACAAGACAAAATAATATTGGACAAATCCTCTGTATGCCATCCTCTTCCGGGTTGTTTAAAATTTAGAACCGAGCTTGAAGAATTCTGAAAGCTCATTCAACGTCTTTTCGATATGATTCTTAAAACTTTCAAAATATTTGTTGTTGAGGGGTTCTGGGGTTCCTAAATAATTGGATTAACGTTCCCTATTTATGATAGATACCATCAACAAGGTCGTATGGCATGTAATATTTGTTGCCATTCACCAGATACTCAACACCTGGGACGTTTCCAGAAGTGAGTTCGTTGAACAAAGGTGAACGACCAATGAAGGTTATATCGTTCATTGATCCATGTACGCCAAAAAAGGCATATCATATCCAAAAATCATGTGAAACTACTACTTCAAGAACAATAGTAGGTTTGTTGGTTCTTCCCGAATAGCTCCCTTGCCATGCATGCATGCAATCTAAGGAACCGATCATCCCTAGGAACCGATCATCCCTGGGAATCCACGCCTTTCAGCTTTGTCCATAAGGCTGACCAGATCCGCAAGCGTTGGGGAACAAAGGTACAAGTCTTTGTACAATCTTAAAATGGTATGCATAAGCTAATAAACATATAGCAATCGTTACCTTTAATATGAGAATCAACTGTGTATGCATAAGTTAATAAACACATATCAATCGTTACCTTTAATATGGATAAATAACCCTGGTCGCTTTACGACATCAAATTTTTGTCGAAAGTATGGGTTTTTCTCGCTCGCAGTCTACAATAATGCAAAGGAATAGAGGACGGACGCTTCATGCGAAAACGGCGTCGAAAATCCTCATTTGAATACAACGGTCTGTCCGCGAAGTAATCTATCATTAGTGTTCTATGCCGTTGATGGTGGTTCCTATTCCTAAATTCACGCCCGGGATTAGAACCACGGTATGTAAATGCTTCATTACTTTGAACTAAGGCAATGGAAACAAAATGTTATTGATACTCCTCAAATAATTCAGCAAATTCTTTGTTAAATTGATTTTGTTTTTCTACATCTTTATTACATTTTAGCATAAAAATTATTTTGGCTCGAACTTGAACTATCACCATCATGAGATCAATTGCGAGATGTTTTCGGTTTGAAAATTTGTATTTGTTCAGAAGAGATGAATGTGAAATGAGGTTATGATATCAAAATACACATTTAAATAAAGAAATTCGGATTACGTATGGAGATTTTCTTGCTTACGTGGCCGCTTACACTTCATTGATCATATTTGATCAGATATTATGCAATACAAATATCAAATTGTCAAATTGTGGAGAAAAATTAACGTTCTAAAAAAGTTGAAAATATTTGGTCAGACATTCTGAAAATAAAATACCAAATTATGGAGAAAAATTAAAGTTCCGAATATTTGATCTTCCATATCTCTGCAAAGTTGGTAATCAAGTTATGTCCAATCAAGTTACATAGATATTTTTCAACTTGATAGGGGTAAAGTTAATAATACTTCAAAATAAAGTTCATTGATGTAATATAAAAATATCTCTGTGATGGCTAACTTTGCGTTTGATAGTTTGATACTTCGTGCTAATTTTGATCTTTTTATTTCTTTGCGAGGTTCGATCGGCCTATTGCGAAGAGCTTAAGGATTTTAATTAGCCTATGTTTTGGGGAACCATGGACGATGGGAGTAGTTTTGGTGACGATCAAACCATCCTCGTATCAAGTCAAGCTCGTGACTTAAAACAAGCATTCTTTCCCTTTTTCATCTTGTTTTGTTTTGTTTTTGTTTGTGTTGTGTTGTAGGTGATGATTGTGCATGATAAAGAAGTAATGGCAAGCATGATTGAGGATTCGAGACGGAAGTTAACCACGGGATGCACGGACTCCATGATCGACAAAAAGGCGTAACCTTTACATTTTTGCATTCCGTTTGGTTTATTTTGCGCTTACAATGCTATATCTATATGTCCGTACTTGATTGGTTTTAATTATCCATGCTTGCTTGAATTGGATAGAGCCGTGCTTGATCATTCACCTTGTTGTTTTCTTTGTTTTGTTTTTGTTTTTGTTTGTCTTTTCTCTGTGTGATTGTGTAGTTGTCGTGTCGACCTCCCTCCATTTTTCTCAATTCACACAATGGGGACACTGTGCGTTTTAAGTTTGGGGGAGAGAGGTCGCAAGTACTTGCATACATGCTAGGTCAACCCGCCAATTTTTTTCAAATTCTTATTATTATTTGAGTATTCTTCTACAAAATTTGAACACATTAGCTAAGGCTAGGTTGTATTTGGGGTGGATAAAGAACTTTAGTGATAATAGGATCTATGACTCCTCTTGCGTAACTTAGTTTCTCTCCAAACTTTAGTTTGAAAACAAAGTGTAAAAGGAACAAAATGGCCTAAGTTTGGGGGAGTGAACCCTTTTCGAGAATGGAAAACCTTTGAACACCTAGCTCTCAAAAAAACGAGTAGAGAAGTATGCACTTCTATGAGAAAAAAGAAAGGCTAAGCCTTCATTGATGAAATTCATGAATCATTTTTGTAATTACTCTATTTCGTTGGAATGGTGCTAGTAGCCCAAAAAGTTAAATGTTTAGAAGCACAAACAATCATCATAATTAGTGCTAGTTTTGTATTGTAATATCATTGTAAAGCACAAAGTGCTATGTTATTATTGTAAATCAAAAGAAAAGCAAAGTACGATGAGAAAAGAGCTAGGGATTAAAATTGCCAATTAGTTCATGCATAGGAAAAACACTCTTAAATTACCTACAACTTAGTTTCACGATGTGATTGGAGCTTAAGGTTTGAAACCTAAGGTTAGGAGATAGTCTAAGTTAACGTGATGAGCCCATGCAAGTAGAACCGATAATTTTAATCTATTGGGGCGTATTCACCTAAAATAGAACCTAGCCGAAGTCATCACACACACACATGGAGCTTGTTTAAAGAATAATTTGAAAGTGTTAAACTTTGGCATTTTGATCTTAAGCATGCACGTTTAGTACTTGTTTTGTTTTCTTTGCTCGAGGACGAGCAAGTGTTTAAGTTTTAGGGTGTTAATAACGCCGTGAAAACGTCGTTATTACCTATCTCTTTAAGCCCAAAATATCTTGCTTTGATTCGAGTTTTGTGTACTTTTGCTTGTTTTTGCGTTCTTGGTCCCTTGTTGGGATTTTGTGTGTTTTCTTTTGTTTTCGTCGTTTTTTGTCGTGTTTTTGTTCTGTTTGTAGGTTTGAGAATTTTGCAAGGCTAAAGATAAGTTCGAGAGGTTATGATTCAGTGCAATTCCATCAAATCAAGACTCGGGGGCCGTAGATGCAAGCCTTTGCGCAGAAAGAGCTTCAAAGAAAGGAGAACCCGAAGCAAATCGTACAAGAATATAGATAGCTGCTCACTAGAACATGCACAACTTTTTCATGGGTGATCCAAATGAGCTGAATTTTAGATATGTCATAGATGAGTGAGTTAGCTACGCTATGGACTTTACAGATCCGCAATCGGAGTTCGAAATCAAAAGATATGCTGCTCGGAAGTAAGTGTGGCAGTGCACAAAACCTTACGGCCTGTTCCTCGCCGCTGCGAGGTTAAGTCTCGCGGGCGCGAGACCCCTGTTCCAGCAGATATTTTATGCGGGAAAAACAGGGGGCTTTTTGTATCTTCCCCCTTTTCCCCCACTTGTATTTCATAACCCTTTATGGGGCTTTATGGTCTTATTTCCTTAGGTTAAGAGGCTCAAGAGGACACAACTTGAGGAAAGAGCTCACAATCTTTACACTCTTGGCCTCCCTTTTCCTCTCAAACCTCCATCAACTCTCTCTTTAATTTTTCTTGCTTTCTCTTGTAATTGAAGGCTCCACCAAGGGGGTGAGTTAATCACTACCCTTGGGAAGTGGTTATGTGGTGATCAAAGGGAGGAGAATCCATTTCTCGATTTTATTTCGATTAGGTGATATCTTTCTATTTCCTAGTTGTCTATGATTAGGAGATGAATGTTGTTATTTTCTATTTGGAACAATGATTGTGGATTTGAATTCTCCGAATTTATATGTATTTATGTTATTGTTTTATTAAATGATGTTATGATGATTGGTATGATGCTTATATGTGTTCGTTAATACGATTCCGTGCTTATCGTTCATTTTATGGTTTAGCAAACCTTGAGATGTGATTTATTGATTCTTGATTGCTAGACATAGTGATTTTGAGGATTTGATTATGAATTTGGATTGTGATTCGATTTTAGGATAGACATATACCTAGGTCGTTTCGTATTCGTTTAAGATTTGAGTTTAATGCATCGATTTGATTTTAATCCACTTAGACATAAATTGAATTAGTTTAACTCGATAGGTTTGTATGCAACTCGGAAGATACATACGAACGTCCTTGAATCCTTAAGTAGCAACACGAGCATAAGATATCAATTGTCGAGTCATTGTTATTGTTTGATTAATTATGTTTTGATGTTGAGTTTATTGTTTTATCGCACTTTTGGCCAATGATTGTAGTATATCATTGTTTAAGTACTTTGATTTGCCTTAATTATAATTTGACTTAATTCTACCTTGAATGCATCCTAGACATAGGACGTTGAAGGTTAGACGAATGACGATTTGTGAATTTCGACCTAGGATAGACATATACCTAGTGTTGTCCGTGTTTGTATTATGGGTTCGTTCGTGAATGCATCAAATAACTTAGATTCTCTTTATTCGGGGATTCGGGTTAATTTTAGATCTCGGGTGACAACGGTACGCCTTAGAATCCTCTGAGAAAATCGAATGACAACGATGTTTGATCACCTTTGAAAACATTTGTTCAACACGAGCATATGATATCACCTAATCGAAATAGAATCGAGAAATGGATTCTCCTCCCTTTGATCACCACATAACCACTCCCCAAGGGTAGTGATTAACTCACCCCCTTGGTGGAGCCTTCAATTACAAGAGAAAGCAAGAAAAACTACAGAAAGAGTTGAAGGAGGTTTGAGAGAAAAAGGGAGGCCAAGAGTGTAAAGATTGTGAGCTCCCTCCTCAAGTTGTGTCCTCTTGAGCCTCTTAACCTAAGGAAACAAGACCAAAAAGTCCCCTAAAGGGTTAATTATTGAACTTTATAATTGAACAACATTAGCAAATAAATTTTTATCATCTTTTAACTATAAATATATTTTATTGAACTTTATTTTGAAGTATTAGCAACTTTACTTCTATCAAATTCAAAAATATCTCTAGATCTCCGGAGCTATCCCCTTGTCCCAACGTTGGATTTGCCCCAAGGGTAGGCCCAAAATCATCTATAATCAGTCAATAGGCTACTTAATTGTGTAACTTTTGAAGTTCTCATACTTGACAATAAAGATGCTATAACATGAATTGTTAATATATTCTATACATATACTACCACATGACCCAAAAAATATCGGTTGGACGAGACTTCCACAAAAGCAACTCAATTGAATCAAGTTGATCCCTTGATGGCTACATGATAACCTATAAAAGATTCCAGATGTTACCCTTAGAACATCCTTTAATGTAAAGGGGGCATTGATTGGATTAGTGATAGGCAAAGCACATCCACCGCCCAATGGATGAGGCAATGTGCTCGCATAACGTATAACAACTCGCAAGGGATGGAACAAAGCATTGTTGCCTTGCCTCATCCCTTAAGCTAATGATGCGGACCGCCCACCTCCCCTCCAATCAACTCCCCCGTCCTCTCCCCTTACTGGTGGAGATGGCCTTAAGGGATGGCTAAATTCACCTATCTTAGCTACTCAGCCAACTGATTCAGTGAAATCACCTCCATCACACAAATTAAATCTCATTGCATACCACTTCTTACCTCTACAAACTCAATTCTAATATATGTCTATAATACAAAAAAACTACCAATCCAATAAGCATTTTCCATTTCCAAATGTTCCAATAAATCCATTGCAAGGAAGATTATAGTCTTACTTATTGAGAATTCTACTAGATTAGTAAAAATTAAGAATTATAGCCATTTGAAATTGACGGGAATTACTAAATTAGAAAAAAGACATCTATTAACATTTAAATTTGACAGGATTCAGTCTGAGAGCATTCTATTTGTCTATCTCAAGTCCATGAAATCTTAAGCATCATAAATTATAGAAAGGCTTCTTCAAATTTCAAACTTTCAGTTGACCAGATATGGAGATAAGTAGGAACAATTAAGATACATGTAGGCCAATTATCTAGCACCAATTAAACTCTTAAAGAAAATGTGAATCTGATTTACGAACAAACAAGAAAAAAAGTAAAGTATGCTAATTAAACACATATACCTTCTAATTTAATCGCGTTAGCTAGCAAATGTACCACCAAACAAATTCCTCAGCAATATTAATTTCAAAAAAATTAACAAAAATAGGAAAATATATAGTACTGAGTAAATTTCGGATCTCAGAAAAAGATTAACTTGTGTCATCAAAATTCTTGAAAAAGAAAATACAGACAGACAGCGTGTATTTTTGACATCATTGATCCAACATTTAACTAAATAATATTATGATTTTAAGGAAAAACGAAAATAGGTGAAAAGCATCTCAGAAATAATATTCCCCGTGGGTTTTCTTCACTATCAATCAAAGTGCAAGGATAACAATTTAGTTATAGCTCATCATTGATGCTCATACTCCAATCAGAAAAAAATGCAAAAGGCACAAAATAAATCAATTAAGTATCAAATAACAAAGTAAATTATTGGATCTCAGGAAGTAAAAAGTTATCCTCATTTCCGAATTGGAAATATCAGATAGATAACGCAGTTTTTGTTTATACATCACTGATCCAACTAAAACTAATTGAGAAATATAGGACATATATATAGACTTTAAGATTATGAACTAAAGAAAAAAAGAGAGAGACCAAAACCTTATTCAGATCTGAAAATGATGGATGAAAAATTTGGCCATGAGTCCTCAGCTCGAAAATTGAGATTATAAAGGGGGCAGATGGCAAACCCTAGCGTCATCCGTTGAAGTTGAATGAGTTTTAACTTTTAAGGAATATATTTGGGCCTTGTTAGTTAATTGGGCCAGGGAGAACTCAGTGTGCTTTTCGTACAAATCTCAAACCATGTATCGTATCCGGGAAAATTGTGTTTTTGGTACCAAATAGTAGATCTACTTGCAATTTTGGTACTAACAGATACAAAAATACAAATTTGGTATCATATGATATATTTTCATTGTAACTTTGGTACCAAGTCCAATTTTTCACCAAAGTTAATGATAATTTACATCCTATGAAATACATAATATTTAATTTACCCCTTATGATTTAAATAAGAGCATTTTACCCCCTGTAATTTTGTAAAAGTTTCACACCGCATCCTTGATATTTTATATAGGTGGTACTTTATCCACTTTTATTATAATAATGTGGTATTCTACCCCATGTGTTATGATAAATGTGACAATTTATCCCTCTATGTTAAAAAAATAGTTTTCATGCCTACTCTCAATTTCGGCAAATGAGTTACATTCTCTGGCTGAAAGGGTTAAATTGCTTCATTAAAAAAATTTTAGGCGGTAAATTTTTTTCCCTTCAAATTATAAAGGGATAAATTAAACATTATGCATTTTTCATAGGGGGTAAATTGTAATTAACTTTGGAGAAAAATTGCATTTGATACCAAAATTGCAATACAAACCTAATATGTGGTACCAAATTTGTATTTTTGTATCCAATGATACTAAAGTTGCAAGTTAGCCTATCATATGGTACAAAAAAAACATTTTTCTCGAATCCCGTATCATTTTCCCCTTGTTTTCAAAAATATATATCCCACACAATTAAAAAAATTACAAGACATAAAAATTAACATTTTAAAGTCAAACAACTCATTTCAAAATAAACCAAGTTACAAGTTTGAATTTTCAAGTCATAATATAAAATGAAACAATTGTTTTCACGAAATAAAATTTAAGTATATAAACTAATTTGAATAAAACCAAAGTATATAAACCAAAAGCTTAAAATCAAACAATAGTTTTCTCGAGTTTAGGTTTATTGAGATATTAATTTATGATTTTGGTAGAGATTTGAAGAAAAATTGAAGAAGAAATTAATATTGGAGAGCAAGAGTTTGAGAGGTAGGGGTGTTCGTCGTGCGATCTAGTGCGATTTTGTACTCGTCCAAACTCAATCCAATATTTGTGGATTTTTAATATTCTAGTTCAAACCCAACCCAACCCAACCCAACAAGTATTGAGATTTATAGTCCATTCGGATTGGAGCAGGTTTTGCGGTCTCTACATTCTTAACTTTAAGGCAAAATTGCAGAAAACGTCCCAAACTAATTAGCGATTTTGGGTTTTCGTCCCAAACTATATCACCTCACCGAATTTCGTCCCGTATTTAATATTTTTTTTTAATATCGTCCCATCGTTAATTATGAGATGGAAATTGCGTATGTGTCCGTAACTTATCATTTTGCATGAATTTAGTCCCACTATTAAATTTCTAATTTAATGAAATTGACGGCTCAATCTTTTACTTTTTTTAGGAGAAAAATAGTATGGATTTTCAAAACTCCCATGCGCTTTTGAGAAGAACAGAAATCCCTTGTCATTTCATTAGAAAAACATTGTGCGTTCTTTTTTAGTATTAATAAATACTAAATATTAAATAACTTATACATATGCGAATATAGTTTTAGAAAACTTTTCCATCAAATGTCATATGCATAAGTTCTTTAATATTTATTAATACTAAAAAAGAAAGCACAATGTTCTTTAATATTTATTACAAGACGAAATTCGGTGAGTTGATATAGTTTGGGACGAAAAACCAAAAATTGTAATCAGTTTGGGACGAATTCTGCAATCTTGTATAATTGTTCATGCTAAATTTGTCATGTCATGACATGTAAGCAATCAGGTGGCAATTTAACGGACAAGTGCACAATTTTCGTCTCATAATTAATAGTGGGACGATATTTCAAAAAATTATTAAATTACGGGACAAAATTCGATTAGGTGATAAAGTTTGGGACGAAAACTCAAAATCGCTAATTAGTTTGGGACGTTTTCTATAATTTTGCCTAACTTTAGTGTATTTTTATTATTTGATAAGTTAAATGTAAATGCATTAATTAATTATAATTTTTTATTTTAATGAATAAATCTCGTAAATTTTCATTGAAATTATAATGAAAACTAAAAACAATCCCGAACACTAGGCTAACAAGCTTTAATTATACAAATATAAAATTGAAAAATAATTTTCCAGATAATAAACAAAAGATAAAAATGCATTGATAATTGAACTTGATATTGGTGATTAACGCCCCAATGGAATTTTGCTTGATAATTTTTTTTTGTACTACTCTTCTTTTCTAGATTTGGCTCCTTTTAGGATTTTTTTTTGTATAGTTGACTCTGGTCTATGGAACGCAACTAATTTGTTAAAGTATATACTTAAATTATCTTTGTCAAATTCTTAATTTTAGGACTAAATTAAACAAATACATATAATAAACATAATTTATACATAGAGCAGTCGAATGCAGTCATGCGGTCTAAAAAGGTATAAAACCAGCCATGATTACAATTTGCAGTTTTTTTTATTAAGATGTCCAAGATCAACCCATCAAACCTTCAACCCATAAATTACGGTTGATTTGGGTTGGGGGTGATCGGTTGGGGCGATTTAGCGATTCCGTTGAAAACCCTATTGAGAGGAGGAAAAAGAATCGTAAACTGATTATGTTTCAGCGGCTGTTTTAGCCTATTGGACAGCAGCATTTTCTTTTCTTTTTCTTTAAAAAAAAGGTCGTGAACCGAACCGAGTCAGTTTGGTCCGATCCAACCCGGTTCAAAGTGCAAACCCGTTTTTTTCCATATCGCATGTATTGTTTTTGTCTTGTTGTACATGCGATACTATATCGACGATACATGACTGAAAACGATACGATATCAGTGCAATACTAACTGCCATGGTACAAATGTAGACATAAATTAGTTTGGAATCTTTTGTGAAGCTAGAATATTCAGGTTTTCTGTATATACAATATGAATTTAACCTCAAATACTTACCCTGCCTCTGAATGTGTATTACTCCAATTCTAAACTATGTTATACTAAGGGTGAGTTTGGCCCAGCGGTGGGAGCTCTTAAAAGCACTTCTAGACATCCATTGTGATTTTTGAAGTGTTTGGCCCCAATTATAAAATTTGCTTTTAGTCAATCGTGATTTTAATGGTGTTTGGCCCCTAATATCATAATCACTTTTGGGATCTCCAGAAGCTAAAAATCAACTTATTTCAGAAGCTACTAGAGTGTTACTTTTGTAAAAGCTATTATCCAAAAGCAATTATTTTATAATTGAATTTTATCATAATCAATTATTGTCAAAATCCATTTTAGTAAAATTAGTTCTCCCATAATTGATTTTCGAATCGCTAGGCCAAACTCACCCTAAGACAATTAAGCAAAGTTTTCATTAATCAAATATGAGAACGGTATGAAAGAAAGTGAAACATGGAGACTGTAATGCAATAATAAAATTAGAAAATAATCAATGTACTTATTCCCTCACTAACATTTTTTTTCTCTAAAAACTATCCTCTCCTTTGAAAAATAACGTGACAGACACCATTATTTTCAACTACTAACTTCCAAGGAAAAAAAAAAATACGAAGATAATTAAAAGTTATAACTTTATCATTTAAACTTTTATTAAACCAAAATGTTATTTTCCTTTTCTGAGAAAAAATAGAGTATTATATTAGCGGCTGATACTTCGAGTAAGAGGTAACAAATTCCCCTCAGAAAATAAGAACTCTCGACTTGCATATTGTAAGAGTTCTACATAGTAACAACCAGGAGAGTAAATACACCACAAAAGCTCTAAAACAAAGGCAACAAAAGTACAGAAACTTAGTGCGCAATCCGCCATTGAATTACCTGTACCCGGAAAATTCTAATGTACAGTTCAATAGAACAGCCCAAAAAGGTTGTCTCAAGGATATATGTAACAAGACATCAAAAAGGAAATCTGTGGCATACATGTTTTAAATCGAATAACTAAAGATACTAGCAATTTCATCATGATACTAGAGAAATTAGTCGGAAGATTTTGTTGTTAGTAACAAGAAAACTAGAGCTATGTCTTCCAAACTTGAAGCTGTATTTTAATGATCACACCAAAAAGAATATATGGCAAAACTACATTTGAATGATTGATCATTAAACTACAACATCACACTAAATCAGAACATCCAACTATCCAAGTACAAAAAATGGAGAGGATTTACAAACAAAAAAAACCCAACTTCTTATCTCCAATTCAAATGCCTAAACCTTACCATCTTCGATGGATTTACTTTTATCCACAACAATATTGAACCTTGTGTACTCACAATCCTTGGATTGCACAGAAAATTCCTCCGGCACCACAGGACGCCTATTCCTGAAAATCGTCCAAACAAACAACACAAAGAAGGCTCCCAATGCAGCACATCCAGTGCCAAAAATCAATGCAGTAAGTATCCTCAAATAACAATCACTTCCCTTAGGAACTTTGAACTCTTCTCCCTTCTTCAAGATATTCTCTGGATCCATGGGTTCCGAGTGCATCCAATGTGGGACAATTCTTGAACTAAAACTCCAAGAATATAGATTACTCTTCTGCGAAGAATCTCCACTCGATGAACTAAATCCCACAATAACATTCTCCTCTTTCCACATTTTTAACAAATCAGTCGGGTAAGAAAGTAATGGATTAACTGGCCTAATGTCACCCAACTTACTTAACCTCACCTCGAGTCTCTTACTATTTGCTTCATAATCAATCCAAGCTTGTAACTTTTCTCCGCTATGTAGCACCAAATCGATAGACGAAGCATTGCTCACTTTAACAGACATGGGACTTTCAACATCAACACCAATATGATTACCATTCACATCATTATACTTTTCGTCCCTAAAAGTATCAAATTCAACAGCAAGAAACTTAACTTTTTTATCACCCAACAATCCCATTGAGCCATTATCAAATTTATTAAAAGGAAAGCTAGTAGGAAGCATGACAAAAGCCAACCCATCCCCATTTTCACTAGACAAAGAAAACACAAAAGAATTTGAAAAAGACACCATATTTCTCGAATTTCCATCAATTAGATTAATGGGTTTTTTGCTAATAACCCTACCAGAAGTAGAAATCCCTGAACCTGAAATTTGAACTGACATACTATCATTAGCAACCTTAGCATCACCGTACAGAGCAATTTGTGACTCAAAGTTTGATTCTTTACTAAAATTTTTAAAAGAAAATGTCAAGTTTGTGTCCGCAGTCATGAATTTCAAGTAAAGATTCAGTAGAAGAAAGACCAATAAGTACCTTGAAGTTGAAAATGAAGCCATATTTGATCTGGGCTTTGAGCTAGAATTTGTACTCTTTTTTGGTCTTTTGTTCTGGGTTTACAATGGTTTCTTGGAAGAGCAAATGTAGTAGTAAATTGAGTACAATTTTTTATGAATTTTTCTAGGGCTTGGGAGGAGATGGGGAAGTTATGGAAAAGCTTAGGAAATGGAGGTGGGGGTGGGGTGGGGGTGGGTGGTTGGGCACGAAGGTAGTGAAAATTAAATACGATTTACTTGTTTCTGTTACACTTTGATTTACTTTCTTCCTGACCAAGGGAATATAATGATATATATGAGATTCTCTAGCAATATTGTCCTGTTTTCCTGAATTTGCAGTGATGGTCCCTCTCCATTCAAATTTTGGCTCTCTAGTGCTTGTTTGTTTTCGAGTTATGTCATTCAAAATTTTATACCCTTTCCTAAAGTTTTTCTCTTTTTGCACTAGTTTGTTTTACATATACCCAACTTGTCGCATGCATATATCCAAATTATTTAGAAAGGACCTTCGCATACATAGCCTATCGCGTAGTTTTACATTGTTGTTCTTTAAGTGAAATTCGTTACACGATTGTCTCTCAAATCAAAATTTTATTTCAGGATGATCCTATTTGGCGAGATTCCGACGAAAAATCTCGCATGTGCCCTCTATGTGACTTTTATTAAGGTTATTTTAAGAAATCAATAAAAAAAAATATGACATCGACAACCACCCTTCGCTCTCTCCACACAATACCATCGTGACATGAACAAGAACATGCAATTTGACTATGACTAAACAATCACGAGATCAATACGACTACTTAACCATTTAAGTTATAGCCTCACTTAATGGTCGTGACCAAATCTGATCGTATCTTGAAAATGGGTGGGGGTCGATGGGAGATGCATTTTTATAAATTCATTTTTTCCAAAATTAAAAAATGAAATAGTGAAGAAAAGTACACTATAAGTTAATGTATATTAACATAAGGGTAAACGCCACTAATAGTCCTTCTTATCATTAACTTTTTACAAAGTAGTTCCTTTTGTGTTTTTTTTTCCACGTTAGTCCCCACTATGAATTATTTGTTTAACTTTGATCATTTACAAGGGGTCTTTTACTTATAGTGTTACACTTTAGTCCCTCATAAAATTATTTATTTATCAATTTAGTCCCTCATAAAACTATTTATCAGTTTAGTCCCTCATAACACTATTTTGGCATGCACCTTAGTTCACATTGGACCACCTGAAAATGACCAAAGTAAAACAAATAATTCATAGTGGGAACTAACGTGGGAAATAAAATACAAGATGAACCACTCTGTAAAAAAAAATAATGATAAAGATAATCATTAGTGATGTTTTCCCTTAAACATAATAACCGTCTTATTCTTCACCTTTTAACCTTTACTTCATTAAATAATTAATTAAGCTTTGTGTTGGGAAGAAAAAGAACAAGGTTCATTGGAAGCCCATGTCTAGCTAGGTCACACGAGAGTAGATTACACTACGCATATATACTTTTCGTTATTCACCCGACAATAAACATGAACTTCATCTCTTGGGATGTGGCATTGTGCTTTATTATAATTAATCACCCAACACTTAGTAAATTATTCAAGTAACGAAAAAGAAAAAGATTGTTGAAATGTGAGATATTTTGCTTGAAGGTTCTAGAAAATTAAAGTTAGATCAAGATATTTCATGTATAAGTTAGTGTCTATTTAGTAGAAGAATCTAGAATAATATCAAATCCTAGGTATTTAAGATAGATTTTGACAAATCTAGAAAATGTGGATTTTAGTAGAAAGTATGGATAGTCCTAGATAATCTAGAATGTTCCATAGGCAACTATAAATATGTGTACTACTCAAATGTAAAGTGAGAGAGAAAGGAAGTTAATGAATTTAATAAATACTTCTCCTTCTAAAAAGTTACTCTCCTCCAAATAACTACAAATACAAATAACAAATCAAAAAATCAAGTTGATATCAATTTTATAATTGATTCATCAACCATCACAGACCCAGCAAGTGGTATCAAGAGCTAATTGATCTTAAGGGATTAAGTTCAAAAAATGGGTTCACCAACACTACCAATTTTCAACGGTGAAGACTACGACTATTGGGCGGTAAGAATGAAGGCTTTTCTCGTAGCAAATGAGTTATGGGAAATTGTTGAAAACGGTTATGAAGAACCGAAAAATGAAGGTACTCTTACCGCACCCCAACAAAAGAAGAACAAAGAAAATATAAAAAAAAATATGAAGGCACTTACATTCCTCCAAGCTACCGTAACTAAAGAAATCTTCATCAAGATAGTCGCTACGACTACGGCCAAAGAAGCATGGGAGATTCTTCGAGAAAAATATCAATGTTTGGAGAGCATTTCAATGGCGAAACAAGAAAGAGAAGAGCGAGGAATTAAGCAACGAATCAAGAGTGCATTTGTCTCTCGCCTGCAATATATCAAAGACCAAGTCTATACACTGACGTTGAATTCTGTGCTAAGACTGTTAGAGACAGATTTGGGGCTTGAAAAATTTGCATTGGATGCCCACAAAAAGATTTATTTGCCTCTACTTTGAAAAGATAACGGACGATGATGATGGTTGCACCTTTGAAACTGCAACTAAGAATTTGGATAAAGATGTGGATATAAGTAATCCAAAAGCACCAGTAATGCCTGAACAACAGGAGACAAAGAAGGGTCCGGAAATATCCAACAATAAAGAAGAAAAAATGATGGAATACTTCTCCAAGAGCAAATCATTTGAATCTCCGAAAAAATTCAAATCCGTTACGGATAAATTTGCAAGTTGTCAAATGATACTTACTGAGCCAAGCAATTACGAAGGAACTTCTCAATATGAGAAATGGAATGTTGAAATAAAGGAGGAGATAAAAAAAGAACAACATAAAACAAACGCGGAAACTGATGGGGAGGACCTAAAAACAAGAAGGTGCTTCGTGCAAAAAAGAGTTATAAGACAATAGCAAATCGAAATAGCACAGTCAACAAGCATAAGACCAAGAGGGTTGCAATGAGAAATGCACATAAAATGAGATTCAGCTACAAAGATGCATTTGCACATGTGGTACATCATAATACAATCAAACACTTCCATAATTAAAATTTGAGATACTTAGATATAAGCTTGGATTATCAAGCAAAAATCTCAAGGAGGAGTGTTGAAATGTGAGATATTTTGCTTGAAGGTTCTAGAAAATTAAAGTTAGATCAAGATATTAGTGTCTATTTAGTAGAAGAATCTAGAATAATATCAATAAATCCTAGGTATTTAAGATAGATTTTGACAAATCTAGAAAATGTGGATTTTACTAGAAAGTATGGATAGCCCTAAATAATCTAGAATGTTCCATAAGCAACTATAAATATGTGTACTACTCAAATATAAAGTGAGAGAGAAAGGAAGTTAATGAATTTAATAAAAACTTCTCCTTCTAAAAAGTTACTCTCCTCCGAATAACTACAAATACAAATAACAAATCAAAAAATCAAGTTGATATCAATTTTATAATTGATTCATCAACCATCACAAACCCAACAAAGATGCTAGCGCGTGCCCTTTTTATTTTTATTTTTTTATGTCTTCTTGATTCATACAACGGATTAATCCATTGTATACTTATTATCTAGTTATCTATCTACATAATATCCGTAGATATTATGTAGATAGATAACTAGATAATAAGTATACAATGGATTAATCCGTTGTATGAATCAAGAAGACACAAACAACACACACTTTATGTACAAAAAATGACAGCTTGATATGTGGACCTCTGCTAGAGAAGAGGACGGATCACTGATTCGTTTAACCAAATCCCTTTTTCGTTTTTTGTATACATTTACTCATGTTCTTACGTAACATGCACGGGCTTAGTTACGAGAAACTATTTAGTATAATCGTTGCATTACGTCATCAAACACATGTGATGCATTCGACCAATAATTTCACATCACTCATGTTATGGAAGGTTTGTTTGATGCTGGAGGCGAGACCACTAGTCTCGCCCTCTAATACAATAATTGACACGCGTCCTCCATGGGACACGTGTCGAAATGTGGTATCGTCCCTAGCAACAAACAATCCGTTTTGGGCAATGTAAACACAATTTTATAATCCTATATTATAGGATAACATGGGGTGACATGGAATCTCACTCCATATGTAATAATTATATTGGTCGGTTGCACCACATGTACTTGATGACTTGATGTAACGATTATACTATATAATTTTTCCTTAGGTAGATATTTAATCAAAATAAAAATCGCATTTTGAGTTCTTTGGCATTACTTCAAAGTTTTCTATAAATTCAGATTATTTGGGAGTAAAGTAAGATTAACACGAACAAATATAAAGTAAAAGCACTTCAAACAAAAATGTCAAATTTTGTACATGTAAAAGAAACTATTTTGATCCCTCCTTCCGAACAAACCCCAAATCACATTCTTCACCTTTCAGCTTTAGACTCCCAAACCTTTGTACATTTCACATTTGGCTATTCACTGCTAGAAAAAATGTAAATTACCACCGAAAAATTCCAACCGAACAAAAATCGGTTGGAATTTTCATGAATTCCAACGGAAAAAAAACCGGTCGAAATTAGTTCCGACCGATTTAAATCGGTGGGAATTTTATTAATTATTCTGACCGATTTTTAAATCGGTCGGAATTTTATTACTTATTCCGATACAATGTTTCTAAAAAAAAAACAGCCGAAAATAATTCCCACCGATGTGAAAATGGGTAGGAATTTTTATAAATATCAACAATGTTTCTAAAAAAAATGAAAAAAGTTCCCACCGATTTTAAAATCAGTGAGAATTTTTTTAAATATTCCCACCGATTCAAAATTGGAAGGAATTTTTTGAAAATATCTTAGTTCAATACAATTTTTCTCAAAAAAAAAAAACGAAAAAAATTCCTACCGATTTTGAAATCGGTGGGAAATTTTTAAATTTTCCTCCGCGGAATTTAATTAATTAAAAAAATCAAAATTTATTTATAATTTAAATTCAAAAATTCCGACCAATTAAAAATCGGTCGGAATAACGCTCTATAATAATAAAAAAAAATTACTTGGGGATGCTCATTTCAGCAGCCCCTGAACAAGAAAAAAAAAATTCCTCCTCTTTCCCCGCCCCACCACCGCCCTCCAACTCCCTCCCGTCTTCTTCGGCCACCACCACCGTTCAATCTTCCGACCGACCACCACCACCGTCGTTGCAACACTTCTGACCGACCACCTACATATATATATATATACATATATATATATATAATTTTGATTTATAAATAGTATAAATTGTTGAGTGTTATAGATTTAAATTTTGTTAGTAGAAATTATTAGATTTTGTTGTTATAGTGTGTTTAAAATTAGTATAAATTATTAGATTTTGTTATTATAGTGTGTTTGAAATTAGTATAAATTATTAGATTTTGTTTTTATAGAATGTTTGAAATTAGTATAAATTTTTAGTAGAAATTTTTAAATTTTGTTATTATAGTGTGTTTGAAATTTTTAGATTTTGTTATTAATTATATTGTGTTTAAAATTGTTGAGTGTGCTTGAAAATTGAATTAGATTTTGGTATTAATGTGGGGTTGAATTATAATTTAGGGTTTTTAGTGGGGAAATTTCATATTGAATTATATTTTTTTTTTCAAAAATTCCGACCGATTTAAAATCAGTTTTTAAATCGGTTGGAATGATTCCAACCGATTTAAATCGGTGCGAATTTCGGTCGGAATTCGATTATGACCCGGTTTTTTTCAACCGATTTTTGCCATCGAAATTTCGGTAGGAATATTGAATTTTCGACCGATTTTCCCAAAATCGGTGGGAATTTTCTATTTTTATAGTAGTGATTTGTTGGTCTACAAACCAAATAATGGAATTCAAAGAACTACATTCATATAAAATGTGAAGACTGCTTTGGACCGAGCCCTAGTACCTTACTATCCCTTAGCCAGGAGGGTGAGAAATCGGGTCGATGGGCTGGGCCTAGAAGTCGTTTGTCAGGCCCAAGGCGCAACCTTCATAGAAGCAATTTCAGATTCTTGTGTATCCGAATTCGAAACGGCTCCAAAAGCGAAACGCAGTGGAGGAAGTTCTTGTCGTTGCAAGTGGCCGACATTCTTACAAGTGCACCGCCACTTGTAGTGCAACTGACGTGACTTTCTGATGGTGGTGCCACGCTTGCAGTTGGGTTGAACAACTGTTTATGTGATGGTGTTGGAACTTGGAAGTAGCGACTTTCTCAACTCGAGTCAAACTATTGTTGAGTCAGTGGACGCATTGGTCAAGGTTTGTGTTACACAATGTTGACTTTGGTAAGGGGAGGCCTGTTCACGTAGTAGCTGATGGAGCTTCCCGTTGACCTTAAATTCATCATCATAATAGAATTGAAATGTTTCAAATGAAAGAAAAATAATGTTGACGTTTGAATATTGACTGATGTTGAGATGTTTATTTTTAGTGTAATTTATCTCTACATTCATTCCAAAAAAAAAAAAAAAAAAATTAATACGAACAAATTGTGAAAATATTAAAGTTGAATTTTTGGATGGATCACCGTACTTCTAGATTGTTCTATAATTATATGGTGGTGTCTAGACGTTTCTAGAGTAATTGCTAGATAGTTCTAGTATAGCTAGAACCCTAGAAGGCTTAAAAGTTTGTACGACCATGGATCAAAATTTTCATCTTTTCGTCGAAAACATCGAAAAGTTTCTGTTTTTGAATCAAGTGAAACAAAAACAAGATGTAATTCCGAAACTATTTGTTTGCCTTAAACTCTATTATTTTTCTAAATTTAGTAACTTTTTTTACAATTTTTCCTTAGTGTTTCCGAAACATTTTCGAAAAGTCTCGAAAAGTTTCCAATATTTGGCTGACCGAAATATACACTCGAAACGAAATTTTGATCCATGTGTACAACAAGCCACATCAAGTTAAGTCCTCTGATGTACAACACTGTTTTCGGAACCTGATCGAACAATGAACCAATGAGACGACTGGTCACTGATTTTACTGGTTGAATACCACTGGTTGAATTGGTATGACATCATAATGATATAATTAATATATTAATTATAAAATATATGCTATGTACATAAAAAATTAAACAATTTCCTATAGTTGATTAAACATAAACAAAAATATATATATATATATATATATATATATATATATATATATATTTTAATTAAAATCACATAATATTTATCTAACTTATGTTTATTAGAACAACAATGTAAATATGATACTAATTAATAAGTTCATATATATATATATATATCATGATTATATTCATTTGAAAATATATAAGTATAAGTTACAAATATACAACAAACTAAGAGGTTAATAATTTAATTAATTTTAGAATATGGTTATATATATATATATATATATATATATATATATTAATTTTAAAGTCAAATATTCAAAATTAAGTTTGCATAATATATCGATGTGGCTATCAAATTTTGCAATTATTTATCCTAAATATATAGTTGAAAAAAAATCATTTGATACTCAAGATACATATGTTCAAAGAGGAAAAATTCATAAAAAAATTGTGTTTTAAAACTAAAAATTATTATTTCCATAATGTGTAAGATTAAATTAGTTTGAAGTTAATTATCATAAAATAAACTATAAATAAATTAGGTTACAAAAAATCTATAATTTACAAATTTATTGTCTAGAAAGTTAAAAAAAATGGGAGTAGCCCAAATGGCTATGATCCATCACTTAATCCAAGAGATCCTACAAAATCTTTCTTTTCTCATTTCGCATTTCCTGCCTAGGTTGTTCGATCTTGGACCTGCAGAGAATGTATCTTATATTCTGCTATAATTATTTTCTTTCACATTAATGGCACCAAAATATTTTAGAGGATAGTATTTTTGGTCGGACATTCACCACTAGAAACGTCTTGAATCTTTGGAAAAGAAAAGTCATCTCAATGACTCAATGTGCTAACGCACACATCAAACATGAACCTAATCATCTCACAACTTATGAATCCAGTTCACGCACTGCTTTAGAGGGCGATCAAAGTATCAAACCAACACCTAAAAAGTACTAGAAATGCCCCTTATTTAAATTATGTATATGCGTCACATAGTTATTTAATACTCAATGAATGATTGCGAAATAAATCCGGCCAATTAGAGTCCGAGCGACTAAAATTGTATGATTATCATATGATTGGTGGATTTCTTTCATGTCGACAGCGTCCATCATAACCGCCTTAGAGGGAAGCTCGCCACGGTGCGATGGGGCAAGAAGCCAATCCGAGAAGTTAATTTAAAGACCGAAAATGAGTACTTTTGAGGCCTTCCCTATTTGAACTTGATCGACATGGTCAAACAGGAGATCGAAAAAATTAATTCCAGCAAAGAAATTGCTCCTCAACAGATGATGTCCATTTAAATTCATCACTGAAAGATTTATCAAGAACATAGATCAATTGAATTGTATTATGTTCATCAAAAATGAAAAGCTATCCACAGTTACATTCTATTTCAAGCTAGATACTTCTCTAGTTTCTCCACTTCTTCCACACTTCCAATGTACAATGGAACTCGCTGATGAATCTGCACACAAAAACAATAGTAAAAAGCCAATCCAAAACTCGCTAATGCAAATTTCACGAAAAACTAATTACCTCAGTCGGCTGAATATCGAGAACTCTATGTTGACCATCGGACCCTTTGCCACCAGCTTGTTCGACTATAAAGCTCATAGGTGCACACTCATACAAAAGCCTCAACTTCCCATTCTTACTCTTTTTATCCCTCGGGTAACCATAAATCCCACCATACAACAAAGTTCTATGGAAATCACCAACCAAACTACCTATATACCGAGCGGAATAAGGCTTGCCACTAGGGCCAGGGTCCTTTAGATCATCGATATACTTCTTTAATTTGTCGTCCCATAACTGGTAATTCCCTTCGTTAAACGAATATATCTTTCCTGACTTAGGTATTTGGACATTTTCTTGAGTCAGAACAAATTCCCCAAACATTGGATCCAAGGTGAAGGCAAACACACCCTTGCCTATGGTTATAACGAATATTATGGAACTCGAGTACATACAATACCCTGCTGCAAGAAGGTTGTTTCCGGGTTGACACACGTTCACAACACACCTTTGTTCCGCGCTGCCAAGCTGCAAAAACGCGAAAAAATTGGAGTGAAATATGCTTTGCCTAATTAGCAGAAAAAACCCTGTATTATTTTTATTACCAAAAAGCCTTCTTGTGCTGTTTTTTATTAGCAAAAAACCCCTCTCAAGCCGGAGTGTAGAATTGAAGAGAAGTGTTGGGAATTTACCTCGGCATCCTCTTCGATGTCTGGAAGGCATTCGTCATTTGGACTGTAAATTCCGAAGATGGAGCCAGTAGAGACGGCTGCGTCAATGTTAGATGATCCATCGAGAGGGTCAAACACGACAATGTAGTTGCCGGAATAACTTTCCTCCACAGCCACAGGTACATCCTCTTCCTCTGATGCTATGATTCCTGTCCTCCCACTCGACCTTAAGCAATTTGAGAACACCTGTTTTACACATTAACAAAACACTTTTTTGTTATAAAGTCCCACATCGAATAACTAAGAAAATAATGAGTGTTTCATGTACATGTGAATGCCACATAGGCTTCACTAGTGCATACAGGCTACTCTATGTGGTGCATAGGGAATTAGATGCCTTCTTCATTAGTTCATTTGGTTAACTTACTTACCCTGGTACATACATTATTATAGGGAAATTTGTTTGGTACCACATGATAGACCACATTGTAATTTGATATCATTAGACACGAAAATGTAAATTTGATTTGTTTGGTACCACATGATAGACCACATTGTAACTTTGATACCATTAGACACGAAAATATAAATTTGATATTATAGTCTAAGTTTTCATTGTAATTTTCATACCAAGTCCAAATTTTCTCCGGAGTTAATAGCAATTTACCACCCTATGATATTCATAATGTTCAATTTACCTCATATGATTTGAAAAAAAGTACTTTATCCCCCCTATAATTTTATAAAAGTTTCACACCGCTTCTCTGATATTTTTATATGTGGCACTTTATCCCATGTGTGATGATAATGTGCCCCCCCTCCCCCCGCGTATTATGATAAATGTGGCAATTTACTCCGCTATGTTGCAAGACACTTTTCACGCCACTCTCAATTTCGACAAGTGAGTTACACTTTCCGGCTAAAGTGGGTAAATTGCTTCTTTAATTTTTTCACAAGGAGTAAAATGCTCTTTTTCAAATCACGGAAGATAAATTGAACATTATGAATTTCACGGGTAAATATAAAGGTATTTTAATCTCAACACTTAGTATTTATTTGAGACAAGAAGCCTCTTGTTTCAATACAGAGTGAGGTGTTTTAAAACAATAAGGCAAATTTCCTAATTTCAATATCGAGTAAATCTCATTTTTGGTCCTCCTTATGGATTAACTTCTGCATTTTCGTCCCTCTTATAATTTTTGTAGTAAATTCGTCCATTTTATCAATGTAGTGTAACACATTCGTTCCTCTTATCAAACATTCGTCCTTCTTAAATTTTTCATAGCAGATTCGTCCCTCTTATCAATGTAGTGTAACACATTCGTCTCTCTTAAATTCAAAATACATCACTTAAATCCAGAATATATCCTAAAATAGAAAAAATTGATGTAATTTGGATCGTATTCAAAATACATCACTTAAATCCAGAATATATCCTAAAATAGAAAAAATTGATGTAATTTGGATTTACGAGGGACGAATATGTTACATTACATTGATATGTTGGGCGAATCTGCTACAAAAAATTTAAGAGGAAAGAATATTTGATAAGAGGGACTAATGTGTTATACTATAACAAATTTCAAAGGGATGAAAGTACAAAATTTGACCATAAGAGGACAAAAAATGCCATTCAATTTACTTTGTTCGCACTAAGTTATAACATCCAAATAAATCATTTTTTCTCCTTATTTTCAAAAGTAAATTGAATTGAATTAAATAAAGGCTACACTGTGAAATAAGTGCATTAATAAAAACCTCATTGGAGACAACATCAAGCTTCTTCTGATCCTCCCCCTGAATATTAACAGCACCTTGAACACCAGTAAGGTTAGAAATACTCGCCCGTTGAACCAAAGAAGCAATCTGTTTACAAGCCATTGAAATGCTCGAAAGAACAATTGTAAGCTCTGCATCTATTGTCCCCACTTGTTCTTGCTTCAACAACCAATTCGTCAGCGTCTCGATCTCGTACCCGCTCTTCTTCCTCACCGTCTTCGCCCCCTCCGCCACCGCCATACACACCACTCCGCCTCTACCCGGCGCCGTCGCATTCCGGTGGCGCCGCCTGGTTGTTATTGAGTTTAGTGTTTGGGAAGGGGGAAAACGGGAGAGGGATTTGGAATTGGAGAAGAGAAGATGAGATGAAGTTGTTGTGGCTGTAGCTGTAGCTCCAACCATGGTTTTTTTTTTTTTGTTTTGAAATTTTTTTCTGTTAATTGTAATTGTGATTTTATATGATAATAATTTGTGACTCTGCTTACTCTGCTTCATTCTTTTGATATTTTTCCTTTTTTTTTTGTTTAAAATAATTTGATGTGGATGATTTTTGGAGGGCTTGTAAGGCTGGTAAAGATTTCTGTAGTGGGTCCCACTTATCCTCGTCTCCAGTAGAAATAGAAAATGCGAATGCAGCTGATGGGATATTCAGAAACGTCATATAGTGGGCCGAAGTGGCAGGGGCCCAATATTGTCCATGGGAGCCCAAGATAGTGATCCATAGACGCCCAATTATTTACTATCTAGCCCAAAAGTCTGGTAAATGTTGATTATAGGGTTCTAATCCGATTAAATTTAATACTTCCTCCGTTTTATTTTTCTTTATCCCTTTGTATTAAATTTATAAAAATTATAATAAATATTTCGATTAATATATTTCTAATAAGTTGATAATATTATATAACATCATATAAGTTAATATTTAAAAAGTTTAATACACCACAAATATAAAAATTTAACATGACAAGTCACTTAAAAAATTGAAAAGTTTAATCGGTACTGTAGATAATGTGAAAATATTGTACTACATTATAAATCAAATAGCTTTAAAATTATTTGTCGTTCAAATTTTTTGAAACTTGAATCGAACTCGACTCAATAAATTAAATAACAATTTCTTTTATGTATAACTATAAGCCGGATTTGACTCTGATTTTAACGATGATAATAAGTTCGATAATAATTCAAATTAAACTTAACTATCAATTATCAATATATTTTGAATTATAACTAAAACATATTTTTTTAACAAAGAACCAGAACTCATGCACTACTCACGCGCGTATGTTTGATCGTAGACGATACAATCTGAGACGTGGGTGCCATTTTGTGCATGAGAGGCACTTTATTCTTTTTTGGGAGAATCTTCTTTCCTTTTTTTTTTTTATAATTTTTTTGGAGAATCTTCTTCTTTCTTGATTGCTATGTGATTAAGTAAAAGTATCTTATTTTTTCCGTTTTTGATCCGGTTAGTTTAAAATACAAAGTAGATGAAAAATAAATAAAAATAAAAACAGTGGTATTGTTCAGTAATAACGCTAATATAAACTTTAAATATTAATGACATGAGGGTAATTTTTATAATTAAGTCTTACTTCAGGGATAACCGTAATTTACCCTAACAAAAATGCGTGAAAGACCCCAATAGTCCAAACTTTTAATATCATCAATTCGCCATTAACAATTGGGTAATTTTCTAACTTAATTAATGCTAGTACTAGTATTGTTAGATGAAAATTCTTTGAATTTGTGAATTGAGCATTTCTTGTACATTCGTATAGAGAGAACAAATAATTTGCTATTGTACGTAGTATGTAATTATTGTTTCACCTTTTTTTTTTAGACGGTGAATAAATCGTTACATAAATCACTATGTCGAATCTATTTCATTATTATCAAAATACAAAGATAAACAAATTACAAAGACTATTATTAAACTAGATAAATTCACATATTAGTGAAAA
This sequence comes from Penstemon davidsonii, assembly GCA_034814905.1. NCBI lineage: Eukaryota > Viridiplantae > Streptophyta > Magnoliopsida > Lamiales > Plantaginaceae > Penstemon > Penstemon davidsonii. Next base: position 10,135,330 of record JAYDYQ010002685.1, on the reverse strand, counting down.
TTGAACTCATTACTTCTTGATTATGGAGCCTCAACTTTAGCCAACAGACTACTGTCTCATCGACATTTAATTTAAAAATATAAAAACACATCAATAGTTAAAAGACCAAAAAAAAAAAAACTAATACAATATTACAACCATTTTAATTCAGCTGAAGCCAAATTTAAGAAAATATGTTAAGACAATAACATTTTTTTTTGGTTAAAAATATATGTTTAGAGACCTACACTATATATAAGTAACACAAAAGTAAATTGTATACGAATACGAGTGAGAAAGTGTCTTAGTTGTGACCATGTCAAGATTTGGAAGTTTCTAACACGTCTTTAGATTGTTAGGCGTCAACTGGAAATTAACAACACACCACTTTAGTTAATAAAAATCAACGAAAATGATGTCCTAAAAATTTTAGGAAAAAAAAATATGAAAATAACGACCAAAATTAACGTGTGGGCTCCACTTTAACAAGTACTAACCCCTATTTTTTTTTTTTTTTTAAAGGGTATTAACCTGTATATGTTGGTTGGCAAGATTCATGCAACCAAACAAATTCCCATAAATAAATATTAGTTTTTGATACATTAACATACTGTATATAAATAGAGGCCTTCCACTCAGTATTTCCCATCAAATTATCCCAGTTGATCATTCATCATATCATAATATTAATTGATCTTTGCACCACAAAATCTCAAAACCACAAAGCAAAAATCAAAGGAAAGAATGTCTTCTTCAATCAAATTGTCATTGATTCTATTTTGCGCTTGCTCCTTCTTCATCCAAGAAACACTAGGTATGTTTAACTAATCACTATTACCTCATCAAAATTCAATAAATGAGATAATCCATTTTCTTTTACATTTTATCATTTGAGCAACAATCCTTCTTCCATCTTTTTCTCATTTTCCAAAATATTAATAATCTTATTTTTCCTAGTAACATGCACACATTTAATTTGTACGTGCATCGTAAACATAATACATGTTCATCTAAATATCTATAATGTAATTTTAAATTTTGTCCGACATTAATGTAAAAATTATATAATTATAGCTGGTGAGGTGATATGCGAGAATTTGCCCGAGAACTTGTGTTCGTTCGCTATTGCATCATCGGGAGTGAGGTGTGTATTGGAGAACTATAAGAACGAAGAAGGAAACCTCGGATACATGTGCAAGTCGTCCGAGGTGGTGGTGGAGAGATTTGCTGGATACATAGAGACTGATAAGTGTGTGAGCGCATGTGGTGTCGATCGTGGATTCGTTGGAATATCTTCTGATGCCTTCCTTGCCCCTGAATTCACTTCCTCCCTCTGCTCCCCGGCTTGCTACCAAGACTGCCCCAACATTGTTGATCTTTACTTTGACCTTGCTGCCGGTGAAGGTAAATAATTTAAATTATCATTATTACAAAATTAATTAAAGTTCATATATTATAATTTACCGGTTAATTAATTATTCCTTGCTTGGTCTAAGGGTATTTCTTAAAGTTTAACCAAAGTATATATCGTCTTTTTTTGTTTATTAATGTTCAATTTCGACTATTAATTAGTGTTTATTGTGTTAACTATTTACCTTCTTGAAACATGTTTAATTAACATACAATCTCTAGCTATCTATCAAAAAAGAAGAATTTAAATTATTTGACTGATCGACTATATATTTATGTTGAAAGACCATTTTAACCTTAAGCTATCTCTTGTTTTTTTTTTTTTTTTTTATGAATTTACCTTTTACTACTCCCTGTGAAAAAAACTTAAATATGCGGATTACCTCCTTGTGAAATTAAAAAACGAATGAATATTGATGATAATTTTTTAACCATTTTATTTAGTATTATATAGGATCATTTTAGTCTTTAACGTGAAAAAGTAACATTTTGAGAAGCTAAGAGAGTAGGGAACACATCTTCTTTCTTATATTTTTTTTTTCCAAAAAAAATGATTTGATATAAATTATCTATCTCAAAATATCATAGGAAGGTAAATTGCTATTAACCCAATATTTATGTAGCCATGTGTTAACTAAGTGTGTAATACAAATGGTGCAGGAGTGTTTTTGCCAACACTTTGCGAGAGACAAAAATCGAGCCCCCACCGTGCCATGTTGGAGCTTTTGAGCAGCAGTGGCGGAAGTGGTGATGCCGCCCCAGCTCCGGTGTCCGAATAAGTTGTCGAAGGTTTCTTGCTCCGGCTCCTTTCCAATCGGTCTCCTTGTTTTCCTTCGGAGTTTTAAAGCTCATACTATATTCTTTTAATTATTTTTAAGGCAATGAAAAAAAGAAAAAGGAATAATATAATGATACTATTTAGAGAGTTATTAATATGTACTATATGTTGATGGGAATCGAAAGGGGGAAATGTTTGGGTTCATTGTTTTGGATTGGGTTTTGATTCATTGTGTGACATTCAATCTTTTGTATTTGAATTTTATTATTTATTTATAAACATTCAATATTTATTTATTAAATTATGTCAAATTCAACTGAAATGAGCAATTAGCATTTTACATCTCAAAATAGTTATTTTTGAACGTTGCACTCTAGAATTTAAAAAAAATTGCACATTGCATCGATCCTAGAGTTGCATATTTTTTTTTGGCAAAATGTGCATTGTTTTGCCAGAAAATATATAATTTAAAAGTGCAATATGTCGATATTTTAATTTAAGGTGCAAATTGCTAACATAATAAGTGTATATTTATAAGGTACAAAACGACAACTACTCACGAGATAATAGTTATAGATGAAATGAACGTGTTGACAAATCATATATGCCATTCTTGAGTATATATTTAGCTCTCAATACACGTTACAATATTATCCTTTTTAATACGGACGTTCTAGCTTAAAAGCTCTCTAACTTCTTTATCTTTTAAATAAATTAATGCAAAGGATGTTTACTGAAAATTGCATAGTTCCTAAATCATACTCCAATATATAGACCTAAATTGTTGTTTGTGTCGGACCATTACTTCACTTGTGAGTTTTTTTTCTTCCCCAATTCAAATACACTCTTGTGTTGTTTGCAGATGTGTACTCAAAATTAACATATATTGGGCCTTTTTAGTTAGATTTTGACTCGTTTCACTTGGTTTTGATTTCGAAAAATTATTTAGGGTGATTTCGATGAAACATTTGAAACCCATTGAGTTTTGATGTTGGGATTTAAATTTTAAAAAAATGAAACCCCTATTGTTGGATGTAGGGGTTTTGAGGGAAAAAAACAGGTGGTATGTATCAAATGATCAATGTCTTCAATGGAGAATGTAGATGATATTTGTCAAATCATTGTCTATTATAGATTTGAGAATTATTATGTATAGATATATAAGTTGAAACCTAGGTTTTGCAAAACACGTACTCATACTTCACATGAAATGATTTTGGCTCAGCCTCGCGAAACTGCGAGACCGAGCCATAACTTAAATAAATAGGCCCATTATTTTTATTAGATATTAAGTCGATGCAAAAATTCAATTGAATATTTAGATCCATGCATCAATCGTATAAATTAGATTTTATTATAGGCGATAAATATTGTCAAAAGCTATATAGCTTATTTGCTAAAAGGAGAATATACTTTACACACTTGGAATTATGTCTTATAAAAAAATACATTTTATACTACAATTTAATGGTCATCGACAAATTTAATTTTACCATCAAATATTTGAACCAAAAAACTATTTTCGACTCTTAATATGCATTGTGGACAATAACTAAGGCTACAACTATTCATCAATTTGACATGATATAAAGAATATTTTTAGAGTTTGATGATATATAATTTAATATAATGCTTCAAATATTTGAAGCAAAATTAAATATGTCAAATGCTGTTAAATTTTAGTATCAAATGTATTACTTCAAAAAGTTTGATACGAAATATTTAAAATAGATTAACGTGTGGTATGAAACTAGTGTAATTTTCTCATTTCTTATATACTCTCTTTGAATTCAGGGAGAGTAAATTAATTAATCCAATATTGTTTATACAGTCAAATAACTGTTGCATAGGTTCGGTCATGAGTTATTAGTTGAACAAAAAAAGGGAGCCATTTCTAATCAAATACCATGTGCTATTTCCCATTGACAAACACAATATTTGTAGAGAGTAAAAGCAAAAAGCCCTCTGTGCCACTTCTAACTGGTAAAAAAATCTTTGCGTTACTTTCATTAGCGAAAAATCCAATATGTATGTAATTAGCTCACTATATCCATATATAAATATTAATAATTGATTGAGGATTATGCTTGGTTATATTTACTTTGAAGTACTATGAGTACTGACAACTTTATAAATATTAAGTGAATTATTGTCAATTTTTAAATAAACAAGGCGATATAGTCATTTTTTAAATATATAAGGTGTATGGCTATTTCATTAATTAGTAAACATTGTTTAGTACTAACAGGTAATTGGTCTAGTAGAGGGACTAGTCACTACAAAGTAGCGGATTAGGTTCGAATCCCTGTTGGGAGAGGTACCCACTTAATGTATCCAACCTGTCTCGAAAGGGATTAAACCATTGGGAAACAAAAAAAAAAAAAAAACATTGTGTAGTAACAAATTTCTAAATAATAGGGGATTTTATAATGCCAATTTTCTAGTAAACATGGAGGTTATTGCTAATGTTCCATATAATTAACTAGAAGGGTTATAAGAAATTTTGAAATTGTAAAGGGGATCTCATTGTTAATATTTCAAGTAAACTTGAGGATTATTGCACAACGTTATTTCAAAGAAAAATATGTTATTTCACTTTTCTTCATAATTGTGCGAAAATTTGACTAACAAGATTGCTCCCACGTGGAAGGAGGGTAATTGGCTTTGGCTTTGGCTTTTTAACATAGGAGGGTTTATTTGCTATAAAAATAATAAAAGAGTTTCTCTGCAATTGGAAATAACTAAGGAATGCAATAAAATATAGTCTTGGTTCACTAGTAGTAAAGATTATCTTATATAATTTATCACATAATTTGGGGACTAAAAAAAATCAAACTTACAATGTTAACTACTTCACTAGAATACATTTCAAACCAACTAAAAAATGTCAACAAAACAAACGAGCCTAAGGCTCAAAATAATCAAAATGGACAAATTGGAACTTACAAAATAACAATAAATAATTGAGATTATATTCCCCAAAATAATATGAATTCCCAAAGGCAAAATTAGCATTTGGGAAAATCTGGCGGAGGTGGAGGTAACCTTGTTGAAGGTGTCGGCCCATCTTCCACAACAAAAGCTGTAGCTAGACCCCAAGGCAAGTGCACATCCAAATGACAATGCATCAACCATACACCTAAAATATTAATTTAACATTTAATATACAAATTAAAATGCATATAAAGTTCCAAATGATTATATAGCATGGAGTATAAAACTCTACCATGATGAATCACAAGTCCAAGAATTTATAAAATTATACTTTTAATCCCAATTTTTCGAAATAATTTATGTATTTTTAGTCTCACCATGACAGCGCCTCCTAAGAAGTCATATATATGGTATCAAAATTGTGAAATTGGGCATTCATATGAGACCAAAATTGCCAAACCATTCTATGGGTCCAAAAGTGCAAAATATTTTAAAAGAAATGAGCCGAAAGTGTAATTTAATAATGCATGAGACAAAAAAGTATAAATCATCTTAAAATTGGGACCAAAATTGAGGATCCATTCTTATAGATTGAATTAGTCCCGATTCAATTTCAAAATTTACCTGGATTATTTGCGCGGAATCTAACAACAGCCCATCCTCCCACGGGAACCGCAATGGTGTTACGCTCTTGTGGATTGACAAAATTAAACTTGTTGCTATCAACTGCAGGATTATAATTGCCAAAACCTTGAGCCAATACATAGAAATTAAACCCGTGCAAATGTATTGGGTGATTTTCAATTCCAATTAAAGCTGTATTTTGCATCACCATCTCAACCGTTGCATTGAACTTAACTTTCTTCACTTTAGTCGATTTTGTCGTCACCAAAAGTGCCCGATTCATACTGTTATTTGCATTTGTGTAGTCAAATTGCACCGGTGGAGCATTTGGAAAATCAGTTGTATATACCCCTCCAACATTTCTGAAAAATGCCTCCAACATAGACAATTTTGTGGGAAACTGAAAAGATGCATTGTTCATACTAGCCGCAAATTTTAACCCAAATGGACCTTGACAAGATCCGTTCCTAGGTGCATCGCAAGCAGAAATACCCAATCCGACTGTGATAAACATGTGTTCATCGACTTGGCGTGGGACCGGCATCCAGAACGGACTTGTAACTAGCCCGGTTAGGTTGGTAAAAAATTTGTGGGCCGTGGGTGTGTCGTTGAAGGCCGGAAGGACAGGCATTATCGGCCGCCGGGAGGTTGTGGATCCTTGATAATCTATGATCCCAGTAGTGGTAGTGTTGTCGAACGAAACATTAGCTGCACTAGCGTATGCAAGGGCCGCCATATAGTATTGTCCCGTTGTCTGATCGGCAGTCATTAGAACATCGGTTGTTTGTCCAGGCGCCACCACGACTACGTCAGTGATATAAGGATTCGTGTATGAAGCATCGACAGCTACTACTGTGAACTTGTGATTAGCTATTTTAAAAAATAGTTGATTATTGAGTGCAGCGTTGATAATACGGAGAAGATATGTCTTTCCTTGTACAACATTTAACCTGTATGTATCTGAAAATAAAAATAAAATAAAAAATGTTTTAAAAACTAGTTATTAGAATATTGAAATGTATAAGTAATGTAGGATTTGAAGTATGTGTGACTCACGATTTGAAGAGCATGGATAGAGATCTCCGGGTTGACCATTGATTGTATAAGCATCGGAATTGTTAGGTGCAGCCCCGGTGGCCAGTGCTTGAGTCTCGACATCGATAACATTAGCGTTCCACCACTCTCCTGCACTCGACGTTAATTTAAATAATGAGATGTCACCTAATCGTTCAATACTAATGTTTGGTAATGATTTATTATTTGTAAGACAGTCATTGAAATAATTTCTAATGTAACGATCGATCATTAATGTATTATCAAATCGACATGAATATATTGATCATTTATTACTTTTCGATTGACGCATCTTAGCCTTCAATTCATAATAATATGAAAAACATTATGTTTTGTTTTGTTATATATCAATTAAATAAATAGTATAAATCTTGAGGTAATTTAAAGGAATATTATTATATTAACTTACCAAGGATAAGTGGGACTTCTCTATATGGCTTAGGAAACGGATATTTTTGTCCGGATCTGGGCCGGATAATTAGAGCTCCATGAACAGTGGCTCGGAGCCATTGAACATGTGCATGCCACCAAAGAGTCCCTTCCTGCCGGGTTATGGTGAACTTGTAGGTGTAGCTGTGTCCGGGCCGGATCGGGCATTGGGTCGCATATTCCGGCCCATCAGCCCACCCACTCAATAACTGAAAAACTCCATGCCTGCAATCAAATAAAAATTTCTTATTAAAAATACCATATGGAGTAATACTATAATAGCTTTTTGGGATTTGGATAATGATAGTCTTGATTTTTTTTTTGTTTTGAATTAGTCTTGATTAAATTAAAAACATATTATTTGACATTGATATAAGAATAGGTCATTGTCAAGAAAGTGGTCATACTTTATTTTGTATATTTTGTCTGAAAAGGAAAGTCAAAGACTTCTTTTAAATTATACATGGTATGACTTAATGACACAAATTACCGAATTAATTAATCTTATCTACGAGTTACGTCTAAGCTCATCATGCAACAATTCCTCTAACATTAAGATTGACTATGTTTTTTCTTTTTACCTTTTTAAGAAATCCCATGAGTAATTTATTAGAACTCAATATCATGAGTACAATTAATGTTTGAAAATGAATATGTTTATAAGAAATATAATTCATCATTGCGTTCTTTCTTACACACTATGCAATATATATTAAGATCTAACGAGTAATTTGTAGGACATTTTGTCCATCATTCCGGAATGTAATTGTAATGAATCTTGAAACTCGTGTGACATGATGTACTAATTTTCTCAAAACTAATGCGAGCATACTTTTGAATTAATATCAAAATGAAAATTTTATGCAGATCGACATAGACTTATTTTTGGATGACCTATGTACATACCAATGAATAGTTAGATTGTAGGGTGATTTGTTAAAAACATGGACGATAAGGGTGTCGCCTTCTTGCACTCGAAGAGTTGGACCCGGAAGACTGCCATTCACCGCGGTTATCACTTGATTTCTACATAATCGATTAACCGTAAGATTTTGAACCTGCAATTTACACACAAATTATTATCATGAAATAATTAAATGCTATGCGAATAATTAATATATAAAGGAGAGAAATTAAATTAAATTACATTAAATGAATGCTCTACGATTGCAGCAGTGGCAAATGATGAACAAGCCGAAAGAACCAAAGCGCATGCCAACAAGAACACTAATCGTGCCATTGACAACAAATATATTTGAAGATAGGATTTTTATTTTTATTTTTTATAATTATAGGATAAAATTTCTTAAGTATTGATTATGGATTGTATATGGAGAAGTGAAGAAGGGAAGTCTCTTATTTATAAGCTTTGGGAAAGGCGGCAATGCATAATTACATCTACACCCAGAAGGTTTCAATAATTACAAATACGTCCCCAACTTTAAGTTCCATCTCATAGGTGCACCATTGCAATTAGTATTAATCTAACATCATAGTGAATATGTGATCCCAATAAATATGTGTAGTATGCATGAGACGAGCAAGTGTTTTACTTATTAAAATTAAACATTAATGAGCGTGTTTGTAAATTAAACTAGAAATAAATTAAAAATAATCAATTTTTTTTATTAACGCGCGTAAATCAAAGAGTAGTTCTAAATAGAACAACATTTTTTTCTGACTTGGGTATGAGTATTAATTATTTATTTTACAAAAAATATTATGTTGTCTAGATTTTTAGATCAAAATTGTATTTTGAATTATTGACCTACAAATTACATGGAAAAAACTTAATTAATAGTTTAACAAAACTATGATATGACAAAGTAATTAAATAGTTCATTTGAATTAATAATGATATAATCAAATTTTAGTTTTACATAACTAAAATTATTAATTGCTATTTTAACTTTTTGATAATAATTCTAATTATATGACAATGAAAAGACCGTTTACTTTTTAGTGGAGTTTGATGGGAGGGAAAGTGTTTGTAATTCTTGAAATCCCAATGCGTATATTTGTAATTTATCAAATTTCAGGGGTGTTGATGTAATTATTTCTAGGTAATTTCTCTCCATATGGAGGATATGTATAACAATATATCGATGAGTTGGAAAACAAGTAATTAATTAAAAGAAAAGGAGCATTAACCTTCACAACATTGCGTGAAAGAAAACTCTGAAACGCCATTGGCTGAGACTCGGCAATAGCATTTGAAATTAGGGGGTTAGAGGAAATTTCGTTACCTAACAATTTTGAGTTGGTCATCAAATAAGTTTATTAAATGGTATAGTATTAGTTGTTAAATCTCATTCCAGAAGTCGTAGAATAGTTGTTCTTCAAGCAAAAATATAATCTCAATTTTCGAGTTATTGGCAATTTAGCCCCTGTGATATTCATGTTGCTTAATTTACCTCCCGTGACTTGAAAAAAAAAACACTTTACCCCACTATAATGTTATATAAAAGTTTCACACCGCCTTCCTGATATTTTTATATATGGCATTTTACCCCCTGTATTAAAATAATGTGACAATTTACCCCCCTCTGTTATGATAAATGTTGCACTTTACCTCATGTGTTATAAAAATAATTTGCATGCCCACTCTCAAGTTCGGCAAGTGAATTATACTCTCCGGATGAAGGAGGTAAATTACTCTTTTAAATTTTCACAGGGGGGTAAAGTGTTTTTTTCAAATCATGGGGAGGTAAATTGAACATTATGCTTTTTACAGGAAGTAAATTGACATTAACTCCTCAATTTTCTGATAAAATATTGCTACATTTGACTACTTTTCAAATTATATTATAGTATTTTAGATGTATTTATCATTGGGTTGGAAATGAGATTTGATTTCACATGCATATTAATTACGTGTTAATGATGGATTCAGATCATGCAGCTAGAAAAATGATCCCAAATGACTTTACTTATATTTATCTATAGATAACAATTTACATAGATTATTATATAATGGCTTTTGGTTCTCCTTTTCAATGGGGTGAATATATTAAATTGTTATTATATATTCTAGTTACTAAAGAAATTTCAAAGTATTTCGTAGGATAAATCTATAACCGCGTGTGAAATATGGGGGATAAATGCAAAATACTTCCCTGTGTTATGCTAAACCTGCAAGAAACTACCCTGTGAAATTTTTATTGCACCAAACTTCCTTGTGTTTTAAAAAACCCTGCAAAAAAAACCCAATTTGTAAAAAATAGGTCGTTTTGGATCGACATATTTCAAGAAACCATTTTTAAAATACTTCAAGTTGATCCCTACAACTTCACGTGGTATATTTTTAAAATTATTTCTTGAAATATGTCGATCCAAAACAACCTATTTTTTACAAATTGGGTGTTTTTTGCAGGGTTTTTGAAAACACAAGGAAGTTTGGCGCAATAAAAATTTCACAGTGTAGTTTCTTGCAGGTTTAGCATAACACAGGGGAGTGTCTTGCATTTTCCCCGAATGGAGATATAGCCCACACCTCTGATTTATTTCTAGAATTTCTTCTACTAAACGTAATTGTGAGACCAATTCTTTAAAGGATCAAAGTGATACCAACCTATAGTCATAGTTATAGGACTAATTTTACATTTTTTTCTTAATTTTTTGTTCTGATCTGAATTTTAATACATAAGAGAATTTTTGGAATTTAAAGAGAAATAAATTCAAGAAATAGAGACTCCTTTATGCTTTTGTTTTCTTCTTCTCCTGATATTTATTTATTAAGTATGATATTTATTAAAAGAGCCTCTATTTTGGGAAAGTTCAAGAATTTATTTAAATCCCTAGTTTTCATTATTAAGAATTAAATTGGAAAATAAACATGTGTTATTTTATTAGCAAAACACTATGTATTATTTTTATTAGCAAAGCAACCCCTTCCAAGTCGGAGTACATATTTTGCAGGAAAAATAACAATTATACCCCACCATAAATTAAGAAAACACCCCTATTAACCTAATAAATTGACAATAATCCCCCTTTTAACATTAAAAATTGACAATAATTCATATGTTCACTTAAACAAAGAGGGTTTTGCTAATAAAAATAACATTTGGCGGATTTTGTTAATTATACAAAGCACATGGAGCGTTTTTCATTTAGCTCAATAAATTAGTATTAAATATGCCTTGTTTTTATAGCTATAGACTTAATTAAGTTTGAGAGAGGTACATATGCTTGCTGCTTCACACTTCTTATCTCCTTGGAAGAGTTGTTTGGTAATTAGGTTGATTCTGGTGTCATATATAACGGTTCCTTAAATGCTAGCTAGGATGTTTGATTAAAAAAGTGTAATTCTATTATTTTTTGTCATTTGACTAGACACAGATTCTTGAAAGTACATGATAATCAAAACATATAAGTAGTATCTAATAAAACCCTAACTGGAGAATAAAATTTTCACATTGTAACTTACTATAACAAACATGCTTAACAGCAGGGCTGTGAATGGGGCGAATTTTATCCGGATTCGTCTGAATCCGGTCCGATTTATTAGAATAATTGTTCGATTAGAGATTTGATGGATCTGATCCGATTGTGAAGATCCGTAATCCGACATATGGAGCGAATATTGATTTAGGTCGATCTGATCCGTTAAAGATATGTACCCGATAATAAATAAAAAGAATGATATATATAAATAATATTTTATAAAAGTAAGTACCATTAACAATATTTCACCTTCAATTTAAAAAGATAGTAAGTTATAACTCGTTCATAAATTTATTTAAACCAATATTTTCATCTACAAATATGAATATAAGTAAAGAAAGTTTGAACATGTGAGCTAAAATTAAATAAAATTGAAAAGTTAATAAATAAACTTGTTTTGGAAAAAATATTAATTTAATTTTTTGATTGAAAATTTTATTGGATCCGAAAAAGATCCGATATCCGGCCAAATCCGACCAAGATCCATTGGATTCAAAAAATCTAGATCCGAACACAATCCGGACAAGATTCAATTCCGAAAGGACTCAATCCTATATAAATGAAGTCAGATCTGAACGAGTCTGATCCGACCAGAATCCGACCCATTGACAGCCCTACCAAACATATATGTAATTAGGAATAAAGTTTTGAACTACGAATTGATGATCATTGAATTATCGACATCTTAACTTTGGTGTAAGTTTCATGCATGTTAGGACAATTGTATTCGTTAATTTTTTTTTAGAACAAGTAGTATTAGTTAATTTAAAGTACAATCAATTAATCGTGCAAGTTAAATATAAACTTTATTGGGGGTTGTCGTGTCATTAAAAGTTTGGTTAACGTTGAATACCATATAAAAATATATATAGTACTACAACATTAATTAATTTGTCAATTAATTTGTCGTTGGTAGATAGATTGAGGGCTGGTTGTTTGCTTGGTAGCTAAGCTCCCAACTAATCACAAATTTCCTGTCATTATACCAGGTTTGACCCGTCTTTCTAAATTCTAACTAAATATTTTACTCTTTATAACAAAAAAAATTCAAATTCAAGAATTACTCGCACTCTTTTAAATTAATCACGAGTATACTTTTAATTTTTATGCATTGATATAATAATTATTTATGCATTCTAATCTACCTTAAATAATCTCTAAATCACAAAATAAATATATTATATGTATATATCTTGTAAACAAGATGTATTACACTAATTACTTTATAATTACGATCGGTTGAGTGCAGGCTAATATAAATTGACTTAGTATAATTACCATGTCTCACTTTGACCGTGTAGCTTTAGGTTCCTTGTGAAAGCTTATGAGGGCAAAATAAATATAAAAAAGTTGGGGTTGTCTATTATTCCTCGTGGTCATTCTTGAGGAATCGTTTCATCAAAGATCAAAGCCGTCAAAAATTTAAATTATCTAATCCTAACCATTCAATAATGTACAAATGTGTACCAGGGTAAGCTATTACAAATTACAGAGTATAACATAAGGGTTCATATCATACTTTCTATAATATTAAGTTGTACATTGTCAAATTACTATTACACCCCTAAATTAATTAATCTGAAAATATCAAATTACATTTATGCCCTTCTGATTTCAAACCTTTAATGATTTCTTCTCACCGCCCATCGCACGCCTGCAACACATAATTTTCGGCAACGGTACTGTCCTCTCACATCGTAGCTCAACGCCGGAGATTCTCTTTCGCCACCCTTCCTTTATGTCCCGCCTGCTCCGGTCCAAATTGAGTTCTGCTAGCCTCCTTCGTCGGAATTTATATCGAGAAGTGCAAATCCGGCGGCCAAACTAAATTCTGCCACTCGCCGCGTCAAGCTATTGCGATCATGCGAGTTTCTTTAAGACTTAGGGTTTCGATTTTTCTTTTCTGATATCCTATTTAATTCGTACACTCATTCGTTTTTTTCAATTGATATCTCCATTTTCATACATTAGATTACTTAAGCTATTTCATATTTAAATTTTCTCATTATTTGAACTTCGTATGTTATTTATGATCTTGTAGAATACCCAATTTATCTGAGAGGAGTTTCCGCCATGAGAGTAAACCAAAAATATCTTCACTGGACAAGAGTCCTTTAATGGCTTTGAATACCTATAGGTGCTGATGAGCAATTAGATTAGAGGATTTGTCTGATTGTCCGAACTTTCATGGATCAGGGGTGGAGTTAGATAATTTAGGTGAAAAGCTAATCACCAAAAGATGCAGTTTCTTTATAACATTGTTTTAGGGAAGAGAGGAAGAATATGTGCTGGCTATGAAGGCTACAACTAAATGAATTTGGATTTTTGGATAAAAGATGGATCAGTTGGAAAAAGGTTTTGAGAGTAATAACAGAGCAAGGAAGTTTTTTTGAAAGGAATTGAAAATTAATTTGTTAAACTATTAAAAAAGTGTAATTAGGTCTTTTCATTAAACATCCTAAATTCGGAGGTGTTGTACATGCTCACATGTGTCATCATTCTACTGGATGAAACGATTCCTCAAAGAATGACCACGAGGAATAATAGACAACCCCAAAAAAGTTTCCAGATATTTCTCTGTGTTTTTCTAGGTTTTCTAGGTTAGATAACTCATGAACTTATATGAAAACTGAAAAAATATTTGTTGCTTTTCTAATTAAAAACAAACTTATTTATCAATCCAACTGTTTTGTTTTAAATTAAGAGAGAAACCCCAAGTGTTACCATGCATTAAAAGTCTAAAACAATGAAGATTGGTTAATTAATATTAATTTGTATATTAATTATATATAGAGGGAATTACTCTTGGGCTTGTCAGATTGACAAATTAGTTTATTAGAGTTCTTTGGATAGAAATAAATGTTATGTATTGCAATTTTATGCATCGATGTCGACATTAATTTTGGCTCGAAATATTGCTCGTCCGTAAAAGAAAAAACTAATTTGTACAATCGATGCACATATAATGCAATATAACATAACAACATTTTTATTGTTAAATAGAAAAATATGTTCTTACAAAAAATGAAAAATATGTTGATATATATAGTCGACAATTTCTTAATAACATACAACAACAAAAAATAAAACGTAAGTTTAATTAAAAGGGAACCACTAAATTATCCTTGCACATAAAATAAACTTTTAAAATATGACATATACAATATTTTAAGAGAAAAAAAGTTATAGAATAACATAATCATGATAGATATAATCCTCAAGGTGTATTGTTACAAAATATATCTTCTTCTTTTTTTTTATCCAAAAAGGAGCAATTATTGCCAATTGCTTTCGACTAGCTCCCGTATGGAATCCGGTGGTTCTTTCATCCAGTGTAGCCCTTCTCCCATTGTTTTTCCTAATTTAGCCAAAGTGTCCGCCACCGAATTAACCGATCTTCTAATATGTCGTATAGAAACATCCCACGTCTTAGCAATCAAGCTTCTACAATCCTCCAATATGGGGTCTAATGGAGCTATCTTGTGTCAATCTTTTGAATAAGCTTGTGGATCATCTCTGAATCAATCTCCACCACCAGATTATGAATCTGCCATTCCCATGCAAAGTTCAGTACATCTCGAAGGGCCAAAAGTTCGGTCAGGTCAATAGCACTAGAACCCACCTTACGACAAAAGCCAAATTGCCAAATACCATCGGCATCTCTCAACACACCTCCGATTGCCGCTGAGTTCATATGAGCCACCCCAACTCCCATCCGTATTAAGCTTGGCCCAACCAAAACTGGGCCGAGACCAAACTTCTGCCACTGCCTCTCTTTGACGTCTTGGTTCTATCCAGAGTAAAGCTGCTTGAAAAGCTTCCACTTTTCCATCAAATACCCGAAAGTTGCGTGCCTTCCTGTTGGGATTCGGTAAGATAAACAGCCCTACAGGCAGCGGAATTTATTAATTTTAGGGCCTCTTACGGAATCTTGCCAGGATACTAAACTGGATGTATATATATGAATATTAAAACAACCATAATAACTTAGATCCAAGTTATACCTGTCTCCTTGCAAATCCCTGCTGTTAGCAAAGTCGTTGTATTTCTCCCTTCGGTTGGCTCGATCCCAAGCTTGATGGAGCGCCCCACGTGTTGCGCCTCTACGGGTTGATACACCACAATATCACGAAATTTGATAAATCCTAATCGGCTAGAACATAAGATTTATCAAGATCTACGGTTAAAGAACAAGATGGGAGCAAAAAATCGAAAAACGAAAACTCTTCTAAATGGGAAGAGGGTTCGGCCGATTTTAGGAGAGAGAGGGAGAGAGTATTTTGCTAGACTTAGATTTTGCTTCTTGAGTTGTGTGTGTAGATATGACATATAGTTTCCTATATATAAGTATTTCATCATCCTAATCCTCCTAGGATTAGGACTCTAAGTCTTCTAACTCTCCTACATGGGCCATGGCCCTTTTAATTAGAAGACTAAGTCATCTAATTAATTCATGGCCCATTCCTAATTTAATTAATTGGGGCTTTATTTAATTTCTCAATTAAATGGCCCAATTAATTAATTACTCTCTCATTTAATTAAATTAGACTCCAAGCCTATTTAATTAAATATTCCCATAATTAATTAAATCCAATTTAATTAATTAACCTACAAATTCCAATATAATTTCGATCCAACTCCTAATCGGATTTTCTTGCTCCAATTGGGTCGATCCAGTCGACCCAGTTGTTCTCCATTTCCTCGCTTTTGCTTCATGTGTATTGTGTATGCCCCCGTAGGTTCACCACATAATTGGCCGTGGGTTATAATTAAATATTTATTTAATTACTCGAGTATTAAATACTCTAAATCAATCGAACACTTTGTCGACTGATCATTCCAAAATTAGCACCCCTGCCAATTTGGGAATTCTCCCAC
Source organism: Penstemon davidsonii (assembly GCA_034814905.1). Lineage (NCBI taxonomy): Eukaryota > Viridiplantae > Streptophyta > Magnoliopsida > Lamiales > Plantaginaceae > Penstemon > Penstemon davidsonii. Next base: position 10,118,778 of record JAYDYQ010002685.1, on the reverse strand, counting down.
ACTCCACGGTCGATGTCTGGCCACAAGCCCATGGAGCCCAATCACTGGTGAATTAATTCAGTGAACCTTTTAATCATTTACAATTTCCATATACGACATAATCTCTCCATCGATCGATCTCCCAGTCAAAACTTAAGGGCATGGATTTTTCATCGGTTCCCTTTTAATTCGTCTTGACCTTATGCATTCTGATCTCGAAATAATTCTCTTTGACTTAATCTTTATGAGCTACTTTCATAAAGTCGTCAGATACCTTGGCCAAGGATTTTACCAGAATTAATTTCTCACAGGAATCCATAGGAGAAATTTTCAACCTATCAAGTCGGGTCAATGGATCCTTTGTTGATGATATGAACCTGCATACGAGTCCCTCTATACCCAACGTGAATCCACAGAGACTTTCTGGTAATCTCCAGTCGGTCGGAACTCACATCTAAGTATAGACGTTCTCGCACCAGATAAACCCTATCACCACAAGTATTAGGGATCATTCCTCGTATACTATTGTAAATTGGAATAACTTCAACCCCGATATGCGACTACCGCTTCCATGGTGAGTTATTTCCTACTTGGGGTATTCAGTGCACTTGCCATCCCAGCAAGTCATCCACTTATGTGCATCGACTATCCCAGTCACGCTCGTGGACCCCAGCGTTCTCCAGTTCATCGGAGTATACACATTAGTGAGAGTCTAACATAATCCAAGGATGTCCTATCTCGATTGGATTCTACGACTCTTGAATATGTTCTAGATCACGACCTTGGAGATCAGCCCACGGGTTGTCCCATAGTCCTGTGATCTAAGGACTTCTATCCTTATGCATAGATAATTATTACATAAGATAAAGTTGACCATATAATAAAAAATGCATTTATTAATCTAAATTGAATAGTTCCTTCATTTAATGCAATAAATGACAGCCATATAGTTGGCTTGCCGGACACTATTTCTATCACTTCCAAATATGCCAGATAGTTGCTAGAAAACCTAACACAATCGAGTTTTGGCGAGCACAAACTTATTTAAACTGAGAAAACAGGCTTTGCGCATTCAACCATCTCTACTTATACTAGCAAGAGTCAAGTAGTCTGTCGGTGAAATCACCTAAAGGACAATCATATAACACATGATACAAATCTTCTCTCACTGTACACCCCTTAGGACAAAGGTCAGAGTTGCAAAGTGACAATCGAAGCGAAGGGCGTTCGTCAACAGACTCCTATGTTCAATCAACCATACAAAAAGTTACAAAATATATCTACTTTATCGTTTCATTCATGCGTTTTTATTACAACGAAATAATTTTTCATGAAAAAAACCGCAAATGTCTATATGTCAAATTTATAAAAGGACCTATTGAACTTGGGCCCTAACCAAAATTCAATATTTTAAATTATCCACCTCTAACACGCAAATTAGGGCTGTCAATGGGCCTGACTCGGACCGGATCAGGGTAGATCCGGATCCGAGTCCGATTTCCATGTCTTCTATCTGGACCCGGATCCGAATCCGCGCGGATCTTGAAAAGTAGCAATCGGATCCGAATTCGGTGGATATCCCGGATTCGGATAAATTATTCGGATCCGTTTAGGATATTTAAAAAAAAAATCTTTCATTTTCCTTCAAATCATTTGTAGATTCCACCACCATGAATTAAAAATGTAATATTTTACTTATTTCATCAAAACTATTGTCTGAAAATTGTAAAAGATGGAATACGATGGACAAATATAAACGATAAAAATTAGAACAAAGGAATAAACAAAAATATGAATTAAAAAAGATAGAAACTGGGAAAAAGAAGAAGAAAACCCAATATTGAGTAATGGAAGAGAAGAAAAAAATTGGAGGAAAAAATAGAGGGAAGGTGGCGGCTACTACATAGATGAATGGTTAGGGTTCTGATTTTTATAATTAAATAGCATAAATTAATATGTTGTATGCCAAATGAGTTACCAGGTTAGTCCAACATCACCTTTCATGCATTTATTTTTAAGATTATTTTTAAAATAGTAAAAGATTTTAGAGGAACATAGATAATTTTATTTTGATTTTGATTTAAATACATAATATATAAACAACATATAGTAATATATATCGAATACGGATCTGTAACGGATCGGATCAGCCTAGATCCATATTCGCTCCATATAATTCGAATTATGGATCTTCTTAATTGGATCAGGTCCATCGAATCTCTAATCAGACAATTATCCTAATAAATCGGACCGAATCGAATCAGATTCGGATTGAAATCCTCCCCATTGACAGCCCTAACGCAAATAGCTTTTCATCAAAATATATTAATAGGCCCAGTTAAGAAGTCCCTCAGTGGGCCGAGCCCCATTCAGATTGGCCCAAATAATTATAAAAGTCGTGTTCTGAATTCTCTTAAAAGTAAGCGAAGATACATAGTAATCGCATTAATGTATTTTCCCGCCCCACGAAATGACGCCCTATACCTAATACCTGTCACGATTCATCACTGAAAATTCAATCAACAGTAAAAATAAATAAAAAAACAAATTTAAAATGGAAATTGAAACCGAAACGGTAGCGGAAACAACCGCCGCATACGGCGGAGACGACGATGACATGGAAATGCTCGTAGACGGCGGCGGAGGCGATGGCATGAGGTCACTCGACCGAGTTAGAGGATCGTGGTCGTCAGATGAGGATACGATTCTGACTCAACTGGTGAGCAACTTCGGGCCGAGGAATTGGAGTCTTATTGCCCGAGGGGTTCCCGGCCGATCGGGAAAATCGTGTCGCCTCCGTTGGTGTAATCAGCTCGATCCCGCAGTTAAACGCAAACCCTTTACTGGTAATTAAATAAGCCCTTATTGCGTTAGTTGTCAAATTAGTTGATTTTGCTTAGTTTTTGTTGTTAATGCTTTAGTAATCAATCAATGAAGAGGAGACCTCTGATTATTGTCTTAACAAGTACTACAATTTCTGCTTGTGATTGGTTATCACTCCAAATGCATTTTGGACGAGTTAAGTCATTTGTAGTTTGGTTTGTGTAGATTCAAGTGTAAATGTTATGATCAAATCATGGATTCAAATTTCGTTTCTTTGGTCTGTTTTGGTAACTTTTCGAGAACTTTCCGGAAATTTATGGAAACATTTGGAAAAATGTAAATCAAAGAAACATGTTGAAGTAGAAAGTAGAAACTACTCTATATTTTTGTTTCGATTGAACAAAAAATGGAAAGGTTTCGGTGTTTCAGAGTGAAAACTGATGGAAATTTAATCCATGGCTGATCATCTGTCTTAAACCATGTATCGGCAAGATTGTGTTCTCTTTTATATCCAGTCTAAGTAATAATTTATGCTGGCTGAGGAAGCAAGTGTGTTGGTTACATATTATTTATCAACATTGGCATGGCTAGGAGCAGAGCAATAGTCAATGTTGCTAGGCCCTGTTGAACCTCCGTTTATAAATTGTAGATGACTGAAAATAAATTAGTGGTGACTATTTTTTCTCGTAGTGTGACAAAACAACCAATGTGAACTTGGAACCACTTGTTGATGGATGGGATTATTTGGGTAAACAAGTTGAAGACATTGAAATACATACATCAAAATTGGGATTCTGAAATGTTGTATGATCACAAAACCTCTTTATGTAACCTAATCCCTTTTTGAGTCCGTCATCAATGTGTATATAAACTTAACAAATACAATGTAGAAATAATTGCAAAGAAGCTTGGTTATTTCTACTTCAAGTATGCAATGTAACTTACTTTGTCATCTTTGTAGCTTTGTTATTGACATATCAATTTTCATTTTACTTTCCTCTTACTCACGGTAACCGCACATCTTAATTATGGCTATAGTGCATATTTTTTGTCAAATATATTACAATATTATGGGAAGCCTACTGTCGTGTGCTTGTGTCTGATTTTTATGAGATACTCCTCAGTAAACACTAGTTTTCTGTTCATTTATATGGTTCTGCTACTAAAATGCTTTGAGATGTACTTTTAAATGATTAATGGCTTATAAGAACTCCTATTCTTACAGATGAAGAAGATCGCATCATAATTCAGGCCCATGCCGTGCACGGAAATAGATGGGCAGCAATAGCAAAGCTTTTACCAGGGAGAACAGATAATGCTATCAAGAATCACTGGAATTCTACATTAAGGCGTCGCTTTTTGGAGCTTGGGAAGTCTAAATTGGAACATAGAAACGCTGTAGAAGATAACCTTATACATAAATCGAATGCATCGTCTGATGAAACACCATCTTGTGGAGATGCCAACTCTTTGAAATCCAGTGAAGGCAAAGATGTCAACTCTTTGGAACTAAAAGATGATAACCACCACGAAAAGAGGCCTCGATCAGAAGTTCAACTTAGTGAAAAATCAATAGACCCCCCTGCTCTGTTCAAGCCCGTTGCTCGTAGTAATGCGTTTAGTGTTTTTAATCCTCTAACTGACCCTGGACATGTACTTCAATGTCCTAAGGTGACTCCCTTCCAAAGACCGTTTATCGAAGCCTCAAATCACGATTTAAGGATAAGTAAATTGCTCGAAGGATACTTTGGTGATCGATTGATCCCTTATCATTGTGGTCATGGTTGCTGCTGTGAAATTTCAGGTCAGGCAAACAAGAGAAGTTCGTTTTTGGGCCCTGAATTTATTGACTATTCAGAACCACCATTTTCCGCAAGTAATGAATTGGCTGCATTAGCTGCAGATATAAGTAATGTCGCTTGGTCTAAAAGCGGGTTGGAGAGTATATAGAAGTGCTCAACTAATGGGATAAATTCTAGACAGTGAAGAGAATGGCATTTCAAGTTTTTGAAGTGGGAAAGAGTAAGTTTCTAAGTATGTTTCTTTTCTTACTAAGTAAACCACTAATTACCCTTATGAGATGTCATAGGAACTATTCAACAAGTATATAAGTAAGCATGCCATACATGTAGATTTTGTTGCGGTTAATCCTCTTACGACCTGAGATCTAATTTATGATCAGTTCTTGTGCATTTAGATATGACCGTCGTCAAAAACTTCGTTGCTATTTTGATTAACGTAAACTAAGATTAACCCTATTCATATCTTGATTAGGATCAAAAGCGTAACCGGTACTTTTAAAAGCATGGATAGAAAAGTTTCATCATATACACTGGCTTTAGACTTGTCTGCAGCTATATTTCCAACAAGAATTCACATGGATTCATTATGCACCATATATTTTCTTGCTTTAGCTTCAGCATGCTAAATATCTATATTGTATTGGTTCTTTGATTTGGATTTAAGCCTTTGGAGGTGTCGAGGGTTGGGATGTTTGGTTGGCTAACGACCCAACGATTGAGGTCTATGTCAAGCTTTTGTTGTCAAATGGATTTGTTTTATAGTTTATTTTGTCATCTGAATGTTAAATTGATTTGAAAATGTTGTGCTTCATAGTATATGAATTTACGATTAATAAAAATAAAGAATGAAAAAGGGAAATTCTCGCCATTTTCTCAGTATGTTTTATGAAATTAAGAGTTGATTGTGAATTTGGAAAAACTGTATTTTTCTTGGGATCAAATATAGAAATGGAATAATGTATGTTGAATGTCATTTTCTCTCAATATTTATTGGACTGGGTCCAAAATGGGGCCTCCTTTTATTTTGCGGTTGTTGCTTCCTAACTGACAGCCCATGTGATAAATGAACTAGGTGCTATACTTTTCAATTACTTATTGTCAAATGTTGGACACAATTCTTGAACATTTTAAAAGAGAAAAAAAAAAAAAAAAACTTGAATAATATTTGAAGGAAAATTGCACGTTCCCATCTAGTTTATTTTTACACGGCTAGTGTAGTGAAGATGCATTGAATTGAATTGTTTCAACATGTGACTTGTGAAAGTGTGAACGAGAAGTTGAATATGTTCCTGCTCCATGTTTTTGGGGTTGTTGCTTTTCTTAGTAGCATGTGTTCACTTTAAACCAGAAAAGAATAATGTGAATATCTACATACATATTAAGATAGAGTTAATGTTAATTTATCCATGTGAAATGTATAATATTTAATTTATCCCTGTAATTTGGAAAAAAAAAATTATCCCCTTTGAAAATTTAAAAGAATTAATTTACCTCCTACAACCGGAGAGTCTAAATTACTAGTCAAAATTGAAAGTGTACATGTAAAGTGTTTTGTAACATAAGGGGTAAATTGCACATTTATCATAACACATGAGGTATAAATTGTCACATTATCATAATACAGAGGGTAAAGTACCACATATAAAAATGTCAGGAAGTCGGTGTGAAACTTTTATAATTATAGGGGTAAAGTGTTAATCACAAGGAGATAAATTGAACATTAAGAATATCGCAGGGGGCAAATTGCTATTAACTTTATTAAGATATAAAAGTTTAAAACATCAATAATATAAAAGATACAATATATTAAGCTAGTAAAAAAAAAAATTAGTTTGAATCATCTAGTCAAAAAAATTAAATAGTTTGAGAGCTGAAAGAATTATTTGTGCTAATTTTTTTTCTTTACCCTTTTGAAAATTTATTAAGTTTATTTGGTGGGGGTGTTGAGCATTTATGTTGTTCACTCAAAGGGAGAGGGAAGGGGATCGCGACTAGGGTGTAAACTAGTTAAGTAGAGTCGAATAACGTATTGTTCAAGCTTAATTTGAATTTTGTATCGAGCTTTTAATTGTGCTTGAACTTAGTCTGATTGTTAAATGGACTGAACTTCAATGAGTTTTTTATCGAGCTAGGTCGAGTCGAGTATAAAGTAGCTTGATAGTTTAAATGCAATTCTATCAATTTTACCTTATCAAATCGAACTTCAAAATTTATCAAACGAGAATTATTGTTCAAATTTGTTCGATATGTATGGTGAATCGAGCTCAAACGAGTTCGAGTATAATATTAAATAGCTTGATTTAACTATGTATGAAGACACACGTCAAAATATGAAGTAAGGTGGTCCATGGTCAATGTTTTGTGGTTCAGACTTCATAGCATAGGCATGGCAGTAGAGTAGATTAGCTCACGCCGAGATTTACTCTACTCGTGCCAATCCAACTCCCAACATAATATAATTAGAGCCCGTCTAGTCTTCAAATTAGTTGCTCATTGATTTTATATAAAAATAAAATAAAATAATTATAATCACTTTTTTGTCTTGTTTAATTAATAAATTTTAGGAAACATTGTTTTCTATTATTAAAATTTGCATTTTGGTTTGAAATGTTAAGATAGTAATATTTCAACCAACTAATGGTAATTAAAAAAATTGTGACTCCAATTAGAACTAATATCAATAATTTAGAGGACTGGACCACTCATAAATTTTCTAAGTTATTTTAGTTATTATTTCATTCTCTTGGAAGAATATGTAAATCCATTTGCATTTAAAGAATTAATAGTCAAGCACATTCAGCTTTAAATAAAAGATTTTTTCAAGTTTCTCGTAAGTTAAGGTAAATTTTTTTACACAAAAGAACCATAAGCTAGCGGCAATGAAAATTATGAAATACATTATGTTATCTTTGTCTGAGGGTTTTTTTTCTTCATGAGTAATTTACCTCCACGTGATATAAAAATAGATAATTTACCTCATTGTGATATGACAACAATGAGCAATTTTTCTCCTGGTGATATGAAATAATGAGCAATTTACATTCTTACTAGTGGAGGTGTTGCACACACACTCATGCGACTTCATTCAATTTAACCTTATAATTGATAACATATTCACCTCACTTTACCCCATGTGATATGCATAAATAGACAATTTAACTCCCTGTGATATGCATAAGTGGACAATTTAATTCCCTGTGATATTGTATAATGGACATTTTACCCCCTTTTAAAAATGTAAAACTCAAAAGGGAGGCGGTATGCTTCTTTTATAAAAATACAGGGATATTTTACCATTTTTATTTATCACAGTGAATTAACTACATATTTAAAATAACAAAGGTAGTGAATTTGTTATTCACTACTTTGTCTTATATATAAAATGGGCCCAAAAAAGGACCGCACAAAATATTACTACAACAATATTAATCTAAATTGCATGGATATGGATACAGCGATATGGATTTTTAAAATTTATAGGATTCGATACGGCAAAGATACGCATATAAAATAAAATAATTTTATATAATGCTTAACAACATAACTAATTTGATCATTTTATTATACCACAAAAGCAAAAGATCATATTCAAAATATATATTGTCTACTAATTTAATTTCGGGTTCGACAACATCATATAAAAGTTATACACTAAAATTGTCCAAGACCATTCAAAATACACAAAAGTTATATATCAAAAGTTGGGAAAGTTAGACAAAACCCGTATTGATTTGAAATTTCGACCTAAACATCACCAGTATTGATACCCGTATCCAAGACCATTCTAAATACACATTTTTTTTTAACTTTTAATTTATTAATTTTTAACCCATAACTTTAAAAAACTAACAAAAACATCACGTGTGTATTCAAAACGTGTCCAAAACCTGTAGGATACTCCAAAAAACGTATTGTACTCGTATTCAAATTATTTTTTATTTAATTTAATTAAGATACTCCAAATGACGTACCGTAAGCGTATTCATATCCCCGGAATACTGAATACTGCACGGGCCATTTTTCGGAGTATCCGCGCAACCTATATATTATTGTATCAATCCATATCTTCGGCGTGGACAATAATGCAATGCACGCACAAACATATAGGGCATGTTTGTTTGGTGCTTGGGAAAGTAGTTTGAGAGAGTAGTAGTGATTTATGAAATAATCTCGATTTGCGTAATGTTGTTTGTTTGGATTTTGAGAGAGTGGTTTGAGAAATAAAGTAGATGTAGGTTTGTTTGGAAGAGTTAGCTTGTAGATGTAAGATGTGTAAGACTTTATGTCAAATCATGTTTGTTATGTGAGATAAATAGTGTAAGAGATATTTACTTTATGTCAAATCAAAGTAAAATTTGTATAGGTTTTGTTTAGAGATAAGAAAATTATTGTTTGTTTGATTTTTTAGAGAATATTTTGAGAAAATTGAGAGGTGAAAAATTATTTCAGAAAATAGAAAACATGTTTATTTGACATTTCCCAAACACGAAATAATATTGGGAAACGCCAAACAAACATTTTTTTTTGAGGGGAAAACGCCAAACAAACATGCCAATATAGTTATATACCAAAGTCTTGATCGTGATTCATATTCACGTCACATGTGGGTGAATTTCAATAATTACCTAATGCACCTAGGTGCAGTACATGAACACGTTATTGTTATGAGCATTGAAGAATTTGCTAGATACAACTATATGATTGTGTTGCTTTAAGTTTAAATTCATTTTACTTCACTTTTTTATTTTATTTTTCCTAAAAGAGAAAGAGTATCCAATAAATTAACCACCACAAATGACCCATAGTAAATATTTATAAAATTCACCAAACAACTATCAAGAAATCAATTCGTTATTTATATTATTCTTGGCACTTAAGAGAGATCAGTATGACCCTCCATATCCTCTATCTTGACAAAACAAAAAGGACTATTGTATTTGATTCACTAAAAGTATGGTTCATAATAAAGAGCTCATTTTCAAGGATCAAACCAAATTTTGCCAGAGGCTAGCTTGACTTAATTCATTCAATTATGGTCTCACAATTGCTTTCAAGTATAACAATCCTCCATGTAAAGAATTTGGGAAGCTCCATTAATGGCTTAATGCCTTCTTAGCTGTAAAACTTCAACATTTATTGCTTTATGTTAAGTTACATAAACTTCAAAATTTATCGCTTTATGTTAACGTATATCAACGTTTAAATTAATTACCAATTCAATTGGAATACTATCACGATCTCTGTCTCCTTTCAATTATCCTCCGACACACGACATTAACTCAGTGAAAGTTGCTCAACAAACAATTCGCAACCAGCACTGTTTCTCGCAGTTATATTGTGAATCTTCTCCATGAATACGTTTTTCATGACAACTAAACAATAACTTTTTCCAATATTATATTTGTCAAAATGTAGTGATAAAATTAAACCTATAAACAAGTTTGTCATGATAACTAAACAATTACTTTTTTCAATATTATATTTGTCAAAATGTTATACACAAAGTGTTTTTGGAATAAGGTGAATAATAAACACAACCAAAACACGAGCACTCTCCCCCACAGGAAAAAGAAAAGAAAAGAAAAGAAAAGACGCAAGCATCCAACATCAGTTTAATCTCCACTCTTTCTCATGGATATTACAATCCTCTCTCTCTCACACACAAAGACACACACACCTTTGTCCATACATACAATTATACAACTAAACTAATGTGTTAGTTCCTTGTAAATTCTTGTTTTCTTCCTTATAAACCCACCACAATATACTCACCATTTCCACACACAACATTGTAACTGAAACACTCAACATTGCCTTTACTCTCTCTCTCTCTCTGTAATAATTTATGTAGGGCGATACAATCAATAATTACTTTTGGTTGAACAACGGCCATGGGGAGTTGAAAGGGTCACCAAATCCATTGCTCTTTAGTTAATTTCTCACATGTATTCATAAATACACATAGACAGAGTCTTGAATTTCTTAAATTAACACATGGGTCCTTCCAAGATTCAATCTTGAAGACCTAAATGTGCTTTCTGTGCCTCAAAACTGGTTTTTTAGCTTCTGGGTCTTCAAAAAATGTCCACTTTACAAATGTCCCACATAGACTTGGAAAGTGGCCGCCGGAGCTCCGCCGTGGAGGAGGAGGAGGGCAGTGTTTGTTTCTCCGACGCCGATGAAGGGTCCTGCAACTCTCAATTCTATTCCACTGCTGATGGTGATGGGTCTTATGATGATTATTGTGGTTCTGAGATTTTGGAAGATGAGGGTTTGGATTTAGAAAGTGGTGAAAAGAAATTGAATTTGGGTATTAGAGTTATTGAGAGAGATTGTAGGATTTGTCATTTGAGTTTGGTGAGTAGTAGTCCTGGTTCTGGTGTTGCTATTGAGTTGGGTTGTTCTTGTAAAGATGATTTGGCTGCTTCTCATAAGCATTGTGCTGAAACTTGGTTCAAAATCAAAGGAAACAAGTGAGTATTTGATTTCAATCCCTTTTGAATTTTGTTCTTGATGTCTTTAATTATGTTATTTGTGGTTTTTTTGCTGTGATATTTGATGTTTTTGTGGACCGGTTTTGGTCTGGTTTATTTTGGTTTTGGTTTTGGTTTTGAGAAATTGGTTTCGTTGAAACACGATTTGGATTGATCTTGAATGTTAGGTTGTAGTGGGAGCAGTTATCAAATCAATGACTTTATAGAGAAAATGTAAAATGTATTTGTTATGTGTCAAATTACAGTCTTTTACAGTCCTAAAGATTCATTAAGATTGGAGAAATGGTCCAGGACTTAGTTTGGGTTTGACATGGAATGAGATTAGATACAAATGAGTTTTGTGACGGGGCCGAGATTGGGGCAGCCCAGATAAGAAACATCATACACCAATAACAATTTGTACAGATCACTGTTTTTTCATTACTCAACAAAAAGTGCTAATTTGTACAGATGACTGATCTATTAAGATTCTTTTGGGTTATTAAAAGGTGCATTAATATTGTGAATTCTGGTGTATTTTTGTTGCATTTTGTTACTTTGTATGTGTAGTTGATAAGGTTGGGCTGTTTTATTTGGTGATGTTGAAAGGAGAATATAATCTTGTAAAAAGATAAATTAGATTTGATTATCAAAGACAAGAAGCTCAAAAAGTAAAGCAAAAGATTAAAGCAGTTTGAAGGATTGCTTGTGTTTCTAATTACACCGACGTTTCCAATATGTTCTTTACTTGAAGTTTTCTGATAGCGCATTTCTTAGATTCTTTTCCTTAACTTGTTCTCCACTTTGTATATTTTACATCCTATCTTCAGATTCCCATACATCTCTTCATCTTTTTGTTCTACAATGGAATATGTAGAATACATTACTTGATAGTTGATACCTTAATTTGATTCCGAAAATCCATTAGTCAAATGCTCAACACCAGCCATTTATTCACCTATATCATCATTGACACACATCAAAATCAAACTTTAGTCCATGTACTTTTAGCATCAAAATATATACACAAAAAAGAGTAGTAATAAAACGAAAGTGACGGGAGAAATTCTCCAACCGAAAGCTTTTTATCTCATCTATATGTACCCATATAAAGAAAATGTGCCATAAAGTTTAATAGGAATATATTATAAATCCATCTTATATAATCATTTGATTTTTCTGCATTTTAACAAGTAACTCTATATGTCTAGATCGATTCAAGTCTAATTATCTTAATTCTTCTCTTTTTCAGGACTTGTGAAATTTGCAATTCAATCGCACGCAATGTTGTAGGCCCTAATGATATCGAGGCTATACACCAAGCAAGTGAGGGTATCGATGCGGTTGCCGCGACTACATCCTCAGCTCCAGCACTATCTGAAAATAGAAGTTGCTTAAATGGTCACCGCTTTCTAAATTTTCTTCTTGCTTGCATGGTTTTCGCTTTCGTCATATCTTGGCTTTTCCACTTCAACATTCCTTCATAATTATTAGTATATGAAACATTTCTTATAGAAGATGGGGTGGAAATGGTAAAAGCTTGTAACGTTCAAATTCGTATGGGGTCTTGACTAAATATGCAATATAAATTGATAATATATTTAATGCTTCCGATTCGTGTTTGTGTCCTGTATATATCTATGTATGTGTCTGTGTTTGTTGAAGGCTAATATTTTTTTACTTAATTTAGAGATGTATGCTTGTGCTCTCGGCCGGTCCGGCATATTAGGGGCCCTAGACGAAATTTAAATCAGGTACCCCATCTTTTTACACAAAGATATCATGTATTATTAAAAATTATTTTATTACTTTATAAATGTAAAAATATATAGTAAGTATTTACATGTTTTTTTCTCTTAGGTTAATGATAAAGACTGATGGTTTTTGTTGGAGAAGTGATGTAGGAAGCATAATCAAAAGTTACATGAAAAAACACACATTTGACATTTCAAGCCGAACACTTGTTATAATTTTGTGTAATCTTCAACTTCCATCAGTTCCATGTGGATTTATCTCTTATTACTAACTGACGCCACCAAAGTTTTACAATTCAATGCCCGGCGAGTAATCACAGGACACTTGTTTGAGATGATATCTTGAAATCAGTTTTCGGAAGAAAAAGTTGGAATTTTACATAAGGGCATAATTGGAAAAATATGACAATTGCTCTGGCTATATCAGCTGCCTTTCTCATAACATATTTATTATCGGGATAAATATTACTAATGGTCATCTTTATTATTAATTTTTTATAGAGTGGTTCCTCTTATGTTTTTTTTCTCCACGTTAGGCTCCACTATAAATTATTTGTTTCATCTTGGTCATTTTCAGGTGGTCCAAGGTGAAACAAAATGTCAAAAGAGTTTTATGAGGGACTAAATTGATAAAGAAACATATTTGTGAAGGATTAAATTGATAAATAATTAATTTTATGAAAGACTAAATTGATACAAAACAATTTTATGAGGGACTAAAGTGTATCACTATAAGTAAAAGACCCTTGTAAATTACCAAAATGAAACAAATAATTTATAGTGGGGATTAATGTGGGAAAAAAATACAAGAGGGACCACTCTATAAAAAGTTAATGATAAGGAGGACCATTAGTGGTGTTTACCCTTATTATAGATAGATAAGATCATAAATCAATTTAATTTTTTTGAAAATTCAATATTTAAAATCACTAATTGAAGTTAGATATAACTAACAACTCTGTGTCCCATTTAATACTCAAACAACTCTGACACATCCAAATCACCAAGTGGCTAAACGAAGCTTACATAACATTGTTATGGACATAGAGAATTTCGATAAAATATGTATTGCATTCAAAACAAAACAAAATAAAGCAGGAAAATAAAATAAAATAAAATGAAATAAGAAAAGGGAATTTTTAGTTCTATGATTGTACATGATTACAAGGATCATTATATACTGATTTAGAATCAAATCAAAAATTTATTTGTTCAAGTAATTATGGAGAGAACTTTAGGGTCGGAGAAAAATAAATTATTCGGCTGAATTAATATATAATTTTCTTATTTAACTGGGCATGAGGAATTATTGCCGAGAGATGAACGATCGATGGAGGGAGAACTATATATAATTTTGTTTACTGATTTGGTTTCATAAATCAATCTGTAATACCAAAATAAAAAGGAAATAAGGTTAAGTAACATTCGGATTTTATACAGTCTGATCGATTTACCGAATTGTGCATAACCATACTTCTCATGACTGCAATAATAAATAAGTAATTATGTTTAGACTGAAACTCAAATAAAACTAAACAATATATAATTCACTTAGTATAAGTTAGTTTAAGGTCACGCTCCAACCATGAGCCCGACATATCCGAACCCGCACATGGCTCTGGATTCTAGAATTTTCCATATAGATAGTTCTAGATATTTCCTCACTTATTTACACAACTCTTTAGATAAGTCCATATAAATATGAGCAAAAGACAAAAATACCCCCCTATGCTTTGTCTAACTCCCAAAAAATCCCTTGTGTTATTTTAACTCCCAAAAACCCCCATGTGATCTCAAGTCAGTGCCAAATACACCCCTAGAAAAGAGAGTGATTCAAACGCGGAAATTGAAATATTTGTTTACATTTTGCTTTTGATATGACAATTTTACCCTTGACAGCGAAAGACAAAAATACCCCCCATGCTTTGTTTAACTCCCAAAAAACCCCCTTGTATTATTTAACTCCAAAAAAACCCAATGTGTTTGGTTTTAATTACCACAATCTATCCAAGTAGTATATACCTGGGTTTTCAAAATGAATAAATAAAAAGAAGAAAAAAACCAATACATAGGGGTAATTTTGTCATTTTGCCAAAAGTCAAAAGTCAAATTCTACTTTGGTCGAGTATGGTAATTAAAATCAAACACATGGGGAGTTTTTAGGAGTTAAAATAACACAGGGGTTTTTTTGGGAGTTAGACAAAGCATAGGAGGTATTTTTGTCTTTCACCCATATAAATATCATGTAGTTATCTAATAAAAGTCTCCAGATAACCATTCTTAACTATTGTATCAAGTTGATCTTCACATCCCGTTTGAGGAGATGTATCATATAAATATCATGTAGTTATAGTAATTGTTTTTGCTCATGATAAATTATGTGGTGGACTTTTGAACCAAAACTGAAATGATTTCTAACACGAGGATCGTTACTGTAAAATGGCATTGGACAATAATTTCGTCGATCTTTGCAGCAATGCAAAAGAGCCGGGGAGATTTACAATAGGATGCAGAGTTGATTTAGTTTGGTACTGTTCCACACTTACTGAAAGTACGACAAAACCGGACACAATCTGGAGATCCGATCCCAACCCAAATTCTCGAGTACTAGATCAAGACCGGACAAAACTCGGATCATGGTAATAAATGATTGCGATGGTTATAGTAAGGGGATTAGTCGGGTCAACCAGTTTATTCGATACTTTCGTGGGCAAAAAAGCGCGAACCCAGGGGCGTTACAATATGCAATTTGAAATTTGATGATAAAAAAAATTGAAATAGGTTAGCCATTTGAAATTTAGATTAATTAAAAATTGTATTTTTTTAGGGTTTAAAATTTGAGAATGATTTAATAATTTTTTAGACGCGTCAGAAATATTACGTCTCTTAGTATGAATTTGAATAAGAGTTTGCTCTGTGAGAAGATCAGTTCATCCAAAACCCGACTTTGTCACATAATTGTAAAGACTAGTACATCCTAAATTTGAATTCGTCATTTTAGGATAGGCTATCTTTAACTTTTTACTAGACCAATCAATAATATGGAAGCATGATAATTGATATTATTCTTCATGCACAAGAGGAGATGATTTTTTTTAGCTCATACAATGTCAGAGTCATCTTTGTAATCAGCGCTATAATTGGGTTTATTATTGTAATTGTGTATCGTCATGTCACTGTCCTTTTACCCAATTCACTATAATTTCTAATCTTTTCAATGGAAGTGTGATGTCATTACGCATGCATGCTTTTTTGGTTTTCAATTATTATTTGTTATAATTTTATTCACAACAGTTTCAGGCCATCTCCAATGGTAGGAGCACGGTCAAGGCTTTGGAGTCCTGGGGCTGTCCCTGCCTCTGCTCTGCATGTTCGTCTCCAATGCAAGGCTCTGAACCCCATTTACTTTCACTTTAATTTCTTCCTCACTTTCACTATTATAATAATAATAATAATAATTTTATTTTTAATATTGATATTAATAATAATGATAGAAATAATAATAATAACTATTTTAAATATATAATTAAATTAATAGTCATATAATAATAATATTTAAATATTAAATTCAAAGAGAGTTGATAATAATAAAATTAAAATTGATTCATGAGAGGAAATACAACAAACAAGAAGGAAATACAACAATTTGAATATTAATTTACTTATGAATTTACTTATCTTGTTAATTTAAGTATGTATTTAAATATTTCTTAACTTAAGTATTAATTTAAATTATTTGTATAAGTGTTCAATTATATTTTAAACTAATTCGATATTTTCAAAAATATATAGCCACCACCAATAGTGTAATCAAATGATTAAATTTTTAATTATAGTAAAAGAAATTAAGATAAAATGTTTAAAAGAAATAATTAATTTTAAATATTAATTACAATTCTAATTAAACATTTTAATTTACAATTCTAACTAATTTATGAATTTAAATATTTTAATTACAATTCTAATTAATTATTAGTGATTTGTCCATAAAAGTAAATTTAATTTTAATTATATTAAATAATTCAATTAAAAATTGGTGGCTATATATTTTTATTAAATACTAGCAAATATACCAACAAATTTTATTAAATAATTTAATTCTACACATTTAATTTAATTTAGGAGGAATATACTTACAATTCTACACATTTAAATAATTCAATTCTACACAAATAAATGAAAAAATAAAAAAAATAAAAAAAAAATCGATCAAGTGGCTGAGTCTTCTTCCTTCATTTTCACGTGGCCCCGAGCCGCAACCAGGGCCAGCCCTCCCTCCGCCCCATTTCCGCCCCCTTCCCGCCCCGCCCCACAGCCCATGTCAGTGGAGACCACTTCCCCACCCACCCCGAGCCCAACCATCTCCATTGGAGATGGCCTCAAGGTTGAGGGAACTTTTGTTAGTTGCTCTTAAGTTAATAGATTCAAATTTCAAACATATTTGCTGCATAAGTTTGTGAATCACCATTCATCTACCTCTTTATATATGAGATTAAAGTTTTAAATTTATATACCATATGTCAGGGATAATGTAAATCCTCATGTCACAAAGAACCCATATAATTGCACAAAAGAAATTACAATATTGGTTTCTTTATTCCCTTATTCCTTTAATTATTATTTATTAGAGAAAATAATTTCAAGTTTTGAAATTTGTAACACGTTGAATAAACATTTGTTACAATAGTTTTAATTTGATAATAACAATGTGGCAACCAAAAAATGTTTTGATTAGAAAGGTCTGACCCCCTATTGAATGATGTCTACCAAATAATGGACCAGCTAAAACTTCTTTCTTTTATTTATATGAATATGGACTAGCCCACAATCAATTTGGGCCTACCATAATAATGGCAACTAGGGCCGTCAATGGGGCGGATTTTAATCCGGATCCAATATGAATTCGGTCCGACTTATTAGGATAATTGTCCGATTAGTGATCTGATGGACCTGATCCGATTAAGAAGATCTGTAATCCGAATTATATGGAGCGCATATGGATATAGGCTGATCCGATCCGTTACATATCCGTATCCGATATATATTACTATATGTTGTTTATAAATTATGTATTTAAACCAAAATAAAAATAAAACTATCTATGTTCCATTAAAATCTTTTACTATATTAAAAATAATCTTAAAAAGAAATGCACGAGAGATGTTGCTGGACTGGCCTGATAACT
This sequence comes from Penstemon davidsonii, assembly GCA_034814905.1. Taxonomy (NCBI): domain Eukaryota; kingdom Viridiplantae; phylum Streptophyta; class Magnoliopsida; order Lamiales; family Plantaginaceae; genus Penstemon; species Penstemon davidsonii. Next base: position 10,100,762 of record JAYDYQ010002685.1, on the reverse strand, counting down.
AATTGGACCTACAACATATTAGTTTATGCTATTTAATAAGAAAAATCAAAATACTAACCATTCATCCTTCAATTTTTATCTTCTCCTCCATTTCTCAATATTGAGTTTTCTTCTTCTTGGTCGCAGTTTATATATTTTTTACTTATATTTTTGTTTATTCCTTTTGTTCTAATTTTAATCGTTTATATTTGCCCACCATATTCCATCTTCTACAATTTTCAGGCAATAGTTTTTATGAGATAAGTATAATATTACATTTTAATTCATGATTGTGGAATCTGCAAGAAATTTGGAGGAAAACGAAAAAAATAATTTATTGTTAAATGTGTTAAATGGATCCGGATAATTTATCCGGATCCGGGATATCCATCAGATTCGGGTCCGGTTGCTAATATTCAAGATCCGCTCGGATTCAGATCTGGATAGAAGAAATGGAAATCGGACTCATATTCGGATCTGCCCTAAACCGATCCGAGTCTGGCCCATTGACAACCCTAATGGTAACCAAACAGTCCCTTACTAATAATTCGAGTTAAATAATTTCATGTTAATTTAATTAGGGATGTCAATGGGTCGGATTCTGGTCGGATCAGGCTCGTCCAGATCCGACTCCATTTTATATCGGATCGAATTATATTTGATTCGGATCTTGCTCGAATTGTGTTCGGATCTAGATTTTTTGAATCCAACGGATCTTGGTCGGATTTTACCAGATATCGGAACTTTTTCGGATACAATAAATTTTCATTTAAAAAGATAAATTAATATTTTTTCCTAAAACAAGTTTATTAACTTTTCATTTTTATTTAATTTTAGCTCACATGTTCAATTTTTTTTACTATATTCATATTTTTAGAACGAAAATATTGGTTTAAATAAATTTATAAACGAGTTATAAATTACCATCTTCTTAAATTGACGGTGAAATATTATTAATGATACTTACTTTTGTAAAATATTATGTATATATATTTTTCTTTTTATTTATTGTCGGATACGGATCTGTAACGAATCGGATCGACCTAAATCCATATTCGCTCCATGAGTTTCGGATTATGGATCTTTATAATCAGATCAGATCCATCGAATTTCTAATCGGACAATTATCCTAATAAATCGGACCGGATTCGGACGGATCCGGATTGAGATCCGCCCCATTGACAGCCCTAAATTTAATGTTGAACCTGTTCCCAAACACACCGGAAATCAGAAAGCGTTTATTACAGTGATTAACGGTGTTGATCCCATAGTCATCCTCGTATTCCCGTATCCGATTTGTTCCGCCTCAATTTAGGGTTTAAGTAAGTAGTAAACCTTGTTCCACTATTCACCTTTGTAAGATTTAGCTCTAGTTTAGGTCTCTGTTTCTCAATTTCAGATCTAATGGCTGCAAACAACACCCCATCCGAATTTGAGAAAGACCAGGTACTTTCTTTAAAACTAAAATGAGGTAGGTTTTATGTAAAGCCTTTCTTTTTATGGGATTTAATTTTTATGTTATTTACAGATAATTGGGATGATGGAGAAGGAGATGGAGTACAGGGTGGATATGTTTAACAAGTAGGTAACCCTGCTTTTGTGTTTGTGAAAATGCCCCATAGAAAAAATCTTGAATTGATAGCATTTATGCAGTGCAGTTTCTGCAAAACTAGTTTGAATTGAAGGCTAAGTATATATCTCTTATTATTTGTATCAAATAACTATTTCTTAAAATCTGGCTTATGAGCTGCAGAAAGATGGAAAGGTTGAAAACTTGAAGATTTTAGAATATGCTACTAAGGAAATATAACTCATTATGATCTTTTAATATGGTCAAAAAGTAACTTTTCATAATGTTTTTATTTGATGATGCCTCCTTCCTAATTTCAGGCTTACGCACACATGTTTCAACAAGTGCATCGAGAGCAAGTATGTTTTTCAGATTCGTGCTTTTTTTAATCGTATGATTTTGATAACTTTGTAACACTTTTTTGTTTATTAGAATTCTTAAAGCAGTTACCTGATGGGAGTAAAAAATTTCATTTTCAGGTACAAGGAATCTGAGTTAAATATGGGCGAGAACAGTTGCATCGATCGTTGTGTTTCAAAATATTGGCAGGTAATTAGATGGCTTACGCTCTTCAGCTTGATTTCGTAATAGTTTGTGTGCATGTCTGCTTTTTTGTCATAAGCTTCAGAGTTTGCAAATGTCATGGAATTTAGGGCTCTACAACTTTTTAGCAAGTCCGATTTGTTACTTGTTATTAATGTGCTCTATGAGAATGAGAACAATATACATGTGGTGGATTACAATTTTTGGCTTAAGGGGTCTATAGAAATATTTAAATAGGATTTACTGGTGGGAAGTTGAGATAATCATTCATTTCAGGTATCATTGTCCAAACAAAGATGTTATTATTGTCATTGTTAATGGTCAAAATTGGACAATTTAATGGTAGCTCTATTACAGATTGATGGTTTGCATTACAATATTGCATTAACGAATTCAATTTACTAGTGTAGATTTTGCAAACTCTGCAAGTGAGGATTCATTATTGCTTTTAGGATAGGAATGACCACTTCAAACTCATCAATAATGATGAATACCATATTTGGGCCTATTGTTAGTTTTAGTGGCACATAGTGATGCAGAGCATGACAAAATTTACTAGTATTTGAGTAAATTGAAAAAGGATGGTCATTCGTAATTTACAAAACATGGGCTATATCTATTAGTTTTAATTATCAGGGTATTATGATAATTTTCAAACTTTCAGTACATTATCTGAGTTATTGGGTGTTAAAAGGATGTTCATTCGTATTTGAGTCCTAGCTCCTGTGATACTGACTTTGAGGTTATTTCATTCGTAGTTTGTATTTAGGATGTAAGTCTTTTTTTCCTTCAAACAGAATTCTTTTAGATTTATATTGTGATTTTTCTACCTTTTTTTGGGCAAGAATTTTTTTTTTCCTTTCTACTTTTTAAGAGTTCACTATTATGAATATCTGTTGTTGTCTGACTTTGAAATAGTATATTTTTAGCATTAAACAAATTTGCTTTAAGTTGTCGAGTTTCTCTTTTGTTAATAATCTTTTCTTATTAGTGATAAGAAAAAAAGCTTTCCTTGTACATTGAGAGTGTGTGTTTAGATGTGTGGCGAAGACCTATACTTATCTTGGAACATAATCATTCAACTATCATTCGTAGAATTAATTAGCACTTGATCCATGTTTCTTGTTTGATGAAAGTTATACCAGTTTCTCTCAACTGGCCCTATCTTTGGTTCAGTAGAGTTTTATATCTCATAACGTGGTCGGTTCATCCCAGCAGAAAACTTGAATGCATTTTTTTCCTTTTTAAATATTATTTCCTTCAATTTAAGCCTTCTACTATTGAAGTAATTTTGACATGTACATCAAAGTTTGGTCTAGGTTTTTGCTGAAGTAAATGCTATATATAGTTGCTATTCATTTATCCCTTAACATTAAATGACCAGTTTTTCATAATAGTAGTTTTGTAAATTATGTGAAATTCAAAGCCTTAACATCTTCACAAGTAGACGTTATCTTTATATTTTTTTATTAAATTCAGTATATCAATCTGAAACCTCTTTCTTCTTTGTGGGGAGTTTTGGTTTGAAAACTTACTGAATAGTGCTACATAAATCCCTTCATTTGACTGCTTTCATCGAATTACTGCAGGTGACAAACTTAGTTGGCCAACTGCTTGGAAATAATCGACCTCCGATGTAAAGGAGAATAGGAGATATATTTTCTCTAGCTGTTTTTGTTGAGATGGATCTGTTGTATTCGGCAATCAAGTGCAACTTGAGCAAATAAAAAGCTTACCTCTGTCTTTCTGGTATGCTAAATTACATCGTCAATCTTTTAGATGTAGAATATTTGCTTTATTGTATCAAGTATGAAAATATTTTTTGAATCACATGAAACTGATCTCAAGGATTAGGTAAAAACATTTAATGGTTTCTATCTCTATGAATCCGTACTTATTTCAGCTGCTAGTTTCTCGACTTGCTATAGTTGTGGTTCACGAGTGAAGATACATTGGAATAAACTTTTTTACTTGATTTTTGCAGTCAAGAATTTGTATGCAATAGTTTTGGTGCACGTTTCAAGGGAGTCATGAGACCAAGCTTTGTTTTGGGAATTGAATTCTTTGATTTTTCTTGCCATTTTTTTGGACTGTGGCTTTTTTGACATGTGAAAGTAGAAACAGTCTGAATTTTTTTTTGATCCCATAAGTTGGAAAGTGGTTATTTGCTATTATGATCACGTTTGAAATTATAAATGGAAGAATTCTTGCAATTGAGAAATCTAATAAAGCTTTTTTTACCAAGTCTCAAATATTCAAATAACTAGATAATTATAAAAATAAAAGAAAAGAAAGAAACACCTAGATGAGCTTTAATTCAATAAAAAATCTGGCAGTAGTGACATGCTAGTTATGCGAAACCTGCATGATGCTATTGTGTAAAATATTTATTGTTTAGAATTGCCTCCATTCTATTTGGGACAAAAATGCTAATATAGAGTAATTCGTGCAAAATATTAAATTATGAAGGCCAAATTCGGTGAGTTAACATAGTTTGGGAAGAAAATCAAAATCAACAATTAGTTTGGACGAATTTTGTAATTTTGCCTATTAGTCCGTGCTGGAGTTGTTTGTCACATAAAGTTCAAGATTTAGCATATGTGCCGCCAACATGACAACTTAATGGTAGCTTCAGTAAAAGTATTTAATGGTGTAAGGTTCTTCGAGCAAAATATTAAATTATGCGACAATGATACCACTTAAGATGAAAACCAAAACGACAAGTTTGGTACACGAAATTTGTTTAGTACATATAAATGAAAATTGGTCACGGGTGATTGATACCTAAATCCGTACATAGTTTTATTTATCAGTATCATCATATCAAAACAAAGCAACAAGCCCAACTAATTTCACAATAGAATTATTTCTTCATTCTAAAATTACGCGACCTTTGGTTTGTATCCCGAATATCCAGGTCGAGCAAAGGCTTTGAAAACCTCAATCATTTTATCCTTAGGAGGTAGATTATCCTTGATGAAACTGTGACTAATGTAGCCATCAATCCATTCACATAAATTTGGGTACTTGTCTTTTGTCAATAGTTCAAGTCCCACTATCTCTTGAAGGATTCCAAACCAATATCCAATAAAATTTGCAGAAATATCAACTAGTCCAATATTGTCTCCCCCAAAGAATTTCTTACCCTTTATTTCTTCCTCTACAAATTTAAGTAGTTGGGCTGCTTCTTCCTTGGCCTTCTCTCCTTCCTCTCCCGGGCTCGAAAAAGCTTTCCACATTGCAACCGCGCACTATAAATTCATAAGTTCATCATTAATTCATTTATATTATGGAATGTCCAACTCATCTTAAAACTTGAGCTGATAGTGAGAAGAGACATTAATTAAAAAAAAAAATTACTTAACATGTCATTGAAATGTAAGAGGTATATATTTTAATAAAGTCAAAAACATGAAATTTAGAAACATGAAACTTAATCTTTTCGTGGGTCAGATTCTGATACCATATTGAACGTTCTAAAAAAACAATGACATGAAAATGGATTGGAATTACCTTTTCATCAATGAACTTGACCCAGAAACGAGCCAAAGCTCTTTCATACGGGTCTTTGGGCAGAATGGATGGGCCTTCCCAAGTCTCGTCGATGTACTCGATTATGACCGAAGATTCGACAATGGGTTTGCCATTATGCAATAGTACAGGGGCTTTTTTGTGAATTGGGTTGTACTTGAGAAGCAAAGGAGACTTGTTGCTTAGATCTTCTTCTATGAATTCATATTCAACCCCTTTCAGTTTTAGGGCCATTTCAACCCTCCAGCTAAATCGGCTGTACCAACATCCGAATAGCTTCACTTCTGACATTATTTTATTTCTTGGTTTTTCAGAATTCTGATCAATAGAACTTTGTGTGTATTTTTTTATGGGTCTTTGTTTTGGTTGAGGAGCTCTTCTTATAGAGTGAAGCTAGCTTGTTCATTAAGACAGAGTAATAAAGAAATGTATGTAGTTTGACCATTTCATTTACAATTAGGGTGCTTATAATTAATTGACAATGGGCATGTTTGTTTGGTGTTTCCCAGAATTTTTTCGTGTTTGGGAAATGCCAAACAAACATGTTTTCTATTTTCCGAAATAAAATTTTCATCCATTAATTTTCTCAAACTACTCTCTCAAAAGTCAAACAAACAACAATTTTTTTATCTCTAAACAAAACCTATACAAACTCTACTTTGATTTGACATAAAGTAACCTATCTCTTACACAATTTATTTCACATAACAAACATGATTTGACATAAAGCCTTACACATCTTACACCTACAACCCAACTCTTCCAAAAAAATCTACACCTACTTTATTTCTCAAATCACTCTCTCAAAACCCAAACAAACAACATTACGCAAATCGAAATTATTTCACAAACCTCCACTACTCTCCCAAACTACTTTCCCAAACGCCAAACAAACAGGCCCAGTACTTTTTTTTCAATCTTTATATCATAATATTGATTAATTACGCTTGCATACAATGAAAGTAAAATTTATGAATGAATAACTACCATTTAATAAGATCAGTATGATACTAGAATATATAATACATACATTTTTTATGGGACTTGAATCCAAAAACTTATGGCTTTTATGAAAGAGCTCTACTCCTTTTCAGTTTGGTTTCAAAAATTAATTTAAGAGCCTTCGTGAAACTTTTGAACTCTACTTGAATTGATTCAATAGAATAATATTGGAATCATAAATATTATATTGTGTATGAATTGAAATAATGACGATAATTGTATATGTTATGATTTTGATAATAATTTAAATTATTAAGAATATTGAGACCTTGGTTTAAGTCCAGATCTTTTCAAACTCCCTACTGAATAAGTTTAGACCAGACCGGCCAAACCTTTACCAATAATAAGTCTTAGGGTCTATTTGGATGGGTTTTAGCTCGGTTTTATGAGTGTCGGTCTAAAAAAAAAATTTGGGTTGTTTCAATGAAACTTTTGAAACCTCATTTGGATGAGTTTTGGCTGTTGGGTTTTGTGGTTTAAATAAATTGAAATCTCACTTGGATTGAGTTTAGATGTTGGGGGTTTAGGGGAAAAAAAAGGTGGTAGTGTCAAATCAATGTATTTTTTAGTGAGATTTTGGGAAAAAAGTAGGTGGTAGGTGTCAAATCAATGTTTTATAGGTTTAAATAGTTTGAGTGTGAGTTTCTGAATAAGTTTTTGATGATTTTATGGGTTTGACGAATATTCATTTGAAAGGATTTTGGCTTGGACGAAACCCACGAGACCTGGCCAAAACCCATCCACATACACCCTTAGGCTCTCGAAATTCAGGAATCACAGTTTTGCCACTATAATAAGATTTAATTGGCATTGATTTTGGAGTATGCCACCATTAGCAAAAGTCACGAAATTTCAAAACAAGTATATTATTTTCTAATTAAAATGTTGTCTGCATTTGCTTCATGCATAATTAAATACTCCCTCCGTTTTTGTTTTTTTTTTTTTTATTTGTTGCTTTAGCAAACTTTTCTTGTTTACTTTTATTTGTCGCTTTATGATTTCAATGTAAAATTAATGATTTTTTTTTTTTATCAATTTTACCCTTCTTATTAATATTTGCCATTAATGCTAATTAATACCAAGATTATTTGATTAAAAGGGTATTTTGGAATTTTTTTCAAACAAATGATTATTTATGACATTCCTTAATTTGTGTGCAATCCTCCAAAGCGACAAATAGAAAATAACGGAACGAGTATAATAATGGGATTTTTGTCAACAAAATAAAAGAAGATTTAGGGCCTATTTGGATGGGTTTTGGTTCGGTTTCGCAGGTCTTGGTTTAAAAAAAATGGTTTGGGTGGTTTCGATGAAACCTTTGAAACATCATTTGGATGGGTTTTAGCTGTTGAATTTTGTGGTTTGAATAATTTGAAACCCCATTTGGATTGAGTTTGGATGTTGGGGTTTAAGGGAAAAAGTAGATGGTAGGTGTCAAATCAATGTCTTTTTAGTGAAATTTGGGGAAAAAAGCAGGTGATAGGTGTCAAATCAATATTTTATAGGTTTGAAGAGTTTGAGTATGACTTTCTGAATAGGTTTTTGATGGTTTTATGGGTTTGTCTCAATCTCGCAAAACCCGTGAGACTGGGCCAAAATCCATCCACATACACCCTTAGATCTTCATGAATATATTAGGTGATGAATCAAGTTAAAATTAAATTTCCCATTGATTAGTTTGAAGGCGGCTACCAATGGAAGAAGTACTCCAAATTTGAATTGGCTACAATCTAATCTAATCTAATCTAATCTTATCTTGTACTACAAGTGTTGGATTGATGTTGGCGGCCACCAATCTTATCTTATTCCTACCTATTAGTAATACTGGATTGCTAATTTGATTTACATTTGCGCGTCCGACGTTTTATTGAGAAGTTAAATACAGTTTACCCCCTTAATATATTTTATCCCATCAAAGTTTATTAGTAAAAGTTTTATTTTTTCTTGTCCAAATTACTTTTCTCCTTCATGTGTGCAAATTTTTGTTAGTTTTAACCTCATAAAAAGTTTGTTCTTAAGCTCATACTTTACATTCAATTATATTTTTCTTGGTGATTTTTTTCTATACTTCTTACATAAAAAAGGTTCCGATTATCGTTTTACTAATTATTATATAGTTACATCCGTTATTATTTCACTGGCTCTTATATTTATATCCTTCATTATTCAATCGATTATTATATTTTTGCCTTCATTATTATTGTAACAATTGCCATATTATATCATTATTATTTAAAGTTTTAGTAGCTTTTTTTTATCGTCCCTATCATATGAATTGGTGCAGGTTTCAAACATTTAGTTATTGTTTTTGCCCGGTTTTGTTGTTGTTGCAATACAATGTTGTCTTTTTTGTTGTTGTTTTTGTTCGGTTTTCTGTGATATTTTGGACCCTGTTTTTCTTATTTTTTGAGGGCCTAAATAAATCGTGATTATCCTAACCACCTTTCAAATAAAAAACACTATTTGCTCATTTTCATTATTCCAACCCACCTGATAAATTGTTTTTTGTGCGTTATAGTTAAAATTATATCTTGATATCTACTTCAAATAGATGGTTAAATGTGATGAGCTCATTATACGATGTACAATTCATTAATTGAACTGCATTCATGTAGCTTTACTAAGATTGTTATAGATGAAGACCTTGTTGCTTTCCTAAGACCTTGTAACTGTGACGCCCCGACTAAAAATTACTTAATTAATATTTACATATAAACTTAGTAAATTTACATAAGTTGGTTTTTACAAAATATAGGTTAATAGCAGCTATTTTACATATATATGCGCTTCATAATTTCTAGTTTAATGCCGACGAGAATCCTCCTGGCTTCTACGCTATATCCGAGAATCTGAAAATAAGTAAAACACATTACGTAAGTTGACTTGCAACTTAGTGAGGTGGGTGTGCGTGATTCAAATAATTTCAAAGAAAAGAGCAACAAATGCCGTATAAAGTAAACAAAACAGGTATTAATGTACAGTATAAAAGGATACGTTTCGGTGTCCGCCAATTTCCAAGGCTTGCTCCCCAAACACACCTTATAACTCCTCCAATCACACCTTTTGATTTTTCCCCATACACACCTTATGCATGACTAGTCAGTGCACTCAAAAACGACTTCGTATATCCAAGAGACCCTGTTCTCTCGAATATACGAGCCAGGCCAGGGGCTCATGATCGAGTTAATAGCCCGTGCTATTCAACTTAATCACATAACCGCACAAGCCAAATGGGCCCAAAACAACAACAGATAAATAATTAACATAATCAACTTTTTATCCGAGTGAGATAAAGTACTACACCCGGATAATATCAATTCAACATAGAATTATAGCAATCAACAATTAACACATTATCATATTCCAAATTTAAATTGCAAAATCAGCCCCTTCTAAATCACACGTCAATTACCATGCATCAAACCACCAAAAATTACATATAATAGCAATTTCCTACCATTTTAGTTATAGATGGACATTTTATTCCAACCCTTTTTAAAAGTTATGGAATTATCAACTACTTGATTAAAAGTTTATCAAAGTAGTAATTTTATTTGTTGAATTCTTAAAGTTTAAGAGAATTATTACTACAATTAACGAATATAACTAAACTTTAACGCACTTAAATAACGATGAGTCGAGATTAACTCCTCGTTATTTAGACTCCCACGCTCACCTTTTTCACCGGAAACTCGGATTATCAAAAGCTCGAATTACTCCAAACGATCACCTTCACTTTCTCCCCAAGTTTCCTATTTTTCCTCAACTTTTTTCTCACAATTTTCTTTCCTCTCTTTCACGTACACTACTTGGGTTGAATGTGTTATATTAATTTTTTGTTCAAGAATGAGAATAAGTAGTATTTATAGTAGTAGTTAACCAATCAAATTAGGCCAACTTTGCATACATGTGTAAGTTTGCATGTTTCCACTAATATTTAGAAAGAAAATTGATAACCAAGTGTCCCATGAGTTGTCTCCATGAGGATTAACCACATTGTTAATTTATGGCGAAATTGCAAAAAGACCCCTGTAATTTTTGAAGTTTTCATTTTGACCCTAAAATCTCAAGAAATGCACAATCAAGTCCCAACTAAATTTCCAATACTTAATTAAATTTTTGGCTTTGGGTTAACTTTTTTTTTTTTTTTTTTTTAAATTTTAAAAGTAATATTTTTGGGGTTTTTACAATCTCCCCCCCTTAAATGAATTTGGTCCCCAAATTCGTACCTGGAACTTGGAACAGTTCTGGATAATGTTTACGCATTTCTTCCTCTAGCTCCCATGTAGCTTCTTCGATGGCGTGACTTTTCCATAATATTTTTACCAAAGGTATCTTCCGATTTCGTAGTTCTTGAAATTTTCGATCTAGCACACGTACGGGTCTTTCTTCATAGTTGTCAAATTTTCATGAAGTTGTAATTGACGATAATCGAGCACATGGGACGGATCAGGATGGTATTTCTTCAGGAGAGATACATGAAAAACGTCATGAACTCTTCCCAAATTTGGGGGTAAGTCAAGTCTGTAGGCAACAGCCCCAATCCTTTCCAGGATTTCAAATGGTCCAACATATCGTGGACTAAGTTTTCCTCCTTTTCCATGTTTTATCAATCCTTTCTTTGGTGAGACTTTAAGGAAAACTTCATCTCCGACCTCAAACTCTAGAGGTTTTCTTCGACGATCTGCGTAGCTCTTTTGTCTACTCTGGGCGGCTAGCATTCGTTTTTTGACAGTTTGAATAACTTTCTCCGCTTCTTGGAGTAGATCCAAATTGACTTGAGTGGTCTCAAGTGATCGCACTTGGCGTTCATCTAGGTCCCAGTGAATTGGGGATCTGCATTTTCTTCCGTATAAGGCTTCAAATGGGGCCATCTGAATAGATGCTTGATAGCTGTTGTTATAAGTGAACTCCACCATCGGCAGATGTCTGTCCCAACTGCCCTTGAAGTCTAGGACGCAAGCACGAAGCATATCTTCAAGCGTCTGGATGGTTCGTTCAGACTGGCCATCAGTTTGAGGGTGAGCGGTAGTGCTGAATTGTAACTGAGTTCCAAGAGCTTCCTGAAGTTTTCTCCATAAGCGTGATAGAAACCTCGGGTCTCGATCAGATGTGATATCTTTTGGTACACCGTGCAAGCGGATGATCTCGTCTTTATATAGTTCTGCTAGCTTATCCACCGTAAAGTTAATGCTGATAGGTATGAAATGAGCCACTTTAGTAAGTCGATCGATGATGACCCATACTGCATCGTGTTTGGCTTGGCTCCGCGGTAGGCTGGTGACAAAATCCATGGTTATAGATTCCCACTTCCATTGTGGTACCGGCAAGGGTTGAAGTAAACCTGATGGTCTTTGATGTTCAGCTTTTATTTGTTGGCATACTAGGCATCGTGAAATGTACTCAGCGATTTCTCTTTTCATATTATGCCACCAGAAGTGTTGCTTCAGATCTTGATACATTTTGGTACCTCCAGGATGGATGCTGTATCGCGATCGGTGGGCTTCTCCGAGGATGCGTTCTTTTAAGTTAGGATTCTTTGGAACACATAGCCTTGTTTTGAATCTTAGTGTTCCAGTAGTATCCGTATGAAATGGTGAATCTGGTTTTCCAGGTAACGTCTGCTTTAACTTCTGAATTTCTTCGTCGCCATGTTGAGTTGCAACGATCTCTTCAAAAATACCAGGTTGGATTTGCAATCCATTAAAAAGTATGCCCATGCGTACTTTCTCGGGTTTCCATTTGCATGTTTCTTCCAACATTTCCCATTCCTTTGACATAAGGTGTGATACTTTAACTTTGCGGCTTAAAGCATCAGCTACTACGTTTGCCTTCCCAGGGTGATATTGTATTGAGCAGTCGTAATCGTCCAGGAACTCCATCCATCTTCTTTGGCGCATGTTTAATTCTTTCTGGGAGAATAAGTATTTCAAACTTTTGTGATCGGTAAAGATCACAAATTGTACTCCATAGAGATAGTGTCTCCACTTTCCCAGTGCGAAGACTACTGCTGCTAGCTCAAGATCATGTGTTGGGTAATTCTTTTCGTATGGTTTCAATTTACGAGATGCATAGGCGATGACCTTTCCATGTTGCATTAGTACACATCCCAAGCCGTCTTTTGATGCATCAGTGTAAACCACGAAGTTCTCTGTCCCTTCAGGTAAGGCTAATACCGGTGATGTTGTTAATCTTTTCTTGAGTTCTTGAAAACTGCTATCACAATTTTCGTTCCATACGAAGGGGGTCTTCTTTTGCGTGAGTCCTGTTAATGGTGTCGCGATCTTTGAGAAGTCTTTGATGAATCTACGGTAGTATCCTGCTAAGCCCAAAAAGCTGCGTACTTCGGTCACCGTTTCAGGTCGCTTCCATTCAATAATAGCTTCCACTTTTGATGGATCCACCGCAATTCCTTCTCCTGATATAATATGTCCGAGGAAAGAGACACGATCCAACCAAAACTCGCACTTGCTGAACTTAGCATATAGCTTATTTTCTCGAAGTACATGTAAAACTTTTTGTAGGTGTTCCATGTGTTCCTCTTCCGATTTTGAGTAGATTAGAATATCATCGATGAATACTACCACAAACTTATCCAAGAATTGTTTGAACACTCGATGCATTAAATCCATGAAGGCGGCTGGCGCATTGGTCAGTCCAAAGGGCATGACCACAAATTCGAAATGCCCATACCTGGAGTTGAGTGCCGTCTTGGGTATATCCTCCTCTTTGATTTTTAATTGGTAATATCCTTGTCTTAAATCCAGTTTGGAGAAAACTCGGGAGCCTTGAAGTTGGTCAAATAGTTCTTCAATATGTGGCAACAGATATTTGTTCTTGATAGTCACATTGTTCAATCCTCTATAATCGATGCACATTCTCATCGTACCATCTTTCTTCTTTACAAACAAGACTGGGGCTCCCCAGGGTGACGTGCTTGGCCTAATGAACCCCTGCTCCAATAATTCTTGTAGTTGTGTCTTAAGTTCCTTAAGCTCGGCTGGCGCCATTCGGTAAGGTGTTTTGGCGATAGGTAACGCTCCAGGAATAAGGTCGATTGTGAATTCCACTTCACGGTCTGGTGGTAGTGTAGTTAATGCTTCTGGGAAAACATCGGAGTATTCGGATACGATGGGTACCTCTTTTAGTTCACGTTTGTCTTTTGGCTTGTTAATTAGGTAAGCCAAAAATCCTTGCCCTCCCTGGGACAGTATCCGTCGGGCCTGGGTATCGGATAGTAGAGGTCCCTTCAAAAGTTTTTGGTTACCCCAAAAGCATACTTCAGGTTGGCCGGGTATGCGCATTGTTACCGTCTTAAGGTGACAATCTATTTTTGCGAAGTATGTAGAAAGCCAATCCATCCCAAGGATTACGTCAAAGCCTTGGATGGGTAAAGCGATTAAATTCGCGGGAAAATTGTTATTCTCAATATTAACACTACAATTTTTAAACACCGATCCCGTAACACATGAAATTCCCATAGGTGTGTTAACTTCTAAGTCGAAAGGCAAAGATTCCGGTTTAATTCCCAAATTCGACCCACACTTTGGTGTCACAAAAGAATGGGATGCACCAGAGTCGAATAAAACTTTGCAAGGATAGTTGGAAATTAAAATTGTACCTTCTACCACGTCAGGGAGTTCTGGTCCAGTGATGATTTCTCCCTCTATTGCAAAGGCTCGTCCAGGTACTTTTGGTTTCCCCACTTGAGATTGGTTGTTATGAGACTTCTTATTTTCCATTGGTGTTGGTGGATTTGACATCAAAGGACATTTGCTAACAAAGTGTTGACTACTCCCGCATCGAAAGCATTTCTTTGTTTTCTTCCAGCATCGATCTTCGGTATGTCCTTGTAAGTTGCAATAACTACATGTATGTTCTCGATAAGATCTTTCCCTTTTTCCCAAAGCTTGCCTTGGTTGTCCTCCATTCGGGCCCTGATTTCCTTTGAACGGTGGCGTCATTTTTGTACTTTCTCCCGATTGTTTGTTTTGTTGCCAGCTAGAGGGTTGGGGATAGTTCTTCTTTGTAGCCATAAATTGATAGCTCATTTCTGCTAAGTCGCGTTCGATTCGTAAAGCTCTTTCTACTGCTTTCGTGTACCTTTCGATATGATGCGACATTAGTCCTTGACGTATTTCTGGACGAAGTCCTCTAATGAATTTTCGTGTTCGCCTTGGCTCATCATTGTTCAAATGTGGAGCATACTTCACTAGTCGACAGAATTGTGCGTCGTACTGAGCGACCGTATTATTTCCTTGGCATAAGGCGTTACATTCGTCTTCTCGTTGTTCCCTTATAAGAGGTGGGATGTACTTATCATTAAATTCTCCGACAAAATTTGTCCACGTCTTTTCTACGCCGTTTTGGTCCCAAATGCGTCGTATAGATCTCCACCAATCTCGAGCTGCTCCTTCGAACCGAAATACTGCAAGAGAAACTTTTTGCTCTTCTGTATAGTCTAGAACTTCAAAGATATTTTCAATTTCTTCCAACCAGCTTTCCGCTTTCCGATCATCGGGATCCCCTTTAAATTTTGGTGGTTGGAAGTGAAGAAACCGATCAAGTAGTCGGTCTGAAGTTGCCGGGTTTTCCGGTATGGGGACAAGATTAGGAGTTGGATTTGTTTCTGGAGCTCGGCTGGTTGTGAGGAACTTGCCGGAGCTGAAGTTGTGGCTTGTATGGTTTGAGCTAACATTCCTATAGCCGTAAGCATTTGATCTATCTTTTCATGGAGGGATATGTTCTCAGGGTTATTATTCAAATCCATAGTAAAGCAAATAAGTTAGCTTGCTGCATTGAAAACCAATTACACATTAAAAACTAGTAATTAAACATTTAGGCCAGTATTTAAACAAAACTTTGAGACTATGCCGTAAGTCTCAATTTTTTTTTTTTGTTTAATTTAATATAGTTACATATATCGAAATATATTTTTAGCCAAAATTTTGAGACTGTATCATAAGTCCCAATACTTCTATATACACAAAAACAGCTGCTAAAGTATTCACATATTAGTATCTACACACTAGTATTTACACACATTAGCATATGCACATATTCACAAGCAAAACATAGTTTTCTTTGTTACTAAGGTCCCGTAACAGATCCTGCTGAGTTTTTTTTTTTTTTTTTTTTCTCTGAGCTGACGTCGTCGTTTTCTGCCATCTAATCATATCACAAAATTAACAATTATAAGAATAGTTAGTATTTATAATTCTCTATTTTACCTAACATTATTAATTTTACTATTCTTACATTCTTGTCTAGTTTCGGTTCACTGTTGATATACTATACTAATTCTAGGACATAAATCTTAGTTAGAACCACGTAGAGTCATGTGTGCAAGTTATGCTCAACTTATTTACTAGTTAAGATACTTAAGTGATGTAATGAAAGTTCAAAGTTCAAAGTTCAAAGTTCTAAGTTAAACTTTATCTTCTCCTATTCATATTCTTATGTTTATTAGGCCTTACAAGTTATATCCTATGCCGAGGACCATTTCCTGACTCGGAGCCTAAGCTCTGATACCATCTGTGACGCCCCGACTAGAAATTACTTAATTAATATTTACATATAAACTTAGTAAATTTACATAAGTTGATTTTTACAAAATACAAGTTAATAGTAGCTATTTTACATATATATAAGCTTCAAAATTTCTAGTTTAATGCCGACGAGAATCCTCCTGGCTTCTACGCTATATCCGAGAATCTGAAAATAAGTAAAACACATTACGTAAGTTGATTTGCAACTTAGTGAGGTGGGTGTGCGTGATTCAAATAATTTCAAAGAAAAGAGCAACAAATGCCGTATAAAGTAAACAAAACAGGTATTAATGTACAGTATAAAAGGATACGTTTCGGTGTTCGCCAATTTCCAAGGCTTGCTCCCCAAACACACCTTATAACTCCTCCAATCACACCTTTTGATTTTTCCCCATACACACCTTATGCATGACTAGTCAGTGCACTCAAAAACGACTTCGTATATCCAAGAGACCCTGTTCTCTCGAATATACGAGCCAGGCCAGGGGCTCATGATCGAGTTAATAGCCCGTGCTATTCAACTTAATCACATAACCGCACAAGCCAAATGGGCCCAAAACAACAACAGATAAATAATTAACATAATCAACTTTTTATCCGAGTGAGATAAAGTACTACACCCGGATAATATCAATTCAACATAGAATTATAGCAATCAACAATTAACACATTATCATATTCCAAATTTAAATTGCAAAATCAGCCCCTTCTAAATCACACGTCAATTACCATGCATCAAACCACCAAAAATTACATATAATAGCAATTTCCTACCATTTTAGTTATAGATGGACATTTTATTCCAACCCTTTTTAAAAGTTATGGAATTATCAACTACTTGATTAAAAGTTTATCAAAGTAGTAATTTTATTTGTTGAATTCTTAAAGTTTAAGAGAATTATTACTACGATTAACGAATATAACTAAACTTTAACGCACTTAAATAACGATGAGTCGAGATTAACTCCTCGTTATTTAGACTCCCACGCTCACCTTTTTCACCGGAAACTCGGATTATCAAAAGCTCGAATTACTCCAAACGATCACCTTCACTTTCTCCCCAAGTTTCCTATTTTTCCTCAACTTTTTTCTCACAATTTTCTTTCCTCTCTTTCACGTACACTACTTGGGTTGAATGTGTTATATTAATTTTTTGTTCAAGAATGAGAATAAGTAGTATTTATAGTAGTAGTTAACCAATCAAATTAGGCCAACTTTGCATACATGTGTAAGTTTGCATGTTTCCACTAATATTTAGAAAGAAAATTAATAACCAAGTGTCCCATGAGTTGTCTCCATGAGGATTAACCACATTGTTAATTTATGGCGAAATTGCAAAAAGACCCCTGTAATTTTTGAAGTTTTCATTTTGACCCTAAAATCTCAAGAAATGCACAATCAAGTCCCAACTAAATTTCCAATACTTAATTAAATTTTTGGCTTTGGGTTAACTTTTTTTT
Organism: Penstemon davidsonii; assembly: GCA_034814905.1. Lineage (NCBI taxonomy): Eukaryota > Viridiplantae > Streptophyta > Magnoliopsida > Lamiales > Plantaginaceae > Penstemon > Penstemon davidsonii. The sequence goes on along the minus strand of JAYDYQ010002685.1, from coordinate 10,083,129 downwards.
TTTTTTTTTTAAATTTTAAAAGTAATATTTTGGGGGTTTTTACAGTAACTTTATTAAGTTTGAGAGTGACGTGAAAAGTGTTGCATAAAAAGATAAAAGTATCATTAGGAGGATAAAGTGTCATAACACAGTAGGAGTAAAGTGTCACAATTATCATAACATAGGAAAAAAATATCACATTTATCATAACACAAAGGACAAAATGACATGTTTATATTAATATAGGGGGATAAAATGTTACATTTATTAGTAGACTGGGTCAAAGTATAGTATATAAGAGGAGTAGTTTGTCAATTGGTAATTTATTTAAGTTAAAAAATGTCAGAGAGACCGTATGAAATTTTTATATAATTATAGAGGGGTAAAGTGCTATTTTTCTAATATCAGGAAAGTACTATTTTTCTAATATCAGAAAATAAAATTAATATTACGCATAATGCAAGGGATAAATTGTCATTAACTGCATAATTTATTAGGCCCATTTACCATAGCCAGGACCTAATAGATGGCCCAAAAGTTGAACTTTATTTAGTAAACTATTCTATATTCTAAATGCCGAAATTTGTTTATCTATATCTATCTATTCTATACTTATTTTTTAACAATAACAATGTGAATAATTTAAGGTTTTTTTTTAAGACAAAAATGTCCTTACTCAAGTTGTAAAGTAACATTGATGAAATATGATAAATTTCCCCTAAATTTTCTCATCAAAAAATTTGTAGGAAAATATTTTAAGAATTTTTTTAATTTCCTTTCCTGCTAACCAAATACTATACAAGAAAATAAAAATTACCTTTTCAAAAATTGAAAAATAAAAGCATATTCAACACGTCAGTAAAATGTATAATTAAACATGGAGTCTCGTTATAATTATTTCCTAGATTATTAACTCCAAAAATTTAGAAATTAACTCACTTTTACAATTTTAATCTTCACTCCTATAACACATAAATATAAAACATACTATTATTTTTAATAGTTGCTAAAATATATATGTAAAATTATTAAAATGTATTATCAATTTATTTTTGAGTAAGAAAATATCATTTGTATTTGTATCATTTAAAGATTTAGTACAATATAAAATTCATAAAAAAAATTAAACTCTCTTAAATATCATAAAGGCTACACAAAAAAAAAATTATAGTAGAATCGCATTTTACCCGTGAATGAACAAACAATGCTTGTCTTAGGTAACTAAGTAATCTTTCTTTGTCCTGAGAAACAAAATATAAAGAATATCCAAAATCATGCATTACCACAAAATTTCATGGAAGTGAATTTTGTGAACACCGGTTAAGTAAGTGAAATAATGGGTGAAACCATGAAAGTGCCTGTAAAATAAATAAATATATGTCAAATCGATGAAAATCTCGATGACATTCATGAAAAAATAGAAATTGAATCGATAAAATCAGTGAAAAATGGGTGAAATATATGAAAAATGGGTTAAATCGGTGATAAATAAAAAGCTAAAGTTTGTGAGAACATGTGAAATCAATGAAAATTCAAGTGAAATTTGTCAAAAAATGTGAAATCAATGAAAAATAAGTTAAACTGATTAAAACGAGTAATATCAATAAAAAGAAAAAAGAAATAAAAGAGTTTAACCATAAAAATGGTGAAATCGGTAGAAAAAATTGTTTTTTTTTGTTTGAGAGGGAAAAACACTGGAGAATATATTATAATTGATGAAGAGACGGGTAAATTAGTAAAAATCAATGAAAATTGAATTAAACTAATTAATATAATAAGAAAAAATAGCTCAAGTTGGTAAGGATTTTTTTTCAAATGACAAGGTAAGAGATAATTTGGGATCTATTGAAAAGTAATTGAAGATGTATTGAGTTGAAAATTTGGTAAATACATGTGAAATCGATGAAAATTCGGATGAGATTTGTGAAAAAATGGATGACATTGGTAAAATGGTGAAATCAAACAAAAAAAATGATGAAATAGGTGAAAAATGAGAAAAATGGTGAAAAAGGCTAAAGTCGGTGAAAACATGTGAAATTGGTGAAAAAACATGTGAAATCAGTGGAGAACTTGTGAAAATTGGTTAAACGGGTAAAAACGAGTGAAATCAATAAAAATAAAATTATTCTACCATAAAAAACAAGGTCAAACCATTAGAAAAATGGTTTAAATCGAAAAAAATGAACAAATCGATGAAAAATGTGAAAAACACAATGTTTTCAGAACTGGACCGGACAATGAACCGATGAGCCGCCTGGCCACTGGTTCTATTGGTTGAACCGGTCAGACCACTAGTCGGACCGGATGACATCATAATGATATAATAAATATATTTAATTTTAAAGTATCTACAATATGCATAAAATTTAAATATTATCCTACAATTGATTAAAAATATACAAAACTTAGAATATATATAAATTAAACTATATAATATTTATATAACTTATATCATAATGGTAATATGATACTAACTAATAAGATCATATAAATATAATATGATTATATTTATTTAATTAAAAATATAAAAATATAAGTTAAAAATACAACAAACTAAGAGATTAATAAATTTTAAAATATAATTATGTATACATGTCTAATATTCAAAATTAGATTTGCATAATATATCTATTTGACTTTCAAACTTTGACACTCTTTATCCTAAAATTATATATATAGTTGGAAAGAAATATATTATAGAAAATCTTTTAATAAGAAATTATGTCATAAAACTAAAATTAGTTTTAATTTTCATTGATAATGTATAAAATATTTATGTGAGTTAATTATCATAATCTAATTTATAAGTAACTTTGGATCCAAGTTTTCTATAATTTATAATTTCTGTACTAAAAGTTCAGCAAAAATGATGTAGCTCATATGGTAATAATGTTATTTTTTATTCAAGAGGTTAAGTGTTCAAATTCCTCCTTCTACAATAGTTTTCAAATTATTTTTAATATTAAAAAATCGAAAAAAAAAGGGAAAATCAGAACTGGATTGAAGAGGTCCAAACCGGTGAATTCAACCCGGTTCAAACTGATTTTTTAGCTTACTGGTTTTAGGGATTAACCGGACAGGCCTCCGGTTTGCGATCGAACCGGCATTCCTAACATGTTGAAAATAGGTTGTGATCAATAAAAAAAATGGTAAAACATGTAAAAAAAATATTAAACCAGTAAAAACGGATTGCTAGAAGGCATTGCTACCATGTTGAAAGGTGAAGTTTTTTTTTTTGATAAAAGATGTTGAAAGGTGAAGTTGCAATGGTAAGATTTGGGCTTGCTAGAATGCATTTCTCATTCTTGTATGTGTGTTATTGTAGATATCAAGATAGACCCAATTCTTTAATATTCACTCTCCTTCATTTTCACTGGTCTCAGACGTCTGAAAATAACTATGCATCCATACACACAAAAACTAAGAGACTAAATTCCTAAAAGTGGGTTTTACATCATCAGACAAACTGAAAGAGTACTCTATCTACTTTTGTTGAAACATTATAAATTTATAATGCATAGCCCATTTTTCTTGGGTGCGTGAAAAAATAGGAACCCCCGAAAATGACAGTTTGGGGAGGATAGCAGAGTATAACAAAGGATAATGGTGTGCATGAGTGCATTTGTTCCTTAAACTTGCTTTCACTCCCAGTGAGAAATATGTAAATTAATCAAAAATATTTTCCCAGTCACTGAATCTGCTAACATATTCTTTGGGAAAATTAATTTTTTGGTACCATAAGATAAACCTACTTGCAATTTTGGTATCATTGAATATGAAAATGCAAATTTGATACTATATGATAGGTTTTCATTGCAACTTTGGTACGACGTCCAATTTTTCTCCAAAGTTAATGATAATTTACCCCCTATAAAATACATAATGTTCTATTTACCGTTTATGATTTAAAAAGAAGCTACCCCCTGTAATTTTGTAAACGTTTCACACCGCCTCCCTGATATTTTATATAGGCGGCACTTTATCCACTTTTATTGTGATAATGTGGCATTTTACCCCCTTTGTTATGATAAGTGTTGCAATTTATCCCTCTATGTTAATAGTTTTCATGCCTACTCTCAATTTCGGCAAGTGAGTTACACTCTTCGGCTGAAAGGGGTAAATTGCTTCATTAAATTTTTTACAGGGGCAAATTGAACATTATGCATTTCATAGGGGGTAAATTGTCATTAACTGTGGAGAAAAATTGAATTTGGTACCAAAATTGCAATGAAAATCTATCATATGGTACCAAATTTGTATTTTCGTATCTAATGGTACCAAAGTTGCAAGTTAGCCTATCCTGTGGTACCAAAAAAAGCATTCTCATTTTGTGTTTTTGGCTGAAATTGTTGCCCACAATTTGGTTCTTGTTTGTAATTGAAATCATTGTTGCAGGACTGGACATGTTTCAGCTTTAGAGAAATAATGGATGCTGCTGATAAGATTAAAGGCACGGTATATATTACTTGACTATTTACAGAAATTCTTTTAAGTATTTAGGACTTGTACGAAAACTGGAAAAGATTTAGTTTGTATCTATCTTAACAGTCTCCTACATGCTGGTAGGTTCACCTCAAGTTGTAAGATCTGCTTAAGAATTATGGAGCTTAGTTCTTGTAGTACAGAAATATGGAGATTTGCACATTCAGAGTCTAAAGATTTATTGTATAAATTCATGACTTAGGTCTTGATGTTAGGATGAATCCTATGTTGGAATTGAGATTGGATGTTGAATTTTGGAGGAAAAGTAAGGTGGTTTATATCAGATCGAGATTTATTATTATTTTTTTATTTTGGTTTCTCAATTCTTTAATCTCTTTTGACATAGTTAACATAGTTTGGGACGAAAATCAAAATCAACAATTAGTTTGGAAGAATTTCGTAATTTTGCCTATTAGTCCGTGCTGGAGTTGTTTGTCACATAATAAAGTTCAAGATTTAGCACATGTGCCGCCAACATGACAACTTAATGGTAGCTTCAGTAAAAGTATTTAATGGTGTGAGGAAATTTGAGCAAAATATTAAATTACGTGACAAAATTCGATAAAATGATATTGCTTAAGATGGAAACCAAAACGACAAGTTTGGTACACGAAATTTGTTTAGTACATATAAATGAAAATTGGTCACGGGTGATTAATACCTAAATCCGTACATAGTTTTATTCATCAGTATCATATCTAAACAAACTAATTTTACAATAGAATCCTTTCTTCAATCCAAAATCACACGAAATTAGACCTTTGGTTTGTATCCAGCTTCAGCAAAGGCTTTGAAAGCCTCAGTCATTTTATCCTTAGGGGGTAGATTATCCTTGATGAAATTGTCATTAATGTAGCAATCAATCCATTTACACAAATTGTCCAAACCAATATCCAATGAAATTTGCAGCAAAGTCAACTACTCCTATATTGTCTCCCCCAAAGAATTTCTTGCCCTTTATTTCTTCCTCAACAAATTTCAGTAGTTGGGCTGCTTCTTCTTTGGCCTTCTCTCCTTCCTCTCCCGGGCTCGAAAAAGCTTCCCACATTGCAACCGAGCACTACAAGTTCATAAGTTCTATCATTAATTCATTTTTATTATTGAATGTCTAACTCATCTTAAAACTTGAGCTGATAGAGAGAAGAGATATTAATTAAAAAAAAAATTACTTAACATGTCATTGACGCGTAAGCTAGAGGTATATATTTTAATAAAGTCAAAAACATAAAATTTAAAAATGGGTGACAAAGAGATTTTAATTAAATCTAAAACATGAAACGTAATCTTTTCGTGGGTCAGATTTTGATACCATATTCAACGTTCTAAAAAAATAATGACATGAAAATGGATTGGAATTACCTTTTCATCAAGGAACTTGACCCAAAAACGAGCCATGGATCTTTCATACGGGTCTTTGGGCAGAATGGACCTTCCCAAGTCTCGTCGATGTACTCGATGATGACCGAAGATTCGGCAATGGGTTTGCCATTATGCAATAGTACAGGGACTTTTTTGTGAATTGGGTTGTACTTGAGAAGCAAAGGAGACTTGTTTCTTAGATCTTCATTTATGAATTCATATTCAACCCCTTTTAGTTTTAGGGCCATTTCAACCCTCTGGCTAAATGGGCTGTTCCAACGTCCAAATAGCTTCACTTCTGCCATTATTGTATTTCTTGGTTTTTCAGAATTCTGATCAATAGAACTTTAGGTGTGTATTTTTGGATGGTCTTTGTTTTGGTTGAGGAGCTCTTCTTATAGAGTGAAGTTAACTTGTCCATTAAGACAGAGTAATAAAGAAATGTATGTAGTTTGACCATTTCATTTACAATTAGGGTGCTTATACAAGTGTTGACCTCGAAATAGATAAGAGAAAGAGTGGGGTATGATTTCACAATTTGTTTACTAGCTAGTAATATTTCAAATGGGTAGCACCAGATTTGCATATGTAGCTGACGCAGGTGATGATATCATCAGCGTTATTGAATGTTGACTAATTCAAGGAAAACATTATTTAATTAATTTAGTTCAAAATCTGTGAATGGATTATTCCTAAATCCTTGATGAGTAATATTGGATTGATAATTTGATTTACATTTGAGCGTCCGACATTTCATTGAAAAGTTAATTACAGTTATCCCCTTAAACTATGAGGCTATATCAATTACTTTCTTAAAATATTACTTTTAATATTTATAACTCTAATATTTTAGTCAAAGTTTTTTTTTTTCTTGTCCAAGTTACTCTTTCCCTTTATATGTGCTAATGTTTGTTAGTTTTAACCTCATATAAAATTTGTTTTTAAACTCATATTTTACATTCAATTATATTTTTCTTAGTGATTTTTTTCTATACATTTTACAAAAAAAGGTTCCGATTATTGTTTTACAAATTATTATATAGTTACATCCGTTTTATTTCACCGGCTCTTATGTTTATATCCGTCATTATTTATTATATTTTTACCTTCATTATTATTGTAACAATTGCAATATTATATCATTATTATTTAAAGTTTCTAGTAGCTTTTTTATCGTCCTTATCGTATGAACTGGTTCAGGTTTCAAACATTTAGAGTAAAAACCTGAAAAATTAAATATGTGATGGTTATTATGACAACCTGAATTTCGTGTAGATTAATAATTTGAAGAACTACTAGAAATTTTAAAAAGTAATAGAGAAATATAACAATTGTTCAAATAATAATTGAGTAAAAATATAATTATTGATTGAATAATAACAAATATAAATATAATGATCGGTAAAAAAATAATAATGAAAACCTTTTTTTTTTGCAAGAAGTATAAAAAAAATCACCAAGAACAATACAAATTGATGTAAAATTAAGATTAAGAACAAATTTTGTATGAGATTAAAACAGACCATTAACACATGTGAAGGGGGAGGGTAATTTGGGCAAGAAAAAATAAAACTTTGATTAATCAACATTGGAAGGGGATAAGCGTTATCAGTAATACTTTAGGGGAAAATTGATATACTCTCATGTTATGGGGGTGCAAAGTGCCAAAAATCTACAATTGAATTACCTATTTTTCCGTTGACTCCGGTCGTCATTTTTGCCTGAAAATAAGAGAGTGCAAAGTGATGAATTTTTTATATTTCTGGAGAACAAAGTGCTAAATCTAAGTTTTGGGGGTACAAAGTGCATGTTTCCCATATTTTGGAGGTGCAAAGGAAAAAAACCCTATATTTAAATCATTTAGAAGCATCATGTATTATATTATTTACAATATATTGTTTAAAAAAAATACATAATGTATTAAAAATTAATTTATATATCATATAATATAATGTAATTAATATGTAGTAAAAATTTAGAAATCAGTGTTAGAAGAGTGAACAAGACACAGTCAACAAGAGAGTTACGTCGTACAAACCTCATGGTTAAAAGAGTGTAAAAATCAACTAACAAATTAATGCACACGGAAAACAAACTAGTGTAATAACTAACTTCTCCACAAAAACATAGGAATTCGCCTTCTATTCAACTAGTGTAATATCAATTCATAAAAAAAAAAAAAAACTAGTGTAATAACTGAAAACTCCCAGGAGAGTGACCAATCACACAATACATTTACTTGGTGGTTGGATGGGTTTGGCCAAGCCAGACTTGGATAAGAATTTTCCTCAACTAGTGTAATATTAATTCATAAAACTAATGTAATAACTGAAAACTTGACATCCTCGCGGAATTAACACATGCAAGTTGTAATTAACGCTCGCATTTTTGTTTATCTTTTCATTTAATGCTTTCATTTATGATCTGTTTGCAAGTGGTGGGTCCGTAAGACGAGTTTAATTTTATGAATAAATGAAAGCATTAAATGAAAAGATAAACAAAAATGCGGGAAGAGCAATTTTATGAATAAAATGATGAAGCAACAAATAAAACAACCTCCAAATAGAATAAATATCTAAAATGGAAATTATCGCAAATGTAACAAAGCCAAATAAAGAAGCAACAAGGATGATGAGACACGTTGAAATATCTAACCCATACCTCGTGCGTATGACGTAGCTATTCAGAAGAGACAAATATCATTAATTAAACTCAGCTGACGAGAAAGGAGGGCCTGTTTGTTTGGCGTTTGGGAAAGTAGTTTGGGAGAGTAGTGGAGGTTTGTGAAATAATCTCGATTTGCGTAATGTTGTTTGTTTGGGTTTTGAGAGAGTGATTTGAGAAATAAAGTAGGTATAGGTTTTTTTGGAAGAGTTGGGTTGTAGGTGTAAGATGTGTAAGACTTTATGTCAAATCATGTTTGTTATGTGAGATAAATTGTGAAAGAGGTAGGTTACTTTATGTCAAATCAAAGTAGAGTTTGTATAGGTTTTGTTTAGAGATAATAAAATTGTTGTTTGTTTGGCTTTTGAGAGAGTAATTTGAGAAAATTAATGGATGGAAAATTTATTTCGGAAAATAGAAAACATGTTTGTTTGGCATTTCCCAAACACGAAAAAATTTTGGGAAACACCAAACAAACAGGCCCGAAGAGATCGAAGGAAAAAAATAAATTAGGCAGCTGAAAATCTCATAAACTGAACTCGTCTTACGGGCTCACCACTTGCAAATAGACCATAAATGAAAGCATTAAATGAAAAGATAAACAAAAATGCGGCAAGAGCAATTTTATGAATAAAATGATGAAACGGCGCCGTTTCATTATTAAACTTAAAAAAAAACCAAAAGTAAAATGTGCTGCATTGTTTATTGACCGCCTCGGCTCTTATTAAGTATAATATATATATAATCCAAGAATGTAATTATTAAAAAAAAAAAAGTTGTGTGCTAATAGTTATGGCAGTTGGACAAGGAAGAACGCAAGAAATAAGAAAATAGTGGCTATGGGAGATGAAATATTAAGTAGAGAGAAGAAGAAATGGAACCGATGAAAAGTCCAAGCCCTTAAGTCCCGATTAGGTGAATAATTAATGGAGGGATTATGCGTGTATGGAAATTATAAATGATTAAAGGTTCACTGAATTAATTCACCAGTGATTGGGCTTTACGGGCTTGTGGCCAGACATCGACTGTGGAGTGTGGAGAATTCCCGAATTGACAGAGGTGCTAATTTTGGAATGTCAATCGACAGAGTGTTCGATTGATTTAGAGTATGATATATTCGAATAATTAAATGAATATTTAATTATAACTCACGGTCAATTATGTGGTGAACCTACGGGGGCATACACAATACACATGAAGCGAAAACAAGTAAACAAAGAATAAGTGGATCAACTAGGAGCAGGGCGAGATCTAATTGGATTGGATCAAGATTATAAATTAAATTATAATTTAATTTATAAGTTAATTAATTGAATTGAATTGAATTAATTTTAGAAATAAATATTTAATTAAATGGGCTGAGAGTCTAATTTAATTAAATAGAGACTTAATTAATTAAATGGATTGTGCCATTAATTAATTAGAATACTTAGTCTTCCAATTAAAGGGCCCTAGCCCATATTGGAAGGGAGAGAGTTAGAGTTAGAGTTTAAAGTATATACCTAATTGGATTAGGAGACAAGCAAGATATATCTTACAAGATATATATATATATATATAAGAGGTACACATGAGAAGTATGTATCACATCTCATAATACAAGTCTTGACAACAAGAAAAACCCTATCTTCTCTCTCTCTCTCTCCCAAGAAAGAGATTTTGATTATTGCTCCCTTTTGTTCTCTAGTTTTGATCTTGATAATTTATATGTTCTAGTTGATTAGTATTATCTGGGTTTTCGTGATATTGTAGTGTATCAACTCATAGAGGCGCAACACGTGGGTCGCTAAATAAAGCTTGGGATCAAATGTTCCAAAAAAAGGAGAAAGTACATCTACATATTTGCCGAGCTTGAATTTGCATAGAAATAGGTGAAACTTATTCAATAAGTTTATTTATCGTTTCTATTTATATATATACATCTAGATTGTATCCTGGCAAGATTCTTTAGGAGGCCCTTAAAAGTTTTTATATTCCGCTGCCTGAACGGTCGTTTTCCTAAAGAATCCCAACAATGCTTCTTGTTAAGTTTATTCTAGTTAGGTGGTTAAAACATCCTTCTAACTATTTTAAACTTAACATTGATGGTTGTTCCAAAGGCAGTCCAGGTGAGGGTGGGGGGGGGGGGGGTTGTGAGGGATAGAAATGGGAAAATGATATTTGGGTTTTGCCTTTATCTTTGGGTTTGTACCAACACTGGGCTGAGATTCATGCTTTATTATTGGGCCTTGAATTTTGTTGGGATAAAGGGTTCCACAACCTGTTCACAGGTGGTCATATAAATGGTTCATGAGAGAATTGTTTGGAATTGTAAATTTTATAATTTGATTGGTAAGATCAAAATTCTCCTTGAATACACTGCAGGTTGAATCATACTTTTAGGGAGGCTAACAAATGTTCTGATTAGTTGGCTATACCGGGTTATGACTTTAAAATTTTGCTCAGGTTTTTTACCGTGGAGATAGGGACTACAAACTGCTTCAAATTCACCAAGTGAGCCTCACACATGAGTTTTCCTAGATTGCATTCACTTTTCACTCATACATTGTTTAGGTTTGGATAGTGTCCCTTGCTATCCCAAGGATTTTCTACCAATTGGGTTGGCCTTCCTTAGTTTGCATAGGTTTTGTCATCTCACATGAACTAGTTGTATATAGGCCAAACTACAAGATCTCACTTCACTCACATTTCATACAAAGCCACCTTATGGACTTGGACACACTTTGGATTTGATGGATACTGTCTGCACCTCTGGGATTGACTGAAGATTGTGAAACTAACTTGGTTATAGAGTCACTACAAGAAAATTAAGCTCAAGTGACAAAAAATTTAAGTGATAATGTGAAAGTTGTCACTCTTTATATGCATTTAGTGATAAAAATATTGATTTTGTCATAATAATAATGGTGACAAGTGCAATAGTGACAAAATATGTTTTTAAGTTGTCACTAATAGCTATTAATGACAAATATATGGTGACTTAAGTTGTCACTATTTGCAATTAGCGACACCCTTTTAGTGACAACCTAGTGACAATAAAGATTGTCACTATGGTTTAGTGACAACTTTTTAGTTGTCACTTTTGGGGTATCGCTAGTATATTAATGAAAGCCATTTTAGAGACAATATTTGAGTTCTTGTCACTTAATATATATAAGAAGTGACAACTTTAACATTGTCACATAAAATTTTATCACTAAAATTTAATTTTTTTGTAGTGAGTTGCAACTACCTGATACAATGTTCTTATATGTGCTTTTTTTCTGTATTAGTTAGTTGCTCAGTTTCTCCTCTTCGCTTGCATTTAAATGGTTACTTGGGCTTACTTGGATCTACTACTCTGTACACAAGACATCATTCTAGCCTAGTCATCTGGGGATGCAATGTTGTGAAACACTCTCATTATTTAGCCTCAGTGATCACTTATATAGACAGTTGGAGCTTGTTGTCACACTAGTTTGTTAGTGCTTTACAATTCCTTGTTGATTAACATGTGTGTGATGCATAATGATCCATTCCTTTTTTGAACCTCTTAGTGTTTAGGTCTGGTTGTACTGCTCTGCCTCCGGGTAGGGAGCATGCAGTATACATTCACTCATGTGCTCTACTTCAAATTACATATTTTTTTTCCCTGCACAAGGGGTGTTTGTTTTTTTGCCCCCTTACATGCATGGTTATTTGTTACTTGTTATTTATGGTTAACTTGTGTGGCCCTTGATTGTTATCACATGCACATCTTTCTAGTTGTGGTTTTCTGTTTTACAGTTATGATATCTTCTGGGTGTGGGATGGGTTGTCATCAATGTTTCTTGTGATTGTCGTTATTACATTCAGTGTGTTGATGTTATTCATACCGGATGGTACTTGGAGTGAAGTTTTCTACTGCTTTTGGCTTTAGATGGTTGGTCTTAGTTGATAGGGTTTGGCCTTGCATGGCCTTTTGCTAGTTTGGCCTTTTTACTTTGCCTCTGCATTGGTCGTAGCTTGTTACTTTAACCTTGCATGGTCTTTTGCCAGGGTGTTGGGTTGTTATTTTGGCCTTGCATGGTCTCTTTACTTTGTTGTCTTTTTTGTTGTTGTTTTTGCCCCATATTTTGTGATACTTTGGACCCTGATTTCCTTATTTTTTGAGGGCCTAAATAAATTGTGGTTATCCTCACCACTTTTCATTAAAAAAAAAAAAAAATACTATTTGGTCATTTTCATTATTCCAACCCACCAGATAAATTGTTTTTCATACGTTATAGTTAAAATGATATATGGTATCTACTTCAAATAGATGATTAAATGTGATAGAATTGATGTATTTTATGTTTGAGCTCATTGTACGACCGTTCATTGATTGAACTACATTCATGTAGCTTTACTAAGATTGTTATAGATGGAGACCTTGTTGCTTCACTCAAAAAAAAATCTTGTTGCTTTACTAAGTTTGAGAGTGTTACGTAAAAAGATAAAAGTACAATTAAGAGGATATAGTGTCTTTCATAACACAATAAAAATAAAGTGTCACAATTATCATAACACGTGGAAAAAAGTTGTCACATTTATCATAGCACAAAGAGCAAAATGCCATATTTATAATAATATAGGGGGATAAAGTGCTACATTTATAAGGTTTGTTTTATAGATTTAAAATTAATTATTTAAATAAATATTTAATAAAATTAAAATTCCTCCTAAATTTAATTAAATTTGAAGAACTGAATTATTTAATAAAGTTTGTTTATAAAATTTAATTTTTTTATGGACAAATCATTTAATTAATTAAAATTGTAATTAAAATAATTAAATTCATAAATTAGTTAGATTTGTACTTAGGATTAGAATTAACTAGAATTGTAATTTTCTTTTTTTAATTAGAATTGTAATTAATATTTTAAATTAATACTTTCTTTTAAAAAATTTATTTTAATTTATTTTATTGTAATTAAAATTTTAATCATTTAATTACAATTTTGGTGGTGGCTATATATTTTTAAAAATTTCGAATTAGATGAAAATATAATTAAACACTTATACAAATAACTTAAATTAAGAAATATTTAGATACATACTTAAATTAACAAAATAAGTAAATCCATACAATTACATTCATTGTTAACTGTATTTTGCATACACATGGGCTATTAGGTCTTTTTGAAGTCTACGGTTGGCTTCTTTGGATCGTATTGCATCATGACTAATCATATAGTTATCCAAAGTTTGTGTTCTTGGTACTGAATTTTTCAACTTTATCCCGTTGCATGGATAAATTTTAGCACGTGCCCTACGAGATGTACTCATGTCAGTATCATCATCGTAGGAGTCATCATCTTTGTATTCCTCACATTCGTCCTTCACGATCATATTGTGAAATATTAAGCAAGTTAACATTATGTTCAACAAGTCCTGCGTATGCCATCCTTTGCCGGGTTGATTTACAATTGTGAATCGAGCTTGGAGAATTCCTAACGCTCGTTCAACATCCTTGCGGAATGATTCTTGACACCGCGAGAATACCTGTTCGGGAAGGGTTCACGGGTTCTCACCGATTGGATTAACGTTCCCCACTTCGGATATATACCATCCGCAAGGTAGTAAGGCATGTAGTATTTTCGGTCGTTCACCTCATACACAATACTGGAAAGTTTACCGAAAATGAGGTTGTCGAACAAAGATGAACGACCAAGGACAATACCGTCGTTCATTGCTCCTGGCACACCAAAAAAATGCATGCCATATCCACGTATCGTGTGAAGCAACAACTTCAAGAACAATCGTGGGTTTTTTCTTCCTTCCAGAAAAACTCCCCTGCCATGCGGTTGGGCAATTTTTCCACTCCCAGTGCATACAGTCAATCGAGCCAATCATCCCAGAAAATTCACGCCTTTTCGCTTTGTTAAGTATCATGGACAAATCCGCTTGCGTTGGGGCATGAAGGTACTGGTCTTTGTACACACGAAAAATGGTTTGACAGAATTCACGAACAATCTCCCATGCGGTACTCTCTGCAACACGAAAATTTTCGTCGTTGGAATCATGGGAGAATGCATAAGCTAAAGAACGCATAACGATTGTTAATTTCAATATGGGTGAAAACCCTGCTCGATTAGAGGCATCATATCTTTGTCGAAAGTATATATTTTTGTGCTCGCAATCCGCAAGGATACGAAGAAAAAGGGGACGCTTCATACGAAACGGCGTCGGAATGTTTCACCTGAATACAACGGCCTTTCGACGAAATAGTCGTTCATGAGTTGTATGTGCCGTGCTTGGTGGTTCTTATTTCAAAATTTACGACCAGGAACAGAACTACCATGTACATGCATAATTGTATTTTGAGAATTCACAACTTCGGAGCACATTTCGTGAAATTGTGCATCCTCATCATCTTGTTCTTTCATCATGTTGTTATAATTATCATAGAATTATTTCGGGAAGAAAATGATTCATCAGCATAATCAGAATCATAGTTGTGGTTCATCTTGAGAAATGAATTATAACTTTTGAAGAGTAAATATGTTGGGTAGAAAGTGAGATATTTGTTAAATAGGCAAAACTTGTAGAATTCTGCAGCACTTCTACACCATACGAATTCTACACCATCTCTGCACCATTCAATTTATGCACCACCACCATTCAATTTCTGCACTTTTGCACCACCTCTGCACCATTCAATTTTTGCACCAGCTCTGCACCATTCAAATTATGCACCACCTCTGCACCATTCAAATTTTGCACCACCTCTGCACCATACGAATTCTGCACCACTTATGCACAATACGAATTTTGTAAAATTACATAATACACCCTTTAGGCTTTTTAAAATTATGAAATGTCATATCTATTCTTGTTTTTTATTTAAAAGGAGGTGTGCTCATTTCTGAATTCATACCTCTCTCAATCTCTTTAGTTTATGTACTAGGAATCTCAATATCTTTCATTCTAAATCAAAAGAAAGCAAACAGTCTAAGTCAATGTCGGAAAAGTGGACTTAGGCTGAAGATGTAGCCTTGACAAGGGCATTCATAGAGGTCTTAGAGGACAACGTGGTATGTAGTGGCCATGAAAAGAAATATTTTGGGCCAAAATCATATTCATAATGTATGTCATGCTTGATGCTAATGGACAACAATTTCCAAGAAGAACAAAAGAGTCAATTACTAGTAGATGGAAAAAAACATATTTTCAGTAAGATGCAAAAATGGAACGACGCAGTTCAAAGGGCCTCAAGAGAGGTCGGAAGTGGCGGTCAAATTATGGACGAGGTAAATGTTGTGTTAATACTATCTTAAAATAAATTTACGTTATTAGCATTTTCATTATATCACCAATATTAACTATTTTTTGTTATTTTTAGCATGAATTGGCATTGCGTTTGTACAAGGCCAAAATGAAGCAACATTGGTGCTTCCAGCACACGTGTGAAGTTGCTAAAGATTGGATTATTTTCAGGTCAGAAACTCAAGCTTCTCAAACACCATCTGGTACGACTACCAATGGAAGATTGTTATATCCCAACACCTCCAGAAACCCAATTTGAATCGGAACCACTAGGCTTCGATGAACACATGGAGACTCTCCATGTACCACAATCGAGTCAAAGACCTATTGGTACAAATAAAGCCAAGAAGAGAAAATGGAAGGCTTCGAGTAGTCCATATACGAATATTGACTTCGAAAGGGAAAAAATCCAGACCATGAGAGAAACTGCAAATTTGTTAGAGGTTGGATGAGAGAGAATGCATCAGGAGATGCTTCAACGTCAACGGGAAGATGACGCAATGAAAATGTCAAGGGAGGAATGGGTTATGTCGATGGAACGTTCTTCATTCACTCCAGATACTGAGGCGTATTGGAAGAATAAAAAAAGGGAAATACAACAAAAAAGTCTTCCTCGGGACTTATTTGGAGGTTCATCGAATGAAGGAACTGACTGGTTTCAGGGAAAAATCATTAAAATGTTGTAATTCGTGTGTGTGCCGTTTATTTAATCTTCTTTGTTGTATTTCCTTCGTGTTTGTTGTATTTCCTCTCTTGAATCAATTTTAATTTATAATTATCTACTCTCTTTAATTTTAATATTTAAATATTATTATTAATTTATTTATATTATTAAAATAGTTATTAGTATTATTAATATTAATATTAAAAATAAAATTAAAACTAGTTAGAGTGGAAAAGAAAAAGAATGGAATTAAATGGGACTCGTAGCCCTGCCATTGGAGACAATCAGGTAGGACTAGGAGCAGGGATAGCCCCAGAGCTCCGGAGCCCTAGCCCTGCCCCTACCCCTACCATTTGAGATGGCCTAATAGTTAGCCCAAAAGTTGTACTTTATTAAGTAAACTATTCTATATTCTAAATGCCGAAATTTGTTTATTACATAAAATATACCCAAACCCGTGCAGTATCATGTCAAAAGAAAGATACAAATCCAACTTTAACAAATGGTTTTCATTGCAAAATCACACGAACTTTTTTTTTTTTTTTCATAATTAAATGTTTTATTTCATTGATGGTGAAATTTAAATAGAAACAAAAACGAAATACATAAAAGGGCAAAAAGAGTATAACAAGCTAATGGGAAATGGTGAAGATGAAATACCTATAATGACCCAAACGTTACAAACACAGAAACAATCGTCCACCAAAAGATGAAAAAAAGTGATACATGTCTTACAACAAAATAAACCAAATTGTAGGAAGTTAAAAAAACGGATTGTAGACCTTTGGTTAATATCCCGAAAATCCAAGTTAAGCTAAAGCCTTGAAAATCTCAATCATTTTATCAGGTAGATTTTCCTTCACCATTCAAAATTTTTTGGGTACTTTTCTTTTGTAAATAGTTCAAGTTCAGGTTTTTTTTTCACTTTGCATTCCCAAAACATGGGAAATAAGCACTTTGCACTCCCAAAATTCATATTTAGCACTTTACACCCTTAAAATATAAAAATTCAGCATTTTGCACCTCCTCTAATTTTCAGGCAAAAATGACGACCGGAGTCAAGGGCAAAATAGGTAATTCAATTGTAGATTTTTGGCACTTTGCACTCCAAAATATGAAAAATTGGCACTTTGCACCTCTGAAACAAAATTAGCACTTAGCACCCTCGAAATAAGAACAACTCATCAGCTTGCACCCCCGATTACACAATAAATGGACACTTTGCACCCCAAAACACAAAATTAACACTTAACGCTCTCAAATTATATAAAAAAAAAAAAACTTAAACCCCTCGTTTTTTCCTGGGATGACCATGTTGTGGTGTTCTTTTATGTTGTGCTTGCACTTGATTTTTATGGTTGTCCCAGAATTTGTCTCCAATATTTCCTCAAAATAGCTCCATAGTTTTGCATACTGCTCCACATTTGTGCCATTGTTTAGTTTGGCAGCGCCCTTTTTTGTTAATTTGAAGGGTTTGAGTTTTCTTAATTTGGGGGTATTAAATGTTAATTCTGTATTGAGGGGTGCAAAATGTCCATTTATTGTGTTCTATTTGTCAATAGTTCAAGTCCCATGAGCTCTTGAATTATTCCAAACCAATATCAGATGAAATTTGCAGAAATGTCAACAAGTCCAATATTGTGTCCCCCAAAGAATTTCTTGCCCTTCAATTCTTCTTCTAAAAATTTCAGTAGTTGGGCTACTTCTGAAAAGCCCGACTACTGTTGTGTTTGGTCTTGTAATTTCCTTTGGCAATCTTCAACAACTTTTCGAAAATATTTTCACCAAGTCTCAAGAGACACCAAGATGAATCTAACTTTAATTCAATAATCATTCTATTTTATATTTCCTAATGATGGTAGTGATACGTACAATAATACAAATTTACGACAAAACAAGTGGTAAAAATATAGGAAAAAATGGGAGATATTCTCTTTTGTTATGTTAAACTTGCATGATACTATTATGTAAAATGTTTATTACGTAGAATTTCATCCATCCTATTTGGGACAAAAATGACAAAATGAAAAAATAGAGCAATTCGTGCAAAACATTAAATTATGAGGCCACGGTGAGTTAACATAGTTTGGAACGAATATCAAAATCAACAATTAATTTGGAAGAATTTTGTAATTTTGCCTATTTGCCCTTGCTGGAGTTGTTTGTCACGTAAAGTTTAAGATTTAGCACATGTGTCGCCAATATGACAACTTAATGTTAGCTTCAATAAAAATATTTAATTGTTTAAGGAAATTCGAGCAAAATATTAAATTACGCGATAAAATGATACCTCTTAAGATAAAAACCAAAACGACAAGTTTGGTACACGAAATTTGTTTAGTACATATAAATGAAAATTGGTCACGGGTGATTAATACATAAACCCGTACATAGTTTTATTTATCAGAACATATCAAAACAAAGCAACAAACCAAACTAATTTTACAAGAGAATTCTTTCTTCAATCCAAAATCACGCGAAATTAGACCTTTGGTTTGTATCCCGAAAATCCAGGTTGAGCCAAAGCTTTGAAAACCTCATTCATTTTATCCTTGGCAGGTAGATTATCCTTCACGAAATTGTCATTAATGTAGCCATCAATCCATTTGCACAAATTTGGGTACTTTTCTTTTGTCAAAAGTTCAAGTCCCACTATCTCTTGAAGGATTCCAAACCAATATCCAATGAAATTTGCGGAAATGTCAACAAGTCCAACATTTTCACCCCCGAAGAATTTCTTACCCTTTATTTCTTCCTCTAGAAATTTCAGTAGTTCGGCTGCTTCTTCCTTGGCCTTCTCTCCTTCCTCTCCCGGGATCGCAAAAGCTTTCCACATTGCAACCGAGCACTACAAATTTCATAAGTTCATCATTAATTCATTTATTGAATGTTTAACTCATCTTAAAACTTGAGCTGATAGAAGGAGACATTAATTAAAAAAATATTTACGTGTAAGTAGTATATATTTTAACAAAGTCAAAAACATGAAATTTAAAAATAGGTGACAAAAGAGATTTTAATCAAATCTAAAACATGAAACTTAATCCTTTTGTGGGTCCGATTCTGATACCATATTTTTAATGTTCTAAAAAAACAAAACATGAAAATGGATTGCGAATGGGATGTACCTTTTCATCAAGGAACTTGACCCAGAAACGAGCCATGGCTCTTTCATACGGGTCTTTGGGCAGAATGGATGGGCCTTCCCATGTCTCGTCGATGTATTCGATGATGACCGAAGATTCGGCAATGGGTTTGCCATTATGCAATAGTACAGGGACTTTTTTGTGAATTGGGTTGTACTTGAGAAGCAAAGGGGACTTGTTGCTTAGATCTTCATCTATGTATTCATATTCAACACCTTTCAGTTTCAGGGCCATTTCAACCCTTCGGCTAAATGGGCTGTACCAAGATCCGAATAGCTTCACTTCTGTCATTATTGTATTTCTTGGTTTTTCAGAGTTCTGATCAGTAGAACTTTAGGTATGTAAGTCTTTGTTTTGGTTGAGGAGCTCTTCTTATAGAGTGAAGCTATCTTGTTCATTAAGGCAGAGTAATAAAGAAATGTAAGTAGTTTGACCATTTCATTTAGTGAAGCTAACTTGTTTATTAAGACAGAGTAATAAAGAAATGTATGTAGTTTGACCATTTCATTTACAATTAGGGTGCTTATAATTAATTGATTTTGGGAAATAGTACTTTTTTTTTCAATCTTATATCATAATGTTGATTAATTACAATAGCATACAATAAAAGGTAAGATATACTCCCTTCATTCCACATTACATGACGTTTAAGGTTTTTTCACAAGGATTAAGGAAATAATTAATACCCTATATTTTAGTAAAATAAAAGTGTAGTTGGACAAAATTATCCTTAAGAAGCAATTAATTTTTTTGTAACTCCCCATAATCCATCTCTTTCTTTCCAATACATCTTTCTTCTCTTTTTAATGAAGAAGGGTAAAAATGTCAAAATAACATTTAAGTTTATCTTGAATTCCTAAAGTGACATGTATTGTGGGAAAAAAAAAATCTCTCTAAAAAGATATGTATTGTGGAATGGAGGGAGTATAAATGAATAACTACCATTTAATAAGATCAGTATGAAACTAGAATAATATATACCGCTTAAAAACACACCAAAAACAACATACTCTCAGTTCCATCTCCAAAACAAAATCTCTCTGAAAATTATCTTTGGGTAATCTTTTTCTTTTGAGTGTTCTTCGAGGTGGAATTTCTGCCACTGTGCAGTGGAGTAATTTCTGTAGCCAAATTATCCTGGAAGGAGTTTCGAAGCTGTCCAATTGCACCAAGGTGGGTCGATAATTTCTTCAAGGCAAGCAAATAATTTTTTCTGCGATTTGGTTGGATCAATTCTGTTACTATACAGAATTGTAAGATAAGTTTATTTATATTTATCTGTTCTGTTTTTTAAGTAATTGTACTTTCCATTGTTTTTCCAAATTGATTTGTACGTAATTGATTTCTTTTGCATTACTGTTCGGATTTTGATCATTTTAAAACTGATTTTTCCAACAGCTTTTTCTCCTTCCTCTCCCGGGCTCGAACAAGCTTTCCACATTGCAACCGCGCACTATAAATTCATAAGTTCATCATTAAATCATACCCCTTTTGTCCCATTATTTATGAGTTAATGCCAATTACCCCTGTGATATTCATAATGTTCAATTTACCCATGTGATTTGAAAAAGAGCAATTTAACCCCTTATAAAAAATTTAAAGAAACAATTTACCCCCTTCAGGTGGAGAGAGAGTGGCATGAAAAGTGTTTTGCAACATAGGGGGAAAAATTTATACTCTTACTTCTTTCCTTTCTCATAATTTCTATATTTGTTCTGTTTTCTAAATCCTAACTCCAAAACATGAGTAGGAGAAAGAAAATTACACCTGGCGGCTTGATGAAAGCATTGATTAGGCCCGGAGGAGCTGGTGAGAAAACACCTACTGATGGTGATCAGGTTTGTTCTTCAGCATTTATTTTTTCCTTATTACAGTTTGTGTTTCGGAGTTGTTATATAATCTGAATTCTCAGTGAAAAAAGGGAAGAGATGTGATTAATTAAATAATTACATGCTTTCCACAAATTCTGCAGGTGATATATCATTGCACAATCCGCACACTGTTTAAGGGAAATCGACAGAAGGGCTCGCGAACAATTTAAGGGATTGTTTGACAAAAAACCTGGAGAGATTGCATAATGATCTGGGAGAAAATGTTCCTGGTGAGACCACCAATGAAGATGATCGGGAAGGTTTAGACACTGAAAAGGAGAGACTTCTCGAGGCCACTGCTCCTCCACCCTCGAGCTTAAGGTCCAGATTGTGGCAGAAGATTGTTTAGAGCTTTTGGATTGGACAGATGTGCCATACTGTGAGTTGGTTTCTTGACCCTTTCATGAATCATGGAAAAGCTCTTCCATAGAGTGAAATTTTTGACATAATATGGTCAAATCATAGATATTTTATATTTAATAAAATTGTTCTCTTTTAAGTTGTTTTCCTTAGGCCATCTCTAGTGACTCCTCAGCCTAAATTCAGCTTCCCCTCAGCTTAAGTCCGACTTCCCCTCAGATTTTAAGTTCAACTTCTCCTTTCATTTTCATAAGTCATCTCAAATGACTCAATCTATCCATTCCATTTAATTCCAATTATCATTTTTCCCCACACTCACTTAACAACAACAACAACAACAACAACAACAACAATAATAATAATAATAATAATAATAAGCAAAAAAAATTAAGAATACTTCAAAATCGTTGTAATTAAAATTGTCTCAAAAGTGATCCAACATTTATTTATTAATTAATAAAATAAACAAAAGAAAAGAAAGAACTAATTGAAAGAATAAAAAAAAGTAGGATGTCAGCCACCTACTTGCTCTGGCAAGACTCAATGTGTGAATTGATCAATTGGTGAGGCAAGCTGGACTCAGCTTGCCTCACCACTTCAAGTTGGCTTCAGCTTGAAGCCCAACACCTCAAGGGCATGAGCCCTTGAGTAAAAAAAGATGATTTTCTTTGCCATCTTCAAGTCAAGTCCAGTCTTGACTTTATCATTGGAAATGGCCTTAATCATGCATTTTTGCTAGCTTGCTATTAGCTTTTGCAGATCTTTGTGTTTGATATTAAGGCCATCTCCAATGACTCATCAGCCTAAGTCCAGCTTCCCCTTCAGATTCCAAGTCTAGCTTCCCCTTTCGTTTTCATAGTCATCTCCAATGACTCAATTTATCCATTCTATTTAATTTCAATCTTCATCCTTCCCCACTCTCACTTAATAATAATAATTCCCTACTCTCACTTAATAATAATAATAATATTAAAAAAAATAATAATTAAAAAATAAAATAAAAAATAAAAAAATAATAATAATAATAATATGCAATAATAATACGCAAAAAAAATTAGAATACTTCTAAATTAATTTGACATTGGCATTAATAATAAGTTAACTTTTTAGTACACAATACTACAACAATTATTAACTCATAAAAGGAAAGTCACCATCCCCGTCATCGCCGTTTCCACCGTTGCCACCAGTATTGTTGCTATCGCCGCCGTTTAGATTGGTCGAACCGTATTTAATTTATAAATGTCTCAAGTTTCAATATATAAATGTTAGGGTTATATCGTACTTAATTTAAGAATTCGTATCTAAGATTCCATAAATCGAATTGGGTAAATTACGAATACCCCCCTCATGTAAGCCCTAATTACAAAAATCACCCTCACGTATTGAATATTGCAAAAATCCCCCTCAGGTTTGTCACCTTCTTACAATTAACCCCTTGCCAATAAAATATTCCAATTTTGCCCTTGGATGTTATTTGTATTGTTTGTAATGTCTTATAAATGTTAAAACTTGGGATCTAATTATTATATCTTTTTAATTAGAAAAGAGATAATTATATATTTACTACCAGAATAATTGATAAAATTTATAATTGTCCATAAGTTTTAATAAATATTGCAAAAGAAAAGGTATTTATATATTTATTAGCAATTTAAATTGTAAAATATTAAATTAAATAGAATTTTAATAATATATTTTATAAATATGAATTGTTTACACATTAGTTAAATGAATTTATTTTTTAAATTAGTAAATTTAATAAATTATATTGTATTATAAATAAGATATTTTAATTTATTAAAGTTTATATTGTATTATAAATTGAAATATTTATTGAAATTTATGCGAAATTATAAATTATATCAATTATTTTGGTGGTAAATATATGATTATTATTTTTATATTTACAAGATAAAACAATTAACACCCAATTTTTAAAATTTATAACATGTTATAAACATTACAAATAACTTCCAAGGGCAAAATTGGAACATTTTACGGACAAGGGGTTAATTGTAAGAATGTGACAAACCTGAGGGGGATTTTTGTAATACCCAATACGTGAGGGGGATTTTTGTAATTAGGCCTTACCTGAGAGGGGTATTCGTAATTTACCCTGAATTATCAAATTGATGTTTTATAGGTTTCAACAGTTTATGTGTAGATTTGTGAATATGTTTGTGTTGATTTTCATGAGTCTTATAAAAATTCATTTGAAATGGTTTTGGTTTGGTCTCGCGAAACCCAACACTATTGTGGTTGGTCTTGTGATTTTCCTTGGCAATCTTCATCACCTTTTTCATTTCATTCCACAAAAGTCAAAAACCTCATAGAGCTGAAGCTTACAAAACCAAACAAAAAAAAATGAAAATTATCAACTTAATTTCAAATATTCCTTTGGTGTTTGAAGAGGGTATGAGATTGAAAGTCTAGATACATGAGAACCAAATTAAGAAATTTATACATAGTTTTAATTTCTGTTTCTTTTAGCTTCTAAATTAGTGGCTTCTTTAAGTGAATCTTGGGCATCATTTTCCATTCCAAGTGAAAAGAGTGAAGCTGCTTGAAGGTGAAAACCGGTTGGCCATTCTGGTGATACAACCAGTGCTTGCATGGCATCCCCCAAAGCTTCATTAGGCATGTCGCTCATCAAATACGATAAGCACCTACGAGCGTATACAGTCGGAGATACCATTGTCCCACCATCAACAAACTACGTCAAACACAAACCATTTTTAGTTATGAAAAGGTATCAAATTGTTGTCATTAGCTAGCTACATCTAATTTATTAAATGCTTAGTCTTACATGCGTGTAGCAATCGATAGCGGTTGTGAAATCCTTGGCTCGAAAAGCAGCATCACCATGCTTCTTGGAATCCAAGCTCTCCTGCATTTGTTTTGTCCACACTTGAAAAGATAGCTGCATCAAAAACATAATTTATGTAAGTTGAGAAGTTCTAATCATTTGAGATTTCTATGTACGAGTAATACAGAAAGTAGGGTCATTTATGTTCGCTAACCCTCAGGTAAACCCTAATTACACTCGCTACCCCTACTGTTTCAGAAATTACAAGAATTTCCCTTCTGGTTTAGCCTGTTTTACAACAACGCCGTACAACACCCCTTACGGCGTTACAAGAACCCCCTTCTTGTTTAGCCTGTTTTACAAAAACACCCCTGTCAACAGGGAGTTTTTGGTAATTAGGGTACCTGAGGAAGTCTAAGCGTAAATCACCCTAGAAAATATATATGAAAATAATTGAAACCTCATTGGCGATTCCTTCATCATCTTTGTATCCAGCCTTATCCAATATTTCATGTATGGCTGTGAGATCCATTCTCAAGCATGCTTCACCCATGGGAGTCAACTGCAATGGTTGACTACACTCTGCATTTCCTTGCGGAATGCCCAGTAAAACGTAAGAAGGAACCTGATCGGTTTGGAACCACGTTTAGACAGTTTAGTATAATAATATGTATCTTTATTCTAAAGTGAATGCATACCTCAGTCTCTTTGTGAAGTGATATGATAGAAGTAACAAGAGACTTAGCATTTGGCCTTTCTCGTGCTTCATATTGCAAACAACGAGTAGCTAATCGCACTAACTCAGTTCCATCATCATTCGAAAAATGACCCTCTAAACAAGAATCCATTAGCATCATAAAGTTCTTGCCACGGATCAGATCAAGTGCCTACAAAAAGACAATGGTGCATGACATTTTTTGAAAAGGTCATATTCTTCAACAAACTATTTCTTGAAAGAAAAAAGAAAAACATACATGGCTTGGAGGTATATGCTTGCCACTTAGAAGATCTAGCACCATGGTTCCGAAGCTGTATATTACACTCTCGGAAGTCACTCTTCCTGCACAAAAATATTACATAACTCGAAAGGCCTTGCTAGACTCGATATAAACGATATCAAGTTCAACGAAAGCAAAATTATGTACCAGTTCTCAAGTACTCTGGAGGAGTGAAAGCTAAGTTTGTACTGTAACTTTTGCCATCTCTACTATTCTTCATTAGGCCAAAACACGAGAGCCTGGGGTTACCATCCTACATAACGAGTAAATAGCACGATATAAGACTACACAACACTCAAAACTTTTTTAAGAAAAAGGCAAACAAATGTACATCATATTTAACCTGATCAAACAAGACCCTGTAAGCGTTAAGGTCGTGATATAGTGCACGCCCTTTATTACTGCAGTACTCTAGAGCTTGTGCCAAATACAAGGCTACTCTCAACCTCATTGCCCATTTCATGGGCTGGTCCTCCCCTATTTCAATTCAAACACTACCATACATCAGAACAAAGTGATGAAAACATGGCACAAAAAGCAAATAATCAATTTTAAATCCAAATAATCTCTCTTTTTTTAAGCCGTGCGCCATTTTTTGCCGCCTCCAAAGCACAACATAGAAGCAAATGTGATCTCAGAAATGTAAATGAATCCGAGTTTGGTCTATTAATAAATGAAACTTACAATGAAACAAATGCTTTGCAAGAGTATTATTGGGCATAAACTCTGCCACTAGTAATCTCTCATCCCCCTCGAAACAACATCCAACGAGATTCGCCAATCGTTCACTTCTCAGATTCCCCACAGCCTTAGCCTCATCCTTTCAACAAAACCACCAAAAATAATTAAGAAAATAAAATTTCCCCTATCAACCTAAATAAAGGCCTTTATTGATACAAACATAAGATAAAACCCAAATCAGATACAAAGCAAATGCATCACATATAAAGTAACTAGACAAGAAGACAAAATACAAAACTAACTAGGAATTGACGAGAATCAGGCCAAGCGGATTTGTTGAAACGCTTAACAGCAATCCATTTTTCATTTTCAAGCAAGCCTTTGTACACTACATTAGGAGCCTTCTCCCCATGTTCTGAAACAATGTTGTCTGAAGAAAACCCATTTGTTGCAATTTTCAGCTCTTCCCATTTGAACTCTCTGAAGCTTGGAAGTGGATTTTTCTCCCCATTTTCTACAAATGCACAAGATAACATTTTTACATAAACCCACACAAAGAAACCAATCAAGATTGTAAAATTAGGAATAAAAAAAAAAACTAACCCAGATCAGAGGATTGAAGAACAGAGGGTTTGAGGTGCCAGCAGAAAGAAAACTTGGAGCACCGCACACCCATTTGATGGCTAAAAAAGTTGTGCAAAAGCTGATACTTTTAAGGTTCAATAAATGAAGTTGAATCCTTGGTATTTACTCAAAATTAAGCATTGGGATGTATGTAAAAAGATTTAGGATCTTTGGTTTTTTATGGATCTAAGAATAGTGCTTGTACTCATAGAATAGAGAAAAGCTTTATAAACTTTTCAGATTTCAAGAGCATGCATTATATATGCAAAGCCATGGGGTTGGTGTGTATGTGATACTGATACTATTGATTTTTCATGTGTTTCACTTTGGTGAACAGTAGTGCAGTTAAGGATGTGTGTTGTGTTGTGTTGTGTTGTGTTATGCATTTTGCAGCAATAATCAAAATAGGATATTTTCTATATTTCAATTTTACTTTCTTTATTAGTTTAGATTTCTGTTTTATGCTGAAT
The DNA here is from genome assembly GCA_034814905.1 of Penstemon davidsonii. Taxonomy (NCBI): domain Eukaryota; kingdom Viridiplantae; phylum Streptophyta; class Magnoliopsida; order Lamiales; family Plantaginaceae; genus Penstemon; species Penstemon davidsonii. The sequence goes on along the minus strand of JAYDYQ010002685.1, from coordinate 10,055,756 downwards.
TGCTGCCCCTTCTCTGAGTTGGCTTTTTTATTTTAATCATTTTATTTCCTAATAATGTCTGGATATACTATAGAAGAAATCAAGAAATTATTATCCAGAAGAAATCCATATTATTGTTTGGGGCCCAGAATCATCAACAAAATAATAGTGCTATTTAGGATAATAAGAAAGGATAATGGATCAAATTTTCAAAAGTTTTAATCGAAAATATCGAAAAGTTTTCATTTTGGAATTAGTGGAAACGGAAAGAACATGTAATTTCGAAATTATTTATTGGTATTGAGAGCTCTTATTTTACTTAATTTAATAATTTTGTTTATAATTTTTCCTAATGTTTCCGAAATATTTTCAAAAAATTTAGAATATTTAGTTGATCGAAACATACACAAGAAACGAAACTTTGGTCCATGGAAAGGATTGATAAGTTGCAACTTTAATTATAAGAAGAAGAAAAAATGAAAAATACAAGATATTTCTTAGTTTTATGCTAAACTTGCATATATAGAAATATTTATTGCATAGAATTCTCTCATGTACTATTAAAAATTATACACGAAATTGCTCATTTGTTCAAAATAGGTCGTTTTGGATCGAAATATTTCAAGAAACTGTTTTTCAATAGTTCACTTGAAATTGTAAGTGCCCACATGAAATATCTAAAAAATAATTTATTTAATTATGTTGATCCGAAAAGATAAATTTTATACGGGGATTTTGTGCTGAGTCTTTTAATAGTCGAAGGGATTGGTAGAATAATTTCAGCACAAGTGAAGAATATTTGTATGTGTATTGAAATTTGTCACTCTACTATAAATAGTATTGTAAAATTACAAAATAAACATATTTCATTTTATTTGTAAATAATTTGAGTGCAATAATTTTAACCATCAATATTTCTTATAATAATATTGCACAAGATCAACATGTGATTGGTTTAGTGGAAGGGATTAGTCACTACGAAGTAGCGAACTCATGTCCGAATCTCTGTTGGGAAAGGTTCCCACTTTATGTGTTCGACACGCCTCGAATTGAATTAAATCATTGTGAAACAAAAAAAAATATTGCACAAGGCTTAATTAACCCCTCTCCCTATAACATGCATATTATTTCTCTCTTGGGTAAATATCATTGAAGAATATAAATAAAAAAATAGATTATTTTTCTCTCACACACACACACTACACAAAATTCAGAACATTATGTTTGACTAGAATGTATTCAATTTGCTGTTTAAACTGTGCCAACGCGCTCGAACACTCTTGGTCATGGTCAGTCACACAAGTGGGGCATGAAATGAAGCATTTGTCCTTGCAATTAATGTACTATATAATAAATTATCAAAAAAAAAATGTACTATACTATAATCTGAATATTATTTGTAATAATCTGAATAAAAAAGAGGACATTATGCCACCCAAAAGTATCAACAAAGATAAAGGTCACATGGGTAACAAAACTAGGCTGTATACACTGTATGACTATACAACCGATTTTCTATATAGCCAAAATGCATATATGATAATTAAGATAAAAGATAACCCTTAACACGCGATTTACATCTTTCAGGGTTCTAGTGCAATGGTTCTGAGGGTCCAGGATTAGTCTGGTGGAAGCTTGGACACATGAGTTATCAAAAAAAAAAAAAAGGTAAAATTTTAGAGCGGTGGGAAAATTTGTTTGAGAAAGAAATGTGACTGCCACTTTAATGTTATGTCTTTGTGTCACGTATAAATCTATTGATAAGTATTTAAATTTTAAACTTGTGTAGACATATACATACACTTGTAAGTTGGATCAATTATACGACATCAAAATCACAGGAAGGTGAATTGAACATTATGCATTTTATAGGGGATAAATTGCCACTAACTCCGGAGAAAAGTTGGGCTTGGTATGAAAGTTGCAATAAAAACCTATCTGGTATTAAATCTGCATTTTCGTGTCCAATTGTAACAAAGTTGCAAGGTGTTCTATCCCATAGTATCAAAAAAACAAATTTCTTTTTTATCTATTTATTTATTTTGATAGGTAAAAAGTTATCTCGATTAATGTACATTAATTATATAACTACATACCGATACTTGTAGTAATTACATTTATTGAGAGAAATTTTTTAAAATTAAATGTTATAAAAAAATATTATGAATCTTAAAAAAATCATGTTTTACATAAGTTATCGTTTTATCTATAAGTAAAACATATGTTAGTAAATTCTTAAAAATAATTTTACAATTTTAAAATTAAAAATACAAGTTTTAAGTTACTACATTTTTTACAAAAAAAAAAAAAAAGAGGGCCAAATTTTAAATTTCGCCCGGGGCCCCTATTATGTCGGGACAGCCCTGATTGAGAACCTAAGATGCATGAAACAGCCCATTATGTGCTGTAAGTTAAAGAAACAACATCTAAATCCAATTGTGATATGGTATTTGGAAATTGGAAGGAACAAAATCAATTATTCTATTTGTGCATATATATATCAATGCAAAAAAAGAAAAAGAAAAAGAAAAAGAAAAATGAAACACAAGTAGGTGGAATAAATGATCATAAAAACAATTGAAGCAATTAGAAAGGCATACACTATTCTGTTGTCGTCCACATTGCCGGTCCATCAAAGAACCATTAAAAAAACTCAGAAACCATAAACACAATGAATCTAAACTACAAATAAGTGTGAAGTAAAATGACCAAAAACCCCATACCAATCATCAACTATGAACCGTTAATAACTGCTTCAACATGCACAACGTTTCCATCTTCCATAACCTTGCCGTTAATTTGAGTTCTTGGCCTCCAGTCAGCGGAATCTCCATAATTCCCGTTCATTAGTTTGAGATTCTCCTCCTTACTCTTGTTATCCTTAGTCAACGGAAGTAAAGGTGCACCTCCGTTAGAACGATCTGGAAGTTCTGCACATATACAATCCAATTCAAGATCGAACTACAGTTATTATAGATAAAAAAAAAAATAAAGAAAATATGTCTATTAGGACAGTAATAAATGCTAACCTGGTAACTTTTTATCGATACAGAAAATTACCAAATTAACAGTGTACCTATAATAAAATCACGACAGTTGTAAGAATTTACAAGCTCTAAATCAATCAAATATAGTTTAAATTACGAGCATATAGTTTTACCATGCAACGACAACATCAACAGTGTAGTGCTTTCGAGATGCGATGATCAACAAGCTTTGAATCACAACAGCTACCCAGGCACATTGCTTCACAAACCTGTCAAGATATAAAGTTCATTGTGGCAGTTCAAATTTAATATGAGACATTTAGGGCCTGTTCGTTTCTCTTTTCAGAGAGTTTCAGAAATATGGAGGATTTTAGAGATATTATTGATTTTCTTCTAGTTTGAAAAATGTTGTTTGTTCGGATTTTTAGAGATGTAGTGAATAATTAATCGATTTTTTAGAGAGTTGTAGGTTTTTTAGAAAATTGAGAGATAAACTTATAAGACAAGTTTCTAGAAAAATAAATGTTTATTTGGCTTTCCAGAGAGCAACCATAGACTAAAAATTATATACGTTTACACCGGGAGAAAAGAAAACGTTTATGTTCTGGTCAATCGAAACGAAAATATAGAGTAGTTTCTTTGAGTTACAATTTACCAAGATGTCTCGGAAATATTTCCAAAAATTTCTCTAAAAGTTTCTAATATTTAATTGACTGAAACTTACCAAGAAAACGAAATTTTAATCCACGAGGATAACACGATAAATCTTGTGAATTCCATAGTCGCAAGCATCACAAAATACTACTTAAACGAGGAGGACAAATTTGTGTTATACCTTTTAGTCCCGTACTTATTATATGCCCTGACAAAAACTAGCGAGAATATCATGTGAGATGAAAATATCAAATCGCCACAGCCATAAAGCATCCCCCTAGGAACTGCACAAACAAAAATACAATGAGCACACAGTATGAAAACCTTTTTACTACTGGAAAAATTAGAGAAAATACAATTCTCACCTACTAACAAAACTTCCATAATATTATCGGGGCGAGGCAGCCTGGCAAACTTTGAACCCTGCATCATTCAGTACAATACTTTTTTTAATATAAAAATTATATTCAGTTTCTGAAGGAAATACAATATTGAAAAAAAAACGTATTTTTACCTCTCGGCAGTGATAATTTGGACCAGGAAGTTGAGTAGAATAGAAAGTTATGATCCGAAGAAATTGACAAGCCTACAACAAGTAAAAAGAGAACATTATATAAATTAAAAACACTGCATAGATAGAATTATTCCAAAGTGAGACGTAATTTCACTTACGACTAAGAACGCCAAGACCCTGCACCAAATCAGGACGGTATAAATTTTCTTGCTCTTTACAAAGAAAGGATGGAAAGTCCACTGCATTTAGCATCAACATATATTTTATAGCCCATTAAACTTATAGATAATTTAAGAAAAAAACAACCTAATAGTAGGAAAACTCACCAAGATAAAAGATAGAAAAATGAAGCTAAATACAGTTTCACTAATGTACGCTTTGTCTAACCCAAGCTCCTACAGTTCAAAAAGTCGATAGCATAAGTAACATAACAATCTTGAGAAGTGAGCATTCATGTCACTAGTAAATGCTTACTGGAAGAAGAAAGAAGCCGAGATCCTGAAGTGTCGGTCCTGGCCGATGAAAATAATGAACTCCTCGAGCTGCGAGTCCATGGATATACTGATAAAGGCCATAAAACGACAAATTAAAGCTCGTGTTCCATTTAAATACAGATTACAAAAAGAGGTTCTTCTGTTTAACTTTATACATCAGCATGTTTCCATGTAAATCTTATACTTTGTTGTTAAAAAAAAAAGGCAAATTGTCTTACAATGTAACTTGAAGCATTAATATTCAAAATCGAAAGTACTATAATCAACCACATGCTATTAAAGTTAGCAACATTCACTAAAGAGCTTATTTAATGCAAACTATAGTACCTACTATAGACTCTATGAATCATAAAATAGCATAACAAGATGCATATCTTAGCACATCATACTAGGATCGAGAATTATAATGTCCTAAAACATAAAATAAAGAACTTAAAAAGGCAATTTTTCACCTCAGCTAGCTATATAAAGAACAAGAAAGGTAATTTAACAGAGGATAAGATGACACCCACATTTACTCGGATATCCGATTCCCTCGTGTTAATCAATATGCAAGCATCACGGTGAAACTATTTCATAACAGACAAATAAGGGAGACAACTATTTCGAGTAAAAAGCAAATGATGAACCATGGGCTTGTTCTGTGGGTCTCAATCTTTAAGTTTCCACTGGTTTCTTCAATTCAATCTTCAAAACAATGGGTATTTTTAACTTTTGCTTTGACCAACTTTCTAAAAGTACCAAAGAAGTAATTTCATGCATTGACAACTCAAAGCAAGCATAAGGTTTCATATCAATTTTCTTTTCTCCTTTTTTTAAGGATCTTTTCTTGATTGTAACGAGTTCGAGTTTAAAAAAAAAAAAGGTCATGATTCATTCAAGAACATACTACTAATTATACAATTCATGGTTTCCACACCTTGTTTAGCATTACCAACAGACATTTTACAAGCAAGCAGAAATTTAATAATTAATATGTACAAAAGGTAAAATAAACAAACCTGACAAATGAGACCCCCTAAAATATACTTCCAATTTTCGGCAAGAAGGTTGATTTCTGTTACGGTCTCTGCACATATTCTCTTCCATAACTAACAACACATCAACAATAATAATTAATGCCAGCAAATTAAAAAAACAAAAGAATAAAGCCAAAAACTAAGAATATAATCATTAAAATGAGAAACATAAACAGGGGGGAGAAGGCGAACCTTTGAAGCCTCGCGACCAATGTAAAACGACATCTTCTACGTATGCCACAGAAAACAACACTTCCATATTACATCACAAACAAACCCTTTTGAAAACTAACATCCTTCATTTAAAAAAGAAAAAAAAAATACCCTTTTGGTCTAAATTAAATAAAAAATCAACCAGAAATCAACAAATCCTAGTCCAAGATCTAGGAAACAAGAAACCCAGTTTCTAATCGATAATCTTTGAAAACAATGTTCGATTCTTGCCACTGGTAATATCGAATAAATTTGAACGATTGAAATTATTAAAATCACAAAAGGGAACCTTTTTTTCTCTCTCTAAAGAAATAAAGTGTGGAGGGTATTTCTGTTTTTCTCTCTCTTTTCTGTGCTTTTCCCTCTCTCACTAAATTTATGCTAACCGCAGTTTTTGTTTGTTTTGATTTGTATGCGTTGAGCACGGAGAAACAGTTGAAGTTGAGGGTTAATAAAAAATGGTGGGGAAAATTCTATTGAGAGAGAGAGAGAGAGATTTTTGAGAGTTGGAAATTATAGCAATTTCTCTTTTTTTAATAGCAATTGATGCAAAAAAGGACAATTCAATTTTTAAAGTGATATGCACAAAACACATTTATAATTATCTGTTAATTATTATTAAGAAAACTTGTAATTTTACTCTCTTTTGGACTTTTTATTGTTTTAATTAATTAATTAATTAATGGGAAATGGACATTTAAATGTTAATTCATTGCCCATGTCGAAGTACATTTGACGAAAGAATATTTGGAGCATGATGTAACGACGAGGGTTGAAACAAACGATTAAGATTATTTCCTAAATTTAATGAGAAGTACTTATCTTTACGATCCCATTCTCGTTGTATATTGTGTAGGCAAAAATAAATTTAAATAAATTTGAATTGTTTGACAATCCGGCAATTTAAATGTTTTTTTTTAATATTGTAAGCATCTTTTGAAAAAATGGCATAAATTAAGGTTGCACTAAGCATGCTAGTGGATCCATCCATTCGAGATATTTACTAGAATAAAATTAAATAAAATATTTTAGTGAATTATGAAAGTAGATTTTTGTCACACTTACCTATAGAGTAGTCTCTAATTAATGTAGCTAAGCCCACAAGAGGAAATTTTGTTGTTGCAACTATCATCCAGCAAAATATTCCAATGAAAATTTAATGCAAGATGTACTGGTTCAGATCCAATCATTATTTGATTTCATTTCATCCAGCAATGAAAATTAAGACTTTTTATGAAATAGTTCATGCAAGATGCACTGGTTCGGGTTCAACCATTAATTACTAAAAATTAAACTAAGAATCAAATGTAAATTTATTAAATTGTATTTCATTCTCAATTTAGTTAACACATTAAGCAAATTTGTTTTAGTTTCATTGGAGTATTATTAATTGTACTCTCTATGTTCACATATTATTAGCCTATTTAGTTTTGGCACTAAGAAAGATGAATTTTTTTATATTTCTACATTTATGTACTCAAACATAGTGTTTGAAAATGAATTAGTGACGTAAAATCATTATGTAAACGATAATAAATTTATTTTCGAAAAGAGGATCTTGTTTTGGGACATTTCAATAGAAAATTATGAGTAAAAAATTTGGGACCGATGAAGTGTTTGTTTGTGGCAATGAGATATTAAGATAGTGTTAGTAATAAACATGAACCTTCAATGTCTTACAAGGGTAGAAATGCATTTTTAGTTTTTTTTATGGGAAAAATGCACCAAATTTACCTGTATCTTGTGAAACATGCGCAAAACCCTCCTGTATTATTTTTTTTTTTTGCATAAAACCCTCTTGTGTTTTATAAAAAGTTGCACAAAATCCCTTTTTCGTCGAAAGTGTCGGAGAGTGTATCTCACTTGCGGTTATTGAGACTGAAACTCAATTTTAATCAATTTTTAAATTGAAAGATTTTATAGGGAAAAATGCACCAAACCGACCTGTGTTTTGGGAAACTTGCGCAAAACCCCCTGTGTTATTTTTTTTTGCATAGAACCCCCTTGTGTTTTATAAACACTTGCAAGGAATCCCCTTGTGTATAGGTAAATAGATTAATCATGGAGGGTAAAATAATATTTAACCTAAACGAACTAACAATGTCAACTATTTAACCTTTAAAGGGAGAGTGTGCAACATTTGGTAAAACACAAGGGGATTCCTTGAAAAAAATTAACACAGAGGGGTTTTATGCAGATTTCCCAAAACACATGTAAGTTTGATGCATTTTTCCCTTCAAAGATTAACTCTCTTAACTTTTCATCGTATACTTCATAAAATTGCACTTCAATTTCAATTTCTTAAAATATTTTACACTTTTGATCCTATACCTAATATCAATGTAGTGTAACACATTCGTCCCTCTTAAATTTAAGAGGGATGAATCTGCTACAAAAAATTTAAGAGGGACAAATGTGTTACACTAGATTGATAAGAAGGATGATGTGTTACATTACATTGATAAGAGGGAAGAATCTGCTACAAAAAATTTAAGAGGGACGAAAGTGCAAAAATTAGCACATAAGGAGGACCAAAAGTGCGATTTACTCTTTATTTTTCGAATTTAAAATTTGAAAAAGATGGGGCCGACGGGTCTCGATCTCGAATCTATCGAGTGCAACAAACCAAAGCAGGAGACATGTCGGCATTATGCACAGCGCAACTACCTGGGTCCACGTGGACCATCACTAATTTGGAAGGCCCTAAATTAATCGGTTTCGTTTTTTTAATCTTTTTTTTTTCTGTAAAATAAACTAATTATTATTAAGTATAATATAGGTATCTATTTTATGTGACCAATACATTTTTCAAGTAAGAATTGGGACTCGACCCATGAATACAAAGCCCATATTTATTTCAACAATAAACTAGTCGACTGATCATTAATGACATAATTTAGCTTCTATTTGGATTTAATAAATTATTTCTTATATCAACTTCATTTGAGATACCACTCAAATTTTGTATATGCATGGTAAGAATCACATACACAACGAAGCAAACTATTTTTATAATGTGTTGTTAATAGGTAGCTAGTATTCTTGTTACTAAGGGCACAATTAAAATTTTGACATCTAATTTCATTAAATTATACTTTGATTTAAAATTCGATTTAGTTCTTATTAACAATCTATTTATTTTTTTGGGCTTATGCAAATAAATTGAATAGTTTGAATATCATTTCTAATGAGTTTTACTTATAATATTTGAGCTCAGCCCCTCAACTCCCGAATCCTGGATTCGTCCCTGAATTTTGCTAATGCTTTTCTCAATATTTCCTTATTTCTTTCTATAGTTGAATAAATAGAGTGATCACTTGTGATAAAAAATTTAACCCAAAATTTTGGACTTTGTAGAACGAGCAACTTCTTTTGAAAGAAGAAAACATATAATTTTCAATTTGCTTATGATATTGCACATATTTGTGAAAACGTGTATGATGTATCAGGTAGTTTGGGTATTTTGACATTTGGATGATGTAATTGTGTCATTAGGAAATACCGAAATAGTGAAATAGTTGACCGGCTTAATTATATGCAATTATTATTCCTATAATTTTTTATTTAGAAAAAATAACTAATCTAAACTATAAGGTATTGCTCCATGCGGAGTAATATCCACGTCATTTAAAAGATGAGTTTTGGCATTAATAATTGGCTTGAATTTTGATCCACGTCTAAGTATTTAATCAGGTTGTTTTATTTAATTTTTGAATGTATAAAATATTTTCTTATATAGATATATGTTACCCAATATTTTTTGGGCAAACTGTAATTTTATTGAATAAATTTTATCGCTTTTTCTCAAAAGAAAAAGAAATAAAATGTTGAAATTAACCAAGTCGGCAAGTCAATGTTTTATTTATAATTAAAAGAAAATACATAATCCAATGTTGATAGGTTTTCGATTTCATTTTTGTGCCTTCCCTTTTCGAGATTGAAGCACATGAAACATAGAATATATACTCATTTAGATAATGCGCTTTTTCTAATCCTATCTATATTAAGATTTCATATTCGGCAACTTATTATATAGTATATAATAATATGTTAATCCAATCATGGTCTCACTTTAACACACCCTTAATAATTTATATAATAATAATAATAGCTTCACGTCTCGACTATTTCAAACGTTAATTAATGTTATCTGCACCACAACTAATTGGATTCGCTGACCATGCATGAGGACTATTTTAATATACATCTACTAACCTTTTGTACTTTTTTATTTTTTAATAATATTTAATATGTATATATGGGATTTGTGTGCATCTATAGTTAATTAATTACGTTTATTATTGCGTGCTAGCCGTCCATTTTGAGATTTGTGGCTCAATAACATGCTAGAAGTAATACCTTGTATATAGACTATTAACTATAGTATATATTATATGCAAGGGCGGAACTAGAGGGATTTGATTTGGGGCAAGATTTTTTTAATGGCAAACTTAATATTTTTTTTTTTATGTTGTGATGAAATGATAATTAAATGAAAATAAAGTAACATTGTATTTTTCTTTAATAAAAAATGAATAAATATTGATAAAACTTTTAAGAGTCCATTCGACGTTCAAGATATTGAGGAATTGATAAAATATAGAAATATTTTACAATATAAATTTAGTTATGTAAAAAACAAATGCTACAAAAAGTATCAAAATTAATATTAAAAACATTTCTTTAGTGTCCTTAATGTTTTTAGTGTATTTATGAAATCAAATATTTTTAACATAATATATGATGATTATAACCAAGACACAAATAAATTATGAACAATTAGTTTTGAACATATAAGCTATATTAATAATCTACAAGAAAAGAGGAAATATAGCTTAAAAACATTTAAAAGAAAGAAAAATAACACACAAGGGGTTCAAACCTGAACAGCTTGGGTAGTACTGCAAATACTCCTACCACTTGACTAATGACTTCTTAATAAAATTGACAAATATCTATCTTACAAATATATTAAGAACTCAATACTCCATATGAAGCCAAAGATGCCCTGTAATCTATTTAATCTGTATTGAATTAGTTAGGAACGTTCTAAAAAAAATGGGGAACATGAATATAGGATTTTTCCTCCAAAAAAATATTATATAGAATTAGAGGAAGGCTCTATATAGAAAGAAGCCACCTACTTTCGTGACACCCTACTTTTCAAATATTTGGTTCAAAACCACCTGGACCATTTAAGTTAGTACACCTTCCTACTTATTTGTTCATCTTCCTAAAGGCAAAATTTCATTTTTGGCCATTTAAAGTGATTGTATTTCAAAATTGTACATTTATTGTGGTACCTCGACAATAATCATCATTTATTATGTCATCATCATCAATTTCAGTCCTTATTGTCGGAAATTTTATTTGTCGCCGGAAATCATCAATTTATGTCTTAATTGATCGGAAAGTTAAATTTTTTTTGTCAAAAACTACCAATTTATGTCTAATCTAACCAAAAAAATTAATTTTAGCCAAACATATAATTTGTCGAGTGACACTTAAAATTAAGAATTTCATATTCTGACTCCACAATTTGCAAGATCAAGCCATGTGATAGGTTAAATATAACATAAATTGATGTTTTTTTGGCGATAATTTAAAAAAATCGGTGATAAGGACTGAAATTGATAGTGTTGACACAATAAAGGACGTATATTGTCGAGGTACCCCAATAAAGGGCCAATTTTGAAATGCAGCCACTTTAGAGGGCCAAAAATGAAATTTTGCTTCTTTCTAAAGGGGTGTTCGCAAGGGCTTTTAAAAAGAATTTTTTTGCTTTTTTTATGCTTAAAGCAATTTGATAGTGTTTATAAGTAGGTGTTTCTGCTATTGCTTCTTCAACTGAAAAGCAGGTTGGCAAGAAGCAGCTAAGGAGGTGCTTCTTCTATTACTTCTTCTAGATGGCATTTTTGTAATAATTAAAGCTGCTTTTTTTAAATATATATTTGCAAACACCTCCTGCTTTTAAATAAAAGTACTTATATTTTATTTTGCTTTAAGCAACTGCTTTTGGGTTTCCAAAAGCATTTGCAAACACCCGTTAAGTAAACTGATAAGTGATTGCCAATGTAACACGTTGGTAATTGTCGAGGTCCCATAATCAAGAAGTATTGAGTTCAACTTCTATTTATGCATATTTTTCTCATATTTTAATACTTGTATTTGTTGAGGGATTTTCTTTGTAATTTGATGGGTTTTTTGTACTTTGCACCCTCGAAACATGGAAAATAAGCAATTTGCACCCTTGAAACATAGATTTAGCACTTTGCACTTCCAAAATATGAACAATTCAACACTTTTCCTAAAAAAACCTAGGGACAAAATAGGTAATTTATTTTGGATCTTTGGCACTTTGCAACCCCGAAAAATGAGAAATTGACATTTTGCCCCCCCAAAATATAATTAGCACTTAGCACCCTCGAATTAATAATAACTAAACAACTTGCACCCTCGAAACACGAGAAATGGACACTTTGAACCCCCTAAACACAAAATTAGCACTTAGCACCTCAAATTAAGAAAAACTCAACAACTAGCACCCCCTCATTCTTTCGGCAAAGTTGACCAACGGCATCAAAAAAATCTATGGACAAAATAGGTAATTCATTTTCCTTTTTCTTAAAATTTGCAAAATACGATTATGAACACAAGAATATTCATCTTCAAAATCTATTTTAACATATTTCTTTAATTACCAATTTTTCAAATGTCCTCAAAATATCCAAAAGAATTCAAAAAGTTTCTAGAAAGTTAATACATAAAATTGACTGAATCATATCATAAAACAAATTTTAAGGAGAGAGAAATGAGTATTCTAGTATTCATAATCATATTTTAAAATTTAAGGAAAAAAGAAAATGAATTACTTATTTTGCCCTTAGGTTTTTTGCCCCCGGCGGTCAACTTTGCCCAAAAAAATGAGGGGGTGCTAGTTCTTGAGTTTTTCTTAATTTGAGGTGCTAAGTGCTAATTTTGTGTTGAGGGGGTTCAAAATTTCCATTTCTCGTGTTTTGGGGGTGCAAGTTGATGAGTTGTTCTTAATTCGAGGATGCTAAGTGCTAATTTTATTTTGGGGGTGCAAAATGCCCATTTCTCGTATTTCGGGGGAGGAAAGTGCCAAAGATTCAAAAATGAATTACCTATTTTGTCCCTAGGTTTTTTGAGGAAAATAAAAGAGGGTGCAAAGTGCTAAATTGTTCATATTTTAGGGGTGCAAAGTGCTAAATTTATATTTCGATGGTGCAAAATGCCTATTTTCCATGTTACGGGGATGCAAAGTGCAAAAAACCCTAATTAGTTTGTAATTCAATAGATTTCTAATTTAGTGATATTGATGTAATGATAATTTGTTTAAAGTGACTTAATCATAACTAAACTAGGGTAATTGTACTTTGTAAACCATTTCTATCAATTTTAAAATTCAGTTAATATTTAATTATCAGTTTTAAATTCAATCAAATGCTCAAATTCTAATTTTGAGGCGTAAATATGCAACTATTATTTTTAAGATATGGATCCCACATAAGGTTATATTTGCAATTAGGATGCATAATTAATTTATTTGCATGACCAATTATCGGCCAGCGAACCTTAATTATAGAACGATTTTTACAATTATCTGTATTAATTGCTCAGCGAATGGGTAATGGAGGTTACCATTATATAATTTGTCGGCAACAGTGGAAATGCTAACTGCCATATCTTATAAGTTTAATCTTTTGAATCATGGGCTTTTCTACAGTTAGGTCCCGATTGTAGAGCTTCACATTAGGTCCGTCTAAAAAATGTGACATGTGGATAAAAATTTACCTGCTACCTGTAACAAGAGTTAACAATAAATTAAATTTTGGAACAAAAACCCATGTATATACATACACTAAAAATAAGAAAAAATGAAGAAATTAATTCTACCCACCACGCCGCCACCCCCCCTTCCCTTCGAGGCGGCTGTGGTTTATGAAGAAATCATACCTTCCGATGGTTTATGAATTTCCCTCTTATTAATATTATTAATTAATCAATGTGCAAGAGGATACACTAATAATATAAAGTTTATGGAATCAGAAAACTTCGAAGGCCGAGCGACGGTGGATGGGGGTGGAAGGCGTGGTGGGTGAGAGCGAGGAAGAAGAGGGTTCTTTTTGCAAATAGTGAAATTTCAAAAATTATGTAATAAACCATAATTGTTTAATATATTTTCTTTAAGTCCCAATTTGAATATCAATTGAGTCATATCATTTCTAAAATAAATTAATTTAATCCCCAACATCTTAAATCTTTTGATCATATATGTGGATCCAAATTTTCATCGTCTTCACTGAATATCGAATTTTTTTTATATTTTGAATCAATGGTAATGAAACTAAATTATATTTTCAGAACTCGTTATTTGCCTAGGGTTCCTTAATTTAATAATTTTTTCAAAGCTTTTCAATATCAAACTGGCCGAAACTTACATAAGAAACGAAATTTTAATCCATATTTGTATAAAAATTTGAGTCTATGATTTTTTTTTATAGTTCTAGAAAAATTACTAGATCTATATGTTAATTATGTGTATATGTAATTTTCACCTAAAAACAAATACAACGTACTTATTAATCATCATGAAATAATAGTTGTTTATTACGTATAAATCACATACTCAAAGTTAGTTTTGCTGTGTATCCATATAATTGCTTCATAAATTCAAATTACTTTAGGATCAAAAGATTTAAAATGCTGAGAATGAAACTGATTAAATCTAAAAGTTCATGTGAGTGACAGGTGAATATTGTTATGGGTGTATATGCAAACACAATATCATGGCATGTAGGCCAAATATCACTCACTTTAGTTTAAAACAAGTAAGGCTTTTTTAACTGTTTGTTTCAATATGCAAATTTGGAGTCAATCTTGTCGAGAAGTAGATACATATTCTTACACATTACAGGAAATTTGGAAATAATTGTACAGTTTATTTTCCTTACATTGCTATCAACTTTAGATAGAGAGAATCAATTAAAAACTTGTTCTTTCCTGACTAGTCAATTTACGTGAAGATAGAAGAAGGGGAATCCAAATCCAGCAAGCTTTTTACAAATAGATTTTCCAATTTTTACTCTAAAGGACCCCCACGAACATTTCAATGATGTATGTTTCTTGCAAAGTGAGATTTCTTGAGAAATGGGTTCTCATGCAATTTCCAAATTTATTTTCGTTAGACCATCTCCAGTGATTCAAGACTCCTCTTTCTATTGAGACTAAATGTCCCACATTGGTTGAAAACAATAGTTAAGTCCACTTTATAAGATTTTGGGCAATCCTCACATTATAAGCTAGCTTTTGAGGTTGAGTTAGGCTAAAGCCATGTAAATGGACTTAGCCCAATCCATGTGGTGAATTCTAATATGGTATCATAACGGCGGGTTAAAGTAGGTCATCTCCTTCCGTGATGGACTCCTCCTTGTATGCATGATGGACTTCAATATCCACCCACACACTTTACCCAGATAACAAAGGCCTGGTTGTCATTAATCCTCCAATTATTCAAGGTTGGAGATTTATTATTCCTCCGGTTAACAAAGGCCCGGAGTGTCTTTATTCGTGTGTTGGGTCTTCACCCACATGTCGCAAATTCACAAGGTTGGGCTTTCATATGTCACGTAGTTGGGCTTGTTTCTCCCACATATTCAACCCGCCCACACGTGAAGGGGGAGTATTGAGACCAAATGTCTCACCTTGGTTGAAAACAATAGTTAAATCCACTTTATAAGGTCTTGGACAATCCTCACCTTATAAGCAGCTTTTGAGGTTGAGTTAGGCCAAAGCCATGTAAATGGACTTAGCCCAATCCATGTGGTGAATTCTAATACTTCCCCTTCATACTCCTCTTTTTATAGTCATCTTCAGTGATTCAATCTTCCCATTCTATTTAATTCCAATTCTCATACTTCCCCACTCTCACTTAATAAAATGATAATAATAATAATAATAAAATTAATAATTAAGTCAATAGTAAATTAAACATTGGCATTAATAATAAGTAATTTAACATTGACATTAATAATAACTAATTTAGCATTGACATTAATAATAAAAAGCATTTAATAATAACATTACAATAACAATACAATAACATTACAATAATTAATAATCCATATATGGAAATTCATCGCCGTTGCCACCATTATTGCTGCCGTTGTTGCCACCGCCGTTGCCGCTGTTATTGTCGCCACCATTGCCTTGATTGGATGAGCCTCCAGATGAACCTCCAAATAAACGAGTCCGGATGTTTTTTTCACGAATATCATTTCTCATGTCATGCCAATATGCCTTTGCATTAGGAGTCATAAAACTGCAATCCATTTTCATAATATCGTATTTAAATTATGTAAACAGTATTCTATTTTTAATCCACTAGTCGTATTTAATTTCAATGTATTTAATTTCCATAATTTTTTTTTAACAATGTGATTAAATTTCAAACAATAAATTAAATTAACGTTGAGTTTATTACATAAAAGTTATAATATTACAAGTAATAAAATTAAATTAATGTTAACTTTAGTACCATTTATTCCACAAAATTCTAATTCTCATATATTTCCACTATTTTTTCATAAAATTAATGATAATAGAGCTAAATAATAATAACAATTAATAAACATTGTACATAAAATTACAAATTATACAATTAATAAAATTAAACTAATGTTAAGATTTTAAAAAAAATACATTTTTTATAACTATAATTAACATAAATTACAATGGGGCTGGGCGCGTTGCCTAGCCCCAAAAGGAGGTTGGTGGGGCGGTGGATTTGGGAGGTGGTTATCCACCTCCCACCCACTCCCCTCCTTCCCTCCCTCCCTCCCCCCTCCTCACCAAAAGCTATTTTTTCTCCCCCTCCCCCTCCGAGCAATGGAGATGGCCTTAATGTCTTCCCACTTTAGGATTATGAATTCCATTATTTGATTGGTTTAGATTTTGAAAAAATAATTTGAGTGGTTTAAATAAAATTTTTGAAATGAGATTTGGATTGAGTTTTCTAAATTTTAAAAAGTGATAATATATGATTTGGATTGACGTTGGGTGTTGGAGTTCCAGTGAGAAAAATATGTGGTAGATGTTTGACTTAGGTTTTAATAGAAGGCTGAAACATAACTTTCGCGAAATCCATACCCAAATATTGTTTGAATTGGTGTTGATCTAGTTTCGAGGAATCACAAAACTAGGCCAATATTAATCCAGATAAATCCTAAATATTGGGTTCGAATACCACTATAAGTGCAGGTAAGTTTTTATTGATTTTATCATTTATTAGTAACGAAGTAGTTTTTCATTTCACATTTTCACTAAAGAAGAAGTCTTTAATCTTCAAATGTAAAAAAAAAAAAAAAAAGAAATAGGAAGAACTGAAGAAGTCTTTAAGGCCCAAATCAAATATCAATCAGAAAGCAAGCCCATATTTACATCAGTTAAAGAGCCCAGCCCATAAAAAAAATTCTGTACAAATCCAAAACTACAAAAACCCAATTCGCTGCAGCTACTACCGCCAAAGTCTATCATCAATCTCTCGTGATCTCGCCTACCAGTCAAACTTCTCCTCATCAAGCATTCATTGGTATCTAATCTTTTGCACGAGTTATCGATTTAATTTTCAATTTATGCCGTTTAAACTCTAATCACGTTTCAATTTAATCTATATTCGCAGCTGGTGGTGAAACATTTTGTGCAATGGAGGCGTCTAATTTTTCTGCGCTGTATTTGAAGCCTCGGCTATGCCGGCCTAGTTTCTTCAACCATGTAAGTGAATGTCCTTTTTAAGTAATTTAGTTCTTATACGATTTCATAGTATTTCATTTTTTTTTCGTGATTTTGAGTCCGTTGTAGTTGACTTTGTAATTGGAGGATTTATATATGAGAAACTTGAAATTTAGTGTTTGTATGTGACTTATTGATCTCAGTGTGTGGGGTTTATGTGAGATTTAAGCGTTTTTTCCAGTTTGTATAATAATACGAGGGTTTGATTTGGTGGTAGGTCATGTTGGATAGTAGAGAAGCCACATGGCTATCTCGCTCCTGTATCGATAGTTGTGGAATGATCCGGCATCATGTCGTTACTCGTCCTCACAAGAGGTGCAATTTAGTTTTTTGTGGAAATTTTGGGGATGGAGCTAACTGGCAACCTTCTTGCCATGGTCAAACTTCACGGTATACTACTTTAAGTAAGTTATGTTTGGGACTTCAAACATTTCTGTTATTATATGGTGTCGTTTCTTTATGCATTTGAATACATAATCGTAGCAAAATTTATGTTTTGTTTATGCTAAAATTAGCGTTTTATGTTGGTAAGTGCAATTAAATAGGATTTATAAATATGCCTCGTCTTTCATTATCTGGTTTTACTCACGAAATGATTGTCTAAAATGATGGAGGAAATGAAAATTCAGTGTATACTTTGAGCTGCCTTTCTTCATTATCTTAGTGATCCTTTCCTATAATAACGATGGTCTAAATTCTAACGCAATGTTCGGTTCTAGGAGTTTACCAAGTAAAATGATAAGAAAATGAAATTGAACAAATAATTAGGGCCTAATAATTTTTGTCATTTGATGCATGAAAAAGTATTTTACCTAGCATTTTACGT
This sequence comes from Penstemon davidsonii, assembly GCA_034814905.1. Taxonomy (NCBI): domain Eukaryota; kingdom Viridiplantae; phylum Streptophyta; class Magnoliopsida; order Lamiales; family Plantaginaceae; genus Penstemon; species Penstemon davidsonii. Next base: position 10,037,259 of record JAYDYQ010002685.1, on the reverse strand, counting down.
CATAAATTCGAGAACCCACCACTAGCTCAAGGATTTAAAATAATGGCAAACACCTCCATCTAGAAGTTGGGTTTATAAGGTTGAATGATACATGTGACGGAGTTTGAGGCACACTTCTGTTTTTTCTTGCGTAAAATGCCACATCTCAAAGGCATTCACATGCATGACAACGTAACAGCAGGAAATGGTACTTGTTGGATGTTAAGAGTAATCTGGAGTAATCTGCATTCAGTATTAGGACCACCAAAGAAATTTATGAATGTTAGGATGTGGTAACTTGAAGTCTTGAACTCATACCATGAGATGAGAAAACAATACGATTCCATGATAACAGCCTGAATGGATAGTCAAAGATATGTTATCATCTCAAACCAACTATTAACAGCCTGATCGGATAGTCAAAGATATGTTATCATCTCAAACCAACTATTAACATCCTAAATTAGCAAACCGTCCATCTTAAGCCTGAATAAACTGATTCACTCACCCATGCTATTAGTTTCATATTGTAATTTGTGTCCATTATAAATGGTTTGTCAAATAGAAAAGTTGTGTAATATAATAGTATCAATTATTAATTTGTTTTATTGTTTAACACTTGTTTACCTTTCTTTAAGTCTTCATAAAATATGTCTCCCAGTTGTGTGCCACATTCCAATTCAAATATTTTTCAATTGGCAGTTGTTTTTGTCACTTTAGCTATAAGATATCATCCTAATTCTTTGCTGGTTCAGAACAGTACCCTTTAGGCAAGCTTCCAGATTACGTTCACTAACATCGTGTCAAGTTACGAGAGAGGAATCTGGTGGATCCTTGAGTGGCGAAAGCATCCTACTGAACGAGCAAACATTAGAGCGAGAATTGCAAATCGCCATTGCAGAAGAAAACTACGCCCAAGCTGCGAAAATCAGGGATAGCCTCCGACTTCTCCAGGAGGATAGCAAGGCCTCGGTATTAGCAGCAAACGCTAGATTCTACAATTCATTCAGACACGGTGATTTAGCTGCTATGCAAGCGCTTTGGTCAAAGGGTGAGCATGTGTGTGTTGTACACCCTGGTGTCAGTGGCATATCGGGTCAGGACCTCGTAATGGGCAGCTGGGAATTTGTATGGGCAGATTATGAATTTCCTCTAGAAATCGAGATTAAGGATGTTCAGGTCCATGTTAGAGGCGAGATGGGGTATGTTACCTGTATCGAAATGGTTAAGACAAAGGGAAGCAGCTGGGGACGACATTTTGCGACAAATGTTTTTGAGAAGATTGATGGGCAATGGTTCATATGTATTCACCATGCATCATATGTTGATCTGTGAACTAGTAGAATGCAAGATCTGAATTCCTTTTAGTCCTTTTTGTATGATGTGGTTTTCTCATAAAATGTTTGTACTTGTATACAACCTAGCAGCTGAGTATTTGGTAAATTTTTTGTCTGGAAAATGCATATTGTGCCTGGAAGCATAGGCTCTGCTTTATTCTTCTATAGGTGTGCTTTCTTAATCTCTTTAAAGGTTTCACACTTATTTTTAAAATTTCTAATCACATCAAATTCCTCCGAGTAATCAGATTTCGAATAAAGATTCTATTTTTTTTTGTTCCAAAGGGTATTCAGGTCTTTGACTTGACTTAATAACTTTTGAGATACATCAAGTGAGAATCTCTTCCTATAGAGCTTCGAACTTGGGGAATAACGATTCAGATATGATAAATTATCCACCCTCAAGGTCTCCATCTATTAAAAAACTGCATCAATTCAGTTCAATGAACTCAAACTCGACATATTGTCTAATGGTTTCAAACTTAAAATACATAGATTCTGTCACATCTATTTGAAGTTGATATATCAGATATCATATTAACAATTGTGTTGATAACGTATCAAAAACAATTTATTAGGTGGAGTGGAATAATTTTTTTTTTTTTTGTTTCCCAAGGGTTTAATCCCTTTCGAGCCGTGTTGGACACAATAAGTGGGTACCTCTCCCAACAGAGATTCAAGTCCGCTACTTTGTATTGACTAGTCCCTTCCGGAGTGGAATAATGAAAATGAGCTAATAGTGTTAACTCGTATGATGATATATTGACTCATATTTTTTACGATAATAAGTTGTATTCATGAATAAAATTAATTATATATTATCCGATCCAAATGTTTAGAGGATGAGATTGTTCCAGTTAAAATACACCCCCATTGCCAGCCATAGTTTTACTTACTTCCAAAACAACACTGTTTGCATAAAAACCAGCCATTAAATGCTCATTTACATAGTAGAATGTCATGTTCAATTATTGGTCAATTGTAATGTTTATTCGTTTGTTTGTGTTTTTTTTCTTCAGAAAATTGGTCAATTGTAATGTTACTTGTAGAAATATAAAACATTAGGTATATTATACTTTTTATGTATAATAATAATAGAATTGGAATGTTTTCAACAAATTAGATCAATCTAAATTCGTATTAGCTCTACCTATTCCAAATTCTAAAGTTTTTATATCGGAGTAGATATCGGATAAAGATTCTAATAAATCGGGTCAAAGCCCACCATAATTGAATATGCGTGTATGAAGTTATTTTATAATGAGGCTATTTCGTGAAGGTGGAACTGGGCTGCTCATAAGGGTATTGGGTCATAGTCATATAATATGCTTTCATCTTTTACATTTAGATGGCCCATCTAGCTTTCCGTTTCCTATTTCTAAAATAAATTAAGAAAGGAATTTAATTTTCAAATTGAAATAAACCTTTCAATGAAAAGCAATGTTATTAAAACCGGACCGGACCGGCCTGTCCGACCGGTTCGATCGCGAACCGGATGTTGATCTGGTCCGGTTTACCCTCTAAAATCGCTTGACTCAAAAACCCGAGTGAACCGGGTTGAACCGGTCCAAAACCGGTGAACCGGCGAACCGATTTGGACCGGTTCAACCCGATTTTGAATTTTCCTTTCTTTTTCGATTTTTTTAATGTTAAAAATAAGTTAAAATTTATTGTAGAATGTGGGATTTGAACACCTAACCTCTTGTATGAAACATAACTTCCTCACCATTTGAGCTACATCATTTTTGTGGAACTTTTAGTATAAAAATTTTTAAATTTTAAAAAATGTGTCGCCAAATTTATTTATAAATTAGATTATGATAATTAACTCAAATTAACATTTTACACATTATCAATGAAAATTAATACTCAAATAATAATTTTGTATTAAAATTTGTTCTATAAGATATTTGTTTCCAATATTATTTTTAGGATAAAGAGTGTCAAATTTTGAAAGTCAAATCGATATATTATGCAAGTTTGATTTTGAATATTAGATTTTTATACATAATCATATTTTAAAATTTATTAATCTCTTTAGTTTATTGTATTTTTAACTTACACTTTTAAAATTTTGTAAAGAAATATAATCATATTATATTTATATGAGCTTACAATAGTATCACATTACTGTTATGATATAAGTTAGATAATTATTATATGATTTAATTTAAATATAATCTAAGATTTTGTATATTTGAAATCAATTGTTGGATAATATTTAAATTTTATGCATATTACATATACTTTAAAATTAATTATATTTATTATATAATTATGACGTTATCCGGTTCGACCAGTGGTCCGACCGATTCGACCAGTAAAATCAGTGATCAGTTGACTCATCGGTTCATAGTCCGGTCCGATTCTGAAAACATTGATGTAAAATCGGTCGCGCAGATCAAGGAAAAATCTTTTTGCAGCTTCATATAAATTAATTAATGAAGATTATTATTTTTTAATACTTTCTTTGAACATTCAACAAAGAGAAATTATTTCGTCAGCATCACATGGAAACCTGGTGCTAGTGTGCTACATATTTGATATGTTAAACTACCGCACTTTCTAGAATATTTCCTTTTTTTTGTCGTGAGACGAAACAAGGTTAAATTTTCAAGCCCGAGCTTGTCGGAAAGTATAGGAGAACGTTCTTTAGCTTATATTATTACTAATATTTCATGTTGGGTCATTCATAGCATTATTACACCTTCCCTATTCATTTCGGGTTGATTGTTCGTTAGTACAAGTTTAGTAGATGATGTATTTGGAAGTTCTCGACCAAACGAGTATATTACATAGAGCTGACAAGAAATTTCATTAATAATTGACCGTTTTGATCATTTGGAACAACTCGATGAATTAAATAGATCGTTTTATGAAGGCCTAATCAAATTATTATAGATCGAACCTATTTAATTATCTCATAATTGATCTCAACTACTAAATTCCCCACCACCTATGTTAGAATTTACTATATTAATTGGGCTAAGTCCACTTACATGGTTTTTGCCTAACTCAGCCTTAAATTAAAAGCTAACTTATAAGATCATATAAGATGAATTTAAATATGATTCTCAAATATGCGTGGAACATTTATCCCAACAGTGAGAGCTCTTAAAAACACTTCTAGACCTCCATTGTGATTTTTGAAGTGTTTGGCCCCAATTATAAAAATTACTTTTAGTCAATCGTGTTTTTAATATTGTTTGACACCCAATATCATAATCACTTTTGGGATCTCCATAAGCTAAAAATCAATTTATTTTAGAAGCTACTAAAGTGTTACTTTTGCAAAAACTATTATTCAAAAGCAATTATTTTATAATTGAATTTTATCGTAATCAATTATTACCAAAATTCATTTTAGCAAAATTAATTCTCTTATAATTGATTTTCGAATCGTTAGGCCAAACTCACCCTTATTCTCAATACTCTTTTATATCTTTTATCTATTCCTAGTTTTTTTTCGAGGTCAACACTTGTGGGCGTAGAATATCTTTTTTTTCTTTGTAATAATTATATAAGAACGTGGTTTCAAATGAAAACATTTCTTTATTACGGGATAAATACAAAATACTCCCTTGTATTATGCTAAACCTGCAAGAAACTGCCCTGTGAAATTTTTATTGCGCCAAACTTCCTTGTATTTTCAAAAACCCTGCAAAAAATACCCAATTTGTAAAAAATAGGTCGTTTTGGATCGATATATTTCAAGAAACCATTACTGTTATGATATAAGTTAGATAATTATTATATGATTTAATTTAAATATAATCTAAGATTTTGTATATTTGAAATCAATTGTTGGATAATATTTAAATTTTATGCATATTACATATACTTTAAAATTAATTATATTTATTATATAATTATGACGTTATCCGGTTCGACCAGTGGTCCGACCGATTCGACCAGTAAAATCAGTGATCAGTTGACTCATCGGTTCATAGTCCGGTCCGATTCTGAAAACATTGATGTAAAATCGGTCGCGCAGATCAAGGAAAAATCTTTTTGCAGCTTCATATAAATTAATTAATGAAGATTATTATTTTTTAATACTTTCTTTGAACATTCAACAAAGAGAAATTATTTCGTCAGCATCACATGGAAACCTGGTGCTAGTGTGCTACATATTTGATATGTTAAACTACCGCACTTTCTAGAATATTTCCTTTTTTTTGTCGTGAGACGAAACAAGGTTAAATTTTCAAGCCCGAGCTTGTCGGAAAGTATAGGAGAACGTTCTTTAGCTTATATTATTACTAATATTTCATGTTGGGTCATTCATAGCATTATTACACCTTCCCTATTCATTTCGGGTTGATTGTTCGTTAGTACAAGTTTAGTAGATGATGTATTTGGAAGTTCTCGACCAAACGAGTATATTACATAGAGCTGACAAGAAATTTCATTAATAATTGACCGTTTTGATCATTTGGAACAACTTGATGAATTAAATAGATCGTTTTATGAAGGCCTAATCAGATTATTATAGATCGAACCTATTTAATTATCTCATAATTGATCTCAACTACTAAATTCCCCACCACCTATGTTAGAATTTACTATATTAATTGGGCTAAGTCCACTTACATGGTTTTTGCCTAACTCAGCCTTAAATTAAAAGCTAACTTATAAGATCATATAAGATGAATTTAAATATGATTCTCAAATATGCGTGGAACATATATCCCAACAGTGAGAGCTCATAAAAACACTTCTAGACTTCCATTGTGATTTTTGAAGTGTTTGGCCCCAATTATAAAAATTGCTTTTAGTCAATCGTGTTTTTAATATTGTTTGACACCCAATATCATAATCACTTTTGGGATCTCCATAAGCTAAAAATCAATTTATTTTAGAAGCTACTAAAGTGTTACTTTTGCAAAAACTATTATTCAAAAGCAATTATTTTATAATTGAATTTTATCGTAATCAATTATTACCAAAATTCATTTTAGCAAAATTAATTCTCTTATAATTGATTTTCGAATCGTTAGGCCAAACTCACCCTTATTCTCAATAACCTACCGCAAGTGTACTCTTTTATATCTTTTATCTATTCCTAGTTTTTTTTCGAGGTCAACACTTGTGGGCGTAGAATATCTTTTTTTTCTTTGTAATAATTATATAAGAACGTGGTTTCAAATGAAAACATTTCTTTATTACGGGATAAATACAAAATACTCCCTTGTATTATGCTAAACCTGTAAGAAACTGCCCTGTGAAATTTTTATTGCGCCAAACTTCCTTGTGTTTTCAAAAACCCTGCAAAAAATACCCAATTTGTAAAAAATAGGTCGTTTTGGATCGATATATTTCAAGAAACCATTTTTAAAATACTTCAAGTTGATCCCTATAACTTCACGTGGTATATTTTTAAAATTATTTCTTGAAATATGTCGATCCAAAACACCCTATTTTTTATAAATTGGGTGTTTTTTGCAGGGTTTTTGAAAACACAAGGAAATTTGGTGCAATAAAAATTTCACAGGATAATTTCTTGCAGGTTTAGCATTACACAAGGGAGTATCTTGCACTTTCCCCCTTTATTACTCCGTCTTAATGAACAAGCTAGTTTCATTCTATATATAAGAAGAGCTCCTCAACCAAAAACATAAACACAGAAATTAATATACACACCCCAAAATATTAATTCAGAATTCTAAAAATACAAAACGATAAATACAATGGCAGGAGTGAAGCTATTCGGATGTTGGTACAGCCCATTTAGCCGGAGGGTTGAAATGGCCCTGAAACTGAAAGGTGTTGAATATGAATACATAGAAGAAGATCTAAGCAACAAGTCCCCTTTGCTTCTCAAGTACAACCCAATTTACAAAAAAGTCCCTGTACTATTGCATAATGACAAACCCATTGCCGAATCTTCGGTCATCATCGAATACATCGACGAGACGTGGGAAGGCCCATCCATTCTGCCCAAAGACCCGTATGAAAGAGCCATGGCTCGTTTCTGGGTCAAGTTCATTGATGAAAAGGTACATTTCAATCCATTTTCATGTCTTGTTAATTTTTGCATACTTTATGTTAAGATGAGTTAGAACATTAAAATATGGTATCAGAATCTGGCTCAAGAAGAGATCTCGTGCTTGAATCTCAGTCATCTATTTCTAAATTTCACGTCTTAGACTTGCATTGGATTATTTACCACTGCACCTTGGAGCGTGTTAAGTATTTTTTTTTCAGCCAGTTTAAATTTTTAGATAAGTTAGATATTCAATACTATTATACTCCTTCCCTCCCACATTATTTGCTAATTTAGGTTAGACGTGGGAGTTAAAAAAAGGGAAAATTGTTTCTTTAGTACCATAAGATATGCTAACTTGCACTTTTGGTACTATTTGATACGAAAATGCAAATTTGATACTATAGGATAAATTTTCATTGCAATTTTGGTACAAAACCCAATTTTTCTACAAAGTTAATGACAATTTACCCCATATGAAATGCATAATGTTCAATTTACCCCTCTATAATTTGGAAAAAAATCAATTTACCCCCTGTAAATTTTTTAATGAAACAATTTACCCCCTTTAGCTGGAAGTGTAACTCACTTGCCGAAATTGCAAGTAGGCGTGAAAACTATTTTATAACATAGGGGGATAAATTGCCAAATTTATCATAACACAGGGGGTAAAATGCCACATTATCATAATAAAAGTGGATAAAGTGCCGCCTATAAAAATATCAGGGAGGCGATGTGAAACTTTTACAATATTTCAGGGGGTAAAATGCTCTTTTTTAAACCACGAGGGGATAAATTGAACATCATGCATTTCATAGGGTTTAAATTATCATTAACTTTGGGAAAAATTGGGTTTGGTACCAAAGTTGCAATGAACACTTATCCTATGGTACCAAATTTGCATTTTTGTATCCAATGATACCAAAATTGCAAGTAGGTATATCCTATGGTACCAAAAAAATAATTTTTCCGTCAAAAAAAGTATTCCCCCCCTCCCCCCTCCCCCCTCCCCCCTCCCCCCTCAAAAGTAATGGTATTAAATAATTAGTTTTATGCGAGATGGTAGTTTTGACATAAATTATTAAAGAAAGCGAGTTTTGTTTTGGAACATTCGAAAAAAGAGTTAGAAGTATAAATAATGAGACGAAGGGAGTATTAATTATGATGAACTTATGAATTTATAGTGCGCGGTTGCAATGTGGAAAGCTTGTTCGAGCTCGGGAGAGGAAGGAGAGAAAGCCAAGGAAGAAGCAGCCCAACTACTGAAATTTTTAGAAGAAGAATTGAAGGACAAGAAATTCTTTGGGGGAGACAATATTGGACTTGTTGACATTTCTGCAAATTTCATCGGATATTGGTTTGGAATCGTTCAAGAGCTCAAGGGACTTGAACTATTGACAAAAGAAAAGTACCCAAATTTTTGTGAGTGGGTTGATGAGTACATTAATAACAATTTTGTGAAGGAAAATCTACCTCTCAAGGATAAAATGATTGAGATTTTCAAGGCCTTGGCTTAACTTTGATTTTCGCGATATAAACCAAAGGTCTAAGTCGTGTTTTTACTTCTCGCAATTGGTTTATTTTGTTGTAAGATATGAATCACCTTTTTCCATCTTTTGGTGGACGATTGTTTACGTGTTTGTAATGTTTGGGTCAAGCTAGGATTTCATCTTCACCATCTTTTATGCATTTCGTTTTTGTTTCTATTTAAATTCCACTATCAATGAAATAAAACATTTAATTATTAAAAAAATATGAGTTCGTGTGATTTTGCAATGAAAACGATTTTGTTAAAGTTGGATTTTTGGCTTTCTTTTGATATGATACTGTACGGATTTAGGTATTAAAGAATACCCGTGACTGATTTACATAAAATTTCGGCATTTAGAATAGAATAGTTTACTAAGGAAGTGTTTGCAATTGCTTTTTCAAATGAAAAAATAGTTGCTTTATCATAAAGTAATTAAAAAGTGCTTTTACAAAAAAATACAAAGTGTTTGCAAAATAAGGTAAAAAACAGCTTATATCAATTATGTAGGTATTTACAATTTCTGAAAGCAAAATATAGTAAGTCTTTTTTTTATATGAATTTTATTAGAAGTCCTATTTTGTCCTTAACTTGATATGTTCATACATTCAGATTTTTTTAATATTTGAAAACATCTTTTTATAAGACACACATCTTTTAATAACTAAGATCAAAACAAACAAGGTTATAATTATATATATATATAAACCATTGACTAAACTTTATCAAATCAAATGGACCAAACAAGATTATGATAAATCATTAACTAAGTTCATATTTAATTATAATGAATCAAACAAAACTACCTAAATTTGGGTACTTTTCTTTTGTCAATAGTTCAAGTCCCGCTATCTCTTGAACGATTCCAAACCAATATCCGATGAAATTTGCAGAAATATTATGTCAAACAAAAAAAGAAATCAAGGTTATTTAAATCATTAACTAAGTTTATATCAAATCAGAATAAGTACTTTGATAAAATAGAAATCAACTAAAAATAAGATATTAGTGAAATTAAAACAAACAAACAATAAAAAGTTAAACAAACAAGTTGAGCATAAAATGTTAACTAATTACAAGTTACCACTATAAAAAATCATATAATTAGCGAAACAAACAAAAATAATCAAACTATAAATGGCTAAAACAATGCACAAAGCTAAAGTAGAATTTTTATTTTTTATTTAAAAAAAAAGAACATATGAACAATATATTCCTTGAAGACGACATAAAAACAAAAACAAACATTGTTTTAAAAGATGAATAGCACATTTTTTTATAGTCATTATAAATAAAATTGTGAAAAGTAAAAAATAAATAGCCTCAATTACATAAATAATGAATGAGGGCATTATTGAAATTAATAGAAGTATTAAGGATATAAATGTCACAAAACTGCTTCTATTTTATTACAAGGATACCATCAGCAACAAAAGCAGTCTTGACATGCTTTTCCAAAAGCAGCTTCTAACTGGTTTTTTTGTTGAGAAGCAAAAGCAGAAACACAATTTACAAACACTAAAAACCGATTTTCGAAAAAAAAAAGCTGAGAAGCACTTTATAAAAGCATTTACAAACACCACCTAAATAAAGTACAACTTTAGGTCCTGGGCCTGGCTATAGTAAATGGGCCTATTAAATTATCGAGTTTGTGACAATTTACCTCATGTAATATGAATAATATTTGATTTATTTCTTGTAATTTGAAAAAATGCATTTTATACCTTTATAATTTTATAAAAGTTTCACACTCTCTTCCTAATATCTTTTAAATTAAAAAAAATGCCAATTGACAAAACTACTCCTCTTATATACTATACCCTAACTCAATCACCTTATAAATATAGCACTTTATCCCCCTGATAAATGTGGCATTTTGCCATATATGTTATGATAAATGTGACAATTTTTTCCCCTGTGTTATGATAATTGTGACACTTTACTCCTACTGTGTTATGATAAATGTGACACTTTATCCTCTTAATGGTGCTTTTATTTTTTCACGCAACCCTTTCCACACCACTCTCTACAAGGTCTTAGTAAAGCAACAAGGTCTCCATCTATAACAATCTTAGTAAATGATTAGTGCTTGAAAATGCACTTAAGTTGTTCTTATTTTCTAAATAAATCAAGTGTTAATTTGATATTTTCATGAAATTAATAGAAATTATTATGATTAAAAAATATTGAATTTTGATTTCTTTTTGTTGGAAAATAAAATATGGACCCCGGAATATTTTGCTTTCTCAAATTGTACAAGTACCAAATGCATGATTTGAAGCAAGAAAAGATTCAAGAAAATCAAGTAGGACAAGAACAACAAAGAAGGAAACTGCAAGAAATATTGCTGTTCATTCCAAGGACTATAACTCTCGTAAGGAAACTCCTATGAAGCTGAATTTTGGATATGTATAGAGAAGGACTTAGCTACGTTACGGACTTTACGGATCTGGATTTGGAGTTCGGAGCACAAAGATATGCCTTTTTCAAATATGTCGCGCAGAGCATAATTTACTAGCCGCGGGAAATGCGATTTTTGTCCTAAAGTGATTAGGAAACTTGCCTAAGTCCTTTCCATACGAGGATTGAGCCTCCTAAACATCGTCCTACTCAATTTAGACCTCCTAAACATTCTCCTACTTGAATTAGGCCTCCTTAACACCTATATATTGTCCTAGAATTATACATCTTGGAACACATAATTCTTAGTCTTAGTTACAATTCTCTCTCAAATCATTATCATATTTTCTCTCTAGAACTTGTGATAATGATTAGCAAATTAGGCTAGAGATTTTTGGTGAGGTTAGAGATGAACTTATATGCATAGTGATCTTATTTGGATTCGATTCTTCAATGTTTTGTAAGTTTTATAAATTTGAGTTATTTATTCTTCTTCAACTATTTTCATCAACTCTTATGTTAATACAATTGTTTTATTAATTTTCATATAAATCTAGTCAAACTCTTTTTATGTGAAAATCTTTATAATATAATTATATTGATATAAGTCGTTCGTTTTATGGATTGTCTTTTAATGCAATATGCCTTGGTATGTAGTATGTTTTCGATTTCTCATAAGATGATATTTTGTTCCAATTCTAAAAGTAAGAAAATTATTTACTCAAATACATTAGTAATTATGTGTTTTTCAATTCTTTATCTTCCAATTGATTGTTTGGGATGTGAAACTTTCAATTGAGTACTTTTATGAATCAATCCAAATAAGTGAACGAAATATATAAGGGATTCTCGACACCTTACCGTTTTAAATATCATATTTTCCAACAACCAAAAATTCGCTTTTCTATAAGTTTTCTTAAAATCAAATCGCTTCGTTAATTTAGTTTGTTTATTTATCTTTAAAGCTACTTTGTCTACTAACCTTTTTAGCTTGTTTTAGTCATCTCCTCGTGGATACGACCGCCCAATCTATTCTACATCGATCACTTTGTTTCGACAAGTTTGGGTGTAATCAAATTTTGGCGCCGTTGCCGGGGAGGTGCTACAAGTAAGCATCGTAAGTAGTTATTAAGCTAACGAGGTAAGTAAACTTTATTTTAATCAAGTTTTGTTCTATTAGGTAATTGTAGGAAGTTTCTTGTTATTTTTATATTAGTCAATTAGGTTGAAAATCTTCCCTTTCTCCCTAAAAGATAAAGCAAAAAGCTGGTTGTACTCTCTGAAACCTAGATCTATAGGTACATGGGCAGAAATGATCGAAGCATTTTTCAACAAATACTTTCCCCAACATAAGATCAACAACCTTAAGAGACAAATCTCTACCTTTTTCCCAAAAAGATAATGAAACTTTATACCAAGCCTGGGAGAGGTTCAAGAATTGTTAAATATGTTTCCGCACCGTGGTATGAAAATTGGCATCTTGTTAGCTATTTCTATGAGGGACTTACATCTAGGGGGCGTCAATTTATTGAAATGATGTGTAATGGGATTTTCTTGAAAATGATCCTGATGAAGCCATATATTACCTAAATGACATAGGCGAAAAAGCTCACACCTGGACTGGACCTAGTACTAGTGATGGTACTAGTAGAACAAAAACTAGTGGAATTTACTATCTTAAGGAAGAAGACAACCTTAAAGCACAAGTTGAAACATTGACTAACAAATTAAAAGCTTTAGAAACAAAAGATAGTAAAAAACATCAACCACCTGCAAGGGTAGAGTCACATGATAGTTGTTTCATTTGTGGTGGGGTGGATCCTTTAGCTCAAGTATGTCCTACACTTGGTGAGATGAGAGAGGTTTACGAAGAACAATGTAATACCTTAGGAACATATAGGAAATCTTTTTCACCTTATCTCGAGGCGTACAATTCTGGTTGGAGAAATCATCCTAACTTTAGTGGAAAATCTGAGGGACAAGCACCTAGAACTTACCCTGCACCTCAAAATAATGCTCACCAAAATAGGAACCCTTTAGAGGACAAACTTCAAGCATTTATTGAGGCACAAAGTAAGACTAATCAAAAGGTAGAAGCCGTAATAACTCAAATTGTGGAAGAGAACAAAGAGATAAAAAATCAAATTTGTAAGCTAACTAGTGCTCTTACTATACTAGAACGAGGCAAGTTCCCTTCCTAACCACAGTCCAATCCTAAGGGGCAACATAAGGTAGAATCTTCCGAATCACATAACATCAAAGATATTAATGCCATCACCACTAGTAGCGGTAAGGTCATAGAGGGATCAACTTTACCTAGTCCGCCAAATGACCTCCCTAAGGAAGTTGAGCAGAAAACCTTGGTCCATGTTCCTTTCCCTCAAGCACTGAAATTGAGAAAAATACCAGAAAATCATGGTGAAATTCTTGAACATTTGAACAAGTCAAAATTACTTTGCCTTTGTTACACGTTATCAGACAGGTACCTTCATATGCCAAGGTGATTAAGGATCTGTGTACTGTGAAAACAAAATATAATATCAAGAAAATCGTATTTTTGACCGAGCAAGTAAGTGCAGTGATTGAGCAAAAGGTACCATCTAAATATAAAGATCTTGGGTGTCCCACAATTACCTGTTAAATCGGTCCACATGAGTTTAGTCAAGCTTAATTAGACCTTGGAGCAAGTGTAAACCTTATGCCATACTCAGTTTACTTGCAACTTGGCCTTGGAGAGATCAAGCCTACATCTGTTGTTTTGCAACTAGCTGACGAACCATTCGTAGACCCAAAAGAATAATAGAGGATGTTTTGCTTCAAATTGATAAATTCTATTATCCTGTTGATTTCTTGGTTTTGGATACTCAATTTGTGGTCAACATGGAGTCTAAGATATCACTGATCCTAGGTAGACCTTTCCTTGCTACAACAAATGCAATTATCAACTGTAGGAATGGTCTTATGAAGCTTACATTTGGTAATATGACACTGGAAGTCAATGTATTCCATGTTGGGAAGCAACTACAAGATGAAGATGAGTGTCACCATACTTATATGATAGATTCACTGGTGTCTGAAACATTCGAAAGGGAAAATTATGAATCCTTACACTATCTCCTTTGTAATTCTGATTTTGATTATTCGCTTAACTCTGTTAATAATATTAATTCATCTAATTTTGTTAATGAAACAAGGGTGAAAGAAAAGAGATTTTAGCACCCGCACTTCAAGGATCTACCAAAAGAAAGAAGAAAATCAAAAACATCTTCCGTCCAAGCACTGAAAGTGGCTCATGACAAGCATAACATTAGGAAGAAATTCGACCCTGGAAAGTTGAGATCAAGGTGGATTGGTCCGTCTGTGGTGAAACAAGTCTTTCCCAATGGTTCCATAGAAGTTGAAGATCCTAAAGATGAAAGATTTTTCCGTGTGAATGGTCAACGATTAAAGCAAATTGTGGAGATGGTAGATGAACATGAGTAGTTTGCACTTGCGGCTCCTATCTACTATTGATCAGATTCTATCTTTCCATTATGTACTATAGGTTTTTTTTTTTTTGTTGTGTTGTGGGGGGGGGGGGGGGTGGGGGGGGGGGGGGGGGGGGGGGGGGGGGGGGGGGGGGGGGGGGGGTGGGGGGGGGGGGGGGTGGGGGGGGGGGGGGGTGGGGGGGGGGGGGGGTGGGGGGGGGGGGGGGTGGGGGGGGGGGGGGGTGGGGGGGGGGGGGGGTGGGGGGGGGGGGGGGTGGGGGGGGGGGGGGGTGGGGGGGGGGGGGGGTGGGGGGGGGGGGGGGTGGGGGGGGGGGGGGGTGGGGGGGGGGGGGGGTGGGGGGGGGGGGGGGTGGGGGGGGGGGGGGGTGGGGGGGGGGGGGGGTGGGGGGGGGGGGGGGTGGGGGGGGGGGGGGGTGGGGGGGGGGGGGGGTGGGGGGGGGGGGGGGTGGGGGGGGGGGGGGGTGGGGGGGGGGGGGGGTGGGGGGGGGGGGGGGTGGGGGGGGGGGGGGGTGGGGGGGGGGGGGGGTGGGGGGGGGGGGGGGTGGGGGGGGGGGGGGGTGGAGGGGGGGGGGGGTGGCAAAAAATCTTTTTATAATCTCTTATAAAACTTATCAATTTTCAAAATATTAAATCTACTACTTATTTTATCTCTAAAACACAAGAGACATTTTTTCGAAACTAACCGAATATCAAGTACATCTAATAAAAATATCCAAATCTCTTAAAAAAGACACTATTAGAATCCTATTACAGTATATTTTCATTTTCTTAGTGAGAAAATTGTACAGTAATATTTAATTGCAATTCTTCCAACCAAATTACCAATTAGGCAGTTCAACTAAAAAACATATGTCAGAATTATTTGTACAACGGCTTTCACCTAATCAATTACAATTATTTCCCTTAAATTATTATTAGCACCTAGGGTTCTTCGCCACTTCACTTCATCAACAACTACATTAACCAAAATTGAGCTGAAGAACAAGTAAATCGTGAATTGAATTGTGTTCACATGGCTGTTGTTGAAGACCCAGAGCAGCAACAAATCAAACCCCAGAAGGAAAAACCACCTTCTGAAGATGACAAAAGGCGAGGCCCCTTTTACGTTTATTTCTTTCCTTTCTCATAATTTCTATATTTGTTTTTGTTTTTGTTTTTTAAATCCTAACTCCAATACATGAGTAGGAGAAAGAAAATTACACCTGGTAGCTTGATGAAAGCATTGATTAGGCCCGGAGCTGGTGAGAAAACACCTACTGATGGTGATCAGGTTTGTTCGTCTCTTTGTTAGTTTTTTCTTCAGCATTTTTTTATGACATTTTGTGTTTCGGAGTTGTTATAGTTCTGAATTCTCAGTGAATTAATGGAAGAAAGTTTGGTTATTTAAATAATTACATGCTAATCAACAAATTCTGCAGCTGATATATCATTGCACGATCCGCACACTGGATGGGGTTGTCGTTGAGTCAACACGAGCAGAATATGGAGGTCTGTTTAAAATTACGGTATCCTTATTGAGTAATACTAAGATTGTTGAAAGTAATGAACGGTAGCGATGGGAAACAGTACTTGTTAGACAGGATAAACAAATAGGAATATAGTTTGTTATCATGACCACGTTATGATTTAGCTAACTATTTATATGCTTATTGAAGCTTGGTACTCATAAACGAATCTATCTGTTGAAATTCTTTGATTTTAGATATTATTGAACTGGAAAGTTCTCTTTTCCTAGCATCTAATATTTAAAGGTATTACACTAACATCGTGCAAGTCCCAAAGAGAAAAAGCTTTATATTTGTAATCATGACCAGATCAATTTATTTTGTCAGTAAGAATTTTACAGATATAAACACAGTATGATTTTTTATGGGGTTTTATTACTTGCCTATGTGCCCTTGCATGTCCGTTTTGGTAATATACATTACACTGAACTTGTTTCCTTGGAGTCATGATTTGAATATGCCCATTTTAATGTGCCTTGTCCCTTATACTTCACGATGGAGCTGTTTTCTTTCATTCTTGCTAACTTTATTTCCGTATTTAGTTCTTCTCCTGTTGCATTAGTAAATTCTGTAATGCTTCTTTCGTGCAGTAGTTCATTTGCTTAACTAGGTTTTCTGTCAGCATCTGCTTCTCATTTTTTATGTAATAGTGCATTTCAAGTTATGTAGGAGGGAACTCTCTTATAAGTCACATTTCTTCTACAGGTAATGGTACCCCCAAAAGGCAAGTTTTGGGCAAAAGCAAGATTTTATTGGGATTGCTAGAAGGCATTCCTACCATGTTGAAAGGTGAAGTTGCAATGGTAAGATTTGGGCTTGCTAGAATGCATTTCTCGCTCTTTTATGTATGTTATTGTAGATAACAAAATAGACCCAATTCTTTATTATTCACTCTTCTTCATTGTCACTGGTGTCAGACTGAAAAAATATCTATGCATCCATACACACAAAAACTAAGAGGCTAAATTCGTAAAAGTGGGTTTTACATCATCAGACCAACTGAAAGAGTACTCTATCTACTTTCGTTTAAACATTATATATGACATTATAATGCATAGCCCATTTTCTTGGGGTGCGTGAAAAAATAGAAAACCACTGAAAATGACAGTTTGGGGAGGATAGCAGAGTATAACAAAGGATAGCATCAACTTACCCAGTGATAAAGGCAATGTGAGATACCTCCCTGAACCACTGACTAAAACTAGGGAAAAGGCAAGGATCTAACATAAGAGGAACTAGGTTGATCAGGATAAGCATCCTTTTCTGTGTGAATCGAACTTCCCCCTTCTCTGTAGATAGGTTTTGCTACATACTTCACTGATGGTAAAAATAGTTTGTCAGATAGTCTAACTTCTTTGTGTTCATTTTTTCCCCGCTTCAATTTCACTATTTTAATGGCAGTGTACCACATCCCAGATTTTCTATTTAATTTTGTGAGGTAGGTGACTAGGTGGCATTTCCAATTCCAGTCATTATTTTTATTTTTAATATATTATGCAGTGAGTGGGAAAACTGATTACTATTTCTTAGACAATTCAGATGGAGTAGAGAGCCCCACAGGGAACTTTTTAATTTTTTTTTCTTATTATGCCAAATCATAAAAAAGTATTATTCTCCTCTCTTTGGTTGTTTTTAAGATAGAGTAACCTCTTATTTCAGTTCAAGGTGAAACCTGAGCTGCATTACGGTGAAGATGAATGCCCTCTGTCAGTTGCCGATGGATTTCCAAAGGATGACGAGCTTCATTTTGAGATTGAGTTGATTGATTTCTCAAAAGTCAAGGCAAGAATGTTACATCTGCTATTAAGAGAAATATTTAATCTACCGAGTTATTATTATATTATATTTCCAACTGCCTTCCGAAAACTTTCTCCTAAGCTTTTAGTATCGTCTCTGACTAGTTTCATGGTCTTCTTATGTTTAGTACTTTACTGTGTGGTCTCCAGTGTGCTGATTTTCTAGCTTTCTACCTATTGATTTGGATATTATTTCTACATTTTTTGTCAGGTTATTACTGAAGATTTAGCCGTCTTAAAGAAGGTAATGGTGTGCATGAGTGCATTTGTTCCTTAAACTTGCTTTCACTCCCAGTGAAGAATATGTAAATTAACCAAAAATGTTTTCCCAGTCACTGAATCTGTTAACATATTCTTTAGATGTTTGCATTTAACAAAAATATTTCAAAATTTTAGCAATTGCTTTAATCTTTGACTCAGTTTGGGGATTCCAATAATAATTTAATAATAGCACAACCTTGTTCCTCTTTTTTTTGGCTCATGATCATATTTCATAAACCTAGTTGTTCAATCAAAATTAAACAACAGAAGGTTGTGACAGTTGTTGCAGGCTTGGTGCTGATTAAAATTGCGTCATACAAATTAAGCAGGGTATATCATTAAATGTAAACTTTATTTTTATTTTCACTTGTCTGAATAGGTAATGGAAGAAGGACAAGGGTGGGAACAACCCAGGGAACCGTATGAAGTTAAAGCGTGGTATGAAATAGTTTATGCTATCTCATTATGTTCTTCTTGCTATGGTTACTTTGGAAGTCCCATTGGAGGAGTATGAAGCAGGGGTTTTTCTTGTGTCTCATTGAAGCTTTTTGTTCCTTTTATGGGCAATATGATGCTCTTGTCTTCATTGGACTGCAAATTTACTTTGTGTAATTGCTAATAGGATTTCAGGAAAGTCAGGAGATGGAAAAGTAATTTTTTTCATATACGCAAGGAGAACCATTTTTCTTCACCTTTGGAAAATCAGAGGTTAGCACCATGTCCTTCATGTTTGCTGTTCTTCCTTATTGATCATTGATTTTGGCTATTTTTGGTCTTGGAATATGCTTTGTCTACATACTTCCCCGTATGAAATCTTATTAAGCTTTTTTAAATCAATTCAATCCAGTTTTTTGAAGTTAATAACATGCTTCTAAGTTATTATCATCATTGTTCTTCCTGAATTAGATACCTAAAGGTCTTGAGATGGGAATTGGAACAATGTCACGGGGAGAAAAGGCAGTAATTTATGTTAAAAAGGAATATTTAACTCAATGCCCTCTGATTCCCTCAATAGAAGGTATTGATGAAGCACACTTTGAAGTGGAGCTGGTACACTTTGTTCAGGTAAATATGCCATTCTTCACTTAACTTTTGTTGTCTCAGGATTGTTAATTAATGTGAAAAAGGAAAAAACAAAGAATGTCATGTTGAGGTTAGTATGATTACCTATGCCAACTATCTCCAAATAAAATTGTGTTGTGTGATTAGATTAGATAATAGATTGTTAAAGTCTTTACAGGAAAAGTAATTTTCGTGTTACTTTCTTACTAGTCCAATAGAATTTCATGTTGGTCTGTTTTTCCTTTTAAGTTTCTTTGCAATGACTTAGTTTGGACTTTCAGGTGCGTGATGTGCTTGGAGATGGACGCTTAATAAAACGCCGTCTTCGTGATGGAAGAGGTGTTGCTCCATCTTTAATTTGTAATTTGCTTGAGCTGGAATGCTACATATGTTTTTTTTTTGCAATTCAACCATCCATATATAGATGCTGTAAAGTTCTCCAATAGAAGTGACCTAGTTTTTTATGGAAATTTGACTGCTGTAAAAGAACCTCCTGAAACTTTCTTGTTATCAAGAATCTGCTTTCTGGATCTTGTATATGTTTGCCTGGATAGCTCCTTGCTGTATTGGAAAGTCGCAGCATCATTTTGAGTTTCGTTGACTTGAAAAGCTTGCTATTTATTTAGTTTGATCTTAGATCACATTTTTTTTTTCTCACACCAGTGGCCACTGACAATAGAACTTGCTTTACAGGCTCATATTTTACCAATATATTCCTAGGTATTCACATTTCAGCTAAATTTTGAACGTTGACCAATCATTCCGGGAGAAATGAAACAAACATTCCTGGAGTATTGCAAAAAATCTTCTGAATTTATATTTTAGATACCTAATTAATCAACTATTTTTACGGGTTACCCAATTTTTTTTAATCATCTGCTTGGATTTGTCTTAACTTGGTTGTTGGCAGATAAGTGAGCACTTGGTGTCAAGTTTGATCGGTTTTAATGGATCATGCTTTCCATGCCACCATGTAGTTATATTTTCTTATATAATTGTTGTTTCTTTGTTATCAAATTAAGATGGCTGCACGCTGTCCTTTGTAATCCAGTTTTTCTGTCCATGTAAAACTTGAGTTAGTTAGTCATCAATTCCCCCCATTGGTTCAGATCTTTCATATAAATTTCTTTTCCGATTCTTCTTCTTGCTTTTGTTGGTAAATTACAGTGATTCCTTTGGTTGTTTTCATCTGTCTGAGTCTAATATTTGCACTTTAATTTACGAAAATATTGATTGTATGTGCTTTATGTTTGTCTTGAAATAATTAGGTGAATTTCCTATGGATTGCCCTCTTCTTGACAGTCTGCTACATGTCCACTACAAGGGGATGCTTCTCAATGAGGAAAATACAGTTTTCTATGATACAAGAGTCGATAACAACGGTCAGCCTTTGGAGTTCAGATCAGGAGAAGGGCTTGTAAGCCACTTTTAGGACCTATAATTGTATCATCAAAGTCTTTAAATATGGCATGTTTCTCCCCCTCCATGTATAGGCTGTTACTTTAATAATTTTCGAAGTATTCTCTCTTTATATAAGAGACTAAATACTCTGTCCAAAACCCTTGATTGATTGTTTTCACTTTTTTCTTTAGTTGCTTATGTGGATCATTTATGATATGCTTGCTAGGTACCAGAAGGTTTTGAAATGTGCACTCGATTAATGTTGCCTGGAGAGATAGCTCTTGTTACATGCCCCCCTGATTATGCTTATGACAAGTTTGCAAGGTTAATCTTTGGCATACCAATGCTCATTTACTAATATTGCACATCTAAATATAGCTCACAAAATGATTACATGGGCATGCTGTCATGATGCCTTCATGATCTTATTTTCATTTTTCATACAAGAATTTTATTGACCTATGTCCTTCACTTATATGACAGGCCAGCTGAAGTTCCTCAGGGTTCTTACATCCAATGGGAGATTGAGCTTCTTGATTATGAGAAGCAAAAGGTGTGCAGATTTACAAATATGATAAAGAAAACTTAAAATGGCCCCCGAAAAATTCTTACCTTAGATCCATGTGCTTGATAAGACTGGAGATTGTGAATTATTAAATATTTTATGAAAAGCATAATGTGTGGGAAAGTCAAAAAAGGTATCTATACGCATAATGTAAGTATAATTAAAGACACTTGAGGGAACTTATCCAGGTGAATTTTTTCTATCAGGTCAGGTGGGGGGGGGGGGGGTGAGAGAATGTACATGGATTTCAGATAATAAGATTCCAATTTATAGCTTTACATGTGCCGACAAGCATCAATTATAATGACCTTGGGAATCAGATAAGAGAGAAGTACAATAGGTTGACAAAATCCTCTTTGAGAAACCATTGAACTGGAAGATTGCTATCTAAAAGGATAGTGAGTTGAATCTTCTGTGCTGTATGAACAGGCAACATCGAATTGTAGAAAATAAAGCTGTAAGCACTTCATAATGACTTAAATGCTTGAAAATTGTACATAGCTCAAACCTTTGATGTGGACAAGCCTAATCATATGTAGTGAATTATTACACACCAACTTGTCTTGTTGAAAAAAGCCTGCATCCAGATTTCATACAAAAAAGTTAAATATTAAGACTATTTTAGAGTTGAGGGCTAAATAATAGATCCATATACCCTTTAAACGAATTGTTGTTGCATATCTTTTCTGGAACTCTCTTGTGCCAAACCACTATCTCATCTTCGAATTGTGTGAGTAGGTCTTTTTTTTTAGTATTATTATTAATATTACTGAAGCATAAAGGCTAATGTTACAAGGCATCATGTTTCCTTCCTTATATCTCTGAACTATTCTTAGCTAAATTATGTCTACATTTAAGAATACTAATCTAGCATATCAGGATCCAATTTTCGTGGGAAAAACCACGAAAATGATTGGATGGTTTATAGTGAATAAAAGTGAGTTTACGACACACTTCAGATTCCAAATTTTTACATTAGGTTAATTAGCTTGCAATTTATACTCAATACATTAATTATGGTCTGAGCCTGCTAAAATTGGGTTTTCCTGGTATTAGTCTCAATATACATTCTCATTTCGTGTTTTTGGCTGAAATTGTTGCCCACAATTTTGTTCTTGTTTGTAATTGAAATCATTGCTGCAGGACTGGACTGGTTTCAGCTTTAGAGAAATAATGGATGATGTTGAGAAGATTAAAGGCACGGTATATATTACTTGACTATTTACAGAAATTCTTTTGAGTCTTTAAGACTTGTACAAAAATTGGAAAAGATTTAGTTTGTATCGATCTTAACAGTCTCCGACATGCTGGTAGGTTCACCTCAAGTTGTAAGATCTACATAAGAATTTTGGAGCTTAGTTCTTGTAGTACAGAAATTTGCGATGAACCTATATGGAGATTTGCACATGCAGAGTCTATAAAGCTTTAGAGTATGAATCCATTGATGTTAGGATGAATCATTTGTACCTCCGTTAACCAGATGATGCCATGCTGTCACGTGTCTCTTATTTTGTGCTTTTGAGACATGAAATGGAACATTTCAACATTCAATTGAAGCTTTTAGTTTTTAGTCCTGAGCAAAAAAATAATTATTAGAGATTGGTCATACTGACAGAACTTTGTTTGTTGTCTTTGTTTTTTCAGGGTAACAGGCTATTTAAAGAAGGCAAATATGAACTTGCCAAGGCAAAATATGAGCATGTATATTTCTGTTTCTCTTAATCACACTGATGTCTTATGTGCATTCTAGAGCAGCAGCTGTTGTAAAATTTATATTTCAACTTCTTGTATACTAAAGGGGGGTGTTCAAGTTTCAACACTTCTTTTTCATTTGGTGGGTTTGATCTTTTGATCAAGAATTTCAATCCCATTGTCAGCCTTTCTTCCTTCTAAATGTACTAAGTCTAAGACCATTAAAAATATTTGTTTTCTCCTTTCGGTAAGGTCTTATTTTCTGAGAATCCTAGTTGCGTCAAACCCCAGTATCATTCTAAAAAACATTTCATAACTCCCTGTCGATTCGATGCATTTTTTACTGAACTTTGTTAAGCAATTAAATTTGGTAATTTCACTGCAGGTGCTTCGGGAGTTTAATCATGTGAATCCTCAAGATGATGAGGAGGGAAAGGAATTTTCGGATACAAGAGTAAGTCTACAAAGAATTCTGATTAAGCATATTCAGCACATACGCTAAAGATATGATCACCAGACATGTGGAGTTGATGTTTATTCTAAAGATCTTGTTTCCATGTGGTATTTTACTTTTTTGTTCAATGCCTGAAGAATATGTTGCACCTGAATGTGGCTGCCTGCTTGCTTAAAATGGGTGAAGTCAGGAAGTCAATTGAAGCTTGTAACAAGGTAATATCTTAAACTTTATTTTAGTTCTTTGCTCATGGGTGATGGTCCTCATCCTCAGGATTCAGAATTTTGTTGTTTCACATATAAAGTACAACGAACCTCCATCTGCATTTCTACTTTTATACAGGTTTTGGACACCAACCCTGTTCATGTCAAAGCCCTTTACCGTCGTGGAATGGCCTACATGACAGCTGGAGATTTTGGAGAAGCTAGAGCTGATTTCAATAAGGTAAAAAATTATTTTTTCAAATACTTGGTTACTTAATTACACCCTTCTGAATCAAACTACATCTTCTAGATGATGACCACTGATAAATCATCGGAGTCAACTGCAAAGGCAGCTCTCCTTAAGCTCAAAAAGGAGGAGCAGGTTAGTTGAAAAGCAACTTCTAGTTTTGATAGGAAGAGTAAAGATTATTTCTCTTATACTTTTTCATCTTTGATCATCGACTTTTCCACATCGTTCAAAATTATTGAGTTTCACGAAATGCTTGTTGTGTCAATCAGGAAATCCACAGAAGGGCTCGCGAACAATTTAAGGGATTGTTTGACAAGAAACCTGGAGAGATTGCAGAGGCTGGTGATAATGATCTGGGAGAAAATGTTCCTGGTGAGACCACCAATGAAGATGATCGGGAAGGTTTAGACACTGAAAAGGAGAGACTTCTCGAGGCCACTGCTCCTCCACCCTCGAGCTTATGGTCCAGATTGTGGCCTAGTGGCAGAAGATTTTTTAGAGCTTTTGGATTGGACAGATGTGCCATACTATGAGTTGGTATCTTGACCCTTTCATGAATCATTGAAAAGCTCTTCCATAGAGTGAATTTTTTGACAATATGTTGTCTACTAATAAGAGGGAAACTGATATGGGCAAATCATAGATATTTTATATTTTAATAAAACAGTTCTCTTTTAAGTTGTTTACTTAATCATGCCTTTAGCTAGCTTGCTATTAGCTCTTGCAGATCTTTGAGTTTAATATTAAGCTTTTTGAAGGATGAAACTTTTTCAATCTCATCATATGTGGTATTTGCCAGTTAAGAGAGAGTATTACTTATGTAGGCGTTCAGGATCGAGATCACTTAAATAGTGGGAATTTTTGTTCATATGGATTGGTTTGGTTCTGGTTTCGTTTAGTTTTGATTTCAAAAAATTGGATTGGATGGTTCATCGGAAGCCTCAAAATACAATTTGTGTTGGGCTTGGATTTTGAGTTTAATGGGTTTTGAATATTTGAGATATCATTTGAATTGAGATTGGATTTTGAATTTTGGAGGAAAGTTAGGTGGTTTATATTAGATCGAGATTTATTATTATTTTTTTATTTTGGTTTCTCAAGTCTTTAAAAGTGCGTCAAATATATTATATGAAAACTTCTCTCAACAACAATTCGAACTTAGGTTTATTACTTTGAGATGATTAATAGCTTGCACTAAACCAATCACATATTCATAATCAATGACTTGTAGAAATGAAGATATATTGTTTATATTTGATATAAGTTTGGGTGTTTAGGGATTGTGGAGATGGGCCGAGATCTGAGTTTGAGCCCATTTTCAGAATGAAACTCAATACGTGTCGGTTTTGAGAAGCATCTCTGGGCAAAACTCGGTCAAAATCAGTCCATATACTCCTATTTTTTGCTCGAGTTGTTCGAAATGGTAACTGTAAAAGTTGATATGCTTTAAAAATTATTTGAAATGCTTTATTTCAAAGCAAAGCAACAAACCAAACTAATTTTACAATAGAATTCTTTCTTCAATCCAAAATCACACGAAATTAGACCTTTGGTTTGTATCCCGAAGATCCAGGTTGAGCACTGGCTTTGTAAACCTCAGAAATTTTATCCTTGGGAGGTAGATTATCCTTGATGAAACTGTGATTAATGAAGCCATCAATCCATTTACACAAATTTGGGTACTTTTCTTTTGTCAATAGTTCAAGTCCTGCTATCTCTTGAAGGATTCCAAACCAATATCCGATGAAACTTGCAGAAATGTCAACTAGTCCAATATTATCTCCCCCAAAGAATTTCTTACCCTTTATTTCTTCCTCTAGAAATTTCAGTAGTTCGGCTGCTTCTTCCTTGGCCTTCTCTCCTTCCTCTCCCGGGCTCGAAAAAGCTTTCCACATTGCAATCGAGCACTACAAATTCATAAGTCCATCATTAATTCATTTATATTTGATGGTGATAGTTTGTGTTTTAGGGCTATATTGGTAATTAACATAATTCCTAGATGTTAAAATAATTAAAAAGAGCAATATTGATTGCACTATCTGGAAAGACTAATTTATCCCTATTTATGTATGCGTATTAATGATGTGACTCTTCCCCTCCTACATTTTATCCTATAAATAGGTTATCATATTCATTGGAAATTATAAGTTGGAGAAGTGACAAGAAGAGCTAAATGATTTTACTAGAAGGATTTCCTGTAAGTTCATCCCGTGCAAATCGGAGCTCTATTTGAAGAATATCAAGGAAAAAACAATCCTAAATATACCCTTGAACATTTTCACGCAACATCAATATTATTGAATGTTTAACTCATCTTAAAACTTGAGCTGAAAAAGAAGAGATATTAATTTAAAAAAAAATTATTTAACATGTTATTGACGTGTAAGACCATCTCCAACAACTCTCTTAAATTTAAGCCTCTTATCCTAAAATATAACTAATGAACAGTAATTTTTTTACTCTGCACTCCAATAACTAGTTTATATTTTAAGAGACTACTTTTTAACAACCACACCACTTCACTCCAACAGCTAGTTTATATTTTAACAAATTACTTTTAATTATTATTTTATATAAATAATAATGATATACTTCTAATACTAATTGATTTTATTATTTTATATTTATAATATTTTATTTTTTTGCAGGAAAGTACAAAAGTTTTGGTACTTTTCCTGCAAACAATTGCAAAGAACACTATGCTTTTGGTTATTTGACCAACAAAATACATAAATTTTAACAATTCATAAATTATGCAGTAGCTCTAGGAGAACAATTTTTATGTAAAAAATTTATTAAAACTCTTATAATTTAACTTTTAAATTAACTCTTGGCCTAAGAGATATATATTTTTAATAAAGTCAAAAACATGAAATTTAAAAATAGGTGGCAAAGAGTTTTTAATCAAATCTAAAACATGAAACTAAATCTTTTTGTGGGTCCGATTATGATACCATATTCAATGTTCTAAACATGAAAATGGATTGGAATGTACCTTTTCATCAATGAACCTCCAGAAACGAGCCATGGCTCTTTCATACGGGTCTTTGGGCAGAATGGATGGGCCTTCCCATGTCTCGTCAATGTATTCGATGATGACCGAAGATTCGGCAATGGGTTTGCCATTATGCAATAGTAGAGGGATTTTTTTGTGAATTGGGTTGTACTTGAGGAGCAAAGGAGACTTGTTTCTTAGATCTTCTTCTATGAATTCATATTCAACCCCTTTTAGTTTTAGGGCCATTTCAACCCTCCGGCTAATTGGGCTGTACGAACATCCGAATAGCTTCACTTCTGCCATTATTGTATTTCTTGGTTTTTCAGAATTCTGATCAATAGAACTTTAGATGTGTATTTTTTGGATGAGTCTTGTTTTGGTTGAGGAGTTCTTATAGAGTGAAGCTAACTCGTTCATTAAGACAGAGTAATAAAGAAATGTCTGTAGTTTGGCCATTTCATTTACAATTAGGGTGCTTATAATTAAATGATTTTGGGACATAATACGTTTTTTTCTTCAAATAATTGATTAGTTACTCTAGCATACAATGAAGGTAAGATATATAAATGAATAACTACCATTTAATAAGATCAGCATGAAATTAAAATAATATATACCATTTTGATGGCACTTGAATCCAAGACCTTATGGCTTTTATGAAAGAGCTATGCTCCTTTTCAGTTTAGTTTCAAAAATTAGTTTAATAGCCTTCGCGAAACGTTTGAACTCTATTTGAATTGGTCCAATAAAAGAATATTGAGATGTTAAATATTACAAATAATGGATAATTTATTTTAAAAATTTGAGATATGATTCAATTTAGATCTTCATGAATATATTTGATGATAAATCAAGTTAAAATTAAATTTCCCATTGATTAGGGCCACTAATGGCAAAATTGCTACCTAATCTAATCTTATCTTATCATGTGCTACAAGTGTTGACCTCGAAAAAGACAACAAATAGATAAAGAGAAAGAGTGGGGGTATGATTTCAGAAATTGTTTACTCTATTCATTTGTTTATTATATCGCACTGTAATTTTAGTACCTTTTTTTTTAATTCTTAATCAACACGAAATTTATATTGTTATTATAACCATCACACATTTAATTTTACAGGTTTTTATTCTAAATGTTTGAAACATACACTAGTTCATAGAGTGATTTTTAAAATTGGCCTTTTGTAAAGTTTAATTTGCGAAAATGGCCTTTGAGGGGCTTTTTACTGTAGAAGTGATATCTGCAATAGTTCCTTCAATTTCTTTATTTTTCATTTTAGTACCCTGAGTTTTGATATCAATGGTTTTCCAATTGCAGGCATAATTTTTTCTTATTTGTCTAATTGTATCCATAGAGTGTATTAAAGATTTCTCTGAATTCATTAATTTTGAGTGTTATGAAGTATGATATATCTTCATTGTTTCTTCGTTTCGACTTTCTTTTTAAATGATCTATTTCTCGTGATAAGGTATCTAACATTCTAGACCTATTTTTTGACATAGGCATATATTTGCAATATTGTCTAACAGCTTCTAATATTTCTAAGTATAGAAAAGTATCTTGTTCAGTAGTATAAGTTTTATATCTACGTTTTTTCTTAGGTGGTTCACTACTTTCTTCTATTTCTAATATGTTTTCTAATGATTTACTAAAATCCTTAAGAGGGCTAGTTATTTCAATATCGGAGAAATCGAAGTCTAGAAGACTTTGATAGTTTTCAGTGCAAACTAAGTTGCATATATTTAAATCGTCTATATTTAAGTCGTTTCCTTGCTCTGATACCAGAGCCAACAGAGCGCTTTCTGGTGCGTTTTTTTGGTGCGGAAGCACATTCATTATTTGGACTGGTATAATTATAGTTATATTCATTAGAGGATAATTCAAATCCTGCCATTTATGCAGCTCGTATTATTCTTAATTGGTTTCGTTTTTTGAGATAGTAATCTCGTGTATTTTCAAAGAATGTTTTTTCATACGTTTCATTTATGAGAGTTTCGCATAATTCTTTATAAAAAATATACTGGGAGTCTATCCATTCGTGATATGAACTATTTTTATAAAGAAGTATTTTTCTAGGTGGCATTTATAGAATGATATCTATAATATAGAATGTAATAGTATTCTTTTCTTTCTTTAAAATCTTGTATATGAGGATAATCTTCTGAAAGTTTTTTATAAAATTTATAAGAAGATTCTATGTATGCATAAGTATTCCAATTCTTATAGTTTTTCTTGAACATATTGAGTTAAACTATTTATTTGTTTATTTAGAGTTTTTATGCCTTCTTCTGTTTCTTTAGAATCATTTTTTATTGGTATAAAAGTTGTTGGTCTTTCTATTCTCATGGATGTTCTTTGCGGTTCGATGGGTTGTTTTTTAGGGACAAATTTAATTTGAGCAAAGTCTTTGAATAGAGAATCCATGTTAATCTTATCTTCAGTTTTATAGTCTATACTATGATGACTATTACTAATAGCGTATCCTACATCATATGTCATAGAGAAAGGGTAATCTCCTTGTTCCATTAAATCTTTTCTAGAGAATTTATATAAAAGAGATATAGATTGGCTTAAGTTTTTGGTTACTAGGGGTATTCCGTATTGTATCGAAACATTAAACATAAGTTTTGTTGCCTTTAGATTTCCTTCAATTACTCCTAGGATTTTATCCTGAGTGTCTCTTATCCTATCGTCTATAACCCAGAATTTAACTGGTGATTCTATTCCTTCGGCAAAGGTCGATTTTATCAACACTTGTATAGTTGAAATATGTATGTATCCAAATTCACTTGGTGACTTATTAAGTGAACGTATTTTTTGAAGAATATGATTCTCATTTATTAATGGTAAGGAAAGTTTTCCTTGGGCTTCAGTTATTTCTATTGGAGTTTCCTGTATAAATTTTCCAAAATATATTAAATTTTTCCGTTGAAACATATTATGAAAAAATGAAGGTTTCCTAATACCTTGTCCATCATTTATATTTAACTCCTTTTGTCTTATTTTACTTATTGTTTTAGGACTTATAACTATATCTTGGGAAAAACTCCCATATGCTTCAGAAACTTCTTTTGATTCTAATTGTTCTATCTCGTCAGAGATGTTTTCAATCTTTTTTATTTCTAAGGTGTTCATATTTGAGATCTAAGTTGAGATTCAGAAAGTTTTATTCGTGGTATTCTTCGAACTGTATTTTGAAAGGTAATATCTATATGTTCTCGAGTAAGAACGAAGTTTTTTAAAGAATCTAGGAAATCCATTCCTAAAATTATCTCGTATGGGGATTCATTATCTATATAGATTCGTGTACAAAGAGTAAGATTATTTTCTAGTGTTATTTCTATCTTTCCAGTTTTTTCTATAGTTATTTCTTTTCCATTATATTTTATGTATGTTTCAGCACTGGTTTTTCTTATATCTGTAGCTAGGTTTTCATGAACATGAGACCATGTTGCTCCTGTATCTATAAGAATGGGTATTAAGTTATTTTTCATTATTCCTATTAAATGATATTGAAGAGATTTAGTATTGAATGATGTGTTTACTTGTATATTTTGGTATTCATGCAAATCATTCATTGTAAACAGATATTTAAAAATGTTCAAGATGTATGATGATATATGAAAATGTATGAAAGTATATAAGTATGTACCTGTCACAGAAGGTTACTCTGCAGAACTAGTTAGGTTCTAAGGTGGAGATGAAGTATGCTAACTCTCAATAGCACGATCGACATTCCGGAAGAGCTTAAACTTTCATAAGAAAGATAAAGTTGAAAACTTATTTCATTCACACCCTTAACGATTACATATGATCTCTTTATATAGGCAGAGATCTTTGATTGCAAATGAAGGGAAAAACTATTACAAACTGCAAATGAAGGGAAATACTATTACAATTTTGAAAAGTAAAAGTGTCGAAAAAAGGAGTGGTTTTCCTTCTGCCGACGTCTTTATTCGGTCCTACATCTTTTATTTCATGCGTTTTCCTCTATTATTGGTGATGAGTTGTTACTTTCTTCGTCACTGGTTTCGTATGCATCTTTGTATTCTTTTTCGTCACTGCTGACGGTTTTTCTTTTGCAGTAATTGCAACTATGGACCTCCAAGTTTTTCATTTCTTCATGGAGTATTTTCTTTGTCCTTTCTGCTAGGGTTGCCAGCTGAAATTCATCGATTCTGAGTATCTTCTGATGATGTTCATAAACGTATTCCCAATGTGATTCCCGAAGTGTTTTTTGGGACATTCCATATATAAGATGGTTTTTTCCTTTAAGATTTATTCGGAAAGTTTTTGCTCTATAGAGATCATGTATCAAATTGTGAATTTGTATTAGCTGCCAAGCAACTGCTTCTTCCTGCTGATTTGTATCAATTTTTTCCACTGTTTCGATTGCCGGGTATTCACCATTGCTGGTTACTAGTTTAATTATCCCAAAGCTTGGGGTAATTCTTTCTTCAAACGTTGGATATGTAAGATGACATTTTACCACAACTTCTTTCTTACCATTTTTTCCAATATTGACAAAGTATTCTGAAATACTTTTTCGTATATTTCCTGGAAATTTTTGAAGCATTGTTGTACTCTGAATATACATTATATCTACCAGGCCATATATGAAGAATTGGTATGCCAGAACTGGGTCTATTCCTTCAACTAGGACTGCTTTTGGTCCATATCTGTTTACTGGGTAGAAACGTTTTTCTCTATCCTTGGTAGGATCGTATTCTTTCAGTTTACTTAATAGTTCTTCGAATTTGTCTTTCTTCAAGGTATTCTGTTCTTCCGCTTCTTTTTCTTTTTCTTCCTTTGTTGGAATATGATCAAGAGGATTTTTAAACGAAGGGATTTTTCCAAGGACTACTTTGGATGTGGTGGGTTTATCTGTTTGTAGAAGAGCTTGTTTGTAGTGGCTAAGCTCGTATTGTGCTAAGGCTGTTTTTGCTTCTTCAAGCGTTTTGAACGACTGGTGCAGACTTCCTTTTGTGATAAATGGTGCGATTTTACTCCATTCATCGTATATTCCTTTCATTGATCCATTGAACATGGTGTACCATTTCTTTTTGTCTGGAACAGGAGGTATTTTTGGCATGGGTGTCTGGTACTGAATTGGTTTGTCTTTGTTTGTAAGAGGTGGTGGTGATGGTAATTTTGTGTTTGTGGGTAATGGATCCACCACGTTTTGGCTGCTAAACTCTGATGGCAAGGGTATTTTTAGTGTAGTGCAAAGTGTTTGAAGACTAGATTCTAGTTCGTGTATCTTTCTAGCTGCTTCGGTTGCTGTTTCCGAAATGTATTTCTCTTTAGCTGCTGTGAAGTTTTGGATTTCTTTTCGAGCAAGTTGTTCTGTTTTCTTTTGCTCATTTTTGATGTCTTGTATCTGTTTACAGAAAATAGATATCATTGTTTCCATTCTCTTGTCAGGGTATCTGCAAGTACGTTGTCTTTTCCTGCGAGATGTACAATATGAAAATTGTATCGTGTTAGCTCCAATTGCCAACGTATCAGTCTTCCTTGATTTGAGCTATCTGCAATTTTTGTTTTACAGAAATATGTTAAATATTTAGAATCTGTGCGGACTTCGAATTCTCGTGGTAGCAATTCGATCTTCCATTTTTTCAAAGCATTGTATAATGCCAGTGTTTCTTTTTCATGAACTGTATAGTTCATCTGACATTGTGTAAAGGTGCCTGATACGTATTTGCATAGGCGTATATATTTTTGTGCTTTTGTTGAAAGCGTATTTTTATGCCCATTGGACATGTGTGGTAGAGTGTTGTACTCTATAGCCGGTACTGCTAGCATAACGGCGGCCCACGTGTCTTTGGATGCATCCGTTTCGAGAATAATGAAATCATTCTCTTGCGGATTGTATAGTTGGGGTAGGTTTTTACACCGTTCCTTAATGGTTTTTACCATTAATGTATCTGCTTCAGACCAAGTCCATTGAACTTTGGTAGAGAGTTTTTTCTGAAGCGTTTTTCTTTGTAAGGCAAGATCTTTAAGATAGCCTTGATCGGAAATATAGTTTAGGCATCCTAAAAATCTTTGTATTTGTTTTCGATCTTCCAATTGATCTGGAAAAGAGTTTAATTTTTCTAAAACGTTTGGTTGAATAACCATGTTCCCTTCTGAATCAAAAGTATTTCCAAGAAAATCAATTTTATTTTTACAAAGCTGAGCTTTTCTTTTTGAAAGGACTAAACCCTTTTCTTTGCATCTTATTAAGACAATTTTTAGTTTTTTCAAATGGTCTTCTCTATCTTGATTACTAAAGATGATAATATCATCGATGTAAGCAAGACATATATTTTCTAAACCTTCAAGGTTTTTATCCATGATTCTTTGATAGATTCCTGGTGCTTGCTTAAGGCCAAACGGCAAAACATTCCATTGAAAATGTTTTTGAGGTGGACATGTAAAAGCAGTTAATGGTTTGGTATTCTCATGTAACCTAATCTGCCAATAGCCGGATTTAGCATCTAGAGTACTAAACCATTTTTGTCCTTTTAATTTTGTTTTTATGAAGTCAATTCTTGGGAGCTTATAGGCATCACCAATGGTTGCTTCATTCATTTTCTTGTAATTTATGACCATTCTCCTCTGGCCACGTTTAATTTCATTGTGATTTTCAACGTAAAAAGCAGGTGCTGCATGTGGTGAATGACTTTCAGAAATAATTCCTTTTTCCAAAAGTTTTGAACATTCTTCTTTAAATTCATTTATATCCCTTTGAGAATAAGGAATATTATTTTTCACATTTACTTCTTGTGAAGGATCCTTTAGTTTTATTTCTACTAACATGGTGTTAGTATTTTTAAAATCTAAGGGATTTTCACTGGAAGTAGATTCAAGTATTTCATCAATTTCTTTATCCAAGTTGGATGTATAAAGAGTAATCCGATAGACTAGTTCTGAAATTTTTTCTATCAGTTTTTTGGTATTCAAATCTTTTTCTATTGGAATAGAAATTTGTTGTTTTCTTTGTTTATACTTACTTCGAAAAGGTACAGTAAGTGATATGGTGGAAATATTTTGCACAAATGGTGCGTGTAGCTTTAGGAAATTATTGCCTAAAATAAAAGGTAATCCTGTTTTGTGTTTATAAATAGTTGGGGCTGTAAAAGCAAAGTTCTGTATAAAAATAGTTTGCATTTTCACTACTTCCCAAATGTAGTAATGAGATGCATTGGCAATCATAACCCGTATGGGCGTTTTTAATCGTTCCCTTTTGAAACAGTTTAACTTTGGTGAAGCAAGGCAGAGACTTGCTCCAGTATCAATTAAAGCATATGTATAAGTATCATTGATACGTATCTTTATGAAGGTAGAATTTCGACTAGGCATCACTATTAGGATATTCTATCTCCTCATCTTCATCAATCTCTGATATTAATTCATACCAATCTGTATCTGATTCATAATCAGAATCTTCTATTGGTTCTAATTCTTGTGTATAGGCAAACTGTAAAAGTCTAACCTGATGTTCTTTCTTATTTTGTCTCTTTGGGCATTCGTTAGCATAGTGACCTTCTTCTTTACATAACCAACATGTACATTTCTTTTTTCCTTCAGGGCAGTATTTATTCCTTTTATTATTCTCTTTTTTATAGAATGGTTTTTTCCTAAAAAACCTGTGTCTATTTTTCCTAAAGTAAGATTTATTTCCTTTTATCCAATGTCTATTTCGTTTTTTCCATATTTTCTTGTTATGCTTTTTCCTATATTCCTTTCTACAACCGTATTGCTGAGGTAGGTAGTCTTCTGTACAACAGAGTTTGGTTAATGGTTTCATAGCTATAGATCGTTTCTTTTGTATACATTGTTCCGTTGTATATTTTCGAACTATGGTTCTAGCAGCTCCTATAGTTCTATGTGTTTCTGGAACTTCTTCCTTATATTTTTTCTGACATTCTACTCCTATGGGATAAGGTAATTTAGCAAAGAATATATCTATAAAGGGGAATTGTTCTGGTATAGGTATTTTAGTTAGATGTTCAATAAACTCACAGTAATAGTTTTCAAAATAGCACATATTGCATATAGCCATATTATGCAAATGTCGTTTTGATTCTTCCGTTTCATGTAATCCCATAAAGGTATTTTCTATTTGTAAATCTCCTATAAAATATGCATATATTGCCTTCGCAATTTTCTTAAACATGTGTAACTGCGTATCAGCGTTGAAATTAGTTTGTACATCTTCATTCGTATAGTTTTGCAACATTCTTAAAACATTTCCAGTAGTTTTATGTAAAACGAATGTAAATATATCGAGAACAGAAGAGTTAGAGAACTCATCTGTTGTTTGTATAATCAGACCTATCTGGTTAGTCCAGTAAGTAAGTATTTCTTTTTCATTGTCTACACAATCTAAATTAAGAATGTTCTCTTGGTTCATATTTCCATGTATTGGCTGCCATTTTGCTGGAACCTTTTTCCATGGGTTTCTACTACCTGGCCTACTTGGTATATAGCCTTGACTAAAAGGATAAAAGTTTGATCCTAAAGCTGGTATATCTCCTGCATCAGCTCTATGTGGTGCAGAATATCCATATCTATTTCTCTGATTACTAGATTCTGGTTGATCTTCTGTTTTTGGATTTCTAATATCTTCCATTCCTACGTATTCTTCATCTGTTTCAGATGGTGTATATTCAAAGATAACATCTTCATTCTCTTGATGTTGTATATGATAAGCTTCTTCTATATCTATGTTTGAAGTAGTTTCTTTATTCATTAAGCTTAACGAGCTTAACATATACCTAAGTTCTTCTAAAGTTTCTTCTATGGTTTTCGCCATATATATTCTAGTTTGTTAGGCATTTTAAACCCTTTTCTTGAGGATATTCTAAAATATTTTTCTAGATCTTGTTCAGTTAATCCCCGTGTTTGCTCTTTTTGATATATTATCATTTCAAGGTTTTCTATGGTCTTTTTCAGATTTTCTAAAGCGTTTTCTTCCTTTGGTACTATTTCTAAGTTGTTTACTTGTTCTTTCAATTTATTTATTTCATAATTATTAGCATGTTTTTGATTATTAAGCATATCTGATGTATTATTTAATTGCGGATGAAAAGTGTGAAATAAATTATTTACTTGTTCTAAAACCTTTTGAAGGTTTCGTATATCATCTGTTAATCTATCGATCTTTTCTTCTAATTTCATAGTTTATTTTTTATTTAAACTTGTATCTATTTTTCTGGGTGACTTTTTTAATTCTAAAGGACTTCTTTTGTAAATAGGGTTGATATGAGTATATTGCAGAAGGTTATTTTTAAAATTTTGGTTTTTGAAAAGGTCATTCTTCACAATTACTCCTAGTTCATATGATAGGGATGATGAAAATATTTTGATCGTAAATTTGGTAATGATAATTAAAATATTATTAATATATCAGTTAAACGTGTAATGATGAGAAAGATGATTTGAATGGAATGTTAACATGGCATGGACGAGCTGGTGCAGGTTTCGAACAGTTATAATATAATAAAAACCTGGAAGACCTGGACGTGATATGACGGTTTGATCAATCTCGTGTCGATTAATAATTCGAAGAGCTACTTGTAATTTTAAAAAATAATAGAGAAATATAACAATTGTTCAAATAATATTTGAGGTAAAAATATAATCAATGATTGAATAATAACGAATACAAATATAATATTCGGTGAAATAATAACATATAAATTATTGAAACAATAATGAATTTTTTTTCTTTTTTTGCAATACGTATAAAAAAAGGAAAATTTACATAGACACCCCCTGACTATTATTCTAATTACAAGAACTTACCTCCTGTTTCAAAATTTACAAAACCACCCTTTTGACTTTAGGATCGTAATTTAACATAAACTGTAAAATGTCCGAAATGCCCTTAGTTATTTTCTATATTTACATTTCTTTTAACAAAATAGGAAAATTTACATAGACACCCCTGACTTATTACCCTAATTACAAGAACTTACCCCCTGTTTAAAAAATTACAAAGACACCCCCTTGACTTAACGACCGTCAGTCAAACTTAACTGAAACTGTAAAATATCTGAAATAATCTTAATTATTTACAATATTTACACATTATTTATCGAATTTATCGAAAATGTATAACATTATTTATGGAATTTTGTCATTATAAATAAATTTATTAAATTTTAAACTGGTTTGTTACTTTATTTACCAATTGTGTTATTGTAAATAATTTTTTTAAATTTTAAATTGATTTGTTTTAATTTTGTAAGAAAATATATGTTATTAAAACTTTATTTATTGAATTGTATTATTGTAACAAAATTATTAAATTTTAAACTGGTTTGTTACTTTATTTACCAATTGTGTTATTGTAAAAAAATTTATCAAAATTTAAATTGGTTTGTTTTAATTTTGTAAGAAAATATATGTTATTAAAACTTTATTTTGTGTTATTGTAAATAACTTTATTAAATTTTAAATTGGTTTGGTTTAATTTTAAAGTTTACAAATTTATTTACAATAATTTATTACACGGTTACAAAGACACCCCCTGTAACATAAAATATATTACAAATACACCCGGCCCTTGGGGGCAAATTAGAATAACGTTAAAATATTTTGATGACGTCATCATCTACCGTTAAAAATTAACGCCGTAAGGGGTCTCCTTGTAATATTATTTTAGTCGAGGGGGTGTCTTTGTAATTTCTGAAATAGGAGGGTAAGTTCTTGTAATTAAGGTAATAGTCAGGGAGTGTCTATGTAAATTTCCCGAAAAAAAAAAAAATCACCAAGAACAATACAATTTGATGTAAAATTGAGATTAAGAACAAATTTGGTATGAGATTAAAACTAACCATTAACATATACGAAGGGGGAGGATAATTTAAGCAAGAAAAAATATAACTTTGGTTAATCAACGTGGAAGAGGTAAGTGTCACAAGTATTACTTTAGGGGAAATTGATACACCTCATACTTTAGGGGCCAAATTGTATTTAATCCAAAAGTTGATCTCAATTTGAAAATTGAATTCCTCTATCATAGTGTAGTTTTTTTTAGGGGTCTATCGTAATTTAGTTTAGTAACATAAAACGGAGACTGCCCCCGTAAAAGTAGAAACATGGTCCAGTTGTTAGATATGGGGCTGTCGATGGAGCCAACTTTAATATGACATTATGTAATTTTTGTTAAAAATTTGGTGTACCTGCTCTAGATCTTGCTTCTTCTGATCTGTTGACGATTCCGATTCTATTATAAATAAAGTAAAAAAGAAATTTCCTAATGTTTTATATTTTTATAAGCAATATTATTATCAATGGACCAATAATGTACATGACATTATACTATGTAGATGAGCATGTAATGACGTACTGATTTTTACGCAAAAATTGTTGTTTTGGAAGTAATTAAAATTATGGCTACCACTATCAGTTTGGCCCAAGATTTTTTGACTTTGGTGGTCAATATTGTAGGAAAATAAGAGAGGATTGGGGTTGGGGGTAGGGATGAGTTTTTTTTTTACATTAGGTAAATTAGCTTGCATTTTGTACTCAATACATTAGTTATGGTATGAGCCTGCTAAAAT
This sequence comes from Penstemon davidsonii, assembly GCA_034814905.1. Classification (NCBI taxonomy): domain Eukaryota; kingdom Viridiplantae; phylum Streptophyta; class Magnoliopsida; order Lamiales; family Plantaginaceae; genus Penstemon; species Penstemon davidsonii. Next base: position 9,998,795 of record JAYDYQ010002685.1, on the reverse strand, counting down.
TGGGATTTCCTGGTATTAGTCTCAATATACATTCTCATTTTGTTGTTTTGGCTGAAATTGTTGCCCACAATTTTGTTCTTGTTTGTAATGAAATCATTGTTGCAGGACTGGACTGGTTTCAACTTTAGAGAAATAATAAATGATGATGTTGAGAAGATTAAAGGCACGGTATAACCTCAGTATCATTTTCAAAAACATTTCATAACTCAATTAAATTTGGTAATTCCCCTGCAGGTGCTTCGGGAGTTTAATCATGTAATTCCTAATGATGATGAGGAGGGAAAGGAATTTTCGGATACAAGAGTATGTCTAAGAAGGATTCTGGGGATAAATGCAAAATACTCCCTTGTGTTATGTTAAACCTGCAAGAAATTACCCTGTAAAATTTTTATTGCGCCAAACTTCCTTGTGTTTTCAAAAACCCTGCAAAAACACCCATTTTGTAAAAGATAGGTCGTTTTGGATCGACATATTTCAAGAAACCATTTTTAAAATACTTCAAGTTGATCCCTATAACTTCACGTGGTATATTTTTAAAATTATTTCTTGAAATATGTCGATCCAAAACGACCTATTTTTTACAAATTGGGTGTTTTTTGCAGGGTTTTTGAAAATACAAGGAAGTTTGGCGCAATAAAAATTTCACAGGGTAGTTTCTTGCAGGTTTAGCATAACACAGGGGAGTATCTTGCATTTTCCCCAGGATTCTGATTAAGTATATAATTTAGAGGACACACTAATTGATATTATATAAGGAAAGGCAGCTCTCCTTAAGCTCAAAAAGGAGGAGCAGGTTAGTTGAAAAAGCAACTTCTAATTTTGATAGGAAGAGTCAAGATTATTTCTCTTATACTTTTGCATCTTTGATCATCGACTTTTCCACATCGTTCAAAATTATTGAGTTTCACAAAAAGCTTGTCGGGTCAATCAGGAAATCCACAGAAGGGCTCGCGAACAATTTAAGGGATTGTTTGACAAGAAACCTGGAGAGATTGCATAATGATCTGGGAGAAAATGTTCCTGGTGAGACCACCAATGACGATGATCGGGAAGGTTTAGACACTGAAAAGGAGAGACTTCTCGAGGCCACTGCTCCTCCACCCTTGAGCTTATGGTCCAGATTGTGGCCTAGTGGCAGAAGATTTTTTAGAGCTTTTGGAAATACAAAATCTCATGTTAGTAAAGGGACATAAATAAACTTATCGAGCAAAGTTTACAACTATAGTGACGTTGGAAAATATTAATGTTTGAAAGAAATTCAAATTTTCAACTTGAATTTGAAATTTGTCATATTGTCAAAAATTTGCATTTGCAGCAGAGTCACATATAATACACATCGATGATTACAATAGTCGAATTTTTAAGGTTAGATTATAATAGTCAATTTTAAAGTGAGACCAAATGTATTAAATAACCGTGCTAATAATCGAAAAGAAATTTTTCTTATAGAAGGTTTATATGATTATAATAGATAAATTTCCTTACCAATGAAACAGAGTGAAAGATTCACATAACCAAAAAAGTGCAGTAGACCAAACCATTGCAAATTTATGGCAAATATTTTAAGAATGGATACCAATATAATTTACACATAATGGAGACAAGTGGAATTAAGAATTATTGCAGTAAAGGAGGACTGAGTGGCAAAATCAGATAAATTTTTTGTTAATTAGTATATAGCAATAAAAGTACAACTTGTGCTAGTGATATCAGTAGAAAATTAGAAATTCAATTAATAATGCTCTCCGTACATTTTTTTCGGTTGTATGAGTGGAAGACATCATTTTGTCCTAGTTGTGGGAAACAAGTGTTAATTTACCTAATTGAAACTAAAATGAGAAAAAGAACAAATAAATGTAAGCAGGCTGCTTAATAATTGTTGTCACTACTAAAAAAAATTGTTATATAGTACAGTATATGTTACTAGTTGATCTGGCAACTTTATCCACTTAAAAGTTTGTTATTGAGAAGATAAGTATATACTAATATTTAGGAAAATACAAACCGGGTAAGACTTTTATTAATAATGACTTGAATTTTGGATTCCTCAAAAAAAAAAAAAAAAAAAAAAACTAGAATTTTGGAAATTCATTGGAGATCTATGATCAGGGGATGGTTATTGATTCATGGGAGTCGGTATCTTGACCCTTTCATGAATCATGGAAAAGCTCTTCCATAGAGTGAAATTTTTGACATTTTGTTGTCTACTGATAAGAGGGAATTAATATGGGCAAATAATAGATATTTTATATTTTAATAAAACAGTTCTCTTTTAAGTTGTTTTACTTAATCATGCCTTTTAGCTAGCTTGCTATTTAGCTCTTGCAGTTCTCTTAGTTTGATATCAAGCTTTTTGTAGGATGAAACTTTTTCACTCCTATCATGTGTGGGATTTGCCAATTAAGAGAGAGTATTATTTATGTAGGCGTTCAGGAATGAGATAACTTAAAACAACAGGAATTTTTGTCCATGTGGATAGGTTTTGTTCTGGTTTCGTTTAGTTTTGATTTCAAAAAATTGGGTTGGATGGTTCATCGGAAGCCTCAAAATATATTTTGTGTTGGGCTTTTTTGAATTTATATCAGATCAAGATTTATTATTATTTTTTTATTTTGGTTTCTCAAGTTTTTAATCTCTTTTGAAGGGCATTTGATATAATATATGAGAACTTCTCCCAACAACAATTTGAACTTAGGTTTGTCACTTTGAGAGGATTAATCACTTGCACTAGACCAATCATTTAGGGTTTGTTGAGATGGGCCAGGATATGAGCTTGAGTCGGTTTTCAAAATGGAACTGTATACATGTCAGTTTTGCTTCTGTCTCTATGGGCAAAACTTGGGTCAAAATCAATCCATATATTTTTTGCTCGAGTTGTTCATGCTTTATTTGAAATGGTAACAGTAAAAGTTGATTCTGTTAGGAAAATTTATTTCCTAATCTTAATTGGACTATTTAATTAATTATGATAGCTATTCTAAAGATATTGGACTAATATTAAGTGGTCTAATAAGGTAATGACTCCAATAAGAATGTGGACTAATATAGTAACTCCTATACGAATGTGGACTAAAAGGTGGGTAGAAACCTATTTAGGAGAGTTCTAGGGAATTATATGAACCCTAATTTTCTTCCTATATAAAGAGCACAAGGGTTATGGTCCCGAACACTCCAAATCAATATACTACTCTCTTCTCCCCATCAAGAAGACGATTTAAAGAAAATAAGGCGATTTGGTTGAGGAAAACCTCGTACCCGATCGATTCGATTCATACCAGTGATCGATTGCATAAATTCCGCATCAGACTAATCACTCACTATAGATACTCGTACGTATTTAATATAGTACATATAACTCTTGATGATTTAGTATGAGATAGTTCTTTGGGGATATATTCCAACTAGTGGTATCAGAGCCACTCTCATGCTATATCATTAGGGTTATTCGGTTTTCTTTCAATTTCTGATTTAATTTCATGTTTCACTGAATCTACGGAATTTTAATAACTCTGTTTCTTTAACTCGGAACAAGTGATTGAAATGGGGTTAAAATTCCATGAATTGAAGAAAAGGAAAATTTTATTCCGTAAAATCAATAGGTTAAATAAAATAAAGATCAAGTTCTTGCACGTGCTTCTGTGTGTATGTGATGTGGGTTGATTATTTTGGAATCAATTAAAGCTTATTGAAGACATGAATCTGTTATTGATATATAATAAACAAACTGAATTGATTATTGATTAAGCTTACTATTTGTTTAATATGTAATATGGATTAAGTAAATAAAGTTAACCGATTTTTTTTAGTTATATTTATTTGGTTTTGGGATCAATTGAAGCTTGCTGAATTCGTAGATTTAATTTTTCGATCTTTTGTGTTTTCTCTATTAATCTTCGTTGATTGTTATATCTCGGAGAAAATATAACTATTATGATGGTATTTGTTTCAAGTTAAATCTATGGATTTGTCTCGGATCTTTATATAATCAAATTGATTTTTTGATGGCCACGTTAAAGGACCAGGTTGCTCATATGAACCGATATGATTATTGATTAAAGCATGTTTATTTTGGCTTACCGTGGTACTTGATTTTTAACAGTGAATTTCTTTGATTAGCACAAAATTGATGTATAATGACTTGAAAGGATAAGGTTGTGAATCTTGTTTTGTGCTCTATGAAGTTAATATAGTCCATGTCATGTTATGGAATTTTTGATAAATATGTATGCATGATATGGAATTATTTGGTTTTGAAATCCCCTTACAGTAAATCAATTTGACATCTGCCGCACAAGTTGTTTTGTTCTAGAATTTTTTCGGTCAATTGATTTTTCGGCAAATTGAATTATTTATCAGATCGGGTTATTTGGAATGCTTGCCTTTTTGTTTGGCCTTTTGAAAATTATTTCTATATGAGAATATATATGTATGAAAATAGCATGTTCGTTTAAAGCCGTTTTCAATTATTTTCATATCAATATTAACTATTTATGCGAGTCGTAGTCGGCCGAAATGAAGGCTATGATTTGGCCAAATTATAATATCGGTGTCCATTATTTATGTGAACAATAATCATTTAAAAGGAAGATCATTGTTTTACCAAATAATAGACTTTCTTCATTAAAATTAGCATGTTTATTGTTCATGTGATCAACAATCGGCCCAAAGGAAGATTGTTAATTGACCGAATAATAAATGTACTTGCGGTAATAAATGTGTGATAATTATCAAGTTTCCATGTAAATAATAATTGGCCCAAAAGAAGGTTATTGTTTGACAGGATTTATTCTCAATATTTGATTACTGCGTTAGGAGTACCACTTGCAAATTAACGTTTCTGCCCAAAGGCTAAACATTAATGTTGCGTTAGGTATCCTGAGATGGATTCCCTATATGGAAATTTTATAAATGTCATTTTTTTTACATGCATGTTTATGTGAGAGTGTTTTTCTCTGTACAGTTGCTTTTACTATTGACACAAATGTTTCTGCTCAAATCAGCAATATCCCAATGCTGAATGGGACTAACTACAAACTTTGGAAAGATACTCGGTTGTATGGACTTGGATCAAGCACTACGAGAGGACCGACCCATTTCTACTCCGGAAGACCTCGATGAGGTTAAAATAGAAAAATGGGATCTATCCAATAAGATGTAATTGATGATCATGAAGCGCTCCATTCCGGAAGCGTTTAGGGGCTCTGTTACTGAGGACAAGAGCGCTAAGAAGTTCCTTGAGCGAATTGAGCAATATTTTGCCAAAAATGAAAAGTCTGAGGCGAGTAACCTTTTAGGGAAACTCATCTCAATGAAATATAAAAGTAATGGACACATAAGGGAGTACATTATGGAGATGTCTAATCTCGCATCAAAACTAAAGTCACTAAAGTTAGAGTTGTCTGATAACTTACTCGTGCATTTGGTTTTGATTTATCTTCCAAAACACTTTGGGCAATTCAAAGTGAGTTATAACACTCAAAAGGACAAATGGTCACTAAATGAGCTTATATCTCACTGTGTGCAAGAAGAAGAAAGACAACAACGAGATAAGATTGAAAATGTTCTTTTAGCTTCAACTTCTCAGAACAAGAAAATGAAGAAAGTTGATGTTACTATAAAAAGATCTTCTCTGCAGAAGAAACTAAAGAAGCAGGATAAAAATATTACCTGCTACTTATGCAAGAAGTTGGGACACAAGAAGAGTGAGTGTCTGAAGTATGCCAAGTACGTCATCTGGCGTGCAAATAGGGGGTTATCTGAGGAGCTGATCGCCATCTGATGCTGGAAAATTCATCTTTATGGGCGGTGATAATAGAGTTGAAGTTTAAGTCATAGGAACTTTTAGATTATAGTTGAAAACTAGTTTTTTCTTAATTTGAATTTTTTATAAAACTTTTGTTGGATCGTATTTAGAGGAAATTTATTACTATTATTCTGGACAAATAAAGTTTTTTGTTTTCCTTGTTATTTCTCAAAATAAGTCTTATTTATTTAAAATTCAAATTTTGTTGGTTCTAGTTTTTAATTGATAATCTTTATATTTTTTAAACTAGTTTCTAAACGAAATACTGCGAAGAAAATCACTAGTTACAAAATTTAAATTAAGTAAAATTTTGTCACCTTATGACACAAGCATTTGGTTTACACATTTTCAGAAAATTTATAGGCTTTTGTCAGATATGATTCTTAGTCCCCTAATTTGACAAATTTTAAATTTTGTGACCTTAAGAATGCAGTATACATCATTAACAGTGACACATCAAAAGCATTGTCCAACTAAGGCATGGTCTTATATAGACCATATAAAAGGAAATTGGACTAAGGATGGTTAGCTGTTAATTTGTTGGTAAGATTAAACGCTCTCAAAGCTACAAGTTTTAAGATCCTACATAAAGATCATTTTATCTAACTGAAAATGTGATTTTCCTTGGGGATATTGAGTTTGGGGGGAAGTAATTATAAGGAACATTGTCTTTTAAGTAGAATCTGTCATTTACAATGATTGGGTCTTTATACCTATTGTTGTTCGAGACTCAATTTTGACTCAAGAGAATGATACTCAGGCTCAAGTTTATCATGAAATTCCTCTACAATAAGACAACATTGAGGTACCCGTAAAACAAACTCAACAACCTCAAAAATTGTTATTAAGGAGATCCTCTTACAAAACTCATCTTTTAGTTCAGTGGGAGTAAACATATATTACTTGTGGTGGTAATGAGACAAGTGAAATCTCAAACATTGCCTCAATAAAGATCCTTAAAGAAAAGATATACATAAGTTTCCTTCTGCATCGACAATGAGGAATGTATGCTCAAGTTTGCACTCAATTCAAACATTTATCGTGAGAATTTTGGGTTGATAATTGAGTGATTCAATCATGGTAATAAAAGTAGAGAACCAAGGCTTACATTTTCACATTTAGGAAATCAAATCTTTTAGAGATTATATGATACTCCGATTCACATCTTATTACACTACAAGAAAACTGGGCTTCACCTACGGCATATTCCGTTGGTGAAGCCATGATTTCTGTTGGTATTCATGCGTAGCGACGCTTATTTTCCGTTAGTTAATTCGTAGGTGAAGGCCCCGTAGGTAAATGCAGCAACGGTTTTTTTTTTTTTCCGTTGGTAAATGTTGCGACGGTTCATTTTTGTTGGTATTTTTGTTGGAAAAAGCGTCGGATGAACGATTGGGCCCGAATATTTTTTGCAACAATTTTTGCTGTTGGAAATGCGTAGGAAAATTACTAACTGATTTCCAACGGCAGAAATTTGTTGGTATTCTGTCGCCAATCTGTTGGAAACATTGTGACGGAATATAGCATCAAAAATATTCCGTTGGTTAAAATCTGTCGGTATTTTGTCGCCAATTGGTTGGAATCATTCCGACGAATTTAGCATCAAAATATTTCTGTTAGCTTATTTTTGTCACTAATTTGTATGAAATCAGTTGGAACCCAGTGACAACTTTTTTGTTGCTGATTCCGTTACTAGCAATCGGGTCGGAGCAAAAAATTGAACCTCGACTTAGCATTGACTCAGTCGTTCCTGGGCGCGCCTAAGCCTCTGACCCGGGCGTCCAGGTCTCGCCTGGGCTTGGTTGAGGCGCCTAGGCCATGCTTGGTTTTTGTTGCTGATTCCGTTACTAGCAATCGGGTCGGAGCAAAAAATTGAACCTCAACTTAGCTTTGACTGAGTCGTTCCTGGGCGTGCCTGAGCCTGACTCGGGCGCCTCGGTATCGCCTGGGCTAGGCCTAGGCGCCAATGCCACGCCTGGTTCTGGCCCGGGCGCCCGGTCGACTCATGGAGCTGCCTCGGGCTCGCCTGGGCTTAGCCTAGGCGCCTAGGCCACTCATGGGGCTGCCTCGGGTGCCTAGGTCTCGCCTGGGCTTGGCCTAGGCTATGTGCGCCCGGGCGACGCCTGGGCGACTAGGCAATGTATTTTTAAACTTGTTGGATGTAGGATTTGAACCCTTGACCTCATACATATGCATATTAAAGGATCAAACCAGTTGAGCTGGACATCTTTGTTGTATTTTCATTAAACAATTATATATATGAGTCATATAAATGTTTATTTCATCAATTTTTTCAATGATTTAACTCATTTTTCATTAGTTTGATCGATTTAAATCATTTTGAACTTTTCCACGGTTTTCATCAACTTTTTTCACTAATTTCGTTGATTTAAACATTTTTTGACCTATCTAACATGTTTACTCACCGTTTTCACCAGTTTAACCCCTTTTTGACCAATCTCACATATTTTTCCCTAATTTAGTAAATTTAAGCTATTTTTTACCGGTTCAACTCTTTTTTCACCATTTCCATCGATTTAGACCATTTCTGACTGAGGTATCCGATTATTCACCGATATCATAATTTTTTTTCAATTTCATGATTGAACCCATTTTTTCATTGATTTCACCCATTTTTTCACCAATTAATTGATTTAATTTTTTTGTCGATATAACTAGTTTTCCCCTTAATTTCATCAATTTAAATCATTTTGACCAATTTAACTAGTTTTTCCATCGTTTTCATCCTCTTTTTACTAGTTTTATCGATTTAAATTATTTTTGACCGATTTAACTCGTTTAATCATCGTTATCACTAATTTCGTCGACTTAACCAATATTTTTTTAATTATCACTAGTTTTTCTCACTAATTTCATCAATTTATATCATTGTTTTGCCAATTTGACTCGTCGATCTAAACATATGTTGATCGATTCAACCTATTTTATCATCAATTTCACCGATTTAAAACGGTATGGTCTGATTTAACTCATTTTTTCGCCAATCTCACATGCTTTTAACTAATTTCATCAATTTACCCATTTTTTCATCGATTTCACCCATTTTTCATGAATTTTATCGATTTAAAATATTTTGACCAATACAACCCTTTTTGATCGTTTTCACCCATTTTCATCGATTTTCGCCATTTTCGTCAATTGTTTTTTTTTTCACAAATTTTATCAACTTGATTTGTTTGACCGATGTAACCGTATTCACCCATTTTTCACCGACTTCACTTGTTTTTAACTAAGTTAGCTGATTTAACATGTTTCAAAACAATTAAAGTCTTCTTTTTTTTACCGATTTCATTCATTTTTACGAATACTTCATCAGTTTTACATGTTCCTGATATGTTAAACCCATTTTAAATCGAATTCACCAATTTTTTTCCTTCAATATAATAAAATCATCTGTTTTCAATGACTTAAATCATCTTCACCATTTTTTCCACCAATTTACAGATTTACACATTTTTTCACCGAATAAATTGTTTTTTCACTAATTTTAGCCAAGTGTAAAATCAATGAAAATATATGAAATTTATGAATCGAGAAAAATTTGGTTAATCCATTGGAAAATGAATTTAATCAATGAAAAATCTGGTTAAATCGATTGAGAATGAGTTTTATAGGTGAACAAGTGAAAACATCGATGTTCTAAAATTGGTTAAAAGTGTTATAAAACGATGAAATTAGTTAAAAAATTGATGAAATTGGTGAAATTATTGAAAAAATGGTGAATCCGATTAAAAGAAAAGTTAAATCATAAAAAATCGATTAAAATCGATGAAATTGGTGAAAAAATTTGTTAAACTGATTAAAACAAGTATACCTGATAAAATTAGTGAAGAAAATGGGTGAAGTCGGTAAAAAATGAGTTAAATTGGTAAAAAAATTCGATATAAAACGTGTTAAATCGTTAAAAAATGGTTAAACTAGTGAAATTGGTGAAATAATCGATGAAATCGAAGTAAAAACGGGTTAAACTGATTAAAAATGAGGAAATCGATAATATCGGTTAAAAATGGGATATACCGCTGAAATTGGTAAAAACAAAAATTACATAAATCGAAACATCCATAGGGTGTTTAGCGATTTTACCTCACCACAGGAACGGTGGTGGTTTTTCTCCGGTCTTCTTTCAGATCTGCAGGATTTGGTTCGAGAGAAGCACCCCAAGCGTTGTGCCTCTAGCGGTATCCACACCAACTGGATTGAAGCAACACCTTTGGATCCACAGGCTCAGAACTAAGATCCCAAGGTTATCAAGCAAGGAAGAAGGAGAAAAGACCAGATCTTGATCCAGATCTAGATTTGGAAGATGAGACGGGGCGGCCACTCCAGATGGAGAAGGGGGCGGCGGCCACTCCTCTTGGAGAGAGGGGGGCACGAAATTTGTGTCTTCTAGGGCTTAGGTTTTCACTTGTGTATATGTGGAAGAGTTATGAAGAGTTGTCTATTTATAAGAGAAGAATCCTTCTCTTAATAGATATCTCTTCAAGACCTTTTCCTTATCTTATAAGGAAACAAGATATACACACATATCTTCTTAGATCCTCCTTGTCATACAAGAAAACAAACTCTCCCATTCTTATCCTAGCAAAAATCGCCCCTTATCTAGTTAGGAAAGTAGAATCACATTCTATCTTTATTTCCTCAACTAACTAGGTCTCCTTTAATTAATTAAACTCTTTAATTAATTTGACTCCTTAATTAATTAAACTCTTTTAATTAATTCAGCCCATTTAATTAATTAATCCAATTAATTAATTAATTATTCTCCATTAATTAATTAGACTACTTCTAATTAATAATTTTCTCCTTTAAGAATTAACACTTTAATTCTCCTGTTTTGATTTAACTCTTTAAATCAAACTTTCCTTATATGATTTGTTGCAGTCCAATTGTATTGTGTGTGACCCTGTAGGTTCACCATCAATTGGCCGCAGGCCCACGACTTTCGTGATTTAATTTATGAGCTTATTAATTGCTCCGATTAATTGAACACCTTCAATTAACCACTCAAGAATTAATCTCCTTATTAATTCATGAGTACCCACACCTCATGGTCGATGTCTAGCCACAAGCCCATGAGGCCCAACTTCAGGTGAATTGATCTCAGTGAACCTCACCTCTTATAAGTACTATGTACATACGGTCATTCTATCGACTTAATTTCCCGATCGAGACCTAGGGTGTGTGAATTGATCGGCACCTCTAATTATCTCGATAACTATACTTTCTAATTCCGGATAATGATTCCAGTGTGACTGCTAAATTTGGAAACCCCTTTCCAAATCCGTCACCAACTGTGGCCACAGGTTTCTCGGAATCTATTATCTAAGAACGTATAGGAAATTCCCTCAACGCACTACGTTGAGTCGGTAGATCCCTTATTGGTACTAACCACTCGCGTACACAACTATACGCACCCAACATAGGCACATTATGGTCAGGCTACGTGACCTGTACCTAGATCAAAGTACGTATACCCATGCACCGAATTCGCCCTAGCACCTCAAGTCTAAGGACTAAATCGTACACTATTATAAGTTTGAGAAACATCCCATCGCCGATGTGCGTCATGCACTTCCACAATGGGTTTCTCTGTTCGGGTCGTTCGATGCGTTCGATCCCCTATCGAACCACCTACTCATATGCACTAGCATCAAATGCCTTGGTCATGAAACGCTACAAATTCACTCCATGTGAATCATGCATATTTATACAAGTCTTTGCGATTCCTTCGATACCCCGTCTCGTTCGGAATCTATGACTTGGAACATGTTTTAAGATCACGACCTTAGAGACTGTTTCACGATTGCACTCAATACCGAAGTGAATCGTCCCATAGTCGAATGTGATCTTAGGATTTCATCCAATCGCTTAAGTGATTCGCGAGAGATGAAGTTGGCCATTGTTTGATTTACATACTATAAACAAACGTGCGTATTAATTCATTTATACTAGAGAAAGATTACGATAGTCCTAATACAAGCTAAATATATTGGCTTGCAGGGTACTATCCTATCAATCTCCCACTTGCCCTAAAGCCAATCACAAACGCTTCTAAGACCCATCTTCCAAAGATGTTCTTCGAACTCTTTTCGTGACACAGGCTTTACTAGTGGATCCGCTAGGTTGTCTTCCGAGTCGACGCATCCATTATGTGCGTTAACTCTACCAATGATTTCTCTAATCAAATGGTACTTTTCTCTCATTGTGTTTAGATTTCTGGTGAGATCTCGAGTCCTTTGCTTTAGCAACAACTCCATTGTTATCACAGAAGATAACCATGAATTTCGCAATGCTAGGCACTACATCCAACTATTGGATGAAGTTTTTCATCCAAACACTTTCTTTTGTTGCATCCGATGCTGCGATATATTATGCTTCAGTGGTTGAGTCGGCAACAGTGCTTTGCTTGGAACCTTTCCAATTTACCGCTACCTCATTGAGGCAAAATATGTATCCAAAATTGGATATATATATTCATCCACATAAGACTGAAAATTCGAATCATTAAATCCTTCGAGTTTTAATTCTCCATTACCACCGTAGACCAAGAACGAATCCTTAATCTTTCTCAAGAACTTAAGGATATCTGTTACGGTGGTCCAGTACTCTTCACCGGAGTTTGACTAGTAACTGCTCGTGACACTTGAGCAGGTTCTACGTCTGGTCTAGTACATATTATAGCATACCACATGCTATCTTTTGTCGAAACATAAGGTATTTGAGACATTCTCCTTTATCCTCATTCGATGTAGGGCACATCGATTTGGAAAAAGAGACACAGTGTCTCATTGGAAACAATCCTCTCTTGGATTCTTCCATACTGAATCTTTTCAGTATTGTTTCTATGTACTTAGATTTAGAGAGTCTAAACATCTTCTTCGATCTATCTCTATAGATACGTATCCCAATACGCAAGATATCTCTCCCAAATCTTTCATGGAGAATTGCATGGATAACCATGCTTTCGTCTGCGTTAACATTCCGATATCATCCCAGATAAGCAGAATGTGATCGACATATAAAATATGAGCTTCATAGAGCTCCCACTAATCCTTTTGTACACTCAAGGTTCATATTCATTTTTGATGAAGTCAAATGCCTTGACTGTCTCATCAAAACAAACGTGAATCTAAATGGATTCAGACATTGCTACTGGAGAAAAGGTTTCATCAAAGTCTGTTCCAGAATTTTGTGAATAGCCTTTTACCACTAGTCGAGTCTTAGAGGTCAACACCTTTCCATTTATTCCTAGCTTGAAGATCCATTCACAACTTACAGGGATAAATCCCTCGGGTGGATCGACCAAGGTCCATACCTTGTTGGAATGCATGAAATCCATTTCGGGTTGCATGGCCTCTTGCCATGCATGCACGTCTACATCCAATGTAGCTTCTTCGTATATGGTAAAACCATATCTTTCAAGCTCCTTATGAACTTGATCAGATCTACGAAGTACTGGTGTACTAGACGGTTTAGCAGTTTCTGGATTAACTCCCACTGTTTGTGGGGATGGGTCCAAATCTTGGACTTCATCAAGTTCCATGACATTCCCTATTTCCTTTGACGAGGATTTCATCAACTGAGGAACGGGTAGTTAGGAGAAACGATTGTTTCTCATTGTCGTGGAACAGGTACCAATGGATTTCGTTGGATACCCCACAATTATATACAAATTGGATCTACTAGCCAATTTATCTCCTTTCTAGTTCCCAACTTAGGCAGGAGATCTCCATACTCAATAGTAAAAGTGCAGAGGTATTTTGCCATACCTTTCTTGGTAAAGCTTTGTAGGCACGGACTTTGAAGGTACTTCGCTCAGTATCTTCGATGCAGCTAGGAGAACCAACCCCTAGAATGCATAAGGAAGCTTAACAAAACTCAACATGGATTGAACAATGTCTAACAATGTTTGATTCCTTCTCTTAGACACTTCAATCAGTTGAGGTGTCTTAGAATGAGTTAGTTATATGAGAATCCCATTCTCAGTAAGATAATTGAGGAACTCTTGACTTAAGTATTTGCCACCTCGATCAGATCGAATGGCCATAATACTATGCCCTTGTTGATTCTCTACTTCGTTTCGAAATTCTTTGAACTTTTCAAAGGTTTTTCGGATTTGTATCTCACTAGATACATATATCACTAACGACCAAATTCATTAGCAAAAATGTACGAGGTATGAGTAATCTCCTCTTACACTAACCTTTAGTGGTCCACATTCAATCGTATGGATCAAATCCAAAGTTATTTGGTTCGCTCTTGATTCCCTGTGAAGGGAGATTTGGTCATCTTTCCTATGAGACGGGATTCGCAGGTTGGAAGTTCATCTAAGTTCTATATTTCAAGAGCCTTGGAAGAAACCAACTTTTGAATCCTACTCTTGGAGATATGTCCAAGTCTAGCTTGCCAAAGTTGTGGATTATTATCTTGGTATTAATTGAACTAAGCACATTAACTCAATAGAATTGAGTTAACGGTTTAATTCAATTAATTTGCTTCCTTTCAATTAACTCTTTAATTGATTCATCTCCCTTTTTCAATTAACCCTTTAATTGAAACGTTGCTTAATTAATTAGACCTTCTAATCAATTAAACTAATCAGTGCCTTTCTAAGATTCAGTGGGATAATTCGACTTTTAGACTACTTGCGTTCTTTCGACTACCTTTATGGTCGATTTTAGAAGAGAACAACTTTTTCTTCAGATTACTCTTCTTTGACTTTGCAGTCCATGAAGTGTAAACGATCATAACAGGTTTATCGTATTTGCCTTTTACCAATACTTTGGTTAATTCATGAAATGTGATCAACTTATCAAATAAGATCAGAGTATTTCACGAATCTATTGAATGAGCGGGAGGAGAATTTAAATGGAGGTCAATGCTAAGATCACTTGCAGGCCTACGTTTAATCGATCCAGTTTTCAACTAGATTGATAAAAACAAGGACAGTGATACTTTGACATCAGCTCCTTCACTTATTCTCGAGTTTTAAAACAACTCCTTAGTGGTCTCGAATCAAACGATTCGAAACTGCTCCTCAAAACAAGCTTTTTGAAGTGGAGGTTTGTTTTAGAAGCTTCAGACATACTCCTATGTCGCTTCTTTAGCTCGTTCAATCTTGATGCTTATATGAGGAAACGATCGTTAAGATTCCCATACCCTATAGGTGATTCGTTCCACTTTTGAGACTCGTCCTTATATGAGGAAACGATCATTAATATTCCCATACCCTACGGGTGATTCGTCCCTCCTTTTAGACTCATCTCGGAAGTGCATCAGGCATAGGCTAGTTATTAAGAACATGATTCCGACTTTCGGAATTGAGGGCAATCCTCAAGTTTCTAAGCCAGTCGATATTTTGATCCAGTTATTTTATAAGTCGAGGATAAATAGTAAAAAAATGGATAATTATAGATATCTTAATATCTATTTTAAAGAGAAGACAAATATTCAGAGGACTAGTTAATGAATAATACTTATAATCTACGAAGGTTGGACTTTCTATCGTAAAAGTTCTCCCACTATTTTATCGAAACAATTACCCCTTCAATTGTTCGGGAAATCCTATTTCCTAGTAGGTTTTGACGTCCCAGCGGACATTAATTGCACCCACGACTCGTGGCCATACAACTAATTCCCCAGGTAGGCATACGTATTGCCAATTGTGTCCCTACACAACCTTCAAGCTATTTTGCCTCGATTTTCGCACCCATCTAGCACTGCTACATCATGAGTGGTACTACTCGTTAAGTCTAACCCAATCAATCTCGATGAGGAACGGGCCTGGTCATGAAATCCCCGTAACTGGTTATCGGTCGATTATACATGTCCCGACCAGTCCCCACCCTTGTCGAGTTTATTTAATAAACAAGAATCGAGAGATTTCACGTATTGTCCCTTTCTTCGCCTCGGGTGCCAGACTCTGGATCACCTTAATCGATAAGTAGACAACATACGCTAGTCCCTATTGATGGAAGGCTTGGATTTATATAAATACTTCATTTTATTTTAACCCAATATGACTTAATATTTAACTCAAGAGGGGATTTGCTGGTTTGAAAGTTTAAGGCAAACTCTCTCGAGATCTCACCGCTTCGATTATGAATTATCTTATTTACGTTCTAATATTCTAGCGCGCATCACCATACAACCAAATAGTAGAAGCAATAAATAAATAAAACATAAATAAATAAACCTAGCATGCATTTCTAACACAATATGTTTTCGATCGGGAGCCACCTATGCTTGGGCCATCATTGAGCCAATAATGTTGGCCCAATTGGTCTATCTAATGGGTTCTTAATGGGCCTAGGCTATTACATTAATAACCAAGCATACTTGGCCTTCATTCTCCACCGGGCTTCCTTCTTGCATGTAATGGGCCTCCATCCTAAACTATTTAATGTAAAGCCCTAATCTATTACATTGGCACAAAAAGGCCCAAATAAAGGCTCGCAGGCCCAACAAAAATCCAAAGCAAAATAAACCAATCACATCTAAGGTCAAGGCTCGGATCGATCGAAAACCACGTAAACAATTCACGTTGAGCAAAGAAACAAGCAAACACATTTACTAGTTTCCTATCTTACTTTAATTATTTTAAACGCCTTTAAAATATTTCTCTAGATTCTTACTTTAGTCTCTACTAATTATAGGTAATCTATATTCGGATAAACAAAACCATTTTATGCATAAAAAACAGAATAAAAATTTTCAACTTTTGAAAATTGCAATTCGGCCCACCAACTTTTGGAAATTACGAATTGACCCCTGAAGTTTTGGAAATTACAATTTAACCCCAAAATTAAAACTGGGCAGAGGACCGAAAATAAAAATTTTATTTCAAGAAAAATTTCGAATTTGCAATTCAGCCCCTGCAGTTTTCGGTATTTACAAAACAGCCCCAAAACTTTCGTTAATTGCAAAACAGCCCCAATTTGAAAATTTCCAGAAAGTTGCATTCTGTCCACAAAACACACAGTTCGTAAAATCTCAATTTCAGTCCAGTTTTCCAAAAAATTCGCTAAGCGCAAAAACAGCCCTTTATTTTCGAAAAATACAAAATTGGCCCAAAACGTTTTTATGCAATTTTACCCAAAATCAGATCTACCCATAACAAGTAAGAATCATCAACATGAATATAACAAGCAATACAATAAAGCATTCAAATTATATTCAGACCTTTTCGTATGAGAGTAATGAATTAGGCTCTGATACCACTGTTGAGTTATTGGTAACGTCAGAACGTCAAAAGCAGCGGAATTTAAAATTTTTAAATAACCCAAACCAGCAATCTTTATTCATCTAGTCATACGAAAATGATATTTACATAAATCGAAACATCGAAAGGGTGTTTAGCGATTTTACCTCACCACAGGAACGGTGATGGTTTTTCTCCGGTCTTCTTTCAGATCTGATGGATTTGGTTCGAGAGAAGCACCCCAAGCGTTGTGCCTCTAGCGGTATCCACACCAACTGGATTGAAGCAACACCTTTGGATCCACAGGCTCAGAACTAAGATCCAAAGGTTATCAAGCAAGGAAGAAGGAGAAAAGACCAGATCTAGATCCAGATCTAGATTTGGAAGATGAGACGGGGGCGGCCACTCCAGATGAAGAAGGGGGCGGCGGCCACTCCTCTTGGAGAGAGGGGGGCACGAAATTTGTGTCTTCTAGGGCTTAGGTTTTCACTTGTGTTGTCTGGAAGAGTTATGAAGAGTTGTCTATTTATAAGAGAAGAATCCTTCTCTTAATAGATATCTCTTCCATGTATATCCTTATCTCATTAGGAAACAAGATATACATGTATATCTCTTAGATTTTCCTTGTCACACAAGAAAACAAACTCTCCCATTCTTATCCTAGCAAAAATCGCCCCTATCTAGTTAGGAAAGTAGAATCACATTCTATCTTTATTTCCTCAACTAACTAGGTCTCCTTTAATTAATTAAACTCTTTAATTAATTAGACTCCTTAATTAATTAAATTCTTTTAATTAATTTAGCCCATTTAATTAATTAATCCAATTAATTAATTAATCATTCTCCATTAATTAATTAGACTACTTCTAATTAATAATTTTCTCCTTTAAGAATTAACACTTTAATTCTCCTGTTTTGATTTAACTCTTTAAATCAAACTTTCCTTATATGATTTGTTGCAGTCCAATTGTATTGTGTGTGACCCTCTAGGTTCACCATCAATTGGCCGCGGGCCCACCACTTTCGTGATTTAATTTATGAGCTTATTAATTGCTCCGATTAATTGAACACCTTCAATTAACCACTCAAGAATTAATCTCCTTATTAATTCATGAGTACCCACACCTCATGGACGATGTCTAGCCACAAGCCCATGAGGCCCAACTTCAGGTGAATTGATCTCAGTGAACCTCACCTCTTATAAGTACCATGTACATACGGTCCTTCTATCGACTTAATTTCCCGATCGAGACCTAGGGTGTGTGAATTGATCGGCACCTCTAATTATCTCGATAACTATACTTTCTAATTCCGGATAATGATTCCAGTGTGACTGCTAAATTTGGAAACCCCTTTCCAAATCCGTCACCAACTGTGGCCACAGGTTTCTCGGAATCTATTATCTAAGAACGTATAGGAAATTCCCTCAACGCACTACGTTGAGTCGGTAGATCCCTTATTGGTACTAACCACTCGCGTACACAACTATACGCACCCAACATAGGCACATTATGGTCAGGCTACGTGACATGTTCCTAGATCAAAGTACGTATACCCATGCACCGAATTCGCCCTAGCACCTCAAGTCTAAGGACTAAATCGTACACTATTATAAGTTTGAGAAACATCCCATCGCCGATGTGCATCATGCGCTTCCACAATGGGTTTCTCTGTTCGGGTCGTTCGATGCGTTCGATCCCCTATCGAACCACCTACGCATATGCACTAGCATCAAATGCCTTGGTCATGAAACGCTACAAATTCACTCCATGTGAATCATGCATATTTATACAAGTCTTTGCGATTCCTTCGATACCCCGTCTCGTTCGGAATCTATGACTTGGAACATGTTTTAAGATCACGACCTTAGAGACTGTTTCATGATTGCACTCAATACCGAAGTGAATCGTCCCATAGTCGAATGTGATCTTAGGATTTCATCCAATCGCTTAAGTGATTCGCGAGAGATGAAGTTGGCCATTGTTTGATTTACATACTATAAACAAACGTGCGTATTAATTCATTTATACTAGAGAAAGATTACGATAGTCCTAATACAAGCTAAATATATTGGCTTGCAGGGCACTATCCTATCAACAATGTAATTGATTAAGTGTAATTGCATTTACTCTACGTTCCTAGAAATTTGATTAGTTAGACATAATTATTATCTTTGGATTGGGGAGAAATATCTTACTTCAAGAAAATCTAATTTATCCGTTCTTGTTTCATAGTGCTTAGATATTAAATCACTTAAACTTTTGTGTGTTATGAAAGAGAAGTAGTGACGTATTTATTTTCACCGAAATGATTTCACTACTATGGATCATCTTTCCCGACAACTTAATAACAAATGTCATTCATATAATATTTTTTATTTCAAAATTTCTTTGGTAATTTGTTGTTATTATTCGTGAAACATATTTCTATCATTGGTTTTGTTGCTGTTCAGTTACACATTTGTTACTAGAGCTAAATAGCAACGAAAATTTTCCGTTGGAACAATTTCATCGCTATGGATAACTTTTTCCTACAACTTAACAACCGAATTCCTATGAAAAATATTTTTTCTCAATTTTCTGTTGTTAATTTGTCGTTATTATTGGCGGAACAAATTTATGTTGATGGTTCCGTCGCTATTCAGTTGCTAAAATCTAAATAGCGATAGATGATTTTCCGTTGGAATGATTTCGTCGCTATGGATAACTTTTTCCTACAACTTAACAACCGAATTCCTATGGAAAATATTTTTTCTCAATTTTCTGTTGGTAATTTGTCGTTATTATTGGCGGAACAAATTTATGTTGATGGTTCCGTCGCTATTCAGTTGCTAAAATCTAAATAGCGACAGATGATTTTCCGTTGGAATGATTTCGTCGCTATGGATAACTTTTCCCTACCACTTAACAACCGAATTCCTACAAAAAATATTTTTTTTCGACATTTCGTCGGTAATTTGTCGCTGTTATTGAAGGTAGATTTTTTAATTGAAATTATGTTGGTATTTGGTTACTAATTCGTCACTAATAGCGACAAATTTGTTTTCGTTGGAATCATGTCGTAGGTGAAGCCCCCTTTTTTTGTATTTGGTTACTAATTCGTCACTAATAGCGACAAATATGAAGAATAAACACTTTTGGTATTTTGTAGGAATGTATGCTCAAGTTTGCACTCAATTCAAACATTTATCGTGAGAATTTTGGGTTGATAATTGAGTGATTCAATCATGGTAATAAAAGTAGAGAACCAAGGCTTACATTTTCACATTTAGGAAATCAAATCTTTTAGAGATTATATGATACTCCGATTCACATCTTATTAGTATATATGTTTCATCATGCGATCAATTGATCGGCCCAAAGGAAGATCATTGACTGGCTGAATAACAAGTATATATTTGGTGATAAATATATGACAACTTCATTATCTATGTAAATAGTACGTCGGTCCAAAGGAAGGCTACTATCCAACTGGACTTATTGTCAGTATTTGATCACTACACAAGGAGTGCCATTTACACTTGATATTAATATCCAAAGACTAATATCGATGTTGTTCTAGGTGTTCTGTGACTTAGTATCAAATAAATTTTCAGAGTTTTCAAATGTCAATAGAGCATATAAGTACAAAATTTTGGTTAAAGACCCATTCACCAAAGGTTGGCCGCCTATGGTGATTTCGTGAGGATGCAACTCTTATGGACATTATCAGACTATATGATATGTCTGTTTAGTGGGAGTTATCTTGGTTTAATGCTTTTGACATTTTATGGTTGTTTTCTGTACATACTTAAGTTTTATGGTGAATGGATTTCAAGATTGATTATTATGAAAGTAAAATAAAGGACTTTTTTATTGTGGTATTACATGTGGTTAAGAAAGTACGTGAAGAAGGACCATTTGGAAATATGCATGTGTAAGACCACATTACATGTAATTTTCATGCTACTCTTCCATATTTGATCTATGTCATTAAGTGTACTAGTGTGGTGATCATTGGGGTTTAGTCACGGCTATATTGTGATAAAAGCCGCTGTAGTTCCATTGCTGATATATGAGATGGACCAGATTGTTTAAGTAAGTCTAACAACAAATAGCATACGGACGCGCGCCTAAGGAAATTTGTAACATAATTGATTCAAGATTAATAAATAGCCCAAGTGGGAGATTGTTAGGAAAATTTATTTCATAATCCTAATTGGACTATTTAATTAATTATGATAGCTATTCTAAAGATATTGGACTACTATTAAGTGGTCTAATAAGGTAATGACTCCAATAAGAATGTGGACTAATATAGTAACTCCTATACGAATGTGGACTAAAAGGTGGGTAGAAACCTATTTAGGAGAGTTCTAGGGAATTATGGGAACCCTGATTCTCTTCCTATATAAAGAGCACAAGGGTTATGGTCCCCAACACACCAAATCAATATACTATTCTCTTCTCCCCATCAAGAAGACGATCTAAAGAAAATAAGGCGATTTGGTTGAGAAAGACCTCGTACCCGATTGATCCGATTCATACCAGTGATCGATTCCATAAATTCCACATCAGACTAATCGCTCACTATGGATACTGGAACGTATTTAATTTAGTACATATAACTTTTGATGATTTAGTATAAGATAGTTCTTTGGGGTTATATTCCAACATATTCATGTTTTATTTGAAATCTAAACATTAATGTCTTTCATAATACTAATGAAAAGCCCGACTACTGTTGTGTTTGGTCTTGTAATTTCCTTTGGCAATCTTCAACAACATTTCGAAAATATTTTCACTAAGTCTCAAAAGACACCAAGATGAATCTAGCTTTAATTCAATAATCATTCTATTTTATATTTCCTAATGATGGTAGTGATACGTACAATAATACAAATTTACGACAAAACAAGTGGTAAAAATATAAGAAAAAATGGGAGATATTCTCTTTTGTTATGTTAAACTTGCATGATACTATTATGTAAAATATTTATTGCGTCAAATTTCATCCAAAAATGACAAAATAGAGCAATTCGTGCAAAATATTAAATTGTGAGGCCATGGTGAGTTAACATAGTTTGGGACGGAAATCAAAATCAACAATTAATTTGGAAGAATTTTGTAATTTTGCCTCCGTGCTGGAGTTGTTTGTCACGTAAATTTCAAGATTTATCACATGTGTCGCCAACATGACAACTTAATGGTAGCTACAGTAAAAATATTTAATGGTGTAAGGAAATTCGAGCAAAATATTAAATTACGCGACAAAATTCGATAAAATGATACCGCTTAAGATGAAAACAACAACGACAAGTTTGGTACACGAAATTTGTTTAGTACATATAAATGAAAATTGGTCACAGGTGATTAATACATAAATCCGTACATAGTTTTATTTATCAGTAACATATCAAAACAAAGCAACAAACCAAACTAATTTTACAAGAGAATTCTTTCTTCAATCCAAAATCACGCGAAATTAGACCTTTGGTTTGTATCCCGAAAATCCAGGTTGAGCCAAAGCTTTGAAAGCCTCAGTCATTTTATCCTTGGCAGGTAGATTATCCTTGACGAAATTGTCATTAATGTAGCCATCAATCCATTTACACAAATTTGGGTACTTTTCTTTTGTCAGTATTTCAAGTCCCGCTATCTCTTGAAGGATTCCAAACCAATATCCGATGAAATTTGCAGAAATGTCAACTAGTCCAATATTTTCACCCCCGAAGAATTTCTTACCCTTTATTTCTTCCTCTAGAAATTTCAGTAGTTGGGCTGCTTCTTCCTTGGCCTTCTCTCCTTCCTCTCCCGGGCTCGCAAAAGCTTTCCACATTGCAGCCGAGCACTACAAATTTCATAAGTTCATCATTAATTCATTTATATTATTGAATGTCTAACTCATCTTAAAACTTGAGCAGATAGAAGGAGACATTAATTAAAAAAAAATTATTTAGCATGTCATTGACGTGTAAGTGGTATACATTTTAACAAAGTTCAAAACATGAAATTTAAAAATAGGTGACAAAAGAGATTTTAGTCAAATCTAAAATATGAAACTTAATCCTTTTGTGGGTCCGATTCTAATAATATGTTCTAAAAAGACAAGACATGAAAATGGATTTGTGATGTACCTTTTCATCAATGAACTTGACCCAGAAACGAGCCATGGCTCTTTCATACGGGTCTTTGGGCAGAATGGATGGGCCTTCCCAAGTCTCGTCGATGTATTCGATTATGACCGAAGATTCGGCTATGGGTTTGCCATTATGCAATAGTACAGGGATTTTTTTGTGAATTGGGTTGTACTTGAGAAGCAAAGGGGACTTGTTGCTTAGATCTTCTTCTATGAATTCATATTCAACACCTTTCAGTTTCAGGGCCATTTCAACCCTCCGGCTAAATGGGCTGTACGAACTTCCGAATAGCTTCACTTCTTCCATTATTTTATTTCTTGGTTTTTCAGAATTCTGATCAATAGAACTTTAGGTGTGTATTTTTGGATAGGTCTTTGTTTTGGTTGAGGAGCTCTTCTTATATAGTGAAGCTAACTTCTTCATTAAGACAGAGTAATAAAGAAATGCATGTAGTTTGACAATTTCATTTACAATTAGGGTGCTTATAATTAATTGATTTTGGGATATAGTATTTTTTCTTTTCAAAATCATATGTCATAATATTGGGGGCTATTTGGTAGGGTGTATGGGATTAAGGTGGATTAGATCAGAGCTGGATTGAAGGCCATATTAAAAATGAGGGAAAAATACTTTTGATACCAAACTTTAGTTCAAAAAATACATTTGGTACCACACTTTTCGAAAAAACACATTTCATACCATGATTTACACCTTCTTGACACATTTAGTTTTGACGTCAATTTTCGGACAGAATTCAGCACGTGCCCGTTAAGTTGACAATGGGAGGGAAAACATACACGTATTTTAAAGACCCACCATTGTTAATTTAACGCGCACATGCTGAATTCCGTTCGAAAATTGATTAGGAAAACTAAATGTGTCAAAGAAAGTGTGAATCATGGTATGAAATATGTTTTTTTCAAAAAGTTTGGTATCCATGTATTTTCTGGATTAAAGTTTGGTATCAAAAGTGTTTTTCCCTCTATTAAAAATACGTTTGGTAGATTTGATTAAGTCATATTACATTAAAGCGACAAACTGTAATATATTTGGGGGTATTATGAGTTTAAGCATATATTAATATATTTTCACTACTTAATTGAACATATTATGTTAATTAAGATATATCAATTCATCGAAGCCATTTGCATAATTCGTATAAGAGTTGATTTTTAGTTCAAATGCCTCCATGTTAATTGTAAATTGATATAGATTTTAGTTTGTGATTTATTTATGTAGAACATGTTTCCATTTTCAGAGATTTAAGAAGAATTTATGATATTTAATGATATGTTAAAATATGTTATATGTAAATTTGAGATTATAAGTGACATCCCTTCGAATCCATATTCACCCGGATTAACTAATCCACCCAGTTATAATCTAGTCTTAATACCGGGTCATAAGGATTTAATCCATTTGACCCGGTATTAGAGCAATGCCACTAAACGTTGTATTATCCTATATTGACACATATAATATGACTCAATACCCCATATTAGGTCATACCATTGAATAAGATCAGTATGCAACTACAATAATATTGTTTTGAAGGTATTTGAATTCAAGACATTATGGTTTTTATGAAAGAGCTATGTTTCTTTGCAGTCTGGTTTCAAAAATTAATTTAATAACCTTCGCGAAATTTTTGAAATTCAAATTGAATATGTTCAATAGAAAGATATTGAGATAGTAAAATATTACAAATAAAATATTAATAGATAGTTGATTTTACAACTAATCTTGTGCTACAAGTGTTGACCTCGAAATAGATAAGAGAAAGAGTGGGGTATGATTTCACAAATTGTTTACTGAAAAATTTGTAGCTATCCTATGAGGTAGCCACCATCCATCTTATTATGGAGATTTTAGGGACATTTTTTTTATGTGAAAGTGTCCCTAAGAAAGGACATGATTGCTACCCAGAGTTCAAATGGTCAGCATCAGATTTGCATGTGAAGCTGACGCAGGTGATGATATCATCAGTTTCTCGTTATTGAATGTTGACTAATTCAAGGAAAACATTATTTAATTAATTTAGTTCAATATGTGAATGGATTATTCCTAAATCCTTAATGAGTAATATTGGATTGATAATTTGATTTACATTTGCGCCTGACAATTCATTGAAAAGTTACATAAAGTCCCCCTTAAAGTAGGGTTGGATGTTTGGGTCGGGTTTTTTGGGACCCGTTCTGACTCGATTGGGTATTTTTCATTTGGGACTGGAAAATAGATTTTTTGATATTTCGGGTTCGGGTACCGGAACCCGAAATATATTTTCGGGTCGGATTTTGGGTATTACATGTACACTCAAACGGGTATTTTGGAACCCGTTCGGGTATTGAATAAAAAGAAATCTTTTGACCCAATTTTTATATTTATGTATATTGTAACTTTTAATTTAATTGTGATATTTTGATGTTTGGAGTTTGATTGTAATATTGTTGAATGTTGAAGACTTAATACTTGTATGTTGTGTTTTGTTTAGGAATATATGATTGTAATATTGTTGAAGCCTTGAGACGTTTGTGTTGTGTTTGTTTTGAAGTTATTGTGTACAATTCAATGTTTGAATTCATTTATTTTACAATTCTACATACATATGTGTTAAAAAAATAAGATTTCTTGTACATTTATATATATATATATATATATTAAAAAAAAAGTGAAATTTCGTTTACCCGAAACTCAAAACCCGAAATACCCTAAAATTAATTCGGGTACCCGCCAGATCGGATCGAATTTTGGGTGTGAAAATTCAATACCCGTCGGATCGGGTACCCGACCCGAAATACCCAATACCCGACCTGCGCCCAGCCCTACCTTAAAGTATGAGGCTATATCAATTACTTATAACACTTATCCCTCAAATATTTATTAGCCAAAGTTTTATTTTTTCTTGCCCAAATTATTCTTCCCCTTTATATGTGCTAATGTTTGTTAGTCTTAACCTTATACAAAGTTTGTTCTTAAGCTCATATTTTACATTCAATTATATTTTTCTTGGTGATTTTTTTTCTGAACTTCTTACAAAAAAAAGCTTCCGATTATTGTTTTATATTATATTGTTACATCAGTTATTATTTCACCGGCTCTTGTATTTATATCCATCATTATTCAATCGATCATTATATATTTACCTTTATTATTACTGGAACAATTGCAATATTATATCATTATTATTTGAAGTTTCAAGTAGCCTTTTGAATTTCTAATCGACACGAAATTCAAATTGTCATTATAACCATCACACATTTAATTTTCAGGTTTTTACTCTGAATGTTTGAAACCCACACCACTTCATATGATAGGGACGATAAAAAAAATTCATCGTAAATTTGGTGGTGATAATTGAAATGTAATTAATATATCAGTTAGACGTGTAATGGTTAGAAAGACAATTTGAATGGAATGCAAGTTTCGAACAGTTATAATAAATTGGAACACCTGGACGTGTAATGACGGTTTCATCAATCTCGTGTCGATTAATAATTTGAAGAGCTACTAGAAATTTAAAAAAAATTAATAGAGAAATATAACAATTGTTCAAATAATAATTGAGGTAAAAAAATAATAATTGATTCCATAATAACTAATATAAATATAATAATCGGTGAAATAATAACATATACATTGTTGAAATAATAAAGGAAACTTTTTTTTTTGCAAGAAGTATATAAAAAAAACCACCAAGAACAATATAATTTGATGTAAAATTGAGATTAAGAATAAATTTGATATGAGATTAAAATTAACCATTAACTTATATGAAGGGAGGGGGGGGGGGGGGGTAATTTGGGCAAGAAAAAATATAACTTTAACTAATCAATATTGGAGGAAGCAAGTGTTACAAGTAATACTTTATGGGTAATATACACTCCATACTTTAGGGGGGCAAACTGTATTTAACCCAAAAGTTTATCTCAATTTGAAAATTGAATTCCTCTATCATAGTGTATTTTTTTTAGGGTCTATCATAATTTAGTTTGGAAACATAAAACAGATACTGCCACGTAAAAGTAGAAACATGGTCCAGGTAAAAGGTTGTTAGATCTGGGGCTGTCGATTGAGCCAACTTTAATATGATATTAGAATTTTTATTCGAAATTTGGTGTACCTGCTCTGTTTAGAAAAAAAAAATATAATTGACTTTAATATGATATTATAATTTTTATTCGCAATTTGGTGTACCTGCTCCTTTTAGAAAAATCCATAATTTGAAATAACATGAAGGTAATATGAATCTAAATTGTTATGATATGTTGACGATTTCGACTCTATTGTAAATAAAGTAAAAAGAAAAATATTTACCTTATGTTTTATATTTCTATAAGGCCAGCCGAAGCAGGCAATAGTCCCCTCTTGCCTGCCTGCCTCCTTCCCTGTTTGTCTGTCTGCTTGACTGCCTTGCCTAGTATGTCATCTTCAACTGAACCAAAAATCCAAAACATTTAATTCCATTCAAAACCTTTCCCACTCTTACTTAAAAATAACAATAATAATAATAATAATAATAATAATAATAATAATAATAATAATAATAATAATAATAATAATAATAATAATAATAATAATAATAATAATAATAATAATAATAATAATAATAATAATAATTTTTCATGTTTTTTGTGCTAAATTAAAACCTTTTAAAGTTAAGTATCTTAAATTATAATATTCTAAGTTAAAACAAATTAAAGTTAAGTTTTTAAAAACTAATAAATTTTACACAATAATAAATTAATGTTATGTTTCTAAAATTAAAGTTAAGTACATTTAAATTTACATTTGTATTAATTAAACTTACATTTGTTCTAAATAATTAAACTTACATTTACATTTTAATAAATTAAACTTACATTTAAATTAATGTTACATTTTGGAATGACCTTCATGCTTTATACTACTAGAAGCTCATTCAAATATGATCTTCAAACCAATGTGGGATAATAACTTAATCTACAAAGAAAAAATTATCCCACATTGATTTAAAGAAAGTGTTGGAGTTTATTCTAATAGTATAAAACATGAAGATAAACACATGTATATGCATTACTTTTTATTTAACATTGATCAATGAAATAAAATTAACCATGTTTGTACACAAGTATTACAAATTTTTAAATATTTTTTAAACACATATAAATTAGGTGATATAAATAAAATTTAAAAAAATTAAAAGGGTGGCAGCCAAATGGTGGCCACCCATTGGCTGTCGCGTGCGTGCATAGCGCGCACGCTTCCCGGAGCTGCTTGTCTGCGGGCAGGCAGGCAGGCAACCATTGCATGCCTGCCTACTTGCCCGCAGGCAAGCAATTCCCCCCGGATGCCTGCCTGCCCATCCGGGGGGAGTCCCGTCTCCAGCCGACGAGGGGCTGTTGTTTGACTCCCCGGTTCGGCTGGAGATGGCCTAAGTAATATTATTACCAATTGACCAATAATGTACATGACATTTTACTATGTAGATGAGCATTTAATGACGTTCTATTTTTACGCAAACAGTGTTGTTTTGGAAGTAGGTGAAATTTATGGCTACGACTACCAGTTTGCCCCTAGATTTTTTTACTCTGGTGGTCAAGTTTACTGGAAAATAAGAGAGGGTGCAAAGTGCTGAATTGTTTCTATTGCAAAGGTGCAAAGTGGTAGATCTATTTTTGGGGGTGCAAAGTGTCTATTTCCCATGTTTTGGGGGTGCAAAGTGAAAAAAACCGGAAATGATTCGATAAATTTGATGTATTAAAACTTTCTAGAAACTTTTTGAATTCTTTTGTTAATTTTTTGGGACATTTGACGAATTGGTAACTAAAGAAAAATTGCAAAAGATCTAAAAATAAATTATCTATTTTGCCCAAGAATTTTTTGACCTCGGTGGTTAACTCTGCCAAAAAAAATTAGGGGTACTAGTTACTGAGTTTATCTTAATTCTTTTGTGTTTCGGGGGTGCAAAGTGCCTATTTTTCGTATTTCAGGGGGGTGCAAGTTGATGAGTTGTTCTTAATTCGAGGGTGCTAAGTGTTAATTCTGTTTGGGGGGTGCAAAATGCCAATTTCTCGTGTTTCGGGGGTGCAAAGTTGCAAAGATTAAAAAATGAATAACCTATTTTGCCCCAAGGCTTTTTTACTCTGGTGGTCAACTTTGCCGAAAATTAGAGAGGGTGCAAGGTGTTGAATTATTCCTATTTTGGGGGTGCAAAGTGTCTATTGTCCATGTTCCGAGGGTGCAAAGTACCAAATATTCGAAAATGAATTACCTATATTATCCCTAGGTTTTTTAACTCTGGTGGTCAACTTTGCCGGAAAATAAGAGAGGGTGCAAAGTGTTGAATTGTTCCTATTTCGGGGGTGCAAAGTGCTAAATCTGTGTTTCGTACAGAGTGTCTATTTCTCATATTTCGGGGATGCAAAGTGCAAAAAACCCTTTTTTTTTGTTGTTTATGTCCGGTTTTCTGGGATACTTTGGACCCTATTTTTCTTATTTTTTGAGGGCTTAAATAAATTGTGGTTACCCTCACCACCTTTCATAAATTAAAAAAAAAGACACTATTTGCTCATTTTCACCATTCCAACCCACCTGATAAATTGTTTTTTGTACATTATAGTTAAAATGATATTTGATATCTACTTCAAATAGATGGTTAAATGTGACAGAATTGATGTATTTTATGTTTGAGTTCGTTCGACGATGTACAGTTCATTAATTTTTTTTTTTTTAAAAGGTTAATCCCGAAGGAGAACCACCCTCATTTGTCAAAGGTCCCTTGATACCGGTAACAGAGGATAGGGGAAGATAACACAAGTGAGAAATGGTTTACAGGCTCACCACTCGTAGGAATCCACCTAGAGATATAGGGTCTTAAGGGAATAGAGGCTCACCACTCGAAGGAATCCACCTAAGAGATACAGGACCTTAAAATAACTCACCACTCAAAGGAATCCACCTTAGAGATACAGGGCTAAGTACGTAAGAACAAAGTCTTAGACTCAAATGTTATTTCACTCAACTTAAGTTGTTTCACATTAACATTACAAGACACTATTTATAGAGTTGGAACATCTCTCCAACCTAGGAAATAAATAAGACTTAGATAAATTAAAAGACTTCTTAGAAACTTGCTAAACATTATTAGACTCTTAATACTTTAAATTACTTTAGGAATACTAAGGATTAGTGGACATATTCAGAAAATCCACCTAAAGTTCATTGAACCCATAGGTGAACTTCTCTTAGTATTGTTCTGCCACCCCTGACAAGAATTGTCATAAGTTCTTCAATAAAACTCCAAATTACGAACCGTTTGTTGCATTGGAAGCTAGACTTCCAGAGGTTTCCATAAATATAATACTTGTTTCCTAAGTCCTTCTTGACTGAGAGATACATGCATTTGAAATTGACTCAATTTTCTGTTTTGACTTTCTCAACTCTTCAACATCATGCATTAATTATTGAATTATCTGGATGGTTGAATGCATGGGAATACTCATGCATCATCCCTTGACCAGGAAGGATGTAAATCGAGGGATGTACACAGATGAGAGGGTTCTGAGGGAGCCAACATGATACCTACCACAATACAAACTCCACAATATTTCAGTGGAAATTTGTGTCACACAAGGTTCGAACCTGCGTTACCGGAGGAAAGATTCCCCACATCACCTTAGGCCTTACTACTCCGCTAATACCCCTGGGAACTCTGTACAGTTCATTAATTGAACTGCATTCATGTAGCTTTACTAAGATTGTTATAGATGGAGATCTTGTTGCTTTACTAAGACCTTGTAGAGAGTGGCGTGTAAAGGGTTGCGTGAAAAAACAAAAGCACCATTAGGAGGATAAAGTGTCACATTTATCATGACACAGTAGGAGTAAAGTGTCACAATTATCATAACACATGGAAAAAAATTGTCATATTTATCATAACACAGGGGGTTAAATACCACACTTATAATAATACAGGGGGATAAAGTGCTACATTAGTGATTGAGTCATAGTACAATATATAAAAGGAATAGTTTTGTCAATTGACAATTTTTTTTAAAGTTAAAAAATACCAAGAGGAGAGTGTGAAACTTTAATAAAATTATAGAGGAATAAAGTTTTTTTTTCAAATTACAAGAAATAAATTAAATATTGAATGGGGTAAGTTGTCATAAACTCCATAATGGTCATTATTTCGATCAAATTGTCTATTAGATGGTTATGTAACACTAAGTCCTCCGTAATTTGAAAATATATCGATAATTTTTGAAAAAATTGATGATTCGGTCATTATTTCGATCAAATTGTCTATTAGATGGTTATGTAACACTAAGTCCTCCGTAATTTGAAAATATATCGATAATTTAAAAAAAAATTGATGATTCGGTAATTATTCCGATCAAAGTCTCTATTAGATGGTTATGTAACACTAAGTCCTACGTAATTTGAAAATATATCGATAATTTTAAAAAAAGTTGATGATTCGATAATTAGTCCTATCAAATGTCTATTAGATGGTTATGTAACACTAAGTCCTACGTAATTTGAAAATATATCGATAATTTTTAAAAAAAATTGATGATTCGGTAATTATTCTGATCAAATTGTCTATTAGATGGTTATGTAACACTAAGTCCTCCGTAATTTGAAAATATATTGATAATTTTTAAAAAAAAAATTGATTATTTCGGTCATTATTTCAATCAAATTTATTATTTTTAATGTTTTTATATTTTACTTGATAGAAAATATAATGACATATTCAATTTATTTGAATTTATATACATAAACATTCAAGAGATAATTTGAAAAAACAATCATCTCTCGATCACTCATCTCTTGATCACTCACTAAGCTCATGATCACTCATCTCTTGATCACTCAGCTCATGATCACCCATCTCTTGAATTTTTATGTATATAAATTCAAATAAACATAAACATTCAAATTCATTTTTTTTATTTTTAATGTTTTTATATTTTACTTGATAGAAAATATAATGAAAATATAATGACATATTCAATTTATTTGAATTTATATACATAAACATTCAAGAGATAATTATAAAAAAATCATCTCTTGATCACTCACTCATCTCATGATCACTCATCTCTTGATCACTCACTCAGCTCATGATCACTCATCTCTTGAATGTTTATGTATATAAGTTCAAATAAATTGAATATGTCATTATATTTTCTATCAAGTAAAATATAAAAACATTAAAAATAATAAAAATGAATTTGGATGTTTATGTATATAAATTGAATATGTTTAACTTAAAAAGATACACTTTCCTACATTTAAATATTTTTCTAGAAGCCTTGCACATGTTTATAAAATTTTATAATAGCCAATAATGTTTTAGAAAAAATATTACAAATATATCAACTCAAGTTTTATTGGTGTGATGTAAAAAATAATTGAAGAACTTATTTGTTGGAGCATTTTTTTTTTGAAAATTATTCATAAATTTAACATAACAATTTTTTAAAAAAAAATGCATATTTATTAACATTTTAATTTTTATAATTAAATATAAATATAAAAATATTTATTTTGTTTTTAATAAAATAAAAATTTAATTAAAAAAAAACCCTAAAGCCACCCATCCGCCGCTCCCTCTATCTCAGGCCGTCGGAACGGCCGATCCTAGGTCGGCAACGGCCTGGGATAACCGATTCAAGGCCGGCGACGGCCTGGGTAGACGTTCTCAGGCTGTCGCCGGCCTGGAATTAAATTTCCGAGGCCTGCGATGGCTTCAATTCGGAGGCCGTCGCAGGCCTCCGATCTGTAGTTCCAGGCCGGCGACGGCCTGGGAACTTCTCCCCAGGTCGTCGCCAGCCTGGATCCGGCGATTCCAGGCCGTTCCGACGGCCTGGGAAGGTGGTGGGAGGCTTAGGCGGGGTTTGGGTTTGTTGGTTGGGGTGGGGTGGGGCGGGGCGGGGTGGAGGGGATTAGGTTTTTTTTTTAAATGAGAGGGTATTATTGTCAATTTAGTGGTGTACAACTTAATTTGTGGGTTCATACTCATTTACCCCACATTTTATACCATCATACACTTATGTACAATTTGTAAAGCCTAAAGTACAAATATTGAAGCACACTTTATCATGACTCTTGAGCGGAGTATGAGTCATAATAGACTTCCCCATGTTTTCATTTGAAACCACGTGCTTGTATAATTATTAGAAAGAAAAAAAAAGGTATTCTACACCCACAAGTGTTGACCTCGAAAAAAAACTAGGATAGATAAAAGATATAAAAGAGTTACACTTGCGGTAGGTTATTGAGAATAAATGTTTCACACAAATTGAAAAACATAGTTAAATCTTATATGATTTTGGGCAATCCTTACCTTACAAGTTAGCTTTTAATTTAAGATTGAGTTAGACCCAAACTATGTAAGCGGACTTAGCTCAATCCATATTGTGAATTCTAACATAGGTGGTGGGGAATTTAGGGTGCATGTGGATGGGTTTTGATGCAAAGTACTTTGTTGGAGCCGTTGTATCCTGGGAGACAGGTGTTCAAAGGAACCTCGAGCACAACCACCAAAAGGGTGAGGGAGCGAATCTGTCTTAAGGACACCGTGTTCACACTGGCCTCGATTTTATTAAATTTTCATTCTGTCCAGTTATATTCATCATAATATATGTACTGTTTCTTGTATTTCAATTGTTATCCTTATTCGATTTTCCTTTTTACGTAGATATTTTACAACAATCTTAAGATAGATTCGTTTGTATAAGGAAAATACGTTGATAATAATGGTTTATAAAGTTGTTACAGAATTTTTGAACTTTGTTGATAATCGTTTCAAGAATTTTCGAACAGTGTTAATAACCTTTTCAATGTATTGAAAAATTGTAACAAAGTTACAAAATTTTGGCACAGTAAAGTTTTGGTACAATTATATATCTTGGGATACAAAATTGTTTGGAAAATTTGAAATTTTTGGGTCACAATATTTTTTGAGACAAATCTTGTTAAGATACTCTCGAAAATATTTTGAATTTCCTTCACAGAATTTAATCGTCTGCTTTGGTTTCAGAAATGGCAAACGAATCAAACATTGATTTGGTGGTTACTGAGAACTCATCTGGAGCTCCAGTACCAAACCAAGTTGTGGCACCTCTGAGCCGAGCTGGAGATGTGACACCTCTGAGCCAAGTCGAAAAATCGGAGAAATTCAGCGGGCTGAATTTCAAAAGGTGGCAACAAAAGATGATGTTCTACCTAACCACCTTGCGACTGGCAAGGAACTTAACTGAGGATCCACCCAGGAAAGATGGTGAGCAAGACACTGCTTACCTAATGGCTCTTGATGAATGGAATCAGTCGGACTACATTTGTCGTCACTATGTCATGAATGACTTAAGTGATTCACTGTATGATGTGTATACGGATAAAAAGACAGCGAAGGAATTGTGGGAGGCATTGGACCGAAAGTATAGAACTGAAGTTGCCGGTACCAAGAAATTCGTTGTGGGTCAGTTTTTGGACTTCAAGATGGTGGACTCCAAACCGCTTATGGCCCAAGTGCAAGAATTTCAGCTAATTCTTCATGAGATTCGGGCTGAAAAGATGGAGCTCGGTGAAACGCTTGAGATTGGAATTGGGTAAGAAGAAGAAAGTCTATTTTCTCGCAAATTTCCCACCTGTTAGAGATAGGAAAGGGCCCAATAGTGCTTGATGATTCAATTTCTTATGGGGAGTTTCTCCAACATCTGCTATTGTAGAAGTGATAGTAGAACGGGGGCATGTTCCAAGATCTCCCGAAACGAGTACCTCGGCCCGGTTTTTTGTTGTCGTAGGGGAGGACCTTCCAGGTGGCTTGTGTTATCTAAAGGTTACAACCTGCATGGAAGGATTACAAAAATTACCTGAAGCACAAGCAAAAGGAAATGAGCATGGAGGATCTTGTTGTTAGGCTTCGTATTGAAGAGGACAATAGGAAATC
Source organism: Penstemon davidsonii (assembly GCA_034814905.1). NCBI lineage: Eukaryota > Viridiplantae > Streptophyta > Magnoliopsida > Lamiales > Plantaginaceae > Penstemon > Penstemon davidsonii. The sequence goes on along the minus strand of JAYDYQ010002685.1, from coordinate 9,963,715 downwards.
TGAAAAAAGAGGGCTTATGTCTAGTGAACCTAAGGCCAATGTGGTTGGGCATGGTCAAAGTTCAAAGAATAAGAAGAATAACAAAGGGTCTAAAATGAGTCCGAAGGGTGGTATTTTCAAGAAGAAGTTTCAAGGAAAGTGCTTTAATTGTGACTAAATGGGTCACAAATCGGCAGGCTACCTAAAACGAAGAAACCTAATGAAACCAATGTAATTGAAAACAGTGGTGAAGTGGACTTTTATGTTGTTGTTTCGGAGGTTAACTTGGTTGAGTCTAATCCGAAAGATTGGTGGATAGATACAGGGACTACGAAGCATGTGCTCTGACAGTGAAGTGTTTACCACTTTTGAACCGATCCAGAATGGAGAAAAATTGTTCATGAGAGACTCGGCAACATCTGCTATAGAAGGCAAAGGGAATGTAATTCTCAAAATGACCTCTGGGAAGGAGCTGAAGGATGGCCCATATGTGCCAAATATCCGCAAGAATATGGTGTCTGGGACGCTGTTGAACAAGCATGGTTTCCACCTTGTTTTTGAATCTGACAAATTTATTTTAACTAAGAGTGGTATGTTTATTAGAAAGGGATATGAGTGTGGTGGAATGTTCAAATTGAATGTAATGGTTGTTATGCCAAACTTAATAATAAAGTTAATAATTCTACTTAGTTGCTCGAGTGTCCTAATTTATGAAATGGTAGACTAGGACATGTTAACTACGATTCCCTGCGTAGATTAATAATTTGTAACATATCCCTAAATTTCAAATTGATAAAAAGCACAATTGTGAAACTTGTATTGAAGCTAAATTAACGAGATCATCTTTTTAAAAGGTTGAAAGGAATACTAAACCACTCGACTTAATACATAGCGACATAAGTGATCTTAAATGTGTGCAATCTATGGGTGGTTATAATTATTTTAGTACCTTCATCGATGATTGCACTAAATACTGCTATGTATACTTGTTAAGAGCAAAAAGTGAAGCGATAAATAAATTTATTCTATTCACAAAAGAAGTTGAGAATCAACTTTATAAAAAGATCAAGGTACTTCGAAGTGATAGAGGTGGTGAATATGTGTCACCATTTAGTGAATTTTGTGTTGAACACGGAATCATACATGAGGTAAGAACACATTATTCACCGCAATCAAACGGAATTGCAGAAAGAAAAAATTGGACATTGAAAGAAATGATGAATTCAATGTTGATAAGTTCTGGAGTACCACATAACATGTAGGGGGAAGTTATCCTATCTAGGAATTATCTTTTAAATAAGATACCCCGAAATAATTAGGAGAAAACTTCATATGAATTGTGGAAAGGTAGAACACCTTCCTATAAATAATTGCGAGTGTGGGGATGTCTTGCCAAAGTGGTATAGAAAAGCTGTAACTTCTTCTGAAGAACCTATGTGGAAAGAGGCAATTAATAATGAAATTGATTCCATCTTGCAAAATCATACCTGAGTTAGTTAATCTTACTCCAGGATGCAAACCACTGGGGTATAAGTGGATCTTTAAAAGGAAGTGAAACCAGATGGAACAATTGATAAATACAAGGCTATACTAGTAGTTAAAGGCTATCGGCAACGAGCAGGCCTTGATTACTTTGACACATATTCTCCAGTGACAAGAATAACTTCCATTAGAATGGTACTTGCTATCGCAGCATTGCGAAACTTAGAAGTATATCAAATGGATGTAAAAACAGCTTTCTTAAATGGAGATTTAGAAGAAGAAATTTACATGGAACAACCTGAGGGTTTTTCTGCTCTAGGGCAAGAAAAGAAAGTCTGTAAATTGGTTAAGCCGTTGTATGGCTTAAAACAGGCACCGAAACAATGGTATCAGAAATTTGATGATGTCATGCTGGATAAAGGTTTTAAAACCAATGAGTGTGACAAATGCATCTATGTGAAAAAAACAAAAGATAGCTATGTCATTATGTGACTTTATGTTGACGACATGCTTATCGTGGAAGTAATGATAAGATGATTAAATCCACTAAGGATATTTTGAGTGCTAAATTTGAAATGAAAAATATGGGTCTAGCAGATGTGATACTGGGAGTTAAAATCACGAGAAAATCATATGGCATCATTTTGAGTCAGTCCAGTTCTATCGAAAAAATCCTTGAAAAATTCAATAAGGATGACACTAATAAGGCTAGAACTTCTATAAATCCAAGTCAACCTTTATCAAAGAATAAAGGTGAGGGCATCTCTCAAGTAGAGTACTCAAGGATGATTGGAAGTCTAATGTACCTTATGAGTTGTACAAGATCGGATATAGCCTACGCAGTTGGTAAGCTAAGCAGATATACTAATAATCCTGGTACTGACCACTGGACATCCATAGTAAGGTTACTGATATACATAAGGTTTACTCGTAACTACGGGCTACATTATACAAGATATCCAGTTGTTGTAGAAGGATACAGTGATGCAAATTGAATATTTTGTTGTAAAAGATTCAAAATTCACCAGTGGATATCTATTCACCTTAGGTGGTGCAGTCGTATCTTAGACATCCTCTAAACAAACTGTGATAGCCAGATCCACAATATGGAGTCTGAGTTTATAGCTTTAAACAAATGTGGTGAAGAAGATGAATGGCTACGCCAATTCTTAGAAGGTATTCTAGAATGGTCTAAACTTGTGCCAGCAATATGCATTCATTGTGATAGCCAATCAGCGATTGAAAGAGCATAGAGTAAAATGTACAATGGTAAGTCTAGGCCTATACGCCGAAGACATAAAACTATTAGACAACTACTCTCAACTGGAATGATTACCATTGACTATGTAAAGTCAAATGATAATCTAGCGGATCAGCTAACCAAAGGGTTAACTAGAGAGATAGTTGCAAAGTCATCAAGCGGAATGAGACTAAAGCCCATGGAATAAAAAAACTTTGTGAAGGAAAACCCAACCTAGTTGACTGGAGATTCCAAGATCTAGGTTCAAAGGGACAACCTAACCGCAAAGGTTTAGTTAGGTCACTGTTGGGGTTTTACCCTCAAGTCCATTCCTATGATGAAAACAGTGATAACAGTTGAGCAAGGTTAAGCCAAACTTTTAATGATTCTTGTAAGGAGAGTAACTCCGGATACTCTAAGGAAATGAATCACCTATGTGAGAGAGAAGAAGTGCCGTTTCAAAGGGGATTGTATAGGGCACAATTCTTAGAAACTCTTGTTGAACCAGGTAGATGTCCATGGCCAAAACGGACATAACCGTAAGAACTGAAACGTTACGAGGTAAGATCCTTGTCAGGAGTGTGTCATCGTTTACACCAACGGCATAACAGTTCAAGGACATCGTGTCTACTGATCAGCCAGTAAAGTAAACATACTTTTTCAAGGGAAGGTTCAAAGGGTAACGCCTACTGATAACGCCATGAAAACGTCATTATTACGTCTCTTCTTAAGCCGAAAACAACTTGCTTTGATTCGAGTTTTGCGTGCTTTTGCTTGTTTTCACGTTCTTTTGCGTTTTTGGTCCCTTGTTGGGATATTGTGTGTTTTCTTTTGTTTTCGTCGTTTTTTGTCGTGTTTTTGTTCTGTTTGTAGGTTTTAGAATTTTGCAAGGCTAAGGAGAAGTCCGAGAGGTTATGATTCAGTGCAATTCCATCAAATCAAGACTCGGTGGCCGTAGATGTAAGCCTTTGCGCAGAAAGAGCTTCAAAGAAAAGAGAACCCGAAGCAAATCGTACAAGAATATAGATAGCTGCTCACTAGAACATGTACAACCTTTTCATGGATGATCCAAATGAGCTGAATTTTGGATATGTCATAGATGAGTGAGTTAGCTACGCTACGGAATTTACGGATCCGCAATCGGAGTTCGGAATCAAAAGATATGCTGCTCGGAAGGAAGTGTGACAGAGCAGAAAACTTTCTGCCTATATCACACCGCGGTGCAAATAAGATACACCGCGGTGTGAACCTGCTGGTGCGAAATATCAGCATATTTTCCGCGTTTTCAAAGGGCATTTTCGGGATTTCTCATGAGGGGGCTATTAGGGCAAGAGGAGAGAACAACTTTCACAATATTCCTCAATCTTTCCCTCTTTCTTTGCCTCCCTTTCTCTCTTTGCCTCCCTCAACCTTTCTCTCTTTACTTTTCCTTTTTTTCTTGTATTGAAGACTCCACCAAGGGGGTGAGTTAATCACCACCCTTGGGGAGTGATTAGGTGGTGATTAAGGGGAGGAGAATCCATCTCTCGATTTTATTCCGATTAGGTGATACCTTTCTATTTCCTAGTTGTCTATGATTAGGAGATGAATGTTGTTATTTTCTTTTTGGAACAATGATTGTGGATTTGAATTCTTCGGATTTATATGTATTTATGTTATTGTTTGATTAATTATGTGTTGATGATTGATATGATGCTTATATGTGTTCGTTAATCCGATTTCGTGCTTATTGTTCATCTTATGGTTTGACAACTTTGAGGTGAAATTTATTGATTCTTGATTGCTAGACATAGTGATTTTGAGGATTTGATTATGAAATTGGATTGTGATTCGATTTTAGGATAGACATATACCTAGGTCGTTTCATATTCGTTTAAGGTTTGAGTTTAATGCATCGATTAGATTTTAATCCACTTAGACATAAATTGGATTAGTTTAACTCGATAGGTTTGTATGCAACTCGGAAGATACATACGAACGTCCTTGAATCCTTGAGTAGCAAACACGAGCATAAGTTATCAATTGTCGAGTCATATTAGGTTATGTTTGATTTGTTGGGTTTATTGTTTTATCGCATTTATTGGCCAATGATTGTAGTAGATTATTGTTTAAGTACTTTGATTTGCCGTAATCATGTAATCGGGCTTAATTCTACCTTGAATGCATCCTAGACATAGGACTTTGAAGGTTAGGCGAGTGACGATTTGTGGATTTCGACCTAGGATAGGCATATACCTAGTGTGGTTCGTGTTTGTATAATGAGTTCGTTCGTGAATGCATCAAATAACTTAGATTCTCTTTATTCGGATTTGGGGTAGTCTTAGGTCCCGGGTGACAGCGGTACGCCTTTGAGTCCTCTAATGGATTCGGACTTTCCTGAGAGCATCGGATGACAACGATGTTCGTAATTGATCCGGAGATGGAGAGTTTGGGTAGATTGGTAGAGTTCAGTGAGACCGACAGGGAGACTTAACTAATTTAGAACTCACAAACAACAACTAAACCTAGGATTGTTTGCATAGCTAACCTAACAACCGCATGATTTATCCGCTTTAATTGATTGCTTATGAATCCTCCTTACCGTATAATTAACTCCCCAATTTACTTGCTTTCGTAGTTAGATTTACTTTACCGCTCGTAGTTAAATAAAATCACCCTTGTCGTATATTTGGGTTTGATCCTTTTGTATCAAGCGTTCTTAGATGAAATAAGCCGTCGATTGATTCGTTTATTCCCACCTTTTACCCATTCGTGGGGATTCGATACTCGGTATGTACTTATCGTTTTATATTACTTGTAACGACCGTATACTTGCGTAGTTTGCGTACTAGTATTTGGAACGCAACACCTACCTATCCTATGCAAGTATCTACTGCTGAACTCTATCCTCTTAGAACATCCTGTTAGGAACTCGTTCAATTTTCATTCATGTGGGGAATTGTTGGAAAATAATAAATTAATGAATTGTTTTGGACATATTTTAAGTGAAACCCACTTTGAGAAAATTGTCTGGAATTTGCGGATTTATAATCTACTACTTGAGTAGATTAGAACGGTATATAGTATGTCAAATTCGGAGTTCGAGTGAATAAGAAATTGATACTCAAAGTACACCCTTTGAAACGGGAGAAAATAACTGAAATGATATCCCACATTGGAAATGGAGTACAAAATCTTGAGGTATATATATATGATCTGCCAATATAGTGGTGTAACTACTTAGCTACCAAAAGTCTCTTCCCTCACGCGCAGGGAGGGGGGGTGCAAATCATGGATTGAAATTTGCTTCGGACCTTCAAGAATTGTGCCAGCCCGCGACCTGCGGACACCAATGCAGCCCAATTTGAAGGCTTCGGACGGGCTCAATTTTTGGATTTATTTTCGGCCCATTTTTTTTTTAAATCTGAAAATGAAAGTTGTATCGGTTGATTTAAATTGTGTAACAACCAATTTAAATTGTGTAACAGCCGAAACTAAAAATGCTCCATTAAATTTTATTTTTCCAATTTTGCCCTCCTCATGTCCTATAAATAGTGGCTCTTTCCAGAAGGGTGAAGGAGCGAATCTGTCTTAAGGACACCGTGTTCACACGGGCCTAAGTTATATTAATCATAATATTTATATTATTTCTTGTATTTCAATTGTTATCGTTACTCGATTTTCCTTTTAAGCATATATTTTGCAAGACTTGTAATTTCCTTTGGCAATCTTAACTTTTCGAAAATATTTTCACCAAAGTCTCAAAAGACACCTAGATGATCTTTAATTCAATAATCAATCTGGCAGTAGTGGTATACTATTTTATATTTCCTAATGATGGTAGTGATACAATAATACAAATTTATGACAAAACAAGTGGTAAAAAAAATTGGAAAAAATGCGAGATATTCTGTTTTGTTATGTTAAACTTGCATGATACTATTATGTAAAATGTTTATTGCGTAGAATTTCATCCATCCTATTTGGGACAAAAATGAGAAAATAGAGCAATTCGTGCAAAATATTAAATTATGAGGCCACGGTGAGTTAATATAGTTTGGAACGAAAATTAAAATCAACAGTTAATTTGGAAGAATTTTGTAATTTTGCCTATTTGTCCGTGCTAGAGTTGTTTGTCACGTAAAGTTCAAGATTTAGCACATGTGTCGCCAATATGACAACTTAATGGTAGCTTCAATAAAAATATTTAATTGTGTAAGGAAATTCGAGCAAAATATTATATTACGCGATAAAATGATACCGCTTAAGATAAAAACCAAAACGACAAGTTTGGTACACGAAATGAAAATTGGTCACGGGTGATTAATACATAAATCCGTACATAATTTTATTTATCAGTAACATATCAAAACAAAGCAACAAACCAAACTAATTTTATTTATTAGACCTTTGGTTTGTATCCCGAATATCCAGGTTGAGCCATGGGTTTTAAAACCTGCGTCATTTTATCCTTAGCAGGTAGATTATCCTTGACGAAATTGTCATTAATATAGCCATCAATCCATTTACACAAATTTGGGTACTTTTCTTTTGTCAGTAGTTCAAGTCCAGCTATCTCTTGAAGGATTCCAAACCAATATCCAATGAAATTTGCAGAAATGTCAACTAGTCCAATATTGTCTCCCCCAAAGAATTTCTTACCCTTTATTTCTTCCTCTACAAATTTCAGTAGTTCGGCTGCTTCTTCCTTGGCCTTCTCTCCTTCCTCTCCCGGGATCGCAAAAGCTTTCCACATTGCAACCGAGCACTACAAATTTCATAAGTTCATCATTAATTCATTTATTGAATGTTTAACTCATCTTAAAACTTGAGCTGATAGAAGGAGACATTAATTTTAAAAAAAAAATTACGTGCAAGTGGTATATATTTTAACAAAGTCAAAAACATGAAATTTAAAAATAGGTGACAAGAGATTTTAATCAAATCTAAAACATGGAACTTAATTCTTTTGTGGGTCCGATTCTGATACCATATTTTTAATGTTCTAAAAAAACAAGACATGAAAATGGATTGGGAATGGGATGTACCTTTTCATCAATGAACTTGACCCAGAAACGAGCCATGGCTCTTTCATACGGGTCTTTGGGCAGAATGGATGGGCCTTCCCATGTCTCGTCGATGTATTCGATGATGACCGAGGATTCGGCAATGGGTTTGCTATTATGCAATAGTACAGGGACTTTTTTGTGAATTGGGTTGTACTTGAGAAGCAAAGGGGACTTGTTGCTTAGATCTTCTTCTATGTATTCATATTCAACACCTTTCAGCTTCAGGGCCATTTCAACCCTTCGACTAAATGGGCTGTACCAACATCCGAATAGCTTCACTTCTGCCATTATTGTATTTCTTGGTTTTTCAGAATTCTGATCAATAGAATTAGGTGTTTTTTGGATGGGTCTTTGTTTTGATAGAGGAGCTCTTCTTATAGAGTGAAGCTAACTTGTTCATTAAGCCAGAGTAATAAAGAAAAGTATATAGTTTGACCATTTCATTTATAATTAGGGTGCTTATAATTAATTGATTTTGGGATATAGTACTTTTTTTTTTTCAATCTTTATATCATAATGTTGATTAATTACACTAGCATACAATGAAGGTAAAATATATAAATGAATAACAACCATTTAATAAGATCATTATGAAACTAGAATAATATATATCGTTTTGATGAAACTTGATTTCAAGACCTTATGGCTTTTATGAAAGAGCTCCGTCACTTTTCAATTTGGTTTCAGAAATTAGTTTAAGAACCTTCGCGAAACGTTTGAACTCTACTTGAATTGGTTCAATAGAAGAATATTGAGATGTTAAATATTACAAATAAAATACTAATGGATAGTTTGTTTTAAAAATTTGAGATATGATTCAATTTAGAAGGTGATCAGTCAAGCTAAAGTTAAATTTCCCATTGATTAGGGCCTCTAATGACAGAATTGCTACCTAATCTAATCTACTTTTATCTTATTTTATCTTGTTTTGTGCTACAAGCGTTAACCTCGAAAAAGACAAGAAATAGATAAAGAGAAAGAATGGGGGTGTGATTTGACAAATTGTTTACTAATTAGTAGTATTTCAAATGGGCAGCACTAGATTTGCATGTGAAGCTGACGCAGGTGATGATATCATCAGCTTTATTGAATGTTGACTAATTCAAGGAAAACATTATTTAATTAATTTAGTTCAATCTGTGAATTGATTATTGATAGTTTGATTTACAATTGCGCGTCCGACATTTCATTGAAAAGTTAAATACAGTTTCCTTTACCTTTAGATTTTTTATTCTGGTGGTCAACTTTACCAGAAAATAAGAGAGGGTGCAAAGTGCTAGATCTATTTTTGGTATTGCAAAGTGTCTAATTCCCATTTTGGGGGTGTAAAGTGAAAAAAACCCGACATGATTCGATAAATTTGATGTATTAAAACTTTCTAGAAACTTTTTGAATTCTTTTGTTAATTTTTTAGGACATTTGACGAATTTGTAATTAAAGAAAAATTGCAAAAGATCCAAATATGAATTACCTATTTTGCCCAAGATTTTTTTGACCCCGGTGGTTAACTCTGCCAAAACAAATTAGGGCTACTAGTTACTGAGTTTATCTTAATTCAAGGATGCTAAGTATTAATTTTGTGTTTCAGGGATGCAAAGTGCCTATTTTTCGTATTTCGAGGGTGCAAGTTGCTGAGTTATTCTTAAATCAAGAGTGCTAAGTGCTAATTCTGTTTCGGGGTGCAAAGTGCCAAAGATTCAAAAATTAATAACCTATTTCGCACAAAGGTTTTTTGACTCTGATGGTCAACTTTGCCGAAAAATAAGAGAGGGTGCAAGGTGTTGAATTATTCCTATTTCGGGGGTTCAAAGTGTTAAATTTGTGATGCGGGGATGCAAAGTGTCTATTTTCCATGTTTCGGGGGTGCAAAGTACTAAATATTTAAAAAATAAATTACCTATATTACCCCTAGGCTTTTTTACTCTGGTGGTCAACTTTGCAGCAAAATAAGAAAGGGTGCAAAGTGTTGAATTGTTCCTATTTCGGGGGTGGAAAGTGTTAAATTGTTCCTATTTCAGGGGCACAAAGTGTCTATTTCTCATGTTTCGGGGGTGCAAAGTGCAAAAAATCCTCTTTTTTGTTGTTGTTTTTGTCCGGTTTTCTGGGATACTCTGGACCCTGTTTTTCTTATTTTTTGAGGGCTTAAATAATTTGTGGTTATCCTCACCACCTTTCATAAATTAAAATAACAAAATATTTGCTCATTTTCATTATTCCAACCCACCTGATAAATTGTTTTTTGTAAGTTATAGTTAAAATGATATTTGATAGCAACTTCAAATAGATGGTTAAATGTGATAGAATTGATATATTTTATGTTTGAGTTCAATTCGAAGGCCGTCGCAGGCCTCCGATCTGTAGTTCCAGGCCGGCGACGGCCTGGTAACTTCTCCCCAGGTTGTCGCCAACCTAGATCCGGCGATCCCAGGCCGTTCCGACGGCCTGGGAGTGGTGGGAGACAAAGGTGGGGTTGGGGTTTGTTGGGTGGGGTGGGGCGGGGTGGAGGGGATTAGGTTTTTTTTTTTTTTTTTAAATGAGAGGGTATTATTGTCAATTTAGTGGTGTACAACTTAATTTGTGGGTTCATACTCATTTACCCCACATTTTATACCATCATACACTTATGTACAATTTGTAAAGCCTAAAGTACAAATATTGAAGCACACTTTATCATGACTCTTGAGCAGAGTATGAGTCATAATAGACTTCCCCATGTTTTCATTTGAAACCACGTGCTTGTATAATTATTAGAAAGAAAAAAAAGGTATTCTACACCCACAAGGGTTGACCTCGAAAAAAAACTAGGATAGATAAAAGATATAAAAAAGTTACACTTGCGGTAGGTTATTGAGAATAAATGTTTCACACAAATTGAAAAACATAGTTAAATCTTATATGATTTTGGGCAATCCTTACCTTACAAGTTAGCTTTTAATTTAAGATTGAGTTAGGCCCAAACTATGTAAGCGGACTTAGCTCAATCCATATTGTGAATTCTAACATAGGTGGTGGGGAATTTAGGGTGCATGTGGATGGGTTTTGATGCAAAGTACTTTGTTGGAGCCGTTGTATCCTGGGAGACAGGCGTTCAAAGGAACCTCGAGCACAACCACCAAAAGGGTGATGGAGCGAATCTGTCTTAAGGACACCGTGTTCACATTGGCCTCGGTTTTATTAAATTTTCATTCTGTCTAGTTATATTCATCATAATATATGTATTGTTTCTTGTATTTCAATTGTTATCCTTATTCGATTTTCCTTTTTACATAGATATTTTACAAAAATCTTAAGATAGATTCATTTGTATAAGGAAAATACGTTGATAATAATGGTTTATAAAGTTGTTACAGAATTTTTGAACTTTGTTGATAATCGTTGGAAAAGATTTGTGTGGTTATTTATGAAGATTTGTGTGGTTATTTATGAAGATTAAAAAATGAATAACCTAATTCGCACCAAGGTTTTTTGACTCTGATGGTCAACTTTGCCGAAAAATAAGAGAGGGTGCAAGGTATTGAATTATTCCTATTTCGGGGGTTCAAAGTGTTAAATCTGTGATTCGAGGATGCAAAGTGTCTATTTTCCATGTTTCGGGGGTGCAAAGTACCAAATATTTAAAAAATAAATTACCTATATTACCCCTAGGCTTTTTTACTCTGGTGGTCAACTTTGCCGCAAAATAAGAAAGGGTGCAAAGTGTTGAATTGTTCCTATTTCGGGGGTGGAAAGTGTTAAATTGTTCCTATTTCAGGGGCACAAAGTGTCTATTTCTCATGTTTCGGGGCTGCAAAGTGCAAAAAATCCTCTTTTTTGTTGTTGTTTTTGTCCGGTTTTCTGGGATACTTTGGACCCTGTTTTTCTTATTTTTTGAGGGCTTAAATAATTTGTGGTTATCCTCACCACCTTTCATAAATTAAAATAACAAAATATTTGCTCATTTTCATTATTCCAACCCACCTGATAAATTGTTTTTTGTAAGTTATAGTTAAAATGATATTTGATAGCAACTTCAAATAGATGGTTAAATGTGATAGAATTGATATATTTTATGTTTGAGTTCAATTCGAAGGCCGTCGCAGGCCTCCGATCTGTAGTTCCAGGCCGGCGACGGCCTGGTAACTTCTCCCCAGGTTGTCGCCAACCTAGATCCGGCGATCCCAGGCCGTTCCGACGGCCTGGGAGTGGTGGGAGACAAAGGTGGGGTTGGGGTTTGTTGGGTGGGGTGGGGCGGGGTGGAGGGGATTAGGTTTTTTTTTTTTTAAATGAGAGGGTATTATTGTCAATTTAGTGGTGTACAACTTAATTTGTGGGTTCATACTCATTTACCCCACATTTTATACCATCATACACTTATGTACAATTTGTAAAGCCTAAAGTACAAATATTGAAGCACACTTTATCATGACTCTTGAGCAGAGTATGAGTCATAATAGACTTCCCCATGTTTTCATTTGAAACCACGTGCTTGTATAATTATTAGAAAGAAAAAAAAGGTATTCTACACCCACAAGGGTTGACCTCGAAAAAAAACTAGGATAGATAAAAGATATAAAAAAGTTACACTTGCGGTAGGTTATTGAGAATAAATGTTTCACACAAATTGAAAAACATAGTTAAATCTTATATGATTTTGGGCAATCCTTACCTTACAAGTTAGCTTTTAATTTAAGATTGAGTTAGGCCCAAACTATGTAAGCGGACTTAGCTCAATCCATATTGTGAATTCTAACATAGGTGGTGGGGAATTTAGGGTGCATGTGGATGGGTTTTGATGCAAAGTACTTTGTTGGAGCCGTTGTATCCTGGGAGACAGGCGTTCAAAGGAACCTCGAGCACAACCACCAAAAGGGTGATGGAGCGAATCTGTCTTAAGGACACCGTGTTCACATTGGCCTCGGTTTTATTAAATTTTCATTCTGTCTAGTTATATTCATCATAATATATGTATTGTTTCTTGTATTTCAATTGTTATCCTTATTCGATTTTCCTTTTTACATAGATATTTTACAAAAATCTTAAGATAGATTCATTTGTATAAGGAAAATACGTTGATAATAATGGTTTATAAAGTTGTTACAGAATTTTTGAACTTTGTTGATAATCGTTGGAAAAGATTTGTGTGGTTATTTATGAAGATTTGTGTGGTTATTTATGAAGATTAAAAAATGAATAACCTAATTCGCACCAAGGTTTTTTGACTCTGATGGTCAACTTTGCCGAAAAATAAGAGAGGGTGCAAGGTATTGAATTATTCCTATTTCGGGGGTTCAAAGTGTTAAATCTGTGATTCGAGGATGCAAAGTGTCTATTTTCCATGTTTCGGGGGTGCAAAGTACCAAATATTTAAAAAATAAATTACCTATATTACCCCTAGGCTTTTTTACTCTGGTGGTCAACTTTGCCGCAAAATAAGAAAGGGTGCAAAGTGTTGAATTGTTCCTATTTCGGGGGTGGAAAGTGTTAAATTGTTCCTATTTCAGGGGCACAAAGTGTCTATTTCTCATGTTTCGGGGCTGCAAAGTGCAAAAAATCCTCTTTTTTGTTGTTGTTTTTGTCCGGTTTTCTGGGATACTTTGGACCCTGTTTTTCTTATTTTTTGAGGGCTTAAATAATTTGTGGTTATCCTCACCACCTTTCATAAATTAAAATAACAAAATATTTGCTCATTTTCATTATTCCAACCCACCTGATAAATTGTTTTTTGTAAGTTATAGTTAAAATGATATTTGATAGCAACTTCAAATAGATGGTTAAATGTGATAGAATTGATATATTTTATGTTTGAGTTCAATTCGAAGGCCGTCGCAGGCCTCCGATCTGTAGTTCCAGGCCGGCGACGGCCTGGTAACTTCTCCCCAGGTTGTCGCCAACCTAGATCCGGCGATCCCAGGCCGTTCCGACGGCCTGGGAGTGGTGGGAGACAAAGGTGGGGTTGGGGTTTGTTGGGTGGGGTGGGGCGGGGTGGAGGGGATTAGGTTTTTTTTTTTTTAAATGAGAGGGTATTATTGTCAATTTAGTGGTGTACAACTTAATTTGTGGGTTCATACTCATTTACCCCACATTTTATACCATCATACACTTATGTACAATTTGTAAAGCCTAAAGTACAAATATTGAAGCACACTTTATCATGACTCTTGAGCAGAGTATGAGTCATAATAGACTTCCCCATGTTTTCATTTGAAACCACGTGCTTGTATAATTATTAGAAAGAAAAAAAAGGTATTCTACACCCACAAGGGTTGACCTCGAAAAAAAACTAGGATAGATAAAAGATATAAAAAAGTTACACTTGCGGTAGGTTATTGAGAATAAATGTTTCACACAAATTGAAAAACATAGTTAAATCTTATATGATTTTGGGCAATCCTTACCTTACAAGTTAGCTTTTAATTTAAGATTGAGTTAGGCCCAAACTATGTAAGCGGACTTAGCTCAATCCATATTGTGAATTCTAACATAGGTGGTGGGGAATTTAGGGTGCATGTGGATGGGTTTTGATGCAAAGTACTTTGTTGGAGCCGTTGTATCCTGGGAGACAGGCGTTCAAAGGAACCTCGAGCACAACCACCAAAAGGGTGATGGAGCGAATCTGTCTTAAGGACACCGTGTTCACATTGGCCTCGGTTTTATTAAATTTTCATTCTGTCTAGTTATATTCATCATAATATATGTATTGTTTCTTGTATTTCAATTGTTATCCTTATTCGATTTTCCTTTTTACATAGATATTTTACAAAAATCTTAAGATAGATTCATTTGTATAAGGAAAATACGTTGATAATAATGGTTTATAAAGTTGTTACAGAATTTTTGAACTTTGTTGATAATCGTTGGAAAAGATTTGTGTGGTTATTTATGAAGATTTGTGTGGTTATTTATGAAGATTAAAAAATGAATAACCTAATTCGCACCAAGGTTTTTTGACTCTGATGGTCAACTTTGCCGAAAAATAAGAGAGGGTGCAAGGTATTGAATTATTCCTATTTCGGGGGTTCAAAGTGTTAAATCTGTGATTCGGGGATGCAAAGTGTCTATTTTCCATGTTTCGGGGGTGCAAAGTACCAAATATTTAAAAAATAAATTACCTATATTACCCCTAGGCTTTTTTACTCTGGTGGTCAACTTTGCCGCAAAATAAGAAAGGGTGCAAAGTGTTGAATTGTTCCTATTTCGGGGGTGGAAAGTGTTAAATTGTTCCTATTTCAGGGGCACAAAGTGTCTATTTCTCATGTTTCGGGGCTGCAAAGTGCAAAAAATCCTCTTTTTTGTTGTTGTTTTTGTCCGGTTTTCTGGGATACTTTGGACCCTGTTTTTCTTATTTTTTGAGGGCTTAAATAATTTGTGGTTATCCTCACCACCTTTCATAAATTAAAATAACAAAATATTTGCTCATTTTCATTATTCCAACCCACCTGATAAATTGTTTTTTGTAAGTTATAGTTAAAATGATATTTGATAGCAACTTCAAATAGATGGTTAAATGTGATAGAATTGATATATTTTATGTTTGAGTTCAATTCGAAGGCCGTCGCAGGCCTCCGATCTGTAGTTCCAGGCCGGCGACGGCCTGGTAACTTCTCCCCAGGTTGTCGCCAACCTAGATCCGGCGATCCCAGGCCGTTCCGACGGCCTGGGAGTGGTGGGAGACAAAGGTGGGGTTGGGGTTTGTTGGGTGGGGTGGGGCGGGGTGGAGGGGATTAGGTTTTTTTTTTTTTAAATGAGAGGGTATTATTGTCAATTTAGTGGTGTACAACTTAATTTGTGGGTTCATACTCATTTACCCCACATTTTATACCATCATACACTTATGTACAATTTGTAAAGCCTAAAGTACAAATATTGAAGCACACTTTATCATGACTCTTGAGCAGAGTATGAGTCATAATAGACTTCCCCATGTTTTCATTTGAAACCACGTGCTTGTATAATTATTAGAAAGAAAAAAAAGGTATTCTACACCCACAAGGGTTGACCTCGAAAAAAAACTAGGATAGATAAAAGATATAAAAAAGTTACACTTGCGGTAGGTTATTGAGAATAAATGTTTCACACAAATTGAAAAACATAGTTAAATCTTATATGATTTTGGGCAATCCTTACCTTACAAGTTAGCTTTTAATTTAAGATTGAGTTAGGCCCAAACTATGTAAGCGGACTTAGCTCAATCCATATTGTGAATTCTAACATAGGTGGTGGGGAATTTAGGGTGCATGTGGATGGGTTTTGATGCAAAGTACTTTGTTGGAGCCGTTGTATCCTGGGAGACAGGCGTTCAAAGGAACCTCGAGCACAACCACCAAAAGGGTGATGGAGCGAATCTGTCTTAAGGACACCGTGTTCACATTGGCCTCGGTTTTATTAAATTTTCATTCTGTCTAGTTATATTCATCATAATATATGTATTGTTTCTTGTATTTCAATTGTTATCCTTATTCGATTTTCCTTTTTACATAGATATTTTACAAAAATCTTAAGATAGATTCATTTGTATAAGGAAAATACGTTGATAATAATGGTTTATAAAGTTGTTACAGAATTTTTGAACTTTGTTGATAATCGTTGGAAAAGATTTGTGTGGTTATTTGTGAAGATTTGTGTGGTTATTTATGAAGATTAAAAAATGAATAACCTAATTCGCACCAAGGTTTTTTGACTCTGATGGTCAACTTTGCCGAAAAATAAGAGAGGGTGCAAGGTATTGAATTATTCCTATTTCGGGGGTTCAAAGTGTTAAATCTGTGATTCGAGGATGCAAAGTGTCTATTTTCCATGTTTCGGGGGTGCAAAGTACCAAATATTTAAAAAATAAATTACCTATATTACCCCTAGGCTTTTTTACTCTGGTGGTCAACTTTGCCGCAAAATAAGAAAGGGTGCAAAGTGTTGAATTGTTCCTATTTCGGGGGTGGAAAGTGTTAAATTGTTCCTATTTCAGGGGCACAAAGTGTCTATTTCTCATGTTTCGGGGCTGCAAAGTGCAAAAAATCCTCTTTTTTGTTGTTGTTTTTGTCCGGTTTTCTGGGATACTTTGGACCCTGTTTTTCTTATTTTTTGAGGGCTTAAATAATTTGTGGTTATCCTCACCACCTTTCATAAATTAAAATAACAAAATATTTGCTCATTTTCATTATTCCAACCCACCTGATAAATTGTTTTTTGTAAGTTATAGTTAAAATGATATTTGATAGCAACTTCAAATAGATGGTTAAATGTGATAGAATTGATATATTTTATGTTTGAGTTCAATTCGAAGGCCGTCGCAGGCCTCCGATCTGTAGTTCCAGGCCGGCGACGGCCTGGTAACTTCTCCCCAGGTTGTCGCCAACCTAGATCCGGCGATCCCAGGCCGTTCCGACGGCCTGGGAGTGGTGGGAGACAAAGGTGGGGTTGGGGTTTGTGGGGGGGGGGGGGGGGGGGGTGGGGGGGATTAGGTTTTTTTTTTTTTAAATGAGAGGGTATTATTGTCAATTTAGTGGTGTACAACTTAATTTGTGGGTTCATACTCATTTACCCCACATTTTATACCATCATACACTTATGTACAATTTGTAAAGCCTAAAGTACAAATATTGAAGCACACTTTATCATGACTCTTGAGCAGAGTATGAGTCATAATAGACTTCCCCATGTTTTCATTTGAAACCACGTGCTTGTATAATTATTAGAAAGAAAAAAAAGGTATTCTACACCCACAAGGGTTGACCTCGAAAAAAAACTAGGATAGATAAAAGATATAAAAAAGTTACACTTGCGGTAGGTTATTGAGAATAAATGTTTCACACAAATTGAAAAACATAGTTAAATCTTATATGATTTTGGGCAATCCTTACCTTACAAGTTAGCTTTTAATTTAAGATTGAGTTAGGCCCAAACTATGTAAGCGGACTTAGCTCAATCCATATTGTGAATTCTAACATAGGTGGTGGGGAATTTAGGGTGCATGTGGATGGGTTTTGATGCAAAGTACTTTGTTGGAGCCGTTGTATCCTGGGAGACAGGCGTTCAAAGGAACCTCGAGCACAACCACCAAAAGGGTGATGGAGCGAATCTGTCTTAAGGACACCGTGTTCACATTGGCCTCGGTTTTATTAAATTTTCATTCTGTCTAGTTATATTCATCATAATATATGTATTGTTTCTTGTATTTCAATTGTTATCCTTATTCGATTTTCCTTTTTACATAGATATTTTACAAAAATCTTAAGATAGATTCATTTGTATAAGGAAAATACGTTGATAATAATGGTTTATAAAGTTGTTACAGAATTTTTGAACTTTGTTGATAATCGTTGGAAAAGATTTGTGTGGTTATTTATGAAGATTTGTGTGGTTATTTATGAAGATTAAAAAATGAATAACCTAATTCGCACCAAGGTTTTTTTGACTCTGATGGTCAACTTTGCCGAAAAATAAGAGAGGGTGCAAGGTATTGAATTATTCCTATTTCGGGGGTTCAAAGTGTTAAATCTGTGATTCGAGGATGCAAAGTGTCTATTTTCCATGTTTCGGGGGTGCAAAGTACCAAATATTTAAAAAATAAATTACCTATATTACCCTAGGCTTTTTTACTCTGGTGGTCAACTTTGCCGCAAACTAAGAAAGGGTGCAAAGTGTTGAATTGTTCCTATTTCGGGGGTGGAAAGTGTTAAATTGTTCCTATTTCAGGGGCACAAAGTGTCTATTTCTCATGTTTCGGGGCTGCAAAGTGCAAAAAATCCTCTTTTTTGTTGTTGTTTTTGTCCGGTTTTCTGGGATACTTTGGACCCTGTTTTTCTTATTTTTTGAGGGCTTAAATAATTTGTGGTTATCCTCACCACCTTTCATAAATTAAAATAACAAAATATTTGCTCATTTTCATTATTCCAACCCACCTGATAAATTGTTTTTTGTAAGTTATAGTTAAAATGATATTTGATAGCAACTTCAAATAGATGGTTAAATGTGATAGAATTGATATATTTTATGTTTGAGTTCAATTCGAAGGCCGTCGCAGGCCTCCGATCTGTAGTTCCAGGCCGGCGACGGCCTGGTAACTTCTCCCCAGGTTGTCGCCAACCTAGATCCGGCGATCCCAGGCCGTTCCGACGGCCTGGGAGTGGTGGGAGGCGGAGGCGAGGTTGGGGTTTGTTGGGTGGGGTGGGGTGGGGTGGGGGGGATTAGGTTTTTTTTTTTTTTAAATGAGAGGGTATTATTGTCAATTTAGTGGTGTACAACTTAATTTGTGGGTTCATACTCATTTACCCCACATTTTATACCATCATACACTTATGTACAATTTGTAAAGCCTAAAGTACAAATATTGAAGCACACTTTATCATGACTCTTGAGCAGAGTATGAGTCATAATAGACTTCCCATGTTTTCATTTGAAACCACGTGCTTGTATAATTATTAGAAAGAAAAAAAAGGTATTCTACACCCACAAGGGTTGACCTCGAAAAAAAACTAGGATAGATAAAAGATATAAAAAAGTTACACTTGCGGTAGGTTATTGAGAATAAATGTTTCACACAAATTGAAAAACATAGTTAAATCTTATATGATTTTGGGCAATCCTTACCTTACAAGTTAGCTTTTAATTTAAGATTGAGTTAGGCCCCAAACTATGTAAGCGGACTTAGCTCAATCCATATTGTGAATTCTAACATAGGTGGTGGGGAATTTAGGGTGCATGTGGATGGGTTTTGATGCAAAGTACTTTGTTGGAGCCGTTGTATCCTGGGAGACAGGCGTTCAAAGGAACCTCGAGCACAACCACCAAAAGGGTGATGGAGCGAATCTGTCTTAAGGACACCGTGTTCACATTGGCCTCGGTTTTATTAAATTTTCATTCTGTCTAGTTATATTCATCATAATATATGTATTGTTTCTTGTATTTCAATTGTTATCCTTATTCGATTTTCCTTTTTACATAGATATTTTACAAAAATCTTAAGATAGATTCATTTGTATAAGGAAAATACGTTGATAATAATGGTTTATAAAGTTGTTACAGAATTTTTGAACTTTGTTGATAATCGTTGGAAAAGATTTGTGTGGTTATTTATGAAGATTTGTGTGGTTATTTATGAAGATTAAAAAATGAATAACCTAATTCGCACCAAGGTTTTTTGACTCTGATGGTCAACTTTGCCGAAAAATAAGAGAGGGTGCAAGGTATTGAATTATTCCTATTTCGGGGGTTCAAAGTGTTAAATCTGTGATTCGAGGATGCAAAGTGTCTATTTTCCATGTTTCGGGGGTGCAAAGTACCAAATATTTAAAAAATAAATTACCTATATTACCCCTAGGCTTTTTTACTCTGGTGGTCAACTTTGCCGCAAAATAAGAAAGGGTGCAAAGTGTTGAATTGTTCCTATTTCGGGGGTGAAAAGTGTTAAATTGTTCCTATTTCAGGGGCACAAAGTGTCTATTTCTCATGTTTCGGGGCTGCAAAGTGCAAAAAATCCTCTTTTTTGTTGTTGTTTTTGTACGGTTTTCTGGGATACTTTGGACCCTGTTTTTCTTATTTTTTGAGGGCTTAAATAATTTGTGGTTATCCTCACCACCTTTCATAAATTAAAAAAACAAAATATTTGCTCATTTTCATTATTCCAACCCACCTGATAAATTGTTTTTTGTACGTTATAGTTAAAATGATATTTGATATCAACTTCAAATAGATGGTTAAATGTGATAGAATTGATGTATTTTATGTTTGAGTTCATTAGAATATGTACAATTCATTAAATTTTTTTTTTTTGGAAAGGTTAATCCCGAAGGAGAAACCTCCCTCATGTGTGAGGTCCGTTGACCAGGAAGGATGTAAATCGAGGGATGTGCACGGATGACAGGGTTCTGAGTGAGAGAGCCAACATGATACCTACCCGAATACAAACACCACAATATTTCAGTGGAAATTTATTCCACATAAGGTTCGAACCTACCTTGCCGGAGGAAAGATTCCCCACATCACCTGAGGCCTTACCACTCCGCTAATGCCACTGGGAATTGTGTACAATTCATTAATTGAACTGCATTTATGTAGCTTTACTGATTACGCCCAAACTTGTTGAAACAAAGCGATCAATGTAGAATAGATTGGGTGATCGTATCCACGAGGAGATGACTAAAACAAGCTAAAAATGTTAATAGACAAAGTAGCTTTAAAGATAAATAAACAAATTAAATTAACAAAACGATTTGATTTTAAGAAAACTTAAAGAAAAGTGAATTTTTGTTTGTTGGAAAATACGATAATTAAAACGGTAAGGTGTCAAGAATCTCTTATATGTTTCGTTCACTTATTTGGATTGATTCATAAAATTATTCAATTGAAATTTTCATCCCAAACAATCAATTGGAAGATAAAGAATTGAAAAACACATTATTTCTAATGTATTTGAGTAAATAATTTTCTTGCTTTTAGAATTGGCACAAAATATCATCTTATGAGAAATCGAAAACATACTATATACCCAGGCATATTGCATTAAAAGACTACCCATAAAATGAATGACTTATATCAATATAATTATATTATAAAAATTTTCACATAAAAAGAGCTTGACTAGATTTTTATGAAAATTAATAAAACAATTGTATTAACATAAGAGTTGATGAAAATAGTTTAAGAAGAATACATAACTCAAATTTATAAAACTTACAAAACCTTGAAGAATCGAATCCAAATAAGATCACTATGCATATGAGTTCATCTCTAACCTCACCAAAGAACTCTAGACTAATTTGCTAATCATTATCACAAGTTCTAGAGAGAAAATATGATAATGATTTGAGAGAGAATTGTAACTAAGACTATGAAATATGTGTTTCAAGATGTGCAATTCTAGGACTATATATAGGTGTCAAGGAGGCATGATTCATGTAGGAGAATATTTAGGAGGTCTAAATTGAGTAGGAAGATGTTTAGTAGGCATAGAGTAGAAGAAACTGATCGATCGAGATAACATTTCCACCAGATGCCAGAAAGAGGAAGACAGAAGCAAGAGTCCCCCAGGGCGAAATGTGAGTTCATCGCCGGATTCGGAGTAGTTCAAATCCGGTTGAATGTGTGTTTCCAGGTCTTCGAGGTACCATTTTTGTTACAGGAGGAATGATTCCATTTCAACTGGTTCCGCCACCGGAGCTTAAGTGAATTCCTCCCGAAAAGGAACTGCAGTGATCTTGAATAGGAATCCTACAGCGATAAATAGAATCCCCATAAAAATACCACTAGATCGAGCACCAGTGATTTCGTATCCGGTCAAAATCTTGCATGGCTGTCGTCAGCTCGTGTCGTGATATGTTTGGTCAAGTCCTATAACGAGCGAAACCCTCGTTTTGTGTTGCTGAGACATGCGCCTAAGGAGAAAGTCAACCGAAGTGAGCCGAGTGATCAATCCTCGTATGGAAAGGATTTGGGCAAGTTTCCTAATCACTTTAGGACAAAATGGGCGTTTCCCACGGCTAGTAAATTATGTTATGCGCGACATATTTAAAATAGGCATATCCTTGTGCTCCGAATTCCAAATGCAGATCCGTAAAGTCCGTAACGTAGCTAACTCCTTCCTATATAACATATCCAAAATTCAACTTCAAGAGTTTCCTTACGAGAGTTATAGTCCTTGGAATGAGCACCAATATTTCTGGCAGATTCCTTCTTTGTTGTTCTTGTACTACTTGATTTCCTTGAATCTTTATTTGCTTCAAATCCTGCCTTTGGTACTTGTACAATTTGAGAAAGCTAAATATTTTGGGGTCCATATTTTATTTTCCTACAAAAATAAATTAAAACTCAATATTCTCTAATCACAATAATTTCTATTAATTTCATAAAAATATCAAATTAACACTTGATTTATTTAGAAAATAAGAACAACTGAAGTGCATTTTCAAGCACTAATCACAACCCCCAACCAGCCTATTGCTAGTCTCTAGCAATTCAAGCGCAAATAAAATATAAGCATGATGAATAAAACTGAGAAGAAATAGATAAACTATCCAAGTACTTCAATCAAAGAGCTAGTCAAAGATCAAAATCGCTATCAAGATTGTTGGTCCCAAGTGGTCAGATGAGGTCTAGAGGGGGGGGGGGGGGGGGATGAATAGACCTCTTAAAAATTTATCTTTTAAAATTTTCTAACTTTTCTGTTCAGCAGACTAAGCTGAT
This sequence comes from Penstemon davidsonii, assembly GCA_034814905.1. Lineage (NCBI taxonomy): Eukaryota > Viridiplantae > Streptophyta > Magnoliopsida > Lamiales > Plantaginaceae > Penstemon > Penstemon davidsonii. The sequence continues at coordinate 9,940,813 of JAYDYQ010002685.1, read as the reverse complement.
CAAGAATCGTAAGTAGACTTTGCTGATCTCGCACAAAGCTTTGAACAGCAGAGTTGACCACTCTTCTGATTTCACTCAGCTGATTTTATCAAAATCAGAGTTTTAAAATAACTAACTTGCAGCGGATTTGTCAAGTGTTTTTCACAAGTAGTTTTCTTTAACTTTGAAATAGTTTTATCCCCAGTTTTAACAAACTCCTTTTAAAACTTTTCCAGCAGTTAACCTTTAAGTGTTTTAAATATGCTCTTTCAAATATGCAGAAAATTATGCAAGTAAAAACACAAAGGATTTTTATAGTGGTTATATGGATAGAAATCCTTTAGTCCACTCTTCCAAGTCACTTAGATCTTGGGTTATACTAAATCACACAGATTACAGTATACAATGCTTGCGCTAATCAACAAATGAAAAGGCCACAATTGCGTAATAGGAAATCACAAAGAAACTCCTATTCTCTGAAGTAATATCACTCACTAAGATGGATATCTACTCCTCACAACACGATTTAAACAAAATCACTCAGATTTATAAGTATTTTCTGTTTTCTCTCTATTCTGCTTCGTCAACAAATGACTCGGTTGATGAGTGTTCTGTTCTTGAGTTTGAGACTTAGAAGAATTCTGCTTCAGATTTTTGCTCTCAAATGTGTTGTCTCTTCTTCTTCAACTCACGAACTGAACTATTTATACTTGAGATTTGAAAATCTGCCCGTTGAGAGATCGACAGTTGTCAAATCCTCGAGTACTGGTCCTTTTCTGCAGAAACGGCTACTGCGACTGAGCACTGTACACTCTGCTGTACTTTCTGTCGCATCGCATTAAATGCACCAAGCTGATACGAGGTTTCTCTTCAATCATTTGTCATAAATACCCTTCCTCTTCAGCATTTATTACACCAAGTGCATTTATTATCGTTGCACTAACTTCTGATCCACTTCCACTCTGCTGATCGAAGTCACTCGTCTGATGTATACTCGGCTGATCCCAAACTTGAACTAATCTGATTTGAGTCGGCTGATAGTCCACCAGTCTGATTCCTTCTTCAGCAACAGATCAGTAGTCTTCTGGACCATATTTGACTAGTCTGAAATACTTCTTCCTTGGTCAAATATCTTCTAAGGTTTGTACTAAGTTACCACTTAGCTGATGACTTTGGAAATCATCAAAACCTCCCTTCATTTCAAAGTCTTCATCTTCATCCAACAATTTCCCCCTTTTTGATGATGACAAAACTTCATCTAAGTACCTGTACTTAAACTAAAGTTGAGTCCTCAAAAATTTCTGAGATAGAAATAATGTATTGGAAGCTTGAACTTTTATATATGATTTTGAAGTTACAGTACAAGTTACAAGCAAAAATAGACTTAAGTGAAAAATTACAGGTAAAGAAAGCTGATTACAAGTTTTCAACAGATAACCTAGTCTAGAAACCTAGTCTAGTCATCAGCTTCTTCATCTTCTTCTTCTTCCTCTTCTTCTCCTTCAACTTCATCACTACTTTCGTCTTCACCACTTGAGAAAGCATCAGCAAGGCCTTTTAATTTTTCTCTTCTTTCATCAGCCTCAAATCTTGCTTTGATGTCCTCAATTCTCTTATACTTAACGTATGGATTAAGCTGTTCTTCAGCAGAGTACTTAGAGGCAGCTAAATCTTTGTCAGTCTTAGCTACATCCTTGGGCTCTACTTTATCATCAGCTTCATCTTCAACTTCCTCTTCAAGTACTTCATCTTCTTTTGGCTTTCCAGCAGCAGCCCGTTGGCCTCGTACTTGAACAGTTGCAGCAACAACAGTCCTCTTAGCTGATTCCTCTTCCCCCTTTTTGACATCAGCAGCAGGGTTGAGTTGATCAGGAGTTATGTTGACAGCAGCACAAAGCTTTTTGATGTTTTTATCCATAACTTGTTGTTCAGCACAGTGATGATTCAGAGTAGTCTCCATGCGAAGTTGATTTGCTTTCAAGTCACCAGATTGGTCATTTAGACAATCAACATTCAGTTGAAGTGTTGATATTTCATTTTGAGCCTTGTTGGTGATATTAGTTAACTCTTGGAAGAGAGTAACATTTTTCTCAAGCTCAGCCTCACCAACTTGTTTCATGACCCTTACAATCCCAGCAATATCAGACTTATGCCTTTGAAGAGTAGAGTGCAGATGACCCACATCAGCCTTCACATCTTCTATATTTCTGCTCATGTTCAATATGCTCTGAGTCAACATCAGGGAGTTGTCTGGTGGTAGAGGAAAGTCTTCAATGGCATCCTTAACCATTTTTGCAGTCTCTTCCTGCATTTGCTTAATCATCAGCTGATTTCTCATCTCCATCTCCTTCATAGAATTTTCAATCAGCATCTGCATTGACTCCATCAACGAAGAATGCAAGTCAGCAGTAGGAGCAGGGTGTGATGATTCAGCAGGTTCCTCTTCCTGTTGAACAGGGGCTTCATGAAGAACAGGACTTTCTTCAGCTTTCCACTCCAAAGCTAAAGGGACTAAGTCCTTGACCTCAGCAGGCAGCTTAGTTGATGTATCCAAGTTGATCTCCTCAACTTGCTGGTCTTTCTTTGGTTCTTCATCTTCTGGCTCATCAGATATGTGGATTATCTCAATACCATCAGTAGACACAACAGTCTTCTGATGAATCAAGTCAGCTGGTACAAAGGGTGAAGTAGTCTGTTTGATACTCAGCTTTTCTTGATAAGTACTGATCTCCAAGCCATAGGCAATTTGTTGTAAACTTGGCAGACTGGGCATAGAACTTGATGTTCCTGGTTCAAACCTTGATCTCTCAGCCCATTTCTCCAGTGTTGTATACACAGCAATTTTAACTGCTCTATCAATTTGGTCATCAGCAGGACCTGGTTTATTTGGAATTGAGTTCTTGATAGCAGTTGCCTCTTCCAGTACAATGACTTTAGCATAGTCATGTAATCTGTCCTTTACAAAATCTGAGTCCAACGCCTTGGCAACAGAAGTGGTTTGCAACCAGTTTAAGACCCATCTTCCTTCTGTAGCAAACTCCTTCCAGGCTTGAACCTCCTCCTCAGATTTGTTCAACCTATACTCCCTCCAACGATTGTACCTTATCTTTTCTGGGAGAAAGGTGGTCCTAGATTGAAGTAGCTGATTCATCCTTTCTAGCTCAGCTTCAAATCTTTTGAAGGCAGTAGAGTCACTTTGGACTATCTGAAGTGCTCTTCTTACTTCAGACTTCCTCTTTTTGATTGGTTCAGCCCTTGGTAAGATATATTGTCCTTCCTTGGGTCTTTCTCCAATCACGATGCCTTCAGACCTCCTTGGTCCATATGCATCCTTTTTACTGTCTTCAAGAGCTTTTGCCAAGTCTTCTTCTTCCTTGGCAGCTAACTCTGCTTCAGTCATCTTTTTGACATCAGCATCCTTTTTACTCGCTTCCAAAGCTCTCTTCAGCTCAGCTTCATCACGTTTTCTTTGCTCAGCTTCCTCGCGCTTCTTCCCGTGATAAGCTGGTACTTTTGCCTTGCCAGTTCTTTTCTTCCTGGCAGCTCTTGATTCAACAACTGGTGCCGCAGCTGTTGATTCTGGTGGTGCAATTGCCACTGGTGGAGCAGCAATCGGTTCAAGGATCTGCACTTCAGGATACCCTTGAGGTTGAGCAACCTCAGCTGTTGGTGTAGAAGTCTGTTTTACTTGATCAGCTGACTTCACTTCAGCAGACTTCTTCACTGTTTCAACAGGCCTCTCAGCAGATGGAGGACTTTCTCTAACCAGCTCAGAAAGTTCAGTGTCTTCGTCTATGAATGTCATCTTCTTTCTGGCAGTCTTCTTTGTATAAGGAACAACAGCAGCAGATGTAGCAGTATCTTTAACAGAGCTTCGTGTCCTTTTTGCTATAGTTTCAACTGGTAATTCAGCTGAAACTGTTCTCTCAGGAGATGTTTCAACTTCCATCTCTTCAATCTCCTTGACTGTGTCATCGATGATTGAATCCACAGCATCCTTCTTTTTAGACGAACCTGTTCTGGCTTTAACAGCTGGCTTAGCTGTTTGAACAGTTGTCTTACTTTTCTTGCCTTTATCAGTAGGCTCTGTAGCCTTTCTTTTCTGTTGCTTCTTCTCTGGCACAACAGCAGGCTCTTTTGATCTTCCAGTTTTCACTGGATCATAAGTCCTTAACTCCTTTGCCTTATGAACATCCTTGCCATTAGTCACATCACATCCCAAATTTACCAACAGATGACTAAGGAATATCCGGTGCAGAGTCAGACCACGCGCCTTGTGATCAGCAAGTATGTACCAGATGAGATATGCCCAATTCACCTTCAAGCCATAGAAAATAGCTATCATTATGTGAAATCTCTTCATTGGTACACTGTCCAACGAGAATGTGCAATTCTCAAGGACCTTGGCAACCAAATCTGCCATTCGCTGAAATTCATCCTTCAGCTGGTTCTTCTTTATGCTTCCAGACAGCACTTGATTTTTCTTTGAAGCCAGATTCCAGAAATCTGCTTCAAGACGTTCAGCTAAGGTAGAAATCTCAGTAGACCCTTCAAGAGAGAGTCCGTACTTCTCATTCAGCAGTTTGGGGGTTACACAGATAACTTTATCCCCAATTTTGGCAGTAATCTCCAGCTTTTCAAAGTTAGGCTTCTCTTTAGAACCATAAAATTCCATCACCTGTTGTTTGAAAATCATATCTTCATGGGCCTCCATGAAGTTAACGAAAGTGGCTGCCTTGAATTTTTCCAGAATTTCCTTCATCAATGGTGTGCCAGTCGTATGGTAAGTCAGGTAGTTCAAGAACATACCTTCAGCAGCAGCTTCTTTGGCAGACATTCTGAAAAAGATTAAGGAAAACGGAGAGAAATTTGCAGTAGATAATTGCAGAATTGCTCTGTATGCTTTTGAAATTTTGAGGGTGCGTAAAAGCTTAGTAAGCTGATCAGATCTGGATTTATAGACGTAGGTTTAATGTTGGTTTCCGTGAAAACCGTCAACCGTTAGATCAGTTACTGAAAAAGTAGATCGTGTGAGCGTGATACGCGGATTTCAAAATAGCATTAATTATGTCAGACAGGCGGGAATTTGAAACGCCACTTGTCTGTTACTTATAAAAGCGTGCTTTTGATAAAAACGTTTTCAGTACAACACTTAAATATAAGCTGACATAGATAAAAACAGATGAGTAAAACATTACTTATCTGATAGACGACTTGTCTGATACAATATATCACTAGTGAAAGCCAATATCTAGTAATCTTCCTTTGCTGTTTGTCAATCCAGCAAGATAAATAATCTTCAAATCTTCAAGAATTAAGAACAAATCTTCTGATTAAAACAACTTCAACTACTGTCATTGAAGATTTCATCTTTAAAACAAGGGTACCGCTAGTCTTACACGTTCCCCCTGAATTCAAGAATTCATCAGTCAACTAGTCTGTTGAGAGTCAGTCTTCTTGAAGTGTAATACTTGTTGATATCAGATTAGTCAGCTGTTGAACCCAGTCTTCTGATAGGTTCCCCCTCAGCTTATGAATCCAATTTTAACAAGCCCAATTCCGCTCTTAGAGTGGAAAATCTTACTTCACTCAATGGTTTGGTGAAAATGTCAGCAATCTGATTGTCTGTATTAACATGCTCAATAATAACATTTCCTTTTTTAACATGGTCTCTGATGAAGTGATGTTTGATCTCAATATGCTTAGTCCTGGAATGACTAGTAGTATTCTGAGTAAGTGAGATTGCACTTGTATTGTCACAGTAGATAGGGATTCCACTGATCTTGAGATTATAGTCTTCTAGTTGATGCTTCAACCAAAGTATTTGTGCACAACATGCTCCAGCAGCAATGTATTCAGCTTCAGCAGTAGATATGGATACTGAAGTCTGTTTCTTACTCATCCATGAGATCAGACGACTGCCTAAAAATTGACAAGTACCTGTAGTACTCTTTCTATCAATTTTGCAGCCAGCAAGGTCAGAATCTGAATATCCAATAAGTTCAAATCCTGATTCCCTTGGGTACCACAATCCCAATTCTTGTGTGCCTTTGAGATACTTTAATATCCTTTTAGCAGCTAAGAGATGAGATTCCTTAGGATCTGATTGAAATCTCGCACAAACCCCAACAGAATACATAATATCAGGTCTGCTAGCTGTTAAGTATAACAGTGACCCAATTATGCCTCTGTACTTGGTAATGTCAACTGATTTGCCACCTTCATCCTTGTCCAGACGAAGACTAGTAGACATAGGAATACTAACAGATGAGCTAGTTTCCATACCAAATTTCTTGAACAGATCTTTTGTGTACTTTGCTTGATTAATAAAAATACCATCAGGTAGCTGTTTGACTTGTAATCCAAGAAAGTAATTCAGTTCTCCCATCATGCTCATTTCAAACTTGTTCTGCATCAGCTTAGAGAACCTTTCACACATCTGTTTGTTAGTTGAACCAAAAATAATATCGTCCACATATATTTGTACCAACAATATATGATTATCCCATTCAATAGTGAACAAGGTTTTGTCTACTTTACCTTTGCGAAATCCTTTTACTAAAAGAAAATCAGATAAAGTATCATACCATGCTCTTGGAGCCTGTTTCAGTCCATAGAGAGCTTTCTTCAGACGATACACTTTGTCTCCTTGTTGATAAGCTTCAAAGCGAGGAGGTTGTTCAACATAAACTTCCTCTTGCAATTCTCCATTGAGAAAAGAGATTTCACATCCATCTGATAGACAGTGAAGTTCTTGTAAGCAGCATAGGCTAAGAATAATCTGATTGCTTCAAGCCTTGCAACTGGTGCGAATGTCTCATCAAAATCAATGCCTTCTTCTTGGCAATAACCTTTGGCAACTAGTCTTGCTTTGTTTCTGGTAACAATACCATCTTCATTCATTTTATTTCTGAATACCCACTTAGTGCCAATTACTCTTTGATGAGTAGGTCTGGGAACTAAGTACCAGACTTCATTCCTTTCAAATTGATTCAACTCTTCTTGCATTGCTTCAATCCAGTGAGAATCACTAAGAGCTTCATCAATCAACTTAGGCTCAATTTGTGAAAGAAAACTTACAAACATTGTTTCATTTGCAGTTGACCTTCTAGTTCTCACTCTATCCAAAGGATCAACAATCACTAACTCAGGTGGGTGATCTCTGAGCCATCTGAGATCAGGTTGCAAATCTGGATGTTGTCCTCTTGATTGATCTTGCAACACTACTGTTGGAGTCTCAGTAGTAGTCTGTTGAACAGTTGTGGTCTGTTGAACAGTCTCTGGTCTGTCAGCTGTTTGCAACTCCTCTGTTAGACAATCAGCAGACTGATTTTGAACAGCACTTGAGTTAACAGCTTGAGTTAAATCAGGTAGTATGATGGGTACATATTCTTCCTTTCTTTCCATACTCAATTTCTGAACTTCAGCAGATATCTCTGGGATTGCACTATGATTCTTTTCAGAAGATTGGCTTGGTTCATCAAATACTACATGAATAGATTCTTCTACAAGTAAAGTTCTTTTGTTAAACACTCTATAAGCTTTACTAACAGTAGAGTAACCTACAAAAACAGCTTCATCAGCCTTTTCTGCAAATGCAGTAAGGTGATTTTTCCCATTATTCAAAACATAACATTTACAACCAAAAATCCTAAGATAATGTAAATTAGGCTTTCTGTTGTTCCATAGCTCATAAGGTGTCTTGTTTTGACTTTTGTTGATCATACATCTGTTATGTGTATAACATGCTGTATTTGTAGCTTCTTCCCAGAATCTTTGGGGCAGCTTTGCTTCAGCTATCATTGTCCTGGTAGCTTCTTTTAGAGTTCTGTTTCTCCTTTCAGCAACTCCATTTTGTTGAGGGGTTCTGGCAGCAGAGTACTCATGACTGATTCCTCTGGAGTTACAATACTCTTCAACAGTAGAGTTTGTAAATTCAGTCCCTCTATCTGATCTGATCTTCAATATTCTTTGACTCTTTTCATTCTGGATCAGCTCCATCAGATTAGTAAGATGTTCTTTGGTTTCACTTTTCTTCTTCATGAAAATCACCCAAGTAAATCTTGAAAAGTCATCCACAACAGCTAGGCAGTATTTCTTTCCACCATTGCTGATTGGATCAATAGGGCCAAACAAATCCATATGTAACAGCTCCAAAATTCTGGTTGAAGATTGGTGCTTCTTGCTTTTGAAAGTGGACTTCACTTGTTTACCCTTCTGACATGCGTCACAAAGCTTGTCTTTGCTCATGACTGTCTTTGGAATTCCTTCTACCAGATCATTCTTTATCAATCTGTTTATGGTCTTGAAATTCAAATGATTCATTCTTTTGTGCCAGAGCCAACTGATTTCACTTGGTGTAGAAGCCACCAAACAAACATTAGAATTCTTGTCCACAGAATTCCAGTCGACTACATAGATATTTCCTTATCTTCTTCCAGATAAAATAACCTTCTTTGTTCCAATTTGTTCAACATAGCACTTATCTGATGAAAACACTACGGAAAATCCCTTGTCACAAAATTGACTTATGCTCAGCAGATTGTACTTCAGGCCATTAACATATGAGACGTCAGTTATCTCTATGTTTCCTTTGATAAGCTTTCCAACAGCAACAACCTTGCCTTCTTTGCTGTCTCCAAAAGTAACTCTTGGACCATTCACAGCAACAACATCTGCCAGTTCATGTATGTCTCCACACATGTGCCTTGAACATCCACTGTCCAAGTACCATTTCTTCACTACTTTACTCCTACTCCTAATCCTAACCTACAAAACAAAATAAAAATATTTTAGGTACCCTTTATTGAGAGGGTCCTGGTGGATTAGTATCACCTTTGACAACCCAAGATGTTGAAGTCTTAGGCTTCTTAGGCTTTAGAGTTTTAGCAGGAGCATGAGCAATTTTGTTTTCATCATAATCAGCAGGCATGTTATGTTGATAATCATTATGATGAGGATAAGGCTCATAAGCAGGATAAGATGCATGATAAGCAGGGTACGCATGCATTGGTTGATGAGCAAGATATGTAGCATAATAAGGTGGATAATGAGGTGCAGCATAATAAGGTGAGTAAGCAGGTTGCACATAGTAAGACTCATTTCCATACCAAGCATTATTATTATAATTTCTTTGCTTCTTAGGTCTGCTCTTTACTTGCTCTTTAACAGACGACTTAGCTTTACTAGTCTGATTGGTTTTACTCTTATAAGCAGACTTCTTTGGACTACTCTGCTGTTTGGTTTTACCAGTCTGTTTTTCTTTTTCAGGCTTTTTACCCTTTTTAGCCTTAGGAGGACTCTTCTCCTTTTTCTCAATTTCCAGTGAAGTGGATTTAGCAGTCTGAACATACAAGATAACATTAATGTTATCAGCAGATATAAATTTCTCAGTTCTGTTCAGTTCTAAATTCTCTTTTACTAAGGGTGCACTCTGTTCATTTGGCTTATCTACTGACACAACAGACGACTTAGGCACAGACGACTTGTTATGTAAAGATATTCTAGCTTCAAGTTCCTTGATTTGTCCCTTGTAAACTTCACATTCTGCTCTCAGAGATTCACATTCATGCGAAAGCTTTTTATACATGGCTGATTCGTCAGGTTTTTCAACACTGCGTTTCAGTTTAGCATTTTGCTTTTTCAGCAGAATCATCTCGTCCTTAAGCTTAGCAAACTCATTAACAACATCTGCTTTGTTGTTCATCATTTGTTCAAATGAACTAAATAGCTCAAGTTCACTTTCAGAGAGTATTACCTCATTGTCAGAATCATCAGATTCCTTGGCCATGAGACAGAGCAGTGCAGGTGTCTCGTCAAAAACAGAGTCATCACTTGACGTGCCTGATTCTGAATTAGATGAGTAGATGGCTGCCATCTTTTCAGCTTCAGCCAACAACACTTTGCTTTTCTGGTATCTCTTCTCTCATCTCTCTTTCCTTTGTTTCTTTTCCTCCTCCGTATACTTCTCAGCTTTAGGATATGGGCAGTCCTTGATGAAATGTCCCAATTTCCTGCAATTATAGCACATCATTTTGGATTTATAATCATCCTTAATATCATGAGAATTAGAGGTAGGTCTAGAAGTAGAAGCATTGTTATATTTTGTTCTTCATTTTTCTTTTGTAGAACTTTTTGAACCCGTTTAATAACAAAGCAACATCGCCAGCAGTGTACTCCTTTTTACTCAGTACTGTGGCCTCATCAGATGAGTCCTCTTCTCTGATTTTTCCGGCGGATCTTCTTGTTCTTTCTGCAGCGACCAGTGCAGCAGTGCGGCCAGAAGTTGAGATCTCTTCTATTCCCATCCTTGGCATTTTATACTCGTACGCCTTGAGTGCAGAAAACAGCTCCGTCAGTGAGATCTTCCCCAGATCCCTTGATTCTTCCATCGCTGTGATCTTCATGTTGAACTTTGGTGGTAGCGCCTTTAGAACTTTGACAGTGATCTCCTTATCAGTGAACGTCTTACCCAACTTCAGAACATTGTTCAACACCTTTGTAAACCTTGAATCCATCTGGTCAATGGTTTCTCCAGGTTTCATTTTGAAGTTCTCAAACTTCTCCATGGCAACACTTAGATTGTGTTCTTTAATGGCATCATTTCCTTCACTCATATCACGGACTTTATCCCACATCTCTTTTGATGTTTTACAGTGTTTGACTTTGTCAAATCTTTCATTGTCCAGGGCTTTAGTCATGATGAAGATTCCAACTTTGTCTAGATTTTTCAGCTTGATTTCATCAGCTGTCATCTCGTCTTCATCTTTGTCAACGACCGTATCTTGGCCATCAACCTTGATTGTTTTGGTGACTCTTATCGGACCTTTTGTTATGCACCTGTACATATTATCATTGTAAGCAGCAAGGAAAATTTCCATGCGTATTTTCCAGTCCTCAAAGCTCATACCGCCTATGTGGGGAACAAGGCTGATACAATCCATTTTTCAAAAAGTTTTTATTTTCAAAAAGATGCTCTTTTGAAAACTTTTGAAAACCTTTGAAAAACACTTAAGGATCAAGCTCGTTGATCAGGCAAATGATTCAGATGAACCACCTGCTCTGATACCACTTGTTGGTCCCAAGTGGTCAGATGAGGTCTAGAGGGGGGGGGGGGGGGGGGGGGGCGGGGGTGAATAGACCTCTTAAAAATTTATCTTTTAAAATTTTCTAACTTTTCTGTTCAGCAGACTAAGCTGATAAAGAATCGTAAGTAGACTTTGCTGATCTCGCACAAAGCTTTGAACAGCAGAGTTGACCACTCTTCTGATTTCACTTTGGGGGGGGGGGGGGGTGGGGGGGGGGGGGGGTGGGGGGGGGGGGGGGTGGGGGGGGGGGGGGGTGGGGGGGGGGGGGGGTGGGGGGGGGGGGGGGTGGGGGGGGGGGGGGGTGGGGGGGGGGGGGGGTGGGGGGGGGGGGGGGTGGGGGGGGGGGGGGGTGGGGGGGGGGGGGGGTGGGGGGGGGGGGGGGTGGGGGGGGGGGGGGGTGGGGGGGGGGGGGGGTGGGGGGGGGGGGGGGTGGGGGGGGGGGGGGGTGGGGGGGGGGGGGGGTGGGGGGGGGGGGGGGTGGGGGGGGGGGGGGGTGGGGGGGGGGGGGGGTGGGGGGGGGGGGGGGTGGGGGGGGGGGGGGGTGGGGGGGGGGGGGGGTGGGGGGGGGGGGGGGTGGGGGGGGGGGGGGGTGGGGGGGGGGGGGGGGGGGGGGGGGGGGGGGGGGGGGGGGGGGGGGGGGGGGGGGGGGGGGGGGGGGGTGGGGGGGGGGGGGGGGGGGGGGAGGGTGGGTTTTCACGAATATCATTTCTCATGTCATGCAATATGCCTTTGCATTAGGAGTCATAAAACTGCAATCCATTTTCATAATATCGTATTTAAATTATGTAAACAGTATTCTATTTTTAATCCACTAGTCGTATTTAATTTCAATGTATTTAATTTCCATAATTTTTTTTTAACAATGTGATTAAATTTCAAACAATAAATTAAATTAACGTTGAGTTTATTACATAAAAGTTATAATATTTCAAGTAATAAAATTAAATTAATGTTAACTTTAGTACATTTATTCCACAAAATTCTAATTCTCATATATTTCCACTATTTTTTCATAAAATTAATGATAATAGAGCTAAATAATAATAACAATTAATAAACATTGTACATAAAATTACAATTATACAATTAATAAAATTAAACTAATGTTAAGATTTTAAAAAAAATACATTTTTTATAACTATAATTAACATAAATTACAATGGGCTGGGCGCGTTGCCCAGCCCTAAAAGGAGGTTGGTGGGGCGGTGGATTTGGGAGGTGGTTATCCACCTCCCACCCCACTCCCCTCCTTCCCTCCCTCCCTCCCCCTCCTCACCAAAAGCTATTTTTCTCTCCCCCTCCCCCTCCGAGCAATGGAGATGGCCTTAATGTCTTCCCACTTTAGGATTATGAATTCCATTATTGATTGGTTTAGATTTTGAAAAAATAATTTTGAGTGGTTTAAATAAAATTTTTGAAATGAGATTTGGATTGAGTTTCTAAATTTTAAAAAGTGATAATATATGATTTGGATTGACGTTGGGTGTTGGAGTTCCAGTGAGAAAAATATGTGGTAGATGTTTGACTAGGTTTTAATAGAAGGCTGAAACATAACTTTCGCGAAATCCATACCCAAAATATTGTTTGAATTGGTGTTGATCTAGTTCGAGGAATCACAAAACTAGGCCAATATTAATCCAGATAAATCCTAAATATTGGGTTCGAATACCACTATAAGTGCAGGTAAGTTTTTATTGATTTTATCATTTATTAGTAACGAAGTAGTTTTTCATTTCACATTTTCACTAAAGAAGAAGTCTTTAATCTTCAAATGTAAAAAAAAAAAAAAAAAAGAAATAGGAAGAACTGAAGAAGTCTTTAAGGCCCAAATCAAATATCAATCAGAAAGCAAGCCCATATTTACATCAGTTAAAGAGCCCAGCCCATAAAAAAAATTCTGTACAAATCCAAAACTACAAAAACCCAATTCGCTGCAGCTACTACCGCCAAAGTCTATCATCAATCTCTCGTGATCTCGCCTACCAGTCAAACTTCTCCTCATCAAGCATTCATTGGTATCCAATCTTTTGCACGAGTTATCGATTTAATTTTCAATTTATGCCGTTTAAACTCTAATCACGTTTCAATTTAATCTATATTCGCAGCTGGTGGTGAAACATTTTGTGCAATGAGGCGTCTAATTTTTCTGCGCTGTATTTGAAGCCTCGGCTATGCCGGCCTAGTTTCTTCAACCATGTTAAGTGAATGTCCTTTTTAAGTATTTAGTTCTTATACGATTTTCATAGTATTTCATTTTTTTTTCGTGATTTTGAGTCCGTTGTAGTTGACTTTGTAATTGGAGGATTTATATAGAGAAACTTGAAATTTAGTGTTTGTATGTGACTTATTGATCTCAGTGTGTGGGGTTTATGTGAGATTTAAGCGTTTTTTCCAGTTTGTATAATAATACGAGGGTTTGATTTGGTGGTAGGTCATGTTGGATAGTAGAGAAGCCACATGGCTATCTCGCTCCTGTATCGATAGCCGTGGAATGATCCGGCATCATGTCGTTACTCGTCCTCACAAGAGGTGCAATTTAGTTTTTTGTGGAAATTTTGGGGATGGAGCTAACTGGCAACCTTCTTGCCATGGTCAAACTTCACGGTATACTACTTTAAGTAAGTTATGTTTGGGACTTCAAACATTTCTGTTATTATATGGTGTCGTTTCTTTATGCATTTGAATACATAATCGTAGCAAAATTTATGTTTTGTTTATGCTAAAATTAGCGTTTTATGTTGGTAAGTGCAATTAAATAGAATTTATAAATATGCCTCGTCTTTCATTATCTGGTTTTACTCACGAAATGATTGTCTAAAATGATGGAGGGAATGAAAATTCAGTGTATACTTTGAGCTGCCTTTCTTCATTATCTTAGTGATCCTTTCCTATAATAACGATGGTCTAAATTCTAACGCAATGTTCGGCTCTAGGAGTTTACCAAGTAAAATGATAAGAAAATGAAATTGAACAAATAATTAGGGCCTAATAATTTTTGTCATTTGATGCATGAAAAAGTATTTTACCTAGCATTTTACGTCATAAATTCGAGAACCCACCACTAGCTCAAGGATTTAAAATAATGGCAAACACCTCCATCTAGAAGTTGGGTTTATAAGGTTGAATGATACATGTGACGGAGTTTGAGGCACACTTCTGTTTTTTCTTGCGTAAAATGCCACATCTCAAAGGCATTCACATGCATGACAACGTAACAGCAGGAAATGGTACTTGTTGGATGTTAAGAGTAATCTGGAGTAATCTGCATTCAGTATTAGGACCACCAAAGAAATTTATGAATGTTAGGATGTGGTAACTTGAAGTCTTGAACTCATACCATGAGATGAGAAAACAATACGATTCCATGATAACAGCCTGAATGGATAGTCAAAGATATGTTATCATCTCAAACCAACTATTAACATCCTAAATTAGCAAACCGTACATCTTAAGCCTGAATAAACTGATTCACTCACCCATGCTATTAGTTTCATATTGTAATTTGTGTCCATTATAAATGGTTTGTCAAATAGAAAAGTTGTGTAATATAATAGTATCAATTATTAATTTGTTTTATTGTTTAACACTTGTTTACCTTTCTTTAAGTCTTCATAAAATATGTCGTCCCAGTTGGTGTGCCACATTCCAATTCAAATATTTTTCAATTGGCAGTTGTTTTTGTCACTTTAGCTATAAGATATCATCCTAATTCTTTGCTGGTTCAGACAGTTACCCTTTAGGCAAGCTTCCAGATTACGTTCACTAACATCGTGTCAAGTTACGAGAGAGGAATCTGGGTGGATCCTTGAGTGGCGAAAGCATCCTACTGAACGAGCAAACATTAGAGCGAGAATTGCAAATCGCCATTGCAGAAGAAAACTACGCCCAAGCTGCGAAAATCAGGGATAGCCTCCGACTTCTCCAGAGGATAGCAGGCCTCGGTATTAGCAGCAAACGCTAGATTCTACAATTCATTCAGACACGGTGATTTAGCTGCTATGCAAGCGCTTTGGTCAAAGGGTGAGCATGTGTGTGTTGTACACCCTGGTGTCAGTGGCATATCGGGTCAGGACCTCGTAATGGGCAGCTGGGAATTTGTATGGGCAGATTATGAATTTCCTCTAGAAATCGAGATTAAGGATGTTCAGGTCCATGTTAGAGGCGAGATGGGGTATGTTACCTGTATCGAAATGGTTAGACAAAGGAAGCAGCTTGGGGACGACATTTTGCGACAATGTTTTTTGAGAAGATTGATGGGCAATGGTTCATATGTATTCACCATGCATCATATGTTGATCTGTGAACTAGTAGAATGCAAGATCTGAATTCCTTTTAGTCCTTTTTGTATGATGTGGTTTACTCATAAAATGTTTGTACTTGTATACAACCTAGCAGCTGAGTATTTGGTAAATTTTTTGTCTGGAAAATGCATATTGTGCCTGGAAGCATAGGCTCTGCTTTATTCTTCTATAGGTGTGCTTTCTTAATCTCTTTAAAGGTTTCACACTTATTTTTAAAATTTCTAATCACATCAAATTCCTCTGAGTAATCAGATTTCGAATAAAGATTCTTTTTTTTCTTTTCTTTTCTAAAGGGTATCCAAGTCTTTGACCTGACTTAAATACTTTTGAGATACATCAAGTGATATCCTCTTCCTATAGAGCTTCGAACTTGGGGAATAGCGATTCAGATATGATAAATTATCCACCCTCAAGGTCTCCATCTATTAAAAAACTGCATAAATTCAGTTCAATGAACTCAAACTCGACATATTGTCTGATGATTTCAAACTTAAAATACATAGATTCTGTCACATCTATTTGAAGTAGATATATCAGATATCATATCAACGATTGTGTTGATAACGTATCAAAAACAATTTATTAGGTGGAGTGGAATAATGAAAATGAGCTAATAGTGTTAACTCGTATGATGATATATTGACTCATATTTTTTACGATAATAAGTTGTATTCATGAATAAAATTAATTATATATTATCCGATTCAAATATTTAGAGGATGAAATTGTTCCAGTTAAAATACACCCCCATTGCCAGCCATAGTTTTACTTACTTCCAAAACAACACTGTTTGCATAAAAACCAGCCATTAAATGCTCATTTACATAGTAGAATGTCATGTTCAATTATTGGTCAATTGTAATGTTTTTTCGTTTGTTTGTGTTTTTTTTTAGAAAATTGGTCAATTGTAATGTTACTTGTAGAAATATAAAACATTAGGTATATTATACTTTTTTATTTATAATAATAATAGAATTGGAATGTTTTCAACAGATTAGATCAATCTAAATTCGTATTAGCTCTACCTATTCCAAATTCTAAAGTTTTTATATCGGAGTAGATATCGGATAAAGATTCTAATAAATCGGGTCAAATTTATATCGAATTCATATTAAAATCGGCTCCATTGACAGCCCTGGATCTGACCACTTGTGAGTTTTCAGCCTCCTGGACCTTGAATTTTAGCCCACATGTCCAAAACCCACCATAATTGAATATGCGTGTATGAAGTTTTTTTATAATGAGGCTATTTCGTGAAGGTGGAACTGGGCTGCTCATAAGGGTATTGGGTCATAGTCATATAATATGCTTTCATCTTTTACATTTAGATGGCCCATCTAGCTTTCCGTTTCCTATTTATAAAAGAGGGAAAAACACTTTTGATATCAAACTTTAGTCCAAAAAACACATTTGATACCAAATTTTTTGAAATAATACATTTCATACCGTCAATTTTCGGACGGAATTCAGCACGTGCCGTCAATTGTGGGTATTTAAAAACCGTGCATGTTTTCTCTCCCATTGTCAATTTAACGGGCACATGAGCCACACGTGCTGAATTTCGTCCGAAAATTGACGAAAAAACTAAATGTGTTAAGATTGTGTGAATCATGGTATGAAATGTGTTTTTTCAAAAAGCTTGATACCAAATGTGTTTTTTAGACTAAAGTTTGATATCAAAAGTGTTTTTTCCTCATTTCTAAAATAAATTATGAAAGGAATTTAATTTTCAAATTGAAATAAACCTTTCAATGAAAAGTCGGTCGCGCAGATAAAGGAAAAATCCTTTTGCAGCTTCATCTAAATTAATTAATGAAGATTATTATTTTTTAATGCTTTCTTTGAAGTCAACATTCAACAAAGAGATTTTATTTCGTCAGCATCACATGGAAACTTGGTGCTAGTGTGCTACATATTTGAAATGTTATACTACCGCACTTTCTATAATATTTCTTTTTTTTTTGTCGTGAGACGAAAAAAGGTTAAATTTTCAAGCCTGAGCATGTCGGAAAGTATAGGATAACGTTCTTTAGCTTATATTATTAGGGTTTTTTGCAGGTTAACTCCCCGTGAAATGCATAATAGGCAGTTTAACTCCTTGTGAAATAAAAATAGGTACTTTAACTCCATGCGAAAAATAAAAATAAGCATTTTAACTCCTTCACCCATCCGGTGATTTACACGCGCCCTCTTTTGCGGTTGGGGCTTCAACTCGATGCGTACAATGACTAATTTAACCCTACCTTAATTTTGTAATGAGCATTTTACCTCCCTGTGATATGATTAATAGGCACTTTACCTCCTTGTGATATGTTTAATAGGCACCTTACCTCCCTGTGATATGTTTAATAGGCACCTTACCTCCCTGTGATATGTTTAATAGGCATTTTAACTCCCTGTAATATGTTTAATAGGCACCTTACCTCCCTGTGATATGTTTAATAGGCATTTTAGCTCCCTGTGAAATGTTAAATAGGCAGTTTAACTCCCTGTGAAATGTTTAATGAACAATTTAACTCCCTGTGAAATGTTTAATGAGCATTTTACCCCTTATCATAAAAAAAAAACTAAAAAAGAAAGTTAGCGATTCCGTGCAAATAATTCAATTTTTTAATAAGATTCGACTCAACTGAATTGAAACAATTCATTTTTTGTTACTATTTCGAAATACTCATATAGTTGAACCTAACATTTGTTGATTTATTAGAACAACAAGGTGTTTCACTATGTTTTAACCTCAATCTCCGAAGATTTATGATAGCTTCAATGGTGTTCTATTATAATTATTGAATAATATGACTTTCTATAAGTACTTAAAACTTCTTATAGTAGTATCATGTCGTATATCTTAAAAACAATGAAGACGTGCAAACGTAAAAAAAACATATAACATGACACAAAATAAACATTACTATTAAAAACCACCAGTAATATGTGCTATTACATTAAAACCACATGCCTACACAAATTATGGCTAAAACATCCCAGCCAACAATCATTCAACAAAAAAAAAATAGCAAGAACCTAAAAATGGTTGAAGAACTCCCAGCCAACAACAAAAAGATACCAAATACCGATAATAACCATTAGTTCTTTGGTCTCCTTTTTCGTGAAATTTCTCGGAGATTATTCATCACTTCAGACAAACGCTTCTTTCTTTTGCTTTTTGCTTTCTCAATTGCAACACATGTGCTAGTTGCCTTTGCACCTTGGCTGCTAGTTGCTACCTGTTTTTTCCTTCCAGATTTTTGCTTAAGAACACATTGGTTGTCTCCTGCACCATCTTGACTGCCTCCCAGAACACCTTGGCTTTTCTCAGCAATGCTAAATGTCTCAGACTGTGACTTAGAAGGCTGAGAACTTGGTTGGATGGGATCTGAAACAGATGCAAAACCAGTAGCCTGCAAAATGCAACAAAGTCAGCCATATAAGTATATTATATGTATAACAAACTATCTATAATAAGATATAACAAACTGATAATAAGTAATGCATAGTTGGTAAAATTCATACGGCTGATATTTCCGGGGTCTGAGACTGTGGTTTAGTAGGCTGGGGACCTAATTGGGTTGGATCTGAAATCGATGCAGCACCTTGGTTCTTTTCAATGAAAGATAACAAATGTGTTAAGCTCAAGCACAAAAACTTTACTATTCAAGAATGTTACTAAGTTAAATAGAACATACATTCATAACTTAATATGGTAAAATGTCATAATTTTATGAAACAAACTATACAAGTTGTTGAAATTCATACCATTGTTGTGTTGGAAGTCTGAGAGTGTGGGTCAGTAGGATGGGGATTTGGTTGGTTGGGATCCTCAACGGATATAGTGCTAGTAGCCTGTAAAATGACGCAAAGTTTGATTTAGTTGTGTGCCATATGTTATAACAAATTGTGTAAAAGAAGTAAGAAAAAAAAAACATAACCTTGTTAAATTTGGAGTTTGGATGAGTAGGATTTTTACAACTTCCCCTGTTGTGACCTTTCTGAAGGCAATTTCTACATGTTTGTGTGAGACCTTTTCTTGTTGAAGTGCCCCTCGGAATTTCACCTGGGCCTTTCCTTCTTAATTTTTTAGGTCTACCTCTTTTGGACTCGAGCTTTGGAGGTTTAAGAGGTTCATTACCTGACTTGATATAGTGCTTATGCCCAGGTACTCCATGAATCATGTGCTCGTATACCTTCATGTAAAGTGGCTTCTTGTAGCAATCATCCACAAAATCCTCAAGTTTGTACCTTTGATGACTAATGGCTGCATACGCATGGCAGCATGGGTATTTAGTCAATTGAAACATACCGCATGTGCATGTCTTCTCATTTAGATGCACAATATATTTATCTAAATTATGGTCAACCTGATATTCATTATTCCCACACAATTTAGGATAGCAATACCTAGCCAACTCATTTTGTTTGTTCAATTTCTTCATTATATTGGGACAAATTACTCCAGCATACTTCTCCATTCCTTCCCTCTTAGACTGTATCCTTGTCATAAGCTTTTCTCTAATCCACTCCCACATTGTGATTATAGGTTTATCTCTAGCTTCAAGGATATAACTATTAAAAGACTCACATATGTTATTGACCAACGTATCAGACTTACAATGTGTGCTGAAAAAAGCTCTCGACCAATGTTGTTTAGGTATTTTGTTCAACCATTCTGCAGCTGTGTCAATTTTTTCAGATTTTTTTGGATCAGCCTTCTCAATTTCCTTCATGTACAATGCAAAATCTGACTTGTTTGCTGTAGAAGCTGCTCTCCAAAACAACGGCTTGAGTTCTTCCCTATCCTTGAACTTTTTCTTAAAGTTATCGTACATGTGTCTCACACAAAATCTATGCTCACAATCGGGAACCAAATCTTTCAGAGCTTCAATGAGACCTTTTTGTCTATCCGATACAAAAGTCCACCAATTACGTCCCAAACCTCCTATATCTTCCAAAAGCTGATTAATGAACCACGTCCATGTTTCTTTACTCTCAACTTGCACCACTGCCAAAGCAATTGGCCACATGTTGTCGTTGCCATCTCTCCCTATAGCAACCAACAAGTGGCCTTTGTACACAGTCTTCAAAAAACATCCATCAAGGCCAATTACGGGTCTGCAACCCGTGAGGAATCCTTTGACCATTGCATCTAAACTGAAGTACATTTTGTCAAATACTGGTGGGTCTGAGTCTTCTTTTTTCTTCAATAAGATTGTACTCCCAGGATTATTTCTCCTCACCGTTTCACAGTAGTCCCAAAGTTTCTCGTATTGCAACCCCTCTTTACCTCTGATCATTCGAATTGCCAAATTCTTCGCTCTAATGGCCTTCCATTTCCCAACTTCCAAATTGCATTTTCTCTTAATAATATTTTGCAGCCTCGATATAGAAATATCTGAATTTTCTCTGATAGTGTTCTCCATTCTTGCAGCTAAGTACTTTGCATTTGCAAGTTTGTTTGTATTCTTCCTTGCACATGTATGCTCTCCTGTGATGGTTTTGACTTGGAATGTGGTTTCCTTCTGAACCGGTGAAGCATGTATTCTCCATGTACATCCTTCATAATTGCATTTTGCAGTGATCCTATAATTATCATTACGAATCCATTGCAGCTCAAAACCTTGTCTGATAGACCAATCTATCAGTACCTCTCTAAATTATTTGGCATTTACAAACATCAAGCCGACAAACATTTTAAAATCCTTCTTGTCAACCCCATTCTTGTAATAAGGATGCCTCTGAGCTTCATCGTCAGAACTGGACAAGCTTATCAAATCATCCTCGTCATCAAGATCACTATACCACTCTTCATCAGCTATTATAGGAGCCACTAGTGGTTGTGCGGGTGCTTTCCTGCTCTTCAGTATCATCTTCTTAAGTTTGAATCAAATCTCTTCGGTTTAAATTCCTGTCTAGGAAAATATCATCATCGCTACTACCCTCAACATCTTCAAGTGCCACACTTGGTGTATCAGAATCCACATCGATTCTTTCATGTTGTAGGTTCTCATGAACCTCAGTATTAACATGTTCACCCTCTTCTGAGTCTTGTGCTTGTTGTGACACTGCATTACCCTTATCTACATTAACTTGCTCAAATCCCCCACTTTGAGATTCAGTTTCCATTGTTTCCATAGACACAACTTATTCTGCAAATAGATAAAACACAAGTTCATTTATTGGTACAAATACATAATCATAATGAACAATCAACCTATCACATATGATAATATGGTTACTAAATTCTTTAATAATGACACATCTTTCATGCGGTCGCCAAAAGAAAAGAGAATGTTTAATTGATTTGTTTTCTTTTTTAGAATACATGTAAGAAAATATTAGAGTTGTTTGTACATCTATCACTAACAATTTTCGGAACAATTTTCACTTCAATCATAAATGCATATTTTGACAAGAGAATCCCCTTAACTGAATCAAAAACTAAGAAATGCTTTAAAGTAAATTTTATTAAACAATGACAAAGGATGACTTTTTAATATTCTAATAGATCAAACATAGAAACTTGAAAGCACATTTCATTTAATATACCATATACAAATAAATGGGGACCACCAACCACTCACTTTAATAATGTCACAAACATATATGGACCACCAACAGTTTGACGAGAAGCAAATTGGTCAACAATTTGATTAACTATATTTATGGTCGTGAAACCAAGTTTGGCTAAAAAGTGGAGCTTTTTTGTCATTTTCCTTTAGAAAACAATCAGGAAAAGATATGGGTCCATTTTTGTTGCTATGGGTGAATGAAACTAATGCACGCATCTTTACTTCCAACTGAATAAAAGGGATACATTTAATAGGCACCAATATACCTTCTAAAGTGACTCGTTCCACTGAGGTTTTACTGAATAGAAGCCTTATCACCCGTACAGACTCGAATTTTGCCCAATAAAACGAACTAGGGTTCCTGATATTTCTTCACTTTCGCTGAATCTTGAAGCCCTCGATCAATAATAACTCAAATAAAAGAAAAATCGAACAAGGAAGAGGTGAAGAAATCATAGATTGGAACTTAGGGTTTACTATTCATGTTTTGCCGAAGTGTTTCTTCTGGTTTAAGGGAGGGAGAGAGCAATTCTTTTATTTTGTTTTCGAATATGCTATGCAGAAGTATATATATATCAGGGTAGTATGGTCTTTTCACGTTTTCTAGAGATACAAAAATTAGAGGGAGGCAGTGAGCCTATTTTATAAAAACACAGGGAGTTAAAGTGCCAATTAAATTATCACATGGAGTTAAATTGCCTTTTATCAAGAACACAGGGAGTTAAATTGCTATTCACTCTATATTATTACTAATATTCCATGTTGGGTCATTCATAGCATTATTACACCTTCCTTGTTCATTCCGGGTAGGTTGTTCGTTAGTACATGTTTAGCAGATGATGTAATTGGAAGTTCTCGACCAAACGAATAATTTACATAGAGTCGATAGGAAATTTCATTAATAATTGGCCGTTTTGATCATTTGGAACAACTCGATGAATTAAATAGATCGTTTTATGAAGGCCTAATCAAATTACTATAGATCGAACCTATTCAATTATCTCATAATTGATCTCAACTATTAAGGGCTATTGAATATATAACAATCACACATGATAATTCTTGGACACCTGCACACACTATCGGATAATGGCACATAACAAATTGTACTAGCACTACACAATCACTAATACTCTTTATATGAGTGAGACATTTACTGTACAGAGATGAATGAAAAGAAATGAATTGAAATCAGAAAATTCTCTCTTCCTCGTGTCTTCACTAGAGTCTGTAAATGTCATTCTATATTGCATCTCTTATCTCTGTTATGGTATCAAGAGCCTGTAAAAGGACTCACGTCCACTGTTAAATCTTTAAACCATGGCTGAAACCTCTACAACACCCAACTCCTCCACCGCCGATCTCAACCTCTTGTCTCCTGTAGCTCCTCTTCAATCTCCCTCCTCCCTCATCTCTATTAAGCTCACCGATGAAAACTATATGTTATGGAGGGCACAGGTTCTCCCTTACCTCCGCAGTCACGATCTCTTTGGATACATTGATGGCTCTGTTTCTGCACCTCCGGTGTTTGCTGAAATGTCTCAACCAAATCCCACCCTCTTACACTGGCAGAAACAAGATCAAACGATCCTAAGTATTCTTATCTCCTCCATATCCGAATCTGTCCTCCCTCATGTTCTTAATGCTTCCACCTCTCGCGAGGTTTGGGAGACACTCGAGGCCCTCTTCGCGGCTCAATCTCAGGCTCGGGTTATGCATAATCTATATCAGTTGGCCACTCTCAAACAGGGACCTGATTCTGTGGTTGCGTATTATAAGCGCACCAAACTTATTGTTGATACTCTTGCTTTGGCTGGTAAGGTAATTTCTTCCACAGAGTTTGTGGCATATTTTTTAGGTGGTTTGCGAGACGATTTTAAGGAATTGGTTACCTCCCTCACCACTCGGCTTGATCCCCTATCTCCGGCACAAGTTTATGGATTCCTGCTTCAACATGAAGCTCGTACCAATCACAATCTCTCCACTCTAGCTCAATCGCCGGAGATGTCTGCAAACTATACGCAGCGTACTCCTTCGCCTTCTGTTGGTCGTGGTCGTGGATTTCCTCGGGGTAGAGGAGGTTTTCGTGGCCGTGTGGGTCGTGGTTGCTTTGGTGGTCAAAATACTAACCCCCATCCACACTTCACCCAAAACAAACCTACTTGTCAAGTGTGTCGTAAGTCTGGACATACGGCTGATGTTTGCTATCACAAATTCAACTATAATTACCAACCACCTCCTCCCCCTTCTCTTGCTGCTCATTACACTTCCACTCCTCCGACCATCCCTCAATCTCAGTCCAGCCACGACTCCAGCTAGTACCCGGACACCGCAGCTACTCATCACTTCACAAACGATTTTTCCAATCTTACTATAAATCCGGCTGAATTTGGAGGCAACGTTCGTGTTGGTGACGGTTCTTCCATTCCAATCCAGCATGTTGGTGGGGCTCAATTTCCTCCAAATATTGGGAATTTTCATCTCTCAAATTTATATCATGTCCCTTCAATTACGAAAAATTTAATTTCTGTTCTTCGATTTTGTATTGATAATGATGTTTTCTTTGAGTTTCACTCTACTCATTTTTGTGTGAAGGATTCCCACACACGGACCCTCCTCCTTCGGGGCAATACTAGAGACGGGATGTACGTTTTCCCATCATCTTCATCGAATTTCCGTGCTTATGTTGCTGATCGTGCATCTCCGAGTCAATGGCATAATCGTTTGGGTCATCCGTCTATGCCTATTGTTCACCAGGTCATCAATAAAGCCTCTCTTCTAATCAAAGGTCCCTCTTCAACTCATCTTTGCCCTGCCTGCTGCTCTTCCAAAACTCACCGGCTGCCCTACCCACCTTCACCACATCGCTCAACGGGTCCTCTCCATCTTCTTTTTGCGGATGTATGGGGTCCTGCTCCGTCTCTTTCTCGTACTGGTTGTCGTTATTACGTCTCTTTTGTTGACGATTATAGTAGATACACTTGGATTTTTCCAATACAATGTAAATCTGATGTCGTTGATGCTTTTCTTGTTTTCAAAAAGAGAGTTGAATGTTTATTTAATACCAAAATCCGTTCTGTTCAATCTGATTGGGGTGGGGAATTTAGATCCCTTAACAAAAAATTTGCATCTTTTGGCATCACACATCGTGTCTCTTGTCCATATGCGCACTCACAAAATGGAACGGTTGAACGAAAACATCGACACATAGTTGAGACTGGTCTTGCTCTTCTCTCGTTTGCTTCCCTCCCTCAAGAATATTGGTCT
This sequence comes from Penstemon davidsonii, assembly GCA_034814905.1. Classification (NCBI taxonomy): domain Eukaryota; kingdom Viridiplantae; phylum Streptophyta; class Magnoliopsida; order Lamiales; family Plantaginaceae; genus Penstemon; species Penstemon davidsonii. Next base: position 9,915,613 of record JAYDYQ010002685.1, on the reverse strand, counting down.
GATGCATTCATAACAGCCGTATACTTAATTAATAGGCTGCCATCTCCTAAATTGGGTCATAAGTCTCCTTTTGAGATCCTCTTTAATCAAAAGCCCGATTACTTATTTCTTAAGACGTTTGGTTGTCGGTGTTGGCCCAACCTTCGACCATATAATGCCCATAAAATGGATCCTCGTTCCCTTCCATGCATCTTTCTCGATTATAGCACAACCCATCATGGCTATGTGTGTCTTCACATTCCCACATCCCGTATCTACGTATCTCGTGATGTTATCTTTGATGAGGGTAATTTTCCATTTGCTGAAAAACAGTCCAATAATAATTCTTCTCCTTCCACTGCCAGGCCCACTATTAATCTTCCTCTACCAGCTCATAATTCTACTCCTCTCAGCCCAAATAACCTTAATTCTCGGCCACATCCTACTCACATAACACCTGCTATCCCTGATATTCATATTGGCCCAAATCCAGGCCCTAATATTCTCACACAACCTACCAGCCCAAATCCTCAAGATCCAATGACTAATGCCCCTCACCCATCCACTTCTAGCCCAAATATTCAGCCCTCTCTAGATACTCATTTAGATTCAATTCCCCAAAATTCTCCAAGCCCAATATCCTCTCCCAATCCAACTGACTCCATTCTTGGCCCACATCCATCTCAGTTGCCTAATTCAACCCCTTCCATATTAGGCCCTCCTCCATCAGATTTAGTAACACCAATTCAACGTCGACAAAACACTGTTGTCCCCTCAGTCTCTTCTCTTCCTGATCCTTCTTCCACTCACAAAATGCTCACTCGATCCCGAACAAATCACTCATGCCCTAAAATTCGTGAAGATGGTACTATACCGTGGCCACCCCCGAAATCCGCTCTCACTACTACGGTTGTCCCCGATGAACCCACATCCTATACTCAAGCCTCTCAATTTCCTGAATGGCGTCGTGCAATGCAATTAGAATTCGATGCCCTTCTATCAAACAACACTTGGACTCTTGTTCCACCATCTCCGCTTCAAAATCTTGTTGGATGTAAGTGGATCTTCAAAACTAAATTTCGCTCGGATTGTACTATTGAGCGGCGTAAAGCCCGTTTGGTGGCCAAAGGATTCAATCAACTTGAAGGGTATGATTTCAACGAAACTTTCAGTCCGGTGGTCAAACCGACGACAATACGGTTAGTCTTGTCTATTGCTGTTTCTTTTAATTGGAAGATTACTCAGTTAGATGTTCCAATGCTTTTCTACATGGAAATTTGGATGAATATGTTTTTATGGCTCAACCCACTGGCTTCACACATCCAGATTTTCCTAGGTTTGTCTGCAAACTTAATAAAGCCATTTACGGCCTCAAACAGGCGCCACGAGCGTGGTATGCTCGACTCAGCTCCAAATTAATTGAATTGGGTTTTGTCACTGCCAAATCAGATTCCTCCTTATTTATCTATCGTCGTGGTGCTACTGTGTTGTATTTATTGGTGTACGTTGATGATATATTACTTACTGGCTCTAACTCCACAGTCATGGCGGAATTCATATCTCTTTTGGGAAAGGATTTTCCGATTAAAAACCTTGGTGGCCTTCATTACTTTCTTGGCTTAGAGTGTTCTCGTACAGCCAATGGTCTTCATTTATCCCAAAAGAAATATATTTTGGACCTTCTCCGCCGTGCAAATATGTCAATGTGTAAACCTGTTGGCAGTCCTATGTCCCCATCTATGAAACTAGAAGCGTTTGACTCTGTCTCGTTTGAAGATCCGACTCTTTATAGGAGCATTGTAGGTAGCCTCCAATATTTATCGTTCACTCGACCGGATATTGCATACTCGGTAAACAAAGTATGTCAATATATGCATGCTCCTTGCATATCTCATTGGCAAGGAGTTAAGAGGATTCTTCGGTATTTGAAGAATACGGCAGATCATGGATTATATCTACGTCCCTCTTTGAAGCCTCAACTAGCAGCATATTCTGATGCCGATTGGGCCGGCTCTCTTGAAGATCGTAAATCTACCGGCGGGTTTTGTATATTCTTTGGCCGAAATATTGTATCTTGGAGTGCTAAGAAGCAATCGACCATCGCTCGATCTAGCACTGAGGCGGAGTATAAAGCCCTTGCTCTTACTACATGTGAGCTTCTTTGGTTACAATCATTGTTGACGGATTTAGGAATCTTCCCCTCTCGTCCTCCAGTTCTATTTTGTGACAACTTAGGAGCCACGTATCTTTCAAAGAATCCCATTATGCACTCCCGTACCAAGCATGTGGATATAGATTATCATTTTGTACGTGATCGGGTTCAATCCAAAACACTACAAGTGCTCTTTCTTTCCAGCAAGGATCAACTTGCCGACATCTTCACGAAACCGCTTTCCATTCCCAGATTTTCTCGTTTAAAGTCGAGCCTTACTGTCCTTCCAGGCCAGCTAGACTCGCGGGGGCGTATTGAATATATAACAACCACACATGATAATTCCTCCAAGAATAGTACACCTGCACACACTATAGGATAATGGCACATAACAAATTGTACTAGCACTACACAATCACTAATACTCTTTATATGAGTGAGACATTTACTGTACAGAGATGAATGAAAAGAAATGAATTGAAATCAGAAAATTCTCTCTTCCTCGTGTCTTCACTAGAGTCTGTAAATGTCATTCTATATTGCATCTCTTATCTCTGTTAAGGGCCTATTTGGATGGGTTTTAGCTCGGTTTCGCGGATCTTGGTTTAAAAAAAATGGTTTGGGTGGTTTCGATGAAACTTTTGAGACCTCATTTGGATGAGTTTTGGCTGTTGGATTTTGTGGTTTGAATAAGTTGAAACCTCACTTGGATTGAGTTTAGATGTTGGAGTTTAGGGGAAAAAGTAGATAATATGTGTCAAATCAATGTAATTTTTAGTGAGATTTGAGGAAAAAAGTAGGTGGTAGGTGTCAAATCAATGTTTTATATGTTTGAAGAGTTTGATTGTGAGTTTCTTAATAGGTTTTTTTTTTTTTTTTTTATAGTTTTATGGGTTTGACGAAAACTCACGAGACCGGGCCAAAACCCATCCACATGCACCCTAAATTCCCCACCACCTATGCTAGAATTCACTATATGGATTGAGCTAAGTCCACTTACATAGTTTGGACATAACTCAACCTTAAATTAAAAGCTAACTTATAAGATAAGGATTACCGAAGATCATATAAATTTAACTATGATTTTCAATCTGCGTCAAACATTTATTCTAAATAACCTACCGCAAGTGTAACTCTTTTATATCTTTTATTTCCTAGTTTTTTTTCGAGGTCAACACTTGTGGGCATAGAATACCTTTTTTTTTCTTTCTAATAATTATATAAGCACGTGGTTTCAAATGAAAACATTTCTTTATTACTCCGTCTTAATGAACAAGCTAGCTTCATTCTATATATAAGAAGACCTCCTCAACCAAAAACATAAACACACCCCAAAATATTTATTCAGAATTTTAAAAACACAAAACGATAAATACAATGGCAGAAGTGAAGCTATTCGGATGTTGGTACAGCCCTTTTAGTCGGAGGGTTGAAATGGCCCTGAAACTGAAAGGTGTTGAATATGAATACATAGAAGAAGATCTAAGCAACAAGTCCCATTTGCTTCTCAAGTACAATCCAATTCACCAAAAAGTCCCTGTACTATTGCATAATGGCAAACCCATTGCCGAATCTTCGGTCATAATCGAATACATCGACGAGACATGGGAAGGCCCATCCATTCTGCCCAAAGACCCGTATGAAAGAGCCATGGCTCGTTTCTGGGTCAAGTTCATTGATGAAAAGGTACATTTCAATCCATTTTCATGTCTTGTTTTTGCATACTTTATTTTAAGATGAGTTATACATTAAAATATGGTATCAGAATCAGGCTCAAGAAGAGATCTCGCGCTTGAATCTCAATCATCTATTTCTAAATTTCACGTCTTAGACTTGCATTGGATTATTTACCACCTACACCTGGGGGCGTGTTAAGTATTTTTTTTTAATCAGTTTAATTTTTAGATAAGTTAGATATTCAATACTATTATACTCCTTTCCTCCCATATTATTTGCTAATTTAGGTTAGACGTGGGAGTTAAAAAAAGGGAAAATTGCTTTTTTTGTATCATAGGATAGGCTAACTTGCACTTTTGATACCATTGGATACGAAAATGTAAATTTGGTACATAGGATAAATTTTCATTGCAATTTTGGTACCAAACCCAAATTTTCTACAAAGTTAATGGCAATTTACCCCCTATGAAATGCATAATTTTCAATTTACCCCTCAATTATTTGGAAAAAAATCAATTTATCCCTGTAAAATTTTTAATGAAGCAATTTATCCCCTTTCAGCCGGAAAGTGTAACTCACTTGCCGAAATTGAGAGTAGGCATACAAACTATTTTATAATATAGGGGGGATAAATTGCCACATTTATCATAACACATGGGGTAAAATGCCACATTATCATAATAAAAGTAGATAAAGTGCCTCCTATAAAAATGTCAGGGAAACGATTTAAACTTTTACAAAATTTTAGGGGGTAAAATGCTCTTTTTTAAACCATGAGGGGATAAATTGAACATTATGCATTTCATAGGGTTTAAATTATCATTAACTTTGGGAAAAAATTGGATTTGGTACCAAAGTTTCAATGAAAATCTATCCTATGGTACCAAATTTTCATTTTCGTATCCAATGATACCAAAATTGCAAGTAGGTATATCATATGGTATCAAAAAAGAAATTTTCCCTTTAAAAAAAGTAAACTTTTGATATATATTTACATTTCCTCCCCTCAAAAGCAGTGGTATTAAATCATTAGTTCTATGTGAGATGGTAGTTTTAACAGAAATTTTTATTAAAGAAAGCGAGTTTTGTTTTGGAACATCCGAAAAAAGAGTTAGGAGTATAAATAATGGGACGAAGGGAGTATTAATTATGATGAACTTATGAATTTATAGTGCGCGGTTGCAATGTGGAAAGCTTGTTCGAGCCCGGGAGAGGAAGGAGAGAAAGCCAAGGAAGAAGCATCCCAACTACTGAAATTTTTAGAAGAAGAATTGAAGGGCAAGAAATTCTTTGGGGGAGACAATATTGGACTAGTTGACATTTCTGCAAATTTCATCGGATATTGGTTTGGATTCGCTCAAGAGCTCAAGGGACTTGAACTATTGACAAAAGAAAAGTACCCAAATTTTTGTGAGTGGGTTGATGAGTACGTTAATAACAATTTTGTGAAGGAAAATCTACCTCTCAAGGATAAAATGATTGAGATTTTCAAGACCTTGGCTTAACTTGGATTTTCGCGATATAAACCAAAGGTCTAAGCCGTGTTTTAACTTCTCGCAATTGGTTTATTTTGTTGTAAGATATGTATCACCTTTTTCCATCTTTTGGTGGACGATTGTTTACGTGTTTGTAACGTTTGGGTCATGCTAGGTATTTCATCTTCACCATCTTTTATGTATTTCGTTTTTGTTTCTATTTAAAGTCCACTATCAATGAAATAAAACATTTAATTATTAAAAAAAAGAATGAGTTCGTGTGATTTTGCAATGAAAACGATTTTGTTGAAGTTGGATTTGTGGCTTTCTTTTGATATGATACTGTACGGATTTAGGTATTAAAGAATACCCGTGTCTGATTTACATAAAATTTCGGCATTTAGAATAGAATAGTTAACTAAGGAGGTGTTTGCAATTGCTTCTTCAATTGAAAAAATAGTTGCTTTATCTTGAAGTAATTAAAAAGTGCTTTTACAAAAAAGTACAAGGTGTTTGCAAAATAAGGTAAAAAACAGCTTAAATCAATTATGTAGGTATTTACAATTTCTAAAAGCAGAATATAATAAGTTTTTTTTTTATATGAATTTTATTAGAAGTCCTATTTTGCCCTTAATTTGACATGTTCATACATTCAGATTTTTTTAATATTTGAAAACATCTTTTTATAAGACACACATCTTTTAATAACTAAGATCAAAACAAACAAGGTTATAATTATATATATATATAAACCATTGACTAAACTTTATCAAATCAAATGGACCAAACAAGATTATGATAAATCATTAACTAAGTTTATATTTAATTATAATGAATCAAACAAAACTGCCTAAATTTGGGTACTTTTCTTTTGTCAATAGTTCAAGTCCCGCTATCTCTTGAACGATTCCAAACCAATATCCAATGAAATTTGCAGAAATTTTATGTCAAACAAAAAAAGAAATCAAGGTTATTTAAATCATTAACTAAGTTTATATCAAATCAGAATAAGTACTTTGATAAAATAGAAACAATTCAACTAAAAATAAGATATTAGTGAAATTAAAACAAACAAACAATAAAAAGTTAAACAAACAAGTTGAGCATAAAATGTTAACTAATTACAAGTTACCACTGTAAACAATCGTATAATTAGCGAAACAAACAAAAATAATAAAACTATAAATGGCTAAAACAATGCACAAAGCTAAAGTAGAATTTTTATTTTTTATTTTTAAAAAAAGAACATATGAACAACATATTCCTTGAAGACGACATAAAAACAAAAACAAACATTGTTGTAAAAGATGAATAACACATTTTTTTATAGTCATTATACATAAAATTGTGAAAAGTAAAATTAAATAGCCCCAATTACATAAATAAAGAATGAAGGCATTATTGAAATTAATAGAAGTATTAAGGATATATATGTCACAAAACTGCTTCTATTTTATTACAAGGATGCCATCAGCAACAAAAGCAGTCTTGACATGCTTTTCCAAAAGCAGCTTCTAACTGGTTTTTTTGTTGAGAAGCAAAAGCAGAAGCACAATTTACAAACACTAAAAACCGATTTTTGAAAAAAAAAAGTTGAAAAGCACTTTATAAAAGTATTTGCAAACACCACCTAAATAAAGTACAACTTTAGGTCCTGGGCCTGGCTATAGTAAATGGGCCTATTAAATTATGGAGTTTGTGACAATTTACCTGATGTAATATGTATATTATTTGATTTATTTCTTGTAATTTGAAAAAGTGCATTTTATACCTTTATAATTTTATAAAAGTTTCACACTCTCTTCCTAATATCTTTTAAAATAAAAAAATGCCAATTGACAAAACTACTCCTCTTATATACTATACCCTAACTCAATCACCTTATAAATATAGCACTTTATCCCCCTGATAAATGTGGAATTTTGCCATATATGTTATGATAAATGTGACAATTTTTTCCCCTGTGTTATGATAATTGTGACACTTTACTCCTATTGTGTTATGATAAATGTGACACTTTATCCTCTTAATGGTGCTTTTGTTTTTTCACGCAACTCTTTCCACGCCACTCTCGACAAGGTCTTAGTAAAGCAACAAGGTCTCCATCTATAACAATCTTGTAAATGATTAGTGCTTGAAAATGCACTTAAGTTCTTATTTTCTAAATAAATCAAGTGTTAATTTGATATTTTCATGAAATTAATAGAAATTATTATGATTAGAAAATATTGAATTTTGATTTGTTTTTGTTGGAAAATAAAATATGGACTCCGGAATATTTTGCTTTCTCAAATTGTACAAGTACCAAAGGCATGATTTGAAGCAAGAAAAGATTCAAGAAAATCAAGTAGTACAAGAACAACAAAGAAGGAATCTGCAAGAAATATTGCTGTTCATTCTAAGGACTATAACTCTCGTAAGGAAACTCCTATGAAGCTGAATTTTGGTTATGTATAGAGAAGGACTTAGCTACGTTACGGACTTTACGGATCTGGATTTGGAGTTCAGAGAACAAGATATGCCTTTTTCAAATATGTCACGCAGAGCATAATTTACTAGCCGCGGGAAACGCGATTTTTGTCCTAAAGTGATTAGGAAACTTGCCTAAATCCTTTCCATACGAGGATTGAGCCTCCTAAACATCGTCCTACTCAATTGAGACCTCCTAAACATTCTCCTACTTGAATTAGGCCTCCTTAACACCTATATATTGTCCTAGAATTATACATCTTGGAACACACAATTCTTAGTCTTAGTTACAATTCTCTCTCAAATCATTATCATATTTTCTCTCTAGAACTTGTGATAATGATTAGCAAATTAGGCTAGAGATTTTTGGTGAGGTTAGAGATGAACTTATATGCATAGTGATCTTATTTGGATTCGATTCTTCAAGGTTCTGTAAGTTTTATAAATTTGAGTTATTTATTCTTCTTCAACTATTTTCATCAACTCTTATGTTAATACAATTGTTTTATTAATTTTCATATAAATCTAGTCAAACTCTTTTTATGTGAAAATCTTTATAATATAATTATATTGATATAAGTCATTCGTTTTATGGATTGTCTTTTAATGCAATATGCCTTGGTATGTAGTATGTTTTCGATTTCTCATAAGATGATATTTTGTGCCAATTCTAAAAGCAAGAAAATTATTTACTCAAATACATTAGAAATCATGTGTTTTCCAATTCTTTATCTTCCAATTGATTGTTTGGAATGTGAAACTTTCAATTGAGTAATTTTATGAATCAATCCCAACAAGTGAACGAAACATGTAAGGGATTCTTGACACCTTACCGTTTTAATTATCGTATTTTCCAACAACCAAAAAATCACTTTTCTTTAAGTTTTCTTAAAATCAAATAGCTTTGTTAATTTAGTTTGTTTATTTATCTTTAAAGCTACTTTGTCTACTAACCTTTTTAGCTTGTTTTAGTCATCTCCTCGTGGATACGACCGCCCAATCTATTCTACATCGATCACTTTGTTTCGACAAGTTTGGGTGTAATCAAATTTTGGCGCCGTTGCCGGGGGAGGTGCAACAAGTAAGCATCGTAAGTAGTTATTAAGCTAACGAGGTAAGTAAACTTTATTTTAATCAAGTTTTGTTCTATTAGGTAATTGTAGGAAGTTTCTTGTTATTTTATTTATTAGTTAATTGGTTAGTTTATATATATATATATATATATATATATATATATATATAAAATAAAAAAATAAAAAAAAAGTTGATTTTTGTTTTTATGTTTGTAACTCGATCTTCTAATCAAGGTGAATTGTAGTACGATCCAGAAATTGAGAAAACTTATGTAGGTTAAAGAAGGAACTTCGGGAAAACATTAAAGAAATCAATCCAACTTCTCAAGTTTTAAGTGAATCTTGGTCAAGCATTGCATTAACTGATACACCTACCACCATGGACCAACTTGAAAACAACCATGCACGTTCCTTGAGAGAATACGCACACCCAAACCGCATAACCACCCCCTCATGCAACATGTTTCCTACAAATACCCCGCAAATAGATTTCAAACCAGGATTGATCCAACTCTTACCAACCTTTCATGGCATGGATAGTGAGAATCCTTACTTACACATTAGGAAATTCGAGGAGGTCATCGTCATTTTTAATAGTCAACCCAATGTCGTAGAGTCAATTAGGTTGAAAATCTTCCCTTTCTCCCTAAAAGATAAAGCAAAAAGCTGGTTGTACTCTCTGAAACCTAGATCTATAGGTACATGGGCAGAAATGACCGAAGCATTTTTCAACAAATACTTTCCCCAACATAAGACCAACAACCTTAAGAGACAAATCTCTACCTTTTCCCAAAAAGATAATGAAACTTTATACCAAGCCTGGGAGAGGTTCAAGAATTGTTAAATATGTGTCCGCACCCGCGGGTATGAAAATTGGCGTCTTGTTAGCTATTTCTATGAGGGACTTACATCTAGGGGGCGTCAATTTATTGAAATGATGTGTAATGGGATTTTCTTGAAAATGATCCTGATAAAGCGATATATTACCTAAATGACATAGGCGAAAAAACTCACACCTGGACTGGACCTAGTACTAGTGATGGTACTAGTAGAACAAAAACTAGTGAAATTTACTATCTTAAGGAAGAAGACAACCTTAAAGCACATGTTGAAACATTGACTAACAAATTAAAAGCTTTAGAAACAAAAGATAGTCAAAAACATCAACCAGCTGCAAGGGTAGAGTCACATGATAGTTGTTTCATTTGTGGTGGGGGTGGATCCTTTAGCTCAAGTATGTCCTACACTTGGTGAGATGAGAGAGGTTTACGAAGAACAATGTAATACCTTAGGAACATATACGAAATCTTTTTCACCTTATCTCGAGACGTACAATCCTGGTTGGAGAAATCAACCTAACTTTAGTTGAAAATCTAAGGGACAAGCACCCAGAACTTACCCTGCACCTCAAAATAATGCTCACCAAAATAGGAACCCTTTAGAGGACACACTTCAAGCATTTATTGAGGCACAAAGTAAGACTAATCAAAAGGTAGAAGCCGTAATAACTCAAATTGTGGAAGAGAACAAATAGATAAAAAATCAAATTGGTAAGCTAACTAGTGCTCTTACTATACAAGAACGATGCAAGTTCCCTTCCCAATCACAGTCCAATCCTAAGGGGCAACATAAGGTAGAATCTTCCGAATCACATAACATCAAAGATATTAATGCCATTACCACTAGTAGCGGTAAGGTCATAGAGGGATGAACTTTACCTAGTCCGCCAAACGACCTCCCTAAGGAAGTTGAGCAGAAAACCTTGGTCCATGTTCCTTTCCCTCAAGCACTGAAATTGAGAAATATACCAGAAAACCACGGTGAAATTCTTGAACATTTGAACAAGTCAAAATTAATTTGCCTTTGTTACACGTTTTCAGACAGGTACCTTCATATGCCAAGGTGATTAAGGATCTGTGTACTGTGAAAACAAAACACAATATCAAGAAAATCGTATTTTTGACCGAGCAAGTAAGTGCAGTGATTGAGCAAAAGGTACCATCTAAATATAAAGATCTTGGGTGTCCCACAATTACCTGTCAAATCGGTCCACATGAGTTTAGTCAAGCTTAATTAGACCTTGGAGCAAGTGTAAACCTTATGCCATACTCAGTTTACTTGCAACTTGGCCTTGGAGAGATCAAGCCTACATATGTTGTTTTGCAACTAGCTGACCGAACCATTCGTAGACCCAAAGGAATAATAGAGGATGTTTTGCTTCAAATTGATAAATTCTATTATCCTGTTGATTTATTGGTTTTTGATACTCAATCTGTGGTTAATATGGAGTCTAAGATACCACTGATCCTATGTAGACCTTTCCTTGCTACAACAAATGCACTTATCAACTGTAGGAATGGTCTTATGAAGCTTATATTTGGTAATATGACACTGTAAGTCAATGTATTCCATGTTGGGAAGCAACTACAAGATGAAGATGAGTGTCACCATACTTATATGATAGATTCACTGGTGTCTGAAACATTCGAAAGGGAAAATTATGAATCCTTACACTATCTCCTTTGTAATTCTGATTTTGATTATTCGCTTAACTCTGTTAATAATATTAATTCATCTAATTTTGTTAATGAAACAAGGGTGAAAGAAAAGAGATTTTGGGACCCGCACTTCAAGGATCTACCAAAAGAAAGAAGAAAACCAAAAACATCTTCCGTCCATGCACTGAAAGTGGCTCATGACAAGCATAACATTAGGAAGAAATTCGACCCTGGAAAGTTGAGATCAAGGTGGATTGGTCTGTCTGTGGTGAAACAAGTCTTTCCCAATGGTTCCATAGAAGTTGAAGATCCTAAAGATGAAAGATTTTTCCGTGTGAATGGTCAGCGATTAAAGCAAATTGTGGAGAGTGTAGACGAACATGAGTAGTTTGCACTTGTGGCTCCTATCTACCATTGATCAGATTCTATCTTTCCATTATGTACTATAGTTTTTTTTCTTTATTTTGGTGTGTGTGTTTTTTTTTTCCCGTTTGTGTGTTTATAAGATCATCTCTAGCTTAACTTACATCATTCAAGTAGTAGTCCCTTGTCTCTTGTATTCTCTGCATTCATATTATAGTGACAATGAGGACACTGTCATATTTAGGTTGGGGTTGGTAGCTTTCCGAAAGAAAAAAAAATTGCATTTTAAAGAAAGACTAGTTTATTGCTTTTATATTAGCGATTCTTTTGAAAATGGGCTATAATGTATGTATGAATTGATTGATTTGAGATGCTAGATTTGCTATTTAGATATGATTTCATAGTGTAAAGTCTTAGTCACTTTTTCTATCTTTATTATTAGAAAGTAGCTTCCAAAATAATTTTTTTGCACATTACTAAGCTTGTGGTAAGAAGGATGTTCGATGCATGTAGCCTAGAAATTTTCCAAGTTAAAGTTTTTTTCTATACTCACACATCTTTTGTGAGTGAGTTGAGAGGTTGAGAAAACAACTTATGAACTTATATTGTTCTTTTGAATTGGTTAATTGCTATTTAAGATAATATTCTTAAAGAAAAATAAAAGAGACGGATGATATTGGTCAAGAGTAAAATGTCTTCATGAGCCCTGGAAAAAAAAAGGGCAAAAAAAAGAAAAATAAAGAGAGAAAAAAAAGAAAAAAAAAAGAAGTGAAAAAAAAAGTGATGAAAAAAAAAGTGATGTATTTTTTTTATAGTTCTTAGTTTTCGTCATTATAGAAGACAATTCTTTATATGGCTCCAGAGTATGTATTGAGCAATTGAAATCCTGAAGCTAAATTGTGAAATAATGTGACTTCTGGATAGTTATGTTTCTTATATTTGGATCAATGTTTGTTTGTATGCTTGTCCGTAAAAATATGGCCTATTTCTTTAAGTGACTATCTGTTTTCCAACTCCATGAGTGAAATCCTTGTCCTAAAAATTTAAACACTTTACCCGTGAGGAAATGGAGTTGAGACTTTTCTTGGTAACTTTTCGAAAGCTATGGTATTGTGGTTTGTGGTATGAAGGTTTTGGCTTAGTATTCACACACACACACACATTTTGGGAGTTATGATCGAACTAATCTTTGTTGGATGAAGATGAAGACTTTGAAGTGAAGGGAGGTTTTGATGATTTCCAAAGTCATCAGCTAAGTGGTAACTTAGTACAAACCTTAGAAGATATTTGACCAAGGAAGAAGTATTTCAGACTAGTCAAATATGGTCCAGAAGACTACTGATCTGTTGCTGAAGAAGGAATCAGACTGGTGGACTATCAGCCGACTCAAATCAGATTAGTTCAAGTTTGGGATCAGCCGAGTATACATCAGACGAGTGACTTCGATCAGCAGAGTGGAAGTGGATCAGAAGTTAGTGCAACGGTAATAAATGCACTTGGTGTAATAAATGCTGAAGAGGAAGGGTATTTATGACAAATGATTGAAGAGAAACCTCGTATCAGCTTGGTGCATTTAATGCGATGCGACAGAAAGTACAGCAGAGTGTACAGTGCTCAGTCGCAGCAACCGTTTCTGCAGAAAAGGACCAGTACTCGAGGATTTGACAACTGTCGATCTCTCAACGGGCAGATTTTCAAATCTCAAGTATAAATAGTTCAGTTCGTGAGTTGAAGAAGAAGAGACAACACATTTGAGAGCAAAAATCTGAAGCAGAATTCTTCTAAGTCTTAAACTCAAGAACAGAACACTCATCAGCCGAGTCATTTGTTGACGAAGCAGAATAGAGAGAAAACAGAAAATACTTATAAATCTGAGTGATTTTGTTTAAATCGTGTTGTGAGGAGTAGATATCCATCTTAGTGAGTGATATTACTTCAGAGAATAGGAGTTTCTTTGTGATTTCCTATTACGCACTTGTGGCCTTTTCATTTGTTGATTGGCGCAAGCATTGTATACTGTAATCTGTGTGATTTAGTATAACCCAAGATCTAAGTGACTTGGAAGAGTGGACTAAAGGATTTCTATCCATATAACCACTATAAAAATCCTTTGTGTTTTTACTTGCATAATTTTCTGCATATTTGAAAGAGCATATTTAAAACACTTAAAGGTTAACTGCTGGAAAAGTTTTAAAAAGAGTTTGTTAAAACTGGGGATAAAACTATTTCAAAGTTAAAGAAAACTACTTGTGAAAAACACTTGGCAAATCCGCTGCAAGTTAGTTATTTTAAAACTCTGATTTTTATAAAATCAGCTGAGTGAAATCAGAAGAGTGGTCAACTCTGCTGTTCAAAGCTTTGTGCGAGATCAGCAAAGTCTACTTACGATTCTTGATCAGCTTAGTCTGCTGAACAGAAAAGTTAGAAAATTTTAAAAGATAAATTTTTAAGAGGTCTATTCACCCCCCCTCTAGACCTCATCTGACCACTTGGGACCAACAAGTGGTATCAGAGCAGGTGGTTCATCTGAATCATTTGCCTGATCAACGAGCTTGATCCTTAAGTGTTTTTCAAAGGTTTTCAAAAGTTTTCAAAAGAGCATCTTTTTGAAAAATAAAAACTTTTTGAAAAATGGATTGTATCAGCCTTGTTCCCCACATAGGCGGTATGAGCTTTGAGGACTGGAAAATACGCATGGAAATTTTCCTTGCTGCTTACAATGATAATATGTACAGGTGCATAACAAAAGGTCCGATAAGAGTCACCAAAACAATCAAGGTTGATGGCCAAGATACGGTCGTTGACAAAGATGAAGACGAGATGACAGCTGATGAAATCAAGCTGAAAAATCTAGACAAAGTTGGAATCTTCATCATGACTAAAGCCCTGGACAATGAAAGATTTGACAAAGTCAAACACTGTAAAACATCAAAAGAGATGTGGGATAAAGTCCGTGATATGAGTGAAGGAAATGATGCCATTAAAGAACACAATCTAAGTGTTGCCATGGAGAAGTTTGAGAACTTCAAACTGAAACCTGGAGAAACCATTGACCAGATGGATTCAAGGTTTACAAAGGTGTTGAACAATGTTCTGAAGTTGGGTAAGACGTTCACTGATAAGGAGATCACTGTCAAAGTTCTAAAGGCGCTACCACCAAAGTTCAACATGAAGATCACAGCGATGGAAGAATCAAGGGATCTGGGGAAGATCTCACTGACGGAGCTGTTTTCTGCACTCAAGGCGTACGAGTATAAAATGCCAAGGATGGGAATAGAAGAGACCTCAACTTCTGGCCGCACTGCTGCACTGGTCGCTGCAGAAAGAACAAGAAGATCCGCCGGAAAAATCAGAGAAGAGGACTCATCTGATGAGGCCACAGTACTGAGTAAAAAGGAGTACACTGCTGGCGATGTTGCTTTGTTATTAAACAGGTTCAAAAAGTTCTACAAAAGAAAAATGAAGAACAAATATAACAATGCTTCTACTTCTAAACCTACCTCTAATTCTCATGATATTAAGGATGATTATAAATCCAAAATGATGTGCTATAATTGCAGGAAATTGGGACATTTCATCAAGGACTGCCCATATCCTAAAGCTGAGAAGTATACGGAGGAGGAAAAGACACAAAGGAAAGAGAGATGAGAGAAGAGATACCAGAAAAGCAAAGTGTTGTTGGCTGAAGCTGAAAAGATGGCAGCCATCTACTCATCTAATTCAGAATCAGGCACGTCAAGTGATGACTCTGTTTTTGACGAGACACCTGCACTGCTCTGTCTCATGGCCAAGGAATCTGATGATTCTGACAATGAGGTAATACTCTCTGAAAGTGAACTTGAGCTATTTAGTTCATTTGAACAAATGATGAACAACAAAGCAGATGTTGTTAATGAGTTTGCTAAGCTTAAGGACGAGATGATTCTGCTGAAAAAGCAAAATGCTAAACTGAAACGCAGTGTTGAAAAACCTGACGAATCAGCCATGTATAAAAAGCTTTCGCATGAATGTGAATCTCTGAGAGCAGAATGTGAAGTTTACAAGGGACAAATCAAGGAACTTGAAGCTAGAATATCTTTACATAACAAGTCGTCTGTGCCTAAGTCGTCTGTTGTGTCAGTAGATAAGCCAAATGAACAGAGTGCACCCTTAGTAAAAGAGAATTTAGAACTGAACAGAACTGAGAAATTTATATCTGCTGATAACAGTAATGTTATCTTGTATGTTCAGACTGCTAAATCCACTTCACTGGAAATTGAGAATGATTATACCGTTTTTCGTTCGAGTTCAATAAGGAAAGTAGAGTATAACAGTATATGAATCGAGCGTGTGAAAACTGTATATTAATATCGGTGTTCGAATATAAATTACAAAGCGGGTCTACCCGAGCATTACGGGATGCCGTACTACTAGAAAGACTAAATACAATGAGAATACAAGCTAATTTCTAGTCCGAACGATAGGTCCGAGCAGAAGGAATATCTTGGAAGTTGTGCCCCCTGATGTCATAAATGCGCCGCG
Organism: Penstemon davidsonii; assembly: GCA_034814905.1. Lineage (NCBI taxonomy): Eukaryota > Viridiplantae > Streptophyta > Magnoliopsida > Lamiales > Plantaginaceae > Penstemon > Penstemon davidsonii. The sequence continues at coordinate 9,899,406 of JAYDYQ010002685.1, read as the reverse complement.
TATTTATAGGAACAGTAATGAGCTAGCTGGACCGTCTGTAGGAGAACGCTTCTCGGCCAGCTGTATAAAGCTGTGGGTCGGCCCCACAGTAATCCCGAGGAGAAGAGTAGGTCGGAGAGTAGAATCCCATACCACCGTTCTGGCTTGATCGGAAAACCATGTTCTTCTGGTCGGAGAGTACCATCTTGGTCGGGATCGAGGCCGAGCTCGAGCAGAAGGTATTTCCTAAAGTGGCATATGCAAAATACCCCTCATCAATACTCCCCCACTTCTCGAGCGTAAGTGAAGCTGAAGCTGGAGAAGTAAACACAGCATCACGGCGAAAAGACTTTAATTTCTTGATATTTTGGATGTGCCTCGTTAAAAACCTAGTGCGGAAAAACCCAGTGGGACAAAATCCGAGCTAGGGAAAAAGAGTGCACATCTTCTTTGGAGGGGCCTCGAAATACCGAATCGCCCCAAAAATAGGAGGATGAAGTTTTCGACCTGAGAGATTCACTTCGATGATTCACCAGGAACTGCAATATTTGAAGTTCGGAGAAACAGATAGTAGAGAACAGGCCTTGGACAGTCTTGAGTTGGATATGCCTCGTTAAAAACCTTACTCGGAAAAACCCAGTGGGATAAAAACCGAGCGAAGGGGAAAAAGAGTGCATATTTTATCCTGCTGACTCGAAAATACTCATTTCTGAAGCTTGGAGGACCATAAATGCTATTAACAAAAGATAATCTTCAATTTTACTGAGTGGGAGCTTAACCGTCGCGGTTACTCGGGGTTGAATTTGCAATTTACCCTTTTAACCTTTATATATATGTTGACTTAGAAAAGACGAGTACGTCTTTCATACTTATTACAGATCGGAGCATTCAGATCGATAAAGAGTACCCTTCTTTTATTGACCGTCATAATAAGCATCTTTCATCATGTCTACTTCCGAAAACCCAGAAATTCAAACTAATAACCCTACACGATCGGATTCCGAGCTAGGATCCACTGGCGAACTCATTAATGACTACAAGAATACTGAAAATTCTTCTGAAGATACGAATAGGATCGTCAACCAAATAGAGAATGCCTTGGAGCTAAACACCGAAGAGGGAACATCCGGTCGACAAGGTTCCGAACACGACGGTGATGCAGAACCAAATGCTGAGGCCGACAGTGAGGAGGGTGGAGATGGAGAAAAAGCTGACTCCGACAATGATAATAGCTTGACTGTACCGTTTGATAAGCATGAGATAATGAGGTATCAAATCGGGGGCGGGTGCAGTGTGCGAATCCTCGACCTAGCCGGTGTCGCAAAAAAGTCCAAAGCCACAGGTCGGGCTCAGAAGACCGAGAAACGGGTCGACGACATCTCGAGTGCGTATGACCCAAGAGAGCATGAGGCAAACCTCAAAGCTACGATAGGTAAATTCCTTCCCGAGGGTTACTCGCTAATCATTCCGACCCCCTCTCAGAGAGTGAATAAGCCCCCCGAAGGATGTCAAGCTTTCTATGCTAGGCAATTCGACTATGGGTTGCGTATTCCTTTTGCCCCCTTACTCGAGCAGGTTTTAGATGCATTCAGCCTGGCCCCCGCACAGATTCTTCCCAACTCGATTGGGTATTTGATAGCTTTCAGCGTTTTGATGAAGGCCAAGAATCAAGCTGCTAACTTCCGACGCTTCTGGCAATTCTTCAAGATCAGTACCTCCTCCGCCTCGAACGCTGGGTTCGTGTATTTCTCCCAGCGTTCGAATCATTCGGTCTTATCGACCATAACTTCTAGCAATTCTCTCGACTGGAAGAAACAGTTCTTCTTTATCAAAGGACCTGAAGAACCGGCTTCTGAGGGAAGCTCGGAGATGGTTCCACACAAATGGCCAGGTGAGCGAGACTGGGTGTATGGAAAACGGGAACTGTTAGGCCGGCTCCAGAAGATCATTCCCAACGAGGTTGTTAAAGAGATGTGTTCCGATCTGTATCAGTCGGCTTTCCTTATTCTGGAGCCTGTTCTTCGAAAAGCTGGACTCAGCCGAGCTACCTATCGATTAGCGGATGCTGAAGATCCTCGAACGTTGAGTAAGAAAAATAGCCTTTTCCGAGTGACCTTGTTAGTAAGCTTTTCAGTGAATTTCATCGCTTAACATTTCACTTCTTTATTTCTTCAGGAACAATGGTGGAGCGATACCGAGCTTCCATAGTCGGTAAAACTGTAGCATCTACCTCGAGGAAAACGCCCGGTCAACCGAGGAGGCAAACTAGACCGGAGCCCAGAACCGCCGTCCCTCCTCAGGGAAGCTCGGCTCAGACTGACCAGATCGGAAACGAAGAGGAGCCCGAGAATGCTGAGCCGATCCAAATGGTACCGCCTCCACATCAAGCTGGTCCTTCTTCTTCTTCTGGCTTAGGATACAGTATGTTTACCATGAAGAAACTCAAAGGGACAGATATCTCCAATCGGCGAGCTCGGGAAGATCTCGAGGGACCCCCCGAGGCTAAAAGGAGGACCAGATTGTGGGGTCGACACCGAACACCTCTTTCTTCCCGTTCTGGTCAAAGAAGGCCTGACATGGTGGACTTCATCGAAGATCAACTAAGAGGTTCCCGAGCAGCGAGTTATCCCGAGAGGGAATCTATTCGAAGTGATCGCACCCCAAACGGCGAGAACGAGCATGACAAGGCGATCACGATCTTCATGGCGGGGAGATTTGCCAAGGACCAGGAGGAGCTTCTTGGCCATTGCGACCTTGACGTATTAGGCCAATTCTCCAAAGCATATCACACGGTAGATCCCTTTACATTCGTTGTAGCTGTTTAAGTCTTGGAATAAAATACTAATTACCCTGTTCTTGCAGATCGGGGACTGCTTTCTCACTGAGGTGAACCATACCTCCATGTTGGAAGAGGAGTCCGATCGTGTTCATATCGCTTATAGGGAGCTACTCAAGGAAGAGTCCCAACTGCGCAATCAATTTACCTCCGTCCAAACAGAATTGGAGTCAATGAAAGCCAAGTATACCCCGGACGTCGAGGAAGACTTGGTGAAGGTCGTGGAAGAGAAGAGCTTGCTCGAGGAGAAGGTTAAGAAACTTGAAGAGGAGCTCGCGCAAACTAAGGCTGATTCCGAGTTATCTTATCAGCGTGGCAAAGAAGACTCTCGCCTAAGCTCGATAAGAGAATTTTTAGAGTCTCCCGCGTTGGATGCTATAGCTCGGAAAAGAGTGGACCAGATTCTTCAGACCACTTTCTACAAGGGCGTTCGACAATTGGTCTCCGCGAAAGTCATCCCCGATCAGATAAATAAATATCTAGAACATATGGATATCTTCAAGAACATGGACGGAGGGAACTATCGAGTATCATCCTCGAGCTCCGCAGATTGGGAAAACCATGAGTTCGCTCCCTTCGTGAGAGAGTTCGGAGTTCCAATGCCCAATCCTGACTTGATGGATTTGGATACATCCAGCGCGAGTTCGAGTTCAGATGGCTCTGATGACGAAAATAGCCAAGACAGTTCCGGAGATGATCAAGATTCTTCTGATGATGGGGATGATCGAGAAGCCTCTGGAGATAATAACGTCGACGTCGAGGGTGGCTCCGAGAGTGAGGGCAAAGAGGAGCAGTCAAACCCTTAGATTTCTTGTAATAGATTGTAGGACTCTTTATCATATGCACTGTAATTATTTCGATCATCTATAAAATCTGCTTTTTCTGTTTAAGTTCTCTGAGTCCGTTCGTCAGTAATTTAATATACTTCTCAACTAGACAAAAGTCTTTGTGAGCCATAGGGTTCATAAAAGATCGTCGATACCGAGCGTTATTGCGCATATGAATCACTTAGTAGGCAAGTTATCAAAACGATCGACCTTTTTAATAGGGCACGGAAAAATCTGAAATTGGCGACTGTTGGGTTCCCAAAAAGGCAACGTTCCACTTTCTTATAAATAGAAGGCAGTATAAGGTTTGCACCATTGACACTATAAGTCTTTCTTCATCGGAGCCCATTGATCGATAACGTAAATCGAGCCCTCTTCTCTTTTACTAAAAATTAGATCATGGAGGGTATGGTGAGTTCCAAACTCGATCCTAAACTATTGTTGAAGGTCAAAAAGGAGAAGGGTCCCAAGTCCAAAATTAGAGAGTCAAAATCCTCCTCGGACGTAGGAAAAACCTCGGATGTAGGAAAAACCTCTAAGAGCGATCGCGGGAAGCGCAAGATCGATTCTCCTTCGAATGTGGTCACCGAGCAAACTGAAGCCGCTAAAGGTGATCTTGGCAAAGCTGAGACCAAGCCTTTGTCCCACCCGTCTCCCGTTCGGGTCGAGGACAAAGCAGTTATACCAATTTCGGACTCTCCTTCTAGGTCTAAGGACAGCTCGGTGGGGAACAAGCAAAGCTCTGAGTCTGCTTTGATAAAAAATCCAGTCGTTGACGATCTGACTCCAACCTCAATTCTGATTCAGATGGCGGGGGCGAACCAAACATTGGCTGGAAGTGTCTTGGCTCTGGAGGCAAATAAAGACACTGTGGTCGAGCCTCCCAATAAGAAGGTCAAAATAAATGACCCCCTCGTCGATCAGAAGAAAACTCCCTCGTCGGGTGGGAACCCAGAGCCCCAAAACTCTGTCCCCAACGTTGCTCGGACGCTTAGCGCCTTTTTTGAAGAGGTGAAAAGTAAGGCCATGGCTGAACCAGAGGGGAAAAATGCGAGTGAAATGGCGCGATCGAGCACATATCTGCTTTTTCAAGTAAGCGTCCTCTCTGTCCCTTTTTTTTTTTTTTTTTTTTTTTTTACTAAACAACTTTTTGTCCATTTAAGGTTGGACAACAGTTATTTACCCTCGGGCTGCAAGTCGAGCAAGAAGCCGAACAGCGTGCGAAGGTTATCCTCGAGCTGGAGGAAAAGAAGGTTGCATTAACAAGGTCCCTTGAAGAAGCCAGAGCCATCGAGCTGAAATTGGCCTCCGAGACAGAGAAAGCTGTGAAGCAGAAAGAGAGCCAGGTTCATGAGGAGTTGAGCAAGGAGTTGGACAGGCTGAAGTCACTCGTCGAGCAGGAGAAGAAAAATGCCGAGTTGCGGGAGCAAGAGGCTTATAACAAAGGATACAATGCGGGGTACGAGGCCCGCAACGTCGAAGTCCGCAAGCTTCTGTTCGAGAAAAGTGTTTAGAGATTTCTTCTGTTTGCTGCTCGATTAAATGTTGTACTTTTAAATTTTTCCTTTTGTACTTGTTTTCCCCGTTGGAATAATAAACTTTTCTTCCTTCTAATCGATGATGTTTTGTGTCTGGTGAAGTTCACTGTATAAACAATTTATACTCGAGTTAAGAGTAACCATTCAAATGGTATTAGTGTAAAAACAATTTATACTCGAGTTAAGAGTGATCAAAATTCCGAGCATAAGGTAAAAATGGAAAGTTTCTGCACTGCATATTTGACCAAGTCATAGTATTCCCCTTTTTTCAGCTAAGTTTCAAAGAAAGTCTGTCCAAACAGTATCTTAATATCGGGAAGTGGAACGGTCATCCGTGATAAATGCCTTAATCTAAGCCGTTTGTTTCGTTGAATACAGACCGTCGATCAAATCTTCCTTTTAATATAAATATGGCAATTGCTCAGTTGAAAATCTTTACCCTCCACTGTCAAAAATGTTTTATCCGAGGACGAAGCTCGGAACCTTCCTTCTTCCCGTTCAAGCCTTTGAGATTTGGCTTTGAACGTACGTCCGATCTTTCGTACAAGACATAAACTTCTTTGGTATGGGTGGAATCGGAAAAAAAGGAGCACCTCCTCTATCTGGGGGTCTCTGATCCCTGAAAGCGGGATCTCCCCTTGAAATACCAACAAGTGACTGACCCTTGCTTGGGTATTTTGGGCAGGGTTAGCATTGCTGGTTTCGAGGGGTATACCCGAGGGTGGAAAGCTGGTCAGATAATCAAAAGGAAGTTCATCCTCAAATCACCAATTTCTTCCTTTCTTCTATGGAGAGTGGTAATTTTGGGTTGAGCTTCCCGACCATAAAAAGATGACCGGCCGTTCGAGGTTGAGCTTTTGGATCTTACAATGAGAAATTTCAACCTCACCAATGGTTGAAATTTCAGATCTTAAAATGAGAAATTTTAACCTTGGACGCCAACTCGGGGAAGTGATCGGGCTCGTCTGGTAGCAAGAATACTGGGAAAAGTATGGAGATAATCAGAGAACCCAGATATCATTAGACGATAAACATAGACAGCTCGATCGCTTTACAAGTCGAGGGGACAGCTGATTTGTCAAACAAATTGTGGTGCACTCATCGGATGCTCGAAGACTATAGAATAGGGTACAGTAGTTGTACTAGGACTGTTTGCAATCATACTAACTTTGTAATCTGTTCGATGGATGTTAATAAAGTTGTAACCTTTCCTCCTCATTGATCTCTGTATCTTGCTTGAAAATAATAATAACCTTTCGTTTCAAATCAAATAGTTGCAACTTTTCTTTCCATCGTCTAAATATTAGTATTCTGCTCGTAAAAACCAATTCGACGACGAATAAATGATTCGATGAAACATAAATATTTAGATGATAAGGTTGAACTTGTATCTGGAACATTTATTGATCGATAAACTGTCCTCAGAGAGATTATCCGATGGTCGTCCAAATGAATAATATCCGAAAGTTGAGAAGTTCTCTTTAAGAATAATTGAACTTAAGAAATAATGATCCCAACTTTAGTAATTCTCCAAATAATAAGAAAATCTTGAAAAGTGTTCGAGTTTTGAGCAGAACTGCATCATCATAACATTTCGAGCATCAGTTGGAGTTGGATAGTCACGTTGAATTTATATCGAGGAAGGGTCATAACAATTGCTTTCACCCTCGGTCGATTCGGATTTTTGAACATATTTTATCGAGGGAGGGTCATAGCAAAAGCTTTCACCCTCGGCCGATTTTGATTTTTGAACATATTTTATCGAGGGAGGGTCATAGCAAAAGCTTTCACCCTCGGCCGATTTTGATTTTTGAACATATTTTATCGAGGGAGGGTCATAGCAAAAGCTTTCACCCTCGGCCGATTTTGATTTTTGAACATATTTTATCGAGGGAGGGTCATAGCAAAAGCTTTCACCCTCGGCCGATTTTGATTTTTGAACATATTTTATCGAGGGAGGGTTATAGCAAAAGCTTTCACCCTCGGCCGATAATATTAGTCTTTCCTCGTCATGGTACTCGGAATACAGTTTGAACTTAAATAGAGAATTTCATTGACCTTCCATACAAGTTTTAGGGAAAGTAAAATTTGAGAAAACTGAAAATTACAGTAAAAATTAAAAAAGAGCGCAACTATCTTCCATAATATTTTCTCAGATTAACTGCATTCCAAGTTCTTGGCAAAACTTCACCGTTGAGGTGAGCAATTTTATAGGACCCCTTCTTCCCGACCTCCTGCACAACATAAGGGCCGTCCCAGTTTGGCTGAAGCTTTCCAACGTGCTTAGAAACTTCCACCTTTTTGAGAACCAAATTCCCAACTTTGAATGTTCTTATCCTGACTTTCTTGCCGTACGCTTTTTCCATGCTGGACTTGGTGGCTTGGATCTTTATGCACGCTCGATCGCGTATACCATCTGCATGATCGACATCCATTTCTCTCAACAATTGATTCTGGTCGGGATCATAGGATTCGACCCTTGGTGTTGGCACTAAAGTTTCTACCGGGATTACTGCCTCCGAGCCGTATACCAAAGAAAAGGGAGTTTCTCCTGTAGCAGACTTTATGGAGGTCCTGTTCGCCCAAATTACTCCAGGAAGCTCGTCCAACCATTTGCCTTTTGCTTCGGCCAAACGTTTTTCCAGTGATCGAACAATTTCCCTGTTGGTGACCTCGGTCTGCCCGTTCGCCTGGGGATGCCCGACCGAGGTGAAATTCTGCTGGATCCCAAACTTTTCGCACCACTCCAAAATTTGTTTTCCCGCAAATTGAGTTCCGTTGTCAGAGATGAGGACCCTCGGAATTCCGAACCTGCAAACAATATGCTTCCACAGAAAATTTATCACCTGGAACTGAGTGATTTTTGTTAAGGCAATGCATTCGATCCATTTACTGAAGTATTCCACAGCAACCAGGACATAGTTTTTTCTCGATCTAGCAGTTGGGAAAGGTCCCACAATATCGATTCCCCATTTGTCGAAGGGCCAGCAGATCGGAATTGAATGCAGCTGCTCGGCGGGCTGATGAATTAGATTTGAATAGATTTGGCAGTGATGGCATTTCTTGACATTTCTTGACATAATCGATAGAATCCGAAATCATAGTAGGCCAATAATATCCAGTCCTCGAGCATTTCAAGGCTAAGGCTCGTGCACCGCAATGACTTCCCGCTTCACCTTCGTGAACTTCCTTTAAAATAAGATCGAACTGACTCTCGGGAATGCATTTCAACAAAATTCCTGAGCTTGATCTTTTATAAAGCTTATCCTCATTCAAAACGTACATTGGAGCTCGATATTTAATCCTTCGGGCTTCATTTGTATCTTCCGGCAAAGTACCGTCAGTTAGGTAAGCTTTCAAAGGCTCCATCCAAGAAGACTCTCGAACATCTACCTCCATTATCTCTGAATTTGGGGTTACATTCAAATCTATTGCCGGAGAGTTGGACATCAACCAAGTTATCATTCTTTCCTTCCGTCCATCCATCGATCCCGTAAATTTTGAAAGCAAATCCGCCCAACAGTTTTCCTCTCGAGGGATAGCTTGTATATCAAACCTTTCAAACTTTGCCGCCAGATCCTTCACCCTTTTCAAATATTTTACCATGTTAAATTCTTTCGCGTCATAAACTCCCTTCACTTGTCTATGTACGAGCTCGGAGTCGGTCAACACTGTGAGGGACTTTATGCTCGCTTTAATCGCCATTTCTAAACCTGCAATCAAAGCCTCGTACTCCGCTTCATTGTTCGTGACTACGAAATCTAGAGTGATCGCATAACTGAGGTCCTCTCCCTCGGGACCTTGGAAATGAATTCCGGCCCCACCTCCTTCTCTGGTCGACGACCCATCAACATGCATCAACCAAATTTTCTCCTGAACGTCTACTACGAGGTTTACTTCTGTAACTAATCGATCTCCCGAGCCCGCTCCTGTCGACTCTGCAATAAAATCTGCCAGAACTTGAGCTTTGATGGCTGTTCGGGGTTGGTACTCGATTTCGAACTGTCCCAGTTCCACTGCCTATTTAATCAACCTGCCGGATGTCTCTGGTTTCGACAGAACTTGCCTTAGAGGCTGATTAGTCAGAACAATAATTTTGTAAGTTTGGAAATAAGGTCGCAGTCTCCGTGCGGCAATAACTAGAGCAAGTGCGAACTTCTCAATCTCCATGTAATTCTTCTCCGCCCCTTGAAGCAACTTACTCAGATAATATACCGGTTTATGCTCGGAATCCTGAATTCTCACCAAAACAGAACTTATTGCCGCATTCGAAACTGCTATGTATAAATACAAGGGCTCTCCCTCGACCGGTTTTGCCAACATCGGAGGGGAAACCAAATATCTTTTAAGCTCTTCGAAAGCTTTACTGCACTCCTCATTCCATTCGAAGCCTTTCGATTTCCTCAACAACTTGAAGAAAGGCAAACTCTTGTCTGCTGATCGGGATATAAACCTATTCAAGGATATTATTTTTCCGATCAGACTCTGCACTTCGGACAACTTGGTTGGTGGTTGTAGCTCAGCTATAGCTCGGATCTTTTCTGGGTTTGCCTCAATGCCTCGTTCGTGCACAAGATAACCGAGGAATTTACCCGACCTTACCCCGAAAGTGCACTTAGCCGGATTCAGTTTCATTCTGTATTTCCTTAGGATGGCGAAACATCTGTCAAGGTGCTTTATATGATCCTCCTCGGTCATGCTCTTCACTAGCATATCATCAACATAAACTTCCATGATTTCACCGATAAGATCTTTGAACATCATATTCACAAGCCTTTGATAAGTTGCTCCTGCATTCCTTAGCCCGAACGGCATTACAATGAAGCAGTACACTCCTCGTTCGGTAATAAAGGCTGTTTTATCCTGATCTCTCTCATTCATAAATATTTGATAAAACCCTTGGAAAGCATCCATCATACTAAAGAAAATGAATCCCGCAGTCGAGTCGACCAGCATATCGATCCGAGGTAAAGGATAGGGGTCCCTTGGACACAGTTTGTTTAGGTCGGTAAAATCATTACACATTCTCCATTTGTTGTCGACCTTCTCTCCCTTCGACACCAACACTACATTGCAAAGCCACTCAGTGAATGTTATTTCCCGAATCTGTTTTGCGGCCAATAACCTATCCACCTCAGCATTGATGATTTTGTCTTTTTCTCGACCGTGATTCCTCTTCTTTTGTCTAACTGGCTTTGCTTTAGGATCGATATTTAAAGAGTGAGTGATCACCCTTGGGTCGATTCCTACGATATCATCAGAACTCCAAGCAAAGACATCGGCGTTGTTTCTAAGGAATTCGATCAACATGGTCTCCATCCCTTGACTTAGCTCGGTCCCAATTCTGGTGAACTTCTCGGGAGAGCCATGGATTAATGTTACTTGTTTATGATTTGGGGGTTGTACGCTCATATCGATCTCTTTCCCTTTTTTACTCTGCAACTTTTCACAATCTGGCAAAGGGAGGTCGGATACCGAGAACACCTTTTTCTCCTCTAACTTTCTTTTCGAGGGCAATACTGGCTCGAACTGCCTCTTCATATTTAAAGATGTGTTATAACATTCCCACGCCATGCATTGGTCGTTCCTCATTTCTCCGACCCCTGCCAAAGAGGGAAACTTGACCATCTGATGGTAAGTTGACACGACCGCTTTGAATACATTTAAAGCCGGTGAACGGGGTACTCACGACCAAGAACTTAACCATCTTCGTAACATCTTTAGGTTTTTTACCCATAGTAGTACTCAAGAGTATGGTTCCGAGAGGAACAATTTCCGATCCACCGAACCCAATGAGCGGGGTGGATACTCGTTCCAGTCGCGGATGTTGTAGATTCATTCTGTCAAGCGCCTCAGAAGAGATTATGTTTGCCGAACTGCCATTATCGATTAACACTCTCCTAACCTCGAAGTTAGCAATTCTCAGGGTCAAGACCATCGAAAAATCGGGGTCATCTTCATTAGTATCCCAAGTCACTTCACTGGGTCTGTCAGCCTCGGAAAAACTAATGACTTGATTTATCGAGGGCGCTGGTCTTAAGCACATGACCTCTTTCCTGGTTGAGACACCAGTCTTTATCGACCTAGCAGTCCTTTTCCTCGCATTCCTGCTATCTCCCCCAGCTGGCCCACCAGATATCATATTTATCACCCGATTCGTCTGGTCCTCTGCTTGTTGTCGATCCTCACGGTGTTGTTCGAAGGACCTCCTAGGACTTCTGGATCGATAACGGTTGTTATGGTTCTCCTTTCTGACATATTCCTTCAACTTTCCCTGAGCAATCAGTTTTTCGATCTCTTGTTTTAACTGAAAACAATCCTCGGTGCTATGCCCCCGAGCTCGGTGGTATCTGCAATACTTATCGTGATTCATAGTCCCTGGCCTAGGTTGAGTGATACGCCGAGCTCCAGGGACCAAATTTCTCTCCTCGAGGACTGTTAGAATCTCGTCCCTTGAGGTATTCAGTCTGGTAAAGTTGCTTTTTTCATGCTCCGTCCTCGGAGCCCTATCTGGAGATGCAGGTCGACCGTAGACATTAGATCTGTGGGTCGGAGCCTGAGGTTTATAGACCTTAAGTCTCTGCCAAACCGAGCCTCTTTGCTGCGCGTTTGACCCTCCGTAGTCGCTTGGTTTTGGGATAGGGGCCCAATCAGGTTTCTTCACGATCGGGGGCCTAGGATTCTGTGCATTCTTTAACTTATTCATTTCCTCCTGGATCATGTATTTCTCAGCTATTTCCATAATCCGCTCGAAAGACTTCGGTTGCTTTCGGCAGAGAGCATTCCCGAACTGGCTATTACGGGTTAGCTCGAACATCAACGATGATAGAAATTCAATCTGTGGGGTATCAACTTTCAGAAGTTCAATACTAAATCTAGCCAGCCACTGCCTCAGTGTTTCTCCTTCCAGTTGCTTCACCGTTCCCAAATGATTAGCAGGTAACCTTTGTTTCCTTTGGCTGGGAAACTGGTGTTTTAATTTATCGCACAACTCTTCAAAAGAGAAGATCGAGTTCGGAGGCAGTTTTCCGAACCAATCCAAAGCAATTCCTTCGAACGTTGTGACCATGATTTTGCAACAAAAATCCTCCGAATGTCCATATAAATTCAACACATTTATGAAACTACTTATATGCTCCCCGGGGTCAGAGGTCCCATTATATCTTGGCAATCTGGTCGGGACCATTTCTGTTCCCCGAGCTTCTCTAATTTCTTGACAGAAAGGCGAACATCGCTTAATATTCGCGCTCAGTTCCCTACTTCGTCCTTCAAGGAAAACGGCCCCATCCTCTTTGGCCTCAACTCCTCGAGCCCTGATGTCTGCAGGTCGGGTTTCCTTTATTAACATTTCCTTCTCCAACTCCTTAGTAACTCTTTCTTGAACAATCTTTTCCAAGTCGGCCTCGGTCACCTTTCTGTAAGCTGGCTTTCTAGATCTCTCCACGGCTTTGGGTTGACTTTCCCCGACCACCGAATCCTCTAAATTTTGTACGTTCCTAGAAGGTTGCCCTGATCGGACAACGGTTCTAGCTCGCGCTGGGTTGGGTCCCACATCAGATGGTTCGCCCAAAGCAGATCGACGAGCACTTCCTTCCCTTGGCTTGTTGGAGATCGGACCCCGAGCAGTAGGTTGATCGACCGGGGGCTGCTGACCTGGCAGAGTTTCACGATCTGCTCGCTCCGTGTTCAAGAATTCTCTACACATGGTTCCGATAATGGAACGTAAATCTGCCACTGTCGTATGAATAGGCATATCATTCGGTGGGTCGAGCGGCGGCACCTCAGATTGGTGGGCCGCTCGGGATTTGTTACTTGGTTCATTGTTTACGGAGCGCTGCGCTCCAATAGCCTGTGAAGGCTCACCTCGATTGTACGTGTACCTCCTAGTAGTAGGCATATTTCGATCTAACACCCAAGTAGGCCCCTCGGTGGGCGCCAATTGATTATACCGTTTTTCGTTCGAGTTCAATAAGGAAAGTAGAGTATAACAATATATGAATCGAGCGTGTGAAAACTGTATATTAGTATCGGTGTTCGAATACAAATTACAAAGCGGGTCTACCCGAGCATTACGGGATGCCGTACTGCTAGAAAGACTTAAATACAATGAGAACACAAGCTAATTTCTAGTCCGAACGATAGGTCCGAGCAGAAGGAATATCTTGGAAGTTGTGCCCCCCTGATGTCATAAATGCGCCGCGTATTTATAGGAACAGTAATGAACTAGCTGGACCGTCTGTAGGAGAACGCTTCTCGGCCAGCTGTATAAAGCTGTGGGTCGGCCCCACAGTAATCCCGAGGAGAAGAGTAGGTCGGAGAGTAGAATCCCATACCACCGTTCTGGCTTGATCGGAAAACCATGTTTTTCTGGTCGGAGAGTACCATCTTGGTCGGGATCGAGGTCGACCTCGAGCAGAAGGTATTTCCTAAAGTGGCATATGCGAAATACCCCTCATCAGAGAAAAAGGAGAAGAGTCCTCCTAAGGCTAAAAAGGGTAAAAAGCCTGAAAATGAAAAACAGACTGGTAAAACCAAACAGCAGAGTAGTCCAAAGAAGTCTGCTTATAAGAGTAAAACCAATCAGACTAGTAAAGCTAAGTCGTCTGTTAAAGAGCAAGTAAAGAGCAGACCTAAGAAGCAAAGAAATTATAATAATAATGCTTGGTATGGAAATGAGTCTTACTATGTGCAACCTGCTTACTCACCTTTTAATGCTGCACCTCATTATCCACCTTATTATGCTACATATCTTGCTCATCAACCAATGCATGCGTACCCTGCTTATCATGCATCTTATCCTGCTTATGAGCCTTATCCTCATCATAATGATTATCAACATAACATGCCTGCTGATTATGATGAAAACAAAGTTGCTCATGCTCCTGCTAAAACTCTAAAGCCTAAGAAGCCTAAGACTTCAACATCTTGGGTTGTCAAAGGTGATACTAATCCACCAGGACCCTCTCAATAAAGGGTACCTAAAATATTTTTATTTTGTTTTGTAGGTTAGGATTAGGAGTAGGAGTAAAGTAGTGAAGAAATGGTACTTGGACAGTGGATGTTCAAGGCACATGTGTGGAGACATACATGAACTGGCAGATGCTGTTGCTGTGAATGGTCCAAGAGTTACTTTTGGAGACAGCAAAGAAGGCAAGGTTGTTGCTGTTGGAAAGCTTATCAAAGGAAACATAGAGATAACTGACGTCTCATATGTTAATGGCCTGAAGTACAATCTGCTGAGCATAAGTCAATTTTGTGACAAGGGATTTTCCGTAGTGTTTTCATCAGATAAGTGCTATGTTGAACAAATTGGAACAAAGAAGGTTATTTTATCTGGAAGAAGATAAGGAAATATCTATATAGTCGACTGGAATTCTGTGGTCAAGAATTCTAATGTTTGTTTGGTGGCTTCTACACCAAGTGAAATCAGTTGGCTCTGGCACAAAAGAATGAATCATTTGAATTTCAAGACCATAAACAGATTGATAAAGAATGATCTGGTAGAAGGAATTCCAAAGACAGTCATGAGCAAAGACAAGCTTTGTGACGCATGTCAGAAGGGTAAACAAGTGAAGTCCACTTTCAAAAGCAAGAAGCACCAATCTTCAACCAGAATTTTGGAGCTGTTACATATGGATTTGTTTGGCCCTATTGATCCAATCAGCAATGGTGGAAAGAAATACTGCCTAGCTGTTTTGGATGACTTTTCAAGATTTACTTGGGTGATTTTCATGAAGAAGAAAAGTGAAACCAAAGAACATCTTACTAATCTGATGGAGCTGATCCAGAATGAAAAGAGTCAAAGAATATTGAAGATCAGATCAGATAGAGGGACTGAATTTACAAACTCTACTGTTGAAGAGTATTGTAACTCCAGAGGAATCAGTCATGAGTACTCTGTTGCCAGAACCCCTCAACAAAATGGAGTTGCTGAAAGGAGAAACAGAACTCTAAAAGAAGCTACCAGGACAATGATAGCTGAAGCAAAGCTGCCCCAAAGATTCTGGGAAGAAGCTACAAATACAGCATGTTATACACAGAACAGATGTATGATCAACAAAAGTCAAAACAAGACACCTTATGAGCTATGGAACAACAGAAAGCCTAATTTACATTATCTTAGGATTTTTGGTTGTAAATGTTATGTTTTGAATAATGGGAAAAATCACCTTACTGCATTTGCAGAAAAGGCTGATGAAGCTGTTTTTGTAGGTTACTCTACTGTTAGTAAAGCTTATAGAGTGTTTAACAAAAGAACTTTACCTGTAGAAGAATCTATTCATGTAGTATTTGATGAACCAAGCCAATCTTCTGAAAAGAATCATAGTGCAATCCCAGAGATATCTGCTGAAGTTCAGAAATTGAGTATGGAAAGAAAGGAAGAATATGTACCCATCATACTACCTGATTTAACTCAAGCTGTTAACTCAAGTGCTGTTCAAAATCAGTCTGCTGATTGTCTAACAGAGGAGTTGCAAACAGCTGACAGACCAGAGACTGTTCAACAGACCACAACTGTTCAACAGACTACTACTGAGACTCCAACAGTAGTGTTGCAAGATCAATCAAGAGGACAACATCCAGATTTGCAACCTGATCTCAGATGGCTCAGAGATCACCCACCTGAGTTAGTGATTGGTGATCCTTTGGATAGAGTGAGAACTAGAAGGTCAACTGCAAATGAAACAATGTTTGTAAGCTTGGCCCTGCTGATGACAGGATTGATAGAGCAGTCAAGATTGCTCTTTATACAACATTGGAAAAGTGGGTTGAAAGATCAAGGTTTGAACCAGGTACATCAAGTACTATGCCCAAGTTGCCAAGTTTACAACAAATTTGCTATGGCTCAGAGATCAGTACTTATCAAGAGAAGCTGAGTATTAAACAGACTACTTCACCATTCGTCCCAGCTGACTTGATTCATCAGAGGACTGTTGTGTCTACTGATGGTACTGAAGTAATACATATATCTGATGAGCCAGAAGATGAAGAACCAAGGAAGGACAAGCAAGCTGTGGAAATTAATCTTGATACATCCCTAACACTGCCTGCTGCTGTCAAAGAGGAAATTCCTTTAGCTTTGGAATGGAAAGCTAAAGAAAGTCCTGTTCTTCATGAAGCAATCGTTCAACAGGAAGAAGAACCTGCTGAACTTCCACAAGAAGATGAACCTGCTGAATCATCACACCCTGCTCCTACTGCTGATTTGCATTCCTCACTGATGGAGTCCGTCCAACTGCTGATTGAAACTTCCATGAAGGAGATGGAGTCAAGGAATCAGCTGATGATTAAACAAATGCAGGAAGAGACTGCAAAAATGGTCAAGGATGCCATTGAAGATTTTCCTCTACCACCAGATAACTCCTTAATGCTGACTCAGAGCATATTGAATATGAGCAGAAGTATTGAAGAAGTGAAGGCTGATGTAAGTCACCTCCACACTGCTCTTCAAAGAAATGAAGCTGATATTGCTGGAGTTGTTAGAGTCATGAAACAGGTTGGCGAAGCAGAGATGGAGAAGGATGTTGCATTGATGCAAGAGTTTACTGCTGCTGCTAACAAAGTTCAAAATGAAATATCAACACTTCAGTTGAATGTTGATTGCCTGAATGACCAAGCTGGTGAGTTAAAAACAAATCAACTTCGCATGGAAGCTGCTCAACTTCGCATGGAAACTACTCTAAATCATCACTGTGCTGAACAACAAGTATTGGATAAAAACATCAAGAAGCTTTGTGCTGCTGTCAACATAACTCCTGATCAACTCAACCCTGCTGCTGATGACAAAAAGGGGGAAGAGGAATCAGCTAAGTTAGCTGCTGATGCTGCTGCAACTATTCAAGTACGAGACCAACGGGCTGCTGCTGGAAAGCTAACTGAAGAAGAAGTACTTGAAAAGGAATCTGAAGATGGAGCTGATGATAAAGTGGAGCCCAAGGATGTAGCTAAAACTGACAAGGAGTTAGCTGCCTCTAAGTACTCTGCTGAAGAACAGCTTAATCCAGATGTCAAGTATAAAAGGATTGAGGACATCAAAGCGAGATTTGAAGCTGAAGAAAGAAAAGAAAAATTAAAAGGCCTTGTTGATGTTTTCTCATCTGGTGAAGATGAAGAAAGTAGTGAAGAAGTTGAAGGAGAGGAAGATGAAGAAGAAGATGAAGAAGCTGAGGACTAGACTAGATTACTAGACTAGGCCACCTATTGAAAATTTGTAACTAACTTTCTTTACTTGTAACTTTTCACATAAGTTCTTCTTTTGCTTGTAACTTGTACTGTAATTTTCAAATCAAATCTATAAAAAGTTCAAGCTTCCAACATATTATTTCTATCTCAGAAATTTTTGAGGACTCAACTTTAGTTTAGGTACAGGTACTTAGCTGAAGTTTTGTCATCATCAAAAAGGGGGAAATTGTTGGATGAAGATGAAGACTTTGAAGTGAAGGGAGGTTTTGATGATTTCCAAAGTCATCAGCTAAGTGGAAGCTTAGTACAAACCTTAGAAGATATTTGACCAAGGAAGAAGTATTTCAGACGAGTCAAATATGGTCCAGAAGACTACTGATCTGTTGCTGAAGAAGTAATCAGACTGGTGGACTATCAGCCGACTCAAATCAGATTAGTTCAAGTTTGGGATCAGCCGAGTATACATCAGACGAGTGACTTCGATCAGCAGAGTGGAAGTGGATCAGAAGTTATTGCAACGGTAATAAATGCACTTGGAGTAATAAATGCTGAAGAGGAAGGGTATTTATGACAAATGATTGAAGAGAAACCTCGTATCAGCTTGGTGCATTTAATGCGCATTTAATGCGAAGTGACAGAAAGTACAGCAGAGTGTACAGTGTTCAGTCGCAGCAGCCGTTTCTGCAAAAAGGACCAGTACTCGAGGTTTTGACAGCTGCCGATCTCTCAACGGGCAGATTTTCAAATCTCAAGTATAAATAGCTTAGTTCATGAGTTGAAGAAGGATATACAACACACTTTGAGAGCAAAAATCTGAAGCAGAATTCTTCTAAGTCTCAAACTCAAGAACAGAGCACTCATCAGCCGAGTCATTTGTTGACGAAGCAGAAAAGAGAGAAAACAGAATATACACATAAATCTGAGTGATTTGTTTGAATCGTGTTGTGAGGAGCTGTTATCCATCTTTGTGAGTGATAAAGCTTCGTAGAATAGGAGTTTCTTTGTGATTTCCTATTGTGAACTTACGGCCATATCATTTGTTGTTTGGCGTAAGCAGTGTATACTGTAATCTGTGTGATATAGTATAACCCAAGATCTAAGTGACTTGGAAGAGTGGACTAAAGGATTTCTATCCATATAACCACTATAAAAATCCTTTGTGTTTTAACTTGCATTATTTTCTGCATATTTGAAAGAACAGTTTTACAACACTTAAAAGGTTAACTGTTGGAAAAGTTTTAAAGGAGTTTGTTAAAACTGGGGAAAAAACTATTTCAAAGTTAAAGAAAACTACTTGTGAAAAACACTTGATAAATCCGCTGCAAGTTAGTTTATTTTGAAACTCTGATTTTGATAAAATCAGCTGAGTGAAATCAGAAGAGTGGTCAACTCTGCTGTTCAAAGCTTTGTGCAAGATCAGCATAGTCTGCTTACGATTCTTGATCAGCTTAGTCTGCTGACAGAAAAGTTAGAGAATTTTAAAAAAAGGGCAATTTTTAAAGAGGTCTATTCACCCCCCCCTCTAGACCTCATCTGACCACTTGGGACCAACAAGTGGTATCAGAGCAGGTGGTTCATTTGAATCATTTGCCTGATCAACGAGCTTGATCCTTAAGTGTTTTTCAAAGGTTTTCAAAATGTTGGTCCCAAGTGGTCAGATGAGGTCTAGAGGGGGGGGGGGGGGGGGAATAGACCTCTTTAAAAATTACTCTTTTTAAAATTCTCTAACTTTTCTGTCAGCAGACTAAGCTGATCTTGCACAAAGCTTTGAACAGCAGAGTTGACCACTCTTCTGATTTCACTCAGCTGATTTTATCAAAATCAGAGTTTTCAAAATAAACTATCTTGCAGCGGATTTATCAAGTGTTTTTCACAAGTAGTTTTCTTAACTTAGAAATAGTTTTGTCCCCAGTTTTATCAAACTCCTTTAAAACTTTTTCACAGTTAACCTTTTAGTGTTTTAAGTATGCTCTTTTAAATATGCAGAAAATAATGCAAGTTAAAAACACAAAGGATTTTTATAGTGGTTATATGGATAGAAATCCTTTAGTCCACTCTTCCAAGTCACTTAGATCTTGGGTTATACTAAATCACACAGATTACAGTATACAATGCTTACGCCAAACAACAAATGAAATGGCCGTAAGTTCACAATAGGAAATCACAAAGAAACTCCTATCCTCTGAAATAATATCGCTCACTAAGATTGATATCTACTCCTCACAACACAATCCTAACAAAATCACTCAGATTTTTAAGTATATTCTGTTTTCTCTCTTTTCTGCTTCGTCAACAGATGACTAGGCTGATGAGTGCTTTGTTCTTGAGTTTGAGACTTAGAAGAATTTTGCTTCAGATTTTTGCTCTCAAGGTGTGTTGTCTCTGTGTTGTTCTTCTTCTTCAACTCACGAACTAAGCTATTTATACTAAGGATTTGAAAATCTGCCCGTTGAGAGATCGCCAGTTGTCAAATCCTTGAGTACTGGTCCTTTTCTGCAGAACGGCTGTTGCGACTAAACACTGTACACTCTGCTGTACTTTCTGTCGCTTCGCATTAAATGCGCATTAAATGCACCAAGCTGATACGAGGTTTCTCTTCAATCATTTGTCATAAATACCCTTCCTCTTCAGCATTTATTACTTCTAGTGCATTTATTACCGTTGCACAACTTCTGATCCACTTCCACTCTGCTGATCGAAGTCACTCGTCTGATGCGTACTCGGCTGATCCCAAATTGAACTAATCTGATTTGAGTCGGCTGATAGTCCACCAGTCTGATTCCTTCTTCAGCAACAGATCAGTAATCTTCTGGACCATATTTGACTAGTCTGATGAACTTCTTCCTTAGTCAAATATCTTCTAAGGTTTGTACTAAGCTTCCACTTAGCTGATGACTTTGGAAATCATCAAAACCTCCCTTCACTTCAAAGTCTTCATCTTCATCCAACAATTTCCCCCTTTTTGATGATGACAAAACTTCAGCTAAGTACCTGTACCTAAACTAAAGTTGAGTCCTCAAAAATTTCTGAGATAGAAATAATATGTTGGAAGCTTGAACTTTTTATAAATTTGATCTTTAAAGATTACAGTACAAGTTACAAGCAAAAATTTGACTTAAGTGAAAAATTACAACTGAAGTAAGCTGTTACAAAAATTTCAACAGATGACCTAGTCTAGTAAACTAGTCTAGTCCTCAGCTTCTTCATCTTCTTCTTCATCTTCCTCTCCTTCAACTTCTTCACTACTTTCTTCATCTTCACCAGATGAGAAAACATCAGCAAGGCCTTTTAATTTTTCTCTTCTTTCATCAGCCTCAAATCTTGCTCTGATGTCCTCAATTCTCTTATACTTAACATATGGATTAAGCTGTTCTTCAGCAGAGTACTTAGAGGCAGCTAACTCCTTGTCAGTCTTAGCTACATCCTTGGGCTCTACTTTATCATCAGCTCCATCTTCAGCTTCCTCTTCAAGTACTTCATCTTCTTTTGGCTTTCCAGCAGCAGCCCGTTGGTCTCGTACTTGAATAGTTGCAGCAACATCAACAGTTAACTTAGCTGATTCCTCTTCCCCCTTTTTGTCAGCATCAGCAGGGTTGAGTTGATCAGGAGTTATGTTGACAGCAGCACAAAGCTTCTTGATGTTTGCATCCATAATCCATTGTTCAGCACAATGATGAGTTAGAGTAGTTTCCATGCGAAGTTGATTCTCTTCCAAGCGAAGTTGATTAGCCTTTAATTCACCAGATTGGTCATTCAGACAGTCAACATTCAACTGAAGTGTTGACAGTTCAGTTTGGGCTTTGTCAGTGACGTTTGTAATCTCTTGCATTAAAGCAATGTTCTTTTCAGTTTCTGCTTCACCAACTTGTGTCATAACCCTAACAACCTTTGCAATGTCAGTTTCATTCCTTTGAAGAGCAGTGTGGAGGTGACCTACATCAGCCTTCACATCTTCAATACTTCTGCTCATATTCAATATGCTCTGAGTTAGCATTAAGGAGTTATCTGGTGGTAGAGGAAAATCTTCAATGGCATCCTTGACCATTTTTGCAGTCTCTTCCTGCATTTGCTTAATCATCAGCTGATTTCTTGTCTCCATCTCCTTCATAGTAGTCTCAATCAGCATCTGGATGGATTCCATCAGTGAGGAATGCAAATCAGCAGTAGGAGCAGGATGTGATGATTCAGCAGGATCCTCTTCTTGTGGAAGTTCAGCAGGTTCTTCTTCCTGTTGAACAGTTGCTTCATGAAGAACAGGACTTTCTTCAGCTTTCCACTCCAAAGCTAAAGGAATTTCTTCTTTGACAGCAGCAGGCAGTGTCACAGATGTATCAAGATTGATTTCCACAGCTTGCTTGTCCTTCCTTGGTTCTTCATCTTCAGGCTCATCAGATATGTGGATTACCTCAACACCATCAGTAGACACAACCGTCTTCTGATGAATCAAGTCAGCAGGAACAAAGGGTGATACAGTCTGTTTGGCACTCCGCTATTCTTGATAAGTGCTGATATCTGAGCCATAGCAAATTTGCTGTAGACTTGGTAACTTGGGCATTGTACTTGATGTACCTGGTTCAAATCTTGATCTTTCAGCCCACTTTTCCAGTGTTGTGTAAACAGCAATCTTGACTGCTCTATTAATCCTGTCATCAGCAGGACCAAGCCTTTTAGGAATTGAATCCTTGATAGCAGTCGCTTCTTGACTTACCATGACTCTAGCATAGTCATGTAGTCTATCTCTTACAAAATCTGAGTCCAGTGCCTTGGCAACAGAAGTTGTTTGCAGCCAGTTTAAAACCCATCTTCCTTCAATGGCAAACTTCTTTCAGGCTTGAATCTCCTCCTCAGATTTATTCAATCTATACTCTCTCCATCTGTTGTATCTTATCTTTTCTGGGAGAAAAGTAGTCCTTGATTGAAACAGCTGGTTTAGCCTTTCCAGCTCAGCTTCAAACTTTTTGAAAGCAGCAGAGTCACTTTGAACAATCTCTATTGCTCTTCTCACTTCCTTCTTTTTCTTCTTGATTGGTTCAGCCTTTGGTAGCACAAAATCACCTTCCTTAGGCTTCTTCTTCTCCCCAATCACAATGCCTCCAGACCTCCTTGGTCCATAAGCATCCTTCTTGCTCTCTTCTATGGCCTTTGCCAATTCGGCTTCTTCCTTGGCAGCCAGTTCAGCTTCTGTCAGGTTCTTGACATCAGCTTCTTTCTTGCTTGCTTCAAGAGCTCTCTTTAGTTCAGCTTCATCACGCTTTCTCTGTTCAGCTTCCTCGCGCTTCTTCCTGTGATAAGCTGGTACTTTTGCTTTGCCAGTTCTCTTCTTTCTAGCATTTCTTGATTCAACAACTGGTGCCGCAACTGTTGTTTCTGGTAATGCAATTGCTACAGGTGCAGCAGCAATTGGTTCGAGGATCTGCACTTCAGGATCCTCTTGAGGTTTAGCAACCTCAGCTGTTGGTGTAGGAATCTGTTTCACTTGATCAGCTGACTTCTTCTCAGCAGACTCCTTCACTGATTCAACAGGCCTCTCAGCAGATGGAGGACTTTTTCTAACCAAATCAGAAAGCTCAGTAGGTTCTTCAATGAATGTCATCCTCTTTCTGATGATCTTCTTTGTATGGAGAACAGGAGCAGTAGATATGGCAGTATCTTTCAAAGCACTCCTTGTTCTTTTAGCCACATTTTCAGCAGGTAGCTCAGCTGAAATTGTCTTGTCAGAGGATGTCCCAGCAGACATCTCGTTGATTTCCTTGACTGTTTCATCAACAATCAAATCAGCAACATCCTTTCTTTTAGAAACAACTGTTCTGGCTTTGCTGTTTGAACAGTCGACTTGCTTTTCTTGCCTTTATCAGCAGGCTTTTCTGGCTCAGAAGCCTTTCTTTTCTTTTGCTTCATCTCTGGCACAACAGCAGGCTCCTTTGATCTCCCAGTTTTCACTGGTTCATAAATCTTCAATTCTTTAGCCTTGTGAACATCCTTGCCATTTGTAACCTCACATCCCAAATTTACCAGCAGATGACTCAGGAATATTCTGTGCAGAGTGTGACCACGCACTTTGTGATCAGCCAGTATGTACCAAATGTAGTTTGCCCAGTTCACCTTCAAGCCATAGAAAATGGCAATCATTGTGTGCAGACGCTTCATTGGTACGCTGTCCAGTGAGAATGTGCAATTCTCCAAAACTTTGGCAACCAAGTCTGCCATACGTTGAAACTCGTCTTTCAGTTGATTTTTCTTTATGCTCCCAGTCAGCATTTCATCCTTCTTTGAATCCAGATTCCAGAAATCTGCTTCAAATGGAGTAGCAAGGGTTACTATGTCAGTCGAGCCTTCAAGAGATAGTCCATATCTCTCACTCAGCAATTTGGGGGTTATGCAGATAACCTTATCCCCAATCTTGGCAGTGATCTCCAATTTCTCAAAATTGACATCCTTCTTGGAACCATAAAATTCCATCACTTGCTCTTTGAAGATCATATCTTCATGGGCCTCCATGAAGTTTACCAGTGAGGCTGCCTTAAATTTCTCCAGGATTTCCTTCATTAATGGTGTGCCAGTCGTATGGTACGTCAGGTAGTTCAAGAACATACCTTCAGCAGCAGCTTCCTTTGCATTTACCTTAGAACCCATTTTCCTGAAAGAGATTGAAGAAAAACAAGAGTAGATTTGCAGTTGAATGGATGCAAAAATGCTCTGAATGCTTTTGAAATATTTAGGGTGCGTAAAAGACTAGTAAGCTGATCAGATCTGGATTTATAATTGTTAGTACCACTTGTTGGTTTTCGTGAAAAGTGGAAACCGTTAGATCAGTTACTGGAAAAGCAGATCGTGTGATCGTGATACGCGGATTTCAAAATAGCATTAAATATGTCAGACAGGCGGGAAGTTGAAACGCCACTTGTCTGTTACTTATAAAAGCGTGCTTTTGATAAAACGTTTTTAATACAACACTTTAAATATAAGCTGACATAAATAGAAACAGATGAGTAGAGTACTTATCTGATTTATGACTTGTCTGATACAATATATCACTAGTGAAAGCCAATATCTAGTGATCTTCCTTTGCTGTTTGTCAATCCAGCAAGATAATTAATCTTCAAATCTTCAAGAATTAAGAACAAATCTTCTGATTAAAACAACTTCAACTAACTGTCATTGAAGATTTCATCTTTAAAACAAGGGTACCGCTAGTCTTACACGTTCCCCCTGAGTTCAAGAATTCATCAGTCAACTAGTCTGTTGAGTGTCAGTCTTCTTGAAATACAGTACTTGTTTATATCAGATTAGTCAGCTGTTGAACCCAGTCTTCTGATAGGTTCCCCCTCAGCTTATGAATCCAATTTTAACAAGCCTAGTTCCACTCTTA
The DNA here is from genome assembly GCA_034814905.1 of Penstemon davidsonii. Lineage (NCBI taxonomy): Eukaryota > Viridiplantae > Streptophyta > Magnoliopsida > Lamiales > Plantaginaceae > Penstemon > Penstemon davidsonii. The sequence goes on along the minus strand of JAYDYQ010002685.1, from coordinate 9,874,674 downwards.
GAGTAGAAAATCTTGCATCACTCAATGGTTTGGTGAAAATGTCAGCGATCTGATTTTCTGTTTGAACATATTCAATAATAACATTTCCTTTTTCAACATGGTCTCTGATGAAGTGATGTTTGATCTCAATATGCTTAGTCCTGGAATGACTAGTAGTATTCTGAGTAAGTGAGATTGCACTTGTATTATCACAGTAGATAGGGATTCCACTGATCTTCAAATTATAATCTTCTAGTTGATGCTTCAACCAGAGTATTTGTGCACAACATGCTCCAGCAGCAATGTATTCAGCTTCAGCAGTAGATATGGATACTGAAGTCTGTTTCTTACTCATCCATGAGATCAGACGACTGCCTAAAAATTGACAAGTACCTGTAGTACTCTTCCTATCAATCTTGCAGCCAGCAAGGTCAGAATCTGAATATCCAACAAGTTCAAATCCTGATTCCCTTGGGTACCATAATCCCAATTCTTGTGTGCCTTTAAGATACTTTAATATCCTTTGAGCAGCTAAGAGATGAGATTCCTTAGGATTTGATTGAAATCTCGCACAAACCCCAACAGAATACATAATATCAGGTCTGCTAGCTGTTAAGTATAACAGTGACCCAATTATGCCTCTGTATTTGGTGATGTCAACTGATTTGCCATCTTCATCCTTGTCCAGACGAAATCCAGTGGACATAGGAACATTAACAGATGAGCTAGTTTCCATACCAAATTTCTTAAACAGATCTTTTGTGTACTTTGCATGACTTATGAAGATACCATCAGGTAGCTGTTTGACTTGTAATCCAAGAAAGTAATTTAATTCTCCCATCATGCTCATTTCAAACTTGTTCTGCATCAGCTTAGAGAATTTTTCACACATCTGTTTGTTAGTTGAACCAAAAATAATATCGTCCACATATATTTGTACTAACAATATATGTTCTTCCCATTCAATAGTGAACAAGGTCTTGTCTACTTTACCTTTACGAAATCCTTTAACTAAAAGAAAATCAGATAGAGTATCATACCATGCTCTTGGAGCCTGTTTCAGTCCATAAAGAGCTTTCTTCAGACGATATACCTTGTCTCCCTGTTTATAAACTTCAAAACCTGGGGGTTGTTCAACGTACACTTCTTCTTGCAATTCTCCATTGAGAAAAGCAGACTTCACATCCATCTGATATACTGTGAAGTTCTTGTGAGCAGCATAGGCTAAGAACAATCTGATTGCTTCAAGCCTAGCAACTGGTGCGAATGTCTCATCAAAATCAATGCCTTCTTCTTGGCAGTAACCTTTGGCCACTAGTCTTGCTTTGTTTCTGGTAACAATACCATCTTCATTCATCTTATTTCTGAAAACCCACTTAGTGCCAATTACTCTTTGATGAGTAGGTCTAGGTACCAAGTACCAAACCTCATTCCTTTCAAATTGATTCAACTCTTCTTGCATAGCTTCAATCCAGTGAGAATCACCAAGAGCTTCATCAATTAATTTAGGCTCAATTTGTGAAAGAAAACTTACAAACATTGTTTCATTTGCACTTGACCTTCTTGTTCTAACTCTGTCAAGGGGATCACCAATCACTAGTTCAGGTGGGTGATCTCTTAGCCATCTGAGATCAGGTTGCAAATCTGGATGTTGTCCTCTTGATTGATCATGTAACACTACTGTTGGAGTCTCAGTAGTAGTCTGTTGAACAGTTGTAGTCTGTTGAACAGTCTCTGGTCTGTCAGCTGTTCGCAACTCTTCTGTTAGACAATCAGCAGACTGATTTGGAACAGCACTTGAGTTAACAGCTTGAGATAAATTAGGTAGTATGATGGGTACATATTCTTCCTTTCTTTCCATACTCAATTTCTGAAAGTCAGCAGATACCTCTGGAATTGCACTTTGATTCTTTTCAGAAGATTGACTTGGTTCATCAAATACTACATGAATAGATTCTTCTACAAGTAAAGTTCTTTTGTTAAACACTCTATACGCTTTACTAACAGTAGAGTAACCTACAAAAACAGCTTCATCAGCCTTTTCTGCAAATGCAGTAAGGTGATTTTTCCCATTGTTCAAAACATAACATTTACAACCAAAAATCCTAAGATAATGTAAATTAGGCTTTCTGTTGTTCCATAGCTCATAAGGTGTCTTGTTTTGACTTTTGTTGATCATACACCTATTCTGTGTATAACATGCTGTATTTGTAGCTTCTGCCCAGAATCTTTGGGGCAGCTTTGCTTCAGCTATCATTGTCCTGGTAGCTTCCTTTAGAGTTCTGTTTCTCCTTTCAGCAACTCCATTTTGTTGAGGGGTTCTGGCAGCAGAGTACTCATGACTGATTCATCTGGAATTACAATACTCTTCAACAGTAGAGTTTGTAAACTCAGTCCCTCTATCTGATCTGATCTTCAATATTCTTTGACTTTTCTCATTCTGGATCAGTTCCATCAGATTAGTAAGATGTTCCTTGGTTTCACTTTTCTTCTTCATGAAAATCACCAAAGTAAATCTTGAAAAATCATCCACAACAGCTAGGCAGTATTTCTTTCCACCGTTGCTGATTGGATCAATAGGGCCAAACAAATCCATGTGAAGTAGCTCCAAAATTCTGGTTGAAGATTGGTGCTTCTTGCTTTTGAAAGATGATTTCACTTGTTTACCCTTCTGACAGGCATCACAGAGCTTGTCTTTGCTCATGACTGTCTTTGGAATTCCTTCTACCAGATCATTCTTTATCAATCTGTTGATGGTCTTGAAATTCAAATGATTCATTCTTTTGTGCCAAAGCCAACTGATTTCACTTGGTGTAGAAGCCACTAAGCAAACATTAGAATTCTTGTCCACAGAATTCCAGTCGACTACATAGATGTTTCCCTGTCTTCTTCCAGATAAAATAACCTTCTTTGTTCCAACTTGTTCAACATAGCACTTATCTGATGAAAACACCACGGAAAATCCTTTGTCACAAAATTGACTTATGCTCAGCAGATTGTACTTCAGGCCACTAACATATGAGACGTCAGATATCTCTATGTTTCCTTTGATAAGCTTTCCAACAGCTACAACCTTGCCTTCTTTGCTGTCTCCAAAAGTAACTCTTGGACCATTCACAGCAACAGCATCTGCCAGTTCATGTATGTCTCCACACATGTGCCTTGAACATCCACTGTCCAAGTACCATTTCTTCACTACTTTACTCCTACTCCTAATCCTAACCTACAAAACAAAATAAAAATGTTTTAGGTACCCTTTATTGAGAGGGTCCTGGTGGATTAGTGTCACCTTTGACAACCCAAGATGTTGAAGTCTTAGGCTTCTTAGGCTTTACAGTTTTAGCAGGAGCATGAGCAACTTCATTTTCATCATAATCAGCATGCATATTATATTGATAATCATTATGATGAGGATAAGGCTCATAAGCAGGATATGATGCATGATAAGCAGGGTAAGCATGCATTGGTTGGTGAGCAGGATATGCAGCATAGTGAGGTGGATAATGAGGTGCAGCATAATAAGGCGAATAAGCAGGTTGCACATAATAAGACTCATTTCCATACCAAGCATTTTTGTTAAAAATTCTTTGCTTCTTAGGTCTGGGGTGGGGGGGGGGGGGGGTGGGGGGGGGGGGGGGTGGGGGGGGGGGGGGGTGGGGGGGGGGGGGGGTGGGGGGGGGGGGGGGTGGGGGGGGGGGGGGGTGGGGGGGGGGGGGGGTGGGGGGGGGGGGGGGTGGGGGGGGGGGGGGGTGGGGGGGGGGGGGGGTGGGGGGGGGGGGGGGTGGGGGGGGGGGGGGGTGGGGGGGGGGGGGGGTGGGGGGGGGGGGGGGTGGGGGGGGGGGGGGGTGGGGGGGGGGGGGGGTGGGGGGGGGGGGGGGTGGGGGGGGGGGGGGGTGGGGGGGGGGGGGGGTGGGGGGGGGGGGGGGTGGGGGGGGGGGGGGGTGGGGGGGGGGGGGGGTGGGGGGGGGGGGGGGTGGGGGGGGGGGGGGGGGGGGGGGGGGGGGGGGGGGGGGGGATGGGGGAGGGGGGGGGGGGGGGGGGGGGGGGGGGGGGGGGGGGGGGGGGGGGGGGGGGGGGGGGGGGGAGGGGGGGGGGGGGGGGCTCAAACTCAGATCTCGGCCCATCTCCACAATCCCTAAACACCCAAACTTATATCAAATATAAACAATATATCTTCATTTCTACAAGTCATTGATTATGAATATGTGATTGGTTTAGTGCAAGCTATTAATCATCTCAAAGTAACAAACCTAAGTTCGAATTGTTGTTGAGAAAAGTTTTCATATAATATATTTGACGCACTTTTAAAGACTTGAGAAACCAAAATAAAAAAATAATAATAAATCTCGATCTAATATAAACCACCTAACTTTCCTCCAAAATTCAAAATCCAATCTCAATTCAAATGATATCTCAAATATTCAAAACCCATTAAACCAAAATCCAAGCCCAACACAAATTGTATTTTGAGGCTTCCGATGAACCATCCAATCCAATTTTTTGAAATCAAAACTAAACGAAACCAGAACCAAACCAATCCATATGAACAAAAATTCCCACTATTTAAGTGATCTCGATCCTGAACGCCTACATAAGTAATACTCTCTCTTAACTGGCAAATACCACATATGATGAGATTGAAAAAGTTTCATCCTTCAAAAAGCTTAATATTAAACTCAAAGATCTGCAAGAGCTAATAGCAAGCTAGCTAAAGGCATGATTAAGTAAACAACTTAAAAGAGAACTGTTTTATTAAAATATAAAATATCTATGATTTGCCCATATCAGTTTCCCTCTTATTAGTAGACAACATATTGTCAAAAAATTCACTCTATGGAAGAGCTTTTCAATGATTCATGAAAGGGTCAAGATACCAACTCATAGTATGGCACATCTGTCCAATCCAAAAGCTCTAAAAAATCTTCTGCCACTAGGCCACAATCTGGACCATAAGCTCGAGGGTGGAGGAGCAGTGGCCTCGAGAAGTCTCTCCTTTTCAGTGTCTAAACCTTCCCGATCATCTTCATTGGTGGTCTCACCAGGAACATTTTCTCCCAGATCATTATCACCAGCCTCTGCAATCTCTCCAGGTTTCTTGTCAAACAATCCCTTAAATTGTTCGCGAGCCCTTCTGTGGATTTCCTGATTGACACAACAAGCATTTCGTGAAACTCAATAATTTTGAACGATGTGGAAAAGTCGATGATCAAAGATGAAAAAGTATAAGAGAAATAATCTTTACTCTTCCTATCAAAACTAGAAGTTGCTTTTCAACTAACCTGCTCCTCCTTTTTGAGCTTAAGGAGAGCTGCCTTTGCAGTTGACTCCGATGATTTATCAGTGGTCATCATCTAGAAGATGTAGTTTGATTCAGAAGGGTGTAATTAAGTAACCAAGTATTTGAAAAAATAATTTTTTACCTTATTGAAATCAGCTCTAGCTTCTCCAAAATCTCCAGCTGTCATGTAGGCCATTCCACGACGGTAAAGGGCTTTGACATGAACAGGGTTGGTGTCCAAAACCTGTATAAAAGTAGAAATGCAGATGGAGGTTCGTTGTACTTTATATGTGAAACAACAAAATTCTGAATCCTGAGGATGAGGACCATCACCCATGAGCAAAGAACTAAAATAAAGTTTAAGATATTACCTTGTTACAAGCTTCAATTGACTTCCTGACTTCACCCATTTTAAGCAAGCAGGCAGCCACATTCAGGTGCAACATATTCTTCAGGCATTGAACAAAAAAGTAAAATACCACATGGAAACAAGATCTTTAGAATAAACATCAACTCCACATGTCTGGTGATCATATCTTTAGCGTATGTGCTGAATATGCTTAATCAGAATTCTTTGTAGACTTACTCTTGTATCCGAAAATTCCTTTCCCTCCTCATCATCTTGAGGATTCACATGATTAAACTCCCGAAGCACCTGCAGTGAAATTACCAAATTTAATTGCTTAACAAAGTTCAGTAAAAAATGCATCGAATCGACAGGGAGTTATGAAATGTTTTTTAGAATGATACTGGGGTTTGACGCAACTAGGATTCTCAGAAAATAAGACCTTACCGAAAGGAGAAAACAAATATTTTTAATGGTCTTAGACTTAGTACATTTAGAAGGAAGAAAGGCTGACAATGGGATTGAAATTCTTGATCAAAAGATCAAACCCACCAAATGAAAAAGAAGTGTTGAAACTTGAACACCCCCCTTTAGTATACAAGAAGTTGAAATATAAATTTTACAACAGCTGCTGCTCTAGAATGCACATAAGACATCAGTGTGATTAAGAGAAACAGAAATATACATGCTCATATTTTGCCTTGGCAAGTTCATATTTGCCTTCTTTAAATAGCCTGTTACCCTGAAAAAACAAAGACAACAAACAAAGTTCTGTCAGTATGACCAATCTCTAATAATTATTTTTTTGCTCAGGACTAAAAACTAAAAGCTTCAATTGAATGTTGAAATGTTCCATTTCATGTCTCAAAAGCACAAAATAAGAGACACGTGACAGCATGGCATCATCTGGTTAACGGAGGTACAAATGATTCATCCTAACATCAATGGATTCATACTCTAAAGCTTTATAGACTCTGCATGTGCAAATCTCCATATAGGTTCATCGCAAATTTCTGTACTACAAGAACTAAGCTCCAAAATTCTTATGTAGATCTTACAACTTGAGGTGAACCTACCAGCATGTCGGAGACTGTTAAGATCGATACAAACTAAATCTTTTCCAATTTTTGTACAAGTCTTAAAGACTCAAAAGAATTTCTGTAAATAGTCAAGTAATATATACCGTGCCTTTAATCTTCTCAACATCATCCATTATTTCTCTAAAGCTGAAACCAGTCCAGTCCTGCAGCAATGATTTCAATTACAAACAAGAACAAAATTGTGGGCAACAATTTCAGCCAAAAACACGAAATGAGAATGTATATTGAGACTAATACCAGGAAAACCCAATTTTAGCAGGCTCAGACCATAATTAATGTATTGAGTATAAATTGCAAGCTAATTAACCTAATGTAAAAATTTGGAATCTGAAGTGTGTCGTAAACTCACTTTTATTCACTATAAACCATCCAATCATTTTCGTGGTTTTTCCCACGAAAATTGGATCCTGATATGCTAGATTAGTATTCTTAAATGTAGACATAATTTAGCTAAGAATAGTTCAGAGATATAAGGAAGGAAACATGATGCCTTGTAACATTAGCCTTTATGCTTCAGTAATATTAATAATAATACTAAAAAAAAAGACCTACTCACACAATTCGAAGATGAGATAGTGGTTTGGCACAAGAGAGTTCCAGAAAAGATATGCAACAACAATTCGTTTAAAGGGTATATGGATCTATTATTTAGCCCTCAACTCTAAAATAGTCTTAATATTTAACTTTTTTGTATGAAATCTGGATGCAGGCTTTTTTCAACAAGACAAGTTGGTGTGTAATAATTCACTACATATGATTAGGCTTGTCCACATCAAAGGTTTGAGCTATGTACAATTTTCAAGCATTTAAGTCATTATGAAGTGCTTACAGCTTTATTTTCTACAATTCGATGTTGCCTGTTCATACAGCACAGAAGATTCAACTCACTATCCTTTTAGATAGCAATCTTCCAGTTCAATGGTTTCTCAAAGAGGATTTTGTCAACCTATTGTACTTCTCTCTTATCTGATTCCCAAGGTCATTATAATTGATGCTTGTCGGCACATGTAAAGCTATAAATTGGAATCTTATTATCTGAAATCCATGTACATTCTCCCCCCCCCCCCCCCCCCCCACCTGACCTGATAGAAAAAATTCACCTGGATAAGTTCCCTCAAGTGTCTTTAATTATACTTACATTATGCGTATAGATACCTTTTTTGACTTTCCCACACATTATGCTTTTCATAAAATATTTAATAAAATCTCCAGTCTTATCAAGCACATGGATCTAAGGTAAGAATTTTTCGGGGGCCATTTTAAGTTTTCTTTATCATATTTGTAAATCTGCACACCTTTTGCTTCTCATAATCAAGAAGCTCAATCTCCCATTGGATGTAAGAACCCTGAGGAACTTCAGCTGGCCTGTCATATAAGTGAAGGACATAGGTCAATAAAATTCTTGTATGAAAAATGAAAATAAGATCATGAAGGCATCATGACAGCATGCCCATGTAATCATTTTGTGAGCTATATTTAGATGTGCAATATTAGTAAATGAGCATTGGTATGCCAAAGATTAACCTTGCAAACTTGTCATAAGCATAATCAGGGGGGCATGTAACAAGAGCTATCTCTCCAGGCAACATTAATCGAGTGCACATTTCAAAACCTTCTGGTACCTAGCAAGCATATCATAAATGATCCACATAAGCAACTAAAGAAAAAAGTGAAAACAATCAATCAAGGGTTTTGGACAGAGTATTTAGTCTCTTATATAAAGAGAGAATACTTCGAAAATTATTAAAGTAACAGCCTATACATGGAGGGGGAGAAACATGCCATATTTAAAGACTTTGATGATACAATTATAGGTCCTAAAAGTGGCTTACAAGCCCTTCTCCTGATCTGAACTCCAAAGGCTGACCGTTGTTATCGACTCTTGTATCATAGAAAACTGTATTTTCCTCATTGAGAAGCATCCCCTTGTAGTGGACATGTAGCAGACTGTCAAGAAGAGGGCAATCCATAGGAAATTCACCTAATTATTTCAAGACAAACATAAAGCACATACAATCAATATTTTCGTAAATTAAAGTGCAAATATTAGACTCAGACAGATGAAAACAACCAAAGGAATCACTGTAATTTACCAACAAAAGCAAGAAGAAGAATCGGAAAAGAAATTTATATGAAAGATCTGAACCAATGGGGGGAATTGATGACTAACTAACTCAAGTTTTACATGGACAGAAAAACTGGATTACAAAGGACAGCGTGCAGCCATCTTAATTTGATAACAAAGAAACAACAATTATATAAGAAAATATAACTACATGGTGGCATGGAAAGCATGATCCATTAAAACCGATCAAACTTGACACCAAGTGCTCACTTATCTGCCAACAACCAAGTTAAGACAAATCCAAGCAGATGATTAAAAAAAATTGGGTAACCCGTAAAAATAGTTGATTAATTAGGTATCTAAAATATAAATTCAGAAGATTTTTTGCAATACTCCAGGAATGTTTGTTTCATTTCTCCCGGAATGATTGGTCAACGTTCAAAATTTAGCTGAAATGTGAATACCTAGGAATATATTGGTAAAATATGAGCCTGTAAAGCAAGTTCTATTGTCAGTGGCCACTGGTGTGAGAAAAAAAAAATGTGATCTAAGATCAAACTAAATAAATAGCAAGCTTTTCAAGTCAACGAAACTCAAAATGATGCTGCGACTTTCCAATACAGCAAGGAGCTATCCAGGCAAACATATACAAGATCCAGAAAGCAGATTCTTGATAACAAGAAAGTTTCAGGAGGTTCTTTTACAGCAGTCAAATTTCCATAAAAAACTAGGTCACTTCTATTGGAGAACTTTACAGCATCTATATATGGATGGTTGAATTGCAAAAAAAAAACATATGTAGCATTCCAGCTCAAGCAAATTACAAATTAAAGATGGAGCAACACCTCTTCCATCACGAAGACGACGTTTTATTAAGCGTCCATCTCCAAGCACATCACGCACCTGAAAGTCCAAACTAAGTCATTGCAAAGAAACTTAAAAGGAAAAACAGACCAACATGAAATTCTATTGGACTAGTAAGAAAGTAACACGAAAATTACTTTTCCTGTAAAGACTTTAACAATCTATTATCTAATCTAATCACACAACACAATTTTATTTGGAGATAGTTGGCATAGGTAATCATACTAACCTCAACATGACATTCTTTGTTTTTCCTTTTTCACATTAATTAACAATCCTGAGACAACAAAAGTTAAGTGAAGAATGGCATATTTACCTGAACAAAGTGTACCAGCTCCACTTCAAAGTGTGCTTCATCAATACCTTCTATTGAGGGAATCAGAGGGCATTGAGTTAAATATTCCTTTTTAACATAAATTACTGCCTTTTCTCCCCGTGACATTGTTCCAATTCCCATCTCAAGACCTTTAGGTATCTAATTCAGGAAGAACAATGATGATAATAACTTAGAAGCATGTTATTAACTTCAAAAAACTGGATTGAATTGATTTAAAAAAGCTTAATAAGATTTCATACGGGGAAGTATGTAGACAAAGCATATTCCAAGACCAAAAATAGCCAAAATCAATGATCAATAAGGAAGAACAGCAAACATGAAGGACATGGTGCTAACCTCTGATTTTCCAAAGGTGAAGAAAAATGGTTCTCCTTGCGTATATGAAAAAATTACTTTTCCATCTCCTGACTTTCCTGAAATCCTATTAGCAATTACACAAAGTAAATTTGCAGTCCAATGAAGACAAGAGCATCATATTGCCCATAAAAGGAACAAAAAGCTTCAATGAGACACAAGAAAAACCCCTGCTTCATACTCCTCCAATGGGACTTCCAAAGTAACCATAGCAAGAAGAACATAATGAGATAGCATAAACTATTTCATACCACGCTTTAACTTCATACGGTTCCCTGGGTTGTTCCCACCCTTGTCCTTCTTCCATTACCTATTCAGACAAGTGAAAATAAAAATAAAGTTTACATTTAATGATATACCCTGCTTAATTTGTATGACGCAATTTTAATCAGCACCAAGCCTGCAACAACTGTCACAACCTTCTGTTGTTTAATTTTGATTGAACAACTAGGTTTATGAAATATGATCATGAGCCAAAAAAAAGAGGAACAAGGTTGTGCTATTATTAAATTATTATTGGAATCCCCAAACTGAGTCAAAGATTAAAGCAATTGCTAAAATTTTGAAATATTTTTGTTAAATGCAAACATCTAAAGAATATGTTAACAGATTCAGTGACTGGGAAAACATTTTTGGTTAATTTACATATTCTTCACTGGGAGTGAAAGCAAGTTTAAGGAACAAATGCACTCATGCACACCATTACCTTCTTTAAGACGGCTAAATCTTCAGTAATAACCTGACAAAAAATGTAGAAATAATATCCAAATCAATAGGTAGAAAGCTAGAAAATCAGCACACTGGAGACCTCACAGTAAAGTACTAAACATAAGAAGACCATGAAACTAGTCAGAGACGATACTAAAAGCTTAGGAGAAAGTTTTCGGAAGGCAGTTGGAAATATAATATAATAATAACTCGGTAGATTAAATATTTCTCTTAATAGCAGATGTAACATTCTTGCCTTGACTTTTGAGAAATCAATCAACTCAATCTCAAAATGAAGCTCGTCATCCTTTGGAAATCCATCGGCAACTGACAGAGGGCATTCATCTTCACCGTAATGCAGCTCAGGTTTCACCTTGAACTGAAATAAGAGGTTACTCTATCTTAAAAACAACCAAAGAGAGGAGAATAATACCTTTTTATGATTTGGCATAATAAGAAAAAAAAATTAAAAAGTTCCCTGTGGGGCTCTCTACTCCATCTGAATTGTCTAAGAAATAGTAATCAGTTTTCCCACTCACTGCATAATATATTAAAAATAAAAATAATGACTGGAATTGGAAATGCCACCTAGTCACCTACCTCACAAAATTAAATAGAAAATCTGGGATGTGGTACACTGCCATTAAAATAGTGAAATTGAAGCGGGAAAAAATGAACACAAAGAAGTTAGACTATCTGACAAACTATTTTACCATCAGTGAAGTATGTAGCAAAACCTATCTACAGAGAAGGGGGAAGTTCGATTCACACAGAAAAGGATGCTTATCCTGATCAACCTAGTTCCTCTTATGTTAGATCCTTGCCTTTTCCCTAGTTTTAGTCAGTGGTTCAGGGAGGTATCTCACATTGCCTTTATCACTGGGTAAGTTGATGCTATCCTTTGTTATACTCTGCTATCCTCCCCAAACTGTCATTTTCAGTGGTTTCTATTTTTTCACGCACCCAAGAAAATGGGCTATGCATTATAATGTCATATATAATGTTTAAACGAAAGTAGATAGAGTACTCTTTCAGTTGGTCTGATGATGTAAAACCCACTTTTACGAATTTAGCCTCTTAGTTTTTGTGTGTATGGATGCATAGATATTTTTTCAGTCTGACACCAGTGACAATGAAGAAGAGTGAATAATAAAGAATTGGGTCTATTTTGTTATCTACAATAACATACATAAAAGAGCGAGAAATGCATTCTAGCAAGCCCAAATCTTACCATTGCAACTTCACCTTTCAACATGGTAGGAATGCCTTCTAGCAATCCCAATAAAATCTTGCTTTTGCCCAAAACTTGCCTTTTGGGGGTACCATTACCTGTAGAAGAAATGTGACTTATAAGAGAGTTCCCTCCTACATAACTTGAAATGCACTATTACATAAAAAATGAGAAGCAGATGCTGACAGAAAACCTAGTTAAGCAAATGAACTACTGCACGAAAGAAGCATTACAGAATTTACTAATGCAACAGGAGAAGAACTAAATACGGAAATAAAGTTAGCAAGAATGAAAGAAACAGCTCCATCGTGAAGTATAAGGGACAAGGCACATTAAAATGGGCATATTCAAATCATGACTCCAAGGAAACAAGTTCAGTGTAATGTATATTACCAAAACGGACATGCAAGGGCACATAGGCAAGTTAATAAAACCCCATAAAAAATCATACTGTGTTTATATCTGTAAAATTCTTACTGACAAAATAAATTGATCTGGTCATGATTACAAATATAAAGCTTTTTCTCTTTGGGACTTGCACGATGTTAGTGTAATACCTTTAAATATTAGATGCTAGGAAAAGAGAACTTTCCAGTTCAATAATATCTAAAATCAAAGAATTTCAACAGATAGATTCGTTTATGAGTACCAAGCTTCAATAAGCATATAAATAGTTAGCTAAATCATAACGTGGTCATGATAACAAACTATATTCCTATTTGTTTATCCTGTCTAACAAGTACTGTTTCCCATCGCTACCGTTCATTACTTTCAACAATCTTAGTATTACTCAATAAGGATACCGTAATTTTAACAGACCTCCATATTCTGCTCGTGTTGACTCAACGACAACCCCATCCAGTGTGCGGATCGTGCAATGATATATCAGCTGCAGAATTTGTTGATAGCATGTAATTATTTAAATAACCAACTTTCTTCCATTAATTCACTGAGAATTCAGAACTATAACAACTCCGAAACACAAAATGTCATAAAAAAATGCTGAAGAAAAAACTAACAAAGAGACGAACAAACCTGATCACCATCAGTAGGTGTTTTCTCACCAGCTCCGGGCCTAATCAATGCTTTCATCAAGCTACCAGGTGTAATTTTCTTTCTCCTACTCATGTATTGGAGTTAGGATTTAAAAAACAAAAACAAAAACAAATATAGAAATTATGAGAAAGGAAAGAAATAAACGTAAAAGGGGCCTCGCCTTTTGTCATCTTCAGAAGGTGGTTTTTCCTTCTGGGGTTTGATTTGTTGCTGCTCTGGGTCTTCAACAACAGCCATGTGAACACAATTCAATTCACGATTTACTTGTTCTTCAGCTCAATTTTGGTTAATGTAGTTGTTGATGAAGTGAAGTGGCGAAGAACCCTAGGTGCTAATAATAATTTAAGGGAAATAATTGTAATTGATTAGGTGAAAGCCGTTGTACAAATAATTCTGAGCTATGTTTTTTAGTTGAACTGCCTAATTGGTAATTTGGTTGGAAGAATTGCAATTAAATATTACTGTACAATTTTCTCTCTAAGAAAATGAAAATATACTGTAATAGGATTCTAATAGTGTCTTTTTTAAGAGATTTGGATATTTTTATTAGATGTACTTGATATTCGATTAGTTTCGAAAAAATGTCTCTTGTGTTTTAGAGATAAAATAAGTAGTAGATTTAATATTTTGAAAATTGATGGGCCTGTTTGTTTGGCCTTTCCCAGAATTTTTTCGTGTTTGGGAAATGCCAAACAAACACGTTTTCTATTTTCCGAAATAAATTTTTCATCCATTAATTTTCTCAAACTACTCTCTCAAAAGCCAAACAAACAACAATTTTCTTATCTCTAAACAAAACCTATACAAACTCTACTTTGATTTGACATAAAGTAACATATCTCTTACACAATTTATCTCATATAACAAACATGATTTGACATAAAGTCTAACACATCTTATACCTACAACTCAACTCTTCCAAAAAAACCTACACCTACTTTATTTCTCAAACCACTCTCTCAAAACCCAAACAAACAACATTACGCAAATCGAGATTATTTTATAAACCTTCACTACTCTCCCAAACTACTTTCCCAAACGCCAAACAAACAGGCCCGATAAGTTTTATAAGAGATTATAAAAAGAATTTTTGCAACTTATTACTAAACACTTTTTAGTTGCACCTTTTTATTTTTCATTCATGCCCATGTAATTGTGTATATTAACTAATCGGCCCATGCTTGAAGAATTCAAGGCCCTCATGGCCCAATCGACTTATGGGCCGTTATTGGATAACGAGACAATTTCAAATTGGAGACGAACCAATCCAAAGAATACATTTCACTACCAACCAGCTCTGGATTTAGTTTTCAGTTAAAATTTGAAAATGAACTACCTAATTAAAAGTGGCTTTCATGAATAACATAAATCAAATATAGGGAGTTAGAATTAGGATCCATTTATTACACAAAAACTCTGAATAAAATCAAATAGTAGTTTGCAGTTTTTTTAAATATGCAAGTCATCAATACATCATAGAAACTTTTAATATACACAAATACAATGATGCGAGGTATAATAGTTTTTAGAGCGATTTGAGTAAACCGAATGAGCGATCTAGTTGCTTCATGAAATTACATAGTTAGGTTTAGAGCAGTTTGAGTAAACCGAGGGGCAATTTGTTAGTAAATCGCCATCAGCGATGTAAAATTGCATTATGTGGTCCACATTTTCATAGTTGGGACCGCATTATGTGGGTTCGGATCCAAATCAACCCAGATATGAAATTCTCATCGTCACACAATAAAAGGGAAGAGAATTTAAAATAATTAGAATCACAAGTAAATATTGGAAATAAAACATTTGCTTGGTTATTTGAAAAGCAAAAATATCAATTGTGGAGAAAGAAAATGCAAAGAGCAACAAACAAGTTTTGGACGTGCCTCATTTTTTGAAAATAACTGCATTATTTAATGATCAAATTTCAAATTAAGTAGGTATATGCAGATCAAGAAAGCTACATGACCCATCACTTTCAATTAGTTTGATATATGCCATGGTCCAGAATCCGCATTGGTACTTCATTAAGCACATGAAGGCTCAATTTTAATTATCTTTGTTATTCATAATTGTTTTTCATTTTCAAGTAAAGCTATCATGTACGTTATCGTACTATTTTTATTGTTTTATGAGAGTATTTTGTTCTTACATCCGACTGAATCTATTTTGATGAGCATCAAACATATTGTACATGCAGAAACCTCTTTCAATGGGGATTCGAATCTGAGTATGTGACAACTAGTCTCTTCGTTCCGCTAGAGTAAACATCCAGTGGTATATATGTTATTATATTATTATTTGTTACAAAGTTTAACAAAACCAAAATTAACTAGTGAAACCTAATTACAATACTAATAATTTAGAGGAACTTACAGGACTTTAGTTTCTTTGGGAAAGCAACCCATTAGAAGAAAACAAGATTTAGAACTTATATAATTTGAATCTGCTTGGTGTAATAACTTTAAAAGACAAGTTTGATTAGTGATAGTTGGTGAGCAACCATTGAATTTAAAAGACCTAATTTTCAGATTTTTTGGTGCTTTGGCCTTTATTTTTTTTTTCTTCTAAAAAAGCTTCAGATTAGCAAGTGGTCAGATTATCTCCAAAAAAACAAAAAACAAAAAAAAGGAAAGAAATACGGTACGGGGAAGTTGTTGCGGGGTTAATTAGAGACTGTAGAAGGATTAATTAATTTGATAATTGACTAAAAAGATGCAGTTTGGCCAAACATACGTGCATGTATCTTCTAGTCAATATGTGATGCTTTCTCAGAATATAAAATTAACATTATTCAATCAAGAAATTAACATGAATGGTTTACAATAATTCCATGAGCTAGGGAATAATGCATGCTTATATGATACCTAAATGCTCCTCACACTCAGCCGCCATAACCTAGGCAAATTAGGCAAGTGTGTCTATATGTTTTTACCCTTGTAATATATTCATTGAATTTGTAATGTATAAAGCTAAATAGTCTTTCGGAAAAGGCATTATTTATCTTATTTAATTTCTTATTATTTTATCAATTTAGTACTATTAGCTATTGACGAGAAATTTTATTTATATTACTCCATTCATTTCAAAATACATGTCATTTTAATAAAAATAAGACTTTTATTCTAATAAATTTAGGTAATTAATTAATGATTTCCTTAATTCTTGTGTAACAATCTTAAACGACATGTATTTTGAAACGGAGGGAGTACATCAATACCGTGTAATTCTTAGACTTAGTATCTCCGCTTCCGTATGTCATGCTACTCCCTTTGTTCCACAATATTTGTCGTTTTGGAGAAAAAAATTTGCTTCAAAATATATGTCGCTTTCGGATTTCAATGCAATATTAATTACCCATTTTTTAATTTAGCCTTTATTTGTTACACCTAAAAACTATATCTTATTTATCCCTTTTTACCAAAATTTCATGCTATTTATTTGAATCTTAAATACTCATGCAACGTACACTTTAAAACGACAAATATTGTGGAAACGGAGGGAGTATCTCATGTCTCCAAAATTTTCTAAGTGCATCATATCTTATTACTCGATATGTTCATATTGACCGACAATTTATTGCTAACCATTAACATGCATTAAAGATTCAAGTTTCATATAATTAATTAATGTATGGGTTCAAAACAAGTCAAATATTTCACACAAATAGTATAATTAATTAACATGGTTATCATACAACCCACTCCCACTTCCACTCCATCACCATCAATTAACATCCATCCTCCAACCCCCCACTCAATTTTCTCAATCGCCTTCCACTACATGAACCTTTCTTTGTTTTGAAGATATTCTCTAGCTACTAGTCTAGCTCCGAACATCATGATATTACCCAATTATTTATAATGATCAATATATTTTATAAACAACAGTCAATAAAGTTGAGGTTAATTTAAAGATTCAGGAATAAAGAGTCCTTTTTTATTAATGTTTTGATTTTGACTTAATCATTTCGAAATAAAAAATAAAAAAAGTGTTATACATGCATTTGTGTTTCAAGTATATATTTGTTTTAAATTTACTTCTCATTGTTTCTTGTCTATAATTTTACAATGTCAACACTTGAGATTTTTTTTTTCCAATGAAAAGGTGGTGATGACAACCACGATCTCGATCTATTTAAGCCCTAAACAAGAAAAAAAGGAGATGGTGAGAATAGTCTCGAGTTTTCTAGTAACCTTGGTGGAAAAAAATTCGGACTAGTGGATCCATGAATCTTCACTCTCAAGGTTCACACACACACACACGTAATTACAAGGTCTCATTAACCTCAATTCCTTGGTAATTGTCCAAAATTCATGTTTTTTACATTCGTTTTTTTCTAGTTAATAGAGGGTTGGACCAGTCTTGGGCCTTTAGGCGGGTACCATACGGGTATCGAGATTGGATAGTCCAGTCCCAAACTCGTCTCTAGTTTCGCTTAATATTATGTGTTTTCAAAATTCGGGTACTAAATCCAAATACCTAGCATGTTCGAGTTTTTTGAAAAACAGAACAAGATGGGATTGGATTACCCGAATCTAATGCCAACCCCTAATAGAGACAATACGGCTATGTATGGGTGGGTTTTGGCCCAGTCTCGCGGGTTCACGAGATTGAGTCAAAACTCTTTCAAATGAGTTTTCGTCTAACTGATGAAACTCAGCACAAATCTGTTCAAATTTACATCCAAACTCTTGAGATCTATAAAACATTGATTTCACACTTAGCATCTATTTTTTTACCCCAACATCCCAAACTGATACAATTGAGGTTTCAATTTTTTCAGAACTGCAAAACTCATTATCTAAAACCTGACCAAATAGAATTTTAAATGTTTTACCGAAATCATTTTTAGAAAACTGAAACCCGTAACACCGGACCAGAACCTGCCCAAATAAACCCTACACTAATATGAAGTTAAAAATTGAGAAAAAAAAATTATTTCATGAAATTGATTTGATTTTGAAGATCATGCAAATAATTGTGAGGAGGGCATGAGGAGTGTTGGTTGAAGCAAAGGCACATGGCATGGGCTTTAATCCTGGCCCAACCATCAAATCCCATCAATCAAATTTAATTTTAGGCCATACCACATACCAAAAAGAAGATAAAAGAACAACATGATATGGGATAGTACAATTTGATTTTCAGTAAAAGATTTTTCATTCAAGTACCCGGAAAAATCACAGAAATGAAATAGAGATTTATGTAGGGTAAGAAGCGTCCTCTATAATCAAGATAATAAATATAAAACGCGTATTGCCAAAATCAGAAATGTTCCAACCATATCTCTCCAAATCTTAAACTTGAAGCAATAAATATACCCCTTTTAAAAAGAAAAGATTTGTTTTCACATTCAAATCTTCAATAGTTTTTGTTCAAAAAAAGAATCTTCAATAGTTAAAATTTGATTGTACCTAACTTCATATAGCAAATTTCTCCATCTAATGCTATCACGGGTCCAATCACAATTCGTTTTCTTCTGTTTTGTGGGTGGGAACGCACATTTCATTTGATTAACAAGACATGGCATCACAATAGAATAACAATTGATTTGACATTTACCATCTATTTCTTTTTTTTTTCTCCAAAACTTAACTACTTTTTTTCCTTAACCTCAACATCAAAATCCAATCCAAGTGAAATTTCAATTTTTTCAGAACCATAAAATCCATATCCAAAACCTAACCAAATGGAGTTTCAAAGATTTCACCAAAACCATCCAAACCATTTTTTTAAAACCGAGACCTGCGAAACCAAACCAAAACCTATGCGAATAGACCCTACACGTAGATCGCTAATAATAAAATATAAAAAGCTCATAAATGAAAATACAAATACAACCATTGTTTTTTAAATTTATACAAATTATTAACTTGTTGTAGTTATAGTATTTTAAATGTATAGTGAAATGCATCAAATTAAGATTCAGAGGCCTTGTTTGTCTGAAGAGTAATTTCAAAAACATTCATCGAACTTCAGATCTAACATTAACAAAATCCAAATAACCCTACTTGTTTATGCTTTAATAGAATGGGGAAGGGCCAATGTCTCATTCCCTTGTACAAAGACCCCACACCTCTATAATGTTCGGTGTTGCCACCCACTACAAAAACTGATTTAAATAAAATTATATTTAGTACCAAACAAACAAAGCCGAAAGAATGCAGACAAAAATGGTCAAAAAGCCAGGAGGAGTATCAAATCACGAAGAAGCAGAAGCAGAAGCTGCTGCAACTATACTGCTTTTCCCACCTCCCCATGCTTTGACCATCAAAAACAATTCGACCCCAGCAAAAAGAAAAAAAAAACAAAAAAGCTGAATTTAAATTTAAAAACGGAATTAACAAAACAGCATCATAAATTAAAGACAAATCAATGAATCATTTTCTTATAACTGAATAATAATATTTTCACTACAAACAAACCGTCATTCCTTCACAAACTACAAATACCAAAGAGAGAGAATAAAAAAAGAAAAACAGGGCTGGAGTTTCAACCAAAAAGACTCCAACCATCTATCCATCTAGGTAACCAAACCAAACAAGGCCTAATTTGACAGCATAAACCCTGTTCCTTTCACTTTTATTTTATTATTATAATACTAGTACTATTATAGTTGTTCATCAACTTCCAAAAGGGAACAAAAGTAACTGACATCTTCCACTTCCTTGTGCCTTGTGCCAGCTAGACAAAATAACACTTCTTTTTGCTGCGATATTTTACCCACTCGGACAATTTTATTTCACTAAAAGCAAAAAAAACCATTTTCCTGCTGCTAACATTCTGTTTACTTCTTCTTCTTCATCATCATCTATTTAAAACTAATCACCCTAACACAAAAAACTACTATTGCTATATTTCTTTTACTAAAATAAAACCCACTAACAAACCATTTGGATTAAATTCGGGTCGGGTCAATAAGTCCAGTCCTGTGGAAGCTGGAATTCTTGATGATGATGATTCATCACTTGTTGCTGCTGTTGTCTTAGATTTCTCCTTTGTTGAACCATCATTAGATTGCGTCTGTGCTTCATAACTGCATCTGTGCATATAAATTAAATCAAATGAATTAAACTATGTTCAGGTAAATTATATTTAAAATTAGGAAAAATAGAGTTGTAATTATTTTATTTTTACCATATTCAGAGGTGAAATTTGGGTTGATTCTTGGCTGGGTCTGAGAATCAATTGAGTCCAGATTCAGATTCAGATTCAAAGCATGGACCACTCTATCTGGTAACAGAACCGAACAACCTGCTGTATTAGTTTACTTATCAGCATACATGAACAGAAAATTAAAATAACCATATCAAATAATGCCAAAAGAACAACATAAATATTTCAGATCTGGTTTTTTACAAAAAATAATTAGAAAAGGAGAAGGGTAATTTTAACATTAATGCTTCATCTAGCACTATTTCGTACTAATTAATAATATGATTAATGACCTGGTTTCTTGCGAGTGTCAGGGGGGTCGGGTCCAAATCTTCTAGGAATGAAAACTCCGGTTCCGGTCCGTTCTTTTTTGGCTCCGGTTTCACCCAGAAATACCGCTCTCATTCCTGAACCGGTTTGTTGTTGTTGAGGTTGAGACTGTTTTAAAGTAGGCCAATTAGCCGCCATGGACGAATCTGTAGTTCTCATTCCATTCTCAAAATGATACCCTGTTTTCCCCTGCCCCCAAACTCCACTCTTCAACATTTGCTGTTGCTTCATCTGCTGAAACTGTAACAATTAAATAATTTAATTAGTTATGTAAAAAACATACATACAGATGGTGCAAAAGCATAAGGGGAAGTACTAACTTGTTTTGCTTGCAGTTGGTGGTATGATAGACGGGATTGAGCTTCAGTCGGGTAAAACCCGGATACCCTGTTCCGGTTGGGATTTGGAGCAGGAAGGTAGCCTTTGCTTGAATAGTACGCCGCCTGTTCTTCAATCAATCGCATCCTTGCAATCTCCCCTGCAGCCGCATACAGCAAATCCAACCCCACCTTGTCCTTAGCTTCAGTCGGTGAGGAAACCCGGGAAACGCCGTTCGGGCTGCCCCGGCTAGACCCGGGTTTGCACCCACACAGAGTTGATTGCGGTGAACCGGATAACTTCCACCCCTATCAAAAACAACATCAAACTTGTTTATTCCAAAAAACTAAAAGATGAAACAACTGAAAACAAAGTAAAAAATTAAGTACTATCATGTATGTTTTTTACCTTTGGTGTGTAGTCAGCGGAGAAATTGGAGTTAGAAATTTTCCGAGTTAAGCCATTGATGAAGTCATCTTCCTCACTCTCTGTTTCAGCTGAACCCATGAACGACTCAACGGGTGAACCCAGATCCGAGTTGAAACCGTAGCAAAAATCATGTCCTCTATTTTTAGTTGTTTTAAAGTCGGCTAATAGGTCGTCGTCCGTCAAGAACTCCGACGGTAACCAAAACTCACCGTCATCCAGCTCTTGTGCCATGAAAATACTTTGTGTGAGTTATTACTAAAAAACTTTTGGGTATTGTTTATATATTTCAGAGGGTGAAGAAGAGTATTAATCAATGGCGGGTATTTTGAAAGAAGAGGAGAGACTTTATGGGGGGGATGTTGCTGTGGTTTGAAGGTTTAATTATAGCCAGCACTAAAACTATCTCAAAGGGCCCATCAATATATATATTTCAAAGAGTGGCGGTGTGGAGAGGAGTGATTTTTGTAGTGTGCAATTTAAAGAGCAGTACACACTACACAGTACACACAATGTGAGGAAGGTGGGAACCCTATGGAAGAGTTGGAGGTCAAACACGCGCGGGTTTAGAGCGTGTTACCACGCGCGGGTTTTGAGCGTCATACCTAGAGTGTATCCTTTGGAAAAAGTTGTAACAAGGTAATTTGATGTATTCAAAATCAAATTAAGTTACTCGATGTTTAATTTGAGCTCATTCGGTAAAAGTTTATTTGAGTTCGATTTGTCACAAATCTTATAAGCCTGAACATTATTTTTCGTTTGATAATTTTAAAACTCGGCTCGAACTCGATTCGATAAGCTAAAAATTGATAAAATACATATAAAATATTAAGCTACTCGATAATCGGCTCGAGTTTGTACGCTAAAAGTTCGTTTGAACTCGGCTCTTTAACTATCAAACAAAATTCAAACACGAATTCGACACTATTCAGCTCGATGACAGACTTAGTTGGTATAGTGTGAAATCTCGTTATGATTCAATTTTGAACAGTTAAGCATGAATTAAGGACAATCAATCAAATAAAAACTAAACTCTACACTTCAATTGATGTAATATTTAGCCAAGATTTATATTAAGACGAGAATTTAAAGTTAATTTCTCTTTAAATTTAAAATTTAATATGATCTCATATGCATTTTATGTTATTGGTGCAACAGATTATAGTGTTTATTCGTTGGCAAGTGAGCCACATGTTGGGTCCCGGCTAATTGGAAATTTGATTTATTATTGCCTTTGATTAAGGGATTTTTTTATTTTGTTTCTTTATTTTGTTGTTCTTTCTAATTTTGGTGCAACTATTTCCTAAAACAAACAAAAAAATTGGTTCAACTATAATTTTCAAAGGAGGGTTTTGTACGTGGTGACAACGTGTTGGCGCCTTTCATTGGTGGGGGGGTGGCAGAGAGAGTACACGACATTTGTCCTCATCCCCACTCCCACGTTGCAGCTTATGCGTTGCATGTTATGCCATAGCGGTGGTGGCTGCGTGTGGTGTTTAGGGTTTTCAAATTTTAGTCTCACTTTGACAATTTTGCCATTGGATTCTGTACTATATGACAAGATTGCCATGGTGGATTATAAGTTTTTTTTTTTTTTTTTTTTTAATAAATTGATGGATTATAAGGTAAAATAAACTACATATTTTCCTTTTATTAACCTCTTAAATGTTTATTTGAGGAGGTGATATTTTGGTTTAAGTTAGGGCATGTAACAAATATTTTCGATGTTTATAGTTAATTTTAAATATTGAATATAAAAAAATGTTGTAACGAAATTTAGATTTTTTTACTAACAAAAGTGTAAATCAATACCTTCATTTTTACTTTTTAATTGGATAACTCTCGTTGAAGTAACTACTTATAATTCACAACTCCCGTAAATTCTTGTTAAGATTGAAGTTTATTTTACTCTTTTTTTCAAAAAAGAAAAAACAAAAAGTAAATTACTTCATCATATTAGAATATGAACATTCGTACCAATAATAACTAACAATGAATTAAACATATTACAAATAATATATAACTACCATTAATATTGAACTAGCTAGACAAATATTCACATATTAGAGTAGATCGAACAAGACCTCGAGGTTTTGGAAACTAGTTTTTACCATTGAGACAATACCTCATTTACTATTTTAACCTTACTCGGTGTAGTAACTTCTCACTAATTATAATATCAAATTAGATGAGATTACTCATATAGATTAAACGAGGTTGGCTGGTTTTAGTGCAGTGTAAACTAAAATAAGGTGTACTTGAATTGAATGCAGTTCTAGAATTAAAAGGGTTAATGTCAATTTACTCTCAAGTGATTTCATAATATTCAATTTATCCTGTGATTTGAAAAATAGCAATTTACCTCCATGTGGAGATTTTAAAGAAGCAATTTACCCCCTTGAGCCGGAGAGTGCAACTCACTTGTCAAAATTGAGAGTGGGTGTGAAAAGTGTTTTGTAACATAGGGAGTTAAATTGCCACATTTATGATAACACGAGGGGGTAAATTGCCACATTATCAATTTATCATAACACGTGGAGGTAGAGTGCCTATAAAGGGAGGCATAGTGAAACTTTTTTAAAATTTACAGGGAAGTAAATTGAATATTATGAATATCACATGAGGGGAAATTGCCATTAACTCTATCAGAATATGAACATTTGTACTAAAAATTTACATTGAATAAAATAAATCACAAATAATATAAACTCTCAACTAATATTAAACTAGACGAATATTCACATTCAATGAGGGATCAAACTCAAGACCTTGAAGTCATTGAACGTTAGTTTTACCATTGAGACAATGCCTCATTCATTATTTTAGTCTTATTCAGTTTAGTAACTTCTCACTAATTAAAATATCGAATTATTGTAAAAGTAATTATGGAATCGCTGGGTCAAATTCACCCTAAATATTAAACAAGGTTGGCTGGTTTTAGACTTTTAGTGCAGTGTAAACTTAAAAATGAGGTGTACTTGAATTGAATATAGTACTAGAAGATAAGATGATTCATACTTTTGCTTGTTAATTTAACCTCACGACTGTCTCTTGCTTTCGGACAATTCAATGGTCTGATCAAGTGCATTTATCTTCTAAGTTTAAATTTCTAAATTTAGGCGGATTAAATATAACAGATATAACCAAAAGAATTTTCTACAATGTAACAAATCAAACAAACTCTTTTGTCTCCATGTTATATCATTTCTGCTCACGCTATAAGAATAATAAGAAAAAGTTGTGTAAATAATGACAAGATAGCAAGTGATGAATAGTTGTTTTTTTATTATGTATTTAATGAGAAGAAATTTAGTGTCGTTACATAAATAGGTTATGACAAATACAGTAGTGACAAACTAATACTAGTTTAAATTATTATTAACAACAAATCGTAACAGCCTAATAACAGTAAATATTACCACAATACATTACCAATAACATGTTTGTTGTCACTTTCTTTCTTTTTGTAATAGTCAATACTAACACCATAATTGGGTACTTTCTTAAATAAACAGACCCATTTCATTTTTTTTCTCGTTAATATGCTAATGCATATCATTTTAATGATAAATTATAAATTATTATTTTTAATATATATACATAACATACAAATAAACTTAATATTACAATTTTACATTTTATCACGAATAAATCATTTCTAAGTACTTACACTTCACGTCACATAACAAGACTCGTCGGCTCTATGTGGACAGGTTTTGGCCTAATCTCGCGGGTTTCGTGAGATCGGGCCAAAACCTTTCAGAATGAGCTTTCGTCAGACCCATAAAACTCAACACAAATAGATTCATAAATTTACACCAAAAATCTTGAAATCTATAAAACATTGATTCGACACCTACCATCAGTTTTTTCCCTCAAACTCTTTAAAAAGAGATTGATTTAACATATACAACCTACTTTTTTCCCCAATATCCAAAACCAATCCAACACAAAACCCAATATTCAAAATCTAATCAAATGGACTTTCACAAGTATCACCGAAACTACTCAAATCATTTTTTGAAAATCAAAACCCGCAAAATCGAAACAAAACTGCTCGGTCCCCATATATTACGGAATATAAAAAGTCGTTATAAGGATTAGTAATACTATAATCCTTTAATATAGAAGGATGGCCGGGTTTAATGGGGTGGATTGAGGAGTGTGGTAGTGACTAGACCACTAGCCTGCTGGTTCAGAGTGTGTGTGTGTGTATTACGTACGTTCAGGTAAATTAAAGTAAATTAAAGTAAATTAAAGCTGTGGCCGAATCCGCCTGCAAAAATATTTTTGTGCAGAGGAACATGCAAATGGCAATCCCACAGTCTTTAAAGTGGTCTGCTTCCTATTTGTTTTTATGCAGATTATACCCGACATACTTTTCTTTCACTTTCATCCTTAATCAATTAATTAATTTTCTTTTACCAATACTTATTTATAACTCCAATCATAATTAGTTCCTAGCTAATTATCAAAAGAAAAAAATAATAATTAGCTCCGGTTGGTTATATAGTACTACTCTTAAATGCCAAATGACCGTTTGTCTCCTTTAGAGAGAGTACTCAATTTCTTTATTATATGAAAGTCAAACAAATAAATAAATATATATATATATATATATATATATATATATATATATTTTGTCTTTGAAAAGAATCTACATAAACTTGATTGAAAATAAAAAAATATATATTTTTCTAAAAAAAAAATAACATCTCTGACACTACTTATTTCATATAACAAACATGATGGACATAAAATATTATATATCTTACAATATTTTTTTTCCATAATCTCCTACTCAATTCTAAAACTTATGCCTATTGTTTATTTCATTTAAAAAACTCAACCAAACAATATTACAAAAAAAATCGATAAATTTCTTAAAACTTCAATTTATTTTATGAAGCCACTTTAAGAAACCCGACACGAGCACGCAATATTTCCATTTTTAGTGCATGCCATGTAAGCTTATTTAAACAACATTACATATTTAATTGAAAATTGTTAAAAAAGTAATAAAAAATATCCTTAACTTTGTATTTTGAAAAATCGAATACTCTAATGAGTTCTCTGTGTATATCATTTTGTTTTAAACTAGTATATTTCCTTTGGGTTTTATAGGTTAATTAGGGCAAACCCAATGCTGGGGGTAGGGGGGGAGCTCCGGAGCTCCCCAGCTGCCCCTGCCTCCAGCTCCAGCCCCTGCTTATCCAAATCCAATCCGGGGGCTTCCTACTCCATTTAATTTCAATTTAATTCTTCCCCACTCTCACCATTATAATAATTATATAATAATAATACTAATAATAATAACAAATACAATAATAATAATAATATAATTAAATTAATAATAATATTAAAATATATAAATTAAGAATAATAAAAATAAAAACATTCATTAAATTGCCGGAGTACAACACGAAAATACATCATTGAATTAAAAAAGTCATAGCACACAACAAAGGAAAATAAAATGAAATACGATAACACACATCATCGACAATTGGAGATGACAAGATTTTAATTAATTAAGATCAAAACCACCTCTTCCATCACTTGACGAACCTCCAGACGAACCTATAAATAAGCGTTTTGTAAGCCATTTTTTTTGAATTTCTTTCCTTAGACCCTTCCAATAAGCCTTCGTATCTGGAGTGTACGAAGAACAATCCATGGACATAATTTGATATTCATTAGCGATTTGGTCGTCGAGTCTTTTAGCTTCATTTTCTCGTTCTTTCTTTTCGGCGTCCATTGCTTTTTGTTGGAGATTATCCTCATGCCTTTTTTGGCGTCCCACCTCTAACATCACTGCAGTTTCCGACATTTGTCGCATCCTTTCATCAAATTGAGCAGTTGTTTCTAAGCTTGACGAAGCCTTTCCTTTGCCTTTTTTCGCACTCTTTGTTCCTGTAGGTCTCGCACTATATTGGTGCGACGAAGGAGTCTCCAAATTTTCATCGTTGGGCTCTGCTTGACTCGGTGATAAATCATTCAACGGAGGTGACGGATAATAAATACCTTCTTCTCTGTCAAGCGTTGGTTGAGATGACATACCAGGCATGAATTGAGAAGTTTGAGATTGAGTTTGGGTTTCAGTATGTGATTCCACAGACCATATCACCCAATCCTTTGCAACCTGCCAGCAGTGATCGAACGTCCAAGGGTTTCCAGCGTCCGTCTTATATAATAACAGCGCCAAACGATGCTACAAATACCAAAAAATGAACGATAAAATGAAATGATGATAATGCTAATAATGTAATTGAGTATGAAACACTATAATTTTACAACATTTACCTCATCCGTCAGGTTAGTTCCACTTGCGCATTGCTTATGTGCTTTAATACATGCCGAGTTCCATTTGTTCATGCTTTTGAAAATATGTTTTTTCCAACGGCTAGTAATTGCAACTTTCGTCCGTACTTCATAACGGCTATGTTATCCTCAGAGCACTCGATGTATGCTCTCGTCAACGCTATATCTTCTTCGTTCGACCAAATGCGAGACATTTTCGATTTCAAAATTTGTGTTTGTTTAGAAGAAGTTGATGTCGAATGAAATTATGATACCAAAATACCCTACCCATTTAAATAGAGAAATTCGGATAGCCTTTGAAGATTTCCTTGCTTACGTGGCAGCTTATAATTCGTTGATGATATTTGATCAGATATTCTGCACAATAATACCAAATTGTGGAGGAAAATTAAAGTTCTGAAAAAGTTGATGATATTTGATCAGATGTTCTGCACAATAATACCAAAGTGTGGAGGAAAATTAAAGTTCTGAAAAAGTTGATGATATTTGATCAGATGTTCTGCACAATAATACCAAAGTGTGGAGGAAAATTAAAGGGCAAAATTATTTGAAAAAGTTTAGTCTCGTGATGGTTCAGAGATATTATTGAACAAGGCAGAGATATTACTAGTACATTATTGAATTTGCAAGCTCTGCAACCCACTAGCCCACTAGCCCACTTTAAAGGGCATAATTATTGAACTTTTATATGGTTTGATGATATTTGATCAGATATTCTGCACAATAATATCAAATTGTGGAGGAAAATTAAAGTTCTGAAAAAGTTGATGATATTTGATCAGATGTTCTGCACAATAATACCAAAGTGTGGAGGAAAATTAAAGTTCTGAAAAAGTTGATGATATTTGATCAGATGTTCTGCACAATAATACCAAAGTGTGGAGGAAAATTAAAGGGCAAAATTATTTGAAAAAGTTTAGTCTCGTGATGGTTCAGAGATATTATTGAACAAGGCAGAGATATTACTAGTACATTATTGAATTTGCAAGCTCTGCAACCCACTAGCCCACTAGCCCACTAGCACAAACAAACACGCAATTCGCGCTTTTGGTCCTCTTTATGGATTAACTTTTGCACTTTCGTCCCTCTTAAATTTTTTGTAGCAGATTGGTCCCTTTTATCAATCTTCGCGTTGCGGAGACGACGGCTGCTGATAACGCTGTGAAAATGTCGTTATTACCTATCTCTTTAAGCCCAAAACATCTTGTTTTGATCCGAGTTTCTGTTTGTTCCGCGTGTTTTCGTGTCTTTTGTGCTTTTGGCCCCTTCGTTTGGCCTTTGTTCGGTTTTTGTGTTTTTGTTCGTGTTTTGATCGTTTTCTCCGTGGTTTGTAGTTATTGACATCTTAGAGTGATTCGGAGTTGCGTATCAATGATGCGAGTCATTCTACCCACCCCGCGAGTCAAGCTTGAGCTTCAAAGGAAATAGAACCCGAAGCAAATTTTACAAGAATGAAGATAGCTACTCACTTAAGCATGCACAAATTTATCATGGCTGATCCAAATAAGCTGAATTTTGGATATGTCATAGATGAGTGAATTAGCTACGCTACGGACTTTACGGATCCACATTCGGAGTTCGGAGTCAAAGGATATGCTGCTCGAAAGGAAGTGCGGCAGAGCAGGAAACTTACGGCCTGTTCCTCGCGGCCGCGAGGTTCAGTCTCGCGGCCGCGAGACCCCTGCTACCAGCAGATATTTTATGCAGGAAAGGCAGGGGGTTTTTTGTACAATCCCCCTTTGATCCCACTTGTATTTTTAGACATCTTGGGGGACTTTTTGGCCTTAGTTGCCATTGTTTGGAGGGTAACTTAGGCATTAGGGCTTGTAGTTTTTGCTAGGTTAGAGGGTTAAAGGTGAAATCATAGACAACTTCTTCACTTCACTTTTAGCCTCCACTCTCACTTTCACTTGACTACTCTCCAATGAAGATAAAAAGGCTTGAGGGAGAAGTTGTTGAAGATTTCAACCACTAAGCTATCTCTAACTCTTAATACTTTGTTCTTTACATTTATAACTTTGATTGATGTATTGGATGATTTATTTAATGCTATGAGTAGCTAATCCTTCTTTTCTTGGGTTTTATTGATCTTATGTTTGATTCTTGATTAGAGGATGAATTAATAGTTGATGTTATGCTTGGATGTGTTTGTTAATCTAGTTTGAGTTTTTTCCATCTTGTTGTTAGGCCAACCATAAGATGAAATGGATTGATCTTTAATTGATAGACATAGTGGATTAAAGATTAGATTATAAAACTAGATTGTAATTTGATTTTAGGATAGGAATATACCTAGGTCATTTCATGTTCTAACAAGGTTTGTGATTAATGCATCATTTAGGTTTAATCCTTTTAGACATAAATTGGATTAGTCTACTTTGATAGGTTGGTATGCAACTCGGAAGATACATACGAACGTCATTGAATCCTTGAACAACAAACATAAGTGTAATTATCAATTGTGGAGTCATTTATCTTGAATTGAACTAGGTGACGTAAAATCCTAGAAGCCTTTACATATTGTTAAGTCAAGTGTTAGTTTCATAATCACCTTTATCATAGTTTTAATATCAAAACCACCATCACTTCACCAAACTCAACTTACAAATCTAAGTAGAAGTAACAAGACATTAGTTGGTAATTAATCGTACAAGTCCTCGTGGGTTCGACACTCTCTTATCACTTTATTACTTGTAAACGACCGTATACTTGCACGGTTACGTACTCGTATTTGGAACGTAACAAGTTTTTGGCGCCGTTGCCGGGGATTTGTAACGATTATTTGCCAATTTATATTCGTGTATATCTTAGCTTGGATTTGTTATTTACTTTGTGATCTTTGTCTTCCTAGGTACGATGGCCTACAATGATTGCTATCCAAGGTCAACCGAGGGAACATCACTTTGTTATTGTATGCATTGCATGGGGGAGAGCACAATCGTCGGTTGCCCAATGAGTCCAAATTATTTGCAATATGAGAATTCATACATGGGTAATCATTATGAGCCGAGTCCCACTTACAATAGCTACAATATCGGATGGGGAAATGACCCATATTATCCAAGGAACAATGAGTGGAGAGGTGGACCACACCCGGATATGATGATGACTACCCCATTCATCCAACCGAACTATCACGAATATTCTCAACCTTCGGTAGAGGCACAACCATCTTTGGAAGAAGCATTCACTAAGTTCATGGAGCACACCACCAAATACATGGTTAACAATGACTCTGCATTGGAAGAGGTTTCCAAATAGTTGCAAGAGCATTCGGTTGTATTTAGAAATCTTCAAACACAAATGGAGCAAATCTCACAAGTTTTAAGCATAAGACCCCCGGGAACCTTGCCGAGTACAACCGAATCACCCAAACAAGGTATAAATGAGCATTGCAAAGGCTTCACATTGATGAATGAAAAAGCCTATGATGGGCCAGTTGCTCCTAATGAAAGTTCTAGTGAACCGAGTGAAATGTTAGAAACAAATAGGCTTCCTACTAGAGATGAAGAACAAGGTGGATCGAAAAAGCTTGCAAAGGAAGATAAATTCATCATGGGTGAGGGATTTGACCAAAAAGTCATCAAATATTCTTATGTGGACTTGGTTATTCCCGAAGAAGACAAGTGGATCCACCTGAGCAAAGCAACATGGATAATTATGGGGAGAGATTACAAAAGATTTGAACCGGGAGATAAAAGTTTTCGATTTGATATGTGGTTCAAATCCATTCCAAAAGAGCGTACAATGGAAAAATTAAAGCGTGGGATGAATTTAAAAGCAAAGAGGCCAGGGCTTATACTTGATCCCGATGGGATCCTATTCGATTATTGGCCACCCTAAAAGAAAAGAGAAGTTTCAAGTCGAGCTCATGACTATAAACAAGCGCTTCTTGGGAGGCAACCCGAGCCTATTGCTTTACCTTTTGTTGTTTCGTGTTTGTGTTTTGTGTTTTGTGTTGTTTTTGTTTTTGTTTTCGTTTTCGCGTGTTGTGTTGTAGGCGAAAGAGCGCGCATGAGAGATCAAGAAGACGAGCTGCATTTTGATGATGAAGAAGAGCATGCCCTCAATGCACGAAACCACTAAAGACTGGAGCAACCACGGGATGCATACAAAAGGGACGTTGGTTTTAAATTTACGCAATCCCGTCGGTTTATATTGAGCTTACAACGTTTTAATTCTATTCTCGTCTTGTATTGGTTTTATTTTTAACTCTTGAGAGATGTTGGCATGTTTACTTGTTTAAATTTATATCGTTTGCTCGTTGGATTTAATTAGAGCCGTGCTCGCTCATTTATCGCTTTGTTTTGTTTTGTTTTGCTTGTGTTGTTGTTGTGTTCTTGTTTTTGTCGTGTCGACCCTTTTTCCGTCATTCTCAATTCACACAATGGGGACATTGTGCATTTTAAGTTTGGGGGTGTTAAGGTCGCGCTTGTTGCATGTTAGGTCGACCCGCCAAATTTTTTCAAATTCTTATTATTATTTGAACATGCTTCTACAAAATTTGAGCACATTGGCTAAGGCTAGGCTGTATTTGAGGTGGATAAAGAACTTTAGTGATAATAGGATCTAGGACTCCTCTTGCGTAACTTAGATTCTCTCCAAACTTTAGTTTGAAAACTAAGTGTGAAATGAACAAAATGAACTAAGTTTGGGGGAGTGAACCCTTCTCAAGAATGAAAGACCTTTGAACACCTAGCTCTTAAAAGAAACGAGTAGAGAAGTTGCTAAAATGTATGCACTTCTATGTGAGAAAAGAAAGGCTAAGCCTTCAAATGATGAAATTATTGGATTATTTTTGTAATTACTCTATTTCGTTGGAATGGTGCTAGTAGCCCAAAAAGTTAAATGTTAAGAAGCACAAACAATCTTCATCATTAGTGCTAGTTTGTTATTGTAAAATCATTGTAAAGCACAAGTGCTTTGTTATCATTGTAAATCAAAAGAAAAAGCAAAAGTATGGTGAGAAAGCGTTAGGAGCTAAAATCGTCAATTAATTCAAGAATAGGGACAACACTCTTAAATTACCTATAACTTAGTTTCGTGAAGTGATTTGAGCATTAAGTTTGTAATCTACGGTGAGGAGAGATTCTTTGTCAAACATTAGAAGACCATGCAAATAGAACCGATGATTTTGACCTATCGGGAAGTATTCTTTTTTTTTTTTTTTTGGTTTCCCAAGGGTTTAATCCCTTTCGAGGCACGTCGGGCACATAAAGTGGGAACCTCTCCCAACAGGAATTCGAACCTGAGTCCGCTACTTTGTAGTGACTAGTCCCTTCCACTAGACCAATCACCTGTTGGTACCTATCGGGAAGTATTCACCTAAGATAGAATCTAGCAAAAAGCCAACACACACACACGTGGAGCTTGTTTTAAGAATAATTCGAAAGTGTTAAGCTTTGGTGTTTTGATCTCAAGCATGCTTGTTTTGGTCTTGCTTTGTTTTCTTTGCTCGAGGACGAGCAAGTGTTTAAGTTTGGGGGTGTCCGAGATGGTGCGCGAGTTTTGCACTACCATTTTAAGACTATACAAAGACGTGTACCTTCGTCGTCCAACGCGTGCGGATCTGGTAATACTTACACAAAAAGCTGAAAGACGTGGATTCCCAGGGATGATCGGTTCCCTAGATTGCATGCATTGGTCATGAAAAAATTGTCCAACTGCATGGCAAGGGAGCTATTCGGGAAGAACCAACAAACCCACCATTGTTCTTGAAGCAGTGGCTTCACATGATACTTGGATATGGCATGCCTTTTTTGGCGTGCCTGGAGCAATGAACGATATAACTGTCCTTGGTCGTTCACCTTTGTTCGATGAACTCACTTCTGGAAAAGTTCCGGGTGTTGAGTATGTGGTGAATGGCAACAAATACCACATGCCGTACTATCTTGCTAATGGTATATATCCTAAATGGGGAACGTTAATCCAATCATTTAGGAACCCCAGAACCCCTCAACAACAACTATTCTCAAAGTTTCAAGAATCATATCGAAAGGATGTTGAACGAGCTTTCGGAATTCTTCAAGCTCGATTCCAAATTGTAAATCAACCCGGAAGAGGATGGCATACAGAGGACTTGTCCAATATTATGTTGTCTTGTGTAATACTCCATAATATGATTGTCGAGGACGAACGTGATGATTACAGCGATGATGACTCAGACGACGATGATACAAACTTAAGAACATCTCGTAGGGCCCATGCAAAAATTTATGATGTAGGTGAGGTTGATAGCGAAAATCCAGTAAGAAGAAATCAAACATTGGATGATTATATGTCGCGTCATAACACAATACGATCGACAGATATCAATGGTAGACTTCAAAAAGACTTAATGGCCCATGTGTGGGCAAGGTTTGGATCGCAGGCATAAACCGTGTTTGTGAGATGTATTTCAAATTAATTCGTATTTTGTTTAGGCGTTATATTGATTAAGTGTTTTTCCACTTGTTTGTTTTTATTTTGTTTAAGTGTTTTCTTGCTTAAGTGTATGTTAAATTGTTTGTTCTTATTTTATTAATCAAATCCAATCGTATTGTTCGAATTATTTTTCATTGCAAGTTATTAAAATTCATGTTGGTGATTTACTGTGATAAATATATTAACAAAAATTTCAACACAAAAATATGTTTACAAAAATATACCTAATAAAGTATGAATTTGAATTTTTTTGTCTAAGTGTTTAAATTATATTTTCGAAGTAGTTTAAAAATTATATTATTCAAATATACATATAACCACCTATATTCTATTTAAATGATTTAGTTTTAATTATCATCTTTTAAAATGAAATTAAAATGTCATAAAAAATTTGAACAATAAAAGTTAAACAAAAAAATTTGAACTAAAAACTATATCACAAATTACATAAATATACTACACTATGAAATAATAATACACACTAAAAACTAAACTAAAAAACAAAACAAAAAAAAAAGAATATTTTAATCAGGGGACGCCAAGTGGCGTCCCCTGATTGCTGCCTGGGCACACGCGCCCAGGCAGCTGGCAGGCGCTTAGACGCGCCTGCCAAGGCTCCCCAACAACCCCCAACCCCCCCCCCCCCAGCCCTACCCCTCCCACCACCCCCTCCATTAATTATTAGCACCCCCACCCCTCCCCCTAGCACCACCCCCCATTGGGTTTGGCCTTAGGGTAGTAAGGTTTTATTTTTTAGTAATTATTGCATGTATGACACTAATAATATTGTTGCATAGTGAATTTTGAAAAAGCCGTCATATTGTTCCACATCTACATTGAGAAGGAATGTTACGATAATGTATTCTGCCTTCTATTAGGCCATTTTCAGTGGTGGGCTTGGGCGCGCTTGAGGGCCGAGCTGGGGCGGGGCGGGGCGAGGCGGGACGGGACAGGGCTGGAAGACGGGGCAGGCGGGGAACGGCGGCTGGAAAGGGGCCGCGTGAGGGAGTGAGGAAGAAAGAGGGGCGCGTGTATTTCACTCGCCCCTCTTTGAGTAGGGGCGCCACCTAATTGGCTCTTCTTTTATTTGTTTTAAATGTAATAAAATTATTGTAATTGTTTAAAATTTGAAATAATTGTTAATATTAGAATTAAATTTGTAATATTTGTTATAATTAAAATATTATTATTATTGATTTTAATTACAATTCTAATTATTAATAATAATAACATTAAAATTGTTTTAATTATTGCTTCTCTTTATTAAAATTTGTAAATAATTTGTTAGTATATTTATTAATATTAGAATAAAATTAAATATTATTATTATTGATTTTAATTCCAATTCTAATTATTAATGATTTAATAAGAATAAAATTAAAATTTCCTCCTAAATTAGAATTAGAATTACTTGAAAATATAATTAAACACTTAGACAAATAAATCTTAGTCGGGACTTATTTGGAGGAACCTCGAATGAAGAAACCGACTGGTTTCAGAGGGAAAATCAAAAAATATTGTAATCTTTTTTTTTTTTTTTTCCCATTCGTGTTTGTTGTAACCTTCATCTTGTTTTTATGTGTGCCGTTTATTTAATGTTATAATTCGTGTTTTGAATTAATTATAATAAAAATCTAAATTTACATTTTAATGTTTAAATATTATTATTATAATATTTTTAAATTAATTATATTATTAATATAATTATTTATTATTATATCATTATTATTATTATTAATATCAATATTAAAAATAATATTAAAACTATTATTATAATGGTGAGAGTGGGGAGAAAAAAATGAAAGAAATTAAGGTTGAGAGCCCAATATTGGAGATGACCGCCCAGAGCCAGGGCTGGATCGGGGGCTTGCCCGACAA
This sequence comes from Penstemon davidsonii, assembly GCA_034814905.1. Taxonomy (NCBI): domain Eukaryota; kingdom Viridiplantae; phylum Streptophyta; class Magnoliopsida; order Lamiales; family Plantaginaceae; genus Penstemon; species Penstemon davidsonii. The sequence continues at coordinate 9,838,505 of JAYDYQ010002685.1, read as the reverse complement.
AACCATTGGAGATGGCTGTTAAATAATGATAACCAATATAACAACTTAATTATTCACATATTTCCACAATGACAGATTAAAATAGGATTTAACACAATATATTATGATCAAATATAACTCTAGAACACTATTGCATTGATCCAGAAAAGAATTAAGGTGCGCAAAAGTAAGAAAGGCACAATTTTAATTAGAAAATTCAAACCAAGAAAAAAAATGAAACCAAAGTTTGATCAAACTCATTTATTGTTAAGATAGTGAAAATATAAAATCATCATTCCTAGAACAATTAGGGACGATATAAAATCATCATTCCTAGAACATTACGGATGAATAACGAAGAACGTCAACGAATTTCTAGGAAAAAAGAATAAATAAACATGAGAATTGAGTTTCTCGTATAAATTCTCTATATAGAGTTTGAGACAATGCACATCACAAAGAAACTCTTTGGGCATGTTTGTTTGGCGTTTCTTAAAAAAATTTCATGTTTGGAAAATACCAAATAAACATGTTTTTTTACTTTCTGAAATAATTTTTTTATATCTCAATTTTCTGAAACTACTCAATTAAAAGTCAAACAAACAACAATTTTCTTATCTCTAAACAATTTTTTTCGTGTTTGGAAAATACCAAACAAATTTTTTTTTTTTACTTTCTGAAATAAATTTTTTATATCTCAATTTTCTCAAACTAATCTCTTAAAAGTCAAACAAACAACAATTTTCTTATCTTTAAATATAACATATACAAACTCTACTCTGATTTGACATAAAGTAACATATCTCTTACACAATTTATCTCATATAACAAACATGATTTGACATAAAATTTTACACATCTTACACTTACAACCTAACTCTTCCAAAATAACATACACTTACTTTATTTCTCAAACCACTCTCTCAAAACACAAACAAACAACATTACGCAAATCGAGATTATTTCACAAACCCCCACTACTCTCCCAAACTACTTTCCCAAACATCAAACAAATAGGCCATTTAATTCTTTTACAAGTTCCAAGAATAATTCCTATTTTCCTCCCCCATTTTATTCTCTCACGTGTTGTTTGTTTTTGCTCTGTCATTGTGTGTGCAACACGAGAGATTATTTAGTACAACCGCTGCACTACGTCATCAAGTACATGTGGTGCAGCTCACCAATACACTTGGGATATGTGGAGTGATAATCCACATCACCCCATATTCTGACAATATTCCCAAAAAATAGGATTTCATAAAATTGTGTTCACATTGCCAGAACATGGGTAATGTGGATTATCACTCCACATGTCCCAAATGTATTGATGGACTGCACCACGTGTACTTGATGACGTGGTGCCGCGGTTGTACTAAATAATTTCTAGTGCAACACACACCAATCAATTTTGAAAACTAGTGGCTTTTTCTCCTTGTTGGACTCTAGTAAGATGGGCTGGGCAAAAGCCCAACAAAATATTATATTGTGATATAACGAAATCAAATATTTATAATTGAGCAACTTATTTTATTAATTTTCAAATATTTAAAAGTGATAAAACTATAAAATCCTGGGACAGGTTTGAAACTAGAAATATATTTTAGAAATTATGTGATGTAAAATAATAGAGAGCACAAAGAGAATGGGAAAATATTATATTGTGTTTATATCAATTAACATGCCTTGTATTTATAGGCAGATTACAAAATAGATAATGACAAAGAGTTTGACTCTATCAACTATTTACAAGATAAAGACTAAGAAACTATATCTATCTAAACTACTGTAAAAGATAATGACTAAGAGTTTAACTCTATCAACATACAAGAAATAGATTACAATTAACTAAAGATAAACTTTAACATGTGAAGTTTATGAAAATAACCTTTGTGCGATTTTAGAGTGTGTTTTTTTCATGAAAATATAGTAAGTTTTTGTTTTATATATATGACTGAAAGATTGATTGAGAGATTATAAAAAGAAGAGAGATGTAATTTGTGGCATCTTGTTTTGTTAATGGGTAAAAAAAGTTGGAAGACGAGAAAAAATGAGAAAGTAAATTAATGACTATAATTGTTGTAGATTATAGTTTCTAAAGAAAGATGATACGGTTATTTTCAAATAAGTAGTGTTTGACTTAAATGTACCCGGTACAAAATAAATGCAGAAAGAAATCTTTAAAAAAAAATCAAAATTGTAATTTGAGACTATAAAAACACTCAAAAAGATGCTATTGAAACAAAAAATCTTTATTACTCATTTGATATGTTGTTCATACTGCAACGCACACGATTTATTAATTTAGTAAATAGATATATTAAATTATTTTTGTTAATTATTTTTTTAAAAGTTTTTTTTTCGTTTTCCAAGGGTTTAATCCCTTTCGAGGCGGGTTGGACACATTAAGTGGATACCTCTCCCAACAGGATTTCGAACCTGAGTCCACTAATTTATAGGGATTATTTCCTTTCACTAGACCAATCACCTGTTATTTTAAAAGCTGTAGACAGAGTATGGCCCATTAACAGTATTGAACTATATATGAAAGACAATCAGATTAGAAAGGAGACGGATTTTTTATTTTTATTTTTAAAGGTTAAAAATATTTTCAAATTTTGGATCATATGGTTGAAAAACTTCCCTCCAATTTATATATTATGAGATAGTATTTCATTATAATAAAAACTTTCTTCCCGCCAATTTGTCTATCAATCTTTACGAAAGTTGCAAAATTTTGAAAAAGCCAAAGTAGGTAATGTTTTGAAGGTATCATTGATGATGTGGACAAAAAATATTTAATCAGGCTTCGACCACAATCACCAAATTAATTTGATTGGATTGGACATGTTTTCGTCGTACATCCTACAAAACAAAACTTAGAGATTGACACCAAATCTACCCTCTAAACCAATTCATGATCTTAATTTAATTTACGAAAAGTATTTATAAGTAAAGTGCATGTATGTCCTTTTGTTTTCATGAATATATCCTTGAATCCATGCATAATATTTGCATTTAAATCATACATATATCTACTCATATTGTTCATGATATCCTATAAATACTCATCCCACATTAGCTTAAATTATTCAAGAATTGAGAATGATAAAAAATCATATTAGGAAGAGTGTTTCTTCCTAATTTTTATTTCATTTTTGTGGATTTTATCAGGATCAGCCCTGAGTATATGTCGCACATGCGGCCGTTTAGGCCCATTGATGAGCGAGAGCCTCCCAAAAAACAAATATAGGTATGTATATGTTGACAAACAAGTATGAGTTGCTTGTTGGTAATCTCCCCGATTAGTTTCTATGATCTTTAGGGTTCGACTTTTGGATTCACCAAAATCTTTTGTTTTCAAGTTTATTATATTCATTATTTATAGGGTAAACACCACTTTTGGTCTCTCTTATCATTAACTTTTTACAGAGTGGTCCCTCTTATGTTTTTTTCCCCACTTTAGTCCCTACTATGAATTATTTGTCTCAGTTTAGTCCCTTTCAAGTGATCCAAGACGGTTCCGGTAACGTGTGATATGCACATGAGGGCAATTTCATCATTTCAAGTAAACTAACAGGGATATTTTCGTCTTTCTAATTTAAAAAAAATATTTAATCTCTTCCAAACTAGGCTTTCATTCCAATCCAACTTAATCGTCCATTTCGTTCCAAACTAAAGTTTTCTCTCAAAATCTTCTTCAAACACCAAAATTGCTCACCAATTAAACAATATCTCAAATAGTCTCAATAGTGAACGGACAAAAATGCCCTAAAAAATATTCATATACATGTCACGTGTTATCGGAACCACCTGATAAGGACTAAAGTGAAACACATAATTCATAGTAGGGACTAAAATGAAACACATAATTCATAGTAGGGAGTAAAGCGGGAAAAAAAACATAAGAGGGACCACTCTGTAAAAAGTTAATGATAAGAGGGACCAAAAGTGGTATTTACCCTTATTTATATATACACACATAAATGGAACTGGAAAAAAAGAAATCTTGGGGGATTCAAGCCACGATGGATCCTACGGATGTCTTTGTATATGTTTGAAAATAAAAGTAAGCGGACTAAAATAATATATATGCAATTTAATTTCCCGGTAGAATCTAAAGCAAACAATTCAATCTTTTGGGCGTGGGAGACAATTTGCAAAATGGACCATAATGATTTTTCATTTTTTTTTGATAAGCATGGTCCATATTGATCAAAGTTGACATGGCTCTAATTGGAAGGGTTTCGGCTCGGTTTCGTAGGTCTCGGTTTCAAAAGAATGGTTTGAGTGGTCTCGATGAAATTGTTGAAACTCTACTTGGATTGAGTTTCGATGTTGGGGTTTAGGGAAAAAAGTAGGTGGTATGTTTCAAATCAATGCCTTTTGTATAAAGTTTGGGGTAAAAAAATAGATAGTAGGTGTTAGATTAAATTTTATAAGTTTCAAGAGTTTTAGTGTGAATTTCTAAATAGGTTTGTGATGATTTTCATGTGTCTGATGAAAATTCACTTGGAAAAATTTTAACCTAATCTCGCAAAATCCGTGAGACCGGGCCAAAATCCATCCACATACCCTAAATGCCTTATATTATTACAAAAAGTTGATTGGAATATTTGTTTCCATCTATCCCTTTTAAATGATAAACTTTAACTTTAGTTTGGTTTGCGGTTAAAGGAACATAGTGATGACAAAAACAGTGCTATCACCAAATAAATTTAAGATAAAGATTGGGATGATCAAAGCAATAATATGTCTGGTAAAGGTTGGTCGTAGTTATTAGATCACCATTACTAAAGTAGCACTACTATTCATGATTTAGAGATATGCATTTAGGATATATTATATGTATGGAATTTCGGTCTTCCATTTCTTAAAGGAACTTGGTCCTCGTCCTTATATATAAAAATGTCTAGCTACATCATTTTTTTCGAAATATTACTCGAAGTTTGATGAAAATCAAACCGATGTATGATATTTGACTCGACTCATTTATAAAAGCTAATTTGCGCTTGATTTGTCATACATATCAATCAAGTTTGAACTACATTTTTTGTTTGATAACTTTTGCAATTCGGTTCGAGCTCGACTTGATAAGCTATAAATTGAAAAAATAAATGTGAAAATATCAAACAACTCGATTGTCGACTCGAACTTGTTCGATAAAAGTTCGTTTAAGTTCGATTTGTTTAACATTCTAACCAAGCTTAAACACAATTTTGAGCTCGATATAAAATTCAAACCAAATTTAAATGTTACGATCTTCTTTTTAATTTTTAGTGATAGGACTCTTTATATTTATTAGTTGGGCTAGGACTCTATAATTGTTATTTAGTTAGATTAGAACTTTATCTTTATCGATTAGATAGACTATGAGTTTATCTCTAGGTCGTATGTTAGTAGTATATATTGCTTGTACTTTATTATTATTAGTTAAGAAAGTTAATAAATAAACAATTATATGGTTTCTCCACCTAAAGAGAGATTGTGGTTACTCTTACGACTCTAAAGTAAGATCATGGTCCTTCTTACGTCCACTAAAGTAAGAAATATAAAAATGATGCCAGAAGATCGTATCAATTGGTATCAGAGCGGGTTGAGATCACATCAACGCTTCGCTCGGAGTGGGTTGAGATCACATCATCTCGCTCATGAAACTGTCAGATGAAGAACGTTTGGATCGATTGGAGAGTTCTCTCCATGAGATTCGGAAATCTGTGAATCGACTATTTGAGCTTTACCCTCTTAATCATGGAAGGAAATCTCGAAGATTGATGAAGGATCAAATGAGCAATAAACTGTCTTCGTCAGTGATTACATCAAAGAAGGAGATAGAAACCAGATCTATAAAATTTGCAACCAAAAGTTATGACTCAAAATCCACGTCAGAGATAGTATCAAAGATAGATGGTGTCATAACTTGCAAATATGCAACTACTCCAATGTTCGATAACAAATCTTTGATAGACCCAAAATCTGTGGAATCGTCGAATCAGTCATCCAACTGAGATTGACTGAAGTGGGTTCTATAAAAAAATTGATATCAAGTGCTCAGTCAGTTCAGATTCAGAATCAAAACCAAATCATCAAAAACCAACCAATTTACCGAAATTGGTTTGTCCGATGAAATTGATTAACAATTGGCAAGGTGCAAGTCCATTAAAGTTTGTTGGGTTAATTACATTGAACAACTACTTATCAACGAAAAAGATTTCCATACTATTATTGGTGGCAATTCAATCAAGAGTCGACCATTACATGCCGATTGATGATTGTGCACAAGGTATAGTCCGATTTTGTTGGGATCCAGGAGGAGGTCTCAATTTCAAGTGACTAGTGCGGAGTACGAACCGTGAGGACAAGGTTCGAATTCAAGGGGTGGAGAATGTTAGGATCTTCTTTTTAATGATAGGACTCTTTATATTTATTAGTTGGGCTAGGACTCTATAATTGTTATTTATTTAGATTAGAACGTTATCTTTATCGATTAGATAGACTATGAGCTTATCTCTAAGTTGTATGCTAATAGTATATATTGCTTGTACTTTATTATGATTAGTTAAGAAAGTTCATGAATAAACAATTATAAAATTTATCCACCTAAAGTGAGATTGTGGTTACTCTTACAACCCTAAAGTAAGATAATGGTCCTTCTTACGTCCACTAAAATAAAAAATATAAAAATGATGCCAGAAGATTGTATCATTAAACAACGTATCATTAATTTGATACTACATCACTCGTTTACACCTGTAGTTAATTATATTATATGTTAAATGTCACTATCGAAACTAAAAGTAATACTATATAAAAACCAACATGTGATTGGTCTAGAGGAGGGAACTAGTCACTATAAAGTAGCGAATCCAGGTTCAAATCCCTGTTGGGAGAGGTTCCCAAATAATGTGTCCAACGCGACTCGAAAGGGATTAAACCCTTAGGAAACCAAAAAAAAAAATACTATATAAAAAAATGGGAATAATAGTAACCAATACGAAATACATTTAACATTTGTAGCATTTTGTAGGAAAAAATTGTGACTATATAATTATATTTTTATCTCATTTTTCATAATATTAATTGATATCCAGATATATATATATATATATATATATATATATATATATATATATGTGGGTTATTGTTATATTTAGAGAGCACACGAGAATGAAAAAATATTGTGTAGTTGTATTTGAATTCACTTATCTTATATTTATAGGCAAATTACAAAATAGAATGACGATTAAGAATGTTTACAATTTAGACTATGAATTTGAAACTATCCAAATATTATAAATAATAAAAACTAAGAGTTTATAGCTAACTAAATTCTGGAATTCCAACTAATAAATAGCGAAGAAGATTAAAACTAGGTTTGGACTTTTGAAATCCAACACATTCTTATATTTTCCACATAGAATAGATGTTTTCGATTTTTGATCCTTTGTCTTTTGATTTTCTTTTAATTAATTAGTTGTTTTAGATTGTAGCTATAATTGTATCTGTATTGTTGATCAAAACTAGTTTTCAAATCTAATGAGCAAATTATGTTCTTTATGAGAAACTTAATTTAATATATATTCAATAATTTTAGTTAAAGCCAATATTTAAACCTCAAATCTTCATCATAATGAAATAAATCTTCAATTTTCCTTTTAACTTGTTAATGAATTATCTCAATTATATCTTAATATATTAAAGTTTACGATATTTTGCCTTTCATGAAGGTAATGTCCTACATAGTGTATCTATATCTATATTGTATAAAGAGTGAATAGCATTTTTGGTCCTCCTTATGGGCCAAATTTTGCACTTTCGTCCCTCTTAAATATTTTGTAGCAGATTCGTCCCTCTTATCAATGTAGTGTAACACATTCGTCCCTCTTATAACACATTCGTCCCTCTTAAATTTTTCGTAGCAGATTCATCCCTCTTATCAATGTAGTGTAACACCTTCGTCCCTCTTAAATCCAAAATACATCAATTTTCGTCAATTTTAGAATATATTTTGAATTTAAGTGATGTATTTTGGATTGAGGGACTAATGTGTTACACTACATTGATAAGAGGGACGAATTTGCTACGAATATTTTTAGAAGGGATGAAAATGCAAAAGTTACCCCGTAAGGAGGACCAAAAGTGCGATTTACTCTTGTATAAAAAGAGAAGTCATGTCATACCACACAAATTTTAAGAATTTTCTATTTTACCCTTAATTTTTTTTTATTACATACCCTTGTTAAAGTTATTCAATTATGTAGTTTTTTTTAATCTCAAAAAATAAAAAATTTAATTTTTTAACTCCTTCATTTTCCCATTATATTTATTAATAAAATTTCTTTTCTCTTTTTTTTTTTGTATTAACCCCCAAAAACAATCCTTATTTTTTGTGCTAATTTTTTTTTTTTAATTAATATACCACCAGCCTATCTAGGCATGCTACACCAAATATGATTTCGAAGAAAGGAAAAAGAGGAATCTAATGTATCTGCTGCAGCTATTATATTATGATCATGACAAAATGTTCTCTTACACTAATGTTATGAATTATGATCCAACTTCTCTACCTAAAAATGATAATAATTTTGTAGGGACTACTCATCACATGCCTCATGTCATTCTAAATAAGTGAAAGCTGATATTGACTATATATTATAACTTATAAACGTCAAGGCGGACAATGAACAGTGCACGGCATTTTATTTTGCACGTTAATCCCACAAACGACGCCGTTTTTTCTGAAATAGTGAACAGTTCCTTAGTGCCTGCTTTTGGTACCAAATGTGTATGTTTTGTAACTTTCGTAACCTTAAAGTAGAATCATTTATAGTATCAAAAATGGAATTCTCTCTATATTTTATTACAGAAGGAGTTAATTAGTACACTTAGCGAAATATCTATGAACTTATAAAGCTAGTGTTCTTGTTATTTGTCCATTCTGGATCAATGCATTGACCCGACCATTTGTTAAGAGATATATATGCATGGATCAAATTTTTGTTCCGAGTATATGTTTCGATTAGCTAAATATTGAAAAAATTTCGAGAATATCTTGGAAACTTTTCGGAAATATTAGAAAAAATAGTAAAAAAAGTTACTAAATTAAGAAAAATAACAGAGCTTAAGGTAAAAATATAGTTTCAGAATTACACCTTATTTTTGTTTATGTTGATTCAAAAAAGAAATTTTTTCCATGTTTTCCACGGAAAAGATGAAAATTTTGATTCATCATTCATGTACATATGTGAACCTTGGAGAAGCATATTCATTAAATCATAAATTGAATAGCGGTTAGCTAGCTGATTTAGTGGCAATTGTGATTATTGCTTGCTTTAGACATGATTTGGGAACAAAAATTCCTAAACGAGATTGGAGCTAGGGCTGTCGATGGGGCGGATTTCAATTCGGATCCGTTCGAATCCGATCCGATTTATTAGGATAATTGTCCGATTAGAGATTCGATGGACCTGATCCGATTATAAAGATCCGTAATCCGAAACTCATGGAGCGAATATGGATTTAGGTCGATCTGATCCGTTACAGATCCGTATCCGACAATAAATAAAAAGAAAGATATATATACATAATATTTTATAATAGTAAGTATCATTAATAATATTTCACCGTCAATTTAAGAAGATAGTAATTTATAACTCGTTTATAAATTTATTTAAACCAATATTTTCATTCTAAAAATATGAATATATTAAAGAAGCTTTGAACATGTGAGCTAAAATTAACTAAAATGAAAAGTTAATAAACTTGTCTAAGGAAAAAATATTAATTTACTTTTTAAATGAAAATTTATTGGATCCGAAAAATATCCGATATCCAGCCAAATCCGACCAAGATCCGTTGGATTAAAAAAATCTAGATCCGAGCACAATCCGAGCAAGATCCAAATCCGACAGAATTCGATCCGTTATAAATGGAGCCGGATCTGGACGAGCCTGATCCGACCAGAATCCGACCCATTGACAACCCTAATTGGAGAATTACCTGCCAATATTCCACGTTAACATTAGAACATATGCACATGAAAATATATCCATATTGTGTTAGATCTAGATCTCTTTTGAGTTCAAAGAATGAACTGTTTCAGATAAGGGAGCATACAACCTACTTATATTTCCAATCAATTATACTGAAAGAAACAAAAATGAATTAGCTAGTGAATATACATATTCAACTATTTCTCCAAGTACAAAAATGATTTACACAAATTCATGCACCGGTTGAGCTACTAATGTTTTTCACTCGAATTATATTAAGATCCATGACATATCCAATATAATGGAATCATATGATCTAGGGCAAGATTCCAATGACCGTTTGGGTTATAATCTCAAATAAACTACATTTTTCTTTAAGCAATATAAATTCCCTTTTGGCTCTCGATTTTTACAAAACAATCTAGTATTTCTTAAGCTTTGGAGGAGCTTTAATGGAATCACTCTCGATCTAGTTCTAATTATGTATGCTTTGGAGGCTTAAAATTCTACAAGAGAATATGGTAAACTCTTATATCCATCCTAATCTGGACTCATTTAAAAAACTTAATAAAATAATCCACATCATTTTGACACCGTCTGTGGGATCAGTTGTGTCTCTGGCGAGTAAGATCAAGATCTTTAATAGTAGAAAATGTGATATTTGTATTTTTTTTTCAATGGTTTAATCACTTTCGAGGCGAGTCGGATACATTAAGTGAGAACATCTCCCACCAGTGATTTGAACCTGAGTTCGTTAATTACTTTATAGTGACTAGTTACTTCCACTAGACCAATCACTTGTTGCTATATGATATTTGTATTGCAACAATACATGATATCAATTTCAGGGAAAAAAATCGACGACATGACTTTCCTCCACATCATATTTTAAGAAATACTGAAGTTACGGAAATTCTTAAGTTATTTATATGTGTGAATTTATGTTTGAACTTTTGAAGGTGGTCAATAAAAATCAATGCACTAATTTTTTAGAAAGTTGAATACGAATTTAATCAAATTCAGATTTTGTTTATACTTTATACTATGTTTTTACTTGTTAATTTTTTTTCACGTTAAGAACCCAATTGCTTGGGCTTAAAATTCAGCCCAAAGTGGTTGCTTGCTACTTAAACATATGAACTTGATTTTATAAACTATATAACCCATGTCAACAGGTGATTGAGAAACCAAAAAGAAAAAAAAAACTATAGCCCATAATTTCAAGCTTCTTAGACATATTTGGGCTAACACTCATGATATTTGTATCCAAACGAGTCTCGTATTCTTGTTACAGGATCGATGCTTGCTGGTTCACTAAACCTGTGACGACCACGCCAGGTAAAATCAAATGCCCCTAAAATGGGCTGGCCCATTTTCAACGGGTCATTGATTTGGCCCGTCAATTGGCACTCATAAATTGTAACTTCTGCGGTTGTGCCAATGACTACGTAACAATGTTCATACCATAAAATTAAGAGGTTATGACTTAAATTCTCGCTATGTGAGTATTCTCTTTTAGTTTAAAATTATAATTAATACTAGTGATTTTTAGTTAATTTTATTTTTAAATTTGTTTATATTCAAATAAATTTTTAATTTGGTGATATTGATGTAATATTGTGTCACTTAAAAAGAAGAAAAATCTATTGTAACTTGTTTATCGAATGAATTTTTAATTTGATGATATTGACGTAATAATATAGTTCGTGTCACTAGAAGTTTAGTTTAGAAAAAAATATTTTGTTACTTGTTTCTGGTTTCTGGTTTCCAATTACCGAATTTCATTCCTGGTATTGTCCAGGTATTAAAATGTGACTAGAATTTAATTTACAGACTTTTATTTCGAAATCTGCTGCCTGATTGAGTAAAAGGGTGGACCAAAAGAAGCAGCAGCAAGGAAGCTTCGGTTTCTTTATATTATGAATATAATTATATAAATGATAATGTTTATCCATTCAAACCATATCTTATAGCTTTTCTCATGTGACTGGGCTGAGCTGGCCAGGACAAAGCGAAATACAATTATTATTTCATTTGCAAAATTTCAATCAATTTGTAATGATCCACGGAAATTTTGTAATAATTAATTTAAAGAAATAAATTGCATTTATTCATAAAACTTTCAAAATTACGTGTATCCAATTTCATGAGTGTTCTATAATGGATTTTAGCATGTTACCCCCAAATAATTTGTTTACTGAGCAATTTACCCTTTTCCGGCAGAAAAATAGGCATATTAACGTCCCAGTGATACGTAATCTTTACCTCCTTACGATTGAGATTTCATTCAAATGTGAAAATGATCAATTTAACATTATATTGATAATATACTCCCTTCAATTTGTGTGATATGCGCAGTTGACATTTGACCATCATGTATTATTGTCTAACGAGCATCTTACCACCTGTAAAGCTGTAAAAATCAAAAGGGAGACAATTTTATTTTTTTTTAATAAAAATATAAGGAATTCATTGTCCTTTTACATTGGGTAAAATGGATTTTAAAAGTAATACAAGGGATAATTTGTTGTTAACTCTAATTGCAAATGCTATTTCCACGCCTTATGTATTCTTGACCCGGAAGCAGTAGACCCACAATTTACCCTTTTTTTTTTACCCACAATTTACCTTACCTTTGAAGAAAGTGGTAAAATTTTAAGTACACGGTATAACCACACCGTGTCATCACCCAGTAAACGCGTCAATTTACTTTTCCATTATCCACTACTAAGAAATAAAATTTACGTCTCCTTTCTTTCCCATTTATTTGCATAAAAAGGAATTAACAAGAGAAAAATCCATCATTCAATTCAATAGTTTGCTTTCAATTTCTACACGCAAAATATCACAACTCTACAAGAAGAAAAGAAAAGCACAAATCACTCAATATTTTAGATTCAGAGAAAATGGCTAAAGACAGGAAAATTGGAGTGGCCATGGATTTCTCGAAAAGCAGCAAAGCCGCACTTCAATGGGCGATCGACAACTTAGCTGACCACGGCGACACTTTCTACATAGTTCACATCAAACCTCACTCCGCCGACGAGTCTCGCAATCAGCTCTGGTCTCAATCCGGTTCTCGTACGTTTTAATTATTATTTTTAATTTCTGATCTACTAGTAGTATGATTTATTATTGGATCTGTTTAGATTTTGGATTTGGATTTTGTTAGCTCTGATTCCATTGGTGGAGTTTCGTGAGCCAGAAGTCATGAAGAAATACGATGTGCCGACTGATATTGAAGTTCTCGACATTCTCGACACTGCTGCTAGGCAGAAAGAGGTTTTTCTTTTTTCTAATTTTTTTTTAGTTTAATTTTATTTCCCTGGAAATAATCTGTTTCCGAATTACCAAGTGTTTTTTGTGCGTAATTTTGATTTAAATTTATTGGAATTGAAATTGAAATTGAATAGATAATTGTGGTGACAAAAGTGTACTGGGGGGATGCGAGAGAGAAGCTTTGTGAAGCTGTTGAGGATTTGAAATTGGACTCTTTTGTTATGGGTAGCAGGGGACTCGGCACCATCCAAAGGTAATTAATTAATTCTATTTTTCTTTTTCTTTCATTTTTATCTTCTCAATCAATATCTCTTTCATCTAATTCTCAATGGTGTTGGTATATAGTATTTTTCATTAATTTATCCCATTTTATGATTAGACATATCCTTGTGAAAATAGAAGAATAATTTTTCAAATAAGTTTCATGTCCCTCTTTAGGGGCATAAAAAAAAAAGGAGAATTTGATTATTGATATCAAGTCATCGATTTGTACGACAATATCTATCTTCGTGTATATATTCGCATTCTCATTAAGTTGTCAAATTTTCAATTAAAGCATAAGGGAACAATCAATTTTATTCCGATGCGATATTATGTTCCATAATGTATCATTGTTTTGTTTTTTTTGTATGTTTCGATCAGCTGAATATATGAAACTTTTCGAAAAGTTCATGGAAATGTTTCAAAAAAATTATGAAAAAAAGGTTTACTGAATTAAGAAGAAGAAAAAGTTTAAAAACAAATATAGAGTTTTAAAAAAAAACCTTATTTTTTGTTCTGATTGTTAAATTTTTTGATATTTTGAAAGAGAAAGATGAAAATTTTGATCTATAGTTACATTCAATTTTGAAATCGATTTTCCTAGAAAACAATGTTATTTACATTTGTTAAATGGTGACTAATGTATGTATGTGTGTAGGATAATATTGGGAAGCGTAACTAATTACGTGCTGGCAAATGCAACGTGTCCAGTGACCATAGTCAAGGATCCTGATTTCCCCCACAAGAAGTGATTTCTTAAACCAACTCGTGAACAAGTTGTACTAATAATATATCTCATGCTTTCTTCCAATTTGTGTTTTTGTAATAATAAAGGTTGACAATCTTATGTTCGAATAAACATTTTTTTTTTACTATATAAAGTTTGATAATTGTTTCCTGAATGTGTTTAATGAATGCGACTCGGATGGATTTTCATCACAAAATGGAATTGGGTTCGGCCCAAAATTGATTCAACTAAATAAATCTAGTCCTACAACTTACATCATGTGTGCTATGTGCAAAACAATATTTAAAAGGAAATTTTGTGCTTACACTAGTGGATTTGGATTGAATCCACTGGAATGCTGAATGAGTGATAAGTGTATATAAGAGGATAATTTGGTGTTCTCTTATACGTATTTGTTCTGCAACTATATTTACGAGTATTTTTTAATGAAAAAGACTGTCCCACAATATACGTTAGATCCCCATTTAAAAAATATCTTATATAACGTGACAAAGACAACTTAAAATGAATAAAGTATAAAGTTAGGTTTCGAACTTAAATACTTTTAGAAAAGTAAACTAAAAGATAATACTGAAAATTAAAAAATAATTTGTAGTCACAAAAAAATGAGTTAAATGGCAATTTACTCCTTTGTGATATTCATAATCTTTAATTTACTTCTCTGTGATATTCATAATGTTCAATTTACCTTCCTGTAATTTAAAAAAGAACACTTTATCCCCCTATAATCTTATAAAAATTTTACATCACCTCCCCGACATTTTTATATATGACAGTTTATTCACCTGTGTTATGATAATGTGGCAGTTTACCCTATGTGTTATGATAAATGTGGCAATTTACCCCATGTGTTATGATAAATGTGGTAAGTTACTCTCATGTTACAAAATACTGTTCATGCACACTCTCAATTTCGGCAAGTGAGTTACACTATCCGGCTCAAGGAGATAAATTGTTTCTTTAAATTTTTTTTATTATGGGGTAAAGTGCTCTTTCTTAAATCACAAGGGATAAATTGAATATTATGCATTTCACAGGGGGTAAATTAATATTAACTCCACAGAAAACCCATAATTATATTTATGTATCACAGAGGGAAAAATGCACTCTACGTTGGGAAATCCGTGCAACAACTCCATGTGTTATTTTTATTACAAGGAATTATCTTGTGTGTTACCAAATCTTGCACATTTTCCCCTTCAATGGTAAATTCTTAATATCTTTAATAAAATTTGATATTCCTATTTTAAACTTCATATACATACATGATTTCTCAATTTAATCTTGTTTTTATTATGCAAAGAACCCCCGAATTATGCTTAATCAGCATAAAACGCCTGTCACTTATTTTTATTATGCAAAGAACCCCCTGGGTTATCCTTAATTTGCACAGAACCCCCGAGTAGTGTTTTGTTCGCAGCACACACGCGTGGGGTTCACGCACATCTATTTTTTTATAGAAAAGAAATTCCTTGCAAGATTTAATAAAACATAAGAGAATTTCTTGTAATAAAAATAAATACAAAGGGTTTTGCAAAGATTTCCTAAAACACATGTGGGAATAATGCTTTTTCCCGTATTACATAGTTCATTTATTACAATGGCTCACAAAGCCACAAACCCAAAGCAACATATACAATCCAAAAGCAAACGGAACTAGACATTTGGACTCGATTTTGAACCAGTGTTAGGTTTAACTAAAGCCTTGATTAGAGCCTCAGTCATTTTATCCTTAGGTGGTAGATTTTCCTTGATGAAATTGTCATTAATGTAGCCATCAATCCATTCACACAAATTTGGATACTTTTCTTTTGTCAATAGTTCAAATCCCACGAGCTCTTGAATTATTCCAAACCAATATCCAATGAAATTTGCAGAAATATCAACTAGTCCAATATTTTCACCCCCGAAGAATCTCTTACCCTTTATTTCTTCCTCTAGAAATTTCAATAGTTGGGCTGCTTCTTCAATTGCCTTATCCCCTTCCTCTCCCGTCTTTGAACAAGCTTCCCACATTGCAGTCAAGCACTATAGACAAATATTAATCAAAATTGAGATTCAACTCTAGTTCGATCAGTTGAAAAAAGTACTTTTAATAATTTTTAAAGTATTTTACAGTTTATTAAAAATATATAAATTTATTACTTTAATAATACTAAAAAAAAGTTTGAATTTTATAAATTATAAAATTAAAATTTAGTTTAATATTTGCACAATATTTATTTTTTAATATTACGTAAGATTTTTATTTTCCAAATCTTATAAAAATTTATAGCGGTTTTTAAAATTTTTTAATATTATATAAAATAAAGTTATTTTAATATATATGTAAATAAAGTTAGTATGAAGTGTAAAATGGTAATTAACTTAATAAAACTAACGTGTTTCAATAATTTAACAACAAAATGGAGAGTGCTCAATTTTTTAATAATAAAATAAAAGATAATTTCGTGCAATAAAAATTACCTACGGGATTTCGTACACGCATATTTACCGTAACACAGACAAACGTGGATCGTGGATTTATCCCACTTTACAAAGAATATTGCGTTGTAAACTTAAAATTACATCTTAAACGAATTATAAAGTTTTTGTACTTATTGAACATTAAAAATATATTTATAATTCCACCAAATAGATATAATCATTTTTAATTTTGTTTGTTTGAGCTCGATTAAGAAAGACATGAAAATGGATTGATATGTACCTTTTCATCAACGAACTTGGCCCAAAAACGAGCCATGGATCTTTCATATGGGTCCTTGGGCAGAATGGATGGGCCTTCCCATGTCTCGTCAATGTATTCGATTATGATTAAAGATTCCGCAATGGGCTTGTCGTTGTGCAAAAGAACTGGGATTTTCTTGTGAACTGGGTTGTACTTTTGAAGCAAAGGGGACTTATTTTTCCGATCTTCTAATTCTATGAATTCATATTTTACCCCTTTAAGATTCAGGGCCATTTCCACTCTTATGCTAAATGGGCTGCCCCAAGATCCGATTAGCTTCACTTCTTCGCCTTCTGCCATTTTAATTGAACTTATAAAGTGTGTTTTTTTTTAATGGATATGTTTTTGGTAGATGAGTTCTTCACTTCTTATAGAGTAAAGCTAACTTGTTCACGAAGACAGATTGAACAAAGATTGATTAGTTATTATACTAAACAAATGTTTTATGTTTTAAAATTTACCAATGTTGACCTCAAGGGCACAAAATTGATCAGATGGTGGTTCCTACACTTGAAACGGTCAGCAGATTTCCATGCACTCTTCTTTTGCAAAGGTCCACAATCTTAGAATCTCTAACAATAGGGAAATATTTTTAAAAAAATTAATATTATTAATTTGGTTCATTGGGAAGAAAAAAAGAGCTTCTAGAAGATTATGCAAATTTGATGCAATAGTTTAAGTTTCCTTGTAAATTGCCACATTTATTATAACACATGGTAAATTGCCACATCATAACTAGGGGTAAACTGCCACAATATCATAACACGTGGGGTAAAGTGTCACATATAAAAATGCCAGGGGAGGTAGTGTGAAATGTTTACAAAATTATAGGGGGGTAAATTGCTCTTTTTCAAATTACAGGGAGGTAATTGAAAATTTTGAATATTACAAGGGGTTAATTACCATTAACTCCAGAGAAAAATAGGGCTTAGTATGAAAGTTGCAATGAAAATTTAAAATATTGTATCAAATTTGTATTTTCATATACCAAAGTTGTTGAGTGACAAATCCTATGATACCTAAAAAAAAAAAAGTATTCCCCGAATAATTTTGAACTTGAAAATAGGATATGGGTATTGCAATTTGCAAGCAAGACATCCAAATTGAAGATAGGGTTACCTGGTAATCTCGAGAGCTAGCCCAATAACAATAAGAGGCATTCTTTGTAAAATCGCCCATCATAAAGCCTTTTAAAGATCTTCAAAGAGAGGTAACTGGACTGGACTATGAGAGTTTGGAGAGGGCTGTCAACGAGTCGATCATACCTGATCCATATCCAATTTTATTTATACGAGTCCGATTTCAGATCGAACCCAAACTCTTGTCAGATTATACTTGGATTGAATAGTATTTCGGATATATTTGGAACTAATAAAATCTATAATTTCAAAAGTCTAAATAATGTTTTTTCTGCAACAAATTTGTGAACTTTGTATTTGCTTGTATAACTTAACTAGCAAGTTTAAACTTTCTTCAATTATCTGTAGGTCATGTGATGTAGGAGGATTTGATATAAACAAAGCTGAACTAATGGTAAATAAACCTCCAAAATAACTACCCGAATATTACAAAAATTGACAAAAAATAACTAAAAGCGCAAAATTGAAGCTGAAAACGAAGGAATTTGAGGATGCAAAACTGGATGTTCGGGTAGTTTGTAGGATGTGCGGGTCGTCAAGAGCTTTTCGGATTGGGGTCGTAATCGCAATTCTGACAATCGTAGCCAAAGTTATGACCAAAATAGTAAAACATGTCAAAAAGATCTCAATTCAGAAATAAACTTTAATTATTCTCTAGTTATTTTTTGTCATTTTTGGTAATATTTGGGTAGTTGTTTTGGAGGTCGATTGAACCCTTTTTGGGCCAAATTTTGTTCCGAGTAGCCTATTTTATTTCGTACTTTAAACTGTATTAGTTTCTGGATTTTTCCATTTTTGGTATATTTTTACTGGTTTACCATTAGTCCAGCTTAGGGGTGGGCATTCGGTATCGGGTTTCGGGAACCCGTCCCGTCCCGGTCGAAATTTTGTAGTTTGGGACGGGAAGTATGATTGATTTTCGGGTTTCGGGAAACCCGAAAACCCGACAAACTAAATCGGGACGGTATTCGGGAAATATTTCACATCCGATTGGGAAAACCGAATCCCGAATTTCTTATCATACAAAATAAATTACCCCTTTCAATCAATCTCTTACTCCCAAACTCAAGCCCCATCACCTACCCCATGTTCTTGAAATTAACAATTCATGACCATAAAAAAAAATATAATGCTATGAATGAGCAAAATAAAGAAAAGTGTGATATTTCTACCATATAGGAGTTTAAAATTATTATTTTCGGGAAACCCGAATCCCGATCCCGAAAACCCGATATTTATCGGGAAACCGAGATACCGGGACCAAGTCAATTCAAATGGAATTCGGGTAGTAAAAATCAAAACCCGAATCCCAAAAATCCCGTCCCGAAATCCCGAAATCCCGTCCCGATCCCACCCCTAGTCCAGCTTGTAAACTAACTTTGAACCAGTTGATTATTTTGAGATATTAAATGTCGAGAGTTTCTGTTTCCTTTCTTGCTTTGTTTTTTGGTAATTTTGCGTAGCAATTTAGCCAACAAATTTATCTCTAATTTATTTCGGCTCCATCACGACATCTAGACCGACCGCGATCAGATCTGTACATTAACCTCCCTGCACTACGAAAATTAGACAACATGCTACTTGTAAGATTCTAGCTAGCAATGGTCGATTGTATGCAAATATTTCATATCTATGAAACCAAAGTTAAGTCTTGTTATGGGAAATATTGGACAGTTCGAATTCCGAATTTTGGTATGTTGACAAAGGAATAGTAAGCCGATGGATCATCTTCCTTCCGGAAACTTCTTGTGCCTCGTGTCCCGCCTTGTGGTCTTAGAGAGGATTCAAGAAAGATGCTGCAAAATAAGCATGATTCTATAAACCAAATCCTTAAAGCTGCAATTGCTATTAACTTTGCTTCTTTAGCTGAAATGGATATTCTCGATTCATACTTAGAATCTCTTCCAAAGGTATATAACAAGGTTTCTTCTAGAAACTTCACTTCCCCTTGCTTTCTTTTTCTTCTTGATCTTATATATGTTTGTTTTCTTCTAGGATGTGGGAAAATCAGTATTGAAGAGCCACTCGAAAATTTTGGAGAGCTTGGCATTCAATATCGTGGCGAGAATTGATGACTTAGTTTACGTGGATGATTTGTCTAAGCATTCAGATCAACTTGTGAGGATTGCTCATAAAAAAAAAGTGTCTCCATTAGCCCTTTAAAGAGTGATAGATCACTATATATGCAAAGTAATAAGCTTTTTCCTCGTGGGTTTAGTGTGAAGAGGATTTTGACAGATTATATGAGTGTGGATGGAAAAGGAAAGGAAATGAGTGGCATATTAGGAGATTGGGTTCATTTTCGAGTATGAATCGAGAGATGTCAGCGTCTTCATTGATTGAAACTTCGAGGTGTTTAAAGTAGGCAATCGGTTTAGGAACACGCGAGTCGGTTGAGGATAAATGGACAAAATGGATTGGTTTGTTTCTTTTATTTGATTTTTATGAGGTTTGCATTTACATGTATATGAAGTAAGAGTTTTCGAATATGCTGTAGGAAAATTCTTGTCCAAGCCTGGTTTGGCCAAACCCATCCAACCACCAAGCAAGTGTATTGCATTTGCTTTGTAATTGGTCACTCTCCAAGGAGTTACATCTAATCCCAAAGCAAGTGTATTACACTTGCCAAGTAGTTACTTTGGGTTCGGCCAAACCCGGTCTGGGTAAGAATTTCCCCTTCGAATATGCTGTGATTACATAAGCTGAGACTTTTGCATCAATTGGACACATTTAGTACTGAGATGAAACCAATTAATAATTGTTGGTTATTATTGCAAATTATCAAAAGATTTTTACAATAATCAGCTGTTTGGATTTGATTCAAGAAAGGAAAACCATTATTTGCAACTAACATCAGACATCAGAAATGCAATTCTTTTCATCTTTTGTATTATGAAATAGTAGCAGAATATTTAAGTAAAGAGGAAAAGCAAGCAAAAACTGAAGAATAAAATGAATAAAATAAAGGGGCATTCCGAGAATTGAACTCGGGACCTCTCGCACCCTAAGCGAGAATCATACCACTAGACCAAATGCCCATGCTTGCCAAAAAAGTGGTAACTAAATTATAAAACATATACTGCTCAATTTAAGCTATGAGCTTTTCGTTCTGCTTTAGATTTGAAATATGGAGTAACAGATTAAGTGATTAATTTATTCAAATAAAAATCTGGAGTTCTCATTTCGGAGAAAATCTAGTACAGTTAGTATATCAAAATTTAGGTGGTACTTTTTTATTAACTCACGAAACGTTTTAGCTGTCTTTTTCATGATTTCATCAGCGTTTAAACTAGCTTTTTAAAATTGTTTATTATGTCGTTAAAAAGGAAATTACTGAGAAAAAAATTATTTCCAACATCTTTTTTCCTTATCTCGCCATTTGTCTCAAGACAATAACAATAAATAAGGTTATGTTATACGAGGCTAGCATCAAGTCGTTGTAGTATAGTGGTAAGTATTCCCGCCTGTCACGCGGGTGACCCGGGTTCGATCCCCGGCAACGGCGGTTTTTTCCAATTTTGATTTCTGATTGCTGTTTCTGTGATGTTATTGTGTGGTTTTTTTCAATAATTTAGTTTTCTTTTTTGATTTCTGATTGCTATTTCTGGGCCTTCTGATTGAACAGAAAATAATGTTATTGTGTGGTTTTTCTCAATAATTTAGGTGGATGGGTTTTGCCGATGAGGTAATTTATCTTTATACTTTGATACCAATAAAATAAATTTGAATGGATTTCCTGATATGACAATTGATGTAATGGTGTATTCACAGTGTAAGTCATAATTGTTTCTCGAGTAATTGCTTATTTCCTAAAATGGTTACAATTTAGATTTTCAATTATATAGCTTGGGTTTCATTCTCTAATTAATTATATAATTATCTCATTTATGAAATTTAGAAAACCTTAGTTTAAGATTGTAGAACAAAGAACATTACTTTGAACTCTAGTGTCAGTATGTATTTTAGAAATAGTTGAGGGGAATAAATAGTTATTTTGCTGGCTAAATTTCTTCTTCTGATTAAGAGTTTAGCTTTTGAGGCCACAAGTTGGAGAGAATCCATTGAAATACATCACATTCATTATCCTGAGTTTTTTTTTGTGCTTTTCTACAAAATCCCTTCACCATTTGACCTTAAACTAAAGCATATCAATTTCAACACTTCTGGATAAAAAAGGTTATCAGAATCTCTCAACCAAACGAGTCATAAACCTTGAGAGTCGCTGTAGAATCTAATGGTACTGTCAAATGTCAATCAATTGGTCCTAATTTCGGACCATCTTTTTATTGGTCCAAATGCAGTAGAGAACCACATTATTTTCTTTCTACCTTATCCAGATTATCTAGGCCAAACAATAAAAACTAGTACAACATTCCAAAAACTGCACAAATGAAGAAAAAGAGGTCCCTCAATTCCACAAAACCAAAACAGAACTGAATCATCATCAAGCATATATTATGTATTAAGAAAAGATTATCTAAGACTATATAGAAAACATAATTTATATATTTTGGATCCTTAAAATCCATTATCCTTTGCGATAAGGAGACAACAGACGGCACAAAGTCACTAGCTACATTAGTACATAGATCGCCATCAAATACTTAGACGAGGCCATCTTTAGCTATAATGCTACTAGCTAGGCATAGTGCATCCGTTTCCCCTATTATTACTAAGACAAGGATAAACTTCGGCTTCCTTAAATAAATCTTTCCTGCATTGAAATCAATGAAGTCAAATAAATCTTACCATAATCGTAAAAGCAAGAAACGTATAAGATACCGCATCCTGTAACCAACTTGTAAATTGAACTTTCAATTCATCTATTATCCATACAAGCTGAATATACTAGATAATGTTTTACTTTATATAGTTTATTTATTCTGTCCCTTTTCTTTGTTATGGGAGCAGGAGACTTATCCACTTGCAAGAAGAATCCTAATTGGAACTTATGATCCACATGATGACAGTTGACATATAACGAACATTGACAATTTGGTAGGTATATTCGAAAAGGTTGTTCTACATCTTTAGCCGGGATTATGTTCTAAGCACCCGTGGCATATACATAAAAAAGTAGTCTTGGTTTCCATAATAAATTCAAGATAAGTACCTAAATAAGTACATGTAATGTAACTTCACATGCCATGACGAGCTCTTAGTAGTAAAGAGATCCTGCCAAAAGAAATTGAACGAGTTAGTCAATAAGAAATCCTTGAAGTAAAAAATATTGTGGAAAACACCATTTTAACAGTAATTAAAGACATATATACCCTGCCACCAGTTTCCCCTAGAAGCCTTGTCCGAGTCATCGTTTTCCCCATCTTTATTAGACTGTTCATAAAGCAAACAGATTTTCATCAATAAACAAAGCAGATTCCGTAAAGTCATGTTATACTATTTTCAGCAACAACAAGAAATGAATATATGCCATTCAATTTGATTTCGAATGTTATGTTCTAGGAGTATTATTTTCTAACGTCATATCTAATAATTGAAATGTATTTCACCAACCTATATATTTAATGAACTGTTGCGTTAAACTACCTTCTAAGGGCCAATAACGTAACAAAATACTATGTTCTACATGGCATTTAAACAGGTCAAAATGAAACAAGTTATCTCTTTACGCATACAAAAGAAGAACCAGCTATGCTCCAAAAATAAGTAATTTAGTCCTCATTTGAAATCGAAATACTACGATTACTCACCGTAGGGAACCCTGCAGGGTTGTGAGCATTGTTGGGTCGAGTATAAACGTCCTGACCACCATAATATATCGATGAGCTGTAATGACACGGCTGCACATTTTCCTCCTGATAATATGAATTCACATCCTTGCTTGTGGTGCCCTGCCTTTGAACTCCATTGCCTAAACCATTTTTATCTGAAAAATAGCTTTATAGTATATATTAATCCAACATACAGATAAATGAAGTGATCGTTAAATCACAAATAATTTACCTGAAATATAATTTTCAATATGGCAAATTCTTATCTATATGATAGGCAAATTATCGCGGAAAATTGAAATACAGAGAAGGAGCATAATAACTCTGCACCACATGATGTTTAGATCAGAGAAATCTTACAAAAAAAAAAAAAGAAAGGTATTTCGATATAATCATACCCGAAACTCCAGTCTTGGCAATCCAAGATTGACTTCCAGAATCATTCTTCTTCTCAATCTGTGACGAGTGCAACGACCCCCGTCCTATGGCCTAAAATCAACACAATAAACAGAAAAATAAAAAAGATAAACAAAATCCCAGAAGCAATTGAAATTCTCACACACAAATTAAATTATTGGTCAAATTGGTAGAGCTCTCTTTTTCCCTTGTGCTCCATACCAAAAGGGCAAACTTCATTTGCATATAATAATGCTCCAATAAATTTCAAAGCTCGAAAATGAAATCGAAAATCCATTACAAAAAAATACATGCTACAAAACAAAATGAAATCTTTCAGCTACAAAATAAGCCACCAAATCAAGAGCCAACACCAATACACCATGACATCATATTCATAGGATCATACCTTATGGCTTATGCTATACTCCAAACTCCAAACACAATAAAATTCAGTTTAAATCAATAAATTTCAAAGCTCGAAAATGAAATCGAAAATCCATTACAAAAAGTTACATGCAACAAAACAAAATGAAATCTTTCAGCTACAAAATAAGCCACCAAATCAAGAGCCAACACCAATACACCATGACATCATATTCATAGGATCATACCTTATGGCTTATGCTATACTCCAAACTCCAAACACAATAAAATTCAGTTTAAATCAAAAAAATGTAAAGAGCCCTTTATCTAATAAAACAAAAACAAGAACAAAAAATTATCAATCTTTATTACCTGAGGCGGCGCAAAAATTGAACTAAGAACCCCAGAAGCAGAAGAAGAATCCTTAACCCCAAAAAGATCAGATGTAAAAGAAGAGCCCGATTGCTGCTTCTTTCCCTCCATTTTCTATCTAAAAACTCAGTCTTTCTAAAATCTTAATTTTACTATGTTTTAGGTGTTTTGTTCTGAATAAAGAACCCTCATATATATACAGCGCCCACCGTCAAAAAAACGTAACCGCCAAGAATCTTTTCTCATAAACAAACGATAAGAAAAAGGGTAATACACATGATGTATGCTATTATGTATGTATATAATTAATGTTTGCAAGACAAAGGATTATTATTATTATTATTACTAAAAGAAAAAGGGAAGAAAAAGAGGGACTAAAACACAATTCTTGCTGTTAGTGTACAGATTCATTTATTATGCATCCCCATTCCCCACTGAATAGATGTATAGATACAGAGAGTTTTGTATGTATATGTCTTCTCAGCCGACTGGCCGAGGATCTCTTTCTCAGTCTCATTGTCACTTTTTTTTTAATATACACCAATTTTATATAAAAATATTTTCAATAACTATCAAATTACAAAAATAAATTAATTACAAATACTAATAATAAATACAAGGCTAGCGATATTGTCAGAGCAACAATTATTGCTGTCAGAACAATATTTATATATTTTCAAAATTACCCTTGTCATTAAATACATTGCAATATTGATTTTAGTGAACAAATTTAATTTTTAAAATTAAAACACCCAATTATCATTTCAGCTTCTGTCTTTATTCAATGCTAATTAATGTCAACACCATCACACTTTTTTTATTTGTTTTTGATAAATCACCACCATCACACATTTTTTTTTAATCACCAACATCACACTTCAACAAACCCACATCTTCCTCCATTAACCCACTTAAGAGAAGCACAATATGCAACTTCTTCTTTCTTTTTCTTTTTGTTGGTTTCAAAGTTTGACTACTAATGGATAATGAGTTTTACACTTAATTATTTCATATGAAGATGTTTAGTGAAGAATTACTATCGGTGGTGTAATTAAGTGCATAATTATACAATTTATTCTCCTCGTATTAATTAAAAAAAAATCCAGTCTATTCTCAAAATAAAAGATGAAAGATAATTACAAGAAAAGTAGAAAATGAGAAAGGGGTTCGGGTTGGGAAAACGAATAAAAGATGATGTTGAATTATAATTTCATGCTAGTTGTAATGAACTAAAATCAATTCTAGGAGAAAAACAACTAACTTATTAAAAGATTATTGGAGAAATAGGGGGAATTAGAAAAATGAGTTATAATTTCATGATTCATATCTCTTTGGATTAAGAAAATCAGTCTCCATTCTGTATTAAGAGGTATATATCTAAATTTAAGGTCAATTTTATTTTTATTTGACTAAATATCATTTCACTTCTCCTTTTCTATTTATGAGTTACAAAGATGATACGATATAACAGAATAAATTGGTGAAGAAAGAAGAAAAATATTAGGAGTGATCAATTAATTGATGAAGAAAAAGGAAAAAGATTAGGAGTGATTGATAGTATGAGACATTAATGAAAAGAGAATGGAGGATATAATAATTAAGTGAGAGAAGGATAATTAAGGCAAGGGCATATTAGGTAGTTAATAAATTTTGCTCTGGCAGCAACAATTATTGCTCTGACAATATCGCTAGCCTAAATATAAAGATATCCGAAATCGAATTCAATACTCTTGGTCTAATCTAATTCATAACAAAATCCCGTCTAAATTCTAAATGTGAGTTGCAACATCGAAAATCAGTCCTCAATGTGGGACCATCTATTAGGGATTGGCTTAAATTAAAGTTGTTGATATAGCCACAACAATAATCATAACTCATTGATTATTTAGTTACCATCTAAATACCTCCCTCCGTTTCATATTAATTGATACATTTTTTATTTTCACACAGATTAAGAAACCTCATCATTATATTTTTTTATGGTAAAATGTCTCAAAAATCCATTATAATGATGACTACTTTTTAATTTTTTATTAGTGACTAATGACCATTGAGTTTTCCAACTTAAATGTGAGAAGGGGCAAAATTGGAAAAAAAATGCTTGAGAACCCAAACATGTCAATTAAATTAAAACAAAAAAATTTGACAAATGTGCCAATTAATATGAAACGGAGGGAGTAATTACTAATTTGGAAATAATAGAATGTTTATATTTAGTTTGAACAATATTTTTTTTTTGTTTACAAATGACCTAAACTACTGAAGTACAAATAAAATGGTCCACTTCAAAAATCTGTAACACCTCCTGAGAGGGACTATCCCAAAAGTGTCCTTCTCTTCCAATGGAATGACCAAGCTTTGCAAATGCATCCGCACAAGCACTACCATTCCTCCTCGTATGAACAATCTTACTTTCCCACGACATTCCAAGCAACCGTCGACAATCTTCGATCACAACCCCAAGCGTAGTTTGAACATTTGATTTAGTTTAAATTGTTTCTTAATTTGATTTGATTTCATTACGAACCAAGGTGGAACGAGTCATAATCGAGTCAAGCATGAGTCGAACTGGATTAATTTGATAATTTTACATTGATTTTGTCACTTTTTGTCTTATCGATGAGAGCTCAAATCGAGCTTTAAAAAGTATCAAACAAAATATTTTTCAAGCTTGTTTTATATGTATAATAAACCGAGCTCAAACAAGTTTTTATCGAACAATCTTGAGTCGAATATCGAGTAGATTGATTTGAGTAAAATGCATTTATAACACTTATCTGCATTTACATTAAAAAAATGGTTATTATATAGTAGGATTTTTGCACATCACCTCCGGAATTGTTTTTGATCTTCGCGCTTTCCCACATAACTGAAAAACATGATTGTGCCCCTAGAAGTTGACAAGTTAGTGCACTTTGCACCCTCATAGATAATTTAAAAGCATATTACGATTGCATTTTTAAAAATAATTAAGTTGATTAGTCATTTTATCTATCTATAATAAATAAGTTAGAGATAAACCATGTAAATACTTATAATATAATTTTACAATTTTAAAAGTAATAAAATAAATTTTAATAATAATTTTTATTTGTTTTTTGTAGAACAGGGCCCCTAGTTAAAATTTCGCTCAAGCCCCCTAATAAATCGGGTCGGCCTAGCTGCATGGATATATGCATACTCCAAAATGGTTTGAAGGATCAATCAGTATGGAATGAATGACTTTTAAACACTTCACCGAGATAATACAATTTTGGGGGTGCATGTCACACATCGATTGATGGCGTATCCCCGCATCTATGTTAGTATACGAATATTAGTCATCTGACTTGTAATTTTGGGGGTGCATGCACAAAAAAAGCAAAACTGGAAATTATATATTTTCTTCTATTTAAAAATCGCAGTCCGCTTCTCTAATTGTTATCTCGACCACCGGGAAACTGCTGCAAGTCTGGATGTATTCCTCCACCTGGCCTTCGTGGGTTTCTGCACCAAATGATAAATTTCATCAAGCTTTCTTCTTAATAATGTATAAAGCATGCAAATGTAATGCTTGACGGTAAACTATGTAGTGTATACTTGACAAAACGACCCTGCTCAAAATCCGGGTATCTAGGAGGTCCATATGGACCAAAGCGTGCACCAGGTGGCACACCCCTGAAGCTAAATCAGAAAACAACCAAAGAATAATACTCTCATCATACACGTTTATACCAACAGACATAGGATGGCAGAGAAGACACACGGTTGACCTCCGGGAAAGCCAGGATTCCCAATTCTACCACCTCTAAAGAACCTCATGTCATAAGGACCTACATGCAAATAAGAAAAGTGCTAAGCATTTCTCAATGTGCTATTTATCAACCATTCATGGAATAAAGATAGGTTACGGACCCACTAGCATACTTCTACCGGCAAAATTACCCCAGTAAAAAGTCGAAACATAAGTATATCAACCAATGCAAAATCTACAAAATAGGAAGTAAAGTTTTTTATCTAAAAAGGAAGGTCGTATTAAGAGAATGATGATTAAAGAAAGCAGTGCAAGCTATCAACAAACCTTGTGAGTTACATTCCAGCTCCAGGCGTAGGAATTAGAGGAACAAAATATCTACATATAAGTATATAACATTCAAAGAAATAAAAGAACACATAAGAACTCGATCAGAGTATCTATGTAGAATATAATGCATTAAAGTAATCTTCCATAATAGAGCCGCAACTTTTTTCCATATTTTCGACAAAAACAACATTTAGCTGCCAAAATTAAGTGGAGGGAACAAATATACTAAAAATAACACATGGCTCCCAAGATGCCCTCTCATAGTTGAGAAAATACTTGAACCATAATTTTATGTAGCTCAGATTTATGCACCAAAGTAATTCCATTACATGGTCCGAGAATTTCATTTCCAGACAAGTTAAAATAAATAAGGCTTACATTTGGGCAAGTTGTGACATTCCGTGCGTTAATCAACATATTAGTATGAAATTTAAATATTAAAAAGAAACGTTTTATTTCTAAATCAAACTTTTTGACCGGTTCGTTTATGGAAAAGAATAAATAGCCTTGGTCTTTCTGAAAATCTTGTAATTTTTTCAACATTTCCTTTCCACATCTTTCGAATACAAAAGCTTCAATTGATAAAGTGTGCTAAAAACCTCTGTAGGAACTAAATGCAACTCAAAGGCCAATAATTGCAAGACAACTAATGAACTCTTAAGGATGTACAATACATAGTGCATGACTTCTCATATATCTTGGGGGTGCATGTCACACATCAACTCCGGTCACTTATGTTAGTATACGAAATTAGTCCTATTTTGATTTGATAACTGTTAGTGTAGATCACAAGCGTGAGTGTCCATACTTTGTTTTGGTAACTATTAGTGGTCTCGACTCTCAACCACCTAGCGGGTCATAGCAGGCTTATTTCGGGTATAGATGGCTTTGAATGAAGATTGATGATTACGCTAGAGGATCCATTGTAATTCACAATTCATAATTTAATGGAGTCCAGCAATAAAAGTATCAAAATCACATTTCACTCAACAGAGAGATGTAACACATAGCCATTCACTTAATCAATGTAGCAAGATATATATATATATATATATATATATATAGAAAGAACGAATGAAATGGATACATCTTTCTCACCAACGCGACAAGTTAAATAACATTACAAGGCAAAATGCAGAAAATACCTATACACAAGTCCAGAAACCTAACTAACTAAGAGGAATATAAAAATCCTCGAAAAAACTCCTTTGCTTTCAATTCTAATTAAATATAAGTTTTCCTCTACCAGTTGAAATTAACATAATTTATTAGAAGGGAAAAAATAGCACGCATGCACAAAAAATAAAAACTGGAAATTTTATATTTTCTTCTAATTAAAAGTCGGAGTCTGCGTCTTTAAATGAAATCTCTACCACCGGGAAACTGCTGCAAGTCTGGATGTATTCCTCCACCAGGCCTTTCTGAGTTTCTGCAACAAATGTTTTATTTCCTCAAGCTTCTTTCTCAATAATGCATAAAGCAGATATAAAGCATGCAAATGTAATGCTTGGTGATAAACTATGCAATAATGTATACCTGATAAAACGACCCTGCTCGAAACCCGGGACTCTAGGAGGTCCATATGGATCAAAGCGTGCACCAGGTGACACACCCCTGCACCAGAAGACAAATTAGAAACCAGCCAACTAATACACATCGAAGACAAACATACTCTGATCACACACAGAAAGGATGGCTGAGAAGACTCACGGTTGACCTCCAGGCAAGCCAGGATCCCCAGTTCTACCTCCAAAGAACCTTCGATCATGAGGACCTAAATGCAAATAAGAAAAGACAGAAAAGTGTTAAGCATTTCTCAATGTGCTATTTATTAACCAGATGCAATCATAGTAGTTAATGGCGCATAGCGCTGCGAAGCACAAAGGCTTCTCGGAGCTATAGCATAATAGCAGTGCGATGCGTGCGCTTTTTGGACTTGAAGTCGTCAGCCGATATATATTTTTAACATTGATGTTTCAAGTGTCACAATGCTATAGTGCACATAATGCACACTATATGCCACAAAACTTGGCTAGTTTTGGCCTAACAGATAAGCTCAGCTAAGCATGGGATTTCTAGACAAGTTTCCACATTTATGCATAGTTCTAGATTCTAGAACATTCCATGGAGGAAGCTCGGTAGAAGATTCTAGTTACTTCTCCATAAAACTATAGGTTTTCGAAGAGTTCTAGACAGACCTACACAAGTATGGAGAGTTCGGAAGGGTCCGAAACATTCTACACAAGTCTAGAGACTTCCAGAAGAATGAGCACTCTAGGTCTCACTAGAATATTGCAGATACTGTAGAACATCTTTAGAAAGCATGTAGAAAGTCATAAGTTTCTAAGGAACTATTCTTACCCATTAGATCAAGATGATCTCTACCATCTACTTGAGGAAGTGGTAGTATAAATAGGGGCATGAAACTCATATGTAAACATTCTTCGTGACAGCTTGATATAGCCCAAATAACACACAAAATGCGAGCTAAATAGCAGACTATAGTGCATGACTTTGCAAAGCGCACGAGTTGTGCTTCACTACGAAACGCTATAGCGCGGGCTATGTGGGCTATTGACTACTATGCATGCAATAATGATAGGATACTAACCCACTAACATGCTTTCACCGGCAGAATCACCCCTGTAAAAAGTCGAAACACAAGTAAATTAATCAATGCAAAATCTACAAAATAGGAAGTTAAAAAGTTTATCTAAAAGAGCAAAGCTAGATTAAAAGATTAAAAAAAGCAGCGAAAGTTACCAGGGATACATTCCAGCCCCATAACCAGGAATGAGGTCATTACCACCGAACCCAGGAATTGGAGGAACAACATATCTACATATAATATACAATGAAATAAAAAATCACATAAGAACTCCATTAGTATATCTAGATAGATTATATAATGTATTATAGTTACCTCCATATGAACTATGACATATATTTTCACATCTCCCTTCCACATCTTCTAAAATACAAAAGCTTCAATAAATTATGTGTTAAAAACCTCTATATGAACTAAATATTACACATCTTCGAATTTTAGGACTTCAGGTTCAATCAAGTAACAAGTACTTCATAAATTGGTATGTTAGAATATAATGCATGAACCATAACCATTGGACATAAAGTAAGACGACAATGCTAACAGGAAGCCAAATGAAGTTTTTTCAGAGAAAGAATGTGAATAAAAATTTATATGTTTTGACTTAAAAAGGTCTTGGTACAATAAAAACAAATAAACGGTGACAGAGAGTGGCAATCATGTATGAAAGGAACCAAACATTACAGTGTCATGTTATGTTGGTATGGCAATTTCATAATTGAAATGTAACAGTAACTTAGACGAGAGTTAATGAAACATGAAAGAGCTTATCATGCTACCATAAAAGCTTTTGTATCAGCTCAAGATCATGAAAATTACCTTTCGGGTAGAGGAGAAGCATAAAAAATTTCAGGGGGATAGAATCCCATCCCGTGCCCATGTCTATGATCTCTCAAATTTGTCTGGGACCTGAAAAGGTAATAAACTCAAAAATTGGCTTCGATGAACATAACAGGGAACATGGTGCAAAAACAAAGACAAAGAAGTCAACAATCCAAAGCGTCGAATTACAGAATACTTCAAAGTATAATAGCAAGGCACATCCACCCGCTTTATGTTAAAATGTTTAAGAGTAAAGTCAATATAAATAAACATAAAAAGGATGATATGATTGGGATACGGTTCTCATCCCTGAAGATTCACTGTTATCTCTATAGCACTACAAGTTTAGTAAACAATAGAAGTAGCAATCTTTTCATGAGCATACCTACTAGCTATTGTAGATTCAAGTTAAGAGCAATTATGAAACTAGAAAGGTACCTTGAAGGTTGACTTGACGATTTTGTGGCAGGAGAACCACTCATCTTACCTAAAATTTCTTTATTGACATCCGCTACCAGCTTCCTCAAATTCTTAAATTGAGAACCATAATTTGTTCCCCCATTGTCCACTACATACTCTGGAAAACTATACCCAAAAAATAAATTCTCAAACACATCAATAACAATTACACTTGATCAAACAGAATATGTCGAATTATTGACTTACTCGACTTCAAGATGTAGAGGCTCGGAATCATCACCTTCCTCTAAAGCATCAATAAGCAAGCTATCATTCATTACAAGACACTTCACCAGTACTCTCTTGTTACCATTCTCGGGATTAGAATATACGAATCCATAATTATCATCAAACTCATTCCAATTGTCCACCCCCACTTCATCTACTCAAAATATAATGCAGAGATCATAAATATATAGATTTTAAAAATAAAAATAAAAACAGGGCATAGAACCTTCAGCTATAGAAATTGCACACACAAGCAAATGACTGCAAATGCATGCTTAATTACAAATAACAAGTCTCAACAATAACAGTATATTAATTTATCTGATACAATTTAAGATTAAAACTTCGGAACCCTATACATTTATAAGAACAAAAGACAATACTAGGTGAAAAAGGTTGAATTATAAGCACATAGCAGGGGGGAAATTACCTGCGGTGGAGGAGGCGATAGCGTCGTCGGCGAAGGCTGGAGGACCGGCGACGTGAAGGACATAGCCGGCGGAAACGAAGGCGGCGTGAACTGCGAACGCCACCTTGTCATGGCGGCTTCGGAACGACGGTCGCGCTGCACGTATTACTGCCAGTACCGTCTGTTCGGTGGCCATACGATCGGGTTTTTTCCTTTCTTCACAGCACTAACTTTTTCAGAATTTTTTCTTATAATAAATACTCCATTGTAAATTAAATAGAGTGAATAGCATTTTTGGTCCTCCTTATGGGTCAAATTTTGTATTTTCGTCCCTCTTAAATTTTTTGTAGCAGATTGGTCCCTCTTATCAATGTAGTATATCACATTCGTCCCTCTTATAACACATTCGTCCCTCTTAAATTTTTTGTAGCAAATCCGTCCCTCTTATCAATGTAGTGTAACACATTAGTCCCTCTTAAATACAAAATACATCAACTTTCGTCCACTTTAAAATATATTTTGAATTTAAGTGATGTATTTACAAAATACATCAACTTTCGTCCACTTTAAAATATATTTTGAATTTAAGTGATGTATTTTGTATTTAAGAGGGACTAATGTGTTACACTACATTGATAAAATGGACGAATTTGCTACAAAAAATTTAAGAGGGATGAATATGTTATAAGACGGACGAATGTGATATACTACATTGATAAGAGGGACCAATTTGCTACAAACAAATTAAGAGGGACGAAAGTGCAAAAGTTAATCCATAAGGAAGACCAAAAGTGCGATTTACTCAATTAGATACTAATCCAGGTAGGAGGTCATATTGAATTAGTTTGGTTGGGTTTGGATTTTTCAAATTGGGTCAACCTTTATTAGGTAGAAAAAGGGTTCAAAATCAAATTAAGTTATTCGATACTCGATTTGAGTTCGTTTGGCAAAATCTCATTTTAGCTAGGTTCGTAACACTAATCAAACAAGTTTGAATATCATTTTTTGTTAAATAACTTTTGAAGCTCGGCTTGAGCTCGATTCTATAAGCTGAAAATTGATAATATATATGTAAATATTAAACTATTCGATACTTGGTTCGAGCTCGTTTGAGCTCGATTCGATTAACAATCAAACCAAGCTCAAACACAAAATTTCAAGCTTGATAAAATTCAAACCAAACTTGAACAGTATGTCGTTCGACACTACTCGACTCGATTACACCACCAGGTAAAAAGTTTGTGCATACCAAATATGAAGATAGGTTGGCTTGATTTGGTCTCACCCAAACTGGATCAAACTACATTAAGTAAATAGTTTGAAGAGGTCTCAATTCAAACCCCAAGTTTTAGCCAAAACAACAAAATTTTAGTTCAAATCACGTGTCAAATTTCAAAACCCGTTGACTATTATTTAATAATAATTTATCATTTCAATATTATATTAAAACTATTATCCAAATTGAGTTTTAAAAATTCCGTCAAAAAATTTTAAACCACATTTTGAGACCAAATCGAAATGGAACCTAACCAAACTACTTCCATAATAGAAGCTTAGAATGAAGTTAGATTGGTGATGAATAATAGGAATATCATTAGGTTTGAATACTTTAGATGTTGAGTAGGTCGATTGAAAATGATAAAGTAAACAGTCGAACTTTTTTTATTTTTTTGGTAATTATAGTCTTAACAATAGTTGAGTAGTTAAATTCGATCGTAATTTAAAATCTAATCGATCACATTCACCTAATTGATGCGCAAATCTGTGCGTAGTATGTTTAACAATAGTGTTTTGTAGTTTCGGTGGTGAGTTGGGATATGTGTAGTATATTTTCTTCATCAGAGAATATCTATGTGCATCATTCAAAAATCAAAATAATGCGTTATTCATGGATAAATTTGTAAAATTAATAAAAGAAAAGTAAATGAAAGAAGAAAAAGATCACACCAAACTTGTTGGGTTTTAGGTCCCTTCACATGTAGATAAAAATACCCAATATTTTGGTGGTCTGTTTGTATTTATTTAGCCCACATATATATAAGGTTATGTTAGGGTTATGTTGCATATAATTTTTCAACACAATTTTACCACACAAACAAGAGAGAGAAATTAGAGAACACTTTAGATAGGAGATTTTCGGCTACACTCACAACAACTTAGGTTTTTTTACTATTTCAGCTTTATTCTCCGTTGGATCGTCCTAAAATTTAACTGTAGGTTCTACATATCTATTTCTATCTTTTGACCTTTCAAATCCTTGTTGCATGTAGGTAAAACGGCAGTCATTGGAAGTTGGCGAAAAATGTGAGATTTATCTCTATTTTTTCTCTTTGTATTGTTATCTCTTTGTGTAAGTATTAGGTGAAGGTTTTGTACCTACTTGAGGCTGTATAGAACACTTGTATTTGTGATTGGTGATAGTGAAATTTCTTTGGGGCTCCTGTGATTTTTCCCTCTTCGATTTCACGTAAATCTTTGTGTTGATTGTGTGATTGCTCTTTATTTTTCTTTGCGTATTGAATTGGTATGTTGTTGATTAATTTGTCGCATTTCCATCTTGGTTAAATCAAGGGAGAAATATTTTGTTTGTGGTGTTTTTTGTGAACTATGGCTTCTTTCTCAACAAAGTGGTATAAAGAGCTTTGGTTATTATAATTTTTAGTTTGAACATTGGAGCAATAGTTTACAAAGAACACAACAAACAAAAATTTACTCCCTTGATTGAATCAAGATGGAAACGCGACAAATTAATCAACAACACACCAATCGAATACGCAGTGAGAAAATAAAGAGCAATAACACAATCAACACAAAAAATTTACGTGGAAAACCTCTCCAAATCGAAGAGGGAATATCACTAGAGCCCCAAAATATTCCACTATCACCAATCAAAAGTACAATTGTTCAGTACAACCCCAAATATGTACAAAATCTCCACCCAACACTTACAAAAGAGATAATAATGCAAAGAACAAAAATAGAGATAAAACTCACACTTTTAGACCAACTTTCAGTGGCTTCAGTTTCATCTATAGACACCAAAACAAAGATCCGAACGGTTAAAAGAACTAGATGTGTAGAACCTGCATTTAAAATTTGGCGATGATCCAACGGTGGATAAAGCCGGAACATTAGAAAATTCTAAGCTGATGTGAGTATAGCCGAAAATCTCCTCAAAAGAGATTAAACTCTTAGGAAATTAAAAAAAGGATTTACATTTTGTTTTATGAATGGTAGAGCTAAAGGCCCAAAATCGGTTCCAATTTTCACAATAACATTTACAACACGTTACAATAAATCCAATTTTATGAATGGTAGAGCTAAAAGGCCCAAAATCGGTTCCCATTTTCACAATTAATTGATGTTGTTTCATATTCAATTCGATGAATTAACAGGAGAACCAGCTGGTCCTATCTTTTTTCTTCCAATGGATGAACTATTAGGAGAAGTAGGTTCTACAATATTTTTTCTTCTAGTAGCACGAATATAACAAAAAATGGCCACCAAAAAAGTAGTGGCCAAACCCCCAATAATGACCCCACCACCAGCAACCGAACTATCAATCGAACGGTGATGATGGTGATTGATTTTCATCACCTGCTCTGGTGCACCTGATCCAGTTTCACCTGATTCGCTCACTTCTCCAGAAAACTCCGGGCTCTCAGTAGGTCCCGGGCTTGACATCGCAATCTTGTCCTGAATATAATTATGCTTTCCAAGCTTTCGGGCCGTGGCATGTTTTTCTTCATTTTCAGAAGCAATTGCTAAAATCAAATGTGCATTTACCAAGATTAAGCAGTAAACAAGAAATCTAGCCATTAAAAGTGTGATTTTTTGAATTTGTATATATTGTGTTGATTTTAAGAATTGTATTTCACGAGTCATATATATATATATATATATATATATATGTGATCTGGTAACAATGAGGTTTGATGGAAATTTCCTTTTCGTAAGATTTGATGAATTGTTTAGTATGAGGTTGTCTGCAGTATGGGAGAAATCAACAATGATACACGTGGAGGCAACTGGAATCTCAATCAAGGGAACATGATTTGTTACATGTTTATTTCTATAAAAAATTGTGAAGGATTAATAATTTTTAATTTTTTAGGAAGGTGATATGAAGGTAAACATAAGACTCAATATCAAATCATGTTTTTTTATGGGGAAATTTATAGGTCTAATCGCAGAAACTTATCATATTTTAATTTTTTTTTAAAGTAAGTTTCTGCAATTAGACCTATAGACAGGGATGTCTATGTAAATTTCTCTTTTTTATATCCAGTTCGAGTTTGTTCAATAATTTTTAGGAATGTGGTGTTAAGGATAACTTTTGAAACTCGATTTAGGGAGATGTCAATTTTTTTGACAAAATACGTGTAAAAATGTCATGTTATTTGATATGCATCTCGAACTCGTTTAACGAAACATCGTTTCAGCTCGATTCGTTTAACAATCAAATTAAATTTAAACATTAATTCAACTTCGATGCTCAATTCAAACTAAACTTGAAAAGTGTATCGTTCGGCATTACTCAGATAATTTAATCTTCTAGTGTAAAACCTTGGAGAAATACAACAAACACTTGTTAAAATAACAATTTCATCTCCACCGCCAAACAGCTGTAGTAACGGTGTAAAACATTTTTTTTTTTTTTTTTGTAAATCCCAATAGATTTAATTATCATGAAATAAGCTGCAGGTTTCTCGGGGTCTAGAAATTGATGAGCTTATTAAAGATCAAATTCATGAGGTTAGAATAGAACTAGATGACAACTCCCCTAGTCATACATGGAAGGTAAAGTTTTTTTACTTACAATTAGGCCAAAGTAATTTTTAAATAATTCAAATATAGATGATTATTGAAAAACTATGATTAGATTTATTATTGAGAGTAAAACATTAACTATTAAGATATTATGAAGAGGAAACCAACAAGAATCCAGCATGATCTTTTGCATTTCTCAATCTGCATTTCTATAATGTACATGCCTTAAAAAGACTACTGACTTTACAAGCTAAATAATTGTCAAATTCGACACAAGACAAAACTCCTAAAGCATCAATAGCCTACAGCAGGCGTTGTTTGAGTTTTGCAATATACTCGATCATCGTTAAAATTGGCAGAGTCAGTAAGTTTTGGATCAGTGTCTTAGGCCATCTCCAGCCGCAGACAATTGCCCCCACTTGCTTGTCTGCCTTCCTGTTTGCCTGCCTGCTTTACCTAATCTATCATCTCCAACCGAACCAACAATTCAATACATTTAGGCCATCTCCAGCAGAGGGGAGGAAGCAAGAAAACATTTATTCACTCTCATTTAACAATAACAATAATAATAACAATAACAATATTAATAATAATAATAATAAGTATTTTTTTAAAAGAAAACATTAAATCATATTTACAAAAATTTTACATAACTTTTTATACATCTAAATTAATTTTTAATGTTAAAAACTATAAAAAAAAATAAATAAATAAAGGGTGGCTGCCATTGGCCTGGACGCGTGCGTGCGCGTCCATAAGTTGCTTGCCTTCGGGCAGGCAGGCAACCATTGCTTGTTTGCTTGCCAGCAGGCAAGCAACCCCTCCCCCCCTCGGATGCTTACCCGCTCATCCGGGGGGAGTTCCATCTCCAGCCGATGAGGGGAGGTTGTCTGCCTCCCCCCTTCGGCCGGAGATGATCTTAGGTAAGAGTTGAAAATATAAAACTTTTAGATGCTTTAATATTTATATCTTCAAAAGTATCAGTGGTTGAGAATTAATGTTGTTAAGTATGTGAGAGGTAATTTTGAGAAAAATGATCAGAACTTATCTACAAATTCAAATACAATAGTAATTTTTTTTTGTGGTAATTGAATTAAATATTACTCAAATTAACAAGATATATGCTTGCAAAAACTTTGAATATATCACTTTAATAGCTGATAAATCTTTGAATTCCATTTATATATTGGAATCCCTTGTGCCTTTTTACCTTAGTTGATGGGTTTGTGCTTTGAAACTGGTATACAGGGAAAATTTCCAACAATTAATTAATGAGCAAGCCAGGTGACCTTCTGCAATATGTCTACCACATATAATTAATTATCATAAGCATCATGCCATCTCATAGCAGAACAAAATGTCTGAGGAGACCTTGTAGTGAAAGAGAACACAAAAATAGTAGGAGTATCATTTTTATTAAAAGCTTATTGTCAGAAATTGTCTCTTATTAGTAATACACTTCATAATCTGATATTATTAATTTATTGGGTAGTGATTATTTCTAAACACAGACCATTTGCTGGAAATTTCCAGTCCAGCTTATGAATATGAAATGGTTGAAATAAGTAGGGCAACATATCACTCAGTTGCACGTGTGGTGCTTGAACCATGGTATATGTCCTGATAAGTACTAATAAATAAAGAGTAAAATTGATTAAATGAAATAACAATTTTATCAAACAACAATAATGACTTTGCAATAATATCTTTGACATTTGGGTATTTCAAAAATATTGTTATTAAATCTCTGAAAATGAAATGAAGAGTCAATTTATTTTCTAAAATGTTGTGGAATCTTTTTAATGATTATGAAAAAAAAAAATATAAAAGATAAATTACTTTATATCAAATCATATTTTGATATGTGAGATCAGATTGTACAACATATAACATTTGTGTCAAATCAAAATGGAGCTTATTTAGGTTTTTTGAAAGATAAGAGATTTAAAATGAGATTATTTTAGAAAAATATAGAGATAAACTTGTACAAAGTATCTCCTTCTAAGAAAAATTGTTTGTTTGACTTTCATAAAAAAGCGAGACAAACAGACCCTTACCTTTAAGTTCAGCAAGTTGACTCACATAAAATTATGGTCTAAAATTTCACCAATTTCTTCGCACCACATTAGTACTACATCGAACAATATAGAGCAAATTGCACAACATAAGTAGGAACAAAGACACCCTAAATGGTGAGATGGTTCTATTGCAGAGGAAAATACATTCAATCAAAGCCTCAAGATTGAGACAGAGGCCCATCACGCTGTAATAGCTTCAGACAATCAGATCAGAAGCTTCTCAATTGCATCCTGCATTAGAAAATATGAGGTTTGAAGCCGTTATATAAATATCTTTATAAATCGTTCTTATTAAAAATAAAAACAAATCATTAAACTAACCTTCAATTGCTGGATTTGAGATTTCAACTGGCTTCCCTCATTGCTTGTCACGGAACATGAAATAACTGGTCTAGTTACTCCACATGCTCGTCCAAGAGCTTGTTTTGATGGAACAAAAACGTAGGGCACATTCTGCAATTATACAAAAAAGCTCAGTTGATAGTCACTGGAAAAATCGTGCAACTCTCAACTAGGCTAAACAATATCAAGAGTATACTCAGGTTACATGGTGTTAGTTATCAATTCAGACCACAAAACCTTCACCATGTAGTTAGTGAAGTTTGGATATTTCATGCTGTGAGTTGTTTATTTAAGAAATAAGAACTACATGAGTTGGCAATTTCCAGCCTATTAGAGTAAATGCGGAAGTAAAAAAAAAAACAGTAACACATAAAAGAGTAGAAATTTTCATCACAACTGCAGTTATGAAAAAAAGTCTCTGGTTGCAAGGAAAAGCAACATGGTTTGCAAAGATGAGTCACTCAATCAGATATCACCTGTATGAAACTCTTACGAAGCACATTCATGGATTACTCACAATTACGAAAAGCCAGTAATTACAGGCTTGTTTGCAGTAGTTCTTTTCATGTGTTTTTGTGCTTCTGAAAAGCAATTTGGGCATGTTTGGTATTAGTGCTTTCGATTGTGCTTAAGAAAACAAAAGAATATGAACATGCCCAAAAGCTAAAAGCAGGTTGGAGGATGGTTTTAGCTTCTAATGGCAATTCGGTATATAATCAGGGACTTTTTTTCAACAATTTTAGTTTTTTGACAAAAAAATTATGAAGCTTCGATTTTAACTCAAACATTAGTTATAGAAATATAAAGGGAGACAGAAAATAAAATTTCCAATGTCAAAGACTTCCAAACACATAATAAGGCCATAACATAGCTCCCGTATTCTCCTGGGATTACTTGGCCAATGGTTGTGGACTTGGCTCAATCTTCAACTTTGATAAAGCTAAGATACATTTCCAACTTCCCTTAAAATTGTAGCAATCCAGAATCAGATGATTTGGTCCCGAAACTTAACCACTTGTTTGCTAACTTCTTCCTCAAAAGGTTTGGAGCTTCAAAACTCTATATCACTCTCTATGGATGGTGTAAAATGATGATTCAAAGAGAGTGAATTTGAGGATCAAAAGGAGTAGTTTCTAAAATTAAGTCTATCCATTCAAGCAATCTGGACTGCTACAATTTTAGGGGGAAATTCCATAGCTATAAGGAAGTTGAGAAGAATAAGTCATGGGTCACAACCAAACAACTCCCAGGAATAAAGAACTTTCGCTCCCCCCTCCTCGTTTTTTTGTGGGTGGGTGGGATGGAAATGGTTGTTGCAACAAGGATTATAAGAATAAAATATAAAAACAAAATCATGTTATGTTAGGGGCAACCTTGTACAAGTAAAAGCAATTTGAACCACGGCCATATGCAGTATCGAAAACTAATAACTATGATAAATTTCATTTCTCTTAGTGCAAAAGTTAACACTAATGATTTATTTTAAGCAAACATCACAAGTTCATAAAATCCCAAAATCTAGTTTGTTGCATTACCTTATCTTCTGCAAGAAGTGGAAGGTGGAGAAGTATTTCAAGGGGCTCTGTGTCAGCTGCCATAACAACAAACTCAGAAATCCCACGGTTCAATGTCTTAGTTGCTGCAAAATTAAATGAAAAAATAAATTACCACTAAAATGCTGTCAACAATCAAAAAGGCGCAATTAACCAGAAACTAACAAAAATTTCCCAATAATCAAATTTTTATACCTTCATTTGCGCCCTTCTTAAGTTGTTTGTAATTTGCAGCTTGTTGAACCAAGTCCAAAATAGTAATTGTCAGCTGAGCATCTGCCAGTGGATATGCTTTTGGATTCACAGCGTCTGCAGTCTATACAATTTATACAAATTAGCATATCACTCAATTATTCGGGAAACGTTTTCAAATTAACGAATTATATAAAGAGAACGAAAAGAGAATTACCATTATCGAAGAGACTGATATAGATTGGAATTGGAGTTGGGGCTAGGGTTTAAAGGGAGGGACAATTTTGATTTGAAAAGGGCGGTGGGGCGATATTAGGGTTTAGGGGGGAGTTATATACTACAATAATTTTTTATCTGAAGTTGCCTTCTTAGCTATTTTAGCCCAACAAGTTTCTTCATTCACATTTTAGGCCCCAAATTTTAACACTTTTGCTGCGAACCAAGTTGTATTATGCTAATATGCTTTACTATCTCATCAATTTTTTAAACAACAATGGACTACATATTTAGGGTTAATTCCAAATTGAAGAGTAGTGTTCCTCCCATTTATTAGGCATAATAAGTTCTCAAGATTCATAGGAACAAGCTAAGTGTTCATTAGTAGGGTTGAAATTAAATAAATAAATTTGGGTCGAGCTTGATGGAGGATAAAAAGATAAATTGAGTTCAGTTTCTTATGCGTAATCAAGTAAATTCTAGACTAATTCTTATCCTTTGATATTTCGCAAAATTCGATTTGAACTTCTCGATAAGCTAAAAATGAAAATATTTATAAGTATCAAACTACTCAAGTTGATTTGTACTAGGCTCGATTAAAGTTTATTCAATCGAACAAGTTGAAAATTAAATCAAGTTTAAATAATATCAAGTTCTATAAGAGAATTTGACTATATTTGAAGAACATGTGACTAATTTCAAGTTAATTACACCCTAGCGACGACAATTATGTTGTAATGCTGATTCTAAATTTCTAATGAATAGGGTTTAAATCATTAACAAATTAAGCATCGGGCATATTGTTTGGACCTTATAGTAAATGGATTATCATTTTTATTTTTAGAAATCCTATCTTTACACAAAGCACTTAGATATAATGTCAAAGCATTCGTAAACTATATTTGATCATTCTTTAAAACTTTCAAATCATTTTGTATGGTTTATGAGTCCTGGATTGGAGTTTGTTTATTTTGTCAATTAATTTGGCGTGAATTCTAAATTTTTATTTATTTATTAATAATGTTTGATAGTTAATTATGTTAA
Source organism: Penstemon davidsonii (assembly GCA_034814905.1). NCBI lineage: Eukaryota > Viridiplantae > Streptophyta > Magnoliopsida > Lamiales > Plantaginaceae > Penstemon > Penstemon davidsonii. Next base: position 9,794,732 of record JAYDYQ010002685.1, on the reverse strand, counting down.
TCATTTTCTTTATTTTTGTTAAAACTTAGATTAAAAGGATTTCATTCATTCAAGTAGTATCGATGAAAATTTAGTTGCAAAAACAGGACAGAGAAAATAGCTTAAAAAGGGTTCAAAAATAAGTAACAACAGAAGTTGTGCACCAGCCGGGAATCGAACCCGGGTCTGTACCGTGGCAGGGTACTATTCTACCACTAGACCACTGGTGCTTCTGGAATTTGAAGCATATATTAAATTATATATTCTGTAACTTCAATTCTAGTGATTTTAACTTTTTGTAAAAGTGCTCTTACACTATCGTCAGCAATAGCTATTCCTTACTAATTATATTTTTGCATATAATTGTAATGCTATTACAATTCACCAACTATTACAATACCATGATTAACACGTAAAATTGCACTTTACCTCGTCATTCATCATTTTGCATTTTACCTCCAATCTTAAAAAAATTATTGTCACATAACTTCACATTCATTAGTCGTTAGTGGTTGAATATTCCGTTAAGAATGAGAAGCATTATTGCAGTTTTAACGGGGTAAAGAATGCCTAACAATGTGCATATTGTATCCTCTGAAAAAATAGGGGCTAAGTGTGTAATAAATAATGATGGGGGTTAAAATGCAAAAAGTTAAATGCTTAGTTCAAATGTTATGTTTAATGAATCCCATGAAATTAAAAGTCCGAAATAATTATAAACTCAGATTTATTGATTTGATGTGTATCATACCTTTAAAAATTAATTTAATAACAAGGAAAGAAAAGCGTGCGTTATATTTAAAGCATACAAAATTAATTCAATAATTTATTATTTTTACATTAGATTTCAAAAATGTTTAAAATTAAAGAACAAGAACTCCTATTAATTAAATGATCACCCCTTGAGGTTTCATAACTTAACATTTACCACCCCTAAAACCATCTCAACAACTAATTTAAAATTATATCTGAAAATATAAGTGGTGAACAATATTTTAAGCTTTTTGCTATTCACTCCAATAACTTCTGTACATTTTTACGGAACATCTTTTAACGCACCAATATCAAGTTTATATTTTATACATTGCCTTTAATTATTATTTATATATAGATAATCATGCTAAATATGTAATAAGTATTATTTAGTATTTTGTGTTGGGAACAAAAGTTTCCTTTAAAAAAGTGGGTTTTAATATTTAAGTTTAAAATTTGAAAATCAACCTCAGTTGTTAACAACTCCTTTATAATATACATAGTCCGTTGGAGCTTCATTTCTTTGAAAAAGTTGCTCTTTTTGTTAAAATTTAAAATATGCTTCTATATGACCTCATACCTGAAAAAGTTTATATATTTAATTCATGGTAAAATGGTCTTTATATGCTCCTTGCTTAGGTTTATATACACATGTTCGTGAAACACAGATGTTTTGAACTGGGGAATTCTTTTTGTAATTATTATAATAATAAAAAAGGCTCTAAATTGAGCTAAACCCAAATTTATTTTGAGCTGAAACTAATAATCTCAAAGACTCAGTTAAAAGAAATAAAACGGCCCAGGTCCGAAAACCCATTTTTCAAAAACTCAATGGCCCATTCAATATCAACCAATAAGTTTTCTCAATTATCAAAATAAGAATTAAAAATAAATAAATACATTTTCTGACAATTCACCCCTCATCTTCATCTTCACACACACAGTGACACACACACAACTTCCCCTTCAAAGTTAAGGTTTCTGTACCTAATGGCAATCCTGCACATGTCTCTCTCAATTCCAACAACCCTACAGTCCCTCTCATCCGCAAAAGCCTTTTCGGGCGGCCCGATATCATTACCCCTCACCACAAAACTCTCCCACCTCTCCCTCACTACCAACCCTTACAAAACGACGCCGATTCGAATGGGTGGTGGGCCCCGAACTTTCCCAGGCGGGGTATCGAAATGGCAGTGGAAAAGAATGCAGGCCAAAAAAGCGAAACAGCTCCTCAAAGCCCGGTTGGCCCGAGAACGCCAAATTTACGAAATGAGAAAACGGGCCGAGCTAAAAGCCGCAGTTTCGGAGCTCGAACGCCCATGGGAGACTGTGGAAAAGCCGCCAAATTTGTTCTCCGTGGGTTCTGATGAGCAGCTGAAGGTGTTGGCAGATAGGTTTCAGAAGCCCGGTGGGCTTGATATGTGGTCTGAACGGGATGGGCCCGAATTGTTTAGGCCCGATGATAGTGGATTGCCCTCTTCGAGGTTTTTTCCTAAAGGGGTCGTTCATAGTGTCAAACCTTATGGGAAAATTGCAAATGTAGACAGTAGGCCTAAAGAATTAGAGGGTTCGGGCCCTGACACGATTACTGGAGGTGGTGAGGAAATGGGCTTGAGAAGAAAAGGTTATCGTGGGAATTCGAGGAGCAAGAGTGGTAGTTTGGTTTTGAATAAAGGAGGAAATGGGAGTGATTTCGGTCCAAGAAGCTCAAGTGATGTAGTGAAAGAAGGTGAAAATGGTAATTTTGTTAAGGGCAGGCTTAGGAAAAAAGGAGATAGGAGAAATTATGGAAGTGATACGGAAGAAAAGAAGTCTCGGAATATAGGATTATATAGTAGGAATAATGGTAGGAACCGCCATGGTGATAGTGCTGGAGAATTTAGGAGGAGGAAAGGTTATGAGAATGGTGAAAATATGAACTTAGAAGTGTTTGATATGAGTTTGCGAAATGATGGAACCTATGGGTTTGAATTGGAGAACAAAGGATGCTAAGTGTGAAAATGAAGTTATGGGTTTAGCTAAAGTATAATTTTGTAATCTGTGTGTTCTTGCTAAAGATATTATGGAAAAGCCATTACTCTTGGCTTTCATTGGTGTAGCTCGAACATCGGAGCTGAAGATTGTGAACATGATCAGGTATCATCAACCATTTACTTGCCCTATTAAGTATTGTGTAGAAATGTATATCCTCGTCGAAGCTTTGATATGTGGCTCTTGAATTGTATATTGAAAACTGATTCTGGAATAAATTATCTGTGGAAGATATGTACTGAGTATTTAGCATTGTCAAGTGCCATTCCTTTTTGCTCTTAACAAACCAATATGTTTTAGTCAATGCTGTAATGTATTCTTTAACTTGTATTATATGAATAATGTTCCTCTGAACCTCCTGAGGTTCTTAAGTCAACATTAACAATCCTTAATATTGTTTAAGTGAACATGCAACTTGGAATTCTTTGAAAGGGGAAGTGCTGAAAAAAATATCACAGAGGTTGTAGGGGACAATGTTTGAGTCTTTGGAATGTGCATATCATTTACTCCGGCACATATTCTTGTCTTGACTTAAACAACAATTTACTGATGCTTAAGTGTCACGTATAGGACCTGACCATGGGTAAAATTTTGCAATAGACCTCAGATAAACTTCCCAAAACATATGGGTTTGAAGAGGGATCAACCAAAAATTCAATATGTTGGCTGGAATCTGGTGAATAGGGTATGTAGGGCCATCTTACTCATCAAGTTTTTCCATAGGTTATTCCATGCAAAAACTATAGCAATTACAATTGGACCTAGTACAATTTGATTTAATTAAACCTTCATCATCAGGTTATAAATAGATTGCTTGAGCATGCAATGATATAGGTACTGGTACCATACATATGAACCAGGACATTAAGTACAGAGAGAATGCTAAAACAACAGTCAACATTGCAGTAGCCAAACTAGAAGGATATCAAGAAAGTATTGTCTCATTGTCATTTATAGACCACATAACTACCGACATCATGGATAGCTCGGTTGCAACTACAACGGGTAGTAATTGTTTCTGAAAAGGTAGTAGATATCCCAAAATATTTTTCTCGACATTTTTCTTCATTCAATTTATATGAATTGATATAACATCAACGTTAACTCATACATCAACCTAGAAAACCCATAAAGTAGTGAAACCGATGAAAGGGATATCTATATACATGCCATGTATTTAAACTTATATATCAACCTAAAAATTCCATAAACTTGTGAAACAGATGAAAGGGATATCCATAAACATGCCATATATTTCTTTACGTTTTTGGTTTTGAGAAATTTTTTCCTCATAAATCGAAGTGGAAAACAAGAAATGAGATGACAATGAGGAGATCAAGTGGTTGCTGAGGTGATGGATGCTTCAATAGTCAGGGGAGGGGAAAGTTTTTCGTAGTAGTCAGAGGAGAAACATACATAGTATCTTTCTCTTTTTAAAGAAAAGAGATGGACAATTTAAATGTGTTACACAACAATATATGTAAATATAGTCACCTCAAGTAGGGGAAGACAATTTTGCCTTGTTTGGATACCGATTCTGGAAGCATTTCAGAAAAAAAATCCTTTTGTTTTAGATAATAAGTCAGATAAGAGCCTAACATACCTATATGCACCTCTTCTGCATTCCCTAAGCACAAGTCTGTCTACAAGTCAAATGTGGAAATTCAAGAATTAGCCCAGATAACTTAAAAGTTAGAAATATAAACATTGTAGAATTATATGTCTTGTGTTTATTACCTATGGATAACTTGAGATATGATAGAAGACGTCGTTCTTGAACATACATACTCACCAATACAATTCCATTGCCGGTTATCTCAACTACGCAATTTTATATCCAAGAGGTTCATCCCCTGCTGCATATGCATTGTTACATAATATATCAATGAGGTTCTATGCTATTTTTACTATCTATTTGTGGTTCTTGAGTCGTACATTGCACGCTGATTGTGAATTTACTATTTGTGGAAGATATCTAATTGAGTCTTTAGCATTGTCATGTAAGTACCATTCCCTTTTTTGTTATCAACAATCCATATAATGTATACTATAACTTGTATTATATGAATAATACTTCATCTTCTGTCTCTATCTAGACTCACAATGATGAGAGCCTTGTGCATTGTATAAGACCTCTTTTTGAAGTTTTTTACTGAAGTTTGTTAAAAACCATTTACAGTGCACATTGGAAAAAAGTTCTTTAAGAAGAATTTTACAAAATAGTATTATCGTCTTCGTTTTCATTGCATTTCTTGCCATCAACTGTATTCATGATTTACTAGTAAAAGCTAGGTCTATATTTTCATGATTATCAACAATATAATGGGTTAATCTTCTGTGTTGTGGAGGAATTTTCTTACAAAATATGTGGTCAACTTTAATCTCATTACTTATGCTTCTCTTTTAATGCGGTCAATATTTTACTTAATGATTTATTACTTCAAAAATGGAAGTATAATTTGAAAAATGTGATGATGGATCTTCTGTGTAGTTCTAATGGAGTAACTTAGTGCAGGAAATGATGGACAGCCTATCTTACTTTGCTACCATTACTGATATCATGTAGGGATATAATTACTGCACTTTGCTTAATTTGTAAATTGTCATATTTAAATAGTCATTATCCACAACTTTTGGATTGGTGAAGTCCTGAAACAAGAGAGCATCAAAATCATAAGATATTATTTGTATATTTTGGATCAATTTGGAGATTTGTAGCTATTTTGAGGTTTAAACTAGATATTTCTCATGACATAGAAAATCAAATAAATTTCTACATAAATCTTTTTTTTTTTGCTAGATTGTTGAAGATTCATACTATAATTTAGTGAAAGACACCTGTCCATGTAGTTATTACAGCAAAAATGCATGTTTTTAATTCTTGAATACTATTAACTATAATTGCAGGTTGTGATACACTACATGGTTTAGGAAACATTATTTATCCGATTAGACATGGACAAGTTGATTTGTATCCCATATAAAAAAGTTAGGGTAAATTACGAATACCCCTAGGGTGAGGCCTAATTACAAAAATTATCCTCAGGTTTGTAACCTTCTTACAATTAATCTCTTTGACCCTAAAATGTTTCAATATTGCCCTTAGGTGTTATTTGTAATGTTTTTAATGTCATATAAATGTTAAACTTGAGTGCTAATTATTATATCTTATAAATTAGAAAAGAGATAATTATATATTTACTACCAAAATAATTGATAAAGTTTATGATTGCCCATAAGTTTTAATAAATATTGCAAAAAAGAAAAAGAAAGAGATTTTTATATATTTATTAGCAATTTAAATTATATAATAATAAATTAAATAGAATTTTAATAATAATATTGTATAAATATGAACAAATTGTTTACACATTTAGTTAAATGAATTTATTTTCTAAATTAGTAAATTTAATAAAATTATATTGTAGTATAAATAAGATATTTTAATTTAATAAAGTTGATATTGTATTATACATTGCAATATTATGGGCAATTATAAATTATATAAATTATTTTAGTAGTAAATATATGATTATAATTTTTATAAGTTATAAGATATAATAATTAACACCTAAATTTTAAATTTTATAAGATATTATAAATATTACAAATAACCTCCAAGGGTAAAATTGGAACATTTTAGGATCAATGAGTTAATTGTAAGAATGTGACAAATCTGAGGGGATTTTTGTAATACCCAATACGTTAAGGAAATTTTTAAAATTAAGTTTACCTGATGGGTATTCCTAATTTACCCAAAAAATTATTGATGTTTAAAGTAGTTACATCTTAATTAATGAAACGTGCATGTATTATTAATGACATCCACAACCTTTGGTGAGGCAAAAAAAGCTTAATTTTCTACTAAAGTTTCCACTTAATTTTGCTTCACTACAATAATTGATTTGATTTTGTCGGGGTTTGAAACAAAATTTTCAAGTTAGGATGAGTGGATTGAATTGGACTGGATTTGATTGAGAACGAGCCCAGTTTGCCGACAATGTCTTTGTAGATAATTTTCATATATGACAATTTGATATTTATCACGTTTTTAATGTGCATATGATCATGTTATTTTCATCTTTAATGAAGAACAAATTCTTTCAAGCTGTATCAGACCATTTGGCATTCGGGTTTTATGTGTCGGACTTTGAGTGGTTGAAATTCAAATATGGTTTATGGTCATAGATTCAAATTCAGTTCGTATAAGTGGACTTTGCACAACTTGAATTCGCTTCACATATTTATTCGGGCTTCGAGTTTTTATTGGACTAATCTACAATAGATTTTCACATAAAGAACTATGCATTATTTAAACAAAAAGAATAATCTTATATGTTAAACAATACCATTAATCAAAATATATAGTGTTTGTAAATAACGGTTGAATGTATAAATCCATAAAATCATTCTCAAACCTCCTCTCTAACAATTTAGTTGACTTGTATGTACTTCATCAATTCATTAAGATTTAAATAAATGCCAGTTTTTTATATACCATGTAGGGCTGTCAATGGGACGGATTTCAATCCGGATCCGGTCCGATTTATTAAGATAATTGTCCGATTAGGGATCCGATTAAGATTTAAATAAATGCCAGTTTTTTATACCATGTAGGGCTGCCAATGGGGCGGATTTCAATCTGGATCCGGTCCGATTTATTAGGATAATTGTCCGATTAGGGATCCGATGGACCTGATCCGATTAAGAAGATCCATTATCAAAATTATATGGAGCGAATATGGATTTAGGCTGATCCAATCTATTACAGATCCGTATCCAATATATATTTCTATATGTTATTTATATATTATGTATTTATACCAACAAAAAAATAACATTATCTATGTTCCACTAAAAGCTTTTACTATATTAAAAATAATCTTACAAAGAAATGCATGAGAGGTGATGTTGGACTGACCTGATAACTAATTGAGCCTACAACATATTAATTTATGCTATTTAATAAGAAAAATCAGAACATTAACCATTCATCTATGTAGTAGCCACCACCTTCCCTCTACTTTTTCCTCCAATTTTTCTTCTTCTCTTCCATTACTCCATATAGGGTTTTCTTCTTCTTTTTCCCAGTTTCTATATTTTTTTATTCATATTTTTTGTTTATTCCTTTGTTTTAATTTTTATCGTTTATATTTGTCCACAATATTCCATCTTTTACAGACAATAGTTTTGATAAAATAAGTATAATATTACATTTTTAACTCCCAAAAACCCCCTATATTACTTTAACTCCCAAAAACCCCCTGTTATCTCAAATAAGTGCCAAATACACCCCCCAAAAAAGAGAGTGTGTTTCAAACGCCAAAATTGCAAGTATTTGTTCATATTTTGTTTTTGATATGATAATTTTACCCCTGACATCGAAATACAAAAACACCCCATATGCTATGTCTAACTCCCAAAGAACCCCTCATGTGTCATTTTAAATCCTCAAAGTACCCCTGTGTTTGATTTTAAATACCACACTCGACCCAAGTAGTATATACTTAATTTTTCAAAAAGAATAAATAAATTGAAAAAAAAAACAAACCCATAGGGGTAATCTTGTCATTCCACCAAAAGTCAAAAATAAAATTATAGTATATACTACTTGGGTCTAGTGTGGTATTTAAAACCAAACACAGGGGTTTTTTGGGAGTTAAAATAACACAGGAGAATTTTTGGGAGTTAGACAAAGCATAAGGGGTATTTTTGTCTTTTACTCTAAAAAATATCTTGCGAGATTATAACTTTAGCAATCAATACAAGTTGGTCTCCTTTTCTTCTTCTTCTTTTTCTTTTCTTTCTAGATTTTGAGCTCTACATGGATCGATTACTAATTCAATTTCCAATTGATGAATCGTCCAAGAAATATCATTAACGTAACTAACAAAAGGATGAAAACTACGTCTCTTTTTTTCTATGATGCACGAAGTGCAAATGAGGCGTCATATATAAGTATGACATAAACACGATGAAACAAATTTTCAAAAATTACAAAATACGGCACAATAGTGACACATGCATGTACGTGTGAGTATATACATATACATAAACAATTTCTTATTATTAATCTAGAAATTTGTCAATTTAAATAAAGTACAATTGAAACATATTTTATTTGTTCATGTTTTACCCCGCCCCTTAACAATTTGGAATATTATTTGTAACAAATTATGAATGATTTGACACAAATATAACCTAATCTTTTAGTGTTAGGGTTTTTCAGAATATATTATTGAATTGAGGTCAACCCAACTTCACGGTTCAAATTTTTTGGAATATTATTTTAACAAATTATGAATGATTTGACACAACCAAAACCTATTTTTTTTAGTGTTTGGTTTTTTCAGAATGATCATGATTATCCACTTCCAAATAAATTAGCATTCTTTAATATGGGAATGGCCTCGTCGAATTTGTGCTAGCCAAGATTTAGAGACTAGTGGGTCATTATGAAGTTTATATAAATCACATGGATTAATTAGTAGCTATTAGTAAATTTTGACAACCATCACTAACGCCTAATTGAGTAAAAATTGAATTTCAAACCATCACTAATTACGGAGTTAATGACATTTTACTCCGTTGATAATCATAATGTTTCACTTACTCCTATAAAATATTAGTGGATACATTATCCACTTTGTTTAGTAAGTTGGATCACACTTACAGCTATTAATCAGGTCTTTGTGAGCCTAGCTCAACCCCCATCAGTCATGAATTTCATGTCTGTTTTGGCTCAAACTCGGTTCATGCCTCTTTTCAAGCATCATATTTATAGAGGACTTATATCGAGTTTATTTGTATATACTAGCAATTTTTTCTTGACATATAAATAATTATGAAGTAGTGAAACACATATTAATATACTTATCTTATTTAATAAACGAGAATATAATTTATAAGTAATTGAGGCTATATGACTATACATTAAGTTTTATCACATGTCTCCCTAAAAAAAGAGTTTTATCATATGGAAAGACAACTACAGTTTGTAAAGCTGCAAGACTCTCATCCTATCTTTTTTTTTTTTTTTTTTTGGGTGCTAATTCTAATCCCATTTGTTTTCATTTTCTATTAAATTCTTTTCTTTTGGCTTAAATTTGCTGACGTTGATGATAATTGATAAATGTATGCTTTTAATTTGTAAGTCAGTCTTTTTTCCAGATAATTAATATTATCAGTACATTAATAAATTTAACATTAATAATTAGGGTTGTAAACGAGTCGAGTAATGTTGAACAATATATAGTTCAAGCTTGATTTAAATTTTATATCAAGCTTAAAATTATGTTCGAGTTTGGTTTGATTATTTAACTAAACGATCTTGAACAAGCTTTTAACGAAAAAGCTCGAGTAGGGTATCGAGGAACTTATTTTTTTACATGTACTTTATCAATTATTATCTCATTGTGCTGAGCTTTCAAAGTTATCAAACGCAAATAGTTCAAGCTTGTTTGATAAGATTAACGAATCGAGCTCAAACGAGCTAGCACTACAAGAAAATGCACTTTTGGTTACAAAGTAATTATAACTAACGAGTAATTCGTTACAAAATGTCATTTTCTCGTAACAAAAGTTTATGTCTTTACAAAAAGAGGATCTTTTTGTAATGAAAAACTGAATTTGTTACAAAAAGTTAAAATTTGTTACAAAAAAGTGTATTTTAGGTAACAACGATGTAAACTTGTCGCAATATACAATGTTTCGTCACAAAAGATCAGATATTAGGCAACGAATACAAATTTCTTTACTATAGTTAAAATTTTCGTTACAAAATATATTTTGCTTTTGTAACAAATGAAATTGTTGTTACAAAAGGTCATTATATCAAAGAAATAAAGGATTTTTTTTTTCTTAAAAAAAAAATAAAAAACATTACTACGATTGATATGATAAAGGGGTCAATGCCCAATATCCCATTGTTATATATAAGTCAATCTATCTTTTTATGATTTGAAAAATACCCTTTTGTCCTTCTATGAAAATTTAAAAAGATAAAACTATCTCCTTCGTTAAAAAGGTGACTCACTAGCGTGAAATTGAATGTTGGAATGAAAATTTCTGCGTAGGAAGAAAAATTGCCCTTCTCCATTTAAACTAATAATGGAGGGTATAGTGCCAAATTTTTAATTATACGTCGGGTGTGTATGTGTGTATAAAATTGATACATATAAAATAAAAGAGGGCCTAAAGTGGAAAAAATAAAATAACATGGGTAAACTAATTATATGCTTCATGTATTTTTCTCGGGTTTAATATAAATATATATATACTCACTCCTTCCCTTTTTTTCACTCATTTTACTTTTAGCACAAAGTTTTAGGTAAGAGTTGAAAAAGGGAAAAATTGCTTTTTTTGTACCATGGGATAGGCTAACTTGCACTTTTGGTATACGAAAATGCAAATTTGGTATCATAGAATAGGTTTTCATTGCAATTTTGGTACCAAACACAAATTTTCTCCAATGTTAATGGCAATTTACCCCCTATGAAATGCATAATGTTCATTTTACCCCTCTATAATTTAGAAAAAATCAATTTACCCCCTGTAAACTTTTTAAAGAAGCAATTGACCCTCTTCAGCCGGAGAGTGTAACTCACTTGTCGAAATTGAGAGTAGATATGCAAACTATTTTATAACATAGGAGGATAAATTGTCATATTTATCATAACACAGGGGTAAAATGCCACATTATCATAATAAAAATGGATAAAGTGCCGTCTATAAAAATATTAGGGAGGCGATGTGAAACTTTTACAAAATTTTAGGGGGTAAATTAAACATTATGCATTTCATAGGGGGTAAATTATCATTAACTTTGGGGAAAATTTGGGTTTGGTACCAAAGTTGCAATGAAAATCTATCCTATGGTACCAAATTTGCATTTTCGTATCCAATAGTATCAAAATTACAAGTAGGTCTATCCTATGGTACCAAAAAAATAATTTTCCCGTTGAAAAAGTGAAACTTTTAGGTTTAATTTACTTTTATATACCCTAAAAAATAGTGGTTGAGAATTAGTGGTGTCAAATCGATCATTACTTTATATGAGAGAGTATTTTTTGCTAAAAATTATTTCATGTATAAAAATGAGGTTTATTTTGGGACATCCCAAAAAGAAAATAGGAGCTTGACAATTTGACTTATATTTTTTTTTTCATTTTTAATCTTATCTAGTCGAGTTTGAACCGAATTGCAAAATCTATCAAACGATGAATGTTTTTATTTAAGCTTATTAAATATGTATAATCAATCATCAAAATCGATCGAACAAACTTTTATAAAGAGAATTCATTCTCAAGTGTGATAAAAATATTGATTATCATTTAAAGTCAAAATGTAGTGTTCTAAAAAAATTAAGGAATTGCATTTTTCATACCAAACTTTTACATACTTTAGACATTTGGTACCAAACTTTCAAAAAAGACACATTTAATACCAAAATTGAATGACTTTTTTTCACATTTCCTTTCTCTGTCAATTTTTGGGGGCCAAATTTTGTGTTCTTTATATGATTGGAAAGCTCTTGACGAGAGTTTTCTAATGGTACAAGTTTCAGTTCATGAAACGCAATAAATAATCTATAGAATTAACAAAGTTTCTTGATAATAATCAAAATTAAATCATATGTCATAACCTACAAGGAATCATGCCACAATAATTTCAGATATATATGATATAGGGCATATAAATATATGCTATGGTAAAAAATTTTGAGCATAATTTTAAGCATATAAAAAATCATCATTAAAACTCAAGCAAATGTGAAAAAAGTCCTTAAATTTTGATATTAAAATCTGTCTTTTTTGAAGGTTTGATACCAAATGTCTAAAGTTGGTAAAAGTTTAGTATGAAACATACAATTCCCTAAAAAAGATTAAAATAATATTTTGCTTGTAGAGAAAAAAAAAAACCCAAATAAAACATTTAATTTTTTAATCCCAAATATATAGAACTTGCCCTCATCACCAAATTATAATGGCGGCAACATTTCCCCCTAAAATTGGTTTCCCTCTCACTTTTTCTTTTGCGCCTTTTCATTTCTTTATTTTCTTATTACTTACTAATTAAACAAAGAAAACTAAGAAGTGGGTTATTAGGGTTCTAAAATTTATTGTCACTTGCAATTCGATTCCTCATCTTGCTTCAAGTTTGTGGGTCTTTTTGTGAGCTTACTGAAGGAAAATCAGCTGTCCATCTTGCCGCTCTGTTTGATAGTTACAAAATTTCGTGCACAGGTAAATCCCTCTATATATTGTATCTATGGACTTTTATTTTCGTTTTTCCTTTTTCTTTTTTAGTTCTGAAATTTGTGACTAGCTTCTTTGTTATTTTTTCTGAAACAATTCTCCAATGAACATGGGTTCTAGAAGTTAGAGTATTAGAAATATTTTTAATATAAGATAATGGAGCAAGTGGTGTTTTGGGCTGGAAATAAACTGATTATTTCAAGTTTTATGTGGTTCAGGTTTTGAGTAAGTTATTTGAATTTTTTTGTGATTTCAATTGTCAATTTATTGTACATTTACAAAAGTTTTGTAAGCTTAGTGGTATTTTAGATATTGCTCTATCATGTGATTTTTATTACTGTATATGTAAGTATTACCTTGCCTTCATTATTGTGTGGACGAATGTATGCACAATATTGGACCCTCTAACACTTTTGGTCATTTACTTTATAAAATTACAGATTAGTTTCAATACTATTATGCGCCTATGGTCCGATTTTTAAAATATTATACACCTTTTGTCTCATAAAATAAGTCTTTGTCTAATATCTTTGGCCTAATAGGTCTGTCTCAATTGTAATTTTGGTCCATATTTTGATGGAAATGAGGTGATGACCCAAAAGTAAAAGATAATAATAGACATATAACTAAATTTTAGTACTCATTCTTTCAGCTATGGATAAAAGTTGGATTGATGAAAAAGATAGGTTCTCTTCTACATATATTAATGGTGTGGAATCATTTTTGAAATTCTCAATGGAGAATGCAATTGGCTCTGATAATAAAATTCTTTGTCCATGTAATGAATGTCGAAACATAAAACGTAAAAATCTTCTTATTGTGAAAAGAGATTTGCACTTGAAAGGATTTTGTATATACTACAAAGACTGGATATTTCACGGAGAGCATAAAATTCCACGTTGTTTTTCATTTAGACAAAATAGTCAAACTAGTGGTCCTTTACAAAGTCAGAATAGTGATTCTCAACAAAATGAAAGTCGTGTTTTTGAGGATCAAAATGAGCATGATGATCAAGAGATTGATGAATTATTTGACATGATAGGGGAGATAAGAGATGCGGAAATTCCGGAACATTCTTTTGAATCAAATACTGAAAATTATGAAAGATTATTGAGTGATGTTAAACATGAGTTGTATCCTGGCTGCAAGTATTCTTTATTATCTTTCATTGTCAAGTTGCTTCAAATTAAAGTAAAGAACAAAATGACTAATAAGACAGTGGATATGATACTTGAGTTGTTCAAAGATGTGCTACCAGAAGGCGAAGTAGTTCCACCATCTCTTTATTGGGCTAAAAAACTTCTTTATGGGATAGGCTTGGGATATGAGAAGATTGATGCATGTAAATATGATTGTGCTTTATTTTGGAAGGAAAATAAGGGTAAAGATTCGTGTCCTGTTTGTAATGAACCTCGTTGGAAATATGATGATGGGAAAGGTAAACGAATTCCTCAAAAGGTCTTGTGGTACTTTCCTTTAAAACCAAGGTTGCAGAGACTTTTCATGTCTTCTAAAACGGCTTCGTACATGAGGTGGCATGCTGAAAAACGCCTTGATGTAGAGGGAAGATTGAGTCACCCAGCAGATTCACCCGCTTGGAAGGATTTCGATGCACAATATCCTGATTTTGCACTAGATCCGCGCAATGTTCGCCTTGGTTTGGCTACTGATGGGTTCAACCCATTTGGAAACATGAGTAACTCATACAGTATGTGGCCAATTATACTTATTCCATATAACATGCCCTTGTACAAATGCATGAAAGATGATCATTTTATGATGCCATTGCTCATCCCCGGTCCTCGTGCTCCTGGAAAAGATATTGATGTTTATCTTAGACCATTGATTGACGAATTGAATGAATTATGGGATGGTGTTGATACTTTTGATGTTAGTAGTAAAGAAACATTTAAAATGCGTGCATCAATTTTGTGGACAATTAACGATTTTCCTGCACTTAGCAATTTATTAGGGTGGACCACAAAGGGATACAATGCATGTCCGTGTTGTTTCTATGAGACAGATTCTAAAAGACTAAGAAGCAAAATATGCTACCAAGGACATCGACGTTATCTAGACAACGACCATCATTTTCGAAAGAGTAAGTTATTTGATGGTAAGCCTGAAACACGTCCTAAACCTAGAGAATGGTCTGGGGAAGAAGTATTGTCACATTTGAACAACCTGGAGCATAAATTTGATAAACTAGGAAAACACCCAAGTAAGCGGAAGAGGAAACGCTGCTTGGAAGAAGGAAACTGGGTAAAAAAATGCATCTTCTTTGAGTTACCATATTGGCATAAACTTAAGTTGCGCCATAATCTAGATGTAATGCATGTCGAGAAAAACATATGTGATAATGTGTTGGGTACACTGATGAATATTGACGGCAAAACAAAAGATACAGAAAAAGCACGTGAAGATTTGCGTGACCTTAATATTAGAAAGGAGTTACACTTGCAAAAACGTGGGGACACTACTATAAAGCCTAAAGCGTGCTATACTTTGTCTTCAAGTGAAAAGAAAGGTTTTTGTGATTTTCTCAAGTCTGTTAAATTTCCTGACGGGTATGCTGCCAACATTTCTAGATGTGTAAAAGATGGAAAGATTTTGGGGCTGAAATCCCATGATTGTCATGTTCTTTTACAACGACTAATTCCTGTTGGCATTCGTGGATTTTTGGGGAAGGATGTAACTGAGGCATTATTTGAGCTTGGTGAATTTTTTAGAATTCTATGTTCAAAGATACTGAGGGTAGAAGATATAGAGAAAATGGAGCGAAACATTCCTCTTATCTTGTGTAAGTTGGAGAAAATATTTCCTCCTGCGTTTTTTGATGTCATGGTCCACCTAGCTGTTCACTTACCTCGAGAGGCAAAGCTTGCAGGCCCCGTTCATTCTCGTTGGATGTATCCAATTGAAAGGTATACTACCACTTTCTTTACATAATTGAAAGTATAATCAAGTATATCACATAATTGAAAACTGTATTTATATCAATTGCATTGTTTTCTCAGATTCCTTAAATCTCTTAAAGGAGATGTGCGTAATAAAGCTCGTCCGGAAGGTTCGATAGCTGAAGGGTATATTGTAAAAGAGTGTTTAACATTTATGTCAATGTATTTGGATGGAGTTGAAACAAAATTTAATAGAGTTGGGAGAAATCATGATGGTATTGAAGATCGTCAAGAAAGTGATTTGTCTATCTTTTCATTAAAAGTTAGACCGTTTGGACCTCTTAAGCGTTGTGCTGCACTTTCTCAAAAACGAATCAACACAGCCCAAAGCTTTATATTGAACAACTGCGACGAGGTAGATGTTTACAAAAGGTAAGAAAGTATACTCTTTTTTAAGGATACTCTTCAATGTAATTTTGATATCCTAAATTTCTCAATTTCTCAATTTCTTAGCAAACACATGGAAGAACTCAAGAGGATGAATATCAACAACATTGAGAAACACCATCAAGAGCAGTTTCGTGAGTGGTTTAGAGATCATGTAAGTTTAGAATAAAAATAATTAAATTGTGAGTTATGTGCAACATCTAATTAATTTCATTTTTATGTTGTGGTAGATAAATGTGTTACACCATGAGCACTCAGAAAAAGTATCAGATGAACTATGGGCATTGGCAAATGGTCCTCGGGCTTATTTAACAAAATTCTACTCGGGTTGTTTCGTTAATGAGGTCCGTTTTCACACAAAAGATCGGGATGATCGTCGAACAACTCAAAATAGTGGATTAGTTGTGGAGGGGGATCACAAAGATGAGATAATAGAGTTTTATGGTGTCTTGACAAAAGTAGTAGAATTGACATATCTTAAAGGATACAAAGTGGTGTTATTCCAATGTGAATGGTTTAACACTGGCAGCCAAAGGACTATGCGAAAAGATAAACATTTTGTGAGCATTGATATAAGATCACGATGGTATGAAGATGATCCATTTGTGCTGCCAAATCAAGTGCAACAAGTTTTCTATGTCAATGATACAAAGTTGGGTGGTAATTGGCAGATTGTACAACGTGTACACCATAGGCATTTGTGGGAACTTGTTGAACAAGAAGATGAAGAAGTTGAAGAGATAGGTGACGTTCCAGAAAGGGTTCAAGAAAATGCATTTCAGCAATACGAGTCGGGTGGGGCTGCAACTATAGTTGAGATTGACAATGAAGATTTCGAGAATTTAGCGAGAGAAGATGTGGAGCCAGATATTGTGGATGAAAGGGTTCTTGCAAAAATTAGGCAACAAAATACACACACATATAATTATGGTGAAGATGAATCAGTAGATGAAGAAGACGAAACACTCACCCAATATTGCGATGATGATGAGGAAATTGTGCACACTTTTATTGTTGACAATGAGGATGATGGATAGATCTTTTTGCATTATAGTTTAGTTTTCTGGAAAAGATTAATTTTGAAATGTAAATATTTGTGTCTTGGATCAGATTTGATACTTTTGGCACAAATTGATATGATAAACTCATGCATTATTAATTTGCTTTGACATATATTGTATGTTATATTTTAGCCTTCCATATTGATTATTTGCAACTTGTTTATGTTAGAGGTGTTTAATGTTTATCTAAATATGTAGTAAAATGCCACCAAAAGGAATAGTTCTACATCATCGGAATGGTAAAATAACTACCAATGAAGCATCAGTGGGGCAAACAACGGATTTTCCTTCATTATCAGCATCTACACAACTTGTACAACCGTCATTGCCTAGATCTCCACATGCAGAGGTTACCACCGCAATGGACATTGAAATTCCTCCACCAAGTTCAACAGATATCACCGTTAAGCATTTAGGTACTTATTTGTCATTACATTTCATATTTCCTTTGCATATTTTAATTCTTTAATCTTAATTATTTGTCAAACAAAAATTAGTTTCCACCAAGAAAAGAAAGAAAGGAGGCAGGGGTCCATCTACAGGAAAGTCAATAGATAAATTGATTGAAAATGTAAGTAATTTTATGTTTTAAATATTCATTAATCTTAAATGCACCAAAGTTTCATTTTTTCTATGTATTTGTATGAAGGGAGGAAAATTGCTAGAGATTGAGTTTCCTGAAGGTTTTAAAAAGCCACTGTTAAATGTTACACACCTTTCAAGTGCAATTGGGGTTCTTATTAGGCATGATGAAAAACTTGATTTTGTGACTGAATGGGACAATATTGAAGAACAAGATAAATTGACTGTTTATGCTGGATTAGATGTAAGTTAATATAATTAATTGACTTGGCTCTCTAGTTTTTCCATTATCTTGCTTGGATAAATAATTTATGGTTGGTTTTATTTGTTGAATTCTTTTATCTTTTTTTAGCAATGGTTCTTGATTAAGGGATGGGGGACCGATCCAAGAGTCCAAAAGAACATGGATGACATGTTTAAACAAAGTTACACACATTGGAAAGGCCGATTGTCAGCATTGTACAAAAAAATGGTTAAAGCGAAAGAGAATCCAAGGGATGCTAGTCCAATTAGTTGGATATCAATAGACAGGTGGGCTGTTGTTTGTGACCACTTTGAAAGTGAGAAGTTCAAGGTACGTAATAGTAGAAGAGTTAAAGAAGCAAGTATTGAAAAAAAATGCATTTTTATTCCATTCTTGTGGGACTAAATATGCAATTGCCCCAAGTAAAATTATTTGAGTAATGCTAATATTCACTTTGCATGTCAAAATGCAGAAAAGGTCAAAAACCAATGCAGAGAACAGGTCAAAATTGCCTTATACTCATACATCGGGTTCAAGATCTTACCATGCACGAGTACTGCGAATGGTAATGCAATATACCTTCAATATTTTTTGTTTATCACACTCTTTGAATGCAAAATAATATAATGTTCATATTTTGCAATTTGAAAGGCAACTCCAAGCTTTGTGGATAACTTTGGAGACACTCATAAAAAAAATGGAGAGTACATAAATGAAAAAGCTAAAGCACAACATGTAAGTTGATTTTAATAATGTATATGTTATTATAAGATTTGAGAGCTGATATTCCATATAAATGATAGATGGAAATGGAGAGATTAAGGGATGAAGCAAATGAGTCCGGTAGTTCAATTTGTGAACGAGAAATCATGAAGAAGGCGCTTGGTGTACGTTCTGGATATGAAAGGGGAATTGGGCACGGAGTTGTTGCTTCTAAATCTGCTAAGATGTCAACGGGTGAATCTTCGCAACTTGAAGAACTTAAAGAAAAGTTGACAAACAGAGAAGAAGAATTGCGAGAGGCTAATTCCCGTATTGAATCTCATGAAGCTAAACTTAGAAGCTATGAAGAACGCTCTGAAAGGCAAGACTCTGAAATAACAAGCTTGAGGGAAGGTCAAATGAAGTTGATGAAAATGATGGCAAATTTTATGGAAATGCAACAAAATAATTCGCCTACTAATTAACCTTTGTAAGTTGATTCTCTTATTAAATTCTGCCATTTATCTTGATGTGGAGTTTTAGATACATGCAGTTAGCCTCTTTATTCTTTCTGCCATGTTTTTCCTTATATGATACCTTGTTGGACTTGGTTAGTGATGAAAAGATGGTGTGTATAGTTTGCCATGTGAATAACTTCATTTAAATTAGAGTTACACAAGAAATCAAACACTCATTTGAATTCTTAACTCAGTTTAAATTCTCTTGCTTTCCTAGTGATTATATCATCTTTAGTAGAATCAAAATAATGTGTAACTTTATCTTTTTAATTAGAAGTGGACTGGAAATAGAGATTGAATGAATAATTATGAGAGTAAGAATCAGTTAAAGGTTGAGATTAAGTGCAAGGTGTAAATTCAAAGAATTTATAATGAATATTACTTTCATTATGCTGGTTTTGTTTCCCTATGCTTGAGAATTAGTCAAAGGTTGAGATTAAGTGCAAGGTTGAGATTGAATGAATTATTCTAAGAGTATGAATCAGCTAGTACTTTACCTATGCTTATTTTCATTTGTTAAAACTTATTATTATAAATTTCACTTGCTCTTAGTTGTAGGTATCTCTATTTGTTTTATTATATGACATGATTGTGAAGTTAATTCTATTTCTTGGTTATATTACAGGATTAATGTGCGGCAAAAGATTGATCATATCATTAGGCATGAAGTTGTTACCAAAAGTCTCAAGCATGTATCTGTGTTTACTTGATTAACCATTGTCAATAGTTATATTTTGAAACATGAACTATGTATGTTTTGTCTCTTGAACTACTCTGTTTTAGAGTTTCCTACAATGCTTTTGTAAGGTACAATGATTTGTTTATGGTAATCAGTTCGATATTGTTACATATTACAAGTATCTTTGTTTTGATTCATTTAGTATTATTATGTGATAACATTTTTAAAGATAATGATTTATTTATTGTAAAAATTCTGAAATTGGAATATATATATATGTGTGTGTGTGTGTTTGGTTTAGAAAAAAAATGTTTGCATCTTTGGTAAAGAATCAATTTATCATATATACTTTTTGCGACAACATTATATTATAAAAAAAATATTAAAAAATATCAATTGTAAGGACAAGTATTGTCATCAATACTATTGGTAACGACCTAAATGTAAGAAATACCGATTTAAAAGAAATTATAAAATTAGATTATTTGTAACGACTACTTTATTGTAAAGACATGTAGTTAGCTATTGTAAGGAAACCATTGTCACTAATAATGAATATTTTGTAAGGAAAGTTCTTATCGTTACAAATACATTTGCGACAACTAGACAAAGTCGTTACAATAACCTTTAGCGTCCAACTTTAGGTGACCACAAAGGTAACAAATATGTGTCCTCGCAATAAGTTTTTGTAATGAAATTGACACTTATTGTAACAACTTTTCTCTTTACAAAAGGTGCATTTTCTTGTAGTGTAGAGTCGAGTAGTTTGGTTTGATTTTCAGCCCTATCGATAATTAGTAGTATTTAAAATGGCAAAGTTATATTTTTGTATCATACAATAGGTTGATTTGCAACTTTGGTACCAAGACATATCGACTTGCACATTTCGAACCATAGTTTAATAGAAGATTGCACATTTCATGACACTGTTAGTCATTCGGACTGGCCACGTCCTTCGCATGTAGCCACTAACACATTTTTTTTTTTGGGAGGGAGGGGGACCAAGTTTTTATGGTGTTATATCGAATTACACATTATTTATGGAGCTTTGCTTGGACAAGAAAATATGAACTAATCTAAATTATAAACAACATTTAAAAATGTCGAGTTAATGTGACTTTTCCCTTCAAGATATCGAGTTAACGGCCATACGCGACACACATGGTTAATTTTGTCCATAGCAGTCGTGTAAAATATGCAATCATGTATTAAATTATGGTATAAAATGTTCAATTTAATATACCTCGATACTATAATTGAACCACCGTGTTGCATGGTACTCAAAAAATAAATTGCCTATTTAAAATAATTGTTTATGGGCAAAAGAATAAGCATTGAGATTTTGAGAGAACATGTAGGTATGCAATTTTTTTCGAATATGTTATTTACGCATTTTGAAAATAATTCAGAAAAAAACTTTAATTATATAATTGTACTAGCATTATTGAAATAAAACTATTGGTAGCTCATTTGGTTAAGCTTTTACTGAAAATTTTAATGCCCCAGTTTGAAACCTTGCACCTTGAAGTTTCTTTTTTCCTTAATTATTAAATAAAAATCTGAGTTTTGTTAATGGAGACTGGAGAGTTTGAGCTTCAAGGTTTTTAGTATAGAAAATTTCAGTTTCAATTTTACAAGTTTCGAATTTGCGGATCAATATAATTAAATTTATTTATTAAAGTTCTAAAATATTTTATTAAATGAACACAAATAATTTAGTTTATTATTTTTAATTAGGTAATTATCTGTACAGATGATCATAGGCGATTTTTAATCAAAGAAACATCACCGACCACAATTAACATCGTGTGTATTTAAAAAATATTTATGTCTTTACGTTAGTCGGAAAAATAAGATTGCTTATTCTTGACTTATTTTTATCATTTGATCAAAATGCTAATAAAATATGAGATGCCTTATTATCCAAAAAATATATCATCCCTCCCGTCTAAATCGTCTAGTTTAAATGCACAAGTATTTTAACACATGTTACCAATTTATTGACAATCTCAGCAAAATCTTATCAAACCCATAGCTAATATATAGTCACGTTTATTCCTTCTTGGAAATGAAATGTTGCTCAAATAAGTCGTGTTTTCCAGGTCAATATTTAGCTTTATTTTGTTTGCAGCACTTTTCTGGATACTCCAAGATTTGATATATATGGTGGAATAATTTCAGATACCAGTAATTGATAAGGAAGGTGAAACTAAAAACCAATGTGAGCATGTGACGAATATGTGAAAACGGTAGAACAGCTTGAGAATAAGAAATTAAAAGAAATACTTTCCAAAAAAAAAAAAAAAAGAACAAAGGATAATTAAATGTTCAGGTATATGTAAGAGATTATTTGGTGCACATGTGATAAAAAAAAAAATTTAATTTATTCAAATTAATTTGTACTTGCTAGGGATGACTATATAACAATGTCATTTTATTATTTAAAATGACAACTTTTTACACGGTTCACGCAAGGACGCAACGATAAATTTTTAATATATATGTTCAACTCAATAGCGAAGAGATTATTGACCACCAAATGTAATTCGTCTAGTGGAATGAACTAGTCACTATAAAATAACGAATTCAAGTTTGAATTCTTGTTGGGAAGTAGGTTCTCACTTAATGTATCTGACGCGCTTCGAAAGAGATTAAGGGTGAGTTTGGCCCAGCGGTGGGAACTCTTAAAAACACTTCTAGACTTTCATTGTGATTTTTAAAGCGTTTGGCCCCAATTATAGAAATTGCTTTTAGTCAATCGTGATTTTAATGGTGTTTGGCCCCCAATATCATAATCACTTTTGAGATCTCCAGAAGCTAAAAATCAACTTATTTTAGAAGCTACTAAAGTGTTACTTTTGCAAAAGCTATTATCCAAAAGCAATTATTTTATAATTGAATTTTATCATAATCAATTATTGCCAAAATCCATTTTAGTAAAATTAATTCTCCTATAATTGATTTTCGAATCGCTGGGCCAAACTCACCCTAAGTTAGGTATAAGACATGAATATCAATTGGAAAAAAAAAAAAGATTGTTGACTTATTTGCAGCAAACTGTTTCGGTCTTTAGTTCCTTTTTTTCTATATTTAGATTGAGCTAATATCAATTTACCCAATGTGATATTTATAATGTTTAATTTATTCTTCATGTGATTTGAAATAGAGTAATTTACCTTCCTGTAAAAAATTTAAAGGAGCAATTTACCTTCTTCCACCGGTAAGTGTAACTCACTTGACGAAATTGAGAGTGAACATGAAAAATATTTTTGTAACATAGGGGGAGGGGGAGGGGGGATAAAGTGCAACATTTATCATAACAAATGGGATAAAGTTTCATATTTATCATAACATAGTGGGTAAAGTGTCACATATAAGAGGGGTAGTTTTGTCAATTCGTATCTTTTTTAAGTTTACAAATGTCAGGCAGGGAGGCATTATGAAACTTTCATAAGATCATGAGGGTAAACACTCTTTTTCAAATCACAGGAGGGTAAATTGAACATTATGCATAGCACGGGGAATAAATTGTCATTAACTCTATTTAGATTCAATATTAATACGAATTGATTTTTGTATGTGAAATTGTTCATTTCATTATTAGATTTTATCACATGGATTGAGCTAAGTTCACTTACATGACATGGGCCTAACACACCTCAAAAGCTAGCTTAAGAGGTGAGGATTGTTCAAGACCTTATAAGGTGGAATTAATTATTGTTTTCAACCCATGTGGAACATTTAGTCTCAATGCTCCCCCTTCACATGTGGGCGGGCTGAATGTGTGTGTGTGGAGCGAACCCATCACGTAACATTATGGATTGGGCTAAGTCCACTCACATGGCTTGGGCTTAACTCAACCTCGAAAGCTAGCTTTAGAGGTGTGTTAGGTCTATACCATGTAAGTGGACTAGCCTAGCTAATCTATGTAGTAAATTATAACATGGTATCAAAGCCCTAGGTTGATGTGGGTTGCCTCCTTCCGTGATGGGTTCCTCCTTATTCGCATGATGAGATTATTCTTCACCACATACTTCGTCCATTTAACAAAGGCTTGGGTTGTCATTATTCGGGCCTACATATCGTAATTCGCAAGGTTGGACTTTAATATGTCTCGTGTTGAACTTTTTCACCCACATATTCAGGCCGTCCACACATAAAGGGGGAGTGTTGAGACAAAATCCCTCATTGATTGGAAATCATTAATAAGTTTAAGTTATAAGGTCTTGGACAATCCTCAACTCACAAGCTAGTTTTTAAGGTTGAGTTAAGCCCAAACCATGTAAGTGGACTTAGCCCAATCCACGTGGTAAAACTTTTGGCGATAACTTAAGCAATGAGTATCTTACTTCTTAATTACTTTCCATTAAAAAAAATTGATTCTTACTCGTGCTAAATTTGGGACATACTTGTAATCTAAACACATAAAAATACTACACCAATATATGCTCTAGGCATACAAACCACACAACAAAGACTAATTTACAGGTGCAAAACTGGTAAAGGAGAGAGCTTTTCTTTACTTTTGAATGACTGGACTAAATTTGTTCTGTATTATGTAACATACTTTAAGCAAGATTTGATTTTGACCTAATTAATATAGGAGTAGTATTAATTGATGGCTACAATGCCATTGTAGCCAATTTTCCTTTCTCCAATATTATGCAAGTTGATACCTTGTTATTAAATTATTAATTAATCACAAAAACCATCAACCCATCAACAAATCATCTATTATAAACACAATTTACAGGATTTAATTCAGGCAACATAAATCTTATTGCAATCAAAGTGACAATTTGATTGATGCCCGATGTTAAATTTTTATTAGCTTATTGCACCCTATCAAAATATTATCCGTTGATCGTGTTTAAAATGACTACACTACCCCTTAAATTATCGAGCTTAACTAAGCTTTCCTGTATTGGTTAAAAACTAGCAAATATTTTCTTACATTAATAAGTTAGAATCGAATTTCCACATTATATATACAGTAATTAGCAAAAATATATTGTTTTGAAAACTTGCGATAGTAAAATTAAATTTCAGTCTCGCAAAACACGAGTGTGGACACACTGTCAAACTTATGATGATTTTGGACGTAAAAATGATTTCATGCATATATATTGATTATAAGGGGATTTTATGCAACAAATTTAACATAGAAAAGTTCCGGGGAGGCTTTCCATACTACAAAGAGGTTTTATGCTATTAGATGTACAATGTTTTTGTAAAGAAAAAATAAAGACAATTTGTGTTAGTAATTACTAATTAGTAATTAGAGACTTTGCAGGGAAGATTTTTCACACTATCAATTCACTTGTAATGTAGAGAAATTGCACTTTGCTCTCAATTAATTTTAATTATTTTGCATTTCACTTTCTAATCGCTTTAATTTTTATGTTTATTCTAAAAATATAATACTCAGTTAACAACTATTGATTGTTCTTACCGTAGTTTTAAAACTGTGGGTTTTTGGTAAGTTAACTCCCTGTGATATGTTTAATAGACAATTTATCTCCCTGTAATATTAAAATAGGCAATTTACCTCTCCGTGAAATGAAATATTGAACAATTTATCTCCATGTGATATGAAATAATGAGCAATTTACCTTATTGCTAATGAAGATGCTGCACACACACTTTATAATGTAGAAATATACGTATATGGACACTATAACTCCCTGTGATATTGCATAATAAGGATTTTACCCCTTCTAAAAATGTAAAAATCAAGAGGAAGACTGTGTACTTCTTTTATAAAAACACATGAAAGTATTCTACACTTTTCTTTATCATGGAGAGTTAGATTGCCTATTTAGAATAACAGAGAGAGTTAATTTACTATTAACTCTTTAAAAATAAATGTAAAAAGTTGTCTTAGATGAAAATAAGGATCAACTGAGGAATGACCGAATGAATACTATTCCGTAGCTAGACAGGATCGACAATGACTACTATAAGTGGAGGAATACAATTTTTTCCTTCAATCACAATCATTGACAAATAAACTTCTACTTTATTATTTCAATTAAATCCAATGGCAGGAACTAATTAAGACATTAGATTCTGCCCTATATAAGGAGAACCAATCCACCAGCAATCTCAGTCTATTACTACTGAATTTGGCATCTAGCTTGTTTGAACTAGAAAATAATTAAATGCAAATGGAGCTAAAAAAGAAAAATGAATCATTAACAGGTAATGATCAGGATGAAGAAAAATGGGTGTATGACTCTTCTTTTGATCATAAAAGAAGAGTTCCTCTTAGAGGCTCCACTGGTGCATGGAAGGCCTCTCTTTTCATCATAGGTACAAAATTCCTACTTTATATAATTCCATTTTTTCTTCTTTTAAGTTAAGTTCATCTGAACGAAATAGGCCTAACTCACTTTAAAAGTCTTGTCAAGAGTTGATGATTGTTCAAAATTATATAAGAATCACTTGGTCATGATATATATACAATACATGTGATTGTCACTACAAAGTACCGAATCCCTGTTGGAAGAGGTTCCGGCTTAATGTGCTCGATGCGTCTTGAAAGGATTTAAACCATTTGGACACCCAAAAAAAATGATATTACAATACACGTGAGACTTTTATATACAACAATACACCAAGACGACGTTTTTTATTTGCCAAAAAAGAAAATCCCTTGAGTCGCGAATTTTAGGTGTATAAATATTAAATGTCTCTCTACTCTAACAGTTTAAGCTTTTGAATGAGTTGAGAACATTCAATATGGTATCAAAGTCGTCAGACCAAAATTAGTTCTGGTATTCGAACTATTCCTAAATTTCACGTGTTAGACTTAAGTAAACGTGTATGTATCTACACTTGATTTAGATGAGTTCGACATTCAATAAATAACGAAATTAATTTATTATTGCTTTTTGTTTGTTCTTGGCAGCAATTGAGTTTAGTGAGAGGTTAAGCTATTTCGGAATAGCAACAAGTTTAATCATATACCTCACAAGAGTAATCCAACAAGACTTAAAAACAGCAGCAAAAAGTGTCAATTATTGGTCCGGAGTCACTACAATGATGCCCCTACTTGGAGGTTTCTTAGCCGATTCTTACTTCGGCCGATTCTCCACAGTTTTAATCTCATCCATTATTTATCTCCTGGTAACTTAATATCATTCCCTTATGGAGTAATTTTGAAATACATTATCTTCACACTTTACGTTCTGAAATTAAAATTTGGCATTTGCATCCTGGAATTGCGCCAAAAGTTTAATTTCAGGATGCATATTTCCAAAATGGGTTAATGACAATTTATCCCCCTGTGATTATCAGAATGTTCAATTTACTCCCCTATGATTTGAAAAACAACAATTTATCCCCTGTGATTTTAAATGTACATTTTACCCCAGCGTAATTTTATGTGGGTCATTTTACCCCTATAAGGGTAATTTTGTCTTTTTACACAACACATTTTACGCCCAATTTCATATTTAAGCGAGTGAGTTACACTCTCCAATTCAAGGTGGTAAATTGCTCCTTTAAAAAAATTACATAACTGGGAGCAAATTGCCATTAGCCCTTGCCAAAATAGGATATTTCTGAAGTGCAAAGTGTCGATTATTCTTTCCCACTATATAATTTCAAAGTAAATTCTCCAATGATGTACTCTTTTTGTTCATGTAAAAACAGGGCTTACTTCTATTGACAATGTCTAGAGTTGTCCCGGCCTTGCAACCAAGTAACCAAATAATCCATGAGATTTTCTTCTTCTTTGCAATATACTTAATCTCAGTAGGCACTGGTGGACACAAGCCTTCATTAGAGAGCTTTGGAGCTGATCAATTTGATGATGATCATCCAAAAGAAAGAAAATACAAAATGTCGTTTTTCAATTGGTGGAATTTCGGGCTTTGTTGTGGTCTGTTATTTGGTGTGACAATAATTGTCTACATTCAAGATCATATTAGTTGGGCTGCAGCTGATATAACTCTTACAGCGGTTATGGCTTCGAGTTTACTTATATTTTGGATCGGAAGGCCGTTTTACGGTTTAGGAAGCCGATAGGAAGTCCTTTAACTCCAATGTTACAAGTTATTGTAGCAGCCATTGCTAAGAGGAAACTTCCGTACCCATCGGATCCGGAGCAGTTGTACGAGGTTCCTAAATCGGAGAAGACTCAAGGGAGGCTTCTTTTTCACACCGAAAAGCTCAAGTACTAATTTCTCATCGTACATTGTCTTTTTTTTTGGTTTGTTTGCAAGAGCTTTTGAATTCGAGCTAAATGCGAAAATACTCCCTATATTTTGCTCAATTGGCAAAATAGTCCATGTGTTATTTTATTAGCAAAAAAAATCCTATTTGAGATTCTTTCATAAACCATCAGGGTGGTTATTGTTTTTTTTTTTTTTTTTAAGTGAACAGGGGGATTATTTTCAATTTTTTCAACTAACAGGTAATTGGTCTAGTGGAAGGGACTAGTAACTACAAAGTAGCGGACTCAGGTTCGAATCCCT
This sequence comes from Penstemon davidsonii, assembly GCA_034814905.1. Taxonomy (NCBI): domain Eukaryota; kingdom Viridiplantae; phylum Streptophyta; class Magnoliopsida; order Lamiales; family Plantaginaceae; genus Penstemon; species Penstemon davidsonii. The sequence goes on along the minus strand of JAYDYQ010002685.1, from coordinate 9,766,103 downwards.
GTTGGGAGAGGTACCCACTTAATGTGCCCAACCCGCCCCGAAAGGGATTAAACCCTTGAGAAACCAAAAAAAAATTGTAAATTTTTTCAGGTTTTCGCATTTTTTGGGGGATTTTGCTAATTAGGCAAAGCATATGGGGTATTTTTGCATTTCACTCTTCGAATTTTGAAAAAGATAAATTCTACCTTTTTAGTTTCATATAAATGCCTTTAGCTTCTAATCCACATATATAGTATGGTAGAAGCAGTCAAAAAGCTAGAAGCAAGTTAAGAGTTGTTTCTGTCTTTTGCTGTTAGAAGTACTATTTTCTCAAAACAGTTCTTACAAACAAACCTTTTAATTAGTTTCCATAAAGATTTAGTGACTTTTAGATCCGGGATTAAGACATGATTTTTTTCCAGATTTCTTGACAAGGCTGCAATTATTGAAGCAACAGAGGATAACAATCCATGGAGACTCGTAACCTTAACGAGGGTCGAAGAAGTGAAGCTTATAATCAACATGATCCCAATTTGGATAACTACTCTACCATTCGGTATTTGTGTAGCTCAAGCCGCAACCTTCTTCATCAAACAAGGGACAACACTTAACCGTAAAATCACACACAATTTCATGATCCCACCAGCTTCAATATACGCTCTCGCTGCGATTGGAATGATAACTTCAGTCACAATTTACGATAAAGTCCTCGTACCCTTCTTAAGAAAAGTCACTAAAAACGAGAGAGGGATAACTATTCTCCAAAGAATCGGAATTGGGATGATTTTCTCGATTGCAACTATGGTCGTGGCAGCTTTGGTTGAGAGGAAGAGACTTAAATTAGTCGAGAAAAATCCACTAAAGGGATCGATTTCGATGAGTGTGTTTTGGCTTGCACCACAATTTCTCATAATTGGATTTGGAGATGGATTTACACTTGTGGGATTGCAAGAGTATTTTTACGATCAAGTCCCTGATTCAATGAGGAGCTTAGGCATCGCGTTGTACTTAAGCGTGATGGGTGCTGCAAATTTTCTTAGTAGTCTTTTGATTACTTTTGTTGATCAAGTAACTGAGAAGGGTGGCAAGAGTTGGTTTGGGAAGGATTTGAATAGTAGTCGCCTCGACTATTTTTACTGGCTTTTAGCTGGAATTACAGCGGTGAATCTTTGCGTTTATGCATTTGTCGCGAAGAAATATTCTTACAAGAATGTAAGAAAAACAACATTGGTTGTAGGTGATTGTTGTGAGTTATTATGAAGGTGGCCTTGTAGAAGCAATGGCTTGAACTATATACATTTATGTGTTTCCTATGCTTTGTTTGGTTTAGTAATTAAAGATTATAGTATCTAGACTGGTGTGTATGAAGGGATTTGTTATAGTCATAATTGTATCTTTAGCATTGGTTATTATAAGGAAGCTTAAATATGATGTGATTTTTACTTATTGAATCCTAAAGTTTGAATTCTATATTTTAAAGATTAAAGTTTGTGAGAGTATAAATTAGTGATGAGTAAAACAAAGGTTTCACTTTAATGAGATTATTTATACCTAACACACAAGAATATATAAATTTTATCCTAATAATACTTAAGATTAAATACTAAGTGTATTTCAAACTAAATTCAACTCCTTTCACTATCAATGTCGGAAACGCATTTTAAATATTTGTTGCATCTATAATATTATAAAGAGAAGCCATCATGTGTAACAATTTTTGTTATTCTGTTTTTATTCTTAGTGTTTTAATTAATTTAATTACTTAACTTCTTTACTAATTCCATTTAAATAAAATTTACTTTTACTTTTCACCATGAATTCGTGAAGAAATTATTATTTTTTGTGTTTGGAAAATTTAATGCACATGGGAACGCGTGCTGATGAATTAAAACACGCAGGGACGCGTTATGAGGATATACTAGTATATACAATGAAAAGTGTATTCCTCAGTAAACTCAATAAACCTCAAATTGACCCTCATTTTATATTCCGTATGCTTTTATTCTTAAATGTTTCAAAATAATACTTCATTTCTAAGATGAAATTAGTTCTTTCAAAATATTCCTCGTATAAAATATTGATTTGACACATAGTTTTCAACCACTACTTTTATAGGTATAATTGTAATGTTATTTAAAAGTTCTATTTTTCCTGCTTTTACCTAAAATTTTATGCTAAAAGTAAAAGACTTGCAAAGAATAACATATAAAATTATTTTAACATTTTAATGTGTCCGAATTTATTTAAATTTACTTTCACTACCTCAAATTCGGTTCATGAATACATTGGAGTTGATAAAATGGCTCAAATTCAATTTGGTTGACACTTAATTGGACTTAGACTCGTGAATAATTGGGCTGTGCCATTAGGCCTAGATTAGGACCAACTCAATTAAGAATCCTAGTTCAGTTCACAATCAACAAGCCCGGCCCAACCAGTGTCTTGAGCCGCGGGAATCGGGAAGTCCGCTGTAATATTCAATTTTACTCGAGTGAAAAAGTAAAAGAATATTTGATATTCAGAGTAATATTCCTTAGAATTAAACCACATGGAGACCTTCCCTCCATTAGGGTTTTAAGAGGGTTTATCACAAAAATATGGCGGCCTCAGTTAATTTCCATCTCGATACTCCCAAACCAGATGATCCACTATCAGTTTGATTTTTCTCGGATTCGAAAACTGGAAAAGTGATTTGATTTATCTTGTATTGACTTAATGGAAGCTAGTGTGGGGATGGACGGCGGTTCGGCTACGAGAAAGTTTCTCCATCACAACCACTCGCGAACGTCTCCGCCGCTCCAGCAGCCACAGATATCGCAGATTGGCACCGTGCCGCAGCTCCTCTCCGGCGGCATCGCCGGAGCTTTCAGCAAGACCTGTACTGCTCCTCTTGCTCGACTCACCATTCTATTTCAGGTTTTGTTTACTTTTTAATTTGATTTTGATCAATATCTCGCAAGTTATGTACTCCCTCAATCTCTTATTTTTTGGTCCTTTCACTTTTTGCATGTGTAATTTTAGGTAAGAGTTTAAAAAGTGTATTTTTTTTAGATATTTTTAAACATTTTCCCTTGTAGTGCCGACAAATTGTTGCTTTATGTATGAGACGATGGTTTTGAGTAAAATAATTTCATTTTAAGAAAGGGAGAAATAGTATTAAAATTTAGGGACGGAGGCAATAATATACATGTGTTGCTTTACTTGGTATTTTCCTCAAAATAAAAACTTAACAGGTTTTGTTGTGTTTGGACCAACAGCTAAATGTTAGTTTTCCTTTATCTCTCTGATTTTAGGTACAAGGCATGCACTCAGATGTTGCGGTGATGAGTAAGCCTTGTATGTATCGTGAGGCATTGCGTATAGTGAATGAAGAAGGTTTTAGAGCTTTCTGGAAAGGAAATTTGGTTACAGTAGTTCATAGGCTTCCTTATTCTGCTGTAAACTTTTATGCATATGAACAATATAAGAATGTGAGTGTTACAAGATTTAAGATTAAAACTTTGATTATGCCAGCCAGTTTTTGACTTGGTTCTTTTGCTTCTATTTAAATCTTTTTGCAGATTTTAAAATCCATCCCTGGCCTTGAAAGTTATGGGGCAAATAAAAGTGCAGATGTTCTTGTGCATTTTCTAGGTGGTGGTTTGTCCGGAATAACTGCTGCTTCTGCCACATACCCGTTGGATCTTGTTAGAACACGTCTTTCGGCACAGGTATGAAAGAAATTCACTACTAAAGCAAAGCATGTGCAATACTAGGATGTTTCATCAATAGACTGATGGATTTTGCTGAAGTAGTTTTCTTGATTTTCTTGTTGACATACCAATTTATTACTTTCCCTATTCCCATCCGTTGTAAAATGACAACAAAGAAGGATCTTAAAATTACTTGCAACTTATTTTTCTTGGTTGGCTTGTCTAGATTCATTTTCCGTCCAAATAAAAAGAAATAATGAAAACAAGTAGACAACAAAGAAGAATTTTGGTATACTAGCAACTCAGTTTTCTTGATTGGCTTGTCTAAACTCATTTGGTTTGAAAATTTGTAGAGAAATGCAATATACTATCAGGGCATAAGGCATGCGCTTCGTACCATCTGCAAAGATGAAGGGTTTTTTGGCCTGTACAAAGGAATGGGGGCGACATTGTTGGTATTTTTCTTATGTACTTTCTGTTTTATAGTCTAGTCATATTATTTGACTGTGCTGTTAGATATTCTTCATTCCATTTAATTTTCTTTTTGTTTATGCAGGGTGTTGGACCCAGTATAGCAATAAGCTTTGCAGTTTATGAGAGTTTGAGATCTTATTGGCATTCTCGAAGGTGAAACGAAATCTATAGTTGATGCCTTATTGGATTTTTATTTTTTTTATAATTTGGTATGTACTCCTTTATCCTAGACCTGCTTAAAGAGTAACAATTTGTTTTCTCTTTAGGCCCAATGATTCTACAGTATTGGTCAGCCTTGCTTGTGGCAGTCTTTCTGGCATTGCATCATCAACAGGTGAGTTGCGACAACTCTGATTTATACAACTTAACTTCATAACTTGAAAGATGTATTTATTATTCTGATTATATGTTTACTGTGAAATATATACTCCTATTTATGGGTCTGTTTTCTTAGTTTAAGTAAGCTGTTTTGAATCTTGGTGCCTAAAAATCTGCTCATATTTTTTTCTAATATTTGGAGCTAGTAAAGTGAAACTCTGGCTTCAGTTTACCATGCAATCCCCCTTTTCTCTGATTAAGGGTGCATGTTTAGTTTAGCCTGCAAAAAGAATATTAGTGATTTGGTCGAGATTACTTGATTGGATTGAATTGCTGTCTGGACTGTGAAATAGTTGCAGTAGTGAGGGTGATAGAATCATCCCTCTAATCAATGTGTTCATGTCAATGTAAAAGTTCATTGGGTTCAATTTTTAGAATGTGAGAGTGGTGCACATTACATGGATAGTTACAATTTTCGTGCCAGAATACTCTTTCCAATTATATGTCGACTCTGAAAAATGAATCAGTTTCCATTTATATGTTGGCTCTGAAATATTAACCAATTAATTGTTTGTACTATTGGAAGCATTACATGTTGTAATCTTGTTTCTTTTTATCCTTGTTCGTTTCAGCAACATTCCCTTTGGACCTTGTGAGGCGAAGAAAGCAATTGGAAGGTGCTGGTGGTCGAGCTCGGGTGTATAATACCGGGTTGTTTGGAACATTTGGGCAAATTGTACGGTCAGAAGGCTTTCGTGGATTATATAGAGGAATTTTACCGGAATATTACAAGGTTGTTCCTGGTGTGGGAATTGCTTTTATGACATATGAAACACTGAAGAAGCTACTGTCACAAGGGCCTTCTAGTTAGTCATCACATCTTTCTACAGCTACGTCACAAGGCTGCTTCCGAGGAGCTGTCTGTGCTTGGTTGAATTAACTATTAGAAGATAGATAATTTCTAAATCTAGGTTACTAGGAAAAAATCCATGGTTGGTAAATTTTGTGGTTTCTGCCAGTGAGCAATTGTTCAATGTATAGACTTCTGTCAATGTATCAGTTCTAATTAGTTTTACATTTATAGTTTTTAAGGATTAGGTGCATTATATTGATGATTTTATCATCCTAAAATTTTGTTTATTGCCATGCCAATTCCTGTTTAACACACTGATACTATTATTTTTTGGGTAAATTTTGATGGAAGCACCATTCTTTTGATTGGTAATTATGGGATAAGTTGTAATAAAGTTTATGGTCTATTGTTATGTCATTTGATTTCGTTCAGATATATTATTTACTACCATCAATTTTACAAGATATAAGTTAATACTTCATTCAGATTTCACTTTTATGGCATATTTTTCACATAAAGATATGAATTAATTTTGGTACAATGATATCAATCTCATTGTTTTATAACCAGATCTATTAACTCATTTGACCTGAGTGGCTAAATGAAATTTAACTTTAACAAACATGGGAAAAAATGCATTTTAGGTCCTTCAATTTTTACTGGTCCACGGATCAGGACACTTTATTCCCGACGAGTGTATTACATCCTATATTTTTTTCGTACCTGCAGTTTCAGTCCTTATTTAACCAGAATTTATCACGATGCTAAAATATTCCCAATTGTGCAAAAATGTTTGCCCCTAAAAAATCATCTGCACAAATTGTTTGATAGTTGGCATTTTTTGAAAAGTGATTTGATTTCCGGCGAGATACGGACTGAAATTGCTGCTACAAAAAATATACAAAATGTATTTTGCTCGTCAGGAAACCAAGTCTCCTAATCTCGTGTCCCTGAGAAAGTTAAAGGACGTAAAAGGTTTTTTTGCTTGCAAACTTGTATAAAAAGTATTGGTGAGAATTATGATCCCCGAAAAAGATCTTAAATCTAAATAAATTGGTGGAAATCAGATGGACTAGAAAATTGTAGATCCGACCTAAAGCAAATGGAGTTGGATCCGAATAAGACCTGATCCAATCTGAATCTGGCACATAGACAGCCCTAGCTTCACGATTTTGAAGTAAAAAAAATAAAATCATAATACTTTTTATTTTATGTTGCTTGCTCTCTATTGAGGAAAGACATTCATCATTCTAATGCTAAAATCATGTTGTCATAATGTGTACCCTCTACAATTCTTGGAATAAACGTTGGGCTATTCCCTTAGAATTTTGGATATCTGTTCCTATATACCAAAGTGAGTTTGATCCAAGTCATTTTTGTACATAAAAGCAAGTTGCATCAGATTCCCCTTAAATGTGCAAAGGAAGATATGTATGAGCAATCAACCAAAATGTTGCCCTTTTTCCAGTCTTGTTCATCATCAATAAGACGAAAGTTAAAGAATCCGAATAACACATACGTACACCGATTTATGCTGCGTTAGATACTCGAAACATGATATTAATCAGTAACCTTCTAGAATACTGATTTGCATCACTTATATTCTTCTACTACTACTCACTACTTAACCAAGTATGTACATTTTTCCAGCTGAGATTCTCTTTTGGTCTTGTTTAGACAGCAGTGAATTCGAAGAAATCAATATCTTTGTCTTGAAAAAAGAAAAGGTTCCCTTCTTATCATTATTGCTTTTCGTATTATGAGCCCCCCCTCAGTGTGCGTGTGCGCGTGCGCGTGCTCGTGTGTGTATATATATCCCCTTCCCCATGCATATGGTTCATCAACTCATTTTGCATGGAACTATATATTGGGTGAGGATTAGGTAATCTGCATCCTGAGGTTTAGATTACAACTATTACATTACAATATTACATCTATAGTGTTTTGTTGTCTAGATCTCGGGATGCGGATTACCCCATACTCTCGACCAGTTAGAAATTATATCCATTCGATGTATCCTTGGAGTTCGCATGCTTCGTTTCTTTTGATCACTAACCTTTGCGCGTATCTCATACTTGTCTGATAAAAACACAGTAAGTTTTAATATTAGTAACCATAACACAACTTGTTATTTTAAAAAACTCATTCTGTGCAACTTCTCCAATAGCTCTACTAAGCCAGATTTGTTGATGACTTTCCAAAAAACACAAATTAAAGCTACGCAATTTAAATCCAATGAATTATGTTTAATCTTGTTTCGAGGAACACACTATGTAATTCCTTAAGGGCCAAACTGTAAAGAGAGTGGAATGTATGAAAACCGCGGGATCAGTTACATGAAGCCATTTCTAACTAAAATAACCACACACAAAAATCACATCTAAATCTTACATTATATATACTTTTGCTTCTTTGATATTTTTTTTCAAAGAAAATTAAAGCATTAAATTCAAACCGAAGGTATTTATTTCAAACATGGTGCCATAAATATAGAATTTCAGTGTGGAGAAGCCAGAAAATACATGGCAAAAGAGTATTCCTTGAAACCATGACATGATTGAGAAGTCACCAGCTGGACGTATGGAATAAACGATGGAGTATTCCTCGAGAGTTTTGGATATTTATAGCAATATGCCAACTTTAAGTCGCTATTATATAATAATTCATGCAACTTTCTCTAGTCTTGTTCTTAAATCAGTATTTTAATTACTAGATTAATACTGATCTAGACCACTTTTAGTTTGTTTGTACATTTTTAGTCCTGTCTAGACAGCAGTCGATCGAGGAAGAAATATCCTTGTCTGGTAAAAGAAAAGGTTCCCTTCTTATCATTGGTTCGAAAAGAACAGAATCGATGATGATGTTACACTTGACACACAACATGATCTTATCATGATTGCTTTTTGTATTATAAACCTCTGTGTGTGTGTGTGTGTGTTTGTGCATATATACCCCCTCCCTCATGCATATGGTTCATCAATTCATTTTGCATGAACTCTTTCTTGAAACTAAAGCCTATTTCCTTTCAATTGCACTCAGTATTAATTGGCTGAGGAGGATCAGGTAATCTGCATCCTGAGGTTTAGATTATACTATTACGTACATCTATCGTACGTGTTGTGTTGTCTAAAATCTCGGGATACAGATTACCCCATACTCATGACCAACAAGAAACAAGAAATTATCGAGGTTATCAAATATACGTAAGACATCACAAATCTATTTAATCATGCCGTTTCTTCTTTTGACATGTATATATACATAAAAATCGCCATTCTAGCTAACTTGCGACAAGCAGTCAAGGTAATTTATGTTTTTACAGCTTTGCTTCTTCTTACATTTCCAGTTTGATCTTACAGCTCCATGATGAGAATCTATGGTATCTAATTATTTAAACCACTTCACCCTTTCATATTATGATCTTGAGTCTTGTAAGTAAAAAAAAAATTAATGAAACATTGATAGTTACTGTCATTAATTTGTGAATTTTACATAGTTTAACCTAAAGAAGGAAAAAAAAAATGATACTTATTATTAATTAATAACCATGGCAACTTGTTATTTTACAAGACTGATGCTCTGCAACTTCTCCAATAGTTTTTGCACATAATTTGGAAAAGTTTTTCTGTTCTTTGCCAGATTTGTTAATGAAATTACAAATCAAAGGTAGCATTTCAAATTGAGAAGATGTATTCATTTGATCAAGCAAAAGAAAATTTCAAATTTTTTTTTAATTTATTTATTAGCAAATAGCATTCCTGAATGAAACAAGTTAAAGTAACTACAGAATATTCAGCCTACTGATTAATTATTAGGAATATTATATTTTTGTTATCAAACAAATTATATTTAAAGGACATAATATTCAGCCTACTGAATGATGATTAATAAATGAGATTACCTCTATTAATTATTTTTTTTTTTTTTTGGGTAAATTACCTCTATTAATTATTAATGTACTACTAAAAGAGCCAAACTGTTATAAGTTCTTCAATATCAAACAATTTAAACAATAGTACAATTCAAGGAAAAGTTTCATTTAAAATAACAAAAAAAAGTTTCATTTATTCCAAAATCCAAACCTATCCCTACCTTTTATTTAATCTAAATTCATAGAAAACCTCAAAAAAATTTAATCTGATCCCCACACAAAACTTCCATTTTCCCAATTTTACCCCTCCCCTGAAACAATGAAATTTAATTCATTTCCACCACTCAACAAAAATTACCTGTCCTTTTTTGAAATATTTAATATTAAAAATATCATCTTGACCGGAGCAAGAAAACGCTGAGTTCTTGACCCGGCCCATCATCCGGGTTAACCAAATGAAAAGACTCCGAATCAGCACTCCCCACAACGCACTCGTAATTAGCCCTCACGTACATCATCTCCTCCGATCCGGATCCGAATCCGGACCCGCCCGGAAAAACTCCAGCTCCAACTGTTATATTCTGCATAGTCCTAAGCATGCTCCTGTTCTGCTCCGTGGCCTTCCTTCTTACCGCGAACCCAAGCTTTCTCCCATTACAAAACAGAGTCCACATGGGAATCGAATGCAGGGGACATCGACTCAGATCCGACCCGTGATCCGACCCGCCCGCGTTGAACTCGAGTGCGATTCTTAATAGTCCGCTCTGCATTTCTTGAATGAGAGTGGAGGTCGGGATTGAGAGTTCGAGGAGTAGTGAGGGTTTGGTGTTGAGGCGGTTGTGTTGTATGCAGAACCATGTGTGCCCGATTCTGCGGTGGCCGAAGATGGTTCCGATTACCATTGTGCGGGAGGAGCGCGGCGGCGCGGCTGTGGGAGAGGTGGCGGTGGAGGAGGAGGAAGAGGATTCTTGGTGGTTGGTGTTGTTATTATCTTGATCGATGATATCGGGGAGGAGGGAGGTGCTGAGGCGTTTCTTGGCGGAGGTGGGGGGTGGTGAAGGGGGGGTGGGGTGGAGGCAGGGGAGGAGGAATCGACGGAGGGCGTCGATTTTTGTCATGCTTTGTTTTTCTTTTTCTTTTTCTTAAATCTTTTTTTCTTTTTTTTTGGATATTGTGTGAGGAGGAAAATGGGATTGATGAGGTTATGGGAGGAGAAAAGAAAATGAGTGACTCTGTTTATATATATATATATGATGATTGATGAAGAAGAACAGGGGAAGAGAAATGGCGGGAAAGGAAAGTAGCCGTTAACTGAAACGGAGAGGTTTGTGCAGAGAAAGGGAGACCAAGTTAATCCAATATGGGGGTATATTTGGAATTGGGCTAAAGGGAATAAATATTCCAGTTTTTGACCAGTTTTTTACCAAAGAATCTTACACCTTTTTTTACTGCAGTGGGATGAAGTTGGACTGGATATTTCCAAATCTATTATCTATCTATTTTAATTGGATTTAGATTTTCTTTTCCTAGAATCGATTTATTTAACGTATAAATGTCTATATAACAATTCTATTCTATTTTGTACAGCTAACTTACCACTCAATTTAAAGTATACTTTGTGAAAATAATGTGGTTAATTTGTTTAACCGGTTTCAAAGTATTTTTTGTAATTTTTACCCCGAGAAATTATAAATAACAAATTTGAGTCCACATATAATTTTCTGAAATTTTTTGCTTTGTGCAAATAGTTTGAACAACTTCTTGTATATGTTAGTACATGTCTATTGCAATTTTCACCCCTACAATTTTACTTTGTTGAAATCTTTTGCAATTTTTACCCCCACAATTTCTTTGATTCAAAGTGTATTTTTCTATTAAACGTGTATGTGTCTTTAGTCCCAATATTTTATTTTGTTATTATGTCATATCCGATATTTTGACCTCATTTCTATAATTTAAAAATGTTAAAAGTTCTTACAAGTGAAAGTGAATTTGTACCATATTCACTTTCTCATAACTTTAGAAGTTCTATTGACATTTAAACCTCGACTATAAACTAAAACTGTAAACACACATTAGAAATCTTTACTAATAAATTTGATTTCGACTCGTGTTCCACATTATGACAACACATTTAATTTCGAATCATTTAAGATTTATGGTAAATCCAATCACAATCTCAAGTTCAATAAAAAAAAGTTAAACTTGAAAATACATTGCTCAAGTACTCGAAGATGATGTTATATTTATATATTACAAATATTTTATGTTTTAAAAAGATTATTACATCAAGTACATATTTATGGGTCTTTTTTTTTTATTAATTATGAATATTGTAGTGTCAATCTTAATAGATTGTAAGACTAGTGCTATATCGAATTACTGGAACTTTGTAAGAAGGCGAATATCTTCAAAAAAATTATCCTATAATCAGGGTTGAAAATTAAACTTAACTATTTGATAATCGATTCGAGTACTTGAGCAATGTATTTTCAAGTTTAACTTTAAAGAAAATAATTTGAAAAAGAGTGCACTAAATCAATATAATTATAAAGAGAAGACCTTTTTATGAAGTAATATAAAAAATCGTATTCTTTTTATTTAGGAACAATGCCCTAAATAAAAAAATAAAAAAAGATGATTTATTATAATAACAGTAAAATACCATATTTATAATCATTAAGAAAGAAAAATTAAAAAATATGCATAAATATTGTTAAGAGACAGAAAATTAAAAGAAAGGCATAATTATTGAATTAAGAGACAGGAAAATTAAAAAAATGCATAAATATTGGCTTAAAAGAAAGTGCACCTACCAGAAATCAAACCCTGGTCTGTAAGGGACATTGCAAAATGTTCTAACCATCTGGCCAAGGGACTTACTTTGCTTTATTTCTCTACTAATAGTATTTAACGGAATATTCTACCTTTAGCTCCGCCGCTGCCGTTCGGTACTTTTCAGACTCGTTTAAGCCATCTCCAGCTGAAGGGGGAAGACAGACAAAAGGGGGGCCGTCGACTGAAGATGAAATTTTTTCAAAGGGCAATGCGGGCAAGAGGACAACCGGGGGTCATCTAGGTAGGTAGGCAGACAATGGTTAGGTGGGAATTGAAGTATAAAAATAATTAAAGCTGATAACTTGATATTATGAAAAAATAATCTAAGTTTCTAGGTGGGAATTGAAGTATAAAAATGACAAAAAATATCAACATGAAATGACAATAAATGGCGCTATAATTCCACCAGCACGTGACTTTACTCGAGCCAATTTTTATTTATACTTGGTAAAATGAGAAATTACACTAGAAAAAATAGCGAGGATAAGCAAAGTCGTTTCTAAGTTCTAAAAAAGAAAAAAAAAATGCTCCTAAGCTAAAATGTATGTGTAATTTTACCCCATCATCATCTTCAAATTTCAGCTTCATCTTCACATTCCAGCAGAGTTTGTACAACAGAACCCATTGTTGGCCGGTTATTTCTATTTTCGTCCACACAAGAAATGCCAGTTTCAATCAATCTCACCGCCTGATTTCTACTAAATCTCCCACCCAATCTCAAATCCACAACACTTTCCACCCAATCCAATCCTCCTTCACAATTCATCTTCTCCTTAGCATTCCTCACAAAATCCATCAACGCTGATTCATTCTTATCATCACCCTCCACAACCCAATTAACAAGCCTAATCCCCCTAACCATTTCCAAAATCACAACCCCATAACCGTAAACATCGACTTTCGCAGTTATAGGATGGTTCAATGCCCATTCTGGAGCCATGTACCCTTTCGTCCCTCGAATTCTTGTAAACTCCGAACCGGGCTCCCCTCTCTGCGACAGTTTCGCCAGCCCAAAATCCGCAATCTTGGGCTGAAATTCACTGTCAAGAAGTATGTTCTCGGGTTTCACATCACAATGTATGACCCATTCTAAACACTCGTGGTGTAGATAAGCCAAACCTTTAGCCGTCCCTAACGCCACTGCGTATCTTTGTTTCCATAAAAGGAAATTAGACCCGAAAATATGCCTGTCTAGTGATAAGTTGTCGAGGTATTCGTACACTAAAAGACGATGTCTTTTCCCCGAGCAAAATCCCCTTATTCTTACAAGATTCATGTGGTTGATCTTTCCAAGTGTGCTGATTTCCGCGAAATACTCGTCTTGTGATTGGAAAACGTCACCTCCTAGTCTCTTCACGGCAACTAGCCTCCCGTCTGATAAAACACCCTTATAAACAGCACCCGAGCCTCCCCTTCCTAGCTCCTCCTTAAAATTGTTTGTTGCTTTCTTTAGCTCGGAATAACTATATCGTCTAAATTGACTCGATATCATGTTATATCCAGCCTCGACTGAAGCAGGAACGCCGTGTTTTCTGAAAAGAAACCACCACCCTAGTGCAATAAACGCCAGTTCAATCCCTCCAAGAACACCAGCAAACGAAAAAATGTAAACCCATTTCACTCTTGTGAAATGAAAATCATACATATGTGGAGAACCCATGAGAATTTCTTCCACGCGAGATACACAAGCCGCGGTGTTGTCTTGTAATACATCAAATTCCGAAACCTGCAAACTATTAGGTAATTTGATATATATACTTGCAGGGAAATCTGGAGAAGAATAACCATTGAAAAGTGCACTCTTTACATAACAGAACCCTTGTCCCAATAGCCTGTAGCTAAAGGCTTGGCAACGAAAATCGTTCAAACACATATCACGACATGTCTCCAATGTGACTGGACTAGTTGCGTTCAGATCAAAACCGTAATAATCTGCATGTGGGATTTCCAAGAACTTTACTCGTCTAGAATTTAATAGAGTTTGGTTGAATGTAGCCTTGCAACCGTTGTTCCAATCACTAGGATCGTTCACTTCAAATCCAGGAGGGCACATGCATTTGGGTTCGGGTGCATAAACACACATCGCGTTTCTTCCACACACGCCTTTTACAAAACAAGGTTGTGAAATAGCTTGCCATGTTGTATCCCAAAGACCTGTGGAATTATTCAAACTATAGATTCTGAGATTCCCATCATAGTCCATTGTTAGCCTCCTTTTGATCCCATATCCCATATCGGAAGCATTAAATTGCCATTGATCACTTGAAAGAAACCTGCCCATATCATCTAAAATTGCAATTCTACTACTATTATAGTTTGTTCTGCCATTTCTATAGACATCATAATCGGGATTCGGCCAATAGACGGTGGATGTGTCGGGACTATCGGATATCAACCTCAAAACATTGTCACTACCGAAATACAAATTGAAGTAACCTGATCCATAGTTCCCCTTTCTTAAAGCAGATGTCAATCTTTTATTCTTGGTTAGTGTTTGAGAAGGTAAAAGAGTATCAGTTGGATAATCGAAACTTTCCCAGAGAATCTCACCTTGTGGGTTTCTCAAAACGAGGTTTCCGGTGTTGAGAAGCTCGGCTGCAGCAACATCTCTACTGGTAGTATTAGTCTGCCATATAACCGTGCTATCTACGTCTGTCAAGACCATAGTTCCATCTCGCCTAATTGTCACTCTCGAGCCTTTGCTATTGACAGGCGTGTTACGATTAGCCATCCAAATGACGGTTTTGTTTCTGGAATTCGTGAACCATATAGCAAACCAATAGGCATTGGTTCCAAGGTTGTGAAAGCCACAAGTGAATGAATTATCTAGGGAGGTGATGAAATTTGACTTGCTTTCAACAGATAGAGAATCACCTGTTTGCAAACGGAAATGAGATTTTGAGATTGCAAAAGGATAAGAGGGTAAAAGGATCAAAAAGAACAGAAGATTTAGGAATTCAAGAACCTGGTTTCTCATTTTGGAAAGAATTTACAGTTGCACTAAGTTCTTGTTAATAATATATATATATATATAAACTTGAATGCTATTCAAATATATAGAAGGAAAATGGCTGAGTGGACATGGACCCGGCGGCTCATTGGTCAACTTAAATAATGATGTAGGATTTAATATACTACTACCTACCTATACCTATAAAACAGATAATTGAGGCATGGAAAGTGAAATATTTATTCTTCTAACCTAAACTAGAAAAAAAATGAGGAAATAGCACTTTTGGTCCTCCTTATGGACAATTTTTTGCATATTCGTCCCTCTTAAATTTTTCGTAACAAATTCGTCCCTCTTATCAATGTAGTGTAACACATTCGTCCCTCTTATAAACACATTCGTCTTTAAATTTTTTATAGCAAATGCATTCCTCATATCAATGATTGTGTTACACTACATTGATATGTGGGACGCATCTGCTACGAAAAATTTAAGAGGGACGAATGTGTTACATTACATTAATAAGATGGACAAATCTGCTACTAAAAATTTAAGAGGGACGAATGTACAAAAAATTGCCCATTAGGAGGACTAAAAGTGCATTTACTCAAAAATAAAAGTATTAATATATAAAAAAAAAAAAAAGAGAGAATCATGCATCCCTTGCTCTACCTAGCGAAATCTGACTTTGTTGTGAGAATTATTTTGACGTAACAGACAAGTTGATTGAGATATTTGACAGCCGCATATCAGAAAGGATTTCATAAGAGAATCTGTAGAATAATTTGAATTGGTCTTCTGGAATTTAACAAGTCATCAGACACAGACAAAAACCTTGTACATACTAATATACCCCGAAACTCACGGATCACAATTTTTTTCTCTTGTACATACTAATTTACCCCGAAACTCACGGATCACAAATTTTTTCTCTTGTACATACTAATTTACCCCGAAACTCACGATTCACAAAATTTTAGGATAATCACATTCACGCCCCTTGAAATATGATGAAATTACAATAATTACAAAGATCTCCCATACTCTAAAGTACTTTTCTAATTAAATGCTTGTTATACCCCCGCAATTAGGTTTGTTGTAATTTCACCATACTTTCGAGGATCCGGATATCAGTCTTGAACTTTCTTGATTTTGTTGAAAATGGACAGGAACTTCGGAATTATTGAATTGAAAAACAAAAAACTTTAGAATACCAAACATACAGAGAGGTAAGATCCTTGTTCTTCGAATGATCAAAAATCAAGATTACAAGAGAAACCTCACATAAAATCTTATACTCATCTGACAAAAGGAAAATTTGGAAAGTAAATAAAACTTAAATCTTCCAGAGCTATGGTTTAGACAAGAATTAATTATGTGCCATCTACTCAGGCAAAATCATTATATGTCATTCTTCAAATAACAAAAGTCAGATACTGCAAAGCAGAGCAGAAGGGTGAAACATGTAAAAGCAAAGCAGAAGGGTGAAATCCCACAATGCAATGCAGTGGGAGCGAAAAAAGAATTACCACAATGAACAAAACTTGAAAAGAAACATCGTTTTGACAAATTAAGCAGGAACCCCAGAGCTTCTTTCATAAAAATGTGCAGTTTTTGAAGATAAATGGGCAGAGCATCAACTTTTGAAGAATGAAACAAGCTGAGACTAAATGCAAAAAGGCCTAACCTCTGCGTGTATGCCGTAGCTCTTGCATTAGGCCCTGGTCTCTGTCATCTCTCTCTCAAACACTTATTACTTTGAGCTTAAACTTGGTAATGAACATTAGAGTTTCCTCGACTGTGAGAAGGTGGGAATAGCTTCATAGAGATTGACCATCTAATTTAAGCACATAGTATGAATTAATTACATTGAAAAAGGTTTCAAGAAACAACTTTGAACTCTTGGCGTTTTGAGAATTACATGTGAATTTTTTCAACCTTACATCCCACATGCCAAGCGATTCATCCTACCCAAAACCCCTAAATCACGACACCCAACCAAAGAATCTGTACACAAGTAATTTACAGAATTAGACATTTGTATCATCACCAGTTTCAAGAAGGGCAGGGCTTATCCTCATCTTTGAAAAGAGCCATTCTTAGCGACGGTGAAATGCTTTGCCTGTTATTGAGCACATCAATATAATTCTGAATAAGATATCTGTCTAAGTTTGTGAGGGTGAATAGAGGATTCAGAAGTTGTACAGAGATGCATGTACCACTGCCTACAAGAACTAGTCCAGAATGAGGGGCTGAAGGGACAATCAGCAAGGATATTGCAGATGGTAGCCATACCTTGCAAAGCCAAAATCAGCAATCTTCAGGAAGCTGATGTCATCATTTGCTGAAAGGAGTAGATTCTGTTCAGATATGAGATAAAAACAAATCGAATGTGTCAATTCAAAATGATCATTTAGCACTATAAAGATAATCATTACATTTAGAACCAGAGTGAAAATAAGCTATTTATTCCAGAAGTATACATATTATTACATACTCCCTCCGTCCTTTTATTTTTGCTCCTATTTCCTTTTTGGGATATCCTAAAACAACATTCCCTATCCTAATATGAAAATATTTTCCTCAAAAGTACCATTTCACATAAAGTAATGATTTGACACCACTAAATCTCTACACTACTTTTAAGGGCATAAATGTAAATATGTCTAAAACTTCTACTAAAATCAAGGTCTCTACGAGAAACTACAACATTTAACTTTAAAGTTATAGTAGGCCATCCAATTATTAATATACAACAACTGATGCCTGAGGTAAACTTAAGCCAATCAATATTCTATTTATTCTAACTATAAAACTTAAGTATTGATTGTTGGAGAGGAAAGTTAACTTTAGGAAAGTCAAAATGCTTCTAATAAATCAAATATTGGAAAGTTCATATTGTATTGTGTAAGATCTTATATCAGCTAAAACAGAAAGAATTGAGGGTTTCGGAGATGGGGCAAAAATTTACACAAATGCACAATAGATGTTCCTGACATGATGACAGAAAGAATTAAGGAGATAAAAATATTTAAAATACTGCTAATTCATGATAAGGTTTCAATTCCTAATTAAGATGTCTTGTCATGTTTATTTTAAAGATGGCACCAAACTATGTGAACACAAGAAGAGTAAGGTTGGCTTTAAATGCAAACCTGGGGCTTTAGATCCCGGGGTATAAGGTTATTTTCATGAAGAACTTTCAGACCCTCCGCTGCATTTTGGAGAGTAAAAAATTACACGTTGATTATCGTAGAAATGTAACATTAAGAGAGGGGACAAAGAAAAGAGATACCAAGTTGCTGCATAAAATGTTTTGCAGTTGCTTCAGGTATACATCCTTGACGTTTTTGAACATACATCGACAGGTCAACACCTTTACAGTACTCCAAAATAATATATATATATCTTTCCAGATTCCTAAAGCAATACATCATAAGAACTTGTTTTCAGCCTAACAGCAGTCAAACTAGATCACCTAAACAATAGAAAAACATATTTCCATTGTACTTGTGCAATTCCAGAATCTCTTCATGCAATACCTTTTAATATAAATACTTGCTCATGAGTCATGTTACATGTTTTCTATTCTATGCAGTTTACTAAGGAAAATAGTTATCCGGATAAAACATCCATGCTTGAAGTATGTCACAAAAAAAGCCAAAGGTCATATGTTACCATCTTAGTTACCCAACAAAGAAAATTTCTGAAGCTGCAACGGGCCTAAATTACAGCTAAGAAATGCTACACTCAAGAAACAATTACTGCCTTATGGTTTTTCCTTCGGGTAAAATGCACCAACTACTTATTTACACACACACACACACACACACACAATTAAAAGAATATTAACTCATTGCAAAATTTAAAAGTGCATCTGGAAAGAATAAAATACAGCCTATAACTCGAAAATAAAACCCGGAATATTGTTTAGCTAGCGGTATCTACTGTCAGTCCACCCAGTGCAGCACAAATAATACCATAAAGGCATAAACCGAGTAAAATGAAGCAAGTGAGGAATATTGTATCACAACAACACTTAAAATCACAATTCATTATCCCTGTGTTTATCTGAAACAAACTTATAATGCATATATAGTGACAATATCTTCAAAATGACATCAAGATAACACTTCAAAAACCACTAGCACAAAAAGTTCATCACTCCAACAGAACTGAAAATCACAAAAAATAAAAAAATAAAAAAAATAAAACCAAAGTGTACCTCAATCACGTCATGCAAACGGATAATACAGGGTGATTGATTCTCCTAAGAATAAAAATCTCCGACTTAAGGCTATGCTTCAATTTCGAATTCAATTTAGCTGTCACGATTTCTTTAATAGCGACTTCTGTGCCAAACCGTAGAGAATGAACCAGTTCATTCCCTATCTGCTTCCCCACCATGTAATCCCCATTCCCCCACCGCGTAATACCTCCTCACGGATTGATGAGCCATTGTAAACACCCCCTTTTTTGCTTTTTCTAATTGACAAAAAATTCTCATATTTACATTAGTAAAAATCGGCTTACACACACACACACACACACACAAAAAAAAACACCTTAGTTAAGTATTTTATTAAGAGTAAATAGCACTTTTGGTCTTTCTTATGGGCAATTTTTTGCACATTCGTCCCTCTTAAATTTTTCGTAGTAGATTCGTCCCTCTTATCAATACCGTGTAACACATTCGTCCTTTTTAAATTTTTCGTAACAGATGCGTCCCTCTTATCAATGTAGTGTAACACATTCGCCCCTCTTAAATTCAAAACACACCATTTGGTACCATAATACATCCTAAAATTGACGAAAATTGATGTATTTCATAATAAGGAAACTGAAAGGGAAACTTACTTGAGATTCAACCACAAAAGAAGATCACATACACAAGCTCGAACTTTGTTAAAAAGAAAACCAGACAAAATGTTGAGAAATAAAATTTAAGATAATTTTAGATAAATCCTTACCTAAATCTTGTATAAGAAAAAATCATAGATATTATGGCCAAGAATGCACCAAATCATCCCCACATCCTTAGTTGTTTGAGAAAATGAATTTTGTGGTGCATTTCCTAGCCAGAAGTTCTATTGCCAACCTTTTAAATTTAATAGAAGGTGTCATTGCCAATTTTTTAAGCGAATGATGGTGTTTTTACATTTTATTACAAAGAGAAAATAACATCTAAGAGTATAATTGTCAATTTGTCATTTTCTTTGCAAATCATTAGGAATAATCGCAATTATAACAAGTGAAACACAATGCGGCATGTGGACAATGTCTCTAATTTGTTAACACAAATGACTTATTTAAAGAAAAAAAAACACACACACACAAGATGTTTGCAGTCATTAGAAAAAAAACGAAGAGGGTATATATGCATCTTTGTGAAAATCGATGAATATAAGTGATATTTGTGAAACTAGTAGAAAAATGGGTTGAACTGGTGAGAAATGAGTGAATTCCATAAAAATAGTGGCAAAATGGGTTGATTGGTGAAAAAAATAGATGAAAACCATGTTAGATTCTTGAAAACATGTGAGATAGCGAAAAATGGTTAAACAGTTGAAAATGCGGATTAAATCGGTCCAATTTGAATTGGACCATCGGATACATTTTGATTTATAGATAAATCTTTATGAGCAATATTAGTCGTGTAAACTTGTCAATCATATCAGGTCCTTATAGGATTCTCAATTTTGGTTACAATTCGGTTGTTCCGATTTGCCACATAGAAGAAAGAAAGAGCACAACTTTACATTTTACTATATATGCTATTTGTATCAAATATCATACTTTTTATTATAATCTAAACAATCATGGAAGAATTGAACTATAAATTTGAAGAACAGTTTGAAGAAACGGAAAGAAAAAACAGGGAGAAAAGTTGTAAATTAAATGTATATCTTTTCATTAATGAATAAATTGGAATTCTGTACATAACTTGAATGAAGAAGCTTGTTTAAATAGAGAAATACAGGGGTAATTTAGTAAATACACTCTAACTAATTAAAGTCGGTGTCAGCAGCCGAGTGTAAGTTGTTTGGAGTCAGCTGATTGTAAGCATCAGCTGATTGTGGAGTCATCTGATTGTAGATCAGCTGATTGTGGAGTCATCTGATTGTAATCTGATTTCCACTCAGCTGAATTCTTTCTCTTTTGCAGATTAACTGAAGACTTTGAAGATGATCAATGATGTCTAATACACCCCCCTCAAGATGGACCATACAAATTGAAGAGGGACATCTTGGAAAGCAGCAAACGGAATTGAGGTAAAAGCAAAGCTTTTGTAAAAATATCAGCTATCTGCTCTTCTGTGCGAATTGGCATTAATTTGATTATCCCTTTTGTGACTTGTTCCCGTGTGAAATGGCAATCAATATCTATGTGTTTAGTTCTTTCATGAAACACAGGATTGCTTGCTATATGCCTAGCAGATTGATTATCACAAAAAAGTAGTGTAGGTGATGTAGGAAATATTTTAAAATTGTTAAGGATTTGATGAATCCAAACAATTTCACTTGAAACTGATGCCAATGACCTATATTCTGCTTCGGCAGAGGATTTGGACACAGTTATTTGCTTCTTGGATTTCCAAGAGATTAAAGATCCTCCTAGAAAAATGCAGAAACCTGTAATGGACCTTCTTGTGTCTTTACATGCTGCCCAATCAGCATCAGCATAGGCTTTAAGATCAATTCCTGAACTGGAAGAGTAGAGTATTCCTTGACCAGGACAGGACTTGATGTATCTCAAAATGTGATGAGCTGCTTGTAGATGTGGAACTCTAGGTTGAGAGATAAACTGACTAAGTCTATGAACTGCATAGCTTAGATCAGGTCTTGTAATTGTAAGGTATAGTAATCTTCCAATTAACCTTCTGTAGGATGTGATGTCTGAAAGAAGTTCCCCATCTTGGGATGTCAGCTTAGCTTTAGGATTCATAGGTAAGCTCAGTGGTTTAGCTCCTAGATAACTTGTTTCATCAAGAATTTGTAAGGCATACTGCCTTTGAGATATAATAATACCCTTAGAAGATCTAGCTACCTCCAGACCTAGAAAATATTTAAGATTTCCTAAGTCTTTAAACTTAAAATGAATTTGTAAAAAAATTTTGAAATCAGAAATAAGATTCAAAGAAGGACTTGATATAAGAATATCATCAACATAAAGTAAGAGAGCAAGAAAGGTAGCACCTGATCCCTTAGTAAATAAGGAGTAGTCCGATTTTGACTGTGAGAATCCATAGGAAAGTAGACAATGTTTGAATTTGTCATTCCACTGTCTAGATGCATGTTTTAGGCCATAAAGAGATTTGTTAAGTTTGCATACCAGTTTAGGAGAAGATTGTGATCTAGGATATCCCAATGGTAAGTCCATGTAGACTTCCTCATGGAGGTCCCCATTCAAAAAAGCATTATCTATGTCTAGATGACATAATTCCCAATTGTGAGAAGCAGCTAGAGCTAATAAAAATTTTACTGTCACCATTTTAGCAACTGGGGAGAAGGTTTCATTATAATCAATCCCTGCCTGTTGAGTGTATCCCTTAGCTACAAGTCTAGCCTTGTACCTATCTATGGAACCATCAGAATGTCTTTTGATTTTGTATATCCACCTGCAACCAATAGGAATCTTGGTAGAAGGTAATGTAACTACTGTCCATGTATTAGTACTTTCAAGTGCCTGAATTTCTGATTCCATAGCATCTCTCCAGTGCTTAGAACCTACTGCTTGGTGATAGTATTGAGGCTCAACCTCAGCAGATATATTAAAAACAAAGTTTTTAAAAGAAGGAGTTAGTTTATCATAATGTAAAACATTTGAAATGGGATATCTAACTGTAAAAGAACTAGTAGAATCTAATGAATTACAAAGATAGTCAGTAAGGTAAGCAGGCTTTTTAGATTGTCTAGTTGTCCTCCTTAGTGGAGGCTCTGAAGATGTGTCCCTGTGGGTATTTGTTTCAACAAAAGAGTCCTCAAAATAATTATCAGAAACATCATAAAAAAAATCATCAGAAGAATTATTAGGTGGAAAAATCTTGTTATTTTCAAAATTGAAAAAAGAAGATGAATCAGTGGAAGAATTAGATAAAGTATGAAAAGGAAATGTCTCTTCATGAAAAATAACATCCCTAGATAAAAAAGTCTGTTTTGTGTTAATATCAAATAGTTTATAGCCCTTAGTACCAATAGGATAACCAATAAAAACACAAACTCTTGCTCTAGGATCAAACTTGGTCCTGCCTTGTTTGATTGTAGAAGCAAAAGCTAAACATCCAAAAGTTTTAAAAGAGGAATAATCCACAGGTTTACTGTATAAGATTTCAAAAGGGGATTTATAAAGTAAATTTTTTGAAGGAGTTCTGTTAATCAAGTAGGCTGCAGTAGAAATGCAGTCACCCCAGAATTCAATAGGAACTTTAGATTCAAAAAACAATGCTCTAGCAACATTAAGTAGATGTTGGTGTTTCCTCTCCACAACAGCATTCTGTTGTGGAGTTTCAACACAAGAAAACTGATGATGAATGCCATGTTGATTAAACAAAGAAGTAAAACATAATTCAGGAGCATTGTCACTCCTAAAAATTTTAATTGTCATATTGAACTGATTTTTAACCATGGCAATAAAAGTAGGAATTACAGTGGAAATATCAGCCTTTTTGTGTAACAAGCAAATCCAGGTGAATCTAGAGTAATCATCAACAATAGTGGCAAAATACTTATGACCAGATGAAGTAGGAGCATGAAAAGGACCCCAAAGATCACAATGAATTAATTCAAAAATTCTAGAAGTAGTAGTAATAGAATTGGGAAAAGAAAGTCTCTTTTGTTTAGCAAGAGGACAAATGTAACAAGGATCATTATTGTCTGGATTACAATTATTAAGAGACTGTAAATCTAAAGAATGTTTCATTCTAATCATGCTTTTGTAGGGCATATGTCCTAGTCTTCTATGCCACACCACACTAGAAACTTTGTTGCAGAAGTCTGGAATAGGGATAGTAATGGTGGTGTGCAAAACATAGAGGCCATCTATCTTTCTACCCTTGCCAATCATCCTCCCTTGTAAGTCCTGAATCATAAAAGGATTCATGTGTGAATGTAGTGGTGAGGTCAGTATTAGCAAGTAAAGCACTAACTGATATTAAATTGAAAGTGAATGAAGGGATGTAAAAAACATCTTTAAGAGTTAAATTTGAAGTAAGATGTATATCCCCTATTTGATTGACTGAAAGACAACTTTTATTAGGAAGAATGACCTGTGCATTTTGTATAGATTTCAGAGAAGAAAATAAAGAAATATTGTGACATATGTGCTTAGTAGCACCAGAATCAATTATCCACTCATTAGGATTGTCTAATGTTGGAAGAGTGAGAGAAGTAGAACAAATACCTGAGACACAAGAAATGTGTGCAGAGTCATGTGAACTATCAGTGGTAGAAGTGTTTGGAAAAGTACTGGTGAATAGATTCATCAGATGCTGGCACTGATCTGGAGTGAAACTCTGGAGAAGTGGTGTAAGAGCATTCTGAGGAGTCTGGGAGAAGGGTGATTGATGTGTATTCTGTGACATGGGTTGTTGAGAAGTGGCTGTGAATGTATTTATGGAGTTGTTTGTGAGATTAGGAGGTATGTTTTTAGGACCAGATGCAGGCTTATAACCAACAGGATACCCATGCAACTTATAGCATTTATCAATAGTATGGCCTTTGAGATTGCAGTGAGCACAAATAGGAATATCCTTTCTCTTAAATGTGGGGTTAAAAGTAGGTGGGGTGGGTAGAAGAGGTTGCTGAAACTGATTATATGGCCTTTTAGGAGGCTGTTGGGAAGGAGATGGAGATGATTTAGAAACAAAAGCCATAGAATTAGACATGTCAAAAGAGTGGTTCTGACCAACAAGCTTTTGGCATTCTTCTTGAGTAGCTAGGGAGAAAACTCTATCAATATGTGGTATGGGATCCATCAAAAGAATCTGACTTCTCAAATTATCAAAAGAATCATTTAAACCTAATAAGAATGTGAGAACAAAGTCCTCTTGATAGTGATTATGGATTTTCTGGGAACTATCACAGTTACAAGAATTAAGAATAGGCCTGTAGTTAGCTAACTCATCCCATATGGATTTGAGTTTAGTGAAAAACATGTTTACAGAGAGATTTTCTTGATGGAGAGTTGCAAGTTCCCTGTGCAGTTGAAGTTTTCTTGGACCATTGCTGTGCTGGAATCTTGTTTTTAGTTCATTCCAAATGTCCTTAGCACAGTTTGTATATAGGATACTTGAATGAATATCAGGAAAAACAGAATTAAGGATCCAAGAAACCACTACGTCATTGTTTCTTGACCATGCACTTTGGAGATTTTCATCTGTGGGGCCTGGATCTTGAAGGGTACCATTGATGAAACCCAGTTTATGCTTAACATTTAGTGCCAAGAGCATGGATCTGGACCATGAAGGGTAATTGTCTCCTTTTAGAGATTGTTGGACAAGAATGAGACCAGGATTATCTGATGGGTGTAGAAAATATGGGTGAGAGGGGTCCTCCATTGGAGGTCTAGAACGGATTGGTCCAGAAGGATTGGTAGTTGTTGATTCAGAAGAAGACATGAAGAAAAGAAAATCAAGATTGAAGATGGGTATGTGTGTAATTGTAGTTGGGATGATGAATTTAGAATGTACAGAAAGGAGAAAAGAAAAAGAGAATTAAAGAGGAAGATAGAAGAAAGAAAAAAAAAATTTACCAGAAAAATTGAATCTGGATGAAGAACAGGGCTGGAGTACGTAGGAGAATTCTGATCAAAGAATAGCAAGGAAGTGCAGCGGATGATGATTGCAGCGGAGAATTCAGATGTCTACTGATACCATATTATAATCTAAACAATCATGGAAGAATTGAACTATAAATTTGAAGAACAGTTTGAAGAAACGGAAAGAAAAAACAGGGAGAAAAGTTGTAAATTAAATGTATATCTTTTCATTAATGAATAAATTGGAATTCTGTACATAACTTGAATGAAGAAGCTTGTTTAAATAGAGAAATACAGGGGTAATTTAGTAAATACACTCTAACTAATTAAAGTCGGTGTCAGCAGCCGAGTGTAAGTTGTTTGGAGTCAGCTGATTGTAAGCATCAGCTGATTGTGGAGTCATCTGATTGTAGATCAGCTGATTGTGGAGTCATCTGATTGTAATCTGATTTCCACTCAGCTGAATTCTTTCTCTTTTGCAGATTAACTGAAGACTTTGAAGATGATCAATGATGTCTAATACTTTTATTTCTTTTTGAAATGTTCCAAAATAATATTAGTTTTTTAAAATAGTGTTATTTTACTCAAAACTATCTTTTTACAATAAAGAAATAATTTGGAATCACTGGTTTTGAGGACGTAAATATAATGTTATGCAGATCGTTTTTTTTTAGCTTTTACATAAGATCTTGTGGAGAAAACGAAGAAACTAATATAAATGAGATGACATATAAAAATATTTTTCTTACTTATAAGTACAAGTTGTCTGGGTGGTGTAGTCGGTTATCACGCTAGTCTCACACACTAGAGGTCCCCGGTTCGAACCCGGGCTCAGACATTTTTTATCCATTTTAATACTTTTTTACAAAGAAAGCTCTTTGTTTTTAACATTTTCATTAACAATAAACCTCATATTTCGTCGGCTTAATCCCACTTTGCGCCCTTAAAATATATCAATTTAGCACTTTATCCTAAAAAAAAAATTGAATTCACTTTGCACCCTCTAAACATATTTTGTCTTTCACTTTTGCACCCTGGGTGAATTTTAGGCCAAAAAGAAGAGGTAGTTTTGTCTCTCCCTTCAAAAGTCAACATATATTCCCTCCAAAATATAATAATGTGAGATTTATGTGCAATTAAGAGCAAAATTGACAAATTACCCATTAAAATAACTCCAAAAAAAACATATAAAAAAAGAAATAAGACATCACATGTAAATATAAATTTGAAAAGACAGATATCAAATGATATTTTACCCATCTTAGAGTTTAGAGATCCTTGTTTTTTCTGAATGCACGAAGCTCATATATATATATATATTGTTGCATAGATCTTCATATATTATATTTTGTACGGAATACAATTTTAACCCAACTACGTTAATTATTTAGCTCACTAAAAGAAAAACGTCATTTTTCGATGGATTTTTCAACAAATTTGTTACGGCGTAAATTGGAACAAAAAAAGTCGTCGAAAAATTATCGTGTCGAATTTTTTTTTGATGAATTCTTCGAGTGACAAGTATTTTTTACGATCGTTCCAACGGGTTTCTTGGTGCCATATTACTCACAATCCACCATTTTACTGTGAAAACAAGGCTATGCTTTTATTTTTTATTTTTTTATTCTTATTATATTTTCTTATTTCAAGTTATATAAATATTTTTTTAGAATGATATTTTATAGTAGGTCGAGTATCAAATAAGTATTCATTTGGTTGCCCTCCAAAATGATTTTTTTAGAGTTATTTAATGGGTAATTTATCAATTTTATTTTTAATTGCACATGAATATCACATTATTATGTTTTGGATGGAATATATGACGACTTTTGAAGGAAGGGACAAAAATACTCCTGCTTTTTGGCATTAAATTCACTAGAGTGCAAATTGAAGACAATATATTTTTAAGGGTGGAAAGTGGGATTGATTTTTTTCGAGGGTGTAAAGTGCCATATTGATATATTTTCAGGGTGCAAACTGGAATTAAGCCGTATTTCTTCATATCACAAGGATTCCCCAATTAACAAATCGAACACTTTCACGGTTTCCAAATCCAAATCTTCTTCACTTTCCGCTACATCTTCCATCAATTTTCGTATTTGTCTTCAATTTCTTATTTTTTCCGCCGAGCTTTGGGTTTCGGGAAATCAATCAATTAACTGAACAGAAATGGATTGGAGTAACGTGACGGCGGAGGATCTGATCGAAGCGCTGCGAGAAGTTGACTGGTCGTCTCCGCCTCGTCCTCTGTCGGAATTTTTCTCCAAATTCACTATTCCGCGTTCGTATGTCAAATGGAATAGTCGCCTCAAGTGCAATCTCTATTAGTACGATCATTTCATTCTATCTTTATTTAAGTTTTTTATGATTACTTTTATAAGCCTTTCTGAAAATCATTAAAGTAGAGAGCTAATAGTTTACATTTCTTGTTTATTTTATTTGTATTGCAGCTATCGCACCAATTATTTCATAATGATTGTTTTTATTCTTGGTAAGATAGCCAAATCTGATGGTCTTCAGTACTTTGTTTGTATACATAAGCTTATGTCTATGGTTGCGCCTTATTATAGATTGAAGTATTACTTTGCATGAGTTTCAGGGATAGGATTTATTCGGAGGCCACTTGCGATTGTTGCTGCGCTAATGACAGCTCTGAGCATTGCTTTTCTAAACGATAGGTATGCATTTCTAAATACAATACTACTACAGTGCCCTTCTTTGTCATCCTGACTGTTGCCTGTAGTTCGATGAAACCCATTTGGGTTTAATCTCGTATCCTTAAGAATTTTTTAATAATAATATTTAATATACCCTATCAATCTACTCTTTCATTCAAAATTTATTTTACTTTTGATTATGAAATTGTTAGAACTGTGAAATATTCTAGTGTTGGATTGTACATGCAAATTAGTTGTTTCGGTTATTTTAGAGTAACAGTAATTGGAGAAACTCTGTTTTTTTTTTTCATTGTTCCAAATTTACATAAAACGGAGAAGATGAGTTGTTTCTTTGTTCAAGAGTGATATTTGTAATGAATATTTCTGTTCCATCACAGAGTCTTGTAAATCATGTCAAAGTAGAATATAGTATGGACCTGCTTAAGTTGTAATACTTGTTCTCTATTTCGCTGTTTGTAAGTAAAAAAGTATTCACAGCTTGGACTTAACAAATGTGATTTTTTGTAAAGTGATGGTGGAAAAGGTTCTCTTATGTTTTTACCTTTCAACCTTTCATTTCGAGGGCATAAGCTGTTAGATTACATGGAACATACAAATTGATGTTTTATTAAATGAGTGGGAATTTTAACAACAGATGTATCATGTGAGCTAGGACTAGTAGTACTGGTACCAGTTATGAGAAATTTAACTTAGCTTATTCTTTTCCTTCCAACAATGCATTAAATAAGATGCTCCTTTACACATCCATCTGGATAACAGAAGAAGCCCCACTTATGCATTGAATAGTTGATCTTAAGATAGAGATTTAGAACATTGTACCTTATTCTTTCTTGCTGTTACTTACATTTGTCGTCTGGGGAAGGGCAATGGTGCTGTCTGCATTTGCCACATCTCATTTCAGAAGATTCTCTTTTTTATTGTTGGGAGTTTTATTGGGAATGGGTTTTTAATATGAATGCATAAGTCGCAAGTGGTAAAAGTGAACAAGCTTCTCACAAAAAATCTGAAGGTCACGGTTATTATAAGTTGGGTATAATTGATAAGAAACCATACTGGTCTTTTAAATAATTGAAAAACAGAGTAGTCGTTGAATGGCTAAAGACAACTTGATACTCACAATGAGGAAATGAAACATTTGTTATGGGAATAGTTTTATTTAGCTTTAGTCATGATGAGAGTAATGCATAAGAAAAATATGCTTATTAAAATATTGGAAAGAGCCCCTTTAATGAGACAGTGGTAGTTGCTGGACCATTATGTGAGAACCTGTTATCACAAATTTTACGAGAGTAGTTTCAGCGACTCACGACATAGGCTGAAGGGAAATTATAAGGTAGTGCAATGCTGGAAGAAGTAATGGTGAAAAAAGGGTAAGAAGTTCAAATGGACAGGTTAGAAAAGAGCTGATTATGCCTCGAAGGAGGAACCAAAAATTAAGTAGCGACTTCCTATTTTCGGGGACGGCCAGGGCAGCTCCACTATGTTCACTGTTTAAAATTGGGTCAGAAAATTATATGGACTGTTGACGCAGTCTTTTCTCTATGCAGTTAGCACACTGTTGCTAATGTGTCTCGCTTGTCTCGTTGCACTGGTCTTTTTGATGATCACTCTGCTGGAACTCTCATCAGGGACGCTAAAGATTTTTCTGGCAAAATCTTGAAGTGTTATCTGATGTAGGTTCCATGTAACAACTCCTATCATTTGTAGTTAGTCTTTTGCGTATCATGTCAAGTATGTTATAATATCGTCATTATGGAGAAATAAGAAGCCAAGCTGTAGGTTCATCCTCAAATAATTCTCTGTTGGATGACTACTGGTTTTTGTTTCTCATAGATTATCTCAAATTTTCTTTCTCAACATTTTGTCTGGTTTTCTTTTTAACAAAGTTCGAGCTTGTGTATGTGATCTTCTTTTGTGGTTGAATCTCAAGTAAGTTTCCCTTTCAGTTTCCTTATTGCCAATGCTTGTCTCTCTAGCTTTTCAGGTACTTTCAGTGAAAAAGTGACAAGAACTGTCCGGCAGTTTTCTCCACATTTAGCTGCCAAAATGAGGCCTTCTCTTACGTAAGTACATTTGTGGCTCTGAAACTGCCAAGCCTTTTTTTCCTGCTCCTTACTGAGGCATGTATTTTATTCAGGCCCGTGATCCGTGGGCGCCCATCCACGAAGCGTGCAATATATATATGTGGACGGCCGCGATGGGTATTTGTCTTGATGTTTTCTGCAGGAAAGATATTTTAGCCTTTTATATATTGTCCACTTATTATATAGTGCTTAAATAAAAAATTTGATGAGTAAGCAATTGTTCTCCCTGCAGTGAGTTTCACCCTCTGGTTTGTTTCATGTGGTATTCTTACTGTTTTGTGGGCGTTGTCTATTGGCCTTCTTGGTACTTTTATGGCTTCATTTTGGATATTATTTTCCATTATGCATTTATTTATGTACTAATTTTATGTCTCTTTCTCTCTCGAAGCTACCATCATTCATGCAAGCTTTAGGACACCAAACCTGAAGGCTCGTTTAAACACATTCCGCGAGGAGTTCCGTGCGGTTTGGCGCAATTACAGTGAACTGTAGCTTGTCGGTAGTATAGCACATGTCAGTTACTTTGCCTAAATTTGCCTTTTTATCCATTAGTCCGTCTTCACCAACGTCTTTGTCATTCATACATTTTGTTATATATTCTCTTGTGTTTCCTACATTTCCCATGTTAGGTTGCTGTAAAAGATGGTCAGGGTGTTTGGGGTTAATTTAAGTTAGCTATGCTATAACCAAATGGATGGAATTTGAGGCACTTCTAGCTGGATCATGTTTGATAAGCTGTGCATGAAATTTCAATGGTGCCTTCTATGGATTTTGAGGCATTCATTGCTGTACTTGTGCTTTTTGACTCAGCTTTATGATATATTATGGTTAGTGATGCAAGTCAGAAGGAACATCTTAGTCATAGGACTCTCTCTGTATCGAGAAGGAGATGATGACTGGAGTGTAGTATGTTTAAATTTTTTGATTGAATAGGAGATATCTCCCAGTTTTTCATTTCGTAAAGCTTATCTTTCTGTCTGCTGCGGAGTTATATGATAATCTCTTTGAAATCTTTTCCCATAACCATAATATATGGCGAATATCAAGTCATGATCTTCCTATGAAATCTTCATTATGTTTTTAAATAGAGAACAATTTTTTTCTGATTTTCTTTTATTTGAATTTATGCTCTACCTCATGTAGGAAAAGCACTTTATGGGTATGTTTGCATGTGACCTTATTTTCCTCGTGAAGAACAAATATTTCTCACCATCCTCTTTTGGCTTAGAGAAGTTTAATATTTAGCTTTCTACTGCATTCACGCTTTAAGATAATTTACGCTTTATTTAAAGAAAAGAGTTATTTTAGGTATGATACTGTTATTAAAATTTCTGGTGTTGATTGTTGCTTTATATGTAGGGGGCCTGTGCTGGTTATGAAGATGATGCTTTATCTTCTCGTGCTCATTTCTTCATTTCATTTCAGTTGCTCGAATCTCAAGAAACATTGGCCTCTAAGATTTGAATATTGTTAGGAAGTTGTAAATTTCTTGAATGCCTTATATAGGTAAATGGATGATTTGATTTTGAGATATCCTTGGGATTTTATTTTAAAGATTTCTTATAATGATGTAAAAAACCCGCCATTCAGTGTCCCTGAAGCGAGGTAGGTTATTGCTGCAGTTTTAGAGATGGTGGCTAGTAGGGGTGAACGCGGTCGGGTTTTGGCGGGTGACAATGAAAAAATCAACCCGACCCGACCCGACATATGCGGGTTGCCAAAATTTCAAACCGCTCCCGCATTTTTAAGTTCATAAACCGTACGGTTCGGGTGAGGCGGGTGCGGGCGGTTTGGCGGGCGGGTTGGCGGGTTGAACCATTGAATTTATTTAATGCTTAAGTGTTTTTGTTATATAGTATATTCAACTAATTTATACTACATAAAATTCAATCTGACTAGAAAGAATAAAAATAAAATAAGATTGGACAAGCTCATGGTTAATGGACCATTTTGCCAAACGCAACTATAATTCCAAGCTAAAAAATTCTCTAATCCGGTTTGGTAAACAAAATTAATCACGGGTAGAGTGATCTTTATGGGTAGGATCAATTCCTGCGATTGTTTTATAAGAAGAAACTACGTACATATAGTGCAAAAAATAACAAAAAAAATGATTAATTAATTGATGCATAAGTTATAGTACTCATTTTATTTATAGAAATAAAAAAAATAATTTAAATATTCTAAACTCAAATGTTCTCCAAACTCTTTTTGGGTACTGCAAATGAAAGAGAAATACATAGCACATAAAATAAGGTAGGTGTTGCAAGATCTTTTACGGAATTTGGTACTTGGTTAATAACTATGAATAACTCAAACTTTGAAACCTTTGATGTTCCTCTTTCCTCTTGATCGCTCAAATTTCCTACCCTTGGCTCGTACGTATGGCTTGGTGTGACTTATGAGTGATGAAAATTGAGAATTGATTTTGAATCTTGATTTTTGAGGAGAGGCGTGATGGAGAAGAGAACTGGAGAGTGGAGCAGGCGTGAAGATAGAGATAGAAAGCCCTAATTCTTTTTCAATGTTTTGTTTGGTAAGTGGTGTTGGGTAGAGAAAACATGTAATATATGGATGGGTCGGGTTAGGGGCGGTTTTTAACCACTAAAACCGCAACCCGACCCATAACTTTCGGGTGGTCACAATTTTAACCCGTTGCTAGTTTTATAAGAACAAAAACCGTCGGGTTCGGGTCGGGTTGAGCGGGTCGGGCGGGTCCATCGGGTTAATGAACACCCCTAGTGGCTAGTCTTCTAACAAAACTGTGAATGATTGCATGGTTATAAATATGTATAGTTTGCCTAAACCGATAGTTGGTCTGAACGAGTTGGAACCTCGGAGTATTCTTTAAATAAAAGTTCTATCTTAACATTCTTTCTTCATTTGCACCATGTTGGCTATACACTTCAGCCATTTGGATCTACACTCCTTGTGTTAAAGTGGCACCAATAGATTGTAATCTGAAATTGGATCTACAAAATCTCAGCAAAATTTACTAAATCCTGAATTCTTGTTTTCTCCACCTATAAAACTCATCAGCACACGTCCCAGTTCCTCCACAAACACAAAGAGAGAGAGAGAGAGAAACAGAGGAAGAAAGAGTAATGGATGGAATAACCTTGTTCATAATATGTGCCTCAGTTGCTATTGCGGTTATGGGTTTGTTAAGCTTTATTTGGCTCAAATATTTGGAACACCAAATTGCAACCCTTGGGCTCAATGCCGTTTTGCGTGATTATGGTTACGCTATGCGTTTTCAACGTCATTCCTAATTACCATTAGAAATGCTGGAAAATATATATGTTAGCATTTATATACTATATATATAGCTCCTTCAATTTTGAAACAACTATCATATATGATTATATGTCATTTGTTTTGTTTAATTTGTTATTGAGCAACTGGAAATTTAGTTTTGTAGCTACACTACAAAAGACAAAAAACATTGAGTAATAATTATTTTTGAACCGCTAAACTAAATTAATCTTAAAAATCTAATAATGATGGAACGAACTAAATATTTAGTATCTTATTAACCTTGCATTTATAAGCTAACAATCTAAAATCCAATTACATGGTGAATATGTTCAAACGAGTTAGTCTTTGTTTATGTAAAATCATTGTATCATGATGATAATAGATATTTGTACGAATAGGTGCGTTAACTTTTAAGGTTTAATGAATTTTAAGAAAAAAGAAAATGAATTACCTATTTTGCCCCTAAGTTTTTTGTCCCCAGTGGTCAACTTTTCCGAAAAAACCGAGGGGTGCTAGTTGTTGAATTTTTCTTAATTTGAGGTGCTAAGTGCTAATTTTGTGTTTAAGGGGTTCAAAGTGTCAATTTATCGTGTTTCGGGGGTGCAAGTTGATGAGTTGTTCTTAATTCGAGGGTGCTAAGTGCGAATTCTATTTCAAGGTGCAAAATGCCCATTTTTCGTGTTTCGGGGGTGCAAAGTGCCAAAGATATAAAAATGAATTACCTATTTTGTCCCTAGATTTTTTGAGAAAAATAAAAAAGGGTGCAAAGTGATGAATTGTTTATATTTCGGGGGTGCAAAGTGTTAAATCTATGTTTCAAGGGTGCAAAGTGCAAAAAATCCATTTTATAATAAACTATATATAATATTTCGTGTTGAACAATTAATATTAACTTATGAAAAAACCCATAATATATTATAATAAAAATCATTTAGATTACCACATAGTATGGTAAACTAATGGTAATCCTACATAATCCAGTATAAATACTACATAACATAGGACCATAATAAATATATGTAGCCAAAAATATTGTGTTGTATCTTTTCCAAAAATAAATAAATTACAATGCTATGTGAGACATATACAATAGAATGTGATGAATTATACACATTGCGTAGTACTAATGGTAATACTACACAACGTGGATAAATATTATATAATATGGATAAACACTACATAATATGTGATCATACTAAATATATGGAGTCAATACTGTATTATGTGAGTCTGTACTGTTACATGTGATACATTACCATCAAATCTGAAGAATTATGAATCTTATGTAGTACTAATAGTAATATTGCACAATATGGATAAATATATATAGAGTCAATACTGTGTTATGTGAGTCTGTACTGTTACATGTGATACATAACCATCAAATCTGAAGAATTATGAACATTGTGTAATACTAATAGTAATATTGCACAATATGGATAAATACTATATAATGTGGATAAATACTTCATAATATAAGACCATAATAAATATATGGAGTCAATATTGTGTTATGTGAGTCTGTATTGTTACATATGACACATATACCATCAAATATGAAGAATTATGAACATTGCGTAGTTCTAATGGTTATACTATACAATTGGATAATACTACATAATATGTTATCGTACTAATTATATAGAGTCAATACTGTGTAATGTGAGTCTGTACTGTTACATGTGATACATATATCATCAAATCTGAAGAATTATGAAAATTGCGCAGTACTAATGGTAATACTACATACTACTATGAGACTGTACTAAGTGTATGGAGTCGATAATGTCTATGTGAGTCTGTACTGTTATATGTCATACATATATTATGTAATGTGAAGAATTATAAGTATTGCCTAGTACTAATGGTAATATTATATAGGGTGATTTACACTCAGACCCCCTCAGGTTTGGACATATTACAAGAAACCCCCCCGTTGTTTCAAAAATTACAGGGACACCCCCTCAGGTTTGGGCATATTACAAGAAACCCCTTACGTCGTTAAAAACAGACTGAATTTGATGACGTCAACAATTTTTTTTTGATTTTTCAAATTTACCCCTGGCTAAATATACCCACATGGGGTGTTTATGTAATAATATTATACCACATGGGGTGTCTATGTATTAATATTATACCACAGAGGGTGTATTTGAAAGATTACAATAACTCCAGGGAGTTACTTGTAGCCAACTGTCATATTTTATAAAATGACCATATTTTAAAAAATAACCGTTGGATGTTACTGTTGGCCACATATTTTTGTTATAAATAGCAGTCCAAATGTTTTTTTTTTTTTTTTTTTTTTTTTTTTTTCCCACAAATTCGATAATGTCATCATCAAATTCAAGGGGTAGTGCACGATGCTTAAAATATCGATAATCAAAATATTCATGTGTAGGGTGTGTGAAGAATGCACCCATAATGGTTGCAGATGGACGCCGAGATTTAAAGTTGTATTATCGCTACACGTGAACATTTTGATTTATAGTCAAAATATATGGCCAACAATAACATCCATTGGTCATTTTTTAAAATATGACCATTGACTATAAGTACCCTCATGAAATTTATAGTCAAAATATATGGCCAACATTAATATCCATTGGTCATTTTTAAAATATGACCGTTGGCTATAAGTAACTCCCTGAAGTTATTGTAATCTTTCAAATACACCCCCTGTGGTATATTTAGCCCGGGGTAAATTTGGAAAAAAAAATTGCTGACATCATCAAATTCCGTCTGTTTTTAACGCCGTAAGGGGTTTCTTGTAATATGTCCAAACCTGAGGGGGTGTCCCTGTAATTTTTTAAACAACGGGGGGTTTCTTGTAATATGTCCAAACCTAAGGGGATCTGAGTGTAAATCACCCTATTATATAAATATGACTAAGTACTACTAATATGAGACCGTACTAAGTATGTGGAGTTATTATTGTGCTACGTGAGTCTATACTGTTACATGTGAGACATATACCATTTAATGTGAAGAATTATAAGCATTGCGTAGTACTAATGATAATACTACATAATATGAAATGGTATTAAATATGTGGAGTCAATATCGTGTTGTGTGAGTCTATACCGCCATGTGAGATATATATCATGTAATGTGAATAATTATAAATACTGCGTAATACTAATGGTAATACTACATAATATGTTATTGTACTTAGTATGTGGAGTCAATATTGTGCTATGTGGGTTTATATTGTTAACTGTGAGACATATACCATATATTGTAAAAAATTTTAACATTACGTAGTACTAATGGTAATACTACATAACGTGGCTAAATACTACTAGACCGTACTAAGTATGTGGAGTCAATAATTCAAATGTGAAGAAATATGAACATTGTGACAATATTAAATATATATGACACTATTATACATGGGATTGACATCACATGTGAAATAATACACATAATGTGTAGTACCACATCACATTGTAATTAGATGTCATTAAATACAATATGTGAAATAATCCAATAAGTTTATAATTTTTAAAAATATATCAATTATATGACCGTACTAAGCAATTTATTTTTAACTAATTATTAACGAGCTAATTTTTTTTAGCCATTAACGAGTTAAATAAATTTCAATAAAATATCCTAGCTACTTGCAAAAATATGAGAACTCAAAAATCTTTACACATTTATTAAAACATTTATCATTAATAAACTCGACAAAATTTCAGTAAATAACTAATAGAAATACAAAAAAACTTTTTGCAATAAAATCTACAATAGTTTGGTACAAAATTTAAAACTAATAGAAATTCAAAAAGTCTTTACATATTTATTAGACATTTATCATTAATAAGCTCGACAAAATTTCATTAATAAAATCTACAATAATTTGATATTAAATTCAAAACTAATAGAAATACAAAAAATCTTCACACATTTAGTAAAACATTTATCATTAATAAACTCGACACAGTTTCAGTAATTAATTACTCCATCCGTTTCAAAATAGCTGTCTTTTCACATGTATGCACACAAATTAAGAAAATCATTGAATATCTAAGAGGAAAAAAATAAAAAAGACTAAGATACCCTTTTAATTAATTATCCTCCACTAATGTTTGAGAAAATTTATGAGCATAAAGGGCAAAAATGGAAAAAAAGTAATTAATGTTTTATTGAAAATCTAAAGCGACATATAATATGGCACAAGAAAAACTTTTCAAAGCGACAACGAAATACAAGGAAACTTTTTGCAATAAAATCTACATTAATTTGGTACAAATTTCTAACATGTGGGATTCATGCATATGACCCCATATTTCCAAGTGGCAAATTGGGGCTCGAATTTCCCGCCCAAAGAAAAGAGCGTACGTGGCAACTACTTACGTAATTGCATTCAACTATAAGTCTATATCTCTGCTTGTCTGTTTGTATTCCTTTTCCTTCAATTGGTTTTCTCTGTTTTTTCTCTCTTTCAAAACCAAAAAAGAAAAAGAAAAAGGAAGACAATATGGATCCTACCAGATCTTTTATGAAGAATGTCAAGCGTGTTGTTTTTAAGGTATTTTTTTTTCTTTTTAATTATGATTTTGATGGGTTTTTACATGAAATTATCTAGTATCTGATATTATTTAATACTATTAATTTATCAGATCGTTAATGCTACATTTGATTGAGAGAAATATTTATCGAATTGTTTTGTTATTTTGTTTAATATAAAGTTGATTTTTTTCACTTTATTTTCCTAGTCTAGAATTTCCAATGTTGATTTTGGAATCCTCTGTTTTTATTCTGTTTCAATTTATTTACATTTTAAAACTATATATAAGGAGATCCGAAAGCAGATTTCGAGTTTTGAAAACTGAAAACTGGAACGAAAACGAGATCCAAACAAAGATCTTCAATCCACACAGTGCTTATTTTTTTACAAAAAATATGAATGAATATATATGATTTATTACAAAGTGAATTATTAGCTTTGTTTGGTTCTTGGATTTTAGTGAGTAAAACGTTAGTGAGAAATTTTTATTACATATGTTAGAACATCGAGCTTCAAATTCTCGGCTTTGTTTCATTTATGCTATGTTTGGTTCTTGGATTTTAGTGAGTAAAACGCTGAAGAAAATCATTTTATTGCATATGATAGAACATTGAGCTTCATATGTATTTTGTTTATTTTCCTTATCATTTTACTCGTGACTAAAATCCAAGAACCAAATTTAGCTAGCCTTAATGGCTCAAAGCTTACATAATTATTATATAAATCAGGAATAAACGTGTTCGTTACTTGTATATAACATATATAGGTAGGTACAGCCGTGGTTACACGAGATGATGGAAGATTGGCAGTTGG
The DNA here is from genome assembly GCA_034814905.1 of Penstemon davidsonii. Taxonomy (NCBI): domain Eukaryota; kingdom Viridiplantae; phylum Streptophyta; class Magnoliopsida; order Lamiales; family Plantaginaceae; genus Penstemon; species Penstemon davidsonii. The sequence goes on along the minus strand of JAYDYQ010002685.1, from coordinate 9,727,027 downwards.
AAGAGTAGGTGCTATTTTTGAGCAGGTATGTTTAATTTGATATGCCAAGTTATTTTTTTTCTTGTTTTTCTTTATTTTTACTTCAAATTATACATCAAATACAAGAACAAATGTTTTAATTCCAAATCAGTGCTTCTAAATATGTAATTAACCTTCTTTCTCTATATCATGATTCAGCTTGAAGCATTGAATTCTCGAGGCTACGAAATAATATTAGTTACATCAGGGGCTGTTGGAGCTGGTCGCCAAAGGCTCAAGTACAGGAAATTGATAAATAGCAGGTTTATTAGTTTTCATTTGATTAAATTTATCTTAATTATTCTTAATGAGATTGCTCGATTTTGAGTTGAATTGTCGATGCATATTAGTTTGACTAATATTCTTACTTGTATGGCAGTTTTGCTGACTTACAAAAACCACAAATCGAAATAGATGGAAAGGCGTGTGCTGCAGTCGGACAAAATGGACTTATGGCACTATATGATTCTTTATTCAGCCAGGTACTTGATTTTTTCATGTATTACCTATGTTCCATTTTGTATTTTGTTTATCCACTTATGTCGAATTTTCTTTTTTCCGATTTTTCCAGTTGGACGTAACTTCATCCCAACTCCTAGTTACTGACAATGATTTCAAAAATCCCGATTTCAGAACCCAACTTTCTCAAACAGTGAATTCTCTGTTAGATTTTAGAAGTATCCCTATCTTCAACGAAAATGATGCAATAAGTACTCGAAGAGCCCCCTACGAGGTACATTGTCCACAAATATATGTCAATCTATTTATAAAAATTAAAACGTGTCAATCGTAAAAATGGGCATTACTTTGTAGGATTCAACTGGTATCTTCTGGGACAACGATAGTTTGGCAGGTCTATTAGCGCTCGAACTAAAAGCCGACCTTTTGGTACTTCTAAGTGACGTCGAGGGTCTATACAGCGGTCCTCCAAGTGATCCAAACTCGAAGCTTATACACACATACGTAAAACAAAAGCATCAAGGGCTAATAACGTTCGGAGAAAAATCGAGGGTGGGAAGGGGAGGAATGTATGCTAAAGTGAAAGCAGCAACCAGTGCAGCAGATTCTGGTACACCTGTCGTCATAGCTAGTGGCTTTGTTGCAGACAATATCGGTAAAGTGTTAGATGGACAACGTATAGGTACTTTATTTCACAGAGATGCACATTCGTGGGTTAAACTTAATGAATGTAGCGCACGCGAGATGGCAGTTGCAGCAAGAGAGTGTTCCACTCGACTACAGGTAATTAGTACTAAAATGTTTCTTGCATTGGCCTATTTAGATAGCTTTAATTTTATTTTATATAACATTTTTTTTTACCAGTGCTTGTCTTCAGAAGAGAGGAAGAATATTTTGATGGGTGTTGCGGATGCGTTAGAGGCAAATGAATGTTCGATTATAGAAGAGAATGGAGCTGATGTTGCTTCTGCTCGTAAGGCTGAGTATGATGACTCACTAATTTCGCGATTGATTTTAAAGCCTGCTAAGGTAAACTTATAACTTACTAATCAACGATATATAGTTATTAAATCGATGTTGTGGAAGTTCTATAAATTACATTCTTGTTATTGTTCATGGATTTTCTCAGATCTCCTCTCTGGCAAAGTCTATACGCAACATTGCAGAAATGGAAGAACCAATTGGTCGAGTATTGAAGAAAACCGAGGTAAGTAGATCCGATTTCTCTAAACATTTTCATGATATGTGTTGAGACTAAATTTCTCACATGAATCGACAATGTTCAACTCTTGAAGTGAGTTAGGCCCAAGCCATTTAAGTGAACTTAGCCCAATCCATGAGAAATCTAATAATATGCATTCATTGGTCTTTTGTACGAAAAATATTGCTTCGGCTTCATTTGATTGGCGTTATTTTAATATCTTTTTTTGTTTGTCTATCCAGCTTGCAGATGGACTCATATTAGAAAAGACTGCATGTCCTTTGGGTGTTCTACTGATCATCTTCGAGTCTCGACCTGATGCGCTAGTTCAAGTAAGAAAGGGCACTTCACCTAAATTTTATTCAAACATGTATTAAGTCTTAAACACAAGTTAAAGGTAATGGTTAATAAACAATATTTTTTTCTTTATTTCTAGAATTAACATCTAACTTGTTGAAAGTTGGTTCAATAGATAGCTTCACTAGCAATTAGGAGTGGGAACGGTCTGCTTCTTAAAGGCGGTAAGGAAGCTAAACGTTCAAATGCAATCCTTCACAAGGTCCGACTTTAGAATTAACTCTCGGTTATAATTTTAGCCTAGCTTTGGCAAATTGTTATTTTCCTCTGCTCTCGCCAATCTAAAAGTACTGGTTTTCGACTTTTCATTATTTTAGGTAATTACTTCAGCCATTCCTGATACAGTTGGCGAAAGACTTATAGGGCTGGTCACTTCAAAAGAGGACATTCCTGATTTGCTCAAGGTGATAAATGGTGATTCTTTTTTTTTTTTTTTTAAATGGTAAAATTATCTGTTCCCTGATTTGAATTTTTTTCATTAGCTTGATGATGTGATCGATCTTGTAATCCCGAGAGGCAGCAATAGACTTGTTGTTGAGATAAAGAATTCCACAAAAATTCCTGTTCTTGGTCATTCAGGTAATTAAAAAATTCAAAAATTTGAGATTTACTATGCAAATGAGATAAAAATTCATGGGGACTCGTGTAATTTCTTACTTTACGTGTAGATGGAATTTGCCATGTTTATATCGATAAATCAGCAAATATGGACATGGCTAGAAGCATCCTCATTGATTCAAAGCTTGATTATCCTGCTGCCTGTAATGCCATGGTACGTAATTTAATTCGAGTTTATGTTTGTTGAGCTTAGATGGCGTAATTTGATGACATATATGAGCAATAATATCCTATATATTTTTGTTTTCTTCAGGAGACACTTCTTGTTCACAAAGATTTGTCGAGTAGCGGTTTTCAGGATCTTATAATGGGACTCAAACACGAAGGTATAGATATCGCTACACAAACTGCATATATATACGAACGTTATAATAAATAACCTATATATATTGCAGGTGTTACGCTTTATGGTGGACCAAAAGCAAGTTCAATGTTCAATATTCCAGAAGCTCAATGTTTTCATCACGAGTATAATTCAAGAGCTTGCACAATCGAAATAATAAATGATGTGGAAGCAGCCATTGATCACATACGCCAACACGGAAGGCATGTTTTTAATAATTTTCCTACTTTTTTTTTTTTTTTGCATAATGTATTGAGAACACACTGATTGATTTTGTCTATTTGTAATAATCTATTGCAGTGGTCACACTGAATGCATTGTTACTGAAGATGAAAAAACTGCTGAATATTTCCTAAGTCGAGTTGACAGTGCTGCCGTTTTTCACAATGCAAGCACTAGATTCTGTGATGGAATGCGATTTGGACTCGGGGCAGAGGTACACTTCTTGGATCTGCAATTACTAGATTCTATTCGAAAATTAATTTTGAATTTGCTTTTCAATTTCATTATTGTTGGTTTTTTTGCATGAAATAGGTCGGAATAAGCACAAGCAAGATTCATGCACGAGGTCCAGTTGGAGTTGAAGGACTATTAACAACGAGATGGTATTGCTTAACATTTAGGCTATGTCTGGTTCTCGAATTTTAGTTAGTCAAATGACGATGAAATTGACAATGAACAAAAAAATGAAGATCAAATTGTCTATCGTTTGATGCTAGAAAAACATTTTTCTCAGCGTCTTACTTGCTAAAATTCAAGAACCAAACATAATGTATATTTGTTTTGTGTATATTTTTGCTAAGTAATTAATACTTATACTAGTACCCTTTTGCCTTTTGATGTATGTTTAATTCTTTTTTGTGGACATATAGGATACTCAGAGGCAAAGGACATGTTGTGAAGGGAGACAATGGAGTAAATTATACCCACAAGAATCTAGACAATGATGAGGGTTAGGTCTTTGAATATGTACTGAGAATGTTGTTTCAAATTTTGTTTTACAATATATGCATAATGCATGAATTAATTTTCGATTTTAATGGAGTATATTTTTATAGCTTAGCAGTGAAGTTGAAATTCCAGAGGCATTTGAATATCGTAATACCATTTGGAACATTATTGTTAATTATAGAGCAATTTCTTATGGATATACCGATTTTGAATTTATGTAGTTGACATATAGTTGTTCAAATCAAGCTACTACATTGAGGAAAAAAATTCGGATATACATAAACGTTTCTATTTTGGGATCAATCGAGACGAGAATATATAATAGTTTTTATTTCAACTTGCTTTTTCAATTTACAATTTTTTAGATGTTCTCGAAAAATATGAGAAAAGTTTCAAATTCAATTAATTGAAACATACAAAAATATCAGAGTTTGATTGATAATTTCATGAAATCGCCGAGGCCCAAAGCGGCATGCCATAGTATAGAACATCAATGGGATGTTCTTGTGTTTCCTATGAAAACATATGATAATTTAATCCATAATTAAGGCTCAATTCTAATATTCATTAACTAGTAATATTATAATAACATTTTCATATTAAAATTACTACTAGTAGTTCGGGCTTAATCCCACTTTGCACCCTGAATATGTATCAATTTGGCACTTTGCATCCTCAAAAAAAAATCTCAGTTTGCACTCTCAATATATAAATTGTCTTTCACTTTGCACCTTGGGTGAATTTTAGACCAAAAAACAGGAGTATTTTTGTTACTCCTTTCAAAAGTCAACATATAGTATACAAACGTGAGATTTATGTGCGATTAAGAGCAAATTTGATAAATTACCCATTAAAATAACTTCAAAACGAAAACATAAAAAAAAATTTAGACGTCGCATGTTATAAATATAAATTTGAAAAGACCGATATCAAATTATATTTGTGCCCATGTTGTAGTTTAGGGATCCTTGTGTTATTTGAATGCACAAAACTCTAATATATTTGTATATATTGTTTCATATACCTTCATATAATATATTTTGTACGAAATACAGTTTTTCGATAATTTTTTAGCTCACACAAGAAAAACCCAACTAAGTTAATTTTTTTGCTCACTACAAGAAAAAAAACGTCAAATTTTGAAAATTGGGACCGAAAAATTTCGTTGGAAATCATCGTGTCGGAAATTTCTTTTAAGTTCCGAGTGACAAATATTTTCGACGATCGTTCCAATGGATTTCTTGGGCCAAAATATTTTGGAGGGCAGAAAGTGACCAAAATACACCTTTTTTTGGCTCGAAATTCACCTAGGGTTCAAAGTGAAAGGCAATATTTTGATGGTGCAAAGTGGGATTAAGCCAGTAGTTCGTAAAAATGTTCACTCTTTGATAGACAATTTTCCTACACAAATAAAAATGTGTTACCTCAATCAGATAAAAATATTATAACACATAAAACCCAAAATTAAATACCCTTATTACTTGCACGTGGTTGCATTGGAAAAGTGCTTATCGGAGTAATACATTTTATATAAGAAAGATTTAAGTGTAAATATTTTGACAAAAGGGATATTAGTGTAAAACACTTTAGTACTTGAGGGACCATAAATATGATTTAGCCGATACGATATAATAGATTTTATTTCAACTTGCTTTTTTGATTTACAATTTTTCAGATAAAAATATCCGAAAAGTTTCTTATTCAACTGATTGAAACATACAAAAATATCAAAATTTTGATTGATGATTTCATGAAATCAGCAAGGCCGAAAGAGGTATGCATCTTGTGTTTTGGATGAAAACATACCATAATTTCAATCCAAAATTGAGGCTAAATTCAAATATTCCTTCAACAAAACTAGTAATTAAGTTTAATAATAACATAAATTTAATGAAAAAGGTTCAAATTGCATAATTTAAACAGACGAGTAGTTATTCCTAATAAATTAACTGGCTAAATCATGTCTATATTCCATAATATTAATATTTGGTATAAATCAATGTTCACTCCTTGATAAACTTCCTAACTTTCTTCAGCATTAGCATTCTGTCGCTTTTGTGTTTTCCGATAGCGTAATTCTGTAAGAATCCAAAACCAATTTCCTCAATCCCCCTGATTTCTAGAAACTTCCTCAATGCATTCTGCACTTCATAGCTTAAGTCCCTATTGAAAAAACAAAACAACAAAATCAAAATTCCCGAAAATATAGAGAGAGAAATTAAATAAATAAATAAAAATTAGGGCACGTACTCCATGAAAAGGGGGCGAATGAATTTATCCTCCTCCTCCTCCTTATCTCCAGATTCCGATGCAGGTGGTTGTTCATTATCCTCCTCATCTTCTTCAGATTCGGCTGATTTCGCCTCATCGACTGTGATTGTATCAATGTAATTCCAATCTTTATAAGCCCTAACAGAAAACTTGAGAGTTTTTCCATCATCTTTTGAGACCTTGATTGTTAATCCGAAATGTCTTTTGCAGACGTCATCATCGCTTTTTGATCCGTCACTCTCCTTCTCATCGGCCACCTCGTCGTCGTCGTCGTCGCTGGAGTCGTCAGTGCTGCTGCTAATTTCTTCGGGATTCTCCAGTTCCTCTTTCGGCAATTGACAAATACAAGGCATGTCTACTTCGATCTCAATTTTCTCTCTCCCAATCTCTCTTTTCAAGGTGAAGGAATTTTCACCTGGTTTGTCTTCGATTGTGAAAGGGAAATTGGCTGGTGTTGGGGGCATCACCTGTTTGTCAAAATAACGTTCGTAATTTTCTGTTAATATAAAATAAACCGTTGTGAAATTTGTTGCATCACAATTTTTATTTTTTTATTTTTATAATTTAATCACTTATTTAAAATTTAGGACATTTGTTCAAAAGTAAATAATAATACGTGACTTGTATCAAAAAAAAAAAAATAATAATAATACGTGACACTAAAGTATATAAAACGAAGTTATGTTGCATATTTTTTTATTTTATGATATGATTGAACAACACACATGAAAAATAAATCTTAGGATAAGAGAAATTGAGTACTTACTCGCTTTTCCAAGGGCAACTGTTCAGCGGCTTTGATTTCAGATCTCAAAACTTTGTTAAGTTTTTTATCAACAATCTTCATCGAGTCGGAATTAGGTGCAGAAACAGTTGAAAATTTCTTGTGTTCTCCAGCGTTGATGAAACCATGATTGGAGAGAATTATTCCGGGAGACGATGCAACTGCACGAACTGCACGAGGGACAACTGTATGGGAAGCAGCTCTACGAATCATAAGAGACACAATAGCCATTGTTGGGGTTGAGAGAGTTAGTATGTAGCTATATAGTTTTTGATTTGATGACAAAGGGTTTTAGGGATATTTATATACGTAAGAAATAATGTAATTTTGCTAGGGTTTTAGCTACATTCTAAATACTTGATGGCCACGCAATGTTGATTTCAGGATCTTGGCCTATAAAAGATTTTAGTCTATCTATATATTTTGGGATTATCATTGAATTTTTTCAAAAAAGAAAAAACTGGTTGATCAGGTTTATTCTTTTAGAAGAAGTCTATATACACATGCACAATTCTTTGAAAGTGATTAAATTTTTAGTGCAATGTAAAATTTAGAATTTATTAATAAGGTTAATTTTACATATCTCCCATATATTTTTTTCAATTATTCATCTACCAATTCTGTACTATTAAAATCTTCAATTAAGCCTCTGCCGTGAACTTTTTCCGTTAGGAAACCTTTGACATTTGATTACTTGGTGAAAAAGTAACTTTACTTTCCAATTTTACCCTTAATGGTTAACTTCTCATAGATTGAACTCACGTACTCTTATGTATCTTCACCTATATTTTGTAGGATTAAATCTTTGAATTATCAAGCTCCTTGCTCCTGAGATGGTAAAAGCTAAAAGTTATGTTTTTATTGTACACAATTCTGCATACTTAAAATCCCGAGTTAGCCTAACTAACTTCAGAACGACTCTAGACATTTTGAGGCCCTATATTATAAGAGAATTATGTAATAAATTTATTTTCTTATATTTTTTAAAATGCAAAAGTATTTATTAATACACATTTTATTTTTAACCAACTATCTTTTTCTATATAGACAATATGACAAATACTCTTGATTTTTTGATATAGTTAGTCGTAAATATGTTTTTATTAATTCTTAATTTTAAAAACCTTCTTTCAGCAAACAAATATCATAATTGTGATAAATGTAATTATAGGAGTATAAATTAAGGCATTTTTGGACATACGTTAGCCTCACGGGTAGTTTGTGTAATTTTTCAAACATGAGAGTGGTATGTGTAAATACACTAAATCTTATGGGTAGTTTGGTGTAATTCTCCCAAAAATTAAACTCTGCGATCGTATGGTAATATTGATGCCGTTGTATGAAATAATTTCTCCTTCTAGTATAAAACCTAATAACCCAGTCTCTTCTTATTCGCCGCCACACAACATCAGATATAACGCTCCCTTTTCCAAAAATTCTTTAAATTTTATTTTCTCTCTTTTAAATCAATAGAACATACTCAACTATTTCTCATTTTGCAGATTGTTGCTTAGAGCTATAAGTGATCAAATCATGGATCGACCAGTAGTGAATCTATCTGCATTCTTTAAAATTTTTTACCAGCATATTCAGAAAAACAAATGGTATTTTTCTCGGCTTTTATTATTTATATTTTCTGTAATTTCTGTATCTGGATCTTGTGCTTTGAAATTATGATCTATTTTTTATTGTTTAATTGATTATGTTATGCTTTCTAAATTATTAAATAATTGTTATGTTTTAGTCAAGTACAAAAACATTATTAGTGCAATATTAAAATATTTTTGAATCAGTAATAGAGTTGTTGATGATAGTTTTAATTAAAAAATTGACATTTTTTATGTCCATTTCCCCACTGTATCCTCCATGCTTTTCGCCATCATTGGTAATATACATACATACATAGAATTAGACACACCCCAACAAATTAAATTAAATTAATCAATATCACATGAGAATTGAAGATGATTTATATACGAAATTATTATTTTTTATACTTAGCTAGCTGGTTCTTTAATTAGCCATATCAAATTGAACTATTATTATGTATGGGGAAGGGAAATAAAGGTGAGTTTAATTTGGATTTGAAATTATTACTACTACTAGTACTTACCTTGAGATTTTCAGTATGGAAAGTTGGTTGGGTAATTTATTTTCAGTATAAAGTTGGTTGAATAATCTTTATGTGATGAGCCAAGTTTTCTCCATTGAGGCTCAACAAACCATCGCCTTCAATTTTCCAGACTGGGGGGGGGGGGGGGGGGGGGGGGGCGGGGGGTGGGGGGGGGGGGGGGATTCATTCTTTTCGAATAACTTTGGTTTCACCACAAAAAAAAATTCTTATGATTCGAAATTATGTTGGCCCAAACCTTACAATAAACATTAAGCCTGCAATAATTAAATCAAATTATTAATATTACACTATTTACTATATTCTACTTCCACTATATAAGGAAAAAAACGAAACGACAAGAAAAATGCATGTATATACAATTAAAGCTAATCAAGTTCTATAATTCAGAGATTTGATTTTATATAATGTTTATTACTGTTGAAAAATGGTTTAACCATGATTATTTGGGTGAATGAAAAAATTGTCACCAGGTTTAATAAAAGAAGTTTTGGGTCTTAAGCCCAAAAATGAGAGAGGTTGGAATTTTAAGCCCATTAGATTAAAAGTAACTATCCCACATTGTTTGTGAAAGATAACTTCTCCATCTTTTGAGTGTTATAAATAGAGTTCCTCTTCGTTCTTTTCAAACACACCAACAAAGAGATAAATCTTCTCTATAAGATTAAAATCTCTTTTAATAATTTTTCGGGATAGCGCTTTACTATTAGTGTGCTACACAGGTCCATTTCTATCTTTCTCCTTTAATTTATCATTTTAATTATTTATTTGCTAGCATTGTTAGTTTAGATACTTTAGTTTTATTATTCTTTTACCTTAAGTTGTAATCACTTAGAAATGCTAATGTAGAATGCTCGTTGGATAGAATTGGTTGAAGGTGAGATTTCAGTTACCTTCACTAATTCAATTTTAATAGGATATTCGAATTTTTTGAGTGGTTTAAGGTTTGAATTGGCTTCAATTCTACGAATTAATTCAACCTTTTGCACAACAATTTAAACCGGATATTATTTTTTATTAACTTAAATAGGAAAAACATTCTTTTCGAATAACTTTGGTTTCACCACAAAAAAAAATTCTTATGATTCGAAATTATGTTGGCCCAAACCTTACAATAAACATTAAGCCTGCAATAATTAAATCAAATTATTAATATTACACTATTTACTATATTCTACTTCCACTATATAAGGAAAAAAACGAAACGACAAGAAAAATGCATGTATATACAATTAAAGCTAATCAAGTTCTATAATTCAGAGATTTGATTTTATATAATGTTTATTACTGTTGAAAAATGGTTTAACCATGATTATTTGGGTGAATGAAAAAATTGTCACCAGGTTTAATAAAAGAAGTTTTGGGTCTTAAGCCCAAAAATGAGAGAGGTTGGAATTTTAAGCCCATTAGATTAAAAGTAACTATCCCACATTGTTTGTGAAAGATAACTTCTCCATCTTTTGAGTGTTATAAATAGAGTTCCTCTTCGTTCTTTTCAAACACACCAACAAAGAGATAAATCTTCTCTATAAGATTAAAATCTCTTTTAATAATTTTTCGGGATAGCGCTTTACTATTAGTGTGCTACACAGGTCCATTTCTATCTTTCTCCTTTAATTTATCATTTTAATTATTTATTTGCTAGCATTGTTAGTTTAGATACTTTAGTTTTATTATTCTTTTACCTTAAGTTGTAATCACTTAGAAATGCTAATGTAGAATGCTCGTTGGATAGAATTGGTTGAAGGTGAGATTTCAGTTACCTTCACTAATTCAATTTTAATAGGATATTCGAATTTTTTGAGTGGTTTAAGGTTTGAATTGGCTTCAATTCTACGAATTAATTCAACCTTTTGCACAACAATTTAAACCGGATATTATTTTTTATTAACTTAAATAGGAAAAACAAAACAGTGAAACCCTAATTCAACCTATTTTTTGCATTTTCATAAGGTAGTTGTTATAATCGTTATGCTATCTTTTGTTATCATTTCGGTTTAAACTTCTTTTATCCTCCACTTTTTGTTGGAAATGGAGAAGTGTTGACCGGATATTGATGCAAAATTCTGGTATTGTCTCTTTTTAACGGATTTTTTGTTCGGATCTCGGATATCTCCCGAATTCGGACTCGGTATTAGTCTTAAAGAATTGGATAGGATTAGAGCAGATTTGGACTCAGCAATTTGAAATCGGACTCAACAAAATCTTTCTTATTTTGCAGTCATCAAATCATGGATGGACCAAAAGCGAATCGACCTGCTTTCATTAAATTTTTCATGCCAGCATTTTCAGAAAAGCAAATGGTATTTTTATCGGCTTTTTTCGTGTATCTGGTTCTCGTGCTTTGAATTTATTATCTATTTTTTATTTTTTAATTAATTTTGTTATGCTTTCAAAATTATTAAATTATTGTTATGTTTTAGTCAAGTACAAAAATATTAGTGCGATATTGAAAATATTATTTAATCAATGACAAAGTTGGTCATCGATAGTTTTAATTACTTATTCAAATTACATGTAAAATTATATATATAGAAAATATATTCTTAATTGAAAAGGTGGAGCTGTGAATGATAAAAAAAAATGGTTTTTTGAGTTGTGAATGATAAAAAAAATGGTTTTCTTGGATATGTTAGGCAAAATTTAAATTTACTAGCCCAATACTTATAAGTTTTTAACCCTCAAATTCTAAATTTTCAAAAGACATTGTTATTTTGAAAAAAAATATTAAACTACAATGGTATATGTTTTACTAGAAATTTCACAATTAGAATGAAATTCATTTACATTCACATGTTTACAATCCCTCCCCTAAAAGAAAAAGAAAGAAAAAGATTAATCCAAAATTTCCTACATTAGAAACAAATCTCATACTCATTTTCATAATTACAAATTCATAAAACCTTAATTAAGCTACATGTTCCTTAAAATTTGACTTTCATTTCTAATTAAAGCCATTTTCTAGTTTTGTCTTTTCTACAACTCTCATGAAATTTGCAAGATGAAATTCATAGGAATCGAACCTTAATTTTTGTTGAAGTCATAGTACTCATTTGTGTTCTGTTAAACCTGCACAAAACTATTATGTGACAATTAAATATGTTCTCTAAAATTAATGTAGAGGCATACTCATTTTATGCATATTGACTTGGTTATTTTTTTAATTTTATTTTTATTTTAGGTTACAATTGACTTGGTTTTTTAATTGATTTGATAATATATTATTGTTTGTTTAGAAACTTCCTCCGGATTTTACTATTCTGATTCTGAGAGAGATATCAAAAGAGGTAGTTTTAAAAGACCAATATAATAATTCGTGGCAAGTAAAAATGAAAAGAGTACATGATAAATTGTACTTTCAAGACGGTTGGATAAAATTTGTTGAAGATAATGCGATTGAAAGTGAGGATATGCTAGTGTTTGAATATATTTCTCCGAGACTATTCTATGTCACGTTCTATAGCCCATCGGGATGTGAGAAGAATGGAGTTGGAAAATATAAAGACATAGAAATAGAAGAGCAAATAAAAGAGGAAACTGAAAGCGATGATTACATAATTAATAATGATGAAGATGACGAGGAAGATGATGTGCGTGAACAAGCGAAAAGTGGTACTCATGGTATGTTCTAAAAATTATTTTGTTCAAAAACTAATTAACCACAACTTAATTTGCAAGTTAATTTTGATTTTGATGTTAATGTTGTTTTTATTTCATTTAGATGGAGCTGGTACCAGTAAAAAACATCTTCGCAAGAAGAGAATTTCCGATATCTATGGTGTGGAGCTCCTTAAATCTTGCGATGTTCCTATACCTAGAAATCCTTATTTTCTGACACACGTAAAAAAACGTGAGGATGAACTGGTAAGTTTATTGTTTGGAGCTTCATATCTATTTGCTTATATCGTTTTAATAAGAAATTGAGTTACAAAATTATTTGTAGTGTACCTCCATTGATATGTCTAATATAAAATTTACTCATAATCATAACTTTAAGGGCAAAATGATTGTTTATGCTCTTAGAAAAGTATAGTCTTTTGAAATATATATATTGTTTATGCTTTTTTTTAGACTAAATTATTTTTAAATATTTGAACAAATTAAATCATCAAACCACATTCCTCGTTAATTTCGCCCACACCTTCCACCCTCCTACATCGAACACCCCTGAGGTTTGGACTAATTATTGCCCAATCCCCTCGCAATTTTATCACCTACCCCCATGTTTGAAAAACCTTACAAAATGATGTGCAATGACCATATTGTCCTGTCAGTTTTAACTAAAAAAAAATTAGATTAACAAAATGTCCTATTTACCCTTGCAAGGGATAATTACATCGACCTTCCCTGAGGTTTGGACTAATTATTGCCCAATCCCCGCGCAATTTCATAATTACATCCACCTCCCCCCATATTTGAAAAATCTTACAAAATGATGTGAAATGATACATAAAATTACAATATTACCCTTGCATTGATATACAAAATGATAATACTACCCTTGCAAAAATTAATTTTATACATAAAAAGAAGACTATAACCCTAACCCCCACCCTACCTCCACCTTCCCAACCACGCATATAACGATCCACCAAGGCCGTGGCGCCGACCTGGGAGGAGATTTGCAGGGTTGGAGATTTTGGGTGAGGGGTTGGGGACCGACGGGTGCGGGGTTGGGTTGGGTTGGGGTGGGGGGTTAGGGATGGTGAGGGTTTTTTTAAAAAAAAATAATAGTTTATATTAAAATAGTTTATTGATTTATTAATATTAGTATTTTTATACAAATAAGTTATAATTTTAAAGAAATATTGAAAAAATATTTATGATTTTATAATAACTATTTCATTAAATCGAGTATTTTAATTTTTGTAAAAAAATTATTGATTTTATAATAACTATTTAAGTTAAAAGTTTAAGAATTTTTTAGTAAATATGTGAGCATTTTTATAATGTCTAATAATTACCGTTCAAGTTTTTTTCTTCTCATGATTAAACGTAATTCATTAATTTATCCTTGTACTTTAATAATGAAAAAAATTGAACTTATTAAAATTACGGGTTAAATGTTAAAGTTGAATGTATTTACATTTTTTATTTATGTTCTAAAATGTTTTTTTCTTATAATTAACCATAATTTATTTACTTTTCCTTGTGCTTAAATTGTAAAAGCATTATGAAAAAAATATGAAAAAAATCATTGATGTGTTTTTATATTTTTATTTTAAGAATACAAATATACTACTATTAAAATCCATTTATTCTTTTAAATCTAATTCATTCATTTATTCTTTTACTTTAATTGGGAAAAAATTGAAATTATTAAAATTGCTGGTTAAATGTGAAGTTGAATGTATTTACATTTTTATTTATGTTGTACAATGTTTTTTTCTTATAACTAACCATAATTTATTTATTTTTCCTTGTACTTTAATTGTAAAAGCATTATGAAAAAAATTGGAAAAAACGCTGGTGTGTTATTATATTTTTATTTTAAGAATACATATACACAAATTAACTAATTATAAGTTTCATGTAAATTTATAACATTTGAACACATACTTATACATATACATTGCAAAGAAACTCCTCCTATGTACCCAACATAACAAGGGTATAATTGTCCAAAAAAAATAGCTACAGTAACCTCAAGGGTAAAATAGGGAGTTCAATAGAAATTCGACGATGACGTCATCAAAATGTAAGGTTTTTGAAACGTCGGGGTAGGTGGATGTGATTATGAAATTGCGAATGGATTGGGCAATAACTACCCCAAACCTTAGGGGAGGTCGATGTAATGATCCCTATATTTTATAAATGTGTTATTTTAAATTTTTTATTTAGATACTATTCGATGAAGAAAAATGTATAATATTCGTTTTGCGTACTCTTTACTAAAAAAAACTCAAGCTTTTAGGCATCCTATTATTCTTTGGAATTGTTGTTATGGAGATATAACTAATATTGTTAATTTATCATGTCAGTACATTCCTAAAGAAATAATGAGAAATAATGATATCAAACTTCCAAAGGAGATCACTTTCATTGACCCTAATGGAAGGACGTACAAATCAAAATATAGAGAATGGACTGACGGAAGAGCAATATATGTTGGAGGATGGGGATTATTGTGCAGAACACAATCCATTGGAGCAAATGATATATGCCTCTGTGAGTTTGTGGAAGTAGATGGGGAGCTTCATATTAAAGTTGGTATTCTGCGTTTTGATTAGATCCACATATGGGGCTTGCTCAGAATAGAATGGTTTCTTGTGGTTGATGTTTTTTTGTTAGACTAAAAATAATTTATTGTAAACACTGACATTGTTTTGAAGAAAATACATAAACTTTGTTTTGATTGTCTTTTATGTAGATTTAAAGATATTACCTATATTTGTTTTTCGTTGATATATATGCATACTCATTTTAAAAGGTATGTTTTTTACTTTCAACATGAATATAGTAATCATCTTTCATTGTGAATCAAAATCAAATTAAACATAGTATTTGTAATTTTCTGGAAAAAAAAGGGTAACTAGTAGATTTTTTTTTTCGAAAATTGAATTTTGATGTCATATTCAATTTTCAAAAAAAAAAAAAAAAAAAAAACATGAGCATAAATTTTGATAATTGGCAATAACGCCACCCCCCCTCCCCCCACCCCCCCTTACTTAAAAATTGACAAAATCTTCCCTATGATTTATGAAACAATTTCAAAAGTTTGATAATTAGCATATTCAATGTTTGCTAATTCTGTGAATACCTATGTATTTGTTCATAGGAACACTGAACTTGCATCTCGTTTTCTTGCTTCGTGAAGACGAGTATCGATGTGTGTATTGTATTGCGTTAATTGGTTGTCATAAATGAGCAAAGAGTAATTTCATTTTCTGTGTTTCCTATATAATGGTTCAACACTTCTTCAAACCTTTTCCTGGTAGAATCTCACACTAAACACTTTGAAGGACCATATTTTCAAAATAAAAAATATGTAATTATCATCGAAGTTGATTTCTGTATATTGGAGATATGTTTATCAATGTACTATATCATATTATAAAAATATTAGGCTATTAGGTTTGATAAGCTAAAAAGTAACAAAATCAAGCAATTCAATATGGACTCATGTTCAACACGGTTGATTACCGTTGGAGCTCAATTCATTTAATAGTTAAGTAAATGTAAATCCAGTTCAAACTCGATAAAATAATGAGATGATATCATATCATTGCTTCGACTCATATGCATTGAGTCAAGCTCAATTAGAATAATATAATTCAAATTATAATCAATTAAAATAATAGAATTCAAATTATAATAACATCCATAATAAAATTATTAAGTGCATAATTAAAATAAAAATGAGCTAAAAAGATCTAGATCTAGACTAATATCACTTCTTAACAAACTTCTCGACTTCTTCCATCCAAAGCATCTCGTCACGCTTTGATTTCGCGACCATGTACTTGTACAAGAACTCAACATTATTTTTGTCAATCCCTCTTGTCTTAATGAACTTCTTCAAGCAATACTGCACGTCACTTGCCAACGTCCTACCAAAAAAAAAAAACATTTATATATAAATTGTGTCAAAAAAAACAAGATTGAAAGAAAATAATTTGCAATTAGAACTATTAGTAAAAACCGTACTCGAATTTGGGCCCTTCAATGTATTTATATGAAGAATAACTATTCTTATATTTCCACATTTTTTTTATGGTAATTTCATCGGAAGAGGCAAGTATTTTAAATTCCAAACTGTCTCCATTTTCTTTGGTGAATTCCAAACTCATTCGAAGAGTGGTAATAGATTTTTCTTCGTCTTCCTCGTCACTAGTCATCGTACTTTCGTCATCGCTACTCTCCTCCTCCTCGTCGTCGTTTTCTTTTTTAGGCATTTTAATTAACCACGACTGCAATTTTTTCTCCATAAAGCATCCTTTCCAAGGTGATAGAATTGCTATAGGGATGATCTTTGATTGTGAAAGGAAAATCATTTGGTGTTTGAAGTACCTATATATAAAATATTTAAATAGAAATAAGTGTTAATTAAAATTAACTTGAAAATCATTAGAGAAAATGTCAACAATTCAATGAGAAATCCATCCAGACATATATATGTAAATTTATACACCCATTTATCTAAAAACAAAATATTATACACCCAAATGGTATTGATCAAGATCAATTAAAGTTAATTTCAATATAAAAAAAAAAAATGTTTTCTAGGATTCTGAATGCAGATAAAATTTCACAGAAGATTATTAATGTTGTACACAACGTTGTTTCAAGTCATAAAATTCATCTAATATAAAATCAATGTCAAATTTCTCAACAATTTTCTTATCAATATAAGTACTTAAACAATCCATAAGGTATTAATCTTCTATCTTATTACTAACGCCTAATTTTTCGATTATGTGGAACTAAACAAATTTAAGTGTCTTATTATTGTGATTTTTATTGTTTTACTTGTCTCCAATTTAGCTCCAATACACAGTATATTAAACTGTCAAAAACTAAAAAAAATGTGAGAAGAAAAAAAACACACATTACATTGTAATTTATAAAAGTGATGTCAATTAATAGCTTTGGGTTCGGTTCAGACACACCTAGAGAGAAGAGGATTGACCATATTATTAAGTAAATCGATATACATAGTCGTATTCTACAATAAATTATATAATGTATATATATACTAATTAAAAAAAATTCTTGGGGGTGTGGACAATTTAACTCCTTGTGGTACGTATGAAAATGAAAATATTAACCCCTGTGAAAAATAATACAAATGTTTTGCTTCATTTCATGACGGAGTATTGAACGTACACTTAAATTGAGATGAGAGCTTAATTTTGACGACCAACAAAAAAAAAAGAATGCGCTTACTCTTTTTTGGGAATCCAATCGCTTGGCTAAATTGATTTCAGATGTCAAGACTTTGAGAAATTTCTTGTCATGTACGTTATTAATATCAACTGCAGCAGCACTGGAGAATTGATTGGAAAGAAAAGAAGCTTCCTTTTCGGAAGGGAAAGATCCGGTGAGATTAATTCTGGGAGATGAAATTGCACGAAGTGCAAGAGGGACAACTGTAGGAGAAGCTTTACGAATCACATAAGACATAGCCATTGGGATTAATTTTTAGTTGCTCAAAAGAATTTTTTTGTTTTTTTTTATTTGATAGAAATATGAATGGTTTGAGGGATATTTATATACTTAATAATCTCTTTAATATACTTGAGGTTCAAGCAACGTTTAACATATATCAGGATCGATCTTGGTCACTATAAAAGATTTTAGTCTATCTATATGTTTTGGGATTATCATTGAATTGTTTAGTTTAATAAATTTGATTATGGTGAAAAAAATAAGGAAAATTGATTGATAGATATCGATCCTTTTATTTGGAAGTGTTTGTTTTTTCAGATTTGCATTGACAATTATTAGAAGGAAAAGAAAAGCAACAGCAAAGGTGTTAAATTGATAGTTAAGTTTACATAAATAATTAAATATCTTATCTTCTTTGCGAGTGCTCATCATAAAATAGGCATGCAAAATTTGTAAACCTAAATAAAATACGGTTCTTCTTTTTTTCAATTAACACCTTCACGTGGCGATCTTAGAAATAATGTTTTTCGATATTATCCATTATTAAAGGGTGTTTAACACTTTAACTAGTGATGCATATAGATTGTTTTGCGCGTATGTTATCACTGCAAATAATTATGATTAATTATTTTTGTCACATGAACGATGTCTTGATGATTTTAGTATTGATTTTTTAAAAATATTTAAGGTGGATATACAAGTTCCTTAAATCTAAATAAATTGAATTATGAAAGGAATTCTCTCTCTCTCACTTTGTTTTGAATTTTTGGACTGCTTATTATATAAGTATTGGAAAAAAAAATAGTTATAACCTAAGTTTCATTTTGGTCCCTGCAACAATTTTTAGTATTCATTTTATTCCTTCAACTATCAATAGCTTCACCTTATCTCATCCAACTATTCTACATGCTTCAACAAGCCATTAATTTTACATATTTCCATGATTCCATCAAACGCGTCTGATGTGGTAATGCCAACCCCCAACTCGAATCTATTTTTTAGCATTCATTTTAAAATAATCTCAATCTATTTAAGATATACATTTTTTGGTATAAGCTCTAAGTACAAAACACTAAATATATTTGGTATATGCTCTAAGTACAAAACACTGATTTAATTAAGTATACAATGACTTTGTTGGAGTTGCAAGAGAATTCCGTTTTTTGTATTATAAGTGACCTCACTTTAAGGTTATGTACTATAAATTATAAAGTAAACACATTTGGTATCAAAAGTTAACGGGGCTGACACATTTGATACTTTCGTCAAATTTTTATTCAACACAATTTTATATTTTGAAACTAGCTTAATAACAATTTAGTCCACATATTTCACCAAAATCCAAAAGTTCTCGTTCTTCGTTTCTTTGTCTTTATAACTAGCAAAAAAAAAAAATCTGGTCTTGATTGTTATCTAAGACGCGTAAATAAGACACTTCTTCTTCCAGCAAGCACATTACATTCTATATGTAAGTTGCCGCAATTTTATTCCTGTTACTTGCAATTTTAGTCTTAATTTTCCTATAATTAAACCGACGAGAAAATGCCACACAAGTAAAAAAAAAATTCGGGATTTTGCCTTTTGTCTGCCACACGCTCTTTTTTTACCATGTCACCTAGCAAAAAACAATATTTAGCAATTTAAATTTTGCTAGAATGCAAAAATGGGACACTTATGGTTTCGACAAATAATTTAATTTTTTTTTGTTTTAAGCTGCCACAATTTTAGCTATCTTACCCGTAATTTTAGTCCTAAATAAACCTAAATTAAAATCAGTGCCCATAAATTGTCATGCTAGCAAACAAATTGAGTAGTTTATGCCTTAATATTCAAATAGGTAAGCGGAGAGAAATGGAGGGAAAATATAGTGTTATTATCCCTCCAATTTAAGTTAATTTGACAAGGTGACGTGGTGGGTTAGCAGCCAGAAGGACAAAATCTCCAATTTGTAGGGGTATACGTAGTACGGGTTGGTGCACTCATGTGCAATTTTGGTCCGACCCAGCATTTGCCAATTTTTAATAGACTAACTCAAATCCAACCCAACGAGTATTGAGATTGCACTTTCCAATCCATTCTAGTTAAGGTGGTTTTCGTGGTTTCAAAAATCTCATTTTAGTTAATTTTATATTGATAAATCAACAGCACAAAATATTTCCCACTTCTTGTTTCATTGTTAATGAATAAATTTGGGAGAACATCAATTAAAATTCATTTTACAATGGGAACATAAAAACAATCCGACAACTATTGTAATTACACAAAACATACCCAAATAAATTATCACTATATAAGTGTTAATGCCAGTTTACCTCCCTTGGAAATGCATAATATTCAATTTATCTCCTTGTGATTTGAAAAAGAGCACTTTACCCCTTGTTAAAATTTTAAAAGAGCAATTTATCTACTTCAGCCAGAGAGTGTAACTCACTAGCCGAAATTGAGAGTGAACATGAAAAGTGTTTTGTTACATAGGGGATAAATTGCCACATTTATCATAACACGGGGGTAAATTATCACGTTTATCATAACACGGGGAGGGGATAAACTGCCACATTATGATAATACATAGGGGGTAAAGTACCACATATAAAAATATCAAGGAGGCGGTGTGAAGCTTTTATAAGATTTCAAATGGTTAAAGTGATCTTTTCCAAATCACATGAAGGTAAATTGAACATTATGAATATCGAGGATAAATTGCCATTAACTCCTATATATAGGCTATGTCCATTCTCGAGATATAAAGTATAAACCAAGTCCTATTTTTGTGATTTATATAAAGTATAAACCAAGTCCTATTTTTGTGATTTATAAATACAAACCAAGTTCGATTGTAATATTGCAGGTACTTTTTTCGAAACACCCAAAACTAACCCATCCATACTTCAGTCCGCATGTTGCGATCGGTTTGGCTTCGGTCAATCAATTGGGATATTTTGGCGATTTAGTTGTACACCCTTACCAATTTGTTTGCTAGTGTATCAATTTATTGCCACTGATTTTTATCCGACAAATTGACGCTTAAAATTGTGGATAAGAGAACTAAAATTTCGAAACTTAAACATAAGGGAAGGAAATTGCTTGGCGGAACTACAAGTGTCGCATTCCGCATCCTTGCACATTTTAAAGAACTAATATTGCTCTTTTGAAAGGTGACCTCACCGAGAAAAAAAATGGGTGGCATCCAATGGGGCCTAATCATCAATTTCTTTGCTTGCATGACATTTTCTCAACGTCGATTTTATTTCCAGCAAAAATAAGATTTAAATTAATTTTAGAGGACTGAAATCGCGATAACCTAAAACATAGTACTATATAATGTGCTTGCTGGGAGAATGAATGTACTATTTTAGCGTCCTAAAAATTTGAAGGATGTAAAAAATCCTTTGAGTATGTTTGTTTGGCATCTCTAAAAAAAAATTGTGTTTGAGAAAAACGAGACAAATATCATTATTACTTTCTGAAATAATTTATCACCTCTCAATTTTCTCAAATTATTCTCTCAAATGTCAAACAAACAACTCTTTTCTTATCTCCAAAAAACACCTACACAAATTCTACTTTGATTAAACATAGAGTAATATATCTCGTACATAATTTGACATAAAGTGTTACACATTTTACTCCTACAACATAAATTCTTCCAAAAAAACCTACACTCACCTTATTTCTCAAACCATTCTCACAAAATTCAAACAAACAACATTACGTAAATCGAGACTATTTACAAATCCCCATCACTTTCACAAACTACTCAGACCAACCATGCTTAGTGAGCCGCTCTATTGCCTTGGCCAACGTCATAAGTTGTTCTTCCATAGGCTAGTACTTGTCGTCATAACATGCACAGCGATTGAACGATGATAACGCGGTGAAGATTCATTGTTTTGAAAATCATCTTGCGCTTCCTTTACGACGACCTTGGTGTTTGGATCCTCCATCAAGTCAGTCAGAGGTCGATACTTTCTTGGAAGAGTCATTGATTTTTCCTTGAATAGATAGACAATAAAAATAAGTATACCAAAATAACAATATATTTGATATGATTAAAAGTGGTTACAATCTCTATATATAAATCATCTGATTCTTCTCTTCGGTAGATGTATGGATTCAAGAGCACTAGACTTGTTCTTAAATAGTATGTGTGACTTCCTCCTTGATTTGCGGATTCGTCGAGTATATGGATTCAAGGACTTTTTTAGCGTGCTTCAGAATAGTGTGGTGTGACCTTCTCCAAGATTTGCGGATGGAGTCACGAATTTGAAAGTCGAAGACTTAAACTTGCAAAGCTTGGCAGAGCTTCAAAGCTTGATGAGAATATCAGTATGTTTGTATGTATGTGTATATATGTGTCTATATCCTTCGCAAGGCTCTTTTATATATACTTTGAAGAGTCTTATTTACAGCAGCTTGATGACGTGGCATGACTTGATTGACCCTTACTTTATTGGAATAGAAGACTTCAGTTGATTGGTCAAAACACCTCACCTTGACATGTGACGCATTTTGAGCGATCACTTATTTATATGGTCAAATTATGATTTGATTGACTTTAAATACATCACTTTGACACATGGTGTAATATAATTGGTCAATAAATAATTATTAGTAATCAATTAAATTAACTATTTACTTTTAAAATTTAATTTAGTCAAATTCAAAATAGAAAATTAATTGAAAACTAATAAATTATTTTACATGATATCATTATTTAGTTGTGCTCAAATTTTAAGTATCTGCATTAAACTCTTCTAAAAGAACTATACTCATTTTATTTCTCAAACCACGCTCCCAAAATTCAAACAAACAACATTATACAAATCAAAACTATTTACAAATTTCCGCTACTTTCACAAAATACTCTCTCAAATACCAAACAAAGATTTACGAAACTCCTAAAACTTCAACTACATCCATTATGGAAAACACAAATCTGACGTGGCCAATATATAATCGAGTACCACAAAACGACCTCAACTGGTTGGCCACTTCCGACAAATCAACCACAAAAGTAAAAATAAATAAAGAGTTGCGTTCCCGTGCTGTTAATCCCTTAATTGAAATTTTACTAATCAAAACATGAAATGGTTAAATTAACTAAAACTATCATTATAATAATAACAAATCCCATCAAGAATGTTACTTTAATAATGCTTTTACGTACTCTGCTCAATTCATTTGGCTGGATGTTTAGAAATTGAATAAATCTCTTTCAAACCCATCTACATAAACTCTACGCAACCAAATCCCCAAGTATTCCCATTATATAAACAGTGAGTGTGACATTTAAATTTGGTTTAGTTTTTTTGGGAAAATGGGGGAGTGTAAGGAGATCTAGGGATTTGAAGAGGGTCCCCTTTTGATTTTCAGGAAAAAGGGCCCTTTTTTAGGAACGGAAGAGAAAAATGAAGGATATGTTTGGTAGTCCTGGAACTGTGAGTGGTTTGTTATTAAGGATTGGGCAGTCTTTATTTGCAGCTGCTTCAATTGGAGTTATGGTTTCTGCTCTGGGTTTCTCTAATTTCACTGCTTATTGGTACATTTTCATTTTATTTCTGCCCTTTTTATTGTTGATAATTGAATGCTCTTTATTTCTGTTTTGGTGCATTTTGTGTCTGAAATTAAATGGGAATTTGGATTATGATGTATTATTGTGTGTGAAAATGTTTATATTGATGCGGTGGATCTATGAAAAATGAATACAAGATTTATGAAAGGTATACTTTTTCTTGAAGTGGATGGCTAAAGCATTGTTGTTAATGTTGGTCTAATTTTGGTAATTGCTTGAAGTTACTTCATATACATTTAGGACTAGTTTTCTTCTTTCTTTTTGTTGGTCTGAAAATGGTACTTGTTAGAATTGGTCCTTATGCAGCTAAAATGCTCTGAGTACTTTAAGGCAAAGAACTTCTTGTGCTAATGTGCTTGCTTAGTTGCTTATGTATACATGCATTTGGAAGATAGTAAAGGAAGTAGTCTCTAAAGCTAAATGGGATCATTTAAGCCACTTAGACCTCTTTTAGCAAATGGGTAATAATTTCATGCCGTAAAATACACGTGTCTCTTCTCTGCTAATTATATTGGAAATCAATCAAGTACGGAAAACTTTTTTAGGCTATGTTTGGAAGTTGGATTTTAGAGAGGAAAATGATACGAACTTAAAAGGAAGACAAATGTTCTAACATTTGATTCGATGCAAGAAATCATTTTACTTCTTGTTTCACATTAAACTTCAGAACCAAGCATAGTCGTACTAATGTCTCACAAGCTCCGTCTAAATGGACAATTTTTGTTGCATGATTTCCTCATCTACAAGCCATACTCATGGGCAATTTTTCATTTTTTTCATTGTAGAAAATGTAGTCTCACGTATTTTATTAAGACATCACTGAATCTTGTTCATAGATACTTCGTATAACTCAATATAACTTGTGAATCCAGCTATCTCATCGCATCAATGGGGCTTCAAGTATTATGGAGCTCTGGACTTGCATGCCTTGATATTTATGCTTTGAGGATAAAGAAAGACCTCCGTAATCCAGTGCTAGTTAGCCTCTTCGTTGTTGGTGATTGGGTACTTTCTACGTCCCTTAACTTTACATATCTGCCAAATGTGCCATAATGCTTGCAAAGCGTCATTTTTCTTGTTTCTGTTTTTGTACTACGAAGTACGAACTGAAATTTCCATCTAAGTTTTTTCCCTCATTTTCATTTAAGCAACGTTTGGTTCATGGATTTCATGATGAAACGTGTTGTATCAAATGATTGAACATTGAGCTTTT
This sequence comes from Penstemon davidsonii, assembly GCA_034814905.1. Classification (NCBI taxonomy): domain Eukaryota; kingdom Viridiplantae; phylum Streptophyta; class Magnoliopsida; order Lamiales; family Plantaginaceae; genus Penstemon; species Penstemon davidsonii. The sequence goes on along the minus strand of JAYDYQ010002685.1, from coordinate 9,702,001 downwards.
TTATGTCCATTTCCACCTTTCCTAATTCCTATCATTTTGCGTACTGAAATCCCAAAACCAAACATAGCCTTAGTGGATTTGTATGTTGAATCAATAACGGGTTAAATGCAGGTAACAGCTACCCTATCACTAGCTGGTGCGTGCTCATCAGCTGGGATTGCGGTTTTGTATGCAAAAGACTTGAATTTTTGTACAGGTCCAACACATCTCCCGTGTTACAAATTTGAGATTTCTATAGTTCTGGCATTTGGTACATGGTTCCTTATTGCCATGTCTTCTCATGTGATGTTCTGGATATTAGCATCAGTTTAACTACTGTATTGAGTGTATTCAGATTCAATTTTGTCCAACTAAATTCAGATATTCCTAGACCTAATTTCGCATGTAAATCTAGTTACTGAGTTAACTAACTGTTATTTCCCTTGAAATTGTTTCTTTTTTAGGAATATTCAGATTCAGTTAAATGATTTAATTTGTGTCTGCTGTGGACTTAAATTGGTATGATAGTGATTTCTATAAGTTGTATCAGATCCAGTTATATGATTTGTTTCTAGCTAGGGACTGGCCACCTTACATATTGTCTATATAATTATAGTATTTTAATTAAAACATTACCTTGTAAGTTCTTGATCCACAATATGATGAACTTGAGCTCGAATTCTTGTTAGGGAGTTGTTCCGACTTAATGTAATTGACGTACCTCGGAACTAAGTTGGATTTAAGACCTGAATTCCCTTAATTAGTAAACCAAAAAGAATATTAAAACATTACCTTGTAACTAGCTTTTTGACACATGTCTATTAATTAACTAGAAACATCCCTCATGAAAACTCAAGAATATGTCATACCATAACCAAGGCTAAAATATTTATCTAGTAATTAGGCTTAGCTATGTATTCCCCCGCTTCGAATGGAGATGCCCTTATATATAGTAAATGATTTATACATTTGATTTGTGAAATATTACCCTGACATATTACAAATTTACAATTTACAATAAAACACTGGAATTTTCGACATCTGAATTATATTGCAATATTTATTTACTAAATTTATGTATAGCATGAGGATACCATTATATTTTTTCAAAAACAAAAACATAACACATTTCTACTTCTTTCACAACCATTGTGCAAATTAATTTAATTACTATATACACTTACAGTTTCTTTTACACATTAATACACAATTATGTGGACCCTTTTTGGTTTTCCACACAAAAGATACACAAAACGTATGAAAAAACAAAATAAAATTGCGACAGAATCAAGACTAAAAGAAGGAGAAAGTTTCTTAACCATTTTTAAAGCAAGTTGAGTTTATTACATGACCTTCGGCTTTCCTTAAGCATGTAACAAACATTTGTATCACCACACAATGTTCAATCATGATCACTTGATGGTAGGGCGAGAATTATTCAAATGGTGCCCTGTAGACTTGCAATTAATTCCGGTGGAAACAATCCCTTTCGCGGAGGAGGGAGGTGGCGAATAGGTGGCAAAACCACAATCTTGGCGGAGAAGGTTGACATCCGAAGTCGAGAACCGCCCTGAGTCGCCGGGAAGCCTCATGTACGGCGATTCATTCAACCATTCATCTCCTCCACTTTTATATTGAACTATTGCTCTGTATACAAATGGAATTAAGCCTTCCATGTTTTTTTTCCAATGAGGGGGTGGGGTATTTAGATTGAACTATATATAAAAAGTTAGGTGGGTGCGCGGGGTAGGGAAATTATGCAATGTATTCACTGCACAGATGACATGATGCAACATAAGAATGAGATTTAGTTTTGCACCGAAATTTAAGTAGAATATATATATTTCATCCGTGCATTAGATATTAAAAAACTAATTTCAATAAATATGATTCATTTATTGCATCACATCATATGTGCAACGGGTTCACTAAATAATTTCTCGGGACAGGGGGTGAATGATGTGGCGTAATGGGTTGGGTTGGAGCTAGTGTTTTAAAAATCGGACCGGACCAGCCGGTTCGAGCGGTTTAACCAATAATCAATTGTCAATCAGGTCCGCTTAACCCTCCAAAACTAGCTTTGTTCTTGACCAGTTCGAACCGGAAAAAATCGGTAAAAACCGGTAAAACCAGTGAACTAGTTAACCAATTAGACCACTGGTCCACTTATAAAAAGAAAAAGTTTACGCCACGAATTTTTACTAGTCTACCACGGCCTTTAAACTTGAAAATATTCTCACAACTCTTCTTTTATTTTTCACTTTGAATCAACAAGAAACAAAAAATCTTTTATATAATAAATTTTAGAAATATATTTGAGCATCGATTTCATTAGAAAATTCATTTCTTCCCCAACTTCAAGTATTTCATTTTTTTATATAAAAGTTTTGGTGACAAAATTCATCAATATTTTCTGTTTTTCATATGTGATTAGTAATAAAAATATTATTTTCACTACAAGAAAATTGAGCTTAAGTGACAAAAAATTAAGTGATAATGTGGAAGTTGTCACTCTTTGTATGCATTTAGTGATAAAAATATTAATTTCGTCATAATAATAATGGTGACAAGTGCAATAGTGACAATATATGTTTTGAAGTTGTCACTAATAGCTATTAATGACATATATATGGTGACTTAAGTTGTCACTATTGACAATTAGCGACACCCTTTTAGTGATAACCTAGTGACAATAAATATTGTCACTATGGTTTAGTGACAACTTTTTGGTTGTCACTTTTGGGGTATCGCTAAATGTCAATAGTGACAACTTTTTTACAATTCTTGTCACTAGTATGTTTATGAAAACCATTTTAGTGACAATATTTGAGTTGTTGTCACTTAATATTTATAAAAAGTGACAACTTTAACATTGTCACATAAAATTTTATCACTAAAATTTAATTTTTTTGTAGTGTTTGATATGGTGTTTATCATAATTTGAATTATTGTCTTGATATCATGTTATCATACTTGTAATTTTGTTGCTATTATTCATTATCAACTCAAGATTTGTAGGGAAAATAATTGGTCATGAGATAACATTTAATTTATGGAAATAAACTTGAAAAATGGATAAGATTTTTTTTAAATAATTGATTACATACATTAAAATTAAATTAAATTAATATTCGTAATAATGTAACACCGGTTGAATCAGTGGTTAAAACGGTTAAATCGATCTAACCAGTAACCAGTAAGAATACCGGTTCGATATCCGATCCGGTTTTTAAAACATTGGTTGGAGCTAGCTGTTTACGCTAAGATAAAATGACATTAAAGATTGAAAGGAACTTTGAGGCAAACATACACTTGTGCACGAACCTTTTGTAAATTAACTTTTTTCGGAAAGTTTTATTTTAAAAACATTCCGTCCACATCTCACCAAATCTCAGTATAATATTATTGTGTATGTTTTAGGCATAATAACTAGACATACTAAAACTGATTTTTTTTGTGGCAGTAATTTTCATCTTAATCAAGTTGGTTTGTTGACGCTAATTTTAGGGCTAAAATATTAAAACTTGTGCTCCATTAGAAGACGAAAATTCATCCACTTTCGTGCTTTAATTGATTAGGCCGCCTTTTTTTCTTGCAAAATATGTCTTTCCGATGATTATTTTTTAGGCTATTAAAGTTAATTCGAGAAGAAATTAATAGCATATATGACCGAGAGATGTATTGATAGATCTAGGATTAAGGATTAAAGAGTCGAGGGGTCGACTTGTACGATTGATTTTTTTTATTTGAGTGCTCTCTCATTTATTTTATTTGCGGTACATTATACGATAAAATGGAATTGATTATAGTATTATCTGAAAGTTGTAAATATCACAAAATCATCTTATTATTTTTTCAGTAAAACTCTTCTTTGTTTAAGTAATCAAACGATTCGTCAAGTATTATAGTGATTCCACCAACAGGTGATTAATCTAGTTGAAGAAACTAGTCCCCCAAAGTGGTGAATCCAAGCTGAAATTCCCGTTGGGAGAGATTTTCATGTACTATGTTTGACGAACCCTTGGAAAAACAAATATGAATTTGGATTACCAAATTAAAAGCATAAAACAATTCGAAATTGATTGAGTCGGCTAATAATGTGTAAATGTATGAGGCCTGCACGAACAAGAATTCACCATATGTAATCATTAATTAAAATTATTAGGATATACAACAGATTGGCCATATCTTTTTGGATACATATGTTTGATGATTAATTAGTATTCATTCTGAAGTTTTCCAAATATAATCGATAAAATATTCATGCAAGGTCCAAGAGCTTGAATTTGTGTGAAGTTTAATATTGGACAGCCAAACTACAGCTTGTTTTTAAAATGGAATTGTCTATTTAGTTTTTAAATAAAAGATCACAATTCACAAGTCTTATATATATATTCTGTCTTGGAGAAGAAACACTAGTAAAGATAGTGAGTTTCCACCTAATGGTTAATGATCTTATAATAACACGAAAGAATTCAATTATTTTGCTGCTTTCTGGTACCATATGATTAGATATGTGGAATTGTACTATTGGAATTAATCAGATATATGTATTTTTAGTAATGGCAAATTAGATTATGCACATAGAATATGTATTGATTGCACTAACAAATTGCATGAATAAAAAGATAACAATGAATACATTAATAATAACTAGTATTAATGGGTGATTGTGCTAGTAAAAAATATTAGTTCACACAATGTAATGAACCCAGATATGAATTTCCGATGCGCCTTAAAAGAATTAAGTAAGGTCTAAAGACTTGAATATCATTGGTGAAAAAAAATCAACATTTAGTATGAATATGACAAAATACACACATTTTAGTTGAAAATCGAACCAAATGCAATCTTGATGGCGAAACTGATGTCCCATGACCAAGAGTTCATGGGTTCAACTCATACTAATGTGATATTTCTCTAGTTTAATGCTAATATTGATAATTAATGTATCTCTGTACTATGATAATTATTGAAATAGCTAGATTTGAATAGAATTTCTGATTTAATGATTGATATAATATTGTATTTACCATTAGAAAATACTTTGTGTTCTTTGCCAGATGGCTACAGGTATTATCGTACGTCCCTATCCATCCTATATTACTATGGGCCGAAGATTACATATAGGCCCTATATGTTAATATTGGAGAAAATCAAATCATGGACTCATGGTCCTTATATATTTCTGGGAATATAAAGTAAATTGATTTATGGCCTAGCCTATTCAAACCAACATTGACCTCATATTGCCAAATATTCAAGCCCAAATTTTATTGGGCAATAGAAAGAAAGTAGATAAAAGTAAGCCCAACCTCTATTGAAATCAAAACTGCACTGTAATAAACAAGCCCATGTTGCTTGTCTCCAATTAATGCACCAAAAATTCTTGTCTAAGCCCGACTTGACCAAACCCATCCAACCACCAAATAAGTGTATTGCACTTGCTTTGTGATTGGTCACTCTTCTGGGAGTTACATCAAATCCCAAAGTAAGTGCATTGCACTTGCCATGTAATTACTTTGGGTTCGGCCAAATCCGATTTGGGTAAGAATTTCCGTTAATGCACCCATTAAAAAAGAAAACGAAATGCAATAATTACCATTCCTTTGATTTACTCTTCTTCAACATTAACTTTGAATATTCCTAAAAAAAAACCATTAACTTTGAATAACTACTTTAAACATTAAAGTGTGTTTCAGTAATGTCAAAAAACTTAAAAGTATGGTATAAGAATTATATATAGTATAAATATTAATTTTGTATAAATATTATAATTAAAATAGTATTTTAAACTACTAAACCAAAAAATAGATGAACTAATTTAAATATTTTTTCTTACTTTAACCTACCTACAATATTTTACCTACCACACTAAAAAATAATACTAAATATCTCATTTCAAATAATTAATAATAATTGCAGTTAAAATTCTAGCAACATTAGGAAAGATTCTTATTAATTTTTTATCAGAAAAACAAACAATTAAAAGTTGAATCTTAATTACGGCTCATTGAGTATACATAATAAGAGAAAAAATATCAATTATGCAACAATAAATGTAATGGTGATTTACGCTCAGATTCTCTGAGGTTTATCGTAATTTCAGAAAACCTCCAGTAGTTTCAAAAATTATACTGACACCCTTATAGGGTGTTTCTTGTAAATATTTTTACAAGTTGTAGGGGATGTTCTTGTAAGACTTATTGAATTACAAGGGGTCTCTTTGTAATATGATTAAACCTCAGGGATCTGAGTGTAAATCACCCTAAACGCATATATACATTAAAGTTCATATGGGATATATATATATATATATATATATTTATATACAAGTATATGTAACTACTCGATAGTTTGGGTATTGAGAAAATGACTTGGTGGCACGCATGCTTACAGCATTTTCTATGGGCACGAAAAAGGGAGAATGTCTCACTTGAGTTTTGATGATTTTAGTTTCGCTTATTCTGGCAAAACATGTATTCCCATGCGGTTTCTCTTAGTTTGTTTGTTTACACGGTCCCAAAAAGTAGAATAAATAATTAGCTTGTTGAGTTTCTTTAAACAAGAAGTGCAATCTGAAAATGAAATGTTAATTTCTTTTTTTGGATAAAAATAGATAATATGAGGAATGTAAGAGTACAATTAAGCATAAGGCCTAGTGATTAATGATTGCTAGCCATATTATTTAAGCTAAATAGTTCCACATAGATTGCATATTAAGACTAAATATTCATATTGAGGCCAAAATTATATGTAATTAATATGGTATTAGAGCCTCGTGATAATGTTGATCACCTTCTTTTGTGATATGCTCCTCTTTATTCACATGTTGAGCTTTACTCTTCACCCATATGCTTCGTCTAGATAACTAGAATAGGCTATCAGTATCCTCGTGTTAGGCCATTGCACACGTCGTAATTTGCAAGATTGGACTTTCATATTTCTCGTGTTGGGTTTGGTTCATCACCCGCCCACACGCTTCACCAGAATAAACAATTATTCGTCCAAATAACTAGACTGGAAAATCATTATTGGCAGGTTGAGCTATTACACACATGTCGCAATTTGCAAGGCTTGACATTCATATGTGTCCGTCCACATATAAAGAAGGAGTATCGAAACTAAAAAATCCAACGTAGATTAGATATTAAGACTAAGATCCTAATAAGTTATTGAACAATCATTATTATCTGAGCAAATTTTTGAGTTAAGTTAAACCCAAACCATAAGTACTTAATTCAATCAATATATATTTAATAAATTGTGAAAAAACACTAAGAGTGAATTTGACCTAGCGATTCGAAAAATAATTATAGGAGAATTAATTTTACTAAAATTGATTTTGGTAATAATTGATTATAATAAAAATTAATTATAGAATAATTGCTTTTGTATAATAACTTTTGCAAAAGTAACAGTTTAATAGCTTTTAAAATAAGTTGATGTTTTGCTTCTCGAGATCCCAAAAGTGATTATGATCTTGGGGGCCAAACACCAGGAAAATCACAATTGAGCAGAAGTAACTTTTATTATCGGGGCCAAATACTTCAAATCACAATAGAGATCTATAAGTGATTTTTAGAGCTCCAACCGCTGGTCAAATTCACCTTAAATAAGAAAGACGAAAGAGTGATGTCAAGGTAATAAAGAGTTTCGAAACGTGAAAATATTGATCCATGGCTAATAATTAATGTTAGAAAAAAATGGAGAATGAAACAAAAAATAAAGTTGCGAAAGAAACACATTGACATCAGCATAATTAAACTACCAGCAGCCGTATCTGCAAGTGGTACATTAATTAGTCGAATTGGGGGAAATATACACCAAATTCCAACTTATAATTAACACCTGCCTTGGATGCTCTTTAATAGTATCTATTAGTGTTAAGCTTAATTTACAAGTCAATAAAAATAAATAATCAGAAGGTTTAAAATCGACTTATCAAAGCATGCTGAAAAAGTAGTATATCTACCATTCATTGAATCTGTTGTATCAGTATTAATTATTGCTCAAATTAGTCAGGGCCTGTTTGTTTGGCATTTCCCAGAATTTTTTCGTGTTTGGGAAATGCCAAACAAACATGTTTTCTATTTTCCGAAATAAATTTTTCATCCATTAATTTTCTCAAACTACTCTCTCAAAAGCCAAACAAACAACAATTTTCTTATCTCTAAACAAAACCTATACAAACTCAACTTTGATTTGACATAAAGTAACCCATCTCTTACACAATTTATCTCACATAACAAACATGATTTGACATAAAGTCTTACACATCTTACACCTACAACCCAACTCTTCCAAAAAAAACCTACACCTACTTTATTTCTCAAACCACTCTCTCAAAACCCAAACAAACAACATTACGCAAATCGAGATTATTTCACAAACCTCCACTACTCTCCCAAACTACTTTCCCAAACGCCAAACAAACAGGCCCTCAACGTTTAAAGTAGAAAATACAATATGTTGACTTATATGAAATTAATTAGTTATAAATTATTATACACGTATGCCTAAAGGGTTACATGTAATTCAGTAATTGGAGTGAAGTCTGGATATAATGTAAAATAAGAACGAATTGGTTGACACTTAATTAATTATCAACTATTATACGTGATATAACGTATCAAATAATGTGTTAGATATGAATTGACAGAAGAACACGTACATGGACACAATTAGAAGAGTTTACTTTTTATTGGTTAAGTAGCTGTTTATTTATTATATCATAAATATTAACAATGGCTGCAAGCTAGATGTTAATGTTTTGGTAAGGCAACATTTGATGCCGGTTTCAACTGTTTTATAATGTTTGACATTTTGATTACTATCTTATCATGTAGTTATGTACTGGGAAAATGATCAATAGTTTCTTAAACGATTAAAAATACCTATTTTGGCATCATATAGGTAATATAATGAATTAGATAACTAATAATTTCACGAACATGAATATTAAGAATAAGTATTATATATTTATTTGAGCTACAAATATTAAAAGCATATATATATTTTTTTTATAAAATACAATTTACATCAGTGTCATCAAATCACAAATCTATTTGATCATAACTCAATTACAAGCATATTTGATTTTAGTATATATAGTGAACATATAGATCTATAAAAAAATAGAGCGAAGAGTTAACTTTTTCACATCCGTCCCTCTTAAATTTTTCGTAGCAGATTTGTCCCTCTTATTAACACATTAATCCCTCTTAAATTTTTCGTAGCAGAAACGTCCTTTTTATCAATGTAGTGTAACACATTCGTACCTCTTAAATTTTTTGTAGCAGATGCGTCCCTCTCATCAATGTAGTGTAACACATTCGTCCCTCTTAAATCTAAAATACATCCTAAAATGGACAAAAATAGATGTATTTTGGATTTAAGAAGAACGAATGTGTTACACTATATTGATCTACTACGAAAAATTTAAGAAGGATTAATGTGTTACAGTACATTAATAAGAGGAACGAATTGACTACGAAAAATTTAAGAGGGTCAAATGTGCAAAAGTTAGCCTGACGAAAAATGCAATTAAATCTAAAAAATATTTATCTATCTAATAAAAAGTAAACATGACTTTATTAATTAATAATGTTCCTTTATTTTGATACACAATTAACAACTTTTGGTAGAGTATCTCACAAGATCCCGAGGAATCATTAAATCCAGCTCTGGACAAATTTCAAATCCGGAAAACGACAAGAAAGAGAAGAAAGAGGCGTGTCGAATCAGCAGTAGCCCACTGGGCCATGAGCCCAATATTTATATCTTTTTTGTATAAACATAATGAAAAGCACACTCTCAAAAAGTCTTCCCACCAAAAAGCAAAAGCCATAAGCTCATTGATTACATTTTCAGATCATCACAAAACCTAGAGCATAATTCAAGAGAAGTCAAACTTGAACCTCTACTTTTTCTACGATCAAGCTTGAAATGGAAGCAAAGGAGTTCGAACTTTATCAGGATTCAGTTATTTGAACTTGCAATTCAATGTAAGTCACATCCATAATTGTAGTATTTAAATTTTGAAATTTATGTATACAGTTACTATATAGGTGAATTAAGGTAATGTTCACTATTTTGAGTTATTATGTTTTGTGTTAGGTTTTAGGTTTCTTTATTTGCAAATTTGGACACTTTGCAGTTCAATTTGGGGAAAAATTACTAATCTAATCTAGTGGTTGGAATGTTTATGCTGTAGTTTTATTGTATGAAGGTATTATTTGATGAAGTTTTAAGTTGATTAAGCTTTCTTGTAGAACTTTTCTAGTATCAGCTCTGAAATTTATATTCATAGTTCCGACTTTATCTTTCATACTTTTGGATGTCAAGAAAACTAAGTTAAAAGGAATTAGCTCTCGTATATTAGTGTGCGTCTTGGTTAGAAATTGAGATATATTGACAGTTTTTGTATGGATTATTTAATGCCTCAAATCTACATTTATAGGTTGGTATATGTTTCACCCTTTGTATTTAATTCTTATGCAGTTTGCTGTTCTTGGAAAACAAAGTTAACTGACATCGTATTTTCAACTTTGGCGCAACTAGTCTATATTACATAAAGCAAATCTTGGTGATCTTCCCTTGAATCTTGATCCAGTTTGGAGCAACTGTCTTCTTCGTCTTGCCCTTCGAATAATATTTCATAAATCAATTGTATACAAGATAATGGAGATTTCTGGCAACAATTTTATGTCAGCATCTTCTAATTAATTTTCTCCTTAATAGTAGCATCAAATCAGTTATAGTTGAAGAAAGGTATAGAATGTTGGACTTATTAAAACCAGTGGAGCCACCAATGAAACGAAGAGCTGGTCTGCGGATTGTACAAGCAGGAAGAGGATCTTATAGGGGAAGTTAGTGTATATTTTGGTTTAATAGTTGGCTACTTTTGTTGTACTGGATATTTATTTTTTCATAGTATATTGATCCATGGGGATAAATTCCTCCTTGCGGTCATTCCTCCGAAGCCTTTGCTGCAATTCTCCATGGAATTATGCCGTGTTCTGGAAGCTCAAGCACCAAAATGAAATGTATGTCAACTCACAGGCTGCTTGTTGTTCATTTGTGTATGTGTGTGTTTGAATTGATTGTGTGTTGGCAGAAGGCAGAAGACAAGTCCATTGCCACATAGCAGGACAATGACCCAGTATTGTGTTTACTTTTATATTGTGGAATTTTTTATGAAGGCTTCTTGAGTCTATTTCTCTTTGATTAAAGTTGAGGTTTTCAATTGTTTTAGAAAATTCAAAGTTCCTGGCGTTTATATCTAAAGTAGGGGCCAGCTGGAAATCTTCAGCTTGTTCTCTAATGTGTCTTTTGACCCCTGCTGGTGCCTTTTCTCTTAGTTTCCCAAAATAGTGACCTATGAGTTAGTTTTTTTTGTGATATGGAAAGTAGCTTGCCTTGGTTCCTAAACATTTTGATCTAGATTTTCTTGAACCAGTAGGTTAGTGTGAAGTACGTTTTAAGATCATGAGTGAGATTTTTTACTTTGGTCTGGTGAGTTATACACATACGTCTTTATACACCACGGTCCCCGGTCGTACATGTTCAATCTAAAAAAAATTGTATTTTATGAGCATCAGACAATTGACATCTTGGGACACTCACAACTCTCAATCACGTCTAACGTCTCATTTCACGAAGTCAATAGTTTGATATTGAAGTTCCGATCTTGGAGCTTATCATATGTATGTGTGTGTGGGTGTGTGTGAGTATTGTACCACCCGCTGTATTTATAATTATAACTGAAATGGCTCGTTATCAGTTCTTCTGTTGTATATTAGCTAACATTTGACAAATTTTAAACACCAAATGACCTGACATCTCAGGATTTTGGTGTGGGAAGATGGATTCTGTGACATTCCGAAGCCGAGAAATCCCATGGTATGCTCAATAGAAGGTTTTTTCATGGAAAACTCAAATACAATATTGTCCTCAGATTTTAGTCCAAGTGTACTTGATGGAAATCCTGGTGATCCAGTTGGACTTGCTGTAACTGAAATGTCAAGTGCTTCTCATGTAGTAGGAAACGGGTAAGCTTTATCCATCCTTTTAGTAGCATGCAATTTTATTTGTTTGGGTGGTGGGGATGGGTAGGTGGGATACTCTCTACTATCCAACTGAACTAATATTTACTTATAATGTTATCTAGGAAGTGACTATTTCTGCTAATTGTTCAGGCTTGGATGGGATTGTGTTTTGTCATTTGTTTGTTTTATGATGCCACTTAAAACTCTTCTTGACCATCACTGCTGTGATGTGAGACTTTAGAATCATGTCAAATGAGTTAAACATCTTTGTGGTGCATCTTCCTGAAACCAAAGTAAAGTTTGAGCTGAATGAATTTTTTGCCTAGATTGCTAAGGGCAGATGGAGAAAGTAGAAAATTATCACTTGTGCTGGTGTAACCATTTTTCCTTCTCGCCCCTTCATTCCCCACGCACTCACAAAAGTGAAGGATGAGGAAGTAACACAATTGTGCCTTATAGATGCCCCGCATAATGCTTAATGTCACTGAATGATCTTTCCGTAGCGGGAAAGGGACAACTATACATTATTGTTTGCGCATGTGTCAAGTGCAGTCTGGCAAGACCCTAGCAAGTTTAAATAGTATTGAATTGATCATATTTACTAGATAGAGAAGTCCTTTTCATATGTTATCAACTCTCATGTGTTGGACAATTAAGCAGGGTTGTTGGCAAAGCAGCTTTGACTAGGAATGCTCTTTGGACTTACTCCGACAATGTAGGAACTGAAGTGATCGATTCTGATTTAGTTTCTGAGGTCGGTCCCTCAATCAAAATAGTCAATCTTGCTATCCTTTCAATATCTTATCAAATATCAAACAAGTTTGGTTACTTCTTTTTGCAGTATCCGTATGAATGGCTGCTTCAATTTGCAGCTGGCATTAAGGTAAACAGATGGCGTTATTGAATGATGGGATCATATCATACTTTTCTGCTGTGTGTGATAGCACATCTTATGTTTTAGTGACTTTAAGTTAAGCATTTTAAGTATTTGTAATTGTCACTAAATTAACGTGAGGACTTTAATGGAATGCTCATGCAGACAATATTGCTTTTGCCTGTAATTCCACATGGAGTTCTACAGCTTGGATCCGTTGAATTGGTTCGTATTTTATTTTATTTGTATTTTCACTTTTTCCTTTTAAAATAATCATTGATTTATTGGCACGATAAATTATGATAACCTATAACTATTTTCCAACAAAACTCTCAAATAGTTTGTGATTACTAACTGCATGGTGGAACAAATCAATCAATGCCATTTTTCATCTCTCTTTCTGGTATAAAATTTTGCACTTTCTGGCGCCCGGCGGTTGGTGGGTGGCTGGGTGGGGTTTGACAAATGTTCTCCAAAAAAGAAAAAAGAAGAATTCTGATGCTTTATGTTTTGAGTGTCACTGGTGTTTTCCCTATCATTTGCTAAAGTTAATTTTCTCATGAACAAATCAGGTAGCTGAAGATAAAACAGTGGTCGCATCCATCAAAGCTAAGTTTGAAACTCATCAAATATCTAATGGATATAACCAGGAACCTTCCATTCAGCAGTTAAGTTGTGTGTCTAGTTTCAAGGAGAATTTAGAGGAGTTATTAACCATCACCAAAGAGAAAGAAAATGATAATCAAAAGAGCACTCAAGCAAATAGGACAAAAGATTTCAGCTTATTTGCTAATCAAATGATGCCAGTGTCCACGGTTCAAGATTTGTGGAGCGCATCTCAATGGGGAGTTACAGATACTCTTGAAAATGCTTTTGCCAGTGAAATCAGCTGGCAATCATTGGGTATGTTTGATGGACCTGAACCATGTCAACTATCACGTGAAGGTGACAAGTCTGTTTTAATAGAGAATAACATCTTAGAATCTTTTCATCTTGACGAAAAAGTAAGGCCCTTCACTTATTCTGACAACTCCAACTGGGGAATGTATGGAGATTTCGCTAATGAACTGATGGATTTTCCCGCTGTAGAAGGTGCATCCGAACCAAATTTTGTTGGCAATGACTTTGACAATGCAATTTGTGAGAGTGAAAGCAACTTCTTCAGCTTCCCTGGGGACTGTGAGCTTCAGAAAGCATTTGGCCAATCTGTAATTAGTGAAACTAACCATTTTACTTACGACTCATCTATCTCATCTCACAATATAGCTTGCAGTTCAATTCATGATAGAGATCCCTCCTACAGCATGGATATGTCAGGAGTGGAATCTACGGGAATTACTATGAAAGAAAACGAAGTAGAGCACCTCTTAGCATCTCTAGTTACCAATGCATGTAGCAGTTCAGATGATAACTCTTCTGAGAAATCCAACCTTATTTCATCCAAGATTTTATCAAGTAAACATTTGGCTTCCTCCAAAAGACCCAGTCAACCAAAACTCGGTGCCTCACCTGAAGGAGATACAATTCCTTGGAGCTTCTCAACATCTTCATATATTTCCCAGGGAAGAAATGTTTCATGTAATTTCTCTGCTCAAGTAACTTCAGTTGGAAGCAAGGTGAGTGAACTAGATGATAACCTGAAACAGAGAAAAGGCTATGATTCCCTGAACCCAGTAAAAGTTTCAAGACTTCCAACTACAAACAAAAGAAGGGTCCGCGCTTTGGACAATCAAAAGCCTAGACCACGAGATCGACAGTTGATCCAAGACCGGATCAAGGAGCTGCGTGACCTTGTCCCAGACAGTGAAAAAGTAGTTACTACTTGTATTCAAAATAATACTTCTTTGGTTACTTTCCTTCCATCCATCTATATTCAATTATTGGGTTGCTCTATTTTCATGTGACAGTGTAGCATTGATGGATTACTTGATAAGACCATAAAACACATGCACTTTTTAAGAAGTGTAACCGATCAGGCTGATAAATTGAGGCACCAAGATCGAAAAGAGGTAAGAGTGTTGCAAAACCTAAATCATGTTATACTTTTGCCTTCGATTAAAGTATAATTCTTGGGATTAATGCATATATGTATAATTCTGAATTCCTTCTCAGGAAGCTGATGAAAAGATCACGAAAACAGCTGAAGTCAACTGCAGCCCTCAAAACGGGAAAAGCTGGGCTGTAGAATTAGGAGGTGAGCAACAATTATGCCCTATAGTTGTTAAAGATCTCGACCATCCTGGCCACATGCTTATAGAGGTATGCTATCGTCTAACTGTTAACATTCTAATCATCATTCATGAACTATAGACTCTTGTAATGACTTCTGTGCTCTGAACAGATGCTATGTTCTGACCATGTTCGCTTTCTGGAAATTGCTGATGTGATTTATCGTCTACAATTAACCATTCTCAAGGGTGTGATGGAAGATAAGTCTGATAATTCTTGGGCTCGCTTTGTTGTGCAGGTATTTTCTTGTTTCACACGTGTGTCTTACTATTCTTTTTGAATAATGACATCTAAATTTTAATCTGGTTAGGAATGTTAATCCATAGTCTCAGAAAGATATAGATTCACTTAATAAAAAGCAGATTTTAGTTTGATTACAAAATCTTGAGTATTGTTAATATATCAAATTATAACTACTTTACTTTTAAAGATCATCTACAGTGGTTTTATTTGTTCCAAATCTTTCAACTTCAACACACTCATGAAACACTCTTGTCGTACTCCCAACACATACATTTGGCACTTGTAAGCAGCAGCAGCATTCGCTTATTCTAACATAAACACTCTCTGCAAACACAAATGCGTAGTTAATGCCTGTGTGTGTGTTTCTTTTGCATTTGTTTTTAAACATTTCTTTTGTCCGTCGGTCAACAACAGGCGTCTGGGAGCTTCCATCGGCTGGATATATTTTGGCCTTTGATGCAACTTTTGCAACAAAGTCGAACTCTCGTCTCAGGCAAGATTTAAGCTTTGTACGTCCTGATGTTACTAGAATTCTGTTGTATATTATTGGAAATAATGTTTGTAGTGTATGTGATATACTACTTTGAACTTGTGATTGCACTCATTTAATTTTTTTAAAAGTAATATTGTTTAGGGTTTGTTGTAATGCTACTGAAATTAAATGTTAATATTTTAATGGTTATATAGTTTGAATATAAATATTAAATAATAGCTTTAGCTGAAACTAAATGTTTTATTTTGAAGGCTGATTCTGTTCCATTCACAAGATTAACAATCACTTCCATTAATGCAATTATTTTCCAGTTAGATAAATACAAAAAGTCATGTATTGGAACAATTGAAATTATGAAATCCTCTATCTCCTTCAGTGTCACTCTCAATATGGGATATAATTTAACTAATATGTCGGGATCTTATGGAGAAGGAATGAGACGTTTAACCAAATCTAATTATACATTTACTTCTTATTTACTGATTACAATCGACATGTAGATATTTATTCCAACTTGAAATTTTGAAATGATGGTCCGAACAAAAGTCATGGTCAAGACATATGATAAATGGGTTCTAAAAATTGCAAAAAAGAATTATCAATATAAAAGGTGATAATTACACTAAAACTCATGAGGATTGGAGAAATTACAAAACACCTCTTAAAGTTTCAATAGTTATTATTACATCCCCTGTCATTAGATTAATGTTAAAAGTTTCACAAAATGTTATATTTAAAATTGTATTTAAAATCATTTGAACTCAAAAAATAATTCTCATATGGGTCAACGCAATCTAATATTCAAGCGGTTAACTTGTTAACATTATATATAGAGAGATTTGCACTTGTGGTACCAAATTATATGTCGATTTTTACTTGTGGTACCATAAAAACTGAGGCCGACACATTTTGTACCATAATTTAAGAAATTGAATCACTTTTGATACCGCTGTTAAAATTCACCATCAAGTGATGACGTGACAGTTAAGTCTTATTGTAAAATTGATGTCATTACTTATGTTGACAGACAATTCTATCCCATAGCATTTCAGGTTGACAAAATAACCGCACATCTTCAAATTTATTGACGATTTTAGTCCTCATCTTCAAATTGTCTTTTTTAAAAAATCTAAAATTTATATAATAGTATTAATATATTTAATAAAATAATTATATTATTAAAAAATATTTATGATTAAAAAAAAAAAATCACAGGCCGCCCGTACGATTAACCCATTCCCAGCCATTGCAAGTGTCGGCCTTCACTCATTCACCAATCTAATTTGGCATGTTGCTCACGATTAGATAGGCGCCTTCAGAATTCAAAGTTAACCTCAACCAGTGACATATATTTAAGGGTAAACGTCCTCCTTATTATTAACATCTTATAGAGTCGTCCCTCTTAGTCCCTCTTAAGTTTTTTTTTCCCACGTTAGTCCCTACTAAGAGTTATTTGTTTCACTTTGACCATTTTCAGGTTGTGCAACGGAGGCTCCGATGTCTAGTGATCTGCACGTGAGGGTGTTCGCTATGATAATATTACACTTAAGTCCTCCATAAAACTTATATTGCAGGTCACGTGACATCGGATCCGTCGTGCTCAGCCTGAAAAGTGACAAAGTGAAACAAATAACTTTTAGTAGGGACTAATGTGAAAAAAAATTAAGAAGTACGATTCTATAAAAAAATTATGATAAGGAGGACTATTAGTAGTATTTATCCAATATTTAAATATGAGTTGGATTGAGTTTGAACATTGTTATAAAACCATGAGAAATTGTAAGCCAAGTTTGATCCTGGGTAGGATCAAGTCGAATATATTGTGACTCATTAAAGTGTTTTAATAATTTCATATGTTGTTTAAGTTAATGACTCTTGAAACATATTGATACGTGTTCTTATAGGAGTAGTATTTATGAATTGATTTTTAATTTAGAATGTTTTTAGTATTTTATATGTTAACGATTGCTAGTATGAAATTTAT
The DNA here is from genome assembly GCA_034814905.1 of Penstemon davidsonii. Taxonomy (NCBI): domain Eukaryota; kingdom Viridiplantae; phylum Streptophyta; class Magnoliopsida; order Lamiales; family Plantaginaceae; genus Penstemon; species Penstemon davidsonii. Next base: position 9,684,149 of record JAYDYQ010002685.1, on the reverse strand, counting down.
ATATTTTAGTGTATATAATTATGTATAATTATTTTCATATACAATTTTGTAATGTGCAAATATTTTGGGAGAATTTAGTATGACTTGAGTATATGAGCCCCATGCTCGAAAAACTATGTGAATCGGGTTTGAGCATTAAAAGGTTCAAAATTTATTGAATTTGAACTTGTAGTTTATGCCAGAGGATTTTGAACTTGAAATAATTCAAACCCAACTCATAAAACCCGAAATGATTGACAACCATATCGAAGATACTTGTGAAAAATTTTACACCTGTGTTTCAATAGGAAAATAAATACAATTAAGATAGACATGCAAATAAAATAAGAATTACTGTTTCACCTAAATTTGTCTTCATCATACTAAATTAATAGACAGGCAATAAAATACGAATTATTTTATGTTATTATGTTACCGACAAATTTTCTCTTCAAATCTTTCGATGTTGACGATGGTAAGTGGACCAGATGAATTCATAGAGTTAATGTCGATTTAGTCCCATCTGAATGTATAATGTTTGATTTATTTTCATGTGATTTGAAAAATAGTATTTTTTCTCTGTAAAAAAATTAAATTAGCAATTTACCTCATTAGGACGGATAGTGTAACTCACTCGACGAAATTAAATATGGGCATGAAAAGTAGTGTTTTTATAACATAGACATTTATCATAACACATGGGGTAAAGTATCACATTTGTCATAATAGGGTAAAGTGCCACATATAAAAGGGGTAGTTTTGTCAATTCATTTTTTTAAAGTTTAAAATGTCCGTGAGGTAATGTGGAACTTTTATAGGATCATAGGGGATAAAAAGTGTTCTTTTTCAAATCACACAGAGATAAATTGAGCATTATATAAATCACAGGAATAAATTGCCATTAACTCTAAATTTATACCAGAATTTACACTTTCACTCAAGATTGATTACATAAAGATTTGACAAAAAGGTATATATATCTAATAATTATTGATATAAAAATTGTGTAATAACTAAACCGTCAATTAAATTATAATGTCAATTATGATATGATAGTACAATGTATATAGCATGTCTGATATCTCAATCAAACACTGTCATTTCATACAAAAATTATATCAAAAATTGACTTCCCAGCCCATGTTAAACATTGATTTCTTAGTCATAATACGTTATTATCAATATTATTTAATACGTACATCTGTTGTTGTCCTCAATATAATGTCTTTCATAATTTCACACTTAATGTCTTGCTTGTGTAAATAAGTTATAAGAAGTGGAATAGGGTCCATCAAATTTTTAAATATTACAAGCGGAGAATGAAGACATTCGTTTAAGTAGATGTCTTAAATGGAGACAATTAATCTTATACATATTATATTATATTACTTCATATTATTATATTATATTATATTTCAGAACAAAAATTACTCTAAATACATGCTATGCCGGGGGAAGTTGGGTTTCTGATGTACTGCATCTTATCATTTAGATTTTGCGTGTACTTAACGACTAATCTTGACTTAGTATTAATAAGCCGAAACCTTGATCGCAAATTGATTTGATATTTTCTTTAAAATACGAGATATATTTTCTAAGGTAAATCACGGATACCTCTAACGTAAGACCTACTTGTAATTTTTTGTCTCACGTATAAGATATTATTGTAATAAACCCTCAGATATATCATTGTAATGTTTGTAATATTTTATTAAAATTTTAAAATTTGGGTGTCATTTGTAATATCTTATAAAATTACAAAACTGATAATTGTATAGCTGCCTATTATTTGATAAATATATAACCGTGGATAGAGTTTCTATAGTAATTAAATAATTGAACTAATATTATTGGAATAACTAAAATGCTAAATAAGAAAATAAAATGCATTTGATATATCAACTCAAATTTAATTGGTAAAATATAAAAATAAATAAATTATTTGTTAAACAACTTCTTTTACTATATATTCACACATATATAAAATTTCAATATAACATTTTATGAAATACATTACAAAAATATTATATACATATTCATTAACAATTTAATTTTTATAATAATAAATTGAAAAAAAGTTAATATAATATATTTATATAAATAAAATAATATTATTTGCATATTTATTAAAAGTATTCATATAATTTGATAAATTGAAATTTAATATTATAAAGTAATAAAAATAAAATACCCAAAAATCCACCCCCACCGCCCATCCCATCGAGAAATTATTTTGTACAACCACTGCACCACGTCATCAAGCATACGTGGTGCAGCCAATCAAATTATCACATATGGAGGGAGAATCCGTATCATCTATGATGTGGTCACTGTGAAGACACTTTTGAAATCCTATATTCAAAAATAGATTAGAACATGAGTGATGTGGAATCTCACTCCACTTGTGATAATTACAGATCTGCTGCACAATGTGTATTTGATGACTCGCACAAACCCCACCCAACCCTACCCTCCTTTCCCCAAATCCCGCCACACCAGACCAACGGGACGAGGTTGCTCATGTTTTAGCAAAATTAACTTTATTTGATATTTAAGTTGAACTTCAGGAATTGATATTGTTTGATTCATTTATGAAATCTATCATTTTCTTTTAAAAAAAGAAATAAAAAAAAAGCTGTAAAAATCTTATCTATGATTTTAATTAACTAATATCCTTTTACATTGTTGATTGTTCTCTTCAGTTTATTGCCGGGCTAAAATGATATTAAATTAATCACTTAATTACCTTCATATATAGAGTATTACACAAAATAAAAACTACTTCAATACTTGAAACCAAATCTTAATTGTAGATATCAGGAGTAGAGAGGTTTCTTTTTGTGTTTGACTAATAATAGAAGATAATTTTGCTAATTAAAATAACAAGACAATCAAGATTATTAAGTATTAACCATCACAACAAAACAAAATTAGTAGAGAAAGTACAGAAATGAAAAGAAAAACTCGATTGGTTTATGGCTTATAAATAATCTATTTTACTATTGACACCAAATTGATAATTGACAAATTTCAAATGATATTTCCTTGAAGCAACCTGACCCAATGTCAATTAAAAAAAATAAGGATGTGGACTTGTTACAATCAAATCGTCCTTATAGTCAACAAACAACATTAATAATTAAGATGTTTCCTATTTACTTAATTAGTCAAGCCAATGCCATTCTCAACTTGACTGTCCTGTTTCAATTTGTACTTACATGGGACTTGACACTAATCTTATTTCAGTGCGCTTGCTGGCTTCAAAATATGATTATTGAGAAATTTGATATTGATATTGATATATCATAGATGATTTTATGATATGAAAGAATGTCGTGTACAATTTGATTCTTGAATTTAAATAAAACTACTTATTTTTATGTACTTACGTAAATTAAATAGGTTAAAAACCATTATAAGAAAAAAGATTTAACTTATAATACCGTTCGGCCCCCTCGACTTTGGAATTCTGAATTCTCTTCTCAGTAAAAACATTTATCATAACACATGAGGTAAATGTCACATTTATCTTAACACTAGGGGTAAGTGCCACATATAAGAATAGTAATTTTGTCAATTCATATTTTTTTTAGTTTAAAAATATCAGTGAGGCGGTGTACAACGTTTATAAGATTACAGGGGGTAAATTACTCTTTTTCAATCATAGAAAGATAAATTGAACATAATGCAAATCACAGGAAGTAAATAACTAACATTAACTCTATATCTAATTGATAGTAATTAATTGTTAATAGTGAATAGCGATGGGAGAATCATAGCAAATTAGTTATTAAAGTGGGAGAGCTTGAATGTAGTATTGATATGTATATGAATGATTTTTTGGTGTTGTGATTTAGGCGAGAAGTCCATACAATGGTCAAGGCAATAGGATTTCAAAAATAAAGAAAAAAGACTTGTTCATATGTGAAAAGGGCGCCAATGTATTATTTAATTTAGCGAGATCCCTATATATGGTTGGCTGGTATTTGAGTTTTTCCTTTTCTTGATTGGACGCTCGGCTCTCCACATTGACGGGTCATATGACACGATGTGCTGAGAGCATCTTTCATTATACACCAAATTTCATTTTTATCACCAAATTTACATGTTTTTAGCCTTTCATCCTAAATCACCAATTTACCACTACACCAAAAATATTGAGATTTAGTTTTTGCCTCCCATGGTTAGGGCTGGGCTTTGGGTCGGGTAATTTGGGACCCATCTCGACCAGATCGGGTATTCTCTATTTGGGACGAAAAAATGGATTTTATGATATTTCGGGTTCGGGTACCCGAACAGGAAATATATTTTTGGGTATTACATTTACACCTTAGTGGGTATTTCAGGACCCGTTCGGGTATTGAATAAAATAAATTATCTAATTTATAATTTAGCCCAATTTGAAGACTTGAAACATTTGTGTTGCGTTTATTTTAAAATTATTGTGTATAATTTATGTTGGGTTTATCCACTCATAGTGGGCCCAACCCATTACTGAAAAAAAAAGGGTTTTTTGTTGCTGCTCACAACAACATTGGAAAATATATATATTGGCACTAAGTCTTTTGTGTGTGCGGCATCACGAGAGAAAGAGGAAAAATCATGCAAATAGACACTACAAGAAAATTGAGCTCAAGTGACAAAACATTAAGTGATAATATGGAAGTTGTCACTCTTTGTATGCATTTAGTGATAAAAATATTAATTTTGATATAATAATAATGGTGACAAGTGCAATAGTGACAAAATATGTTTTTAAATTGTCACTAATAGCTATTAATGACAAATATATGGTGACTTAAGTTTTTATTATTGACAATTAGCGACACCCTTTTATTGACAACCTAGTGACAATAAATATTGTCACTATGGTTTAGTGACAACTTTTTTGTTATCACTTTTGGTGTATCGATAAATGTCAATAGTGTCAAATTTTTTACAATTCTTGTCACTAGTATGTTTATGAAAATCATTTTAGTAACAATATTTGAGTTCCTGTCACTTAATATATATAAGAAGTGACAACTTTAACATTGTCATATTAAATTTTATCACTAAAATTTAACTTTTTTGTAGTGAGAGATGAACTATTGAGATTTATTTTGGGGTTTGTGAAAGAGATCAAGGTACGGTAGGTAATTGGTTTCATTTCGGATTCAGTCAGAGATTCTTCACAAAGTGCTCAATCGTCCAATTGGTTTGGGTTTTCATTCTTGCTCTTTAGTTTGGTGATTAGTTATTCTCTTTGTTATTTCAAGTTAGTGACTTGAGGTTTTTTACGTTGTTGGTGAGATTATTACTATTGTGATCCAAAAGTGTTCTCTTGAGAATTTGGTTAGTCCCTAGTGGTTTTAGGGAGGATTTTGTAAACCAATTATCATTATAGTGGTTGAGTTAGATTGGTTTCCGATCTCGTGGTTTTTTCCGGTTTGGGTTTCCACGTAAAAATTGTCTTGTGCATTATTTACTTTTCTCGCACTTTAATTCTTGTTTAGTTCAGTGAATTAGTGCTTGGGTTTAGTTTGATCATGTTATTCTCAATTTCAATCCATGGATATTTTTGGAAAATAACAAATTGCTTCCGTTGTGATATTAGTTGTTACTAATTTGGTACTCTTTCCCTAACAAGTGGCATCAAAGCTACGGTTATGATAAGTTTGGGGAATAAAAATGGATGACTCTATTGGGGGGATGATCAAATTGAATGGATCAATTTATTCGTTTTGGAAATCAAGTATGGAGGACTTGTTGTATTGCAAGGATTTGTATTTTCCCTTGCACGGAGATGAAGCCAAATCGAAGGATATGATTGCGTCTGCTTGGGATATCATGCATAGAAAGACAGTTGCATATATCCGACGTTTCATTGATCATAGTTTGTATCACAACTAGAGCATCTCCCATGGTACACAAAATTTACATGTTTAGCCTCCCACAATAAACCACCAATTCAACATTACACCAAAAATTATAGAGATTTTATTTTAGCCTCTCACGGTGGTCAACCCTCATTTTACCATTTCACCAAATCCTATTTTTACCTCAAATATTTTGGTGAGGGAATTTGCATCTCCGACATTTCCATCATTTCACCGTTTATTTACACCAAATCCTTTATTTACCACCAAATATAGAGGAAAAAATAGGATTTGGTGTAATTGCCCCCATTTAATTAATTAGCATCTAAAATAATTATAACTAATTTCAAGTGATTACTAACTTATTGACATGTTTATTTTAAATACATTATTCTTAATTAATTTGAATATATTTAGCTATAAATTTTTAATTAGAGAGAAATACACTTTTGATACCAAACATTAGTTCAAAAAACACATTTGATACCAAACTTTTTGAAAAACACATTTCATACCATGATTCACACAATCTTGACACATTTACTTTTGCCGTCAATTTTCGGACGGAATTTAGCATGTGCCGTCAATTGTGGGTCTTTAAAACCAGTGCATGTTTTCTCTCCCATTGTCAATTTAACGGGCACACGAGGGATACGTGCTGAATTTCATCCGAAAATTGACAGCAAAACTAAATGTGTCAATATTGTGTGAATCATGGTATGAAATTGTTTTTTCAAAAAGCTTGGTACCAAATGTATTTTTTGGACTAAGGTTTGGTATTAAAAGTGTTTTTCCCTCTTTTTAATTAATTTATTATTTTTTATTAAATAAATACACTAATTATTTTCAATAAAGGTGTAATAACTTTCTTACAAATGATCTGCACGTTGCATATATGTTCAATTTGATTTGATTTTTGATCAACCTTGAAATTATGTTAGAGTTTGATGATTTAATTTAAAATAAATCGAGCTCGAATAAGTCTTCATCTAACCGAAAACAAATCGATCTTGAACCGAACACCAATTGACCTCGAGTCGAGCTTCAAAAACTAATATACGCATTATAGTTGAAGGGGGTGAATTGAATTGTACCCTTCTAGCCGCTACTTATAATTTATAACCGGAAAATCCTTTCATGATGTCACATATTTTTCATAATCAACCCACCAATTTTATAGTGGTTGTATTCGTTTTACCTAGATTTTACTAATATAACTTTAAATAATTTCAAATTAAATATATATATAGTATATTTTTAGTTCAAATTGTACTTTTGAAAATGTATGAAATTTCTCACTATATAAATTTTAAAAAAAGGATTATTTTATTTTTGGTGCCAAAACTATAGTTCGTTGGCATTTTTACTCCGTATTTTTTCGGGCTGACACATTTGGTGTAACAAATTCAACATCAGTGGTAATTTTGGTGCCAAATGAGGCCTAATTCCAAAATTTGTCCGAAATCCCCCTCGTGCGAGCTAATTTAAATAAATTAATTAAATTCTTGTAGCGTTCTCGTGGCTCAGGCTCACAATATTTTTCCTTGTTACCGAAGAAAAGGAAAATTTTTGTATAAAATCAGGGACGGAACTTAGAGGCACACCCCCGTTATTTGAGGGCCGGCAGGATACAAAATTAAAGCAAAGTTATTTCCTTCAGAGTTAAGTTGTTGACGAAATATTGCAGAAAACACGTTTCCTATTCTCTACATTAATAAAATAAGGTAGGGAATATATGTCTTAAATTCACCTCCACTTTCTTCTAGTAAAATAGTAAATTAACAAGTCATGTGCTATATCAACTAATTTGAAAGGAGCTAAATATTACTAAAAATGAAAAAAGAAAAAAAAAAGAAAAAAGAAAAAAAAGGGACATAGTAACCAAATCTATGAAAACGAACATAAAAGAAAAATAAAAAAGGTTCGCACAATTTCTTATCAAAATTCTTGACATGCAAAAATAAAGATTTTCGATTGCTCTTTTGCCGTGCATCGGTGCATGTGCATATATTCCAGTAGTGAGAGTTGGATTAATTGAGTCTCATATTAATCAGAGTGGAAATATAAATATGATTAAAAGCTAATTAATTTGACGTATGGCCAAAACTTCGTATTAGCTCATATATATATGTTCACTTGAATTAATTAAGATTAGGACAAATTTATATAAACTGCAGCTACAACTGATTATCGATACCTAAGTTTTTAGCCAGACATCTACAACGAAATCTACCATGCCAATATATATGCTATAAGTACATTTATAACACCAACAAATGATTAATATAGTGAAGTATTAGTTTGATATATTTCCACAATTTAACGAATTCAGGTTCGAATCCCCATTGAAAAATATTTTCATATATAATGTATCGTCTCGAAAGAAATTAAGTTAGGTCTAATACATGAATACACTTGAGAAATAAATATCAATAATTTAATTAAGTACATCTATAACAATGTGAACGTAAAAGATATTAACTTCTTCATAAATTGACCTCATGATCGCACAATATCTTAGTTTGTATCCAAATTCTTTACACACAGTAAAACATGAGTCTTCACGTAGGGGACCACCCCAATTAATTTAATTCCATTAGAATTTTGTCTCGATATATACTCATGACCCAAAATAATTGCACATATCCATATTTTGGCATATATACCAAGTGATGATATAGTTTATTAAAAAAAATCAATAAAATAACAAATATAAATAATAATTAGCTGCATGAAACTGCCAAAATTAGACTGCCCACCACCCCTACTTTCCACCTCTAACATAGCAAAAATCTCTTTATTTTCAGCTTATTAGATCATTTCATCCAAATTCCTCATAGATTCCTATGTAAAATATTAACTTCTCATAATTAACTCGGATGTAGACTTGCCATCATCATTCATTCATTAATTCCCATCTTTCAATATATCTATTGCCTTGCATCAAAGATCATATTAGGTCTTCAATTCATTTCTTTCTTCAACAAGAATATATGGAACAATCAAGATATTTGATGTGGGCTAAGAGGAAATTACCCGATGCTTCTAATTCGTATGGCGATTCGTGGGAAGAACAAGCTTTTGCGGAAGATGCGGCCGGACCGCTCGGAGGGTGTGTTTGGCCACCTAGATCTTATTCTTGCAGTTTTTGCAGAAGAGAATTTAGGTCAGCTCAAGCTTTAGGGGGTCATATGAATGTTCATAGAAGAGATAGAGCTAGATTGAAACAATCCCCTGCTGCTGATGTTGGTGCACCTCAAAATCATGCTTTGAGTCCTTGTACTTTCTTGTACAATAACCCTAACACTAATGAAGGTGTTAGGGTTTCATCCCCACCCCTTATGAAAGTAAATAATGAAGAAAAGACATCTACTTTTTCTTTGTTTAGTGGCACTCCTTTTGTTCATAAAGGTAATTTGAATAACATAGTTCGATCCCCTCGACATCCATCTTGGGCAAGCTTTGTTGCGGAGAAAAGAGATCGTAATGTTTTGGATTCGATGAAGAAGAAGGAATCTACGACTAGGGAGACGGAATCTAGGGTTGAGAAAGAAGATTGTGTTACCGAAGATCGTTTGAATTTGGTCGTCTTTTGTGATCAAACGCAAACGAATAATACATGTAGTGATGAGGAAGTTGGTAGTTGCAAGAGGAGGAGAATTGATCAAGGGGATTATTTGCCAAGATTGAGTGCAATTGATAGATGTAATATTCTCCCAAGTTCCGACTTTGTTGAAGAAGAATTGGATCTTGAGCTAAGGCTTGGTGATGCTCCAAAGGTGAAGTAAAACTACTACAAGTTAATTAATTGATTTTTTTTTTCTGAAAAAAAAAAGAGAGAATTGCATTACTTGGTTTAGTTTGAATTTGTTCATTTCAACAAAAATGTTTATCTCATTTTCTCTCTTTTAATTGTCTAGATAACCATTTAAAGCTTTTTCAATTGCTTGAATATTATTAAGGTACCCACGCATGAATTCTTGATGAATTGAGGTTTGTAATAGTTAAATAATTCATATATATATATATATATATATATATCCTGCAATTAAAGCATGTATAATTTCTGTTTCATATACATTAGAAAACATAGAGTTCATCAGCTTCATCTTTTAGTATTGATCATCACAGTAATATATATAGTTAAATTACTTGTCATCTTTTTGTTCCTTCTGGCCCCAAAGATTAGACATGATTGCTTTTTTGTTTTCTTTTTGTTTTTTTGTTTTGGTCAAATTAGACATGATTGTATATGTACTATTTTCTGGGACAAAATGGTATGGAATATGAGAGTATTTCTTGAATTTTCAGCGCATGTTTCAGAAACAAATTTATTCAATTTGTTCATATCTAATCTAATTAATACAAGGCTATGAATTCATCTAGAGTTAGTATAAAATTCTTATAGAAATAAAGATAGATATTGAACTTGGTTTGCCAGATCGAATTATTCAGCTCAAAAGATCAAGAGTGGTTTAATCTTGAAATAGTTATCTCAAACATGGATTAGATTTTTGATAAATTTTAACCGAAAATACGAAAATATTTATGTTTTTTGTCAATCGAGAAAAAAAAATACAGAACAATTTGTAATTAAACAAGTTCATTTAATTATAATTTTTTCTGATGTTTCCAAAACTTTTGATATTTTTTTGAAGCATACATATATCAAGGAATTAAACTAATTTTTAATCCATATATACAAAAGGAACGAAATTATTATAATTCATGATCTCGAGAAACAAGTATATATATATATATATATATCCTTAATGGGGATAAATATGTCACTTCACTTCATTATCTATATAATTAATTCCTTATCAATTAATTGCATGCCTAGCTACTTCAAGCAATTTATAAGGACTATTTTCCCTTCTTTCTACTAATTTAAGATTTTACATTAAAGAGTCTCTCTATCTCAACAAAACTAACATAAATGGAATTTTCTTCTCAAAAAAAAAAAAAAAACATAAATGGAATTGAAGAAACTGACTGAAAATTTGCATGGAGTGCAGTGAACACATTTTCCCATTCTGTACTTCACTGACAATATTCTACCAGTATATATATATATATATATATATATATATATATATTGATCTAAAATTATATACTATATATATAAGAGTTGATTTTTTCATTTTCAAGTACATAAGATAAAGTCAGATTACAACACAACATGGATTCCCTTTTTCTTTGTATTATTATGATGATCAGATCTGTTTGAAACTTTTGAATTGCCATAAAGCATATAAATCCATACACTTGTGTTCTCTTATTTCACTTTTTTCCTTTCTTTTCTCAATCCTTCCAAAACTGCCACCAACTACAAGAGAATCAATTCATTTAAGTATTCCAAAACACACACACACACACACACACACATATATACCCTTTTCTATTATCAATGAGAATATTATTGCATCATGTAACTTAGGCGTTATCTACGCATTTTTTTGTTTGTTCTTCTGTGCGCATTCTATTCAGTCTTTATTTTATTTCTCAAATGGAGAATATAGAATGAATATATTGTATGGAGGAGAATAAAGAATATTCATTATTCATTAATTATCAGTTTTCAAACCCTAACCCTAGCTAGTTGTACCATATATATTACAAAATTGAACACAATATAGTAGTTTCCTTATTAGTTATTACTACATACTAAATTACTTTTTTTATGTTTGGTATATACTATATGTTATCAATTAAGTAAGACGTTAATTGAGTATTTCGGATCGGCTCTGGTCGGGTCGACTTTAATTTAAGGGGTGGAATATGTGTAAAGATGAAATTTTGGAAAAATTGCAAAAATTGTTATATAACTAAGGCTTCCTGGAAAAAGAAGTCTTGTAACTTAATTAATTTGATAGTCGACTTTAATTTGAGGGGTGGAATATGTGTTTTAAAGTGGAATTTTGAAAAAATTGCAAGAATCGTTATGTAACTAAGGCTTCATGTCTTTTAAGACTCCGGCTGGACAAAAGTCTTGTAACCTAATTAATTTGATAATTAAGTCCTATTTCAACTAGAAATTTTCCCAAATTGGGTCACGTACAGGTCATGTGACTCAATTTATTGGAGAAAAATTATAATTTCAGTCTTATTTCATCTCCAAATTCTTAATTTCTCCAAATTGAGTCACGTACAAGTCATGTGACTTAATTAATTGAGAATTTTCTTGGCGTATCAATCAATCATCCCGCTATTTCCATGTGGCAATTCAGCATGTTGATGTTGACGTCATTGATTGCAACTATGGGAGACGGGATACTTTGCACACTTCTTGGAATATATAGTATGAACCCTGGGAGGGGATGTAACCGATGGTTAATAACTCAGACAGTTTTTCTAGCACTTTTTGTGCAAGGAAAAAAAAGAATAGAAAGGGAAAAATGGAGGTTGTGAAGAGCGAAGTAAATGGGAGGAAGAAAGAAGAAGAAAATGGTTGAAAAAGTGTGAAGTTAATGGAGAAAATGAAGGGAAAAAATTCTATAGGTTGAGGAATGAGAACGATGTTTCCCCACTATTTCCCTCCTCAAACTTTTCCTCCAATTTTCTCCTAGTTGGCATCCACATAAGCAGAAGAGATTGTTGCGTGGAAAATGAGAGATGACTAGATGATTTGGGAAAGTAATTGAGTCGTGTTGCCCGTATGTGACTCAATTTGGGGAATCAAGAAATCTAGGATGAAATAGGATCGAAATTGTCAAATTTATGTAGTTACATATGTTTGTTTTGCTAGCGAACCTTAGTTTCAAATAATTTCTTCAATTTTCCACTAGTTATTGAGTTACATGGTCCGTACGTGGCCCAATTTAATTAAATTAAGAATTTCAAGCTGAAATAAAATTGAAATTGTCAAGTTAAATTTGTTACTTGATAATTTTTCCAATTTTCCTCCAATAACTGAGTCACCCGACAACCACGTTATTCAGTTTGGGGAAATTAAGAATTCTGGGTAGAAAAGACTAAAATTGTCAAACTATTTCAATTACAATACTTAATTGCAAGCTCGAATCTTAAAATGATTTATTTGCCAGCAACTCTTAGTTAAAGGATTTCTCTTGCAATTTTCTCGTGAAATTTTACTATGACATAAGAATAAGTACATGTCTAGCTACGCAGAAAATGAGTTTTTAGAGTGTTAAATTTACCATTGCTTAATTACATATATAAAGTGACAATGATTGGTTTAGTGGAAGGGGCTGGTACCCCAAAGTAGCGACTCAAGTTCATATCACAAATTATATTTAAATGAGTCCAAACTAAATTTAAAAATAATAGGATTGGATTTAAGACAGATCCTTGTTGCCCATGAGTTGTGTTCCATGTTGCCATTGCCAGCACTAAATGAAGGCATTGCACCTAGGACTTATCCAAGAAACTGATTTCCACTTTCACTTGACATATATTTATGAGATTAATTTGTTGTCACACTTAATGCTTATTACATAGATCCGTTATTTCGATTCTTAAATATGGATGTAGTGTAAAAAACAGAAATTTCAATGTAATGATTTTGGGAGTTTCTACATATTTTTTGCCTTTTCTCTTGTCTTTTTCATCTAGTCATACATACATGTTCACATCTTGATTTAATTACATAGAAACATACATATTTTTCACTTTGATTTTGTCGAAGTTCTGTACAAGTGTTTGTCCTGTTTAGGATTGTATTGATTTAATTAATTAACTAGTACTTCTGAGAAAATGCAGAGAGATTTAATGGGAGTTAAAATTAATGGAGGGTACAGAGAAGGGGCACATGGGGCATCATATGTCTGCTTCGGAGGAATTAATTAATTAATTATAATTAATTAATATATATATATACATATATGTATATGCAACTAGAATTTAGTGAAAGGAATGGGGAGTAATTCCTAGCTAGAGTAGTATATATATAGTGCATGTGTTACTCTTTCTAGAGGTTTTGATATTTCCAAGATATTCACTAAAGAATGAAACATAGAGGAATATTAACTATTATTGGTTACAGAATTTAGTTGTATTGTTGTGAATTTGTTTATAATTCTTTTTTTTTGACAGCTATATGTGAATATTTGCATGGCGATGGAGATCGATAATTAATTAAGTACCTTTTATTTATTATTATTTGATTTGAATACAGACTCTCTTTCCAAGAGGAAAATCCAAATTAAGTGAAGATAGTTTTGGCGTATCAAAGACTCATATTTAGGATTTAGTACAAAATTAAGTTAATAATGGAACACATAAATGAACTTGAAGAAATTAACTAACCACACAAAGTATACTATGTCCATATGTGTCCTTAATTTAATTATTTTACCCATTGTCAATTTGTGCCTAATTGCCCGACAATTTCAATTTTTGCAGGAAAATGTCACGTAGATGATACTTAAAAATTGAGATTTTTTTTTTATTGGAAAGTATATTTGTTTTCAATTTTTTGTCCAATAACACAACCGCGATTTAAAGTCTGGTCCACTGGAATTTCAAATTTTCAAAATTAAGTAGTTTTTAATTATTAGAGTATCAAATTTAAAGGATATCAATCTTGTATATAAATTTGATAAATCTAAAGAAACTGTTTGGTTTTAAATAAAAAAACATTAATTTTAAGATCTATAGTCAAATTAACTAAATTCTCACACATAAGTGTATTATAAATATTTGACACCAAGTAGTATTGTTGGTGTTTACTAGTCTATCGCTGCTTCTATTTAGCTTAACTTTGTACTTTGGTAGAATTTTAAAATATTATAATGTAATGAAAAAATTCTTATGCAACTATTAATGTAATAATGTATTAATCGTCTCAAAAAAAGTTATAAAATCTCCAAAGAAGATTACCTGAATCTCAAATTTTTCTACAATTTTTTTAAAAACTTAAATTAACACAATTCCTGACACAATGTTATCATAGATATGTCACATATAATCTTCAATATTTGGCATAATATAATTAGTAAAATTTAGAATTGGTTGCGCCGAAAAGCCAAAACTAGCTGATTTTTAGAGATTATCAAATTGAAAGATAATTATGTAAGTAATTTCATTTATGTTCATCAATTATATTTTAAAGTTATGGATAGATATTTAAAAAATAATTAATATAAAAAGATTATTTAGTAAGTCATTTTAAACTAAAACAAGTACTCAACATATTTAATGGGACTCTAAATCAAATGAAATTTTACAATTGCCCACGTATACAACAAGTACAACTATTGTCTATTTTGTAAGGCCAAGTAACAACTAGAGGCTCAAAAGCCAGTAAGCCGAACGGCCTACTTCTTCATAAACCTTTTAGCATAATTATTTATTTTTTTTTTTTTTTTGTTAACCCAGGTTTAGTCCTGGACCACCCATCACTGGCCTCTCAGCAATGTGCGGAAGTAAATCGCGGGATGTGCCTGAGTTGGTCAGGGTTTGTTTACTCTTTATTTTTTAGCATAATTATTGATAATAGCATAATTATTGATAATACATAAACCTATTAGCCCCAAATTTCATAGAGGCCTAACTAATGCCTTATTTTTCATTTATTAGCAAGCCCATTATGGCGTTCTTCAAAACATGTGGGCTAAAAGTCTCCGTTTGATTGTCAAATAAATTTAAGAGATCAATTGAACATTAGGATTTATTGGAAAATAAAAAATAAAAAAGGAGAGAGAGAAATAAATTGAGAATTGTGTGTAGAAAATTGCAAGTACTTTAAGTAATTAATTATAACTGCAAGTTGCAACACATGAATTATAAAAAGAAGTACCTAGAAGGCTAAAACACATGCATAGTGAGGTCATCTTGAAATACGACCCAAACGCACGTATTAAAGCAAACCAAACAAAATTATACATCTTGCATTTATCATTATCATTCATTTGTATAATTTGCTTCCAGTTAAGAAACTCAATATTAATTAGTCACTATTTTAAGAGAAATGATCAAAAATATTTTTTTAATGATTGTTTAATTATTGTCATTGATATTTATGTATTTTATTTTATTGCGTAAACCTAGAAGTAAGAAATTATAAAATTGAAAAAAAATACATAACCAAATATGACAACTAATTAGAAAAATAAATTTTGTAAATGTATCAATTAATTTAAAACGGATGAATTATATTTAACATACGTCTTATATTAAGAATGACGAAACACCCGCTGTGTAACATTAAATTAGAATTAATATTTAATTATTACCTAGCAGTAATCTTTTAGTACGTGTAAATATTACATTAATGTAATAAATATTCTCGACTATAAATTTTCATCCTGTAAAAATTATATATATTTCCGATTTTGGAATATGTCGTTAATTCATTTTGGTTTCCCTTTTTGGTGTGTGTTTGTTAGCTTTTAGATATTAATCAGATGTGCTTACGTAAGCTAAGCACGCTGATTATGTCAACTAAGTATCTCCCTCTTTTTCTTAATTTGTTAATTATATGTGTGCTGTTCAATACATGTCGACACATAGTTAAAAAGTATCAGCATCTAACATTAATATAATAAGTAATTAATACGCAACGTCACAATATCAAGTGCCATGCCTATCGATATTTGACGCTGTCTCCTCGTGCTTTGCTTTGAGGGTACAAGTGTGAAATATGTACGTACGACTATTAACATTTTATAACACTAATTGTGTATATAATTAATTGTAACATCGATATTCATCATAATACTATAATAATACTATAATTATAGTTAAGATCTAGTTAGCTCAAGTGATAATTAAGGTTCAAGTCTATCTATATCTATATTATATTTTATATTTTTTACATATAAATATACGAGTTGATCAAATAAATTTATTTTCTTTTTTGTGAAGGCTAATATACCCCTATTTTTAAATTATATTGTCATATTTAATTCTATGGAAAAAGATAAGTAAAAAAAAAGTATAATTAGACAAGAAGTCTCTCCTACGTCAACTTTATAATTATCTTTTAAAGTTTTACAACTCATTAAAATATTAATGATAAAAAAAAATTAAAAAAACTATTGCTCTATATTTCTTCAAAAAATTCTTTGGAAAGTTCTTAAGAAGTTGTCATTCATTAAAAAACCTCAAAAACGATACAGAACCTAAAAAAAATTTATGCCATATTCGTGCTACATGAATAAAAAAGGTGTTATTTAGTTAACTAAAACTTTTATAATTGGCTTAAGCAAACAAAAGTCAAAACATAGAAATTGTTAAAACAGGTAAAATTCGATTAAAAATATATGATCAAAAATAGTAAAATCAATGGAAAAATTGGTTAGATAGAAAGAAAAGCGAGTTAAAACAAAAATAAAGGTGCAATTGATAAAACAATAAGGTTAACCGGCAAAAAATGGGTAAAATCGGTAAAAAAAAAAATGACATCGGATGAACACGGGATACCAAAAAATGATCAAATCAATAAACGAACAAGATCAAAAAATGAGTTATTGGCAAAAAAGATGTGAAATATCTAAGAAAATAGGTTAAATATGCAAAAGAATAAGTAAAATAAGACTAAAATTATGTTAAACCAGCCTAATGCGCTGATATATTTCTGCTTCATTTGCGGCTGCTATCTCGGCCCGAAACGTCGCCCGGAGTAGATGAGTGAATTGATTAACAATGTGAAAATCGATTAAAATTGGGTTAAACTATAGAGAATGGGTGGACTAATCAACAAATGGGATAAACCACAAAAAAATGGGTGAAATCGGTGAAAGAACAAGTTAAAATAAAAAAATGACAAACTCAGTGTAAAAGCAGGTAAAATCGATATTTCTTTCGAAAGTTCTTAAGAAATTATCACTTATTAAAGAACCTAAAAACAAAAGGCCACCTTCGGGCTATATGAATAAAGAAAAGTACTACTATTTAGTTACATGAAAAACTTATGACTGACTTAACCCCAAATAAGTCAAAACATAGAATGTTTAAATTTCGTGAAAACGGTTAAATTTGAACAAAATACTGATTTAAATTGAAAAAAACAAGGTGAAATAGTCAAGAAAAGAATAAGTAAAATCGACTAAAATTGGGATAAACCGGAGAGAATGATTGAATTGATTAACGAATGGGATAAACTACAAAAATGGGTGAAATCGGAGAAATAATGGATTAAAATAACATAAAAAAATGGTAACTCAATGTAAAAGCGGATGAAATTGATGAAAGAACATGTTAAAATTACAAAAAAAAATGGTAAACTTAGTGTAAAAGCATGTTTACTCGACAAAATTGAAGAAAATTGATAAAAAAAAAAGGGGTTAGATTAGTTAAAAAATGGATTACGCTTGTAATTGAAAATAGATGAACTTAGTTAAAGATAGGTATAACCGGCAAAATTGGTTAAATCGCTACAAAAATGGGTTAAACCTGTGAAAACTAGTTTAGATGGAAATATCAAGGTCAAGGAAGAAGAGAATTGATATTGTTCAATTGTTTAAAGGGTAACTTTTAGAATAATAGTTATTTAGAATTTTAATTTCTTGGTAGCAACATAGTGATAATTAAAGTGATTTAGTCAAAAAAATTATGTGGTATGTCATTAAGACCATAGTATGATGAAAAATGATTATATGATTCAGCTAACATTGAAAATTAGTTAATCACGTGCATTTTCTAGTACATATAAAAGTACGAGTTCATCAAAAAGAATTTCTTGAATTTTTTGTGAAGACTAATATATCCCTACTTAAAATATAATTAAATTAATTAAAATAAAAAGAAGTCTACTTCAATATGAGCACTTCAATATAAATAGAATAAAAATAAGAAAACTAAATGAAGAGGTATAATTAAACATGTATTATTAGTATATTCATTTCCTACATAAACTCCTAAAATCTAAAAAATATCTCTTACATCAACTTTTATAATTTATTTATAAATTGGGTGAAATTGGTGAACAATAGTAAAGTTGGTGAAAAACGAGTGAAACCAGTAAAAAACCATGTGAAATCGATAAATACATATGCATTCAAATAACTTTGGATGAAATTCGTGAAAATCGGATAAGATCGATGAAATTAGTGAAAAACGGACGAAATCGTTTAAAATGGGTGAAATCAGTAAATCGGGGAACAAAAGTAAAGTCGATGAAAATATGTGAAATCAATGAAATATGAGGTGAAATTGATAAAAAAAAAAAAAACGTGTAGATAAGTGGACGAGCGTGTGAAATAGGTGAAAACGATTACAATCTAGAAAAAAAATATAGTTTAACCGGAAAAAAATGGGGTGAAACTGGTAGAAAATAGTTTAAATCGGGAAAACAAAAGAAACCGACGAAAAATGGGAAAAGTAATGAAAGTAGCTTAAACCGATAAAATAACTGATAAATCGGAGAAAAATATATTAAATCGATGCAAAGTGAATAAATTTGGTGAAAAGACGGGTTGAACTCATTAAAAAATGGATTAAGCTTATGAATTAAATATGTGAAAAACGGCTTGGGTACGTAAACAAATGCATTTCAAATGACGTGATATAATTTCAAATTATAAATAGTGATCTTAAAATTGTGCTTTTGAAATGAAAACTACTCTAATTGAATGAATTAAATAATTTTATTATGATTTTATTTTAGATTTTTTTTTTACAAGATCTTATGAACAAATCAATCATCAATTTATTTTTTATTACAATAATTTAAAGTCATCATTTAATTTTAAACGAAATAATAATTAAATTGAATATTAGTCATTAATTTGTGTTATTTTGTGACATGATAAAGTTAATTTTACTATAATTTTATAAAATTACTCAAGAAATTAACTAGACACATACAACGTACGTGCAGTTTTCTAGTTAATATAAGAGCTTTACAATGTTTAGTGATGAATCCACCTTAATTAGGTAAGTTTGATTACTTTATACATCATTGTTATTACTTAGTAAATCCTATGTTTATATGTAGCAATTGTAATTAAATTTAGTTAGAGCAATTGGTCTCAGTCATTAGCTTTTCTTTTTTCTTTTTTAGAAACTGTATTATATCATTAAATCAGTCATTGTATTATAAATCACTACAAGAAAAATGAATTTTAGTGACAAAATATTAAGTGACAATGTTGAAATCGTCACTTTTTGCATTTTAGTGACAAAATAATTTTGTAAGTTGTCATTAATGACTATTAGTGACAAGTGTATGGAACTTAAGTTGTCACTATTTACAACGGCTAGTAATATTGCAAGGGCAACAATTGTTGTTGCCAGAGCAATATTTATCAAATATCTAATATGCCCTTACCTTAAGTATCCTTCTCTCCCCTTAATTATTATATTCTCATTTCTCTTTTCATTAATGTCTCATACTATCAGTCCTAATTTTTTTCCTCTTTCTTCACCAATTTATTTGATCACTCCTAATTTTTTTCTCTTTCTTCACCAATCTATTCTGTTATATCATATCATCTCTACAACTAATGAAAAGGAAAAGGAGAAGTGAAATGATGTTTAATCAAATAAAAATAAAATGGACCTTAAATTTAGATATGGCTCTCTTATTACAGATCAATTGAGACTGATTTTCTTAATCCAATGAGATATGAATCATGAAATTACAAACTTTTTTTACAAAAGTTAGCTGTTTTTCTCCTATAATTGATTTTAGTTCATTACAACTAGCATGAAATTATAATTCAAGATCATCTTTTTCCCAACCGCAAACCCTTTTTCATTTTCTCCTTTCCTTGTTATCTTTCATCTTTTAGTTCAAGAATGGATTGGAAATTTTAGTTATTGATACAAGGAGCATCAATGGTGTAATTCTACACTTAATTACACCACCGGTAGTAATTCTTCATTATACATCTTCAAATGAAATAATTAAGTGTAAAACTTATTATCCATTTGCTAACCAAACTTTGAAACCAACAAAACGACAAAGAAAAAAATATGTTTCATATTGTGCTGAAGTGTGATGGTGGTGATTTATCCAAAAAAAAAAAGTGTGATGATGGTGACGCTAATTAGGATTGAATAAAGATCGAAGCTGAAAATGATAATTGGATGTTTTAATTGCAGAAATCAAATTTGTGCATTTAAGTCAATATTGAAATGTATTTAATGACAAGGGTATTTTTGGAAATATAAAAATATCGTTCTGGTAGCAACAATTGTTGCTCTGGCAATATCGCTAGCCATTTACAATTAGTGACAACCTAGTGACAATAAATATTGTTACCATAATTTAGTACCAACTTTTTAGTTGTCATTTTTTATGTATCACTAAATATCAATAGTGACAATTTTTTACATTTCTTGTCAATAATGTGTCTATGTACATAATTTTAATGACAATATTTAAATTCTTGTCACTTTGTCATTTAGTGTTTGTCACTAAAATTTAATTTTTTTGTAGTCTATTCAATCACTATAAAAAAATAAATAAACTATCAAGACTAGTATTATAAAAATACATACATTAGTGAGAATCGAACCCAAGACCTCTTGTCCTATTTATCTTGGAGCCTCAACTTCTGCCACTAGGCTACTGACGCATCGACTGAGGTACACAAAATCATAAGAATAGCTTAAAACTTCTCATTATATATTCTAATGTTCAACTTTAGGAATATATTTTATTGCAAAATTTAGGAAATCCCCTTTAATCTTTCTTCTTAAAGAAGTACGTACACTTTAATGGTACTTAACGACATCTTAGCCACCTACGCATGATTGATGTACAATTGTGCCTTAATCTATTATCCCAATAAATATCTAATACGAAACTTTTAGCACGCTTACTATAGTTTTTGACAAAAATCTAGCACACACAAAATGAAATTCTCAACCGCCCATTGACCACACCTCTAAGTATATTAAAACCCCCAATTCTCAACTTCATTTATATACCGATCCCTCCATTAATATTCTCGATCGAGCTCTATCGATCAATCGCAATGAACATCGACGACTTAGCGCATATTTTAGGCCGCAGGAGGTGTTATAGATGCGCATTTTGCGAGCGAGGATTCTCCAACGCGCAAGCATTAGGAGGACACATGAATATTCACAGGAAGGATAGAGCAAAACTTGTAGAGTTTTCGAGCGAAAATTTGCTTTGTTTAGACATCACAAAGAACATTGATTGTGAGGAAATTTCTGACTCCAATGAAAAAATATTGAAGTGTTCTAAAGTTGACGATGTTCATCATGAAGCAAATCATGGTCAGGTGGATCTGGAACTTAGATTGGGACCTGACCCTTTTGATGCAAAGACGACAGAGCAAAAGTCACAAAATCGAGATGTCTAAAACAGGTTGTGTAATAGTAGTTGGTCATGACTTTAATTATTATATTTATAACGAAAAGTATAGAAGCATGTATATACTTCATTAATTTTATATATGTTGCAATTAATTTTTGATGCAAATAAGGGCATGCTTATAATCTAATTTCTGCCTACTTAATTAGGAATCAATGTTAATTTATGGATGTTTATTAATTTGGTTATTATTTGGCTTGATCTAGAAATCAAACATATAAGTACTACGGCTTTTTAGTTTTTAACATGGAATTTAATTAATTATTTCCATGGAAATGTGCAATTTCTGCAGCCAAATCATATAATCAATACGGATTCATGCTGACTAATTAAATTTGTACAATTAAGTAAGCTACATATATGCAGGAATACAAAAATAGGTTTGTATGCATGCTTAGTAATTAGCAAATATAAATAAGCCATCTGAATATTGATTACATTAGTCCTTACAAACATATTAATGGTATTAATATCAAAGTGCCAGCAGTAATAAGCATGGGATGAACATCAATTAATTCATGATTCATTTATTATTTTTCATATTTTATATTACTTTTTTTCAATAACGTTTTTTTTTTTTTTTCGGACGATGGAAACGGTGTTTTCGCAAATTTTAATGATTTAATGGAACAAATTGAGATTGAGAAAATGCTCTTTCTAGAACTATGATTTACCCCATATATGTAAACTTATGATGACAATATATTTTGTGGGCAGGTGGGTTGATTTTTGGATGATGTTAGACCTATGGGTGTGAATTGGTCGGGTTGTATCAAAACAACACACTGTTTAAGTATGATTTGAATTCTTATCGAACTTGAAATTATATTTGTACGTGTTTGGTTTGATTAATTAATGAATCAAGTTCAAATGAGTGTTTATCAAAATCAAGTTCAAATGAATGTTTATCGAACGAGCTCGAGTTGAGTTCCGAATAGCTTAATTAATATATACTTTTCATATATATTATGTCAAGTTTTAGTTTATTAATTTGAGCTCGAACCAAGTTAAAAATTTATCAAACGAAAAATATTATTTAAACTTATTTTAATTCTAGTTGGACCTAAGTCGGAACAATTTCATTATTGTTGCGGGGTCAAAATGGACAGGGTAAATTAGGGTTAAATAAAATTTGCTTTCCTAAAGTATGGAAAATGTAACAATTACCTCCTAATTAAATTTGTTATTATTTCATGGGTTATTATATTTATTTCCATTTGTCTTTTGTAATTCAATTTATAAAATTTAAATTTACACTAGTAAAATAAAGAAAGAAATTATAGTTTTTTTTTTTTCATATTAAAAATTTATGAATAAGAATTGATATATTTCTCCATTCAAATTATCACAATCAACAAATTCACAAACAAAACTTTTATCGTCCACGCTATACGAATTGGTGCAGGTCTCGAACGGTTATAATAAAAAAACTAGAAAAGTAGACGTGTAGTTGTTAACATGAATTTGAATCTTATGTCGAGTAATTATTCGAAGAGCTGCTAAAATTTTCATATAACAATGAAGAAAGATAATAATTGTTCAAATAATAATGGAGGTAAAAATATAATAATCGATTGGAATAATAACGGGTATAAAATATAATATGTTGTGAAATAATAGCGATATAACTATATATATAATAACTTTTGAAATCATAGTGAGAACTTTTTTCGCAAGAAGTATGAAAAAAAAAATCACCAAGAAGAATATAATTGCATGTACAATATGAGCTTAAGAAAAAAATTAGTATAAGTTTAAAACTAACAATAATTTGCATATAAATGGAATAGTAATTTGGGCAGAAAAATAGAACTTTTAATACAACAAGAAACGGAAGGGTAAGTATTACAACTAATATTTTAGGGGGTGGACTGTATCTAACACAATAAATTATTTTTTGCACTAGATATATACTTAAGTTTTATGACAATAAGCGGTACTACTGGGTACGTACAATTTTAATTTGTGATTCATTCTGTAAAATTATTACCTTAAAATTGTTGTGGTTTTTATATTTTTACATTTCTTTTTATTACGAATTCTCCAGGCCATATTATTTTTCTTATACGATGGATTGCTTAGTTGCAAGAGACGAGTAGATAGATTCTCAATAAAATGAGTTGATAATATTCTTTTTTTTTTTTTAAATTACAGTATTTCATAAGAATTTATTGGGTTTTATGGACGTTTGGGTGTGAGATTTGGTTTTGATGGTTTAGCAAAAATTGGTGTTGAGCCCAGAAATTATATTTATACAAATTAGAGAGATTTAGCTTAAAATTATGATAAAGGTTGGGCCATTGGGTAGCCAAGTATTGAGATGGGATAGAGCCAAGGGGACCCTTGAATTACCATACACGACAACGGGCTTGGTCTTTGTCTAGGTCTTGGTCTTGGTCTTGGGCTTGGGCTTGAGTTTTAAAGGAAATTAATTCATTGCATAAGTTTTAATTTACTTTGGCCCAATACTTAAACCTAACCAAAATAAGACCAGCGTACAGATCTGGATGAACCGAATATGGTCCATGTGACGACCCACATACTGTGAACGAATGTTTACGATTTTTAATTGAACCGGTGGCACATGTTTAGACTAAATTATGTCTCTTCAAAAACATATTTTTTGCGGATAAGATACGGGAACTCTTATTCAGATCGGGTTCGGCCTAATCCAAAATAAGTACATGACATGTGTTATTCACTTGCTTGCTTTGGGATAGGATGTAAGTTTCAGGAGACTGATCAATCACAAAGCAAGTGCAATACACGTATTTGGTGGTTGGACGGGTTTGGCCAAACCAAGTTTGAACAATAAGATACAATGTGGTCAATTATGCATTCCATTTATGACATTCAAAAGCATAAATACTCATCTCTCTCTCCTTCTTCACTTTAAAAATTTTGTCGGAAAAACATTGTTTGTTCGAGTTCATTGTTGACCTTTTCTTTGTGCAAGTAAAAAGTATCTACATATTTGTATCTTGAGAAATTATTGGATCAAAATGTTGCATCTGGCAAACCGAAAATATTGCCTTAAGAACACTACAATATAAAACGTCAGTTGATTATAAACTTATGCTTAGAATTATCGAATTTTTAGTAAGTGCGATTTGTTGATTTTATTTATGTAAAAGATAGTGTGAGTGTTACTGTTTTTATATTATTATAATAGAAGTTTGTGTTAATCTTACAATATTAAGAGTAATATTACTTATATTGATTTATAAACCTGTTCGGAATTAAAGAATCCAACTTAAGATTATTTAAAATTAGAGTTAATTATATATTGTTGAGATATTATACTTTAAAATTTAAACTTTTAACGTGACATTATATTTTAGACTATACTTTCATTTGCCATTGTAATATTTAGTGTAAATATTTCGATATATAGATTGTGTTTGACAACAACACCATTAACATTAACTTAATAGAATCCTATAAATTATGAAGTTTACATTTAATAGTTCTTTGACCATGATATAAAAAGAAACAAACTCAGTTTCAAAGAATGAAAGAACTTCTACATTTTTTTTGCAAAGCAAATAACTACTACTTGAATAACAATATTTTGTTTATTGTTTGCTCTTTTTAGATGGAAGAGCTTTCAGTATATCTGATTTTAATTTGATTCAGAAGATTTACTTTCTGATAATTTCAATTTTTGAAAAATTAAAATGGGACACGTTATGAGCTTCGCTAGAGCTTACAATTTATTCATTGACATGAATATAAAATACTCACTAATATAATAGACTATGTTTTAGAATATGTAAGGATAAAGAAAAAGCTCAAATTCAATTGTTTTAACTAAAAATAAAAATTCATTAATATTTATTTCTAATAATTATATGTAATTTGTTAATATTTGTTTACTAAAATATTTATAAAAAAAATTGGCACAGTTTCATATAATATTGCGATTTTGAAATTCAAATATAACCCAAAGAGGGAATTGAATTTTTCATACCAAATTTTTACCTACATTAGATATTTGGTTTCAAACCTTCAGAAAAGACACATTTAGTACCAAAATGGAATGAATTTTTTAACATTCGCTTGAGCTTTAATGGTGATTTTTTGTATGCTTAAAATTATTCTCCAATTTTTTCAACATAGTAGTAGGCTTATGTGAGCTATATCATATCTGAAAATTATTGTGGCATGATTCCTTGTAGATTATGAAATATGATTTAATTTTAATTAATATCCCAAAATTTTGTTAATTTTCTGCTGATTAATTATTGTGTTTGAACTGAAACTTGTACCATTAGAAAACACTCGTCAAGAGTTTCCAACCATATAAAGAACACAAAATGGCTCCCAGTAATTGACGGGGAAAGGAAATATGAAAAAAGTCCTTCAATTTTGATATTAAATGTGTCTTTTTTGAAAGTTTGGTACCAAATATTTAAAGTAGGTAAAAGTTTGGTATGAAAAATGCAATTATCTCATTTACACTCCCCCGCGCAAAAATAATTTACCAAAATTCATTTGTTTGTTCAGCTTGTGACAATTATTTATAATCATGGAGTGCACATCTTTTTCCTTTTTGAGTTTCATATATATTTAAAAAATGTCTCCCACTCATATCAAATTCTTCCTCAAAATGGAACAAAATCAACTCCCTAACCCACAAAATTAATGCCAAACAAAATACTAATTCAAGCCATAACCCCCCTCTTAATTGTAGCAATCAATTCCACAAACCCAATAAGAATTCAATTAATCCCCACAATCTGTCCCACATATTTGACACAATTCCAAACACAAAACACCAATTAAACATCAATGAATTTTCCCCAAAAGTCCTTGAACAAATCTTCACACTACTCCATTCCAACACAAATTCTCAACAACTCTTTCAAAAAGATGCCGGAAAGTAGTTCAACAACAATTCAAGACCCATTAAAGCCCTCTAAAATAAATCCCTTTTCTCCCATAACAAAAAACTCTTTCCTGAACCCGAATTTAATGAAAGGCTTATTAACAATATTCCTAGTCACTATATTTTCACTATGTTACTTCTCAATTTTCCCCATTTTCAAATTACGCATCACTTGTCCCGAATGCAACCAAACTTACAACATCCACACTTCCAATTATTACAATGATGAAGAAATTGAAATTGAAATCAAAACCAAAACAAACATATCCCACATTCTCTTCGGCATCGCTGGCTCGTCCGAAACATGGAGCCAGCGTCGCCACTACTGCGAGCTTTGGTGGAAACCAAACGTAACCCGAGGCTACGTTTGGCTAGGGGAGGAGCCACGGAAAGAAGCCAAGCCTTGGCCTAAAACCTCGCCTCCGTATAAAGTGTCGTCCGATACTGCTCGGTTTAAGTACACGAGCTCGTACGGGTCGAGGTCGGCCGTAAGAATCGCGCGTATAGTGAAGGAGAGTTTCGAACTCGGGTTGGATAATGTGAGGTGGTTTGTTATGGGGGACGACGATACGGTTTTTTTTTACGGAGAATTTGTTGAATGTTTTGAGGAAGTATGATTATAGAGAGATGTATTATATTGGGGGGCAATCGGAGAGTGTGGAACAAGATGTTATACATTCTTATACTATGGGGTATGGGGGTGGGGGGTTTGCGATTAGTTATCCGTTGGCGAACGGAGTTGGCTAGGATTTTGGATGGGTGCATTGATCGGTATTCGGATCTTTACGGGTCGGCATCAGAAGATTGGGGGTTGTATGATGGAGATTGGTGTACCTGTTACTAAAGAACTTGGTTTTCATCAGGTACTTTTTTTTTAATTTGTTTTGAATTTTACTACCTTGAATGTCTGGCGTGGATTGAAATTTTGTTTTTAGTTTATGTTTTGATCAGTTAAAAAAGTAAGAAGAAATTATTAAATTTAAGAAAATAAGAGAATATCAAGATAAATAATGAGTTTCAAAAACTATATTACTTCTTGTTGATTAAAAAATAGAAAGGTTTCGATGTTTTGAGGGAAAATATTAGAATTTTCATTCATGATTTTAGAGTGTTATTTTTTCTTTTCTCTTTTCTCTTTTTCTTTGAATTGTTTGTTCTGAGTGATACGTGGCTTTTGAGTGTTAGAGAAAATTGTAGCTCCAATTTTGGTTGGCCAAACAGATTCAATAATCATAAAATAAGTGTTGCAGTGTATTGTGATTAACCACTCCTCAAAAGAATTTAGGGTGATTTATAATCAGATCCCCTGAAGTTTAATCTATTATAAGAAACCCCCTAACGTTTCAAAAATTATAAAGAGATCTCATGTGGTTCAACAAGTCTTACAAGAACACCCCTTATAACTTGTAAAAATATTTACAAAAAAATACCCTATAAGGGGAATTCTTGTAATTTTTAAAATATAGAGTTTTTTCTATAATTATGATAAACCTCAGGGGGTCTGAGCGTAAATCACCCAAGAATATTTTATTCAATCTTAAACAAATATATTACAATTGGTATGTTAATGTTTTTGAATTTTGGTCAAACCTATTTTGGACCAGCAGTTTTAGGTTATAATAAAATTAATTTATGTACATAGAAATAGATAACCACTCAATGTTATTTAGATGATTGTGTAACAAAACAACCACGATTCGGTTGGAGATAACGTGTATCTAAGAATAAATTTGGTATACGATTTCTAGATTAACTTAATTATAGAGTTATATATTAAATATTTATCAAGAATTATGTGTAAATGATTTTCAGATATAGCATATTAGTCCACTATTCTATCTAATAAACCTGTTTTGGACTACAATTGTCCATGTATTTATTTGTTAGCAACTGATGAGAAGATATTTTCTATAGACTGCAATTAATGGTTTATGTACGTTTAACATAAATGAGATTAATGGTAATATGTGACACATTCTGACATAAATGATACTCTCATTATGGTTGTTAGTTGCTCTCAGATAGAATTGGAAAAAAATGAAACATGTAATAATCAACGATGAATGTATTCTTAAAAAAAATTAATTATTATTATTATTATGCAGGTGGACATACGAGGAAGCCCGTATGGCTTACTTTCCGCACATCCATTAGCCCCTCTAGTTTCACTACACCATCTAGACTACGTTCAACCTTTATTTCCAGGCATGGACCGGGTCGCCTCAGTCAAGAAGCTAATCAGTGCCTACAAATCCGACCCGAGCAGGACACTACAACAAAGTTTCTGCTATGACTTGACCCGGAACTGGTCAGTTTCGGTTTCGTGGGGCTACACCGCACAATTGTATCCGTATTTAGTTACTGGAAAGGATTTGAACACTCCATTGCAGACATTTTTAACGTGGAGGAGTTGGAGTCAACAACCGTTCGCATTTAATACCCGAGTGATGAGTTTGGATCCATGTGAAAGACCCATCATATATTATTTTGATGGGGTTAAGGAAGTAGGGAACGAGACTACATTAACGTCGTATAAGGGGCCTAATAATCGACAGAGGAAGCAATGTGACAGGAGAACTTATGCAGCTGCTTACTCGACGAAGGGGTTTAATGTCTCCGCACCAATTTTTGATCCTCAAATATGGAATAAGGTATGTAATTCCTAATCGAGTTCATATTATATTTTTCCCGAACATACATTTGTTCACCTAACACACATAGTGCAATAGACCAATGTAATTGTTACATGTGGACTGTGGAGTAAAATTATCTATCACTCATGTCCTGGTGGGGGGGGGGGGGGGTGGGGGGGGGGGGGGGTGGGGGGGGGGGGGGGTGGGGGGGGGGGGGGGTGGGGGGGGGGGGGGGTGGGGGGGGGGGGGGGTGGGGGGGGGGGGGGGTGGGGGGGGGGGGGGGTGGGGGGGGGGGGGGGTGGGGGGGGGGGGGGGTGGGGGGGGGGGGGGGTGGGGGGGGGGGGGGGTGGGGGGGGGGGGGGGTGGGGGGGGGGGGGGGTGGGGGGGGGGGGGGGTGGGGGGGGGGGGGGGTGGGGGGGGGGGGGGGTGGGGGGGGGGGGGGGTGGGGGGGGGGGGGGGTGGGGGGGGGGGGGGGTGGGGGGGGGGGGGGGTGGGGGGGGGGGGGGGTGGGGGGGGGGGGGGGTGGGGGGGGGGGGGGGTGGGGGGGGGGGGGGGTGGGGGGGGGGGGGGGTGGGGGGGGGGGGGGGTGGGGGGGGGGGGGGGTGGGGGGGGGGGGGGGTGGGGGGGGGGGGGGGTGGGGGGGGGGGGGGGTAATAAGAAAACTAAATGAAGAGGTATAATTAAACATGTATTATTAGTATATTCATTTCCTACATAAACTCCTAAAATCTAAAAAATATCTCTTACATCAACTTTTATAATTTATTTATAAATTGGGTGAAATTGGTGAACAATAGTAAAGTTGGTGAAAAACGAGTGAAACCAGTAAAAAACCATGTGAAATCGATAAATACATATGCATTCAAATAACTTTGGATGAAATTCGTGAAAATCGGATAAGATCGATGAAATTAGTGAAAAACGGACGAAATCGTTTAAAATGGGTGAAATCAGTAAATCGGGGAACAAAAGTAAAGTCGATGAAAATATGTGAAATCAATGAAATATGAGGTGAAATTGATAAAAAAAAAAACGTGTAGATAAGTGGACGAGCGTGTGAAATAGGTGAAAAAGATTACAATCTAGAAAAAAAATATAGTTTAACCGGAAAAAAATGGGGTGAAACTGGTAGAAAATAGTTTAAATCGGGAAAACAAAAGAAACCGACGAAAAATGGGAAAAGTAATGAAAGTAGCTTAAACCGATAAAATAACTGATAAATCGGAGAAAAATATATTAAATCGATGCAAAGTGAATAAATTTGGTGAAAAGACGGGTTGAACTCATTAAAAAATGGATTAAGCTTATGAATTAAATATGTGAAAAACGGCTTGGGTACGTAAACAAATGCATTTCAAATGACGTGATATAATTTCAAATTATAAATAGTGATCTTAAAATTGTGCTTTTGAAATGAAAACTACTCTAATTGAATGAATTAAATAATTTTATTATGATTTTATTTTAGATTTTTTTTTTACAAGATCTTATGAACAAATCAATCATCAATTTATATTTGATTACAATAATTTAAAGTCATCATTTAATTTTAAACGAAATAATAATTAAATTGAATATTAGTCATTAATTTGTGTTATTTTGTGACATGATAAAGTTAATTTTACTATAATTTTATAAAATTACTCAAGAAATTAACTAGACACATACAACGTACGTGCAGTTTTCTAGTTAATATAAGAGCTTTACAATGTTTAGTGATGAATCCACCTTAATTAGGTAAGTTTGATTACTTTATACATCATTGTTATTACTTAGTAAATCCTATGTTTATATGTAGCAATTGTAATTAAATTTAGTTAGAGCAATTGGTCTCAGTCATTAGCTTTTCTTTTTTCTTTTTTAGAAACTGTATTATATCATTAAATCAGTCATTGTATTATAAATCACTACAAGAAAAATGAATTTTAGTGACAAAATATTAAGTGACAATGTTGAAATCGTCACTTTTTGCATTTTAGTGACAAAATAATTTTGTAAGTTGTCATTAATGACTATTAGTGACAAGTGTATGGAACTTAAGTTGTCACTATTTACAACGGCTAGTAATATTGCAAGGGCAACAATTGTTGTTGCCAGAGCAATATTTATCAAATATCTAATATACCCTTACCTTAAGTATCCTTCTCTCCCCTTA
The DNA here is from genome assembly GCA_034814905.1 of Penstemon davidsonii. Taxonomy (NCBI): domain Eukaryota; kingdom Viridiplantae; phylum Streptophyta; class Magnoliopsida; order Lamiales; family Plantaginaceae; genus Penstemon; species Penstemon davidsonii. The sequence continues at coordinate 9,652,384 of JAYDYQ010002685.1, read as the reverse complement.
ATTATTATATTCTCATTTCTCTTTTCATTAATGTCTCATACTATCAGTCCTAATTTTTTTCCTCTTTCTTCACCAATTTATTTGATCACTCCTAATTTTTTTCTCTTTCTTCACCAATCTATTCTGTTATATCATATCATCTCTACAACTAATGAAAAGGAAAAGGAGAAGTGAAATGATGTTTAATCAAATAAAAATAAAATGGACCTTAAATTTAGATATGGCTCTCTTATTACAGATCAATTGAGACTGATTTTCTTAATCCAATGAGATATGAATCATGAAATTACAAACTTTTTTTACAAAAGTTAGCTGTTTTTCTCCTATAATTGATTTTAGTTCATTACAACTAGCATGAAATTATAATTCAAGATCATCTTTTTCCCAACCGCAAACCCTTTTTCATTTTCTCCTTTCCTTGTTATCTTTCATCTTTTAGTTCAAGAATGGATTGGAAATTTTAGTTATTGATACAAGGAGCATCAATGGTGTAATTCTACACTTAATTACACCACCGGTAGTAATTCTTCATTATACATCTTCAAATGAAATAATTAAGTGTAAAACTTATTATCCATTTGCTAACCAAACTTTGAAACCAACAAAACGACAAAGAAAAAAATATGTTTCATATTGTGCTGAAGTGTGATGGTGGTGATTTATCCAAAAAAAAAAAGTGTGATGATGGTGACGCTAATTAGGATTGAATAAAGATCGAAGCTGAAAATGATAATTGGATGTTTTAATTGCAGAAATCAAATTTGTGCATTTAAGTCAATATTGAAATGTATTTAATGACAAGGGTATTTTTGGAAATATAAAAATATCGTTCTGGTAGCAACAATTGTTGCTCTGGCAATATCGCTAGCCATTTACAATTAGTGACAACCTAGTGACAATAAATATTGTTACCATAATTTAGTACCAACTTTTTAGTTGTCATTTTTTATGTATCACTAAATATCAATAGTGACAATTTTTTACATTTCTTGTCAATAATGTGTCTATGTACATAATTTTAATGACAATATTTAAATTCTTGTCACTTTGTCATTTAGTGTTTGTCACTAAAATTTAATTTTTTTGTAGTCTATTCAATCACTATAAAAAAATAAATAAACTATCAAGACTAGTATTATAAAAATACATACATTAGTGAGAATCGAACCCAAGACCTCTTGTCCTATTTATCTTGGAGCCTCAACTTCTGCCACTAGGCTACTGACGCATCGACTGAGGTACACAAAATCATAAGAATAGCTTAAAACTTCTCATTATATATTCTAATGTTCAACTTTAGGAATATATTTTATTGCAAAATTTAGGAAATCCCCTTTAATCTTTCTTCTTAAAGAAGTACGTACACTTTAATGGTACTTAACGACATCTTAGCCACCTACGCATGATTGATGTACAATTGTGCCTTAATCTATTATCCCAATAAATATCTAATACGAAACTTTTAGCACGCTTACTATAGTTTTTGACAAAAATCTAGCACACACAAAATGAAATTCTCAACCGCCCATTGACCACACCTCTAAGTATATTAAAACCCCCAATTCTCAACTTCATTTATATACCGATCCCTCCATTAATATTCTCGATCGAGCTCTATCGATCAATCGCAATGAACATCGACGACTTAGCGCATATTTTAGGCCGCAGGAGGTGTTATAGATGCGCATTTTGCGAGCGAGGATTCTCCAACGCGCAAGCATTAGGAGGACACATGAATATTCACAGGAAGGATAGAGCAAAACTTGTAGAGTTTTCGAGCGAAAATTTGCTTTGTTTAGACATCACAAAGAACATTGATTGTGAGGAAATTTCTGACTCCAATGAAAAAATATTGAAGTGTTCTAAAGTTGACGATGTTCATCATGAAGCAAATCATGGTCAGGTGGATCTGGAACTTAGATTGGGACCTGACCCTTTTGATGCAAAGACGACAGAGCAAAAGTCACAAAATCGAGATGTCTAAAACAGGTTGTGTAATAGTAGTTGGTCATGACTTTAATTATTATATTTATAACGAAAAGTATAGAAGCATGTATATACTTCATTAATTTTATATATGTTGCAATTAATTTTTGATGCAAATAAGGGCATGCTTATAATCTAATTTCTGCCTACTTAATTAGGAATCAATGTTAATTTATGGATGTTTATTAATTTGGTTATTATTTGGCTTGATCTAGAAATCAAACATATAAGTACTACGGCTTTTTAGTTTTTAACATGGAATTTAATTAATTATTTCCATGGAAATGTGCAATTTCTGCAGCCAAATCATATAATCAATACGGATTCATGCTGACTAATTAAATTTGTACAATTAAGTAAGCTACATATATGCAGGAATACAAAAATAGGTTTGTATGCATGCTTAGTAATTAGCAAATATAAATAAGCCATCTGAATATTGATTACATTAGTCCTTACAAACATATTAATGGTATTAATATCAAAGTGCCAGCAGTAATAAGCATGGGATGAACATCAATTAATTCATGATTCATTTATTATTTTTCATATTTTATATTACTTTTTTTCAATAACGTTTTTTTTTTTTTTTCGGACGATGGAAACGGTGTTTTCGCAAATTTTAATGATTTAATGGAACAAATTGAGATTGAGAAAATGCTCTTTCTAGAACTATGATTTACCCCATATATGTAAACTTATGATGACAATATATTTTGTGGGCAGGTGGGTTGATTTTTGGATGATGTTAGACCTATGGGTGTGAATTGGTCGGGTTGTATCAAAACAACACACTGTTTAAGTATGATTTGAATTCTTATCGAACTTGAAATTATATTTGTACGTGTTTGGTTTGATTAATTAATGAATCAAGTTCAAATGAGTGTTTATCAAAATCAAGTTCAAATGAATGTTTATCGAACGAGCTCGAGTTGAGTTCCGAATAGCTTAATTAATATATACTTTTCATATATATTATGTCAAGTTTTAGTTTATTAATTTGAGCTCGAACCAAGTTAAAAATTTATCAAACGAAAAATATTATTTAAACTTATTTTAATTCTAGTTGGACCTAAGTCGGAACAATTTCATTATTGTTGCGGGGTCAAAATGGACAGGGTAAATTAGGGTTAAATAAAATTTGCTTTCCTAAAGTATGGAAAATGTAACAATTACCTCCTAATTAAATTTGTTATTATTTCATGGGTTATTATATTTATTTCCATTTGTCTTTTGTAATTCAATTTATAAAATTTAAATTTACACTAGTAAAATAAAGAAAGAAATTATAGTTTTTTTTTTTTCATATTAAAAATTTATGAATAAGAATTGATATATTTCTCCATTCAAATTATCACAATCAACAAATTCACAAACAAAACTTTTATCGTCCACGCTATACGAATTGGTGCAGGTCTCGAACGGTTATAATAAAAAAACTAGAAAAGTAGACGTGTAGTTGTTAACATGAATTTGAATCTTATGTCGAGTAATTATTCGAAGAGCTGCTAAAATTTTCAAATAACAATGAAGAAAGATAATAATTGTTCAAATAATAATGGAGGTAAAAATATAATAATCGATTGGAATAATAACGGGTATAAAATATAATATGTTGTGAAATAATAGCGATATAACTATATATATAATAACTTTTGAAATCATAGTGAGAACTTTTTTCGCAAGAAGTATGAAAAAAAAAATCACCAAGAAGAATATAATTGCATGTACAATATGAGCTTAAGAAAAAAATTAGTATAAGTTTAAAACTAACAATAATTTGCATATAAATGGAATAGTAATTTGGGCAGAAAAATAGAACTTTTAATACAACAAGAAACGGAAGGGTAAGTATTACAACTAATATTTTAGGGGGTGGACTGTATCTAACACAATAAATTATTTTTTGCACTAGATATATACTTAAGTTTTATGACAATAAGCGGTACTACTGGGTACGTACAATTTTAATTTGTGATTCATTCTGTAAAATTATTACCTTAAAATTGTTGTGGTTTTTATATTTTTACATTTCTTTTTATTACGAATTCTCCAGGCCATATTATTTTTCTTATACGATGGATTGCTTAGTTGCAAGAGACGAGTAGATAGATTCTCAATAAAACGAGTTGATAATATTCTTTTTTTTTTTTAAAATTACAGTATTTCATAAGAATTTATTGGGTTTTATGGACGTTTGGGTGTGAGATTTGGTTTTGATGGTTTAGCAAAAATTGGTGTTGAGCCCAGAAATTATATTTATACAAATTAGAGAGATTTAGCTTAAAATTATGATAAAGGTTGGGCCATTGGGTAGCCAAGTATTGAGATGGGATAGAGCCAAGGGGACCCTTGAATTACCATACACGACAACGGGCTTGGTCTTTGTCTAGGTCTTGGTCTTGGTCTTGGGCTTGGGCTTGAGTTTTAAAGGAAATTAATTCATTGCATAAGTTTTAATTTACTTTGGCCCAATACTTAAACCTAACCAAAATAAGACCAGCGTACAGATCTGGATGAACCGAATATGGTCCATGTGACGACCCACATACTGTGAACGAATGTTTACGATTTTTAATTGAACCGGTGGCACATGTTTAGACTAAATTATGTCTCTTCAAAAACATATTTTTTGCGGATAAGATACGGGAACTCTTATTCAGATCGGGTTCGGCCTAATCCAAAATAAGTACATGACATGTGTTATTCACTTGCTTGCTTTGGGATAGGATGTAAGTTTCAGGAGACTGATCAATCACAAAGCAAGTGCAATACACGTATTTGGTGGTTGGACGGGTTTGGCCAAACCAAGTTTGAACAATAAGATACAATGTGGTCAATTATGCATTCCATTTATGACATTCAAAAGCATAAATACTCATCTCTCTCTCCTTCTTCACTTTAAAAATTTTGTCGGAAAAACATTGTTTGTTCGAGTTCATTGTTGACCTTTTCTTTGTGCAAGTAAAAAGTATCTACATATTTGTATCTTGAGAAATTATTGGATCAAAATGTTGCATCTGGCAAACCGAAAATATTGCCTTAAGAACACTACAATATAAAACGTCAGTTGATTATAAACTTATGCTTAGAATTATCGAATTTTTAGTAAGTGCGATTTGTTGATTTTATTTATGTAAAAGATAGTGTGAGTGTTACTGTTTTTATATTATTATAATAGAAGTTTGTGTTAATCTTACAATATTAAGAGTAATATTACTTATATTGATTTATAAACCTGTTCGGAATTAAAGAATCCAACTTAAGATTATTTAAAATTAGAGTTAATTATATATTGTTGAGATATTATACTTTAAAATTTAAACTTTTAACGTGACATTATATTTTAGACTATACTTTCATTTGCCATTTTAATATTTAGTGTAAATATTTCGATATATAGATTGTGTTTGACAACAACACCATTAACATTAACTTAATAGAATCCTATAAATTATGAAGTTTACATTTAATAGTTCTTTGACCATGATATAAAAAGAAACAAACTCAGTTTCAAAGAATGAAAGAACTTCTACATTTTTTTTGCAAAGCAAATAACTACTACTTGAATAACAATATTTTGTTTATTGTTTGCTCTTTTTAGATGGAAGAGCTTTCAGTATATCTGATTTTAATTTGATTCAGAAGATTTACTTTCTGATAATTTCAATTTTTGAAAAATTAAAATGGGACACGTTATGAGCTTCGCTAGAGCTTACAATTTATTCATTGACATGAATATAAAATACTCACTAATATAATAGACTATGTTTTAGAATATGTAAGGATAAAGAAAAAGCTCAAATTCAATTGTTTTAACTAAAAATAAAAATTCATTAATATTTATTTCTAATAATTATATGTAATTTGTTAATATTTGTTTACTAAAATATTTATAAAAAAAATTGGCACAGTTTCATATAATATTGCGATTTTGAAATTCAAATATAACCCAAAGAGGGAATTGAATTTTTCATACCAAATTTTTACCTACATTAGATATTTGGTTTCAAACCTTCAGAAAAGACACATTTAGTACCAAAATGGAATGAATTTTTTAACATTCGCTTGAGCTTTAATGGTGATTTTTTGTATGCTTAAAATTATTCTCCAATTTTTTCAACATAGTAGTAGGCTTATGTGAGCTATATCATATCTGAAAATTATTGTGGCATGATTCCTTGTGGATTAGGAAATATGATTTAATTTTAATTAATATCCCAAAACTTTGTTAATTTTCTGATGATTAATTATTGTGTTTGAAATGAAACTTGTAACATTAGAAAAAACTAGTCAAGAGTTTCCAACCATATAAAGAACACAAAATGGCTCCCAGTAATTGACGGGGAAAGAAAATGTGAAAAAATACCTTCAATTTTGTTATTAAATGTGTCTTTTTCAAGATTTGGTACAAAATATTTAAAGTAGGTAAAATTTTAGTATGAAAAATGCAATTATCTCATTTACACTCCCCCGCGCAAAAATAATTTACCAAAATTCATTTGTTTGTTCAGCTTGTGACAATTATTTATAATCATGGAGTGCACATCTTTTTCCTTTTTGAGTTTCATATATATTTAAAAAATGTCTCCCACTCATATCAAATTCTTCCTCAAAATGGAACAAAATCAACTCCCTAACCCACAAAATTAATGCCAAACAAAATACTAATTCAAGCCATAACCCCCCTCTTAATTGTAGCAATCAATTCCACAAACCCAATAAGAATTCAATTAATCCCCACAATCTGTCCCACATATTTGACACAATTCCAAACACAAAACACCAATTAAACATCAATGAATTTTCCCCAAAAGTCCTTGAACAAATCTTCACACTACTCCATTCCAACACAAATTCTCAACAACTCTTTCAAAAAGATGCCGGAAAGTAGTTCAACAACAATTCAAGACCCATTAAAGCCCTCTAAAATAAATCCCTTTTCTCCCATAACAAAAAACTCTTTCCTGAACCCGAATTTAATCAAAGGCTGATTAACAATATTCCTAGTCACTATATTTTCACTATGTTACTTCTCAATTTTCCCCATTTTCAAATTACGCATCACTTGTCCCGAATGCAACCAAACTTACAACATCCACACTTCCAATTATTACAATGATGAAGAAATTGAAATTGAAATCAAAACCAAAACAAACATATCCCACATTCTCTTCGGCATCGCTGGCTCGTCCGAAACATGGAGCCAGCGTCGCCACTACTGCGAGCTTTGGTGGAAACCAAACGTAACCCGAGGCTACGTTTGGCTAGGGGAGGAGCCACGGAAAGAAGCCAAGCCTTGGCCTAAAACCTCGCCTCCGTATAAAGTGTCGTCCGATACTGCTCGGTTTAAGTACACGAGCTCGTACGGGTCGAGGTCGGCCGTAAGAATCGCGCGTATAGTGAAGGAGAGTTTCGAACTCGGGTTGGATAATGTGAGGTGGTTTGTTATGGGGGACGACGATACGGTTTTTTTTACGGAGAATTTGTTGAATGTTTTGAGGAAGTATGATTATAGAGAGATGTATTATATTGGGGGGCAATCGGAGAGTGTGGAACAAGATGTTATACATTCTTATACTATGGGGTATGGGGGTGGGGGGTTTGCGATTAGTTATCCGTTGGCGAAGGAGTTGGCTAGGATTTTGGATGGGTGCATTGATCGGTATTCGGATCTTTACGGGTCGGATCAGAAGATTGGGGGTTGTATGATGGAGATTGGTGTACCTGTTACTAAAGAACTTGGTTTTCATCAGGTACTTTTTTTTTAATTTGTTTGAATTTTACTACTTGAATGTCTGGCGTGGATTGAAATTTTGTTTTTAGTTTATGTTTTGATCAGTTAAAAAAGTAAGAAGAAATTATTAAATTTAAGAAAATAAGAGAATATCAAGATAAATAATGAGTTTCAAAACTATATTACTTCTTGTTGATTAAAAAATAGAAAGGTTTCGATGTTTTTGAGGGAAAATATTAGAATTTTCATTCATGATTTTAGAGTGTTATTTTTTCTTTTCTCTTTTCTCTTTTTCTTTGAATTGTTTGTTCTGAGTGATACGTGGCTTTTGAGTGTTAGAGAAAATTGTAGCTCCAATTTTGGTTGGCCAAACAGATTCAATAATCATAAAATAAGTGTTGCAGTGTATTGTGATTAACCACTCCTCAAAAGAATTTAGGGTGATTTATAATCAGATCCCCTGAAGTTTAATCTATTATAAGAAACCCCCTAACGTTTCAAAAATTATAAAGAGATCTCATGTGGTTCAACAAGTCTTACAAGAACACCCCTTATAACTTGTAAAAATATTTACAAAAAATACCCTATAAGGGGAATTCTTGTAATTTTTAAAATATAGAGTTTTTTCTATAATTATGATAAACCTCAGGGGGTCTGAGCGTAAATCACCCAAGAATATTTTATTCAATCTTAAACAAATATATTACAATTGGTATGTTAATGTTTTTGAATTTGGTCAAACCTATTTTGGACCAGAGTTTTAGTTATAATAAAATTAATTTATGTACATAGAAATAGATAACCACTCAATGTTATTTAGATGATTGTGTAACAAAACAACCACGATTCGGTGGAGATAACGTGTATCTAGAATAAAATTTGGTATACGATTTCTAGATTAACTTAATTATATAGTTATATATTAAATATTTATCAAGAATTATGTGTAAATGATTTTCAGATATAGCATATTAGTCCACTATTCTATCTAATAAACCTGTTTTGGACTACAATTGTCCATGTATTTATTTGTTAGCAACTGATGAGAAGATATTTTCTATAGACTGCAATTAATGGTTTATGTACGTTTAACATAAATGAGATTAATGGTAATATGTGACACATTCTGACATAAATGATACTCTTATTATGGTTGTTAGTTGCTCTCAGATAGAATTGGAAAAAATGAAACATGTAATAATCAACGATGAATGTATTCTTAAAAAAAATTAATTATTATTATTATTATGCAGGTGGACATACGAGGAAGCCCGTATGGCTTACTTTCCGCACATCCATTAGCCCCTCTAGTTTCACTACACCATCTAGACTACGTTCAACCTTTATTTCCAGGCATGGACCGGGTCGCCTCAGTCAAGAAGCTAATCAGTGCCTACAAATCCGACCCGAGTAGGACACTACAACAAAGTTTCTGCTATGACTTGACCCGGAACTGGTCAGTTTCAGTTTCGTGGGGCTACACCGCACAATTGTATCCGTATTTAGTTACTGGAAAGGATTTGAACACTCCATTGCAGACATTTTTAACATGGAGGAGTTGGAGTCAACAACCGTTCGCATTTAATACCCGAGTGATGAGTTTGGATCCATGTGAAAGACCCATCATATATTATTTTGATGGGGTTAAGGAAGTAGGGAACGAGACTACATTAACGTCGTATAAGGGGCCTAATAATCGACAGAGGAAGCAATGTGACAGGAGAACTTATACAGCTGCTTATTCGACGAAGGGGTTTAATGTCTCCGCACCAATTTTTGATCCTCAAATATGGAATAAGGTATGTAATTCCTAATCGAGTTCATATTATATTTTTCCCGAACATACATTTGTTCACCTAACACACATAGTACAACAGACCAATGTAATTGTTACATGTGGACTGTGGAGTGAAATTATCTATCATTCATGTCCTCTAAGAACTTAGAATTCAAAAATTATTTCCATGTTTGTCAGAATATAGGTAATGCAAATTCTCAATTCGCACCACATGTGATTGAAAATGTGAATGCACAAAATAATTTCTCGAATATTAGGCCGTCAACCAGCAAAAAAATTGTGCAAATTTGTGTGTCTAAATTGCTATGTACGCAAGCCATGTTCAATCTAAGAGTTTGAAAACTAAATTTGGCTTCAACGCAATTATCGCCTAGAAAATTCTTTTCAATTGTTTTTGCCATCTAATATTATGTGTTGTTGTGACTGTCACGTTCAATTTAATAATTTTTCCTTATAAGTAGGCACCTCGAAGACAATGCTGCGAAATAATCAACGGCTCAGATGAACGGGACGGCATGGTACATGTCAGAATCAGAGGCTGCAATCAATGGGAATCAGTAACACCCCCATAGATCAAACTGTTGAATTTTGGAAAAGAAAAAGGAAAAAGTTCGTCTTAGGGGTCTGACTTTTTGGCCTGTAGAACTAGGTATAATTTATAATGCTAAAGGAACAATATGCTTATTGACTTTTGTCTACAAATCATCAGATTATACTGGACCAGGTTTAGGGGGAAAAAAAGAATTCGTTTCGGAATAGGTTAGTGTATCGATAAACAATAGTTGAGATCAAATTAATTGTTGTACTCTAATATATGGAGATTTTTTACATGAATTAAATATATGGAGATCTCAGATTTAATTTATGTTACTCTTATAATATTAATTATTTGATAAGTAAACTTAATTAAATAATTTTCAAAGTATTAAAATAATAAACTTAATTAAATAATTTTCAAAGTATTAAAATAATAAACTTAATTAAATAATTTTCAAAGTATTAAAATAAAAAAATTAATATAATCTAATGGAGTGAAAATTTGATAACATTAAATACCACTATAAACATTAAACTTAAAAGAAATTAAAAAATCGTAAAATAGATTTCGAAATAACATGTTACTTTAAAAGATTATAGATATGATTTACTACTATAGCAAATAAGGTAAAAAATTTAAGATAAAAGAAGTATAAATTGTCAAGTTTGTATACTTGTTGAGGGTTAAACGAGGCTTTCTAGCTTCACCTAAAATCGAAGAATCGAATGTCTTTACTTCAATGATAGGTAACATCCTGATACAAATCTATGCATATAGAGAGATGAATCCATATCCAAATCGAATAGAAGTAGGACCGTCTCTATAAGTGCAATTGTAGCAAAAATATTTTTTTGAGTTATCAATATCTCCAATTTTGAGGGAAACAAACCTAAATCTTGGTACAATTTGATCCCCTACTATTTAAATTGTTGACACTAACTTTTATTTCGTTTTTTGGTTTACCAATTACCATACCTTTGGATCTAATGTGAATGGTCAAATAAAATAAAATTAATCAAGAGAACAAGAAAAAGTTACTAATATAATATAATACGTGTGGAATGGGAGGAAAACGAATTTCTCTTCCTACATTGGAGGAGAAAAAAGGTGTAGGATTCCTATGTTCACATGTCTTCGAATCTTGTTAACTAGGATCGGTGTTTTAGATTCATACTGTAATGCACCTACAGCTGCGTTTGTTCTGCTGCTATGTTCTTTCTTTGTATGATAAATAATTCCTTTTAGGTATGTGTGATAATTAAATGACCGGAATGATCTTTTATCACATTTTGATGTCACACATATAGATTTGTTGACAAGTATATAAATTTATAATTTGAGTGGGCCACACATACATTTGGTTAGTTGATCTATGAAAATGAAAATGATAAACATATGAAGTTTGGGATTGTAATACCAATCCAATTTTGATGAATCGTCTTACTAATTAAGTTTAAGCGTGAGCTTGATTTAGGATCAATGTTATTAAAACCGGATCGGACCGGCCGATCCAACCGGTTCGATCGCGAACCGGAGGATGGTCCGGTCCGATTTACCCCCTAAAACCACTTGATTAAAAAACCAGACTGAACCGGGTTGAACCGATCCAAAATCGATGAACCGGCGAACCGGTTTGGGCCGGTTCAACCCGATTCTGAATTTTTTTTTTTTTCGATTTTTTAAATTTTATTAATGTTAAAAATAAATTAAAAATTCTTGTAGAATTGGGATTTGAACACCTAACATCTTGCATGAAACATGACTTACTTACCATTTGAGCTACATCATTTTTGTTGAAATTTTAGCACAAAAAATATTTATAAATTACAGAAAACTTGGTAGCCAAATTTGTTTATAATTAGATTATGATAACTCAAATTAACATTTTATACATTATCAATGAAAATTAATACTCAAATAATAATTTTTTATTAAAATTTGTTCTATAAAATATTTCTTTCCAATATTACTTTTAGGATAAAGAGTGTCAAATTTTGAAAATCAAATCGATATATATGCAAGTATGATTTTGAATATTAGACTTTTATACATAATCATATTTTAAAATTATTAATCTCTTAGTTTGTTGTATTTTTAACTTACACTTTTAAATTTTTACAAAGAAATATAGTCATATTATATTTATATGAGTTTACAAATTAGTATCATATTACAATTATGGTATAAGTTATATAAATATTATGTGATTTAATTTAAATATATTCTAAGATTTTATATATTTTTAATCAATTGTAGGATAATGTTTAAATTTTATGCATATTATATATACTATAAAATTAAATATAATTATTATATCATTATGATGTCATTCGGTCCGACTAACGGTCTGACCGGTTCGACCAGTAAAACCAGTGGTCAGTTGACTCACCGGTTCACTGTCCGGTCCGATTCTGAAAACATTGTTTAGGATAGGAACTTTCAAAGTTACTTTAAAATTTTTAAATTTGATAGTGTCATATAATATTAATGACAAGCACTTTAGTAGTCTACCTTAATTTTTGTAGTGAATTAGAAATTCAAATTTACATTAATTTTTGGGATGCCTAAATTCAAGATCTACATTTTTTTAAATTGATAGAAATTTTGAATTACTAAACTCAATTGTTTCAAAATTTTAATTCTACTAGAATTATTGCTACCTTTTCTACAGCCAACCAAACGTGTCATAGAAAACAAAAGGATTCTTGGAAAATCTCTTGGGATGTATAAAAATGAGTGTTTTACCTCATTTCCAGTGGAGGTGTTGTACACACGCTAGCTCTATTATACTATTTGGACTTCATTATGATTTGGATAATAACCAGTTTAACCCTACTTTAACAACATATTCCCTTCAGTTTACTTGTTGTGATATGTGTAATGATCACTTTACCCCCTGTAATATTCTCTAATGACACTTTACCCCCTTGTGAAGATGTAAAAATTCAAGAGGAGCTCAGTGTGCTTTTTTTACAGAAACAAAATGTAGATATCTTGTCATTTTATTTATCACGGGGATAAACTATTTTTTAAAATTAACAATTCAAGAGGAGCATGCTCATAACTCGAAAAAAACAATATGCAAACACAAACAATTTTACAAAATCTATAGAAATTACAAGACAATTCTTACTTGTCTAAATAAGATTAAATATTTTGGGAAAATGTATTTTTCTGGTATTGCATGATATGTCATCTTGCAACTTTGGTATCATTGGGACACGAAAATGCAAATTTGATACCACATAATATATTTTCTTTGATATCATTTAAACGGAAACGAATTGGGCTGCTATTAGGCCATCTCCAGTGGATATGGACTCCCCTTCCTCTCAGACTCTCATTCCCCTCAGACTCCCCTTCCCCTTCAGACTCCTCTTTTTATAGTCATCTTCAGTGATTCAATCTTCTCATTCTATTTAATTCCAATTCTCATACTTCCCCACTCTCACTTAATAAAATGATAATAATAATAACAAATAATAATAATAATAATAATAATAATAATAATAATAATAATAATAATAATAATAATAATAATAATAATAATAATTATAATTTAGTCAATAGTAAATCAAACATTGGCATTAATAATAATTGATTCAAGTAGAGGTCAATCGCCAACTTCAAGTCGAACATGCGTGGTTAACACACGGTTCAAATTGATAGGGTTACATCGTTTCTAGTTTAGTTTATCGTATTTAAATTATGTAACATATAGTTATTTTTAATCCACTAGTCGTATTTAATTTCCATAAATCATTTTTTTAAAATGTGATTAAATTTCAAACAATAAAATAAATTAACGCTAAGTTTATTACATAAAAGCTACAATATTACAAGTAATAAAATTAAATATTGTTAAGTTTATTACCATTTATTCCACAAAATTCTAATTCTCATATTTTTCCACTCTCACTTAATAAAATTAATAATAATAGAGCTAAATAATAATAACAATTAATAAACATTGTACATAAAATTACAATATTACAAGTTATAAAAGTACAAATAATACAAGTAATAAAATTAAATTAATGTTAAGATTTAGAAAAATACATTTTTTATATATTAATTAACATTAAATAAAGAAAACAAAAAAAAAAAAACAAAAAAAAAGAGAAAAATGGGGTTGGGCGCATTGCCCAGCCCCAAAGTGGAGTGTGACCCACTCCTCCCCTCCCTCCCCCCTTCTCACTAAACTTCATTTTTTCTCCCCCTCCCCTATGGACTCCCCCTCCCCCCTTATCAATGGAGATGCCCTTACGATGCACCCAAATAACGACCTGGGACTTATTTCACTGTGTTGAAGGTCTATTTGAATAAGGTACGTGGGGGCTGTGTAAGCTCACTAGTTATGATAGGTTGCAACCTAGTCCTTGCACGGTCTCGCCTTATTGTAATGCGGACTATAACTTGTGTAATACATATATGAGTACTAATTTTGAGGTTTTTTTTTCAAGGGTTTAAACTATTTCAAGTCGCGTCGGAAATATTATATGAAAATCTTTTCAAAAAAAAATCGAACTTGAGTTCGTCACTTTGAAGGGACTGATCTCTTCCACTAGTCCAATGATCACATTTTGATTGTTGGTATTCATTTTGATTATTAGGGTCTATTTATTTTATATTTTCTCTCTCAGCTTTCTTTCAGTTGTGAAATTAGGGAATAGGGAGTCCCCTAGATCAAATTTTGATGAATATCTGAAACTATAATCTACATAATTAGGGGATAAGTGAGTCGAGTGGTGTCGAACAATACTTTGTCCAAATTTAATTTGAATTTTGTAGCGAATTTTATATTGTGCTTGAGTTTGGTTTGATTATCTAACAAATCGAGCTTGGACGGGGTTTTACTACATGAGCTCGAGTTGAGTACTGAGTAGCTTAGTTTATTTAAATATATTTTGTCAATTTTAGGTTTGTCGAGTCGATCTTGGATCGAGCTTCAAAAGTTATCAAACAAAAATGTTGTTCAAGTTTGTTTGATAAGTATGATGAACCGCGATTTATCAAATAAAAAAAGTATGATGAACCAAACTTATACAAATTTTATTTAAACGAACTCGAGTAAAATATGGAGTAGTTTTGTTTAATTTTGAGCCCCATAAATAACTGGAGAGTATTTGTGTCCAGACAAAAAATGTTTATAATCTTTCCAGTATTTGAATGGATCTCTTTAAATTGAAATTCTTTTCAAAACTATCTCTTCTCATTCAATAATAATGTATAACCATTTTTTATTTTTCTATCACACAATTAATTAAAAGTTAAAAATGTCATGATATTTTATTTTAAAATTATTGACTAAAACTTTTGACATATGTGGATGGGTTCTGACTTAGTTTTGTGGTTTTGTGGGTCTCGTAAAACTGAGCTAGAACCCTTTCAAATGGAATTTGACAAAATCCATGAAACTCATTATAAATCATACATTCAAAATATTGGAACTTATATACAAATACCACCTACATTTTTCTATAAAAAAATATTAATTTGACACATACTACATACTTTCTCCTCCAAATCCCAACATCCAAACACAATCCAAGTGAGGTTTCAGCATTTTCAAAATCACACGGAGTTTCAAGGGTTTCACCGAAACCAACTTAACAATTTTTTTTAAACCGAGATTCGCGAAACTGAACTAAAACCCTTTCAAACATAGCATTTATTTCAATTTCTTTTTTTCTTGAACTTTATTTTAATTTCTAGAAGCACTCAAAAGTATTGAAAGGTCAGATGTCACATCCAACAAATTTTCAAATCCTACAGTACTTTATAAGCTTATTTAAAGTATACTTTAATCACATAGTATAATTTAAGTTAAACACCTGTATTAATTAATAATATTTCTCTATTGAATAAACAGAATAGAAGAGATGCTTACACGATGGCTAATCTAACAAACATAAGACCAGATCAAAAAGAGAAAAGAAAAAAGAATCCAACAAAGATAATGACTCGTCAAACACTTCATCGTATTCTCCGGAAAATTCTTACATACACCAGGTCTAAGAGCTTAGTGGTAGACCTTGTGATTGTAAATATACCACATAATATATTTTGATAATGTCATGCTCTCACATTGTATGATGTGGTGCATTTATAATCACAAGGTCTATGAAAAGCTCATAAACCTAAAATATAAAAAGTTCATAGACCAGGTTTATGCAATAATTTTCCGTATTCTCCTCCATCTCGCAACAAATACAATCATCATCAATTACATTAAAATCCATCTGATGTGACGGTCAACCCTAATCTACACTCAAATACGTCAACATCTGTCAAATTTCCTTTCTGCTAAGAAACCTAAGTCCCAAACTATAATATTTTCAAACTGCAAACGCGTGATTCCTTTCCACCGCTAATGAAATGAAAATCCTCCGAAACTGCTCCTCCTTTAAACAACCCACATCACCCCTTCCTCAAATACCCTCATTCTCCTTCTCCCCCACACATTTATCTCCATTCTAAAACCCTTTCTTTGCCCACAAATTCAAACCCAAATTTTTTTTTTTTTTTTTTTAAAATTAAACAGTTATGGTTGGATTCAAGAACTTGGGTTGGCATTCCTCCGACCCAAAAAAGAAGTCCAACCAATTAGGCATCCTCGCATTCGAAACAGGCAAAACAATGTCGAGATTGCTCTCAATTTACAAATCCCTTTCCGATGAAGAAATGTCGAGGCTTCGAAAAGATGTAATGAAATCAGAAGGAATCGTGTTCTTGAATTCAATGGACGAGGGGTTTTTGTTAAGCCTCGCGTGTGCTGAAAGGCTTGAAGATCTCGATCGTGCGGCGACCTCTGTTTCTCGATTGGGTAAGAAATGTAACGATTTGGGTCTGAACAGATTTGATCATCTTTACACGGATTTGAAATTGGGTATTTTGGATTTCGGGAAATTGGAATATGGGTCGAGGTTAATTGAGCGAAAGGTGCAGAAAATGGAGAAATTGGTCTCGACGACGTCGTGTTTGCACGCTGCTTTAGAGGGTTTAACAGAAATGGAAATTTCTAATAAAAAGATGCAGCAGTGGAAGAACAAAGTGCAGGTACAAATGCATAACGCTAATTTCGATTTATTTAATCAGAAATTGGAATATCAGCGTAAAGAGGTTCGACATTTCAGAGAGATTTCATTATGGTCTAAAACTTTTGATAAATCTGTTGGGTTAATGGCAAGACTTGTTTGTGTTGTTTACGCGAGAATTTGCTTTGTTTTCGGTCCGTATATACCGATTCTACCCTTGCAAAATAAGGGTGGTTGTCTTCATCAGAAAGAATTTCCCTTCACTATACCGATTAAGGAGCAAATTCTTCCTCATTCGGGACCTATTTTATCGTCCTCGAAGCCTAATATAATCCGTTTTTACAGCCAAAAGTCTTTCTTTAACGAAGACACCGTAAAAAACAACATGGTATTTCACGCTGCAGGGCCCTCTACATTAGGGGGTTCGGGACTTGCATTGCGTTATGCTAATGTGATTATATTGGCCGAGAAATATTTAGATTCTACGGATTCAATAGACCACGATGAACGTGAGTCTTTGTACCAAATGCTTCCGGAAAATTTGAAAGCTTTGATGAGGATAAAGCTGAGTAAGAACATGAAATGCGCAGAAAATGATGCGTGTTTGGCTGAGGGGTGGAGGGAAGCTATGGTAGCGATTATGGTGTGGCTTGCGCCAATGGCGCATAATACTGTGAAGTGGCAAATGGAGAGGACTTTCGAGAAGGTTAAGTTTAATCCAATGCCTTCGGTTCTTTTGTTGCAGACGTTGCATTTTTCCGATAAGGAGAAGACGGAGGCCGCTATTGCTGAGGTGTTGGTTGGTTTGAGTTGCATTTATAGATTTGAAAATCGACATTTGATAGATTAGGAAATGGTATTATAACGTTGAGATGGATTTCGATTATCGAATTCCGGTGTGGATTAGAGTTAGATAGGTATAGTTATTAATTAAGTAGGTGAAGAAATTTATCTCAGTATGTTAGATTTGAGATTCTGATTCTTCTTTTTTATTTGTTTTTATTTTTTCTTTCTCATTCATTTATTCATGTTCTGGGCATTGATTGATTAGGTCCTTTGTAGAGTAGTTGTTGTTGTTCCATGGTGATGGATGACCAATTCATTTGTTACAGTACATTTTATTGTAAAAGAATGAATTATAATAAATCTTTGTTTAAAGTTTCGAATACATTAAATCTAGACTGAATTATTCCATGATCCATCTGCATGTTTTAATGTAAAAGAAAGTAAGATAGTTTTAGAGCAGAACTTGTCATGTGACTCCATGTTTTATGATCATTACTTTACAACAACATGAACTTAAGATCTGAATCCAAATCATTTTAGATTCTTTTTCTATTATCAGCTTCTGACTTGGCAATATATTTCAAAATCTAATTTTTTATTTGGATTTTCAAGAATATAGCAAACCAAAATTTAAATCTTGCTTTTTGCATTGAAAAGGAATAGTACTTTCTTATCAAATTCTTACCTAGATCAGGTTTAGGAGCTTAGTGGTAGACATTGTGGTTATGATTTATCAACTTATTTATAATTACTTAAAATTCAATTATTAGATTTAACTAATCCAAGTAAATTAAAATTAGAGTTAAGTAGAAACAAATAATTAAGTGTGAGTCATTTTTTTAATTATCATTAAATTAATATTAATTAGAATTTAAAATCTTCGATTTATGTTAGATAATTAAATATTCGAGCCTAATTTATTTAGAATCCCAACCTTCATTATTTTCATAAAATTTTAAATATCAATGAGAATCTAAAATCTTCAATTTATTTTAGATGGATCTAATTTTATTTTTCGTATGTTATCATTTTGCAACTTATGTTCAATATACATAATAATGTTAGAATTAGACAATATTCCCAAAAAAACTATAATTAATGCATAAGTTAAAAATAAAAATAAAAAATGAACGGCTTCAATTTTAGTTTTGAATAGCAGAAAAATAGCACTAGAGTTATCCAAAAAAAGAAAAAGAAAAAAATGTTTAATTTAATTCTTCCTACACATCGATTTAAAAAAAAAAGAAAAAAAGAAAAAAAAATAAGTTAGAGTATGTGATGGTTATATCATCTTCACTTTATTACTAAATTGTTTTAGTATAGTTTTATCGTATACATGAAATATTTGCTGTGTTTTATATATTTATAGCTTATAAATATTGCACTATAATTTTCTTCGGTGATTCATGAATTAATAGTGGAACACAATGTAAAAGATTTTTCTTAAAAGTAATATTTATTAATTTTCAATTTTGGTTTAGTATAATGAAGGTAAATTATTTAAATCATACTAATTAACCTTTTTATTCATCTAAAATAAACTGAAGATTTTAAATTTTAATTAATATTAATTTAATGATAATTAAAAAGATGGCTCACACTTAATTATTTATTTCTACTTAACTATAGTTTAATCTACCACAAGATCTACAACTAAGCTCCTAGACCTGAGAATTTTCCCTTATAGATAATATAATATAATAACAAGCATTATCATTTCATGGAAAAAAATGTTTATAGCTTAAATTTTGAAATAGAGCTGCTGATATAGCCAGAGCAATTTCGTTAACGCCAGAGCAAAAGGGCTCAAAATTTACTGAGTTGTCCCTAATCTATATCTTTTTCAGAAAAATAACAGTATACGGCGGAAAGAAAAAAAAACCTCCCACCCTTTCTCCTTTTCTTTCTTTCCCCGGCAAGCAGTCCAACATGAAATAATTTAATCGGCACAATTTTTCACTCGTTTTACTTGTTCTCCATTGACTCTTATACAAACAGTGGAGTATAAGTTTCTCCATATTTTTTCAAATGAAAAATGAGGAATGGGTAAAAGAACAAGATGAAGTATGAAACTGAAATTTGCAATTTTCACCTTCGGCGGCTTTGTTCAACAATTTACTTTATCTTCTATAAAGTAAAGTACCAAGTGGCAATTATCTAAACTACTGCTGGTGAGAATTTTGCCTCGTCACTCATTATTATTTTATCATGCCTAAAAGCAAAAAAATCATCATTGAGAATAGAAAGAAGCCTGGTAGTCTCACTGTTTCATAATAAGTGTCGTTTTATAAGTTTGAAAGGGTATTACGAAATTTATAAATAACATGGACTTTTGGAAGAAAAAATTTTTTACCTAAAACACTCTTAATAAATAGCAAGATGATAATAAGATAGAATGTTTAGCGTAATAAATAAAGGTAAAATTGAAAAAGGAAAACTTATTATTGTATTGGAATCCTAAAGTGACAGATTTTTAAAGTAATTTTTTTTCTATAAAAGGACACTTATTAAGAATTGGAGGGAGTATTATGGTTTTCCATTACGTACAAGCTAGTTTCGTGCACGTTTGACCTCAATTTCATTTTTCATACCAAATTGTCAGAAAACATACTTCTGTTAGTTTTTTTAGTGGAAACTTTCTGTCATCCGTTAAGTATGCACATCAGAGGCACAAAATGAGGTACTTTTGTCGGAAAAAAGACAAAAATAATACCATAACTTATGCTCGCTGATAAATTTAACCCGTAATTTTTCGGGCTCGGGCTGATAAATTTACCTCATAATTTATAAAAGTTACGCAATTTAGGCCGATTTTCACCGTTCTCATCGATTTTTTCACCAATTTAACCGATTTAGCCTAATTTTTTCATCATTTTCATCGATTTAATTTTCATCATTTTTATCTATGTTTCACCAATTTAGACCCTTTTTTTTACCTATTTAGTCCATTTTTCATTGTTTTCATCGATTTAACTGTTTTCACCAATTTAGCACATTGTGTCACTATTTTTATCAATTTTTTCACCGTTTTAATCGATTTTTACACCAATTTCACCGATTTAGCCCTTTTTCACCGATTCAACCCATTTTTTCACCATTCTAATCGATTTTTTCATTATTTTCATCGATTTAAACCGTTTTCACCGATTTAGCTTATTTTTTCATCGTTTTCTAAAAATTACATATATGACCCTCAAATGGAGTAAATAACATATAACCAACTTTATAATAAGTTTTACATGGTTTGGTATTAGATGTGCGTGCTCATATGCACTCAACTTTCAAATTGATTATTTTATCACATTACTAAAAAAAAATATAATCAAAAGGGAAATTAAATTAAACTAGATATGATACAATTGATCAATTAGATCAATTTATCACATAATTGACATGGGAAAAGGTTAACAAATCATTGAAAACGGTGAAAAAAAGGTCTAAATGAAACTGGTGAAAAATCGGTGAAAACGGTGAAAGACGGACTAATTCGGTCAAAAATGGGCTAAATCGGTCAAAAATTGGCTAGATCGATAAATTGGTGAAAAAATCTACAAAAACAATGAAAAATGTGCCAAGTCGGTAAATAGGGCTAAATCGGTGAAAAATAGATGGATACGATTAAAATTGGGCTAAAATGGTCAAAAAGGTGATATTGGGAAAAATCAATAAAAATGGTGAAAACATGGGTTAAATTGATGAAAACGGAGAAAAGCGGGCATAATCGGTAAAAAATAGTCTAAAACGGTGAAATTAGTGAAAAAATCGATGAAGTGGTGGAAAAGGGTCTAAATCGATGAAATTAGTGAAAAATAGATAAAAGCGGTGAAAATTTGTTAAATTGGTGAAATTCGGTTTAAATCGATGAAATCATTGAAATATGGTTTAAATTGATGAAATAAACGGGTTAAATTGGTAAAAAAAAGGGGCTAAATTGATGAAATTGGAGAAAAAAATCGGTAAAAAAATG
This sequence comes from Penstemon davidsonii, assembly GCA_034814905.1. Lineage (NCBI taxonomy): Eukaryota > Viridiplantae > Streptophyta > Magnoliopsida > Lamiales > Plantaginaceae > Penstemon > Penstemon davidsonii. Next base: position 9,630,535 of record JAYDYQ010002685.1, on the reverse strand, counting down.
ATGAAAGACGGGCTAAATTGATGAAATTTTTGAAAAAATTGAAAAAAACGATGAAAGAGGGATTAAATCAGTGAAAACGGTTTAAATCGATGAACGGTGAAAAATGGGCTAAATAAAATTGGTGAAAAAATCGATAAAAACGGTGAAAATTTTATTGGCAATTATCTTAGTTTAATTATTTCATACATATTTAAACTTTATAACTTTATGGACAATTATAAAATTTTATTAATTTTTTGAAATAAATATGCAATATCAGTTTTCAAAATTAGCAAAAATGCAAATTTCTAATTTTGGGGGTTTAATATGCAAATGCAATTTCAAAGTCATGGAGACTTAACGAACCAAGAAAACTTTCGTTAAAAAAACTGACGGAAGTATGTTTTTTGACAACTTGATATGAAAAATGAAATTTAGTTAGTTCGATGGTATCAAAATTGATTTTTTGCCCAAATGGTACAAGTAAAATTTACGGACGAAAGAAGCTTTGGAGTCCCATTTCATAAACCAACAAGTGATTGGTTTAGTGGAAGAGACTAGTCACTACAAAGTAGCGAACTCAGGTTCAAATCCTTGTTGGGAGAGTTTCCCACTTAATATGTCTGACGCGCCTCGAAATGGATAAAAACCATTGTAAAAAAAAAAAGAAAAAAAACCTACATATTGTTTGTATCCACCTCGATCAGTCCATGTCCAAGCAATTTTATTCAAGTTCTATGTGAGGTAGTTGGAAATTCATCCGCGAAAAACCTCCCATACCATCTTATAAATATCCCTACCCATTGCACACTCTTCTATGCACCTCCCCAATACTACAAACAAACTCATCAAAAAAATGGCTGCCTCTGTTTCAATTACTTTTGGAGCTGCTAACAAAGCAGAGGTACTACATTTTTCTCGCCCCTTTCATCTTTAAACAGTTTCTTTTTCCTTGGAATCATCGAACTCTTTTTTTAAGGCATATTTTCTTTTCCATCCACATAAAAATTCACCTTGATTTTATCGTCTCCGATTTATCAGCACAAGAAACAAAAACTCATTGCATCAGAATGTGTCAAAAATAACACAAATGAAATGATAACTTTTCAAGTGCTTAATTTTAGTATGATTAGTTGAATTTCGTTCTGAAAATGCAATCTGTTCTACCACTTTTAAGAAATCATAGCTCACTCCCTTATCTAAAGAGAAATGGGATTTCTGTGCAGTTGAATTTAAACAGCTCCAGTGCAGTAAATTTATTTCCTTGCACGATTTTCTTTGGCAACAGAGTGAAGAATGTGACCCCGAGAGCGAAAAAATCCAACTTCTCATCCGACAACTTTAACGTTGTTGCTGAGGTCGACGAGAAGAAACAAACAGAAAATGACAGATGGAAAGGCCTGGTGACCGATATATCGGACGACCAACAAGACATTACTCGAGGAAAGGGGATGGTGGACACTCTTTTCCAAGCTCCTATGGGCGGCGGCACTCACGACGCTGTCTTAAGTTCCTATGACTACATCAGTACCGGCCTTCGACAGTAATTAACGACTCTCTCATTAATCTTGAAACTTTTTAAGTCATATATATTAAATGTTTATGCTCTCTAACATTTTAAGCTTTCAAAATTTCCTCAAAATTTTCAATTATAATATACATTGTTTGTCCTAGTTTGAAAATTGATGTGTTGTGGATTGATTCTTGTTCCTTAAAAAAGCTTATGATCGATGATGTTTTCAGATACCAGTTTGATAACAATATGAATGGATGCTACATTGCTCCAGCATTCATGGACAAACTAGTTATTCAAATTGCCAAAAACTTCATGAACTTGCCGGATATCAAGGTCTGATAATGTTCTCACTTCTCACCATTTATTGACAACATTGCACTTTTAGTCCCATACGACTGTGTTTTTGCTCTAATTAATTTATAATTTTCTTGACTTTTGGTCCCATCGCTTCCTTCGGGAGCAAAAGTGCAAAACTAATACAATCATATCAGACCAAAAGTCCTTAACAGAGACTATTCTATGGGACAAAAGTTAAAAGTATTTTAATAGTTCGAGGGCTCAAAGTGAAATTTGAAAATGTAAAGACCAAAGTGCAAAATATTTTAAAATCTTGGTAGGAAACGTGTAATTTTGTAAAGCACGGGACCAAAAGTAATACAGATTTGGTGAAGATTTTAAAATTCATTGCAGGTTCCACTTATACTTGGAATCTGGGGAGGTAAGGGTCAGGGAAAAACATTTCAATGTGAACTTGTTTTTGCCAAAATGGGAATCAAGTAAGCTAACTAGACCTCTATCCAAAGACTTTTCGATTCATTTTAATGTTACTTTTGATGGTTTTTCACATCCTTAATCAACATGAAATTTAAGCCCGATATCAATGAGTGCCGGAGAATTGGAAAGTGGAAATGCCGGAGAGCCAGCAAAATTAATCAGACAAAGATACCGCGAGGCATCAGACGTAATCGCAAAGGGAAAAATGTGTGCTCTCTTTATAAATGATCTTGATGCAGGGGCAGGTAGGCTTGGTGTAGCTACACAATACACAGTCAATAATCAAATGGTAAATGCAACTCTTATGAACATTGCTGATAATCCGACTAACGTACAACTCCCTGGAATGTACAATAAGCAAGAAAATTTCCGAGTCCCTATCATAGTCACCGGTAATGACTTCTCAACATTGTATGCACCTCTTATTCGTGATGGTCGTATGGAGAAATTCTACTGGGCTCCAACTAGAGAAGATAGAATCGGTGTTTGTTTTGGTATTTTCAAAGCTGATAATGTGCCTAAGGAAGACATTGTGAAACTCGTTGACAAATTTTCAGGACAATCTATTGGTAAGTATTTATTGAGACTCGGTACAATAAGTGAAAAGAAGTTTTTCTGACATATTTTGGATGAAATTTGCAGATTTTTTTGGTGCAATAAAAGCTAGAGTGTATGATGATGTAGTGAGGAAATGGATTGCGAATGTTGGAGTGGAAAACGTAGGGAAAAAGCTCGTAAATTCTAGGGAAAAGCTTCCGGAGTTTGAGAAACCAAGAATGACACTTGAAAAACTACTAGAGTATGGTAATATGCTTGTTCAAGAACAAGAAAATGTGAAGAGAGTTCAATTATCGGAAAAGTACTTGAAGGAGGCTGCACTCGGGGACGCAAACGAGGATGCAATCAAGAATGGAACTTTCTAAGGTTAGAACTCAAAACCCCATACGCAAAGGCCTTAAATGAGAGATTTGTATCTGGATTTAGACTATGATTAATTAATTTAGAAGAGATTGTAAGAATTTCGAGGAGGTGAGAGTTATAGTTCATGTGATGTGGCTGAATTGATACACAAATATTGATCCAATGGCAAGGAGAGATGATTTTATCTTATGTAGGTAGTAAAAATTATGAGTCAATATGGGATGTTGAAGCTTATTTAAGATGCACCGTATATCATTTATCTATTAGGGGACGTTTGGTAGAGTAAAATGTAATAAAAACAAAAGATATTGAAAACCAAATGATTATCCATAGATGATGTTACATTCTAATCAAGAAAACACAACATAAAAGTAACAAGATTAATCTCTAACTCCCAATTACAATTCAGAAAGGCTTTTATTATCTTCTTTTAATTTACTGATTATGAAAAGTGGGATCCTGACTTTATAATTACCAATTAATAACCAAAATATAAAAAAGGAGAATAGATCACTGATCTTGTTTATATTCTTTTAATTAATTCGCCTTAATGAATATGTTCAAAAGTAGTTTTTCTTTAAAAGAACTCTAAAACCAAAAAGCAAAGGCAAACAATGGAAGTAATACAACTCATCAGTTTCAACTTCTGACCGGGGTCGTAATTCAATTCTAAAACCAAATAAGGTTTTTACCTTAACTTTTTATCCTTTCTGTTAACTTAATGAATTTCATAAATAAACTTGTTTGTATCCAAAATATTTTTCGGGTTTGTCAGGCCAATAATGGCCCGACAAGAAGTGATTGGGCCGACGGTCAGCCAGACCGACTGACAACAAGGCCTTGATAATAAACAGGCCCACTAAAATCAACATGATTAAAGGCCTAATTAAGTATTTAATTAATGGCCTAATTAATTAATGAGGCCCAAAATTGGCCCAAACACAACATGTTTAATTAATTAAATTAATAGATATATTAATTTAATTAAGGCCAAATCAGTTATAAGAAAGTGGCCACGTAACCAATTAATTTTGGAGGGAAATAAGCTGATATTAACTAACTCCCTAAAATATCTCAAAGGAGGTTACACATGTGCTGGAAATAACCACCCAATAGACATGGGTCAAAGCAGTTAACAAAGTGGTGGAGATCATGCCTAAAAAATGGGAAGTGGAAGAAGTGGACATTCATCAGGAGAACTGTCCGTCAGGAGGCCTATAAACATCAGGAGGCTGTCACATTCAAGGGACACTCAATCAATCAAACATCTCTTCAGTCTTCACTGAATCGGCGCAACGCCTCCTCGGAAGTCCAGCATACGCTGCTTCTGTCAGTCAGTCAGCATTACCAATTCCTTGAAATCAATCGTCAATCCTCAGCAAACAGCAGAACATGGCAGCCTGAAGTTCAGCACCGCCGCCTCTCAAAGTAAGCCGCAAAGCTGCTTCCGCCGTCAGCGAATCTGTTTCGAGCGAAACCATTAGATCTCAAGCAAAATAGTACGCTGCAAACGTCATGTAAGTGCCCACGTAGTTACATGACAACCTCATCAAGTAGCCATCTGCTTGATGGGCTCGTTATCAGGTAGCCATCTGCCTGATAGCTATCTGTTGAGTAGCCATCTGCTCAATAGATGCTCTTTCCAGTGGCCATCCACTGGTTAGGAGCCCGATTGGTAGCCATCTGCCAAGGTTGGGCGATCCATTGATGGCAGTCACCTGCTGTCAATGTTACCTTTACATCAACAAAAGTGCACAATGAACACATCAGCTCGTTTGGCGGGTTCCCTGCCAACCTAGGAGTAATTCATCAAGAGCTAAAAGGATTCATCAACTCGATTGGCACTCTGATGCCAATAAAGGAGTTTAACTATAACATTACATACTCTTTCACTCTTGTAAATCGAGGGAACATGTCTAGGCTAGACTTCATGTATTTTCATTCATCAACATTATGTTTATTTAATATATTGAAGTACTTGGTCTTAATCTCCTGATTTTACTTACGAGTATGTTTTCATCAAGTAATCTTAACATATTTTTGTTGTTACACTGACAATCTGTTAGTTCAGGTTGTTATCAAGTTGACATGTTTTAGATTGCTTGATAATCAGCTCGATATTTAATATTTCTGTAAATCCCTTGACATATCGAGCGAGCCACTGATTTGGCTACAAAGTTTGGCATTTCAAAAGGTTATCATAAATTGTTAAGTCCTGCGGCCAGGCAGGCATTGAAAAGAATCAGGGGTAGAGTTTGCCTACTCCGCCACAATCGATTGATAAGAAGTCAAGACATTAATTTATATTTCAGTTTTTATCATAATATGTCCATTTTTAAACCGTTATGTTTGCACGCACAGACATTGGCACGCCCGCACTCACTTTATTTTACATCGAGCCAATTGCACATCGAGGCAAGCCAGGCAAAATTTATAGCAAACAAAACTCTCACAAGAAAAAACAGGTATGCAGACATTTTGTGCACAAAGTACGCATGTATCGTTTATTTGCTTAATTTGGTACACCCATATATCGTTCATCTCATCGCAATCAAGTTAAAGGAGTGCAAGTATCAGTCTCAAGCGATGAGGTCTTTCAGGTCTCATACAAGTGGGGTTATTTTCTTTGAATATATATCTTTTCAATTATTTGTTTCATTTGGTTCCTGTAAAGTTATCATTTCCCCCAAATTTAGGCAAAACTAACACTTAGACCCTAAGCATTTTAACCCTCGAATCTAGAGATCAGGTAGGCAAGAAATGATTACTTAAGCTCTATTCTAGACTATAATTCTCTAACGTCATCCTAAATCCTCGATTATGCATTCGTGCTTAGAATATTGCAGGAAAAAAAATTCAAAAATAAATAAAATTTTAAAAAAATTGGCAGGAGTCGACCTAGCATGCACAACATAAATGCGACCTCCCCCCAAATTTAACTTAAGCAGTGTCCCCACTGCGACTTAAAGAGGTAAAATGAGGTCGACACAGACAAACAAACACGACCAAACAAAAAAAAAACACATAATACATCAATGTAAAGGAGAGTTGGAGAAAGAATAGGTCCCTGAGAGTTGACTTCGATTCACTCATGTAGTTCTGCTCTTTCGAGGCTTAAGGATTGGAACCGACATAGTTAACTTTAATCAAATTCTCCTTTCCGCAAACGTTTCTTAAGAGCCATTTGAATCAACACTCAATCCTCCACAACTTCAACCAAAATTGTACCAAAACTCCAAATAGGACTCCCCCAAAGTTACTCGAAACTCAACTTCGAATTCAAATTACCAAGCCAATCAAAATTTAATCTCCGTAATTAAACTGAATTTGTAAATACGCAACAATTGCCTAAGAATTTTACAACCAATAATGCATTGCGATTCTTCAATTACGTGCAAGGTTAGTTTAATCAGGATATGACACAAGATTCCTCAAACAATTCAATACATTAAGTCCCAAAATAGTAGACAACTATCTCCAAATCTTCAGTCTTTAAATGCAAATATCGGGTAAAATTGAAGAAATAATCAATAAAACCAATCACCCAATGAGAGCTTCCTAATTTGTCCCTAATTTTGTTGACTAGACCATTGATCAATTTTGCTAAAATAATGTTGGGGGTGCAAATTGCTGGGTTAATCTTAATTAATCCGAGAGTACTAACTGCTATTTTTGAGTTTTGAGGGTGCAAAGTAATCATTTAACCTATTTTGGGGATGCAAAGTATCAAAAACCCACAATTTGCTTAATTGGAATTTTTTTCTTGATTATTATACAGTCAAACAATCCAAATCATAACGCATCAAACTTATGTTTCAATTGTTTTGCGGAATCTCACGAAAATCAAATCTTTTTCTAGGCAATCCAAAATGAAACCGAAGAGAGGCGAATGACTTTCAAACTTCTTCTCCCTCCTTGTAATACATTAGGTACTCATACAATTCTCTTGAATTTGGGTTTTATTCTGAGATTTTGCAGTTTGTAAGCATTCGTTTCCCTATACAAACCAATGTTATATCTTGAATTCTGAAATTCTGACCCCAATGCTGAACATTTTAGGGGGAAATAGAAAAATTAGCTGATGCATTATTTCTTTAAGGTTTCTATTTACTGAATAAAGTCATCATATATTTCCTGTTTCTTTGCTCTGTGTTTTAGAATTCAGTAATTTCTTCAAATCTTTTGTAGCTTTTAGGGTAAAATTTTCCTGGTTGTGTTTCAACTATCAACTTTGTACAAAATTTCTAAAGTTTAGGATTGAAGAAAATTTGATTTACTATTAGTTTGGCAGAGTCTACCACTTCAAATAGGGGTTGGGCATATATAAATTTGGTGGAGCGCCTTCAGAGTGATTTGCCTCGAGCGTCTGATGTACATGTATAATCCTGCTGCATCACGCGAGTTCTTGGCGCCATTTTGGTGAGATGGACTAGTTAAATTCAATAGAATACTGTTACTTTTCCCATGGTTGTTCTTGGCATTTATGTTGTATTGTGCGAGATTTGGTAATCATTGGCTAAAATGTTCATGTTTGGTGCTATATTGTTTAGAGTCGAGAGTACTATTACGTGTTTTTTTTACTCGCAGCCATACTCTCGTTTCTCATGTATGCCGCTGCTTTAATTGTGCTTGATTATTTCTATTCTGAAGTTACTGCATTTCAATATATTTCTCCACCATCTTATAATGTCTGTCGGTGAATCAGGGCATGCATATATACTTATCTTTTCAATATATTTCTCCACCCTCTTATAATGTCTGTCGGTGAATCAGGGCATGCATATATACTTATCTAAGTATCTTTTAGTTAACACTCCAGTCATAAACGCTCAAGTGACCAAGGTTACATTGGTGCACTTGTATGCCTTATATCTAGACCACTTTCTGTTTGATTACTTGTCGGTGATTTAATTGATCTACTATAAAAGAAGATTGTCCTTCGTTTACTCCTTTATACAAATTGGATTTTTCAGCAGTTCGAGTAATTGTCAAATGCAATAGTTAGAAAAAATTTCATTTTTATTTGTGTTATTTAAACCTATGTTGCTGCATGTGGCTTATATTTATGGATGGAACATCTAAGTCACAATATCTAATGAATGTGAAATAAGCTCATCCTAATGGTTTTATGCCATCAAATTTATTCCATAAAAAGCTATTTTTACATGGGATGCGGTGCCTTCTCTTTTCCATCTCTCTTTAAGATTTTCATTTTCTTTTCTTGTTGTACTCAGCCTTTTTCCTCAGCATGGTACTATTTTGTCTCCACTAAAATGATCTTATTCAATTTTGAATTCACGATTATTGGTTACCCTGAGCCAATATGCAGCTACCTAGTTATTGAAGAATGATTGATTCAATCGTTTATCGTATAGATTATGCTACCTTCCTTGTGTGTCGATATATGGCAGCTTTTACTAGGTACATTACATTGATTAATGGCTCATCTTATTGCATCTCTCATTACAGATTCCCACGAATTTGATTTTCTCAGCTGCAGAAAAAGAAGTATAGTATGGAATTTTCAATCTATTTTATCATGCAGCTGATGTTCTTTGAAGTCTTAAAAGACAATGCATCCAATGATGGGTGATCACTTCCTCATGTATATCTCTGGCTGTAAGCTAAATCCCGATCTTGGGGTGACCTATTTTCGTACCAAAAAAACCTTGAGGGGATGGTAAGATTCAACGTGGAGCTAGAATTAACTCGATCCAACTAAAATATCCCAGTGTTCTTGATTTACTTAAATGATGAGTATGTGAATTCTTGCCATTGTTGCCCGCCCTATGAGTTGGGTTTCTTATTTAAAAGTCCTCTTTCGCGCATGAGCTGAGTTGGTTTTTCTAAAAAAGTGGTTTTTTGTCGTTAGCCAATTAGGTCTTTGCAATGTCGTAAGATATTATGTCGGATCAATGTCTGTTCAAATGCAAAATGCTATGGAAGTTGGTGACGTAGTCGTAAGATCATATGTGGGGTTAACGACTATTCGATGGTAGTTGGTGACGTAATGTTAAAAAGAATGTTAGTCGTAGAAAATCATGTTTTTAAAGATTGTTCCATGACAAAAAAAGTTAAAGTTTGTCTTTAACGGAAAATTAAGTAAGTTAACACCAATGATTTATGAAATATTGTGTAGTGTAACTCAATCATTATCAACGGAATAGTGTACATTGTAGATCATTTATTATCAATCAAACTATAATCTTTTTTCGACGTGAAAAATGATGGTGTACTTATTTATATCAAATGAATTGTCATTATTTTTTTATCTTTAAGAAATTGAAGACCAGGATATAATACTCAATCATTACCAAACTGTAAATTTTATCATCGTGAAGAGATTGAAGCCCCGATCCTAGCAAAATGTAATCCGATCAATATTAAAAGATTAGTACTTCTACTTCTTTTCCCGTGAAGATAGTTCCACTAGACCTCTTTTTTGCCTTGAAGAAATTGAAGTCCAGGACGACATAGTTTTTCAAAGGGGTTTTTTGCAAGTTAACTCCCTGTGATATGTCTAATGGGCAATTTACCTCCCTGTGAAATAAAATTAGGCAATTTAACTCTATGTGAAATGAAATAATGAACAATTACCTCCTTGTGATATAAAAATAGGCAATTTACCTCCCTATGAAATGAAATAATGAGCAATTTAACTTCATGTGATATGAATTAATGAGCAATTTAGAGGGAGGCAATGTGCTTCTTATATAAAAACACAGGGAGGTATTTTGCCATTTTTCTTATCACAGGGAGTTAAATTGTCTATTTAGAATATCATAGGGAGGTATTTTGCCCTTTTATTTATCACAAGGAGTTAAATTGCTTATTTAAAATAACACAGGGAGTTAATTTGCTATTCACTCTTTTTCAAAGTTCAAAATATCTATGAAAGATCATAAAGTGGGCTTTAAATATTATTTCGACATAAAATACAATAATTAATTAATTTTCACATCTCCAGCTTTGATTTTTTTTGGTTCAATTATAATAATTGCTCAACAAAAATTCAGCTTTACTTTAAGGAAGGTAAATAATTTGATGAACAAAAAGCCAAAACTAATTAAATAATAAGTTCAATATTTCATTAATATGAGAGAGAGAAAGAGAGGGAAGAGAGAGAAAGCATTATTATTAAGGTTCTATTTGTGTAAAAGTGAGAAAACAAGAAAGAAGAGAAAACCGTATGTATCAACCTAGAACTGACGGTGAACGAAAGGTGAAGTTTTTCTTTCTTCTCTTCTTCTTCTTCTTCTTCTTCTTCTTCTTCTTCTCTTCTTCTTCTTCTTTTTTATTTCTTTACCACTCTTGAGTGGATGCATTCACAACTTAAGGTAGCATTTTTTTTTTTTCAGATTTTATTTTCTTTATTCCCCAACTTTGCTGAACTTTCTTTCTTTCTTTTTAATCTTTAAATTTTGCTGAATCTTTTATAGTTTTACTCTAATTAAGAACTCACATTCAACTGCATGTTTCCACTTTTTGATTCTCCCGGAAAAATGAGCCAATTCACTATTTCATTCAAAATCATCAAAGTTGAGATAAATAAAGTAATATAAAGTTGCTTACATATTTTCGATATTTTTTTTAGTGAATTTTAGATGTGAAATCTATTATTTCATGTATCCAGATTATTTCTAAATTGAGGGAATTGCACTTTTCATATCAAACTTTTAGTACATTTATAAAGTTCATATCATATATTTCAAAATGACACATTTGATACCAAAATTTACCAACCTTTTTCAATTTAGGTTTGGCCGTTAAATCATGGACGGAAAATGCCATTTGCCGTGCACGTGTCCGTTAACTTGCAAAAAAAAAATTTTAAAAAAAGGAAAGCTAAAAATGAGGGAAATGCATTTTTTATGTCAAATATTTACCTACTTTAAAAATTTGGTACCAAATTCTAAAAAAAGACACATTTAATATAAAAAATTGAAGGACTTTTTCACATTTTCTTTCTCCATCAATTTCTAGGGCAAAATTTTGTGTTCTTTATATGGCTGGAAAGCTCTTGCCGAGAGCTTTATAATGGTACAAGTTTTAGTTAATGAAATGCAATAAATAATCCACAGAAAATTAATAAAGTTTCGGGATATTAATCAAAATTAAATCATATCTATCTCATAGTCTACAAGATCATGTCACAATAATTTTCAGATATTATATAAGGCACATAAGCATGCTATGGTAAAAATTTTGGGTCATAATTTTAAGCATACCAAAAATCACTATCTAACGGATATAGTGATTTTTGGTATGCTTAAAATTATGACCCAAATTTTTTACCATAGCATGCTTATGTGCCCTATATAATATTTGGAAATTACTGTGTCATGATTCCTTGTAGACTATGAGATATGATTTAATTTTGATTAATATCCCAAAATTTTGTTAATTTTCTGAGGATTATTTATTGCGTTTCATGAACTGAAACTTATACCATTGTAAAACTCTTGTCAAGAGTTTTTCAACCATATAAAGAAAATAAAATTTGGCCCTAAAAAAATTGACAGAGAAAGGAATGTGAAAAAAATCCTTCAGTTTTGGTATTGAATGTGTCTTTTTTTAAAGTTTGGTACCAAACTCTAAAGTAGATAAAGGTTTGATAACAAAAATGCATTTCCCTCATTTTTTATTTTCCTTTTTTTTTTTTTATATTTTCTGCGAGTTAACGGACACGTGCCGCACGTGTCCTTTTCAACAAAGATTTAACGGTCAAACCTAAATTGAAAAAGGTTGGTCAATTTTTGTATCAAATGTGTTAATATATAAAGATACCAAAATTTTATATGAAAAATGCAATTCCATCTTTCTAAATAAAAAAAAAAAACCCTTTTTTCACATTTTAAAAGATATGGTATCAATAATTACTTAATTAACTGCATTATGTCAAGTCTAGTAGATCACATTAATTGCATGATTGTATCAATTATCAATATTGACCAACCTTACTTTTTTGTCTTACTTTTTTTTGTCATTTTAAAAGGTTGGTCAATTTTGTCTTACTTTTTTTTTTTTTTTCCTTCTTTTAACAATTTTGAGTTTAATTATTATTGCAGATTACTATACCCTCAAATGGAGAACAACCATGATTTTGTGAATTACTTAAACAATACTGATGTGACCCTCAATATTTTCTCGCGCTTGTACGTTCCAGCTGATCTCATTCGTGCTACTGTTGTATCACACTTGTGGCGCGATTTTAGTAAGCTTTAGAAATCAATTGAAATGAATAATTACTTAGTTAACTGCATTATGTCAATTGCATGATTGTATCAATTATCAATATTTTTGTTATATTATATAATGTTTGTTTGTTTTTCTGTTAAAGTTATCAATCAAAGACTTTGCAAACAACTTTGTTTGAAAAAGGTTCATTCGATGTCGAACATTAATGTCGTTTCTGAAAGAGAAGACGAAGCTAGAAACGAGCACAATCCAGAGTGGTACCACAAGATGTATTCTAGTCTTCTTTCGGCCTTGTCAAACTCCACGATCTATCCAAGAAATTGCATAGATTGTGTCATTGGTGCTTCTAGCACAAATATCTACCCACCAGAAAGCGTCGTTCACACATTGTTAAACACCGACAGATATGCACTTGGTGGGTCATATTGGTCGAGCAGAGGGCAAAGTGATCCCGATGTGCCTGAAACCATACAATACAAATTACTTAACAACGTTTGTATTGTTAATGAAATCCAAATACGTCCTTGCAAAGGTGAATTTTATTTTTGAAAAAATCTTTTAAATAACGTTCTTTATCTATATTTCACTACTAATGATTCTTAATTTCAGCCTCTTGGGAGCAAATATCAGCTCCATACTCGGCTCAGTTTGTCCAATTTCGGATGGGACATCCTAGATCTGTAGCAGATTTTGAAGTTGACGTTAGGACTTTGCCATTACAACAGCTTCATGACAACTATATATGGACCTTCACGTCACCCGAGTTTCCTATGGCTCAGGTAATCGATAGTAGATCTAATCATGTAGTCATCTCAAGAAAATAAAATTTAAACTAAATTCATGACTTGATCTTACTAGAATTGCTATGCTTGATTTCATGAGCAGGAACCTAGCATGCAAACTTTCAAGCTACCTGAACCTACTATTTGCGTCGGTGGATTTTTGCAAATTGAATTCTTGGGCAGGACTCGGAAGAGAGAACTCGATGGATTATACTATTTATGGCAAGTCTCCTTAATTTTCCTTCCTTTTCGCAATTCTTTCATCAAAAGATCATTTACTTGCTTCAATTTTTATTGGATATTTACTATTTTCATATTGCAGTATGTCCCACATTCGAGTTCTAGGCCACTCTCTATGGCCGGCGTTTGACGTAGAAATGAGTGAAACCGGCGATTTATCGTTGATATATTGCCCTGAGAATATCAACTCGATTCTAAATCGCATTACTATGAAGGAGGACGATCTTGAGACGCATGCAAACAACACATCAATGGCGGAACACCAGATTCTTGATTTGTTGAATACTACATCTTTATTTTATGGGCTTAACCTCAATCGATGATTGATGACTTGTTCGCTGAAATTTTAATGTAATATATTAAAGGTAAATTGACAGAAAACATAAAGGAAAATATGAATTGATTATGAACTAGAGCGAATTGTTGATACAGAGATTGAAAATAAAAATACGGGGTAACAACGTAATAACGTAATCTCTAATTACAAAGGCAATAAAGTAGAAAACGTATTAGTCCAGCAAACGGTCATTTGCTTTCATTTTTCATCTTCTTCCATTTGATATAGGGATAATTACAGGGACCTCCCCTGAGGTTTGGGGTAATTATTGTCCAATCCCCTCACAATTTCATAATTACATCCACCTCCCCCGACTTTCCGAAAACCTTATATTTCGATGATGTCATCAACGAATTTTTATTGAACTTCCTATTTTACCCTTGAGGTTACTTTAGCTATTTTGTTGGACAATTATACCCTTGTTATGTTTGGTACATATGAGGGGTTTCTTTGCAATGTATATGTATAAGTATGGGTTCAAATGTTATAAATTTACATGAAACTTTTAATTAGTTTATTAGTGTATATATATTCTTAAAATAAAATATAATAACATATCAACGTTTTTTTCCAATTCTTTTCATAATGATTTTACAATTAAAGTACAAGGAAACATAAATAAATTATGGTTAGTTATAAGAAAAAAACATTGTAGAACATAAATAAAAAATGTAAATACATTCAACTTCACATTTAACCCGTAATTTTAATAATTTTAATTTTTTTTTCCTAATTAAAGTAAAAGAATAAGTGAATTTTTAGTGTATATGCTTTCTTAAAATAAAAATATAATAACACATCAATGATTTTTTCCAAATTTTTTTCATAATGCTTTTACAATTAAAATTAAATAAATTATGGTTAATTATAAGAAAAAAACATAGTTGATCATAAATAAAAAATATATATTCATTCAACTTTAACATTTAACCTGTAATTTTAATAATATAAATTTTTTTCATAATTAAAGTACAAGGATAAATTAATGAATTACGTTTGATCATGATAAGAAAAAAAACTTGAACAATTATTATTAGACATTATAAAAATGCTCACATGTTTACTAAATAATTTCTTAAACTTTTAACTAAAATAGTTATTATAAAAGCAATAATTTTTTTTATAAAAAAATAAAAATACTCAATTTAATAAAATAGTTATTATAAAATCATAATTTTTTTTAATATTTCTTACTTAATACAATAATATTACAATCTATCTTATTTATATAAAAATACTAATATTAATAAATCAATAAATTATTTTAATATAATTTTTTTTTTAAAAAACCCTCACCATCCCTAACCCCCAATCTCAACCCCGCACCCGCCGGTCCCCAACCCCTCACCCGACATCCCCAACCCCGCAAATCTCCTCCCAGGACGCGCCACCTGTCTGGAAGGCCTATGGTTCGAACCAGACCTGGGAGGATATTTGCGGGGTTGGGACGGTGGAGGTGGGGTGGGGTGAGGGGTTAGGGTTAGAGTCATTTTTTTTATGTATAAAATTAATTTTTACAAGGGTAGTATTGTAATTTTGTGTATCATTGCAAGGGTACTATTGTAATTTTGTGTATCATTTCACATCATTTTGTTAGATTTTTCAAATGTGGGGAGAGGTGGATGTAATTATGAAATTGCACGGGGATTCGGCAAGAATTAGCCCAAACCTCAGGGGAGATAGATGTAATTATCCCTTACAAGGGTAAATAAGACATTTTGTTAATCTGTTTTATTTTTATTTTTTTTAATTAAAACTGACGAGGACAATATGGTCATTTCACATCATTTTGTAAGGTTTTTCAAACGTGGAGGGAGGTGAATGTAATTATGAAATTGCGAGGAAATTGGGCAATAATTAGCCCAAACCTCAGGGGAGGTCGATGTAATCTCTCTGTTACTCCCCCACAAGATGGCGTGTGAATATCTTTCACACCCATCTTGGATAAAATGTTAGAAAATGGCAGTCTTGGCAAGGGCTTTGTAAATATATCTGCTAATTGTGCCGCCGAACTGATTGGGAGCAATTTGATTCGTCTGTTTGCAATATGCTCGCGAACAAAATGGCAATCAATTTTGATATGCTTAGTCCGCTCGTGAAAGATTGGGTTCGGTGCTAGATGAACGGCTGAAGCATTATCGCAGTAAGTTACAGTATCTGTCATTGGTTGAATGGTGGTATAACACCACATTCCATTGTTCTATAAATCATACCCCCTATGAGATACTTTATGGTCAATCACCACCTCCACACTTACTCTATCAGCCATTGACTTCCACGTGGATACAGTGGACAGAAGTCTGACTGCAAGAGAGTCCACTATCAGATTACTCAAATTTCACCTTGCTAGAGCTCAATCTAGAATGAAAACTTTTGCTGATAAGAAGAGAGTGGACATGGAGCTGGATGTAGGAGATTGGATTTATGTTAAACTTCAGCCTTCCAGGCAGATATCTATGCGTGGTACTTATTACACAAAGCTCAGTCCCAAGTATTATGGTCTATTTCAGATCTCTCAAATGGTTGGTAAAGTTACTTATAAACTGGTATTACCCCCTGCAGCCAAGATCGACAATGTTTTCCACATTTCTCAGTTGAGGAAGAAATTAGGTCTGCAGTTGTTGTTCCATCCCTTCCTGTCACACAATCTGAACATGGACATGTCCTCTTGGAACCAAAACTTATCTTGGAAAGGAGACTTTATCAGAAAAATGGGAGGCCAGCCACTCAAGTTTTGGTTAAATGGATGAATGCTGCTGAAGAGGATAGCTCTTGGGAAGATCTTTACAACGATTTCCTTCCTTTCTTCCTTGAGGACAAGGAAGTTTTGAGGGGAGGGTATTGATGCATGCCTAAATAATGGTAGACAAATGATCAGAGGGTTTTTGGCAAATCAGAGGCGGGTATTTGCTAAGATGGATCTTGCTTCTATAGAGAAAACGTGCTCAGCAGAGAACGTTTTTCTTATTTAGCTATTAAATGGCGTGGGCATGACGTGAGTGTGTTCAAAGGTGATTGGACAACTTTACCCAGCTAGCTAATTCATTAGAACACATCACCTACCATGCAACGTAGGAAAATAGTGAAAATGCATTGTTTAGTATAGCAGCAGTCACGCACAAAGGAGGATAACACCTTGATCAAGTATAATTCATTTCTCTCTTCCTCTCTGAAATTTTGGTTATGGCTCAGTTGAATTAATCATGCTTGCCCATTCTTGTTTCAGGTAATACAAGAATCTTAAGCTCTCGATTGCATTAATTTCTCTGATCATTCATAGTTGTTCATTTTGGATTTGATTCCTGTTTTATTGTATTGATTGTAGTGGGTTGAACTATTTTGGAGACACTGTTGATTATTGATTCTGGGGAATTAATGAATATAGCTTCGTTGATTGATTGTTGAGCTATGTTATCTTGTGTTTAATTGCATTATAGTTAATATTTACTGGATTTGGAATCAATATCCATCATAAAATTCTTTAATATTGTAATTCAATATACACAAGTCACCAATGAAATGGAAGTATTTCATAAATTGTAAAAATATAATATACTTCAAACTTCAATCTTTATTTGTATTGTAGAAAAAACATTCACAAAAGTACTCTTATCGTTGTCGATAATGTCAAAGTTCATCAAAAAATTATTTTTGACTAATTTGTGTTTTCGCAACATAATTACACAAAATTACAAAGAAATACAGAAATTAATATTTACAAGAACAAAGATAGGACTGAGTGTTGGTTGGTATTGATTCACGAATAGAATTGACAAACAAACAAATTATTATTGCCTAAAGTGACTGAAAATTTCCACAAAGAAATATGCAATATGCTTCTCGTGGGCAAGTATTTTGCTGAATACTTACACTACAACCGCCATTTTTTAGGAAATCTCTTAACCTGCGAAAATACGCAACTCGTGTTCACTAATCGATATAATAACGAACTAACGATACAATTCCTAAGAAACATATTCCAATTCCATCCATTTAGCAATCTCAGATCATGTAATATTAGTTGGCTTCTAATAATTATAAATTTTAAAGTATTGATTCAGAACGAAAAATCAAATATATAATAATGGAATCCTAAAGAAGGCCATACATTTTAATTTCTTCATCATGCTTAAGACAGAGAATTAAAATGCAATCTCAAACCAGGTATCAAGATTAGACAGATTGCCATTAATACAGATTATGGCATTTGGTAGCCAGATTAGTAGACCCTTTATATGGTAGATTAGCCAATCTACCTAAAATGTTTTGGATTCTAATCCGCCGTGCAAAGCGGGTGACCGTGATTGAAGAGAATTACTCGAGGTTCAATCACAGCCACCAAACCAAAGATTATATCATTTTAAAGTAATCATGGTTAAAACCACCGACCAAACGTCCCTTTCTGACCCTATTCATGAGTAGACAAATAGAAACTTACGTTTTGCCAAGAAGGCAAGAATAGTATTTCGAGGGTGCAAAGTGCCAAAGATCCAAAAATAAATTACCTATTTTGTCCCTAGGTTTTTTGAGGAAAGTAAAAGAGGGTGCAAAGTGTTGAATTGTTCATATTTTGGGGGTGTAAAGTGCTAAATTTATATTTTGAGGGTGCAAAGTGCCTATTTTCCATGTTTCGGAGGTGCAAAGTGCAAAAAACCCTAATCTTTCGAAATACTATCAAATTATAAGGATGACTCAACTAATAATCATTGGTAATTAACTACAATTAAAATAACCTACGTAAGTGGTGTGAATATACCCAAAATAGTAAATCATCAACCACTCTTTATGTTTATTTTTGAAGAAATAGAAATTAATGATTCAAATATTACAAATGTGGACTCCATAAAGGGATAAATCCATGAAATTCTCCCGTGTTATGCAGTCCTAGTGTTTGGGGTGTCGAGTTTAACTATCGCTGAAATTAATTGACAATATTTAATGGACATAAAAACTTAGTGAAAGAATATGTGATTTATATTTTAAGATTCTACTTTTAAATAATCACACCACGCCACTCCACTCTGACTTTAATATACTATTTTTACTTTTAAAATTTCACTTTGGACTCTCAAATATGAGAGTCTAAACATATAAAATTTTGGCATTCTTATTTTCTAAAAACTCCCCTGAAATTCATTTTTTGTGTAATTCTTATAAATTTTTTTATATTTTGAAATATAAGAACTCCCTTTAAGAAGGTCGAAAGAAAATGGGACAAGTATAAAGTAAACACACCCGATTATAATCACATGTAAGCCAATCATAAAACAGTTTCAAGTGGTCATAGATTAATGCAGCTTCTGCTTAATTAATCTGTACCGACGCTGGTGAAATATAAATATTCCTTGCATGATTAAAGTAATAGAATCAATGCTTTAATAATTACAATGCTTCTTGTACATTTTGTATGGTAGTTGGTACTAAGCAAGTGTTCTTTTGAAATATAGATTCGCCTGCGCATGTCCACCACCTGTCGGAGACAAACAAGTTTTCTTACACTACAATATTGCAAGAAACATTGCACGTGTGTAACTAATTTTATGGTTAATTTTTATAAACTAGAGTAAAATTAATTTTATTATATCATAAATAGAGCAATTAACTTATTTTTCATCTATATTTAACTCATCATTTCAATTTTTTTACTAGTTTAACCCTTTTTTTAATCGATTTCATTCATTTTTACCAGTTTAATATTTTGTTTACACTTTTACCCATTTTTTTTATCAACTATAATCTATTTTCACTGTTTTTTCCTTTTAAACTATTTTTCTACCATTTCACCATGTTTTCGTCGGTTAAACTCCTTTTTTTTCATGATTTCACTCGTTTTTATCAATTTAACTCATTTTCACCTATGTCGCATATTTTTTCACTGATTTCACATGTTTTTTCACCAATTTTCACTTGAACTGTTATTTGATTTCACATGTTTTCTTCGACTTGACCATTTTTCACTGACTTTATTAATTTTTTCATCGATTTCACCATTTCTCACTGATGTCATCGTTTCATCGGTTTCATTCATTTTTCACGAATTTCACCCGAATTTTCATCGATTTCAAATGTATTTATCATTTCAGAGACACTTTTTTTTACTGTTTCACCCTTTTTTCACCAACTTCACCGTTGTTCACCAGTTTCACCTGAATTTTCATTGATTTCACGTGTTTTCAATAGTTTCATGGATATTTTTATCGATTTCACGAAAAAAATTCCATAAAAAGTTCGAGGTTATGTCTTGATATTGAATATTCTTTATATTTTGCTATTATAGTCAAACTAAGATTACATATGTAGCTAAGTCATGCATTTTTTTATTCATTCATAGGTAAGCTATGATTCATTTTTTTTTTATAACAGAATGATATTTAAGAGATTTCATTTTAAATTTTCGTGTTTAGAGTGTTTATGACTTATGTTGTAATAAATTTGTAAATTGTCTAAGATTCATAATATCCTTGTAAATCAAAAAAATATATGCAATAAAGTTTTATTTATTTTATATGAATAAGTAAAAAAAAAGAAGAAAAAACAAAAATTTCTTGAAATACTAAAGTTAATTTATATCTTCTACCTATACTATACTATATATTATTATACTATTATAAAAGAATGAATATTTCTTAACTTTTTTGTGAGAACTGAAATACCCTTATTTAAGTTGTAAAATGCTAATTTAATTAAGTGACAAACATGTAAAAGTAATTGAAGAGGGATAGTTAGACATGAAGTCTTATTATATTTATCTCCTACATAATCTCCTAAAATATATAAATTTTCTCCTACATCAATTTTTATAATTTTAATCTTAATGAACCATTAAAAAAAACACTATTCCTATTTCAAACAGCTCCATAAATTAATTAACCTCTCCTATATAAATCCCTCCATCCGTTGAACAAAACCAAGAATAATAAATGGTTGGGAAATGATAAGGGTGTTTTTATTACATAAAATAGTTAAAGGGAAAGTGTCACCCACCATCGTAACAAAATTTCCACTCCATCTACTCAATTTAACAAAACATCCCCTCTCACTTTCCAACTATAGAGTAAATCTTGAATTCATTTTACTGTTGAACTTTATAATAAAAAATAAAAATAAAAAGATACATTGTATTTCATTCGAGTATATGTCGGCTAACAGTTCAATTCCTCAAACTATTCATTATAATATAATACTCTTTATCACATTTCAATTATTGGGGGGAAATGCATAATACTATTTCTGTTATGCGAAATTTGTACCAAATTATCCTGTGAATTTTATTTTGCCCCAAATTTTCTTATACTTATAAAAACCATGTATAAAACACCTAATCCGTCTCCTTCCGTCCATTTTTTAACTTCCTTGATATTTTTGTATAATTTTTTCAGCCAATAACTCCCTTGTACTTTTAAACATTTGCGCAAAACTCCATTGTACTTTTGAATGCTTGTGTAAAATTCCTTTGTACTTTTGAACGTTTGCACAAAACCTCCTTGTACTTTTAATATACCCAGGGGTAATTTAGGCAATTCAATTCAAAATTAATTGTGTTAGTAACTAACGAGGAATCGGGGATTGAGTGTTTTATGCAGGGTTTTTGAATGTACAAGAGAGTTTAATACAAAAGAAAATTCACAGGATAATTTTATGCATGTTTTACTTAATACATGGTAGTATCGTGCATTTTCTCCTCAATTGTTAGATACATGGTGAAAACTTTTGACGATTTTTATGTAATCTTTGAAGCCATTAGAGTCAAATTTATCTGAAGTTTATAACAACGAATAAAAATCCTGGTCAACTTTACACCCATATGAGAGAGTGTTGCACCAAGTTAAATTTCCCTTAAGCACCAGAAAAAAAAAAAAAAAAAAAAAAACATGAAAGAGCAAAATTTATTTCAATTTTTCATCTATAGTACTTAGTACTAAAATGGCACACATAAAAGGTGTTCAAAATCAATTCATTACATCAGCAATACACAGAATGCACTAAATTATTAAAAAATAAAAAATAAATAAAAAATAAAAATCAGCTCAATACATATAAAAATCCCCTCATGTTGGTTGCTGACACTGCTTTACATATAAATCATCATGTGCTATTAATTTTAATATACCTTCTTTTGTACTACCACTTAGCTCAATAATTTAATCTCAATCAAATCAGTCATATAATAATTTTCCACCATTAAAAAGAAAGCACACCAAACTACACTTTGCTAAAATCCTAAAGTCCCAATCTTTACTCTTCTTGAAAAATAAAAAATGACCATTTTTCTCATAACCCTCTTCTCCTTCATTTTCTTCTCAATCTCAGCTTCATCCCAACTAGATGAATTCACCTACACCGGATTCAATCATCCAAACACAAACATAAGCCTTAACGGCAACGCACAAATCAACAAAAAAGGCGTTCTTCAGTTAACAAACGAAACCAGTAGACTAATAGGCCACGCATTTTACCCTTCACCACTTCTTTTCAAGAACTCCACAAACGGCACCGTTTCCTCCTTTTCGACATGTTTCGCGTTTTCGATTCATCCAGAGTACCCGAGACTAGGTGGCCATGGCTTAGCATTCACAATAGCAACAACCAAAGAGCTAAAATCAGCTCTACCTAGTCAATACCTCGGCTTGCTAAACTCAAGCGATGGGGGGAACTCTTCCA
Source organism: Penstemon davidsonii (assembly GCA_034814905.1). Classification (NCBI taxonomy): domain Eukaryota; kingdom Viridiplantae; phylum Streptophyta; class Magnoliopsida; order Lamiales; family Plantaginaceae; genus Penstemon; species Penstemon davidsonii. The sequence goes on along the minus strand of JAYDYQ010002685.1, from coordinate 9,608,127 downwards.
ACCATTTATTCGCAGTTGAATTCGATACGGTTCAAGATTTTGAGTTCGGGGATGTTAATGATAACCATGTTGGGATTGATATTAATAGCTTGGAGTCCAATCAATCTGCATCTGCAGCTTATTTTGGCGATGATTTGGTGAGAAATGATCTTAATCTTAAAGGTGGAAAGCCTATTTTGGCTTGGGTTGAGTATGATTCTGTTACGAAGTTTGTTAACGTTACACTTTCACCGGCTTCTACGAAGCCGAAAATACCTATATTGTCCTTCCAAGTGGATTTAAGTCCCATTTTCGAGGAAAGTATGTATGTTGGATTCTCTGCTTCAACAGGTTTGCTAGCAAGTTCACATAGTATATTGGGTTGGAGCTTTAAAATGAATGGAGAAGCAAATTCATTAGATATGGATTCTCTCCCTTCAATTTCAATTAGCAAGAAGAAACACACTGGTTTAATCGTAAGCGTCTCGATTTTATCATCGTTTTTCGTATTGGCTTTAATCTTGTTTGCTCTGTTCTTGTATAGAAAAATCAAGAATGCTGAAGTGATTGAATCTTGGGAGCTTGAAATTGGTCCACATAGATATAAGTATCAAGAACTTAAGAAAGCCACTAATGGTTTTAAGGATAATGAGTTACTTGGGTTTGGAGGATTTGGTCGAGTTTACAAAGGTATGCTATCGAATCCCAAAACCCAAGTCGCGGTTAAGCGTATTTCACACGAATCCAAGCAGGGTATTCGTGAGTTCGTCTCTGAAATTTCGACAATTGGTAGACTACGTCATAGGAACATAGTTCAATTACTTGGATGGTGTAGACGTGGAGCTGATCTTTTACTGGTTTACGATTTTATGCCTAATGGAAGCTTGGAAAAGTTCTTGTTTGATGAACCTAAATATGTGTTAAGTTGGGTGGAGAGGTTTAAAATCATTAAAGGCGTGGCTTCGGGGCTTTTGTACTTACATGAGGGGTACGAACAAATAGTTATACACCGAGATGTGAAGGCTAGTAATGTGTTACTAGATGGTGAGATGAATGGTAGGCTTGGTGATTTTGGGCTTGCTAAATTATATGATCACGGGTCAAACCCAGGGACCACTCGTGTGGTAGGCACGTTAGGGTACTTAGCACCCGAATTGCCAAGAACCGGAAGGGCAACAACTAGTTCTGACGTTTTTGCTTTTGGGACCCTATTGCTTGAAGTTGCGTGTGGGCGTAGGCCTATTGAGTCGAAATCGGGGCCGGATGATTTAGTTTTGGTTGATTATGTTTGGAACAAATGTAAAGAGGGAAGAATTCTTGATGTGGTGGATGAGAAATTGAAGGGAGATTATAATGAAATTGAGGTTTTGATGGTACTTAAGTTGGGGCTTGTGTGTTCGAGTAACGAGCAATTGGCGAGGCCTAGTATGAGGCAAATTGTTAGTTATTTGGAAGGTGAGGTTGAGATGTCCGCGGATTTGAGGGCGCCCGGGAGTTTTACCGATGGGGGAGGATTCGATGATTATTTGCATTCGTATGCATCTTCTTCATTTGGGAAGACAAGTTCTATTAGTGTTATGGCTAATGGAGATGTGGATAGAAGTTTTGCTTCAATTTCTACTTCACCTCTTTCACTTCTTAGTAATTTGGGAGAAGCTAGATAATGAAATTAATTTTAGGTGCCTTAAATTGGTATTGTATATAGTTTCATCATTCGTCTAAGCATATTTCCAAGAAGTACTTATTTGATTGATTAACTAGTACTGGTTTTGGCATTGTATTTGCTCTTTTTTTGGGACTAATTTAATATCTGCATATTTTTTCTTTTTGAACTAGTTCTTGTTCTTCTCGGAATTTTATGTATGTGAAGTAGGGCATGTGAAAGTTATATTTAGAATTGGCGTTATATGATAAATAGCACATGGTGATTTGTCAGAACATAATTTATTTTTTGATAATTAATTTGTCCGTATGTATAGTTAATGTCACAAAAAAAAAAAAGGTACTCCCTTCATTTCAAAATATCTATCTTTTCACATGTATGCAAATAAATTTAAAAAATCATTGAATATAACTGAATTCTAAGAGATAAAAAATGAAAAAGACTAAGATACCCTTTTAATTAATTATTCTCCACTAATGTTTAAGAAAATTTATGAGCATAAAGGGTAAAAATGAAAAAAGAGTAATTAATGCTTTATTGAAAATCCAAAGTGACAGATAATATGACACAAGAAAAAAATTTCAAAGCGACAAATATTATGAAACAGTAGTATGTCAAAACTTGTTTGCGTTCTCCATTAATAAAAGCGGTTCAAATGAATGAATTAATTAATGTGAAGTCCTTTGTACTGTTGCACAGAGAAAATATGATGACCATTTAAAAGAAGTGTGGAACTTTTTGTTGAATAATTTGGAGACTGAACAAGAAATTAATAAAACTTTGAAAAGCTGAACTGCAACTTATACCTAACTTTAAGATAAGATAAAAAAATAAAAAATAAAAAATAAAAAAGTTGCAAAAATGCGCATATCGCGCGACATTCACAAGCCAAAGCGATTAGATTCTTCTTCATTCACATCTTAAGAAAACTTAGATAGTGATTAGCGAATTCTTGTTTCAAATTAACTAAGTGGGAACATTATAAATATGAATTATTATGTAGGAAAGATTTAAAGATCTGTTGCAACTTACAAGAAAAAACGGAAGAAATAAATATTCATAAACGCTAGAGAGAATAAATCCCGTTTATCTTAATGGCAATTTACTCTGTGATATTTATAATGTTCAATTTACCTTCTTATGATTTTATAAAGAGCTTTTTACATCCCCGTAATTTTATAAAAATTTCACACCACCTCCCTGACATTTTTATATGTGGCATTTTACCCCCTTGTGTTATGATAATGTGATAGTTTACCCCATGTGTTATGATAAATGTGACAATTTACTCCCCTGTGTTATGATAAATGTGACAATTTACCCTGTATTTTACAAAACACTTTTTATGGCCACTCTCAATTTTGACAAGTGAGTTACACTCTCCGGCTGAAGGGGATAAATTGTTTCTTTAAAATTTTCACAGGGGAATAAATTGTTTTTTTTCAAATCACAAGGAGGTAAATTAAACATTATGCATTTCATTAACTCTATTAAATTATGATGATATAATGAAAAATACAATTCTTTATGGTAAAATTGCAGAAAATGTCCTAAACTAATTAGTGATTTTGGGTTTTCGTCCCGAACTATATCACCTCACCGAATTTTATCCCGTAATTTAATATTTTTTTGAAATTTTGTCCCAAATTAATAACTAATTTTGGTTTTTCGTTCCAAACTATATCAACTCGCCGAATTTCGTCCCGTAATTTACCATTTTACATGAATTTAGTCCCAATATTAAATTTCTAATTTAACGAAAATGACGATTCAATCTTGTAATTAGTTTGGGATGAATTATGGGACGAATTATGCAATATTATACAATTGTTCATGCTAAAATTTGCCACATCATGACACGTAAACAACCATGTGGCAATTTAACGGACACATGCGCAATTTCCGTCTCATAATTAACGGTGGGATGATATTCCAAAAAAATATTAAATTACGGGATGAAATTCGATGAGGTGATATAGTTTGGGACTAAAACCCAAAATCACTGATTAGTTTGTGACGTTTTCTGCAATTTTGTCATTCTTTATATATAACTATGGCTCTAAGTAACTAAAGGAATTTAAACTTTTGAATGGAAAAGCAATTAAAATTTCGAAATATAAATCTAAAAGCAAGATGAACTAGACAATTTTAGTGGATTGACGACCTGAAAGTAGACCTTGACTATGGAGCATATATATCCCACTTTCAAATTAGCTAACAACCAAAAGACTTTTGTTTTGAACTTCAAACAATTCATACAGATTTCATAAGTTTGTTCTTGTGGTTGTCATAAGGTTTACCAAATGCACACTCAAACGTAAAAATACTCAATAATCAAAATATATATATAATATTGGTGTTATATTACAATATCAATCATGAAATAATCTAAAAGTTATTTTCAATACAGAGATAATGTATTTAAATAAGGGAAAAAAAAATTGAAGTGTAAAATTGATGTCGCACTTAGACTTACAAGGCTTTGATAGTCTAACTCTAACCCTAAAACTTATTACAAATAGCAAAAGAAAAACTTAAAATGAAAATGAAAGAAATTCTACCCATTCTTCAAATGACAGAAGATAAATTAGAGTTTTCAATAAATAGTTATTAGCGTTAAAAAATAATACTAAAGGAGAAGAAAAAAAACATGTTTGAGGGCCCAAACGATACCGAACGACCCAAAATTGATGGTGCTCACTAGGGCTGTCAATGGCGTGATTTTCAATCCGGATCCGATCCGAATTCGGTCCGATTTATTAGGATAATTGTCCTATTAGATATTCGATAGACCTGATCCGATTATAAAGATCCGTAATTCGAAACACATTGAGCAAATATGTAATTAGTTCGATCCGATCCGTATCCAATAATAAATAAAAAGAATGATATATGTGCATAATGTTTTACAAAGGCAAGTAACATTAATAATATTTCACGGTCAATTTAAGAATATAGTAATTTATAAATTTATTTAAACCAATATTTTCATCTAAAAATATGAGTATTAGTAAAGAAAGTTTGAACATGTGAGCTAAAATAAAATAAAACTATAAAATTAATAAACTTGTTTTAGAAAAAAATATTAATGTAATTATTTAAATGAAAATTTTATTGGATCCCAAAAAGATCCGATATTCTGTCAAATCCAACCCAGATCAATTGGATTAAAAAAATTTAGATCCGAGCACAATTCGAGCAAGATTCGAATTCGACATGATCCGTTTCGATATAAATTGAGCTGAATCTGAATGAATTTGATCCGACCATAATCCGACCCATTGACAACCCCAATGCACACCACATTACCTGGCTCATTTTGCTCGAGACTAGGTCGGTGCTCACCGTCATCAGTAATTACAGAACAATAAATTTAAGGTCTGAGTCATCAGTCTTGCCATTAGAACAACATCTTGTTGATTTGTGACAGCTTAACGTGTACTACGTCATTTAATGATTTACATTACTGATACTTCATGAAATAATTTGAAGGAAAATTACGTTAGGGTGCCTATTGTTAGTCTAGTCTCTAGTCAATAAATTTGGTGTGGGAGTGCGGACTTAATAAAGTAAATGAGATCAATCTACATCAGGGTTGTTTCCACAACCGACATGTTTCTAACCACACATTTGTGACTTATGGTAACATTATTCAACTCATCCATGACCTCTGCCCGGAGTCGGGTTTGGGATTTTTAGTCAGGGGTTTAAAGTATATTAAAAAAAAAAAATTAATCAAACAGTTAAACTTAAATTTATCAATATAAAATATGTGAAGAGATATAAAAAATATGAGGTGAAGTTTGACAAAAAATGACCCTTATAAATTACTTTAATTAGATTTGATATCTCGTTATGACGAGAAAACCGTATTATGAAGAAAATAAAAGATTGTATTCTTTATAAAATTATTGAGAGTACATTGAATAAAGAAAAAATAAAACCGAACTATAATTAAAAACAATGACAGTTCATATTGTTATTATAATTATTATTAAGGAAAAAAAAATTAAAAACACATAATATCGAAATATTATTAAGAAGAAAAAAATTACTAAATTAGGGTATTGGTTTCTCAAATTCGGATACCCAAATCTGAAAATAACCGTCTCGTTCGGGTTTTTTAAATAATGGGATGGATCCTAGGTATTTAAATTCGCATGGTATGGGTACGCGCGTGCTCCGAATCCGCGCTCCAGAAGCAAAATTGAAATTTGTGCTCTGTTTGATTCTAATTCGCGCTCTATCTAAAACTAATTCGTGCTCTCTTAAAAACTTCATGTATTTTACTTATTTGATATATATTGAATGTAAAAATAGTACAAAAGGCCTACAGTTGATGTCATTGACTCATTTCCTTGCAGAAGTCTTAGACTGCTAAAGCCCAGTACTTAATACTTTGATGATAAAAATTAATTAACCTGTTAAACATGTCATCAACTATCAATTTAATTTTAATTTATTTTTAAATTAAAAAATATTTGTGGTTGTGATTAAGTACTCGTAATCCAATGATCTAAATTAAATTAGCGGTACATAAACATAACAACACCCTAGAATCTCCCTGGAAAGGTATTGACCTATTACGTTTTGACTAAAAGGAAAATGAAAATAATCTATATCTATTCTATATCTATATCTATATCTATCTATATCTATACTTATTATTAATTTAATTTAATTATTAATTAATACTAAAAGTGTGAATAATTTAAGTTTTTTTTTTGTGAAACGAAAATTGCCCTTATTCAAGTTGTAAAGTTATATTGATAAAATATAATTAGACATGATTTTCCTTAAATTTTCTCATCAAAAAATTGGTAGGAAAATATTTTAAGAAAATTTGTAACATCCTTTCCTCCTAACCAAACACCATATGGGAAAATAAAAATTACCTTTCCAAAAATTGAAATATGGAATAAACCAAAATTATATTCAACAAGATATAATTAGACATGGATTACTAAAAGTTTGAATAATTTAAGTTTTTTTTTTGTGAAGACAAAAATGCCCTTATTCAAGTTGTAAAGTTATATTGATAAAATATAATTAGACATGATTTTCCTTAAATTTTCTCATCAAAAAATTGGTAGGAAAATATTTTAAGAAAATTTGTAACATCCTTTCCTCCTAACCAAACACCATACGGGAAAATAAAAATTACCTTTCCAAAAATTGAAATATGGAATAAACCAAAAATATATTCAACAAGATATAATTAGACATGGAGTCTTATTAAAGTTATTTTCTACATTAACTCCAAAAATTTAGAAATTAACTCTTACATCACTTTTACAATTTTATTCTTCTTCTCCTATAACACATAAAGATAAAAAATACTATTATTTTTAATATTTGCTAAAATATATATGTAAAATTATTATAATGTATCATCAATATGTTTTTAAGTAAAAAATATTATTTGTATCATTTAAATATTTAGTACAATATAACACTCGTAAAAAAATTAAATTCTTTTAAATATCATAAAGGCTACACACACAAAAAAAAAAAGGTTGAAGTAGAATCACATCTTACATATGAATGAACTTAAATGCTTAACTAAGTAATCTTTCTTTGACCCGGGAAACAAAAAATAAAGAATATCCAAGAACATGCATTACCTCAAATTTTCTTTAAAATATTTTCGCAAAATACATGTGAAATCGATGAAAATCCAGGTGGCATTGGTGAAAAAATGGAAAACAAATCGGTGAAAAAATGGAAAACAAATCGGTGAAAAACGGGTGAAATATTCAAGTGAAATTGGTCAGAAAAAAACATGTGAAATTGGTTAAAAATAAGTTAAACTAATAAAAACAAGTAAAATCGGTAAAAAAAAAAAATTAACTAGCCAAAACACTGTGAAACTGGTAGAAAAATGTTTTTTATTTGAACAGGAGAAAACAAGAGAAATCGGTGAAATATAGAAATAACAATGGAAAATAGGTTACAATTGATCAAAAACGGGTAAATCAGTTTTTATTGTATCATACTTGATGTCACATTCACGTTACAATTTGTGATGATAAAAACTTTTCGTGTTTAACTGATACGAAGACAAATGATATTGATTTTATATTGGTAAAATTAATAAAAAAACTAAAGACATTCAATTAGAACAAAATATGGAATGAGCTAAATAATTTTCTTATCATATTATTTTAGAACAAATTTTACAAGTTTTCATGACAAAATCATTTATCATTTTATATTTGATTACAACTTGAAAGCCATCATTTTTTTAATATAAAATATTAATTTTTAATAAAAAGATAATAGAAAACAAATTGAATATCAGTCATTAATATGTTCTATTTTATGACATAATGAAGTTAATTTTACTCTTTACAACAAAATACCCATGAAATTAACTAGGCATGTACAACATGTGCACTTTTCTAGTAATAATAAAGGATAAAATGAAAATCAACTAAATCAAATTGGACCAACTTGATTTTGTAGTACTGGAAATCAAATTTAAGATATTATTTTGATGGAACATGCTATATTTATTGGAGCCGAGGCACATTTTTACGAGTTACCTTGCTAAATGGAATATTAGATGTTCACTTTACTCGTATTGTCTAGCTAGAGGATTTCTCCCGAGTATTATATATAGTTTTACACAAATGTCTTACGATAAATTATTTAATTTTTTCTTCATAGAAATTAATATCATAATTAATGTATACTACAAGAAAAACAGCTTTTTCCGCCTAGAGAGTTCCTTTTCGTTAAGCGCTTCGAGTCGATTACTACGCCCTTCCTCGTCTCACGGAAATTTCCGACGGACAAAAATTCCGTCGGAAATTAAGTAGAATTTCCGACGGACAACCAAATCCGTCGGAAAAATCAATTTTTTTAAAAAAATATTAGAAAATTATTTCCGACGGGTATATTCCGTCGGAAATTATATTAAAAATAATTAAAAAATATATTATATAATTTCCGACGGGTATATTCCGTCGGAAATTCTATTAAAAATAATTAAAAAATATATTATATAATTTCCGACGGAATATACCCGTCGGAAATGGCATTTAAAAAATCCAAAATTAAATTATATAATTTAAACGGATCATATCCGTCGGAAAATATTAAAAAAAAAAAGTAAAAAGAAATAAAAAATTCCGACGGATTATTGCCGTCGGAAAATATATAAAAAAAATATATATATGTATTAATAATTTCCGACGGAAATAATCCGTCGGAAAACATTTAGGAACAAAAAATAAATAAAATTTTCCGACGGATTATTCCTTCGGAAAATATATAAAAAAATAAAAAAATATATAAATAATTTCCGACGGAAATAATCCGTCGGAAAACATTTAGGAACAAAAAAAAATTATATTTTCCGACGGATTATTCCGTCGGAAAATATAAAAAAATATATTAATAATTTTCGACGGAAATAATCCAACGGAAAATATTAAAAAAATAAAGACCTCAATAAATTGAAATTTTCCGACGGGTTATGTTCGTCGGAAAATATATATAAAAAAGAACAAATATATAATTCTATTTTGATCGATTTTCATCGGAAAATCTCCTTATAATTGTACATGATCGATTTTCACAAGAAAATCCATCTTCAGGACATACCCACTATCCCACGAAAAGATACTCCCAAGGGTATTAATAAAATTTGTGGTTTGATGCTATTTGATTAATGTTAATGTGTTCTTAAAGTAGTTGTTTACTATTATTGGTGTTAAATTATTTCTTATAGTAGTTATGGTGCATTAGATATATTATTCCAACTACGAACTTAAATGGATTTGTTGATTCAGCTAGAAAATAAATGGATATTCCAATTCATCGTGACTGGATGTACAATCGCATGCTTGGAAGAGACTTTAACCCAGCGTGGTTAGTTGGGGTTAACCATTTTCTTGAATTTTCAAAATCACAAAGAGATTATTTGTGATGGTCAGGGAGCCCCAAGCCACACGGGTGGCAGTATTACACACTCGGAGCACGAGCGTAGACTAGTAAGTCACTCAAATTACTTATTGACCTTTGTTTCATATATCTATTGTGGTATAACACAACCATTATACAATATTGTTGTAGAAAAAAAAGGAGAGAACGTATCCCAAGCTGGTCTATTTATGTATACTCATTCGAAGTATGATGAAAATGGAGAGAGAACCATATGGGTCGATGAACGTTCGAAGAATACATATGTAAGTCAAATAAATTCATTACTTAGTTTATTATTAATAAGTGTTATGTTTGATTAAATGTATACTAATGTTCGTGTCTTCTAGAATGCGTTTAAGGAAAAACTCCCTTCTCCTCAAGTATCTGAAACTGGTGAATCACAACCAGTCCCAGAAGGTGTTGAGTTGCAGGTACATAAATGCAATAAATAATTTATGATATTAAATAAAATATATTTATTTGTATTTATTTATAATCTAATTATTGTTTTCATTTGTTATTCAGACGTGGGTGGAGACTATAGGCATCGGGAAAAAATGTATGATTTATGGTTTGAAGGGTAAGGCTCATCGGGTTAGACCTAAGTCATCGAGATCACATTATTCCGGAGCTACTTCTTCCGACCCGGAGCTTGTGACGAGACTTCAAACTCTCGAAGAACAGGTATCTCAGAGTCAAGCAGTGATGGAGGAATACACCAATATGAAACAAGAGCTTGCGGATAATCGACGGGAGATGGAAGCAAATCGTCGAGAGATGGAGGAATTCCAACGTATGTTTAGCCAGTTGCCTACCAATATGATGCATAAAAAACCCCAGAACCCACAACAATCTAACGACTCTGACTCCGACTCTGATGATTGATACTGTTTATTTTCCTACATATTTGAACTATTCGGGTGATGGTTGAGACTAATTTATGATTATTAGATTTTTAATTTAAATTTGTTGAATGGTGTATTATTATGAAGATTATTGAGATTATTATGACTATGATTGAGATTAATTTATGACTATTAGTTTTCAATTTAAATTTGATGAATGGTGTACTGAATATATAAACGGGATAAAAAAAATTTAATTAATTAAAATTATTTTTTAAATAATAATAATAATAATTAATTTCCGACGTCATTATTAATAAATAAAATTATTTTTTTATTATTATAATTAATTTCCGACGGAATATTCCGTCGAAAATTAATAAATAAAATTATTTTTTTAAATAATAATAATTAATTTCCGACGGAATATTCCGTCGGAAATTAATAAATAAAATTATTTTTTAAAATAATAATAATTAATTTCCGACGGAATATTCCGTCGGAAATTAAGGTCAAACAATTGACCCACAATAATTTCCGACGGAATTATCCGTCGGAAGTCTCGTCGGAAGTTGTCCGTCGAAAAATTTCCGACGGACTTTCCAACGAACTTGGTCCGCCGGAAATATCCCGTCGGAAATTCAGTCGGAAAATCTCCGACGAGCATATTTCCGACGGAATCCTCGTTTTTCTTGTAGTTTCATATGGAGAAGAATTGAAGTCAAGTCAGTTTTAACTATACCAAATACAAGACGAGTTTAAGTGGTTGATGTTTTAACTAGCTTATCAATTTTTAGCTTATCAATGCAATAAATATTATTCAATATTTTGTTTGATATGTACAACGAACTAAAATTAAATAAATTATTGATCAAACTCGTACTGGGTATCAGTGGCAGAGCCAGAAAATAATTTCACCGGGTCACTTTTTATATTAAACTAAATTTCAAATATTGATGAAAAAAATATTGCTCAAAAAGAATTTAAACCACAACATTCAAACTTTTAAGAATTAGTTTGAACTCAAAAAACAAATAGCTTTGTGGATTATTTTTGTTTACAAATGTTCACATCATTTCGTCATAGATTGAAATAATTTTGTTTGCTTGGGATATTAGAAACTTCAAAAAGAAAAAAAACTTTTTTTTAAAGAATTTGGAAAAATCTAAAATTAAAGAAATGTGTTGAGTAGGAATTATTATGTTTTTTTTTTTTTGTTTCGATGTGTTCAATATAATCATATGAATAATATTGATCCACTACAACAAATTTGCTCTTTCAGGACAAAAATTGTGAAGACGTACATATTTTCGCCACTAAAAGACTCATTAGGAGACAGAAGAGTACCTCCGTACTTAAATAAGTTCCCTACGTCCAAAAGTCATCCTAGTTCAGTGATATTTAACTTTTAAGGCTAAATATTCGTCCCCAATCGTCTTTTATTCTAAAACAATAAAAAAAGCGTATCTTTCAGTTGCTTGTCTTCTACAGTTTCGTACCCAATTACCAAATGATGCGGTGGCATACTTGTAGTATATAACAAATCCAGGGACATATGCGTAGACTTCACATGGTAGTGGTCCTACTTACCCTCTGTCACTTTCACAACACTCCAAAATTTCATTTCGTTCATGGCCTCAATTCCAAATTCCCCTAAATCTCAAAAATTGATTTTCAGATTCACAAATTTCAGCAGGAGATATAAAATTCCTTTTGCTTTCGCAATTCTATCGCTATGAGGTTTTTTAGCAGGAGAAAAATTTCTCACTCCTGTTGCGAATCGGTAAATCTGAAGTTCTTTTATCCCTAATTTCAACGATTTTTATTTTTTGCACGAATTTTTCATATCTTTCAAATTTTTATATATGCAAATCAACAGTTAACAATTAACGGTGAGCTTTTTTATCTTCGCCTATTTTATTTTTTTTTTAATTTTAGAATAAATACGCTCTCAAACCCAAACATGTACGTATAGTTTTCAAGGTTTACTGATATTAATAGTTGTTCTCGTAGTTGTGATGTCAGTTCGTTTATTTTTTATTTTTCCAATTCTGTTATTACACTTGGGCATTTTCATTATTTGTTCTAATTTATCTGAGTATTTTTTGTCATTTTTTTAATTTAATAATCTTATGTTAAAAATGCAACCTGAGAATTTTTTGTTCAGAGAAAATTTGTTTTTGTTAATCCGTAAATGCTTATGACAGGTTTAACACTTGTTCAAGTATTACTTCTCTAGATTATGGTCTATCTTTTATTTCTAATTGTGAAGGGTTTTTCTTGATATTCTGTTTTATTGGGCTCTTTTAGATGCTAATGAGCCTAGCTAAGGCTTACATCTAATGTTCTCTTTCCTAAGAATTGTTGTTTCTGACAAAGATTTTGGATGTAAATAATTTGAATAATCTAAAAATGTCCTACAAATAGTTTCATTGAATTTTATTTCACTGATAGAGTAGGATTCTATGCACATAAATGTAGCAAAGTTGGCATGATTGGTACACGCTTAAATTTTCGAATTCCATTGACTTACCGATACATGATTTTACATTACCGGCCCATGCTTTGGATACTAGTACATGCTTTTGAACATAAGATGAAAAGTATTGGTCATGGATCAAATGGAATGCTCTCATCGCTTGTGGTTGCTGCTCTTTGGGTAATAGACTCTTTTTAATAAATCTTCAATCCAACAAACCACAGTCTCAATTACAGTATTTAGTTTTTAATGGAAGCACAAGAGGCAGAGCACTTTCTTAATCACTTGGGCATTCCTGTGCTTTCTTGCTCAATTACAGTATTTAATTTTAATTTTTAGTTGAACTTCGTCAACATGTACTCTCAATTCGCCTTACTTTTTTCCTTACATTGATTCCATGAAAACATTGTGCAGGACCCATTATCTGCAAGTTATACTCCCCGTGGTATATTTTGTAGCAGAACACTAAATTTGCGTTCGATTAGTGCTATTGGCTATGACATGGATTACACGTGATTCTGCCTACTAATCTGTATTCACTTGATCAAAAACTTGTGCAGATTTATACAAGGGTATGTTGCAAGCTCTTGATCTCAGCTGGCGGCATCTATCACACCTTCCTTCAGAACTTTTGCTTTTCTACCATATCAACAACTAATATATTATAAATATCTTTCTTCTCTTCATTTAAACAACTTTACTTCAAAATTGATTTTGTGTTTGTTTAGGATTACAGCTGGCAGAATCTATCTCGCATTGTAGGTTTTAATCAATGAATTTGTGCCTTTCTTGAAGTTATTGTGGAGTTGTGGAATTGGGTATGGACAACTGAAAAGTGTTGGAGGTGGATGTGTGATGAACGATTTGGTAAATGTAATTCCTGTTGAGTATAAGAATAAGTTTACATGTTTTTTCTTCTCATTGTCATTAAATCTTTATATTCAAACTTCATGTAGTCTGTAATTTGAACTATCTTATTTTGATAAGAAGATTGTATTGTGGATACATAAATTAAGCTGTATTAATTGCTTCACAATTACTTGTTCGTTAAAGTTTAATCACATAGCTTTAATTTGACAAGGCTCGCATAGATTGTTATGGTCAGAGTGTTACAATTCTATTATCTCTCATTAAATCACTCTTTTCATTGTAAAATGGCTTGATGTTGGACTTTACCTATATAGAGTAGCTAGATCTTACTGTTTATATATCTTGTCTTTCTAAAGACTAATTCACATTATTTGCTATCATTGAACAGGTAAATTCAAACCTATTTACTTTTTTTGGCGTAAACATTATATTGACACTTCCATCCAGCATTCTGTATGAGGTAACCTATCTGCTTTTCATTAAATGTAAATAGTTGTATGGGTGTGGCTATAGTATGCTTTGACTACCTCTGATGGGAGTTTTTGATCGATTTTAGTGTATTATTCTCCCAATATTGAAAAAGTCTACAAGAAAAACTCCATAATAAGCCTGCAGGTTTTGTTAATTCTAGTGGATGGTATTTCTTTTCTTATAGATTGTATCTTTGTGCTCTCACTTTTGTCTTGCATGCTTATCTGAAAGTACTCTATGAGTTCTTTAGTTCTCAGAGTCAATTGATACAGAGAAATGGACTTCTGTATTTAAAGATATAATAATTGTACAAAGGTTCTAGTTAGCATGTTTAGTTTTGTAGTCTCTCACATAATTTTGTACTTTCACCTTTCACCTGTATTTTCTGCTATATGACTCTTCATACAAGAGTCAGATGATGCAATTATTTCTTTCTTTACTTATTAAGTGTCTTATGTATATTATATAGAATTTTTTCTATGCTGGTTTGTTCGGATGTTTAATTGCTTTGGGTTTTTTTTTTCTCCACTCATATGATTGTAATCTCCACTATTAAGCTCTTTGTCCTATACAAGTTACTTTAGTGTAGATTTTTTATTTCACTAACAGTTACTTGAACGTCATTATTCTAATTACACGATTCTTGTGGTTAATTGACAGAATTTGCTTTATAGTATTGCCAATAGTGAAGAAATTTTAATATTATGCTATCAAACTACTATTAGAAACATGGTGATTCTTCAACCGTAGCTTTGAAGTTTTTACTTGGTGTATGCATTATCAGTTGCAGTCCTGACTTGAACATTCTTTATTTGCATAAACGCAAGTTTTTTCTAAGGGTATGGTAATTACAACTGTCTTCTTAACTTTTGTTGCTTGGAGCCTAAATCAGATGATGTCATTGTGTACTTGTATTTGTATGGTTTATTAGTTTTTGCATAACATCTCATTGTTCATGTTCTTATTAGCTTCTTCATTTTAACAGTGACTAGAAAAATAATGATATATCTTTTGGTGACTTTGATACTAATTTTTTACTAATTTGTATTGGCAGCACGACTCTTGGCATATGCGACCATGCAAGTTTTTGTAAGTTAATGAGTGTGATCATCTCGTTAGCTGAACTATGTAGTCCGACTCTTGGTCTAATAAATTTTGTATATATTTTCAACATTCTTGTAAACTTCAAAATTAAGTTTATTTATGTTTCGTATAAATTGTACATGAATGAATGCGTATTTAGTTTGTCCAATTCAGTGAATGTTGATCTATTAATCATGTTTTATATATTTTGATTATTGATGCTCGATGGAAATGATAAGCAATTTATAAATTAAATTATTGTAATAATTTAATCAGATATTTTGTTATATATAGTAATAGGTGTTGTGCTTGAATATGAGATTTGGGTACGAAATGTACTTTTCATAAGGGAGCATTTTTACATATAAATTTCGTGCAGAAAAACCAGTATTTCTGTACGAATATTAAATTTCGTCCCCAAAGGAAGATTTTTGGCTACGAAATTGATGTATTAGCCACGGAAATATATGTGTATAGGGACGAAATAAACTGTCCACAAATGAGTAAAATAGGCGACGGAATGCTAAAGCGTCGCAAGATCTGACATAATTGGGGACGATTTGCATAATTTTGTACACAAATACATTTAGCGACGCGGCTTTGGCGACGGCCCTCGCGACGAATTTATTTCGTACGGCTTGACTATTGGCGACGAAATTTCTATTTATAGCGACGAAACTTTTCGTAGCTAAAAAGCTAAATTCTTGTAGTGATCCATGTAATTATTTTCATGACTGATTTACAAACGGTATAGTTTTTCTCCACATAGGTATGGAGTGGCTTATGACTTTATTATATTACATACATACAAATAACATTATTTTGTCCAAACCTCAATTTCTTATTAGAAAAAATAGAGTAACAAAATTAATTTACTAATACTATATAAGTGATAAAAATTAATTTTTAAATAAGTTATTAATTAAACGTGGACCCCCTTATATAAGAATTTTAAGTTTGTTTAGTGGATCTATTAAACAAAGAAACTTAAGTTATATATACTGTTTAATATATAAGAATAAAAAGAACTAAAAATTACTTGAAATTTCAAGCAAAGAAATTTCAGGGGGGTCCATGCACCCCCTTGCTTGAACGTGCCTCCGCCAGTGCCGGGTATTAAATATTTTGGTTTGACTTTCATTATACATTTTTTTTTTTTTGTTTCCCAAGGGTTTAATCCCTTTCGAGACGCGTCGGGCATATAAAGTGGGAACCTCTCCTAACAGGGATTCGAACATGAGTCCGCTACTTTATAGTGACTAGTCTCTTCCACTAGACCAAGTATTGTTGTCTTTTTAAATATAGAAAATTGGTAAGAACGACACTAAATTCTACCATTAGTGTAATAATTAAAATCAATTTAATCAAAATCTAATGTTCCAAAAGAGATATCTTAAGACGAGTTACCCAATATATAATTTATACAATCTTGAAGAACAAAGCGGATGACATTGTACATTGTTTGTATCAAGGCCCTTTGCTCGGCAATTATGTCCCCCAGGGACGTATACGGTTGATATACAAAATGGAGGAACCGGAGTATAAGAGTTATATAAGACATATCAAATGAACGTATAGTCGACAAAAAAAGAGACATAATTTTTTTATTATTTGTTGTTGGATCATTTGGCATAAATAGAAAAAATGACAAGTTTGTGTCAGGGTGGACGACAACCTCTTGAAGTGATTCAATCTACAGGAAACTCTAAAGATGCACTAGAGGCAGCGTTTTTCATCCCGAAATGTCACTATAACAGCCAAACAAAAGTAGTATGGTCGAGATAAATGATGATGCAATAGTTCAAAGGTGAAGAAGGATTGAATTATAATTTGTATTTTGGCCAACGACTCCTTAGGGCAAACCCAATGGAGGGGGGGGGGGGAGGTTAGGCTTGGGAGCTCCTTAGAGCTCCCCAGCTACCCTGACAGGCGCCTATGCGCCTGCCAGCTGCCTGGGCGCGTGCGTCTAGGCAGCAATCAGGGGACGCCACGATTAAAATATTATTATTTTTTTAATTTTTTAGTTTAGTTTTTAGTGTGTGTATTATTATTTAATAGTGTAGTATATTTATGTAATTTGTGATATAATTTTTTTAGTTCAATTTTTTTTAACTTTTATTGTTCATATTTTTTTATGACATTTTAATTTCATTCTAAAAAATGACAATTACAACTAAATCATTTAACTAGAATATAGGTGGTTATATATATATTTGAACAATATAATTTTTCAATTACTTTGAAAATATAATTTAAACACTTAGACAAAAAAATTCAAATTCATACTTTATTTATAATATTTTTGTTTTGAATTTTTTTTTAATATATTTATAACATTAAATCACCAACGTGAAATTTAATAACTTGCAATGAAAAATAATTGGAGCAATACGATTTAATTTGATTAATAAAATAAGAACAAACAATTTAACATATACTTAAGCAAGAAAACACTTAAATAAAATAAAAACAAACAAGTGGAAAAACACTTAAGCAATATAACACCTAAACAAAATACGAATTAATTTGAAATACATCTCACAAACACGGTTTATGCCTGTAATACAATTATTGCCCACACATGGGCCATTAAGTCTTTTTGAAGTCTACCATTGATATATGTCGATCGTATTGTATTATGACGCGACATATAATCATCGAATGTTTGATTTCTTCTTACTGGATTTTCGCTATAATTTAATTATAATGGTGAGAGTGAGGAAGAATTAAATTGAGATTAAATGGAGTAGGAAGCCTGTTGGTCCCAAGTGGTCAGATGAGGTCTAGAGGAGGGGGGGGGGGGGGGGGGGGGGGGTGAATAGACCTCTTCAAAATTTATCTTTTAAAATTTTCTAACTTTTCTGTCAGCAGACTAAGCTGATCAGTAATCATAAGTTGACTATGCTGATCTCGCACAAAGCTTTAAACAGCAGAGTTGACCACTCTTCTGATTTCACTCAGCTGATTTTATCAAAATCAGAGTTTTAAAATAACTAACTTGTAGCGGATATGTCTAGTGTTTTTCACAAGTAGTTTTCTTAACTTAGAAAAAGTTTTATCCCCAGTTTTAATAAACTCCTTTTTAAAACTTTTCAACAGTTAACTTTTTGTGTTAAAATATGCTCTTTAAAATATGCAGAAAATAATGCAAGTATAACACAAAGGATTTTTATAGTGGTTATATGGATAGAAATCCTTTAGTCCACTCTTCCAAGTCATTTAGATCTTGGGTTATACTATAGTCACACAGATTACAGAATACAATGCTTGCACCTATCAACAAATGAAACGGCCACAAGTGCATAATAGGAAATCACAAAGAAACTCCTATTCTCTGAAGTAATATCACTCACTAAGATGGATATCTACTTCTCACAACACGATTCTAACAAAATCACTCATATTTATGTGTATATTCTGTTTTCTCTCTATTCTGCTTCGTCAACAAATGACTCGGCTGATGAGTGTTCTGTTCTTGAGTTTTAGACTTAGAAGAATTCTGCTTCAGATTTTTGCTCTCAAAATGTGTTGTCTCTTTTTCTTCAACTCACGAACTGAACTATTTATACTTGAGATTTGAAAATCTGCCCATTGAGAGATCGACAGGTGTCCAAATCATCGAGTACTGGTCCCTTATGCAGAAACGGCTACCTGCGACTGAACACTGTACACTCTGTTGTACTTGCTGTCAGTCCGCATAAATGCACCAAGCTGATACGAGGTTTCTCTTCAATCATTTGTCATAAATACCCTTCCTCTTCAGCATTTATTACTCCAAGTGCATTTATTACCGTTGCAATAACTTCTGATCCACTTCCACTCTGCTGATCGAAATCACTCGTCTGATGTATACTCGGCTGATCCCAAACTTGAACTAATCTGATTTGAGTCGGCTGATAGTCCACCAGTCTGATTCCTTTCTTCAGCAACAGATCAGTAGTCTTTTGGACCATATTTGACTAGTCTGAAATAATTCTTTCTTGGTCAAATATCTTCTAAGGTTTGTATTAAGTTTCCATACTTAGCTGATGACTTTTGGAAATCATCAAAACCTCCCTTCACTTCAAAGTCTTCATCTTCATCCAACAAAGCCCCAGGATTTGATTTGAATAATGGCAGGGGTTGGGGCTGGGGAGCTCTGGAGCTCCCCCTGCCCCCCAGCATTGGGTTTGCCCTTAGGTTGCTGCATGTAGAGGAGTTCAATTTGTTTTAAAGTCAATGTTTGCTTGAAATATGCGGAAGTTCTTGCAGCAAAGAGATAGATTGAGTTAGCACAACGTTGTAACTGGAATACGGTCATTATAGAGGGGCGTTGATGCTTATCTTCCTCGTCTCATGGATTACCTTGTTAAATATGAACACTTATCAAATGATATCATTTAATAAGTGTTCAATTTGTTCCTTAATTTGGACGGGTATTTTGGGCGCTGTTAAAACTCTGGCTGCGGGTATTAGATGGCGTATTGGAGATGGGAGACGAGTACGGATCTGGGAAGATAATTGGCTGCCTCGACCCGGAACTTTCAAAGTTATTTAACCCCCGAAAGTACTCCCTATAAATTCTACAGTAAACTCTCTAATTGATGAGGATCTGAATGGTTGGAATAAGATTTCATTGAGAAAATTTTCTGGGAAGGTGACGCTAAAATTTTACTTCACATTCCACTTGGCAACCAGAACTTTGAGGATGGTTAGATGTGGCACATCGAAAAATCTGGGATGTTTTCGGTTAAAACAGTTTATCGCTTACATAGAGACATTAAGTCATATATCCTTGAAAGAAACCTAGGTTGGTGGTCCTAGTTCGAGAATTTCACGAGATTGGAACTAAATTTGGCGATCAACTTTACCAACAAAAGTAAGGATCTTTTTATGGAGCTGCTGTTCCCTTTCTTTACCAGTATGCGACCACCTTAAATAACGAAAGTAACAGATGATAGCACCTGTCCTAGATGCGGCCTTGAGACAGAATCGATTATTCACTGCTTATTGAAGTGCTCGTATGCAAGGCAGGTATGGGCAGTTTTTATAATTCCTTTTGGTGTTTATAATAGTGATCTGGTGGATGTTGATCAATTGTTTTTTACCAGTATGCGATCAACTTTACCAACAAAAGTAAAGATCTATTTATGGAGCTGTTGTTCCCTTTCTTTACCAGTATGCGACCGCCTTAAATAACGAAAAGTAACAGATGATAGCACCTGTCCTAGATGCGGCCTTGAGACAGAATCGATTATTCACTGCTTATTGAAGTGCTCGTATGCAAGGCAGATATGGGCAGTTTTTATAATTCCTTTTGGTGTTTATAATATTGATCTGGTGGATGTTGATCAATTGTTTTTTACAAATGCTTTCGTGGAATTTTCACGCTTTGCAATTCATTGTTGGTGGCTTTGGGTCAGTCGGAACATTTTTTTGTGGGAAGGAGTGAGTTTGCAGCTGCATATTCTTACTGCTTATGCCGATGATTTTTTCTCCGTATTTCAGACTTCGACATCCCGAAATCATCAACAACCCGTGAACAGGTCTCTCGCTAGATGGACATTCCCACCACCAAATTGCATCAAAGTGAACATGGATGCCGCCGTAATAATATGAGCTACACAAAGTAGATAGACACTTCCTTGAGGTATACAAACATTTTGCAGGTACAAGTTATGTAACTGCACCACATTGCTTGTTATGTGCTCCTTTAAAATCATATGAAATTCTTCATTCCTTATAATTCTGCTCAATGCCTGAAACAGTAGAAGTGAGAAAACGATACAACATCCAGTACTTAACTTAGACAATTTCGATGTAATTGAAGAATTGAAATCACATCTTGGTATCTAAATACCCCATAATAGTGGCCGCCTATAACAGGACTTTAACCAATTCTCCTAAAAATGATCTTGAATAGTTTTCCTCAACCCCATTGTTTAACTTAAGCTAAGAGTAACATCATGTTAAACTTTTCATAAAATTTAGTTAAGCTTAAACAGTCACCAATATACATGTTATAGCAAGTGACTGATCTTCAAACTTTTAAAACAGAAATGTCAACTTCTTAATTTTATGCCGACAGGAAATTTTGGGCTTGTTGGTCGAAGTGAAGATTCAAGTTTGCACCGAGAAATTCAAACTATGTTGGGCACAATCTTGCGACATGGGCTTTCGATTCCGGTTGTTTGTCATGTTTAGTTTAATTCCTATTAATGTTTGTTGCGATGGGACTACCCTCTTTTTGACTTTGTAAAACATTTCTTTTTATTTAGTGGTATTGATGCAAGCCGAAACCCGCAACGTAAAGGAAATGAAATGATAGATGACCGAGAATCACTCAACCGGCGGTAGCGGACTCACTCGACGCTACTAATCACGGAATCACTCGACGCGATCAAGTGACTCACTCGTAAAAGAGGAATCACTCACGCTTAATGCAAGAGCACTTGCAAATAAATATTTTTTTTAACGTAAACTCATCTATTTGATTTATTCATTGAGAGGGGTTTATATAAGAGTTTTGGAACATCCCTTCAAAATATAGGAAATTACAAATTAAATGACTTCACATATTTCCAATATAAACTTGACTCTTGACTTATAGAAAACATAAAATATGACCTTATTATCTGATAACAATGATAATAACTTGAAAATAGACTCATAAATCAAGTAAGAGAAATACCAAAAGACATAAGGAATGTTGTTTCTCTAGTGAAGTCTGGTAGTCTCTAGTAAAATGTCCATAACTGTTTCCACAGACCTTATTTTTGTAAACCGTTTTTTTTGTTGAAAACTAGACTTCAATAGCTTTCTAACCATATATAATAGACCCTCTAGTTCCTTGCCAGGCAAAGCAGGTTTGCGTTTAAAGTCACCCTATCTGCAGAAATAGATTCTGGGACAGCATTTGCATCAGGTATTGAAATAATTATCAAGAAAAAATATATATCAACGACATTTTATAATTCTATATTTATTAATTGACTTAAAATTTCATTTCATCACTCACTTTTTAAAGACACAATATGTTGTACTCTAATGTGTACATGTCCCAATAGTAACACATGGTAGGGTGAAAATATATTGTGGCATTCTTCGCTTTAGCCTCTTAAGTTTGCGTTTTGTATAAAATTGTTGTAGAGCTATCTTTGTGCCATTTAAGTAACTAGCCCAAATAATTAGAGTAACACAATGCAAATAATTAGAATACATGTACCAATTATTGTGCACAATGATAGCACTACCAACAATTTTAAGCATTTATATAGTACGTAAAGAAAAATCAACTCTCGGCCAATCATGGGAGAATAAATAGTAAAATAAAAGAATAATTAAAATTGCATACCACGGTCAATCCATCCATAAAATAGTAGATAGTACCATCATACTACCAATTTGCAGACTAAAATTAGAAAGACAATACCATCTTAAATAACCTCACATAAAGCATAAAGAACACCTAAGTGCCAAAAACTATTTCCCTAACAAATATTTCACTCCATATGTTGCAATATGGGGAAGATATTAACGGCATAGCAATGTTGAAAGTCGCGATGCTCTGAAACCCTCTTTCGCTTTTGCCCGGTGTTGGAGCTCACATGCCTGGTCACAGTGGCACCAGGGGGGATGGATAGGTATGAAGGCGGAGACTGCAGAGTTTGTTCTAGGCAGAGGTGAATAGGATTTTGGGCTGAATTTAGGCAGAGGTGACAAGTTAGAGATATAGCAGATGAATTTCATGGCACAAAGCAAAAAAGCTTCATAAATATTGAGTCTGACAACGCCTATTGAGTTCATGTTAGAATCATAGAATATAGGTTGACATTTAGGTCGCAGAATGTGCTAAATGCAGTTGAAGAATTCTTTAATGGGTGCCCCCTTCCTAAATCTTTCACAGCTATTACCATTGTTTTGATACCAAAAGTGGCACAACCTACAAACTTGGGGGAGTTTAGGCCTATAAGCTTAGGAAATGTCACTAGCAGAATTTGTTCTAAAATGGTTAATAATAGACTTGCTAGCATCCTTCCTAGATTAATATCCCCTTCTCAAAGTGGTTTTGTGCAAGGTAGGGTGATTAGTGATAACATTTTATTAGCACAAGAGATGACCCACTGCATTAATGATAAAACTAGAAGTGGGAACATGTTAATTAAACTAGACATGGCAAAAGCCTATGATAGGGTTAATTGGAACTTTCTTAAGAATATTCTCAGACAGTTTGGTTATAGTGAACATTGGATTAAACTGATAACTAATCGTGTTGAGAATTGTTGGTTCTCTATCTTGATTAATGGAGCTTCTGCTGGCTTCTTTAAATCCACAAATGGTGTGAAACAGGGTGACCCTTTATCACCTGCTTTGTTTGTCTTATGTTCCGAATTATTGTCTAGGGGTCTAGAGAAATTTTTTCATAAGTATCCTAGCATGCTTTTTGACTCCAAAGGAGGACCACATATCCGTCATCTAGCTTACGCTGATGATTGTATAGTGTTTATCAAATCCAATAAGTTGGCTCTAACCATACTCATGAATTTCCTTCATCTTTATGAAAAAGTGTCTGGCCAACTCATTAATGAAAAAAAAAGCAACTTTGTGGTTCCAAAATATTTCACTCCTGCCAAGACTCAAAAAGTGATTGATGTTACGGGTTTTGCTGAACATCCCTTCCCCTGACTTATATAGGTGATCCATTACAAAAAGGACCAAGAAAGGTTCACTTGTTTGATAAACTTTTATTCAAAGTAAAGGATCTTATGTTTGGATGGGAGTCTAAATTGATATCACAAGCAGGAAGACTAACCCTCATCAAAAGTGTCTTGTTGTCTCTTCCGGTTTATCTCCTCCAAGTTCTTGCCCCTCCTATAAGTGTCATTCAAGCCTTGCATAGACTTTTTAATAGATTTTTTTGGGGATCCAATTCAAAAGAAAAAAAAAACTACATTGGTCGAGTTGAGAAAAACTGTGTTTTCCTTGGTGGGGGGGGGGGGGGGTGGGGGGGGGGGGGGGTGGGGGGGGGGGGGGGTGGGGGGGGGGGGGGGTGGGGGGGGGGGGGGGTGGGGGGGGGGGGGGGTGGGGGGGGGGGGGGGTGGGGGGGGGGGGGGGTGGGGGGGGGGGGGGGTGGGGGGGGGGGGGGGTGGGGGGGGGGGGGGGTGGGGGGGGGGGGGGGTGGGGGGGGGGGGGGGTGGGGGGGGGGGGGGGTGGGGGGGGGGGGGGGTGGGGGGGGGGGGGGGTGGGGGGGGGGGGGGGTGGGGGGGGGGGGGGGTGGGGGGGGGGGGGGGTGGGGGGGGGGGGGGGTGGGGGGGGGGGGGGGTGGGGGGGGGGGGGGGTGGGGGGGGGGGGGGGTGGGGGGGGGGGGGGGTGGGGGGGGGGGGGGGTGGGGGGGGGGGGGGGTGGGGGGGGGGGGGGGTGGGGGGGGGGGGGGGTGGGGGGGGGGGGGGGTGGGGGGGGGGGGGGGTGGGGGGGGGGGGGGGTGCAAATGAGCTAAGTAAATGTTACTTCGAATTTAAGTAAAAGTAAAAAATATTTACATAAATAATTACTTTGAGTTCAGTCGAAACGATCTGAGATAAAATTTCCCTAAAATGAAGATTCAGAATGTGTGGTTGGACTCAACTCCACTCTTGTCCCATTAGCTTGGACCATTATGAGCATTTAATTTTACTAGTGCAAAGTTGACCGAGGATTCAATTTCCAGTCTACTCAAATTTTTTTATTTCAATTTTCTTTAATTTCTTAGTTAATATCTCTAACCGACCGACGCTTAAACAAATTATCTTGTTTCCACCTATATAGGATTCTTCTTAAAGACAGCGAATTCCAAATAAAACAAATTTAGCAAGTGCCATGCACTTTGTGTTGATTAAAATTTAGCAATATACCCCAACCACATGTTAAAATTAAATGAGTTATGCAATCATCTGTTCGTACATAATGTTTATTTCATTTCAACATTTCAGAAGTTGAGTTAAAAGAAAAGAATTATATTGAACTATGGTTTGTTATGAATAAAAAATAAATAGTAACTATT
This sequence comes from Penstemon davidsonii, assembly GCA_034814905.1. Classification (NCBI taxonomy): domain Eukaryota; kingdom Viridiplantae; phylum Streptophyta; class Magnoliopsida; order Lamiales; family Plantaginaceae; genus Penstemon; species Penstemon davidsonii. The sequence goes on along the minus strand of JAYDYQ010002685.1, from coordinate 9,582,790 downwards.
TCATTAATTTTAATAACATATAAAATATCTAAATATTTCCTGTTCTTAAAAGGGATGTCCTTGTCAAGTAGAATTAATACAGATGGTATGTTTATAACCTTAAATTGATTAAACACTTAAAATATTTAACAATATTCTTACTTAACAGGCGGCCATAAATAGTCTTTGAGTTAATGGGTCCGGAATGTTGTTATCAACGAAAAACATCCTCCGTCTTTGAAAAATTGGGTCTGTCTTCGAATGAATTTTAAATTAATTAAATGAGTTTTGCATTTCACTAAAACAAGTCCCTTGTGTTATGCTAAACATGTTAGAAACTATCCTGTGAAATTTTTATTGCTTCAAACATCTTTATACTTTAAAAATCCTGGAAAAAACACTCAATTTATATAAAATAGGTCGTTTTTTATCAACAAATTTCAATAAACCATTTTAAAATACTTCAAGTTGGTCCCTACAACTTCACGTGAAATATTTTTAAAATTTTTTCTTGAAATATTTCGATCCAAAACGGCCTATTTTTTTACAAATTGGGTGTTTTTTTGCAGGGTTTTGAAAATACAAGGAAGTTTGGCGCAATAAAAATTTCACATGGTAGTTTCTTATAGGTTTAACATAACACAGGGGAATATCTTGCATTTTCTCTCAAAAAATATTTTTTTTTTTGGTTTCCCAAGGGTTTAATTCCTTTCGAGGCGCGTCGGACACATAAAGTGGGAACCTCTCCCAACAGGGATTCGAACCTGAGTCCGCTACTTTGTAGTTTTGAGGTTTATTAGGCTTTGATACATATTGAAACCTGGATTTCACAAAACTGCTTTATTTGAAGTGGGTTTAGTTTTGCGAAACCGCGAGACCAAACCAAAACCTAAACAAATGGATCTCAGATCCTGAATCCTCAGGCTGCCAAAAATATCCCCTATGTCCCTTTCAATCATGTGATCAGCAAGAAGCTTCTCATCTTATGCTAATACAATACAATTGCAGTCAATTGCTCTCATCTAATTCAAATGGAATTTGTTATAATATAGAAATTATTTCAAAAAGGAAAATAGAAAAAACAAAACAAGAACACACACATTATGGTGTAATCTAAGGTTGGTGGTTGTAGTGGTGCCAAACTTCCCTTTTCCACAGGGCAGATGAATTGAATGAAATAAATGCAACTTTGTACCTTAGTATAAAACAGCCAAAAACATTAAACCAAGAAATTTAGCTTTAGCCATGTCTGTAATCAATCTTGTACTATTGCTTTTCTTCCCTCTAATATCCCTAACATCCTCAAATCCTTCTTCTTTCACCTACAATGGATTCAAGTCATCAAATTTGACCCTAGATGGCTTAGCACAAATCACATCAAATGGTCTCTTAAGGCTAGCAAATGTCACAAAACAACAAACAGGGCATGCTTTCTATTCAATCCCATTAAATTTCAAGAACTCTTCAAATGGCTCAGTTCTTTCTTTCTCAACCTATTTCGTATGCGCCTTAGTTCCTGAATTTCAGCCTTTAGGAGGCCACGGAATGGCTTTTGTAATCGCTCCAACAAGAGGACTTCCGGGATCTTTTCCGAGCACATACCTCGGCCTTTTCAATGAGTCAAACAATGGTAATTTCTCAAACCACGTTGTTGCAGTCGAACTCGATACTCTCAAGAGTACAGAGTTTCAAGATATAAATGATAATCATGTTGGAATAGATATAAATGGATTGGTCTCTAAGGTCGCAAAGCCAGCAGCCTATTTTGATAGCCGTATTGGGTCGTTTCAGAACTTGACTCTAAATAATCGCAGGCCAATGCAAGTTTGGATTGAATATGATGGTAATTTTAATCTATTGAATGTAACATTAGCTCCATTTCATGTTGAAAAACCAAGTGTTCCTCTATTGTCATTAAGCATTGATCTTTCACCTTTTATGAATCAAACTATGTATGTTGGATTCTCCGCGGCGCCTTTGTTAACGTCCACTTATGTGTTGGGATGGAGTTTTAGTATTAACGGAAAAGCTCAAGAATTAGATCTTTCTAAACTTCCGAAGCTACCAAGATTTGGACCAAAGAAACAACCTAAGATTTTGACAATTGGGCTGCCCGTGATTTCTATATTTTCGTTGTTTTTAGGCATTTCGATTGTAGCATACCACATTAGAAGGAAGTGGAAGTATTCTGAACTTCTTGAAGGGTGGGAGCTTGACTATGTACCTCAGAGGTTTAGATACAAAGATTTGTATGTTGCTACCAAAGGATTTAAAGATAAAGAGTTATTAGGGTCAGGGGGGTTCGGAAAAGTTTACCGAGGCGTAATGGCGAATTCGAGCATTCAAATTGCAGTGAAGAGGGTGTCTCACGAGTCAAGGCAAGGGATGAAGGAATTTGTAGCGGAGATTGTGAGTATAGGGCGGCTACGCCACCGTAATCTAGTGCCATTACTAGGTTATTGCAGGCGTAAAGGAGAGTTGCTTTTGGTGTACGAATACATGCCTAATGGTAGTTTAGACAAATTTCTTCATGACCAACCTAAGTGTACCTTAAATTGGGACCAAAGGTTTATGGTTATCAAAGGTGTGGCATCGGGGCTATTGTATTTGCACGAAGAATGGGAACAAGTGGTGGTTCATAGAGATATAAAGGCTAGTAATATCTTGTTAGATGGAGAATTCAACGCGAGGTTAGGTGATTTTGGGTTAGCTAGATTGTATGATCATGGATCCGACCCGCAAACGACCCATGTGGTTGGAACTCTTGGGTACTTAGCACCAGAGCATACAAGAACAGGTAAAGCTACAACGGGTACTGATGTGTATGCTTTCGGAGCATTTTTGCTTGAGGTTGCTTGTGGGAGGAGGCCAGTCGAGCCACGAGCTACGTCTGAAACTGCGGTTTTGATAGAGTGGGTGTTGTCTTTGTGGAGTAGAGGTGAAATTCTTGGGGCGGTTGATTTGAATTTGGGTAGTGACTATGTTAAAGAGGAAGTTGAATTGGTATTGAAGCTAGGTTTGTTGTGTTCTCACTCGAGGCCTGAGATTAGGCCTCCTATGCGACAAATCGTGTTGTATTTGGCGGGCACGGTGGCGTTACCCGACTTAGCATCACTTGGTGTTTTAGAAAGTGAGCTACAATTTGCATATAGTGAAGGATTTGATGATTTAAAGAACTCGTATCCATCTTCTTCCCAAACGATGTTTAGTGGGTCGTCTTCTGTTACAAATTCTCTCATTTTTTCGGGTCGATGACCAAAATAATTAAATATGTGTATATTTTGTTTAATAAAGGCTAATGCTACCTATCTGCATTAGGAAAATAGTTGCTTAATTAAGTCTAGAAGTACCTATGTTTTACAATCTTATTCAGTGTGTGTATACACTCATTTGTCTGTTTTTTTCATTAAGAAGATCTGTTTCATAGTCCCTTCTCAATCTCACATGACAAATGCAGGCATAGTTGCAAATAAAACTAAACTATGAATTTTGGCTCTAATTCGACAGATAAAGACACACTTTTGTTTGGTTCATTGTACATAACAATATCTTCATACTTAGATTAGTTTGATAAACTCATAAACTAGAAGACATAAAATATGTGTAATTATCAAATAATTCAAGCTCGATCATTTTTTAATTAAACAAAACGATCTTTTTAACACGTTACTTTTTTAACAAAAATCTACTAATATTAAATGATGAATTGTTTGACTCTACTTTGTTTTTTTAATAAAGCATAGTTTTCGTTAAAATAAAGAATAAAAACTTCACCAAGTAAAACTTAGCCAAGACGTCAATCAACAATCGAGGACCTGTCGTTAGTAGCAAGACACGTATTATCACCAATCACAATTACAAACAAAAATACCAAATTCATGATCATCTGATCCAACAATCACAAATTATGAATATCAGTAGCTATATGACTATTTAGTCCATAATATGTCAATAAATGATTGGGGTAGTAGTAGTGGAAGATGTTAATCACTCCAATGTAACGAATTCATGTTCAAATTTCCACTGAAAGAGGTTAAGGTTAATGTGTCCGATTTTTTCCTCCAAAGAGACTAAATCTGATATAAGACATGAATACCATTGATAAGTCAATTTTCTTAATAGTATATTACTTTGTCGCAGTTACAATAATAGTATTAAATTAAACCAATGGTCAAGGTTAGGGTGGCAAAGAGGGCTAAAACCCATTGGGTGGCCCTTTACCAACCCGACTCGACTCGGTTCAACCCATATATTTCCTATTGTTGGGTTTTATAAACTTTTATATGGGCTTTTAATGAGTTCATAAACGGGTCTAGTGAAAAAACATACATTTAGCTAAACTAATTAACATTTAATGACTTAAGTTTGACTCAGCAATATTATTATATTGTTACTCTCCTAGATTCATGAAAATTTTAGTTACAATATTAAATTTTTAAATATATTTAAATTTAATAAATACAAAAATATTAAATAGCTTTAAAAAAATAGAAAAAAAATCATTTAAATAATATCACATTAATTTAATCTCATTTAGTTATAATTGAATATTGTATTAATATTTACTTATAACTATAATGTACTTATTTAATTTTAATTTAGTAAAATACACACTATTGTCACACCTATACGGGCTTATCCGGACCCGTTAAAGACCCGACCCACTAATAAACCAATCCATTTATGACCAACATAAAATGACCAGTTAACAACCAGACCCATTTTCGACCCGCCCATTTGCCACCCCTAGTCAAGGTATTCCATGATGTAACATTTATATTACTAACTATAAACTTCGTAAGTCATTTTACTAAGAGTTAGATGTAAAAATACTCCATGAATTTTCTCTAATTGGCAAAAAAAAAAATTGTATTATTTATTAGCAAAAATTTCTCTATTTTCTATTAACAAAAAAAAAAAAAAAAAAAAAAAACTCATTTGAAATTCCTTTATAAGTTAATAGGGAGATTAGTGTTAATTTTTGAAGTAAATAGAGGGGTTATTACCAATTTATAAAGTTAACAGGTGAATAATTGATATTTTTTGCATTTTTTTATGGGAGTATAATTATCAATTTTCCTATAATTTTTGCACTTCTGCATGGGAGGTGTTCTTTTTGCTAATAAAAAAGCATAGGGAGAATTTTACTAATAAAAATAATACACAATTTTTTTTGCTAATTAAGCATAGCACATGTGATATTTTTGTGATTCATTATTTTATTAATGTAATACTATTATTTTGTAAGTTACAATGTGTCCAAACTTACTTGGCAAGTGTTAGATTAGTATCATTAGAGTTGAGTATATGTTAGGAACCCATCTCTCTATCATTAGATTAAAAATGAAATATGAGATTATGATCTCAACCATTGAAAACGCTATCGCCATATGTCACATATTTAGAAGGTTCCTTACATATACTCAACTCAATGGGTTCCTAACTTAAGACTAGACCAACTGAGTAACAAGGCCTAACAAAGTAGATTATCACAACCCACTTAATTATATTCATAATCTTATTCTATTTAGGCCAACCATAATTAACAGACTCAGCATAAAAACTAGTGCAAATGGGGTTACACTCATCCTACACCGGTGAATTATATCCATAGAGGTTGGATGATAAACACATGTGCATAAAAAAGACAAAAAATTGTCCTCTCATACACACTTGTCGCTCATCCAGCATCCCAATGGATTGAATCCACCGGGGTAGACACATTATTCCCGCAAAGAGGTAATTGATGATTTGAAATTCGAGAAAAATGCACGATACTACCTGCGTTTTGCGAAATCGATATGTACAAAACTACCTTGTGAATATTTTTTTACACCAAACTCCTTTGAACTTAGGGCATCTCCAATCCTAAGCCATCAAAGTGGGTAATCAAATACTTATTTGAGGACTGCTACAGTGTTATGGGGCCCCTGCAAATGTTTTATATTCCAATGCACAACCATCAAAATGGAACATCAATTTTAAAAACAATTAAAATTAAGTCAAATTGATAGTAAAACAAAATTAAACTCATTTAAAAATGCAATCAAATATAAAAACGAGACTAAAATGTATATTACAAATATTATATCTTGCTAACTTTTTATATTATATCATGATAAGATTTTCCGATGCCACGTGTCGCTTTGAATTCAAATATCAAGGTATATGATCATATTTCTTATCCATATAATATATTTTATATTATATCAAGATAGTTAAGATTTTTCGATTTCATATTTGAATCTTCGTAACTTTTTTTTCTCTTTTCGTTTTAATTTTTTGTATTTTTATTTTAATTCAAATCTATATTTGCAAGTGTAATTTTTTGTTGAAAGTGATGAATTTATACAAATAATTTACAACGGATTTTTTTCAAAAAAATTGTTACCGTTGTTGAGTATTTTTGGCTGTTGGAGTGTGAGAAGTTTCCTACCAAAATTTGGGGTCAAGAAGAATTGGCCCTATCTTTGATGGCAAGAGGTTGTTGACATCAATTTGATGGTTGAAATATGGTCTCCATTGGAGCTCACATTTTCTGATTTCAGTCCCCAAATTGGAAGTTGATGGGTTTGATGACCCATATAGGGTTCATAAAGTAATTTGATGCAGGTTTCACATAGCACATGATAATATCGTGCATTTTTCCCTTTGAAATTTATACAAAGTACAAACTCAAATGATTTAAAAGTGTCCCAAATTATATGTCGTTTTAGAGAAAAAAAATTGTCCCAAATCATTTGTCACTTTAGGATTTCAATACAATATTAATTATATATTTGAGGTATGTAAGAGAAAAAGTAAGAGAGATAATGTAAAACTTGAATAATATGTAAATAGCTAATGGTGAGATAAATAAATAATAAGAGTATATTAGGTATATAATTTAATTTTTCCCAAAAACTGAGGCTATTTAGTAGATACCTTAATATGTGTGAAAACATGTAAAACGACAAATAATTTGGGACAAAGGGAGTACCAAAAGTTGGGCAAAATTCCTTAACCCATATAAAATAAGTCATTAATGGGAGTTTGTATCAAATATTTAATAACACAAGAAGTTTTTATAGAATAAACAATTTTATTTAGATTTCATCTTACCGTTAAAAATAGAAGTCATGTCATGGTGTAATATGCTACACCAATTTTTTTATATTCCTATTTTGTCCTTAATAATTAAATTAACTTAATAATATAACTTTTTAATTTTTTCACTTATCACATCACATCTTTTAAATAAAATTTAACTAAGAAAAAAGTTCTTATTTTTTGTGTTTAAAAAATTTAAATAAATGAGAATATGAAATTGATCTCATTTCCTGATTTACATTTCCGAATACGTCACGTTCTCAAGTATTTGAACCAAAAGTCATCGTTTTGCTGATCTGAACAAAGAATAATCAATTTCAATAATAAGAGAAGAGTTTGAAGAAATTCATCAATTGGAGCTAAGTAGAAGGAAAAAAATGCCGGTAAGAGTGGAGGAGGCTTCTTCTCCTTCCCAAATATCAGGTATTCAGTTTTTCCAATGTTTGACTTATTTTCAGCATTACAATTTTCTCTAATCTTTTAGAATTTATAATATAATTTTAGGTTAGATACACTTTTAATGGCTTAATCTGTATCAGGAGTATGTATAAACTATTGATTATGTGATTGTTGGTAATGATATTTACTGTTACTGTGAAGGTACAACTCATGGAAACACTATACCTCCACCTTGTACTCTTTTAAGTGTTGGGAAGGTAATTTTGTTCATGTTTAATTTATCACTTTTCCCCTATTAGTTATGAGATTGATTAATATCTGCTTTTAATTTTGGCAACCATGAGGTATTACTTGGCGAGTCAGGATGAACTTTTGTGAATCCAATCAACATGTTTGGATAATATCAAGTGATCAATTATAAAGTGGCACGAAATTGGGTATTTCTTTTATTCATAAAGTAGGAGAACTACTTTGTTTAAGAGATGCATAGTGGTAATCGAGACTGATTCATCAATCATTCGGGAATTGGGATTGCTGAAAGTCGGAGACTTGTTATGGTCATTATGTAATATTTGAATCGAGTTTTGATTGAGTAAAGATAAAAATATATTCCTTGGCCTCTCTGTGCCTTAATAATATAAGCTTGCTTCTATAATCACCTTATGTCACTTGGCCACATCGTGAACAAGAACCAGATATTACAAATTGAGGCTGTTGTTGCAAGATGATAGAAAACATAAATAGCTGTGGCAAGTAAACTTTGATATTGTTTGCTTCCAGATTAATGGAACTTGGTAGATCTGTTTTGTGGTTCAGATAATTGGATTAGAATGCATCATGCATAGCATATCACAAAAGCTTTGTGCACTTTATAATCCCAAAGCTAATGAACTCAATAGCCTGAAATTGTAAGCAATTTTTATGATTCCAATGGCTTCTTAGATTGATGAATTCTAATCTTTGCTGGACTTCGTGCTTAGAGTTATAATAACGTACATGGTCTGATCTTTAGGGTCACATTTTCACATTTTGCATTTTATACCACCAACGGACCTTTGGGGGGGGGGGGGGTTGGAGGAGGGATTCTATTCATAGGTTTGGTGATCAATTTATCCCCCACGTATTTTCTCGTTTAATATCCATTATACTTGTGCACAAGTAATATAAGTTGTAGACAATGAGAGTGATTTTACATTTCAAGTTCATGGCGTTGTAATGCTTGCGTTTGGTACGTAGGAAATGACTAAGAAAGGACCCAGGTTAATAACTTTGGAAATTAGGTAGGATAGGATAGCTCATTAGAGTTGGAACTTTATGGAATTCTATTAAGCAACGGACTTTCATATTAGGTTGTATTGGTAGTTTTAAGTGCATGAAACAAGTACGCACTTAGCAGACAGTTGATGTAGTGTACCTATTGCTCATAGGAGTGTTGTTTTATTCTTGTGCTTGCATGCTATCGTACAGACTTTCTCGGGGACTCAAAATGTTTCAAGTTATCATAAAGATGAAGCATGGAGAGTAAATGTACGAATCCAAGGATACGATATTGATCATGGGTACTTATGTGGTACAATGGAAGCTCTAAATGTTCCTATGGCTGATACACCAGTAAGAACTCTACACTCTAATCAATAACCTCCCCCCCACCCCCCCCTCTCCCCCCAATTAGAAGAAGACTGAGAGATACAGCATACTAAAATACTCGTATTTGTATGCAGCAATTATTTATCATGGAATTATTTGCTATCTGATATAAAATATGGTCATTGAGCTGAACTCCAGGCCCTTATTTTTTTTTTCTTGTATCTCAGGTCATTACTTTCTGGGAAGGGGAAATAGTTGACACCAAGAACTATACTTTCTTCACTGGGAAATGGGAAACAAAGTACGATTTATTTGGTCTTTGTTATCTACCCCCGTGTCAACTTGAAAATTAAAAATCAAGAAACATAGTGTTTACATTAACTTGAATACTATCTCTTTTATATTATAAGTTAAATTGGTAATTATGAGCAGCGCAGAAGATGACATAAAGCATTGGACAAAGTTTCCATCGTTTTCACCCCTACTGGTGAGTATTATTAGGACTTTCTCTGGTTTAGTGTTTACATTCTCCTGACTTTATCCATTCTTTTCCAGAGCCAGGTGGAAGCTGATGGAGGGAAAACTGTGGACTTGAGTAATTATCCTTATATATTTATGGTAACAAAGATTTTATCACTTCATCGTAAGATTTCATGCTATCTTTATATAAAATTGGATCTTCTAATTTGAATTCACAGAGGTGGAAAGAGCAACACTTTGTCAACGTGGGAGCTGATTGCGGATTGACCATTGCTGGCTTTTACTACATTTGTTTCTCTTGTAGTGACGGCTCCATTAATGGCTTCTATTATGATCCTAATAGCAGGTATACCTTAGTTGCTCAAGTTCTTGCTAGTGATCGTTGACTGACTCGCACAATTACCTATATAGTTCTTTGTGCACTTTATGTGTTTATACTTCAAATCCATGAATCTTGATACAACAAACCATTGATATTGGTCTAATGATTTCACAGCCCATTCCAGAAGTTGGAACTGAAGTCCACTAATGATGAAAGATCAGGGTACAGTTTCTCCTCTTATGAGTTGCAATAAACTTCAACACATGCAGTTGCAATTAGATGTGTACCTATGTCAACTTTCATACAACCTCAAGGTATTTATGAAATGCACGGTCAAATTTGTGGTTATTATGAAGTTGGAGGAGTTTTTCTCATTATCCCAGAGATTTCGAGAAAAACCAGAAGCTTATAGGCAGCCATTGAGTTGTGTTCTGATTTTTCTTTGTAAAATCCGCGGTGTCGAAAGTGTGTGTATGTTCTTATTTGGTAGTATGTTCAATTGTGAAGAGCAGAGTTGAAGGGATTTCTTGTTGACTATATTTCATAAATCTGTAATCAGAAATCTGGTTAGCTAATGTCTTAATGTTTGTTTGGATTAGGTGGTATCTTCTGTAACTGTGACAAAATGGTATGTCTTCAAGTGTTGCCTGTTATTTGATTAAGTAAAAAAAAAGTGTGACCTGTTTTGAAATCCTCAATAAGATTCTGGGCTTGTTTGGGTTTTCTGAAAGTGATTTTAGAGATTTAGAGAATTTATGAGATGTTCTCGATTTCTGTGTGTTTGAAAAATCTTGCTTGTTTGGATTTCATTTTAGAGATTTTAGAGAATTTATGAGATGTTCTCGATTTCTGTGTGTTTGAAAAATCTTGCTTGTTTGGATTTGTAGAGATGAAATGAATAGTAGGTTTAAAATTAAAAAATGATAGGGTTTTTTGTAGAGATTATTAAAACAAAGAAAAAAAAGTAGTAAGAGATTACATTTGGTCAAATTAAAGTTATTTGAGTGAAGTACAATAAGAGATATGTTATTTTACTAGAAATCATAGTAGAGTTACTTTAGTTTTTTTAAACATAAAAGATAAAAAATTAGGAGGAGATTTTTATGAAAATTGAAAAACTTGTATAATTAGTTTTTTTTACCGAAAATAAAAACTTATTAGTTTAACTTTTCAAAGACCTTCTTCGGACACATGCACGCGAGCACATTTTGGAGAAATTATGTAGTACAACTGTTGCACCACGTCATCAAGAACACGTGGTGCAGTATATCTAGGGGTGATCCGGACCGTTTACTGAAATTTCGATTCGGTAAATTGTTCCTGTCCGAGAACCGAACGTCCCAAATGTCGGCTTTCGGTACAACCGGTCGGTACACCGAACTGAATCGGTTGGACCGAAATTTTTTTTATGTTTATCATTTACGACTTTTGGTGATAAATTAAATGTTGTGCAATAAATAGAACAGGGGTTTTTTTGTATGGTTTGTATATTGTAAGATTTTTTATTGTGTGTTAAATTGATTTTTATAAAAAAAAATTAAGTTTCGGTTTTTTTGTGGACCGAACCGGACCGAAATTTTCGGTCTTGTAAACGGTCCACGGAAATCCAGGAACTGGACTTCGGTCCGGTCCGGTTCGGTTCGGTTCGGACCGTTGGCTCACCCCTAAGTATATCAATACATTTTTTAAATTCTGTATTTGAGGAACATGAGTGATATGAATCCTCATTCCACATGGGACAATTATATTGATCGACTGCATCATATGTATTTAATCACGTGGTGTAACGATTGTACTAAATAATTTCTCCACGTCTATACACGAAACAAGACAGAAATTTCATCCATTTTCTTAAGCTAAACATGTATAGAAACTGATATCAATTAGTAGTTCATGGGGGCCTCAGTGAGGCAGACTCTGGACGTGTTCACATAAAGTAGCATATGGCTGTCAACAGAGTTGGTTTCAATCCGAATTCGACCTAAACCCAATTCGATTTATTATAATTTATATTCAATCACTGATTCATTTAACTTAATTCTATTAAGAAAATCGTTGATTCAAAATACGTGGAGTGACGATATAATTTTTATTCAGTTAGATATTCGATGAACGTGATTCGATTAATAAAATCAGTAATTCGAAATAAGTAGTTTTACGATAGAACTTTGTCAATTTGATCCATTAAATATTTGAGTTCGATAATAAGTGAAAATTAGTTCTATTAATAATATTTTATAGTTAGTTTAACAAAACATGAGTGAATATTTCATTTTAATTCATTTTTATTTATATTTTCACCTAACAACATGGATTAATTTGATATATTTATATCAATAGCACTGTTTTCTAATGTGGTCTATTAAATCATTTGAAGTAAGTGTCAAGAGTTGATCATTTCTATATTAGAGCTCATGGATTATTAAAAAAAATTGAATAAGTGAGTTAAGTTGAATAAAACTGTAATTTTTGGCAAACTTATAGAAAAATATGTTACTGAGAATATTGAGGACTTAGAGATCTTAAGTCCTATCATGATTCGAATCAAGTTGACATAAATGAAGTCAAATTTAAGATTGACTTGACTTGATTAACATGACCTGTTGACGATCCCCTATGATTACGGAAGACAAGTTTGTGATCTTTCTTTTTAAGGCTGAAGCGTGCAGCCAGAATAGTTGAACTTCCTGATTTTAGCCAATAAGGTACTTGCCTAGTGGCAGAGACCCAGGACCAAAAGATCATGAGTTTGATTCTTATAAGTATTGGGTATTTTTCTAGTTTATTACTAGTGTGTATTTAGTTTATCTTTATAATTTTATAGTATTATATATTATGTTGTAATAAAAGAATTATTTGGAACGATTGATGTATTCATTTTCTAAAAAAACCCTAACCATTTTAAGAATCATTTGAATTTTGAACTAAACAATTTTCCTTCAAAATTTTAGTATTGATGTGTAATCTTCTTTGAGACGTTAATAAACTGAAACTTTTGTAAATTTCATCATGAACATGCATCTTTTGCTCTTTTTGTCTTGTTGATTTAATTCACCACATAGGTATATCATATGGAATTATAATTTATAAGTACTTATTTTTCTAGAGTTTTTAATAAGACCTGCAACTGCAACCGAGCCACGACAAAATAGTTCATAATAATTGTTTCGGAAAAGTGTCCTGTTCTGACCCAAAGGTTTTAAGTGGGGCCCCACACGTGTGGTAAAGTAACTAATAAATGTTAAAATTACCTCCCGAGTTAGCCCAATCCAATAGATTTTGGCCCACTTAAAAAAAACTGCAGCTAATAATAATAAAGTAAAAACGGTTATTTCTCGTGCCCTCACGCAATAGTGAAAAATCCTCTGCTGGCAAAAATAATTAAAATTAAATTCTCTCCTCAGCATTTACCACTTTTCATGAGGGACGTGTCCCATTTTTTATATCGCATGATCTAACTTCACCCTCTCATCATGCCTATTCCCCAACCGTCTCCTTCCACCAACAACTATATATATATACATACATACCATACAATATTTATTTATTTATTGCATGCATCTTTTTATTTTATTCATTTATTTGATGGATAGTTTATTATGCGACGAAGTGTGGCTTAATAGTCCAATTTGTGCACCCAATGATACAAAATTAGATAATGGTATTGGTACTACTTCTTTCTATTCAACCAAACAAGATTATGAAGAAGCTTTTGCAATTTTTTTGGACAAGGAAGCAAGTTTTATGCCAAAATCAGGGTACTTGAATTTCGTCAAATCCAATGATTTCATACAAAATGCTAGGTTTAAGGCTGCTAATTGGCTCATTAAGGTAATTAATTCTTAATTAGTTTATCTCCGTATTTTTGTAATAAATTATACGCGATGTTAAATAATTTTTGTACTTTACAATTTTTTTCGCAGTCTCAAATGCGGATGAATCTCCCTTCTGGAACTGCGTTTAATGCTGTGAATTATTTTGATCGTTTCATTTCTCTCACTCAATGCCAAGTAATTAACAATACTTAGCCTTTTTTTTATTTTAAATTATTAAAATTATTTTAGGAAAAAGGTTTGAATTAATTTATATATGTAGGGATGGAAATATGGCATGTTTGAACTGCTCTCAGTCGCGTGTTTATCCGTTGCCTCCAAATTCAATGAAACGACGTCGACCCCTTTGCATGAATTTCAGGTGACTAAATTATTGAATTTTCTGGGTTTAATTAGGGTAAATAAGACATTTTATAACATGTATAAAATGAGTTATTAAATTATTATTGCAGGTAGAGGGTTTGAACAATTCATTTGATTCAAGCCTGATACAGAAAATGGAATTGGAGCTTTTGAGGACTTTAGAATGGCGAATGGATTGCATAACGCCTTTTTCTTACATAGAATTGATAATACAAATTATTGATTTCAATGAAAAATCCATTGTCCGGAATTTGAGTTCTCGTGTCACAGATTTACTTCTCAATATTATTTCAGGTATAAAAACATTTTTTTTAGAATGAAACTTGATCATGAGAAGTTGATGAATATTTTTTCATGATTAAATAATTTCAGATATTAATTTCCTGGAATTCCGGCCATCCGCGATTGCCATGTCTGCAGTTAGATACATATTGGAAGATTTGTCTCCATCAACAAATACTAATCATGCTTCCATTGCAAATTTAAAGTCAATCAATTTCCCTCAAGATCAAAAGGTATATTAATTTATGCATGCTTATTACATGGTCATATATATGTGAAATTAATTTAATGATTTTGTAGGAGGATTTGATTAAGTGCGAAAGGATTATGTTTGCGAGAGACGAAGAGAATATTAGTTGTGGAAATCCATTGAATGGACCTTCAAGTCCAGTAACTGTATTGGGGGAGGAATGGTGCAATTTCTATGACTCGCCGATGAACATTGATTTGATGATATCAACTAGGAAGAGAAAGAGGGAAGAAGAATTGACAAAAGGGCTGTGAAATTAATTCATAATAATTGTGTTGTTTTTGTAGTTGTGGTGATTAATTAAGGTGATGATCGATGTAGTATAATAAATAAAACTGTATGTTGGCTTATCTTTACTCTAATAATAGCTAAGCTATTTGAGAAGGGTATGTATTGTGTTTGCTGTTGTTTGTATTTAATTTAATACACTGAATCTCGAAATTTTATGTTATTGTAGTAATTAGTATACATATGTTTTCTCTTCTTCAACTGAATATTAGGTTCACTAGAGCCGTGTCAATGAACTTGAAAGGGCATCTCCAACCGAACGCCCCATTTCGGTACCTCATGCCCCATGTCCTTTCCCTTCCTCACACCCTTCCACCCCCCTCGCCTCGAAGGGCAATCCAGTTCACAACTTTTCTCACTTTCACTTAATAAAATGCATTAATAATAAGAAAAACAACATCGACTAAACATAATTAAAGGAAAACAACAACGATTACAAGAACTTGGATCATTCGGTTGGAAAGTAAGGACTAAAATCATCTTCGTCTTAAAATATTATTACATCTTACACAAAATTCAAAATACAACTTTATTAAATCTTTCACAATATTTAAATAAAGTTTACAATTTTTTTGTTAAGTTTTTTTTACACAATTTTAATACAGATATATATAATACAAAAATAGAAAGAAAAAAAAAAGGAGCCAACATGTGGCCGCCAAGTGGCGGCCACCCATTCACTAGACCCGCGGGGCGGTGGATCACCCACCGCCTGTTGGAGACCACCTAACAAACCCCTTCCCCCTCACCACCTTCGGCTAGAGATTGCCTTAGAGGTCATGATATCTTCTGATGGGCTATTTGACTAGCGACCTTAGGTATTCATCATGCGACTTTACAATTATTATATAGGGAAAGTCATAAGCCCGCTAGCTATACCTTATTAGCTCCAGGCTTATTTTGCTAGCCTGAGAGAAATCTCGAATACTTATTTTATTTTTATTTTTATTTTTTAATGGTTTAATCTCTTTCGAGAAGCGTCGAATACATTAAGTAAGAACATCTCTCAACAGGAATTCGAACCTGAGTTAATTGTATGTTAAATAAAAAATTATTATTCTAAAAAAAATCAAATATTATTGATTTTATAATTTATAATTATTATTTCGCTTTTATTGACCATAACCTTGAAATGAGACCATTTTGTAGACTCCTCATTTTCCAATGCAAGTTTAATTATAAAGAAGAAAAGAAAAAGCAGTGAGAGTTGCCACGTCAAGCAGTTTAAGAAATGGGACCCAAACAGATATGATCCACAATTCTGAATATGTGCCGGATTACCATTTTATCTTTCTTTTTCTGTGAAAAAAAAAGGAAATGCGCTAAGATATCGATAAAGCGGGAGAAGTAACTGCTGACCACTAAAAAATGGCAACCTCACATGCGGCATTCTCATCTCCATTCCTTTCATCTGGAGCTCCGATGACCCGAAATGACGTACTAATTTTCCAAAACAAACCAAATTTGCAAATCTCCCACAAAAAATCCGTTAATTTCAAGATTCAAGCCGTTAAGCTTCCTGCCGGGGTATTATTTCTTTTATACTTATTTTATTTCCTTTTTCTCGAATTATTATTATTATTGTTTCAATTAAGACTTGAGTGTAAATGTCAGGTGGAATTGCCAAAGGCAGAGCCCAAATTCCAGGCCCCGTTTATTGGATTCACAAGAACCGCTGAGATTTGGAATTCTAGAGCTTGTATGATTGGCCTTATCGGAACATTCATTGTTGAATTGGTTAGAATCATTTGATTAATTCTGCATATTTGTTTAAAGTTTATTATTATTTTTTAATTATGATTACTTATATATATATATATTCTGGCCTTTTTCAGATTCTGAACAAGGGAATACTTGAGATAATTGGTGTAGAAATTGGGAAAGGTCTGGATATTCCTCTTTAAAGCTACGATCAAGAATTTGCAACTTCTTTTCATTTTCTGGGTGTAATTAGGAGTTCAAATTAGTCTCATATTTTGAATGGAAGATAATACATTATTATTCTCTATTGTACATTGATAAACTAGATAGAGTAAATTTGTTTACAGATGAAAACTATATATATAGCTGACTCTACAGAACCCTGCATATTCGAGTATCTATAACCGGCAACTTTTTGGAAGACTCCGACACTTCCAGTGCTTCTGCTAGTGACATGAAGCGGTTCGATCCCCAAGCAGTTTGTGCCCAATTTTTCAATCGTTCTCCTTCTGCTTTTCTCGATTGTTGCACACAAAGTGTCTCTGCATACCCGCCTTCAAACGAAGTATGATAGATAAGGACCAAGAAAATGAAAAAGAAAATTTACATGAACAAAATTAGATGATATACCTCTTGCAAGGGCAATTATATCTTTCTTGAGAACATTTCCGTCTGCACCTACGTACACAATTGAAAGATACGAGTGACCTCAATTTGGTTGCCCTTAACCCTTTTTGGATATGGGAAAAGTGAAAAGATTAGAAATAACGATTTCGTACCATCAACCTCCAACGGTGGAGCTTTAAGAAGATCGATTGCCCTTCTATATAGGCCCTGTAAAACATAAATAAAATAATAAACATTGATTAAGCAGAAAGCTACAAAGTAAGCTTATAGAAAAACTAAACGAGGAAAACATAAGAACTAAAACACGATCATAGACCCAAAATCAAGTAGAGTTTTGCAAAGGCAAAATTGATGGAAACATCAACCTTGTAATTGCAAGAATTTTGGTTCCAACGATTGACTTAAAGTTAAACTTCTATACATTGAACTACATTGAACTATTTTGATATCGAAAAAAATAGATATTGGCAGCTTAAAGCAAATTTTCTAACCTCTTGAATTAAAAGGGAACTTGAGCGCTCTGCTGTTGCTTTAAGTCGATACATGAGACCAATGCATGTCAAAACGACACCAACCTTTGGATGATGAGGGCCTACGTGGATCAATAAAGTATCCATATTGGCATTATAATTCATACATGGGTCATAATACACTCTATAAGAAATACGATGAAAGTGCTTACTTAAGCGCTCTTCCATTTTCGTCAAAGCCGAAGTCAGTATCTCCTCTGCATCATTAAAATTCCTACAGAAGAGAATCTCAAATTAAGTATCGAGGATCAAGATTATAAAATATGTCAATGGAAATCGATCGAAATAGTCTTTGGGTTACCCCATATGAGCCTCGAGCTGCCCTAAAGCACAAGTTGCTGCAGTAGAAACTTCAGCTGGAATCATATTACAAGCTCCAACGTTAATTGGATCACCAAATCCTTTTATCTCAGACATCCTCTCAATTACTTTCTGGTACAACTCTTTCGCGATCGAAAACTTCCGCATCCCATGAAAGAATTCACCGCAAGATAGAGCAGCATTGCCTACGTTATTACAATATCACTTACTTGAAGAGCAATGCTATTTACAATGATTCACACTAAGCAAACACTTACCAGTAAAAGAGCTCTCTCTCTCAACTCCCTCAAAGAAAGACTGTGCTGCAGAGAAACATAATATTTCAAGTACCTCGATAGAAAAAAGAAATAATCTTTAAAGAAAGCTAGTATATTAATGCTTACCCGAGTCAAGTTTACCGCAGATAAGCTTGATTAGACCCTTTAGCGCCTTAGCACGAGCCTCAAGAACCTCAAAGCCACTCTCGTTGCTGATTTCTTGTCTGATCGTACTCAGGAGCTTGTGGGGGGGGGGGGGGGTGGGGGGGGGGGGGGG
Source organism: Penstemon davidsonii (assembly GCA_034814905.1). Lineage (NCBI taxonomy): Eukaryota > Viridiplantae > Streptophyta > Magnoliopsida > Lamiales > Plantaginaceae > Penstemon > Penstemon davidsonii. The sequence goes on along the minus strand of JAYDYQ010002685.1, from coordinate 9,564,205 downwards.
TGGGGGGGGGGGGGGGTGGGGGGGGGGGGGGGTGGGGGGGGGGGGGGGTGGGGGGGGGGGGGGGTGGGGGGGGGGGGGGGTGGGGGGGGGGGGGGGTGGGGGGGGGGGGGGGTGGGGGGGGGGGGGGGTGGGGGGGGGGGGGGGTGGGGGGGGGGGGGGGTGGGGGGGGGGGGGGGTGGGGGGGGGGGGGGGTGGGGGGGGGGGGGGGTGGGGGGGGGGGGGGGTGGGGGGGGGGGGGGGTGGGGGGGGGGGGGGGTGGGGGGGGGGGGGGGTGGGGGGGGGGGGGGGTGGGGGGGGGGGGGGGTGGGGGGGGGGGGGGGTGGGGGGGGGGGGGGGTGGGGGGGGGGGGGGGAGGGGGTGGGAGGGGGCGGGGGGGGGGGGGGGGATGGGGCGGGGGGGGAGGGGGGGGGGGGGGGGGAGGGGGGGGCGGGGGGGGGGGGGGGGGGGGGGGGGGGGGAGGGGGGGGGGGTGGGAAGTCCACTAATGATGAAAGATCAGGGTACAGTTTCTCCTCTTATGAGTTGCAATAAACTTCAACACATGCAGTTGCAATTAGATGTGTACCTATGTCAACTTTCATACAACCTCAAGGTATTTATGAAATGCACGGTCAAATTTGTGGTTATTATGAAGTTGGAGGAGTTTTTCTCATTATCCCAGAGATTTCGAGAAAAACCAGAAGCTTATAGGCAGCCATTGAGTTGTGTTCTGATTTTTCTTTGTAAAATCCGCGGTGTCGAAAGTGTGTGTATGTTCTTATTTGGTAGTATGTTCAATTGTGAAGAGCAGAGTTGAAGGGATTTCTTGTTGACTATATTTCATAAATCTGTAATCAGAATCTGGTTAGCTAATGTCTTAATGTTTGTTTGGATTAGGTGGTATCTTCTGTAACTGTGACAAAATGGTATGTCTTCAAGTGTTGCCTGTTATTTGATTAAGTAAAAAAAAAAGTGTGACCTGTTTTGAAATCCTCAATAAGATTCTGGGCTTGTTTGGGTTTTCTGAAAGTGATTTTAGAGATTTAGAGAATTTATGAGATGTTCTCGATTTCTGTGTGTTTGAAAAATCTTGCTTGTTTGGATTTCATTTTAGAGATTTTAGAGCATTTATGAGATGTTCTCGATTTCTGTGTGTTTGAAAATCTTGCTTGTTTGGATTTGTAGAGATGAAATGAATAGTAGGTTTAAAATTAAAAAATGATAGGGTTTTTTGTAGAGATTATTAAAACAAAGAAAAAAAAGTAGTAAGAGATTACATTTGGTCAAATTAAAGTTATTTGAGTGAAGTACAATAAGAGATATGTTATTTTACTAGAAATCATAGTAGAGTTACTTTAGTTTTTTTAACATAAAAGATAAAAAATTAGGAGGAGATTTTTATGAAAATTGAAAAACTTGTATAATTAGTTTTTTTTACCGAAAATAAAAACTTATTAGTTTAACTTTTCAAAGACCTTCTTCGGACACATGCACGCGAGCACATTTTGGAGAAATTATGTAGTACAACTGTTGCACCACGTCATCAAGAACACGTGGTGCAGTATATCTAGGGGTGATCTGGACCGTTTACTGAAATTTCGATTCGGTAAATTGTTCCTGTCCGAGAACCGAACGTCCCAAATGTCGGCTTTCGGTACAACCGGTCGGTACACCGAACTGAATCGGTTGGACCGAAATTTTTTTTAAATTTTTTTTATGTTTATCATTTACGACTTTTGGTGATAAATTAAATGTTGTGCAATAAATAGAACAGGGGTTTTTTTGTATGGTTTGTATATTGTAAGATTTTTTATTGTGTGTTAAATTGATCTTTATAAAAAAAATTAAGTTCGGTTTTTTTGTGGACCGAACCGGACCGGAATTTTCGGGCTTGTAAACGGTCCACGGAAATCCAGGAACTGGACTTCGGTCCGGTCCGGTTCGGTTCGGTTCGGACCGTTGGCTCACCCCTAAGTATATCAATACATTTTTTAAATTCTGTATTTGAGGAACATGAGTGATATGAATCCTCATTCCACATGGGACAATTATATTGATCGACTGCATCATATGTATTTAATCACGTGGTGTAACGATTGTACTAAATAATTTCTCCACGTCTATACACGAAACAAGACAGAAATTTCATCCATTTTCTTAAGCTAAACATGTATAGAAACTGATATCAATTAGTAGTTCATGGGGGCCTCAGTGAGGCAGACTCTGGACGTGTTCACATAAAGTAGCATATGGCTGTCAACAGAGTTGGTTTCAATCCGAATTCGACCTAAACCCAATTCGATTTATTATAATTTATATTCAATCACTGATTCATTTAACTTAATTCTATTAAGAAAATCGTTGATTCAAAATACGTGGAGTGACGATATAATTTTTATTCAGTTAGATATTCGATGAACGTGATTCGATTAATAAAATCAGTAATTCGAAATAAGTAGTTTTACGATAGAACTTTGTCAATTTGATCCATTAAATATTTGAGTTCGATAATAAGTGAAAATTAGTTCTATTAATAATATTTTATAGTTAGTTTAACAAAACATGAGTGAATATTTCATTTTAATTCATTTTTATTTATATTTTCACCTAACAACATGGATTAATTTGATATATTTATATCAATAGCACTGTTTTCTAATGTGGTCTATTAAATCATTTGAAGTAAGTGTCAAGAGTTGATCATTTCTATATTAGAGCTCATGGATTATTAAAAAAAATTGAATAAGTGAGTTAAGTTGAATAAAACTGTAATTTTGGCAAACTTATAGAAAAATATGTTACTGAGAATATTGAGGACTTAGAGATCTTAAGTCCTATCATGATTCGAATCAAGTTGACATAAATGAAGTCAAATTTAAGATTGACTTGACCTGATTAACATGACCTGTTGACGATCCCCTATGATTACGGAAGACAAGTTTGTGATCTTTCTTTTTAAGGCTGAAGCGTGCAGCCAGAATAGTTGAACTTCCTGATTTTAGCCAATAAGGTACTTGCCTAGTGGCAGAGACCCAGGACCAAAAGATCATGAGTTTGATTCTTATAAGTATTGGGTATTTTTCTAGTTTATTACTAGTGTGTATTTAGTTTATCTTTATAATTTTATAGTATTATATATTATGTTGTAATAAAAGAATTATTTGGAACGATTGATGTATTCATTTTCTAAAAAAACCCTAACCATTTTAAGAATCATTTGAATTTTGAACTAAACAATTTTCCTTCAAAATTTTAGTATTGATGTGTAATCTTCTTTGAGACGTTAATAAACTGAAACTTTTGTAAATTTCATCATGAACATGCATCTTTTGCTCTTTTTGTCTTGTTGATTTAATTCACCACATAGGTATATCATATGGAATTATAATTTATAAGTACTTATTTTTCTAGAGTTTTTAATAAGACCTGCAACTGCAACCGAGCCACGACAAAATAGTTCATAATAATTGTTTCGGAAAAGTGTCCTGTTCTGACCCAAAGGTTTTAAGTGGGGCCCCACACGTGTGGTAAAGTAACTAATAAATGTTAAAATTACCTCCCGAGTTAGCCCAATCCAATAGATTTTGGCCCACTTAAAAAAAACTGCAGCTAATAATAATAAAGTAAAAACGGTTATTTCTCGTGCCCTCACGCAATAGTGAAAAATCCTCTGCTGGCAAAAATAATTAAAATTAAATTCTCTCCTCAGCATTTACCACTTTTCATGAGGGACGTGTCCCATTTTTTATATCGCATGATCTAACTTCACCCTCTCATCATGCCTATTCCCCAACCGTCTCCTTCCACCAACAACTATATATATATACATACATACCATACAATATTTATTTATTTATTGCATGCATCTTTTTATTTTATTCATTTATTTGATGGATAGTTTATTATGCGACGAAGTGTGGCTTAATAGTCCAATTTGTGCACCCAATGATACAAAATTAGATAATGGTATTGGTACTACTTCTTTCTATTCAACCAAACAAGATTATGAAGAAGCTTTTGCAATTTTTTTGGACAAGGAAGCAAGTTTTATGCCAAAATCAGGGTACTTGAATTTCGTCAAATCCAATGATTTCATACAAAATGCTAGGTTTAAGGCTGCTAATTGGCTCATTAAGGTAATTAATTCTTAATTAGTTTATCTCCGTATTTTTGTAATAAATTATACGCGATGTTAAATAATTTTTGTACTTTACAATTTTTTTCGCAGTCTCAAATGCGGATGAATCTCCCTTCTGGAACTGCGTTTAATGCTGTGAATTATTTTGATCGTTTCATTTCTCTCACTCAATGCCAAGTAATTAACAATACTTAGCCTTTTTTTTATTTTAAATTATTAAAATTATTTTAGGAAAAAGGTTTGAATTAATTTATATATGTAGGGATGGAAATATGGCATGTTTGAACTGCTCTCAGTCGCGTGTTTATCCGTTGCCTCCAAATTCAATGAAACGACGTCGACCCCTTTGCATGAATTTCAGGTGACTAAATTATTGAATTTTCTGGGTTTAATTAGGGTAAATAAGACATTTTATAACATGTATAAAATGAGTTATTAAATTATTATTGCAGGTAGAGGGTTTGAACAATTCATTTGATTCAAGCCTGATACAGAAAATGGAATTGGAGCTTTTGAGGACTTTAGAATGGCGAATGGATTGCATAACGCCTTTTTCTTACATAGAATTGATAATACAAATTATTGATTTCAATGAAAAATCCATTGTCCGGAATTTGAGTTCTCGTGTCACAGATTTACTTCTCAATATTATTTCAGGTATAAAAACATTTTTTTTAGAATGAAACTTGATCATGAGAAGTTGATGAATATTTTTTCATGATTAAATAATTTCAGATATTAATTTCCTGGAATTCCGGCCATCCGCGATTGCCATGTCTGCAGTTAGATACATATTGGAAGATTTGTCTCCATCAACAAATACTAATCATGCTTCCATTGCAAATTTAAAGTCAATCAATTTCCCTCAAGATCAAAAGGTATATTAATTTATGCATGCTTATTACATGGTCATATATATGTGAAATTAATTTAATGATTTTGTAGGAGGATTTGATTAAGTGCGAAAGGATTATGTTTGCGAGAGACGAAGAGAATATTAGTTGTGGAAATCCATTGAATGGACCTTCAAGTCCAGTAACTGTATTGGGGGAGGAATGGTGCAATTTCTATGACTCGCCTCTTTCAAAGATGAACATTGATTTGATGATATCAACTAGGAAGAGAAAGAGGGAAGAAGAATTGACAAAAGGGCTGTGAAATTAATTCATAATAATTGTGTTGTTTTTGTAGTTGTGGTGATTAATTAAGGTGATGATCGATGTAGTATAATAAATAAAACTGTATGTTGGCTTATCTTTACTCTAATAATAGCTAAGCTATTTGAAAAGGGTATGTATTGTGTTTGCTGTTGTTTGTATTTAATTTAATACACTGAATCTCGAAATTTTATGTTATTGTAGTAATTAGTAGTACATATGTTTTCTCTTCTTCAACTGAATATTAGGTTCACTAGAGCCGTGTCAATGAACTTGAAAGGGCATCTCCAACCGAACGCCCCATTTCGGTACCTCATGCCCCATGTCCTTTCCCTTCCTCACACCCTTCCACCCCCCTCGCCTCGAAGGGCAATCCAGTTCACAACTTTTCTCACTTTCACTTAATAAAATGCATTAATAATAAGAAAAACAACATCGACTAAACATAATTAAAGGAAAACAACAACGATTACAAGAACTTGGATCATTCGGTTGGAAAGTAAGGACTAAAATCATCTTCGTCTTAAAATATTATTACATCTTACACAAAATTCAAAATACAACTTTATTAAATCTTTCACAATATTTAAATAAAGTTTACAATTTTTTTGTTAAGTTTTTTTTACACAATTTTAATACAGATATATATAATACAAAAATAGAAAGAAAAAAAAAAGGAGCCAACATGTGGCCGCCAAGTGGCGGCCACCCATTCACTAGACCCGCGGGGCGGTGGATCACCCACCGCCTGTTGGAGACCACCTAACAAACCCCTTCCCCCTCACCACCTTCGGCTAGAGATTGCCTTAGAGGTCATGATATCTTCTGATGGGCTATTTGACTAGCGACCTTAGGTATTCATCATGCGACTTTACAATTATTATATAGGGAAAGTCATAAGCCCGCTAGCTATACCTTATTAGCTCCAGGCTTATTTTGCTAGCCTGAGAGAAATCTCGAATACTTATTTTATTTTTATTTTTATTTTTTAATGGTTTAATCTCTTTCGAGAAGCGTCGAATACATTAAGTAAGAACATCTCTCAACAGGAATTCGAACCTGAGTTAATTGTATGTTAAATAAAAAATTATTATTCTAAAAAAAATCAAATATTATTGATTTTATAATTTATAATTATTATTTCGCTTTTATTGACCATAACCTTGAAATGAGACCATTTTGTAGACTCCTCATTTTCCAATGCAAGTTTAATTATAAAGAAGAAAAGAAAAAGCAGTGAGAGTTGCCACGTCAAGCAGTTTAAGAAATGGGACCCAAACAGATATGATCCACAATTCTGAATATGTGCCGGATTACCATTTTATCTTTCTTTTTCTGTGAAAAAAAAAGGAAATGCGCTAAGATATCGATAAAGCGGGAGAAGTAACTGCTGACCACTAAAAAATGGCAACCTCACATGCGGCATTCTCATCTCCATTCCTTTCATCTGGAGCTCCGATGACCCGAAATGACGTACTAATTTTCCAAAACAAACCAAATTTGCAAATCTCCCACAAAAAATCCGTTAATTTCAAGATTCAAGCCGTTAAGCTTCCTGCCGGGGTATTATTTCTTTTATACTTATTTTATTTCCTTTTTCTCGAATTATTATTATTATTGTTTCAATTAAGACTTGAGTGTAAATGTCAGGTGGAATTGCCAAAGGCAGAGCCCAAATTCCAGGCCCCGTTTATTGGATTCACAAGAACCGCTGAGATTTGGAATTCTAGAGCTTGTATGATTGGCCTTATCGGAACATTCATTGTTGAATTGGTTAGAATCATTTGATTAATTCTGCATATTTGTTTAAAGTTTATTATTATTTTTTAATTATGATTACTTATATATATATATATTCTGGCCTTTTTCAGATTCTGAACAAGGGAATACTTGAGATAATTGGTGTAGAAATTGGGAAAGGTCTGGATATTCCTCTTTAAAGCTACGATCAAGAATTTGCAACTTCTTTTCATTTTCTGGGTGTAATTAGGAGTTCAAATTAGTCTCATATTTTGAATGGAAGATAATACATTATTATTCTCTATTGTACATTGATAAACTAGATAGAGTAAATTTGTTTACAGATGAAAACTATATATATAGCTGACTCTACAGAACCCTGCATATTCGAGTATCTATAACCGGCAACTTTTTGGAAGACTCCGACACTTCCAGTGCTTCTGCTAGTGACATGAAGCGGTTCGATCCCCAAGCAGTTTGTGCCCAATTTTTCAATCGTTCTCCTTCTGCTTTTCTCGATTGTTGCACACAAAGTGTCTCTGCATACCCGCCTTCAAACGAAGTATGATAGATAAGGACCAAGAAAATGAAAAAGAAAATTTACATGAACAAAATTAGATGATATACCTCTTGCAAGGGCAATTATATCTTTCTTGAGAACATTTCCGTCTGCACCTACGTACACAATTGAAAGATACGAGTGACCTCAATTTGGTTGCCCTTAACCCTTTTTGGATATGGGAAAAGTGAAAAGATTAGAAATAACGATTTCGTACCATCAACCTCCAACGGTGGAGCTTTAAGAAGATCGATTGCCCTTCTATATAGGCCCTGTAAAACATAAATAAAATAATAAACATTGATTAAGCAGAAAGCTACAAAGTAAGCTTATAGAAAAACTAAACGAGGAAAACATAAGAACTAAAACACGATCATAGACCCAAAATCAAGTAGAGTTTTGCAAAGGCAAAATTGATGGAAACATCAACCTTGTAATTGCAAGAATTTTGGTTCCAACGATTGACTTAAAGTTAAACTTCTATACATTGAACTACATTGAACTATTTTGATATCGAAAAAAATAGATATTGGCAGCTTAAAGCAAATTTTCTAACCTCTTGAATTAAAAGGGAACTTGAGCGCTCTGCTGTTGCTTTAAGTCGATACATGAGACCAATGCATGTCAAAACGACACCAACCTTTGGATGATGAGGGCCTACGTGGATCAATAAAGTATCCATATTGGCATTATAATTCATACATGGGTCATAATACACTCTATAAGAAATACGATGAAAGTGCTTACTTAAGCGCTCTTCCATTTTCGTCAAAGCCGAAGTCAGTATCTCCTCTGCATCATTAAAATTCCTACAGAAGAGAATCTCAAATTAAGTATCGAGGATCAAGATTATAAAATATGTCAATGGAAATCGATCGAAATAGTCTTTGGGTTACCCCATATGAGCCTCGAGCTGCCCTAAAGCACAAGTTGCTGCAGTAGAAACTTCAGCTGGAATCATATTACAAGCTCCAACGTTAATTGGATCACCAAATCCTTTTATCTCAGACATCCTCTCAATTACTTTCTGGTACAACTCTTTCGCGATCGAAAACTTCCGCATCCCATGAAAGAATTCACCGCAAGATAGAGCAGCATTGCCTACGTTATTACAATATCACTTACTTGAAGAGCAATGCTATTTACAATGATTCACACTAAGCAAACACTTACCAGTAAAAGAGCTCTCTCTCTCAACTCCCTCAAAGAAAGACTGTGCTGCAGAGAAACATAATATTTCAAGTACCTCGATAGAAAAAAGAAATAATCTTTAAAGAAAGCTAGTATATTAATGCTTACCCGAGTCAAGTTTACCGCAGATAAGCTTGATTAGACCCTTTAGCGCCTTAGCACGAGCCTCAAGAACCTCAAAGCCACTCTCGTTGCTGATTTCTTGTCTGATCGTACTCAGGAGCTGCAATGCTATATCTGCGACCTCTGATGCAGCATCCTCCTAAACAAAGTAGCAATACCACAAATCAGCTATTAATAATTCAAAAGTATTAAGGATTATCCCTATTGCTTACTTGATAATGTTCGAGATGAATACCAACTAGAGCTTCGGATGCAGCAACTGCAGAAACCATACAATCATATATCATTATCTTCTATATATTGTGAGAACAAGAGAACTAGATACATAAATTTTTTATCACCTTTAACAGCAATAGAAGACAAGCTTAAATCTTGAATTTTCCTAAGTCTCTCAATAGCTACATCATGAGACCCCCTGACAAAATTAAACCCAAAATCATAAAAAGACCAAACTTGTTACATACCATTAGTTCCCAAAGGTAAACCTAAAAAAAATTGATTCAACAAAATACTGGAAAAATTAAAAACTGTGACGACCTTTCAAACAACAAGGTAGAACGAGCAAGTTCAACCAAAGCCTTGGAATTATGATCGGGCTGAGTAGTTTCACACTGTTCCAATATCAGTTGTCCTCGTGCATATGAGTCCTCTTTATAATAAATATCTATTAATATTGAGGAAAAAAAAGAAATCAAAATTTCAAGAAAATGAGTAGTTATAAGAGGGACCTGTGTTCTGGTCACGGGCAAGAGAGGTAGCGTAGTTAATCATTTCAAGGGCAACTGGGTTGGGTGTAAGAGCGTAGCTTTTTGTAGAGAAATGGTTGTGAAGTGGCGGCGCCGCTGCTTTTGACGGTGGTAGTGAAAAGGAGGTGCCTTTGTTGCCATTTTTCAAGGCCCTCGAAAACTTAATTGCGAGCCTTATCATAGCGGCTATCAAGAGAGAAACAAGGTAAATTGGTTTCTGGAATCAGGAGAGAACTTGTTTGCTTGTCATTGCTTTTCAGATTCCAGAATTTCAATTCAATTCCTTTTCCAAACGGCAGAAGGGAAGAAGGCCGCTGTACTAAAATATCAAATGGGGCTGGCTAGATTTGGGTCTGAAAAATTCTCGTTTGGTCTAAAATCTCAAATGGGTTTGGCTTATCTTGGGTCTAAATTGAAATGAAAATTCTTGTGGCCCTACATTTTTGTTGATAGTGTTACTAATGGACTAAGCAGGGCCGGATCGGTCCAAGCCCATCTTCCGATAAGCCTGATATATATATATATATACTAGTATATCATCAATACGCGTTTTCACATGTATTAAACTTTTTAAATACAAAAAATAAGGATTTATTTACGGGGAAAAGTAAAAGTTAATTTTATTTAAAGGATTTAATGAGAAAGTAAAGAAGTTAAATAGTTAAATTAATTAAAGCACTAAGGGCAAAATAGGAATACCAAAAATTACTACAACATGGTATGACTTCTCTTTATAATAATATATTTTTTTTTGGCTAAATAAGTATTCCAAAGATTTTCCTATACAAAATAATGGAATAAAGTAGGGCTGAGCACGGTTCGGGAAATCGACCGAATGGTTCGGTTCGGACCGATTACCGAACCGAAAATTCGGTTCGGTAATCGGTCCACGATTTTTCAGGACCTAACCGACTAGGAACCGAAAATTTGGTTAGGTTCGGTTCGTATCGTTTCGGACCGAATCTCACCCGAAATAGGATCGAACCGTGAAAAATTTGATTGATTGTTTGTTTGTTTTTTTGGACCGAACCGGAAAATTTTATTGTTTGTTCTGACCGAACCGGACCGAATTGGACCAAACCGTTAAATTTTGTGATAAAAAACCGGGAAAATTTAGAAATCGGGAAACCATGAACCGAATCGAACCGTTCGATTTTTGTATCGAATCGAACCGAAAATTTCGGTCCGGTAAACGGTCCATGGATTTCCAGGACCGAACCGACCAGAAACTGAACTTCGGTCCGGTTCGGTCAAAATGCTCACCCCTAGAATAAAGAGTCAAGGCTCCATTTACAATTTGAATCCAATGGTTAAGCCATAATAAATGAGAAGCGATCGATAGGACTCAACTCCAACATACTAGCAATGATATAACTAGTCCTTCTAGGTAAATTGAATGTTGTCTAGTTATTCGGGTTCATTCATGGGCTAAAAGTATTCAAAAAAAAAAAAAACAATATTGGTGGGAAAAAATAACATTTTTCAAAAAATTCATACCAATATGTCGAATCTCTGACTTTTAATGATTCAATTTAATAAAACATAAGTTATTATTCCTCTTAATTTTGATCTTATATCCGTATTTTAACCCTAATTTTACTTTTGATATGAAATTTTAGATAAGTGTTAGAAAAATTGATTGTTTTTAGACAAATTTACATTATGCTCTTAAGAATATTGATTAGAAGTACTAATCCATTGTTACAAGCTTTTTGTTCAGCACAAACAAATGTAAAGACCAAATAGAATAATTATGTTACAATAAAAGAGACATGGAGTGTCACGCAATATGCTAAAAACTCATCAGGATAACGATGTTAAGGATGCCATAAAAAGAAAAAGAAAAAGAAAAACACTTGTGGTACAACATTGTTAATAGATATGGACCAAAAATCAATACATGTCTATACAAGATAAGGTAGCAATTAAAGTAAAGTTTTGGCACAGAAAAAGATCAGAAATGCTCATTGCAAGTTGCAACATGTTAAAGTGCAGAAGCATAATTATCATTAAGCTATTTTTGTTATAATAATAGAAGTACTAATCCGTTGTTACAAGCAATGCATATATGCTCCTTTGTGTTTAAAATATTAAAAAAAAAAAGGAAAAAGTGAAATACAATAAAGAAATTCAAACCAACACTATATATATGTTACAGAATTCCAAAACATTTCAAAACTTGTTCAGTTCTCATTTACATCAATACTAAATTTGTAATATAAACCAAATTAAATGCCTAGTTTCACATTTCTATTCTCCACTCTACTCTGCTTATTATACTCTCTCACCACTACAGGTATAGTATTAATTTTCTACATGACTTTCTTTTTATCCAATACATATATATTCAGCAGATGGCATTGATTAAAATACAGCATATGCTTTGTCTAATTAGCAAAAACTCGCATGTATTATTTTTATTAGCTAAAACCCCCCTATGCTATTTTGTATTAGCAAAAGATTTAAAACCTACCAAGTTGCTGGAGTACATATTATTGCAGGAAAAATAAATAATTATGTCCCTATAAAAATGCACAGGAACCCCTATTCAACAAAGAAATTGACAATAAACTCCATGTTTTTTGAAAATTGGCAATAACGCCCCTGTTTACTTAAAAATTGACAATAACATCCATATTGATTTATGAAAAAATTTCAAATGGGGTCTTTCGCTAATAAAACAAGAACATAAGGGGGTTTTGTCAATTAGGCAAAGCACAGGGGGTCGTTTTGGATTCAGCTCTTATTTTTCTGCCAAAACTTGTTTGTTTTTCTTGATTAAAATCTTGACCTTCTGTAGTGTACCCTGCAGATGGCATTGGACATCAACTCATAGTAGTAAACAACTGCAATGAAAGCATATGGCCCGCAATCCTAGGTGGCACTGGGCATCAAACCCCGAAAGACGGAGGCTTTCTCCTCAGCAGTGGCCAAGAAGTAGTCATCGATGTGCCCGAAAAATGGTCAGGCAGAATGTGGGCAAGGCAAGACTGTATCTTTGACACGAACGGGAAAGGCTCATGTGCCACCGGAGACTGTTCAGGCCAACTCCACTGCCGTGGCTTAGGCGGCGTGCCACCAGCCACGGTGGTGGAAATGACATTAGGCTCGTCCACGTCACCTCTCCACTTTTACGACGTGAGTTTAGTTGATGGTTTCAACTTGCCCGTTTCTATGAAACCTGTTGGAGGAGGAATTGGCTGTGGAGTGGCTTCGTGTGAGGTTGATTTGAACATATGTTGCCCTTCGGTGTTAGAGGTTAAGGTAGGAAGTAAGGTGGTGGGTTGTAAAAGCGCGTGTTTAGCTATGCAATCGGCTAAGTATTGTTGTACAGGAGAGTATTCAAACCCGAAAACTTGTAAACCTACACTCTTTGCTCATTTGTTTAAGGCGATTTGTCCAAGGGCGTATAGTTACGCCTTTGATGACTCTTCGAGCCTTAACAAGTGTCGAGCTACACGATATGTCATCACTTTTTGCCCTCCGAAATAATAGGAGTACTGGCACTTGTGAGATTAGCACAAGGTCAAACATGTAATTAATCTTTGTGACTCAAAACAATTTTATTCATAAAAGTGTAAACAAAATGGAAAACTAAAGTGTACTAAATAATTTCAAGTAAATATTTTAACTAAAGCATAATAAAAACCGCAACGATTATGGAATATCTCTGCTGCTTACGGATAGATGCATATGATTATCGATCCAATGGTGGAGTAGTTTAAAATGGAGCTATTCTGTACTTGGTTTTGTATTTTCTTCTTTTCTTTTTTATCGACTTCATCCACGCCTTGGAAGCAATCTTGCTTGGATTTAGGTCACTAAGGTACATACGTGCAGCTTGACGTATGTCAACATCCTCGCTTGATGATTCAAGTTTAGTCAAAATGCCATGGAATCCAAGATTAGAAAAAGCAGCAAAGTTCGACTTATTCTTACCCAGTAAATAATTCATCAAGTTAAGGGCTATCCTGCAAATGTTTCGGGTTGGTTAAGAACAATATACTCCATAATTCATTAAATTGATATTTATTACCTCTTAAGTGTCGCACTCTCAGAAGTTAAAGCATCTCTTAAAGCGGCTCTTAAAGTGGCATAACCATTATAGAGGTAAAAGGCAGAAGAAACTCCAGGATCGAAATGCATTGTTAGAGACGATATAGCTCCGAGGACTTTAGTACGAACTATAAGATCATTAGCGTCCATGAGAAACTGCTTATTCCTCGGGTTGTTTTGAACAATCGTGTTAACTACTTCAGCAGCCTTTGCCTTAATATTAGCAGCATGTGATGAACTCTTTTTTAAGTAGCCAAGAAGAGGAACAAGACCACCAATCGAGCAAAAAACTGGTTTGTAAAACAAATATTTGGTGTACTTATAAAAGTTAATTACCAATTAAACCATCTAATATATTAATCCATAAATAGGAAACTAGTTAATTACTGACCATTAGCCATTTCAATAGACTCAACAACATGCTCTTGTAGCTCACTCAACATATCTGCAGTGCAGGCACACAAAATTAATTCAAAAATCGATCTTTTACGATAACAAACAATTATATTATATTGCTTTCTTTAAAGAAGTAGAAATACAAAATTTATGTTCATTTATAAAAAAAAAGTTTAAATACCTTCAATATTTTGAGGAGTTATTCCATGAGACTCCAAGACCTGCTCTGGGGTGTGCAGAGCAAGTGTTACCTGATCTTTCATTCTTTTCATAACATCAAATGTCGGGGAAAATGCAAGATACTCCCCTGTGTTATGCGAAACCTGCAAGAAACTACCCTGTGAAATTTTTATTGCGCCAAACTTCTTTGTGTTTTCAAAAACCCTACAAAAAACACCCAATTTGTAAACAATAGGTCATTTTGGATCGACATATTTCAAGAAATAATTTTAAAAATATACCACGTGAAGTTGTAGGGATCAACTTGAAGTATTTTAAAAATGTATTCTTGAAATATGTCGATCCAAAACGACCTATTTTTTACAAATTGGGTGTTTTTTGCAGGGTTTTTGAAAACACAAGGAAGTTTGGCGCAATAAAAATTTCACAGGGTAGTTTCTTGCAGGTTTAGCATAACACAGGGGAGTATTTTGCATTTATCCCTCAAATGTCTGAGATTTCATTGCCGCCACATAACAAGGTGTATTCTCCTCACTAAATAAAACCCATTCTCAATAATTAAGCAACAATCCATAAAACAATTTTAATAGGACCAAAAACAGCATATTTTATTCTAAAAAACAAGAAGATATTTATACTGGAAATTTTCAAAAATGCCATAAATGAAAGTTTAAATTACAAAAAGGCCATTAAATATTTAAAAATTTCAAAAAGGCCACAAGATTAATTAATCAACTAAACTAAATTAATTAACTCTTCTTAATTAAACTAAACTATAACAAATATACCCCAAAATTTTAAAAATTCAAAATCAACCCCACCCAAAATCAATTCAATTTCTCTCCCAAAATCAACCCCAAACCCTAACCCAATTCTCTCCCACAATTACTTATTTTCACACAAATTTCTCTCAAATCTTGAAGAAAAGGAAGAAGAACAACATAAAAGGTAAGCATTTGCAAGTTACTTGAATTTTTGATGTATTATTGAGTGATTTAGTTCGCAAAATGGAGAAAATGTTCGTGCTGAAATGTTCGCGTTTTTTGGCGTTTGGCATTTGGCGTTTTCCAAAAGCCAAACGCCATGCTTATCTTCATGGCATTTGGCTTTTGGCAAACGCCAAATGCCAAACGCCATGAAGATAAGCATGGCGTTTGGCGTTTGGCAAACGCCATGCTTAGCTTCTTGGCGTTTGGCGTTTGGGAATGAACAAACGCCAAACGCCAACATGGCAGAATTCAAATTCGAGAATGCATTTTTTATTTAGATAGTTTGTGTATTAATTTTTGTTTTTACTTGTAGGAATGGACAAAATTATAATAAATCTTCGATATGGCGGTGATTTTACACACCAAATGGATGATAAATGGTATTGGAGTGGTGATAGAAATTCTGCGAAAGCAATAATGGTGGATAGGAGAATTTCATTTGAAGAACTGGTTGATAAAATTTACGAGAAGTTGAATTTAGATAGGTATACTGATATTTTTGAGATACTGCGCAAATGTGTTGATAACGAAATAATGAAAGTATCAGATGAAGAAGATTGGGAGATAACAAAGCACTATGCTCATAGCTCTATTGATTTAAATTTGTACTTGATTTTTTCTCCGAGAGAAGAAATTCTGAGGATAGAGGCAACTCCGGGGAGAAAAGAGAATTCGAAGAAACTTATGACCCGGGGTAAAGAAAAAAAAATCATAGACAAAGTTAGTTTCAATCGCCAACTTGATGGATGTGATATAGGAGGATCAAGTGGACAAGGTGATGTTGTTGAGGAGATCATTGCCTCTAATCCAACTTTACCTACAGTGGAGGAAGTTGAACCACTATGTCGTACTCCTGTATATAGTCAATGGTCTCCGTTTGACAACGAAGGTGGTAATGTTGGTTATGACCACCGTAACTATGACGGAGAAGGTGGTTATGCTGGTGCTGATGTAAATGGTGAACACCGTAATTTTGACAACGAACGTGGTGATGTTTGTGGTGATGTAGGTGGTGATGTTTGTGGTGATGTTGGTGGTGGTGATGTAGGTGGTGATGTTGGTGGTGGTGATGTTGGTGGTGGTGATATAGGTGGTGGTTATGGTCAAGCGCCAGAATTTTACGAACCACCTAGCCATGAAGGCTTTGATAACGCTGATTATGTCGCAAGAAATTATTCGGGATCAAATTCTAGTCAGGGGAGGAGTGATCGATCAGGATGGACAGTTGGTCAACGGTTTAGAAACAAAAAAGATTTCACAAATGCACTTGAGAAAACTGCTGTATGTAAAAAGTGGGAATATACATCGTATAAGTCTGACTCTAATAGGAAGATAGCTCGGTGTTCCACAAAGGAGTGTCCATGGCGAATATATGCGACTAAGGAAGTGAACGGTGATGAATTTGTTATTCGGACATATACAGACGTTCACACTTGTGGGATATCGAATAGAGGTGCCGATCATAGACAAGCATCAAGTCGTATGGTTGGTTTACGGACGTCAGGATTATATCTGAATGCCAATGAACCCCCAAAACCAGATGCACTGATAAACTTCATGCGTGCCGAAGAAAATGTTAGCATTAGCTATCAAAAAGCTTGGAGGGCGAGATAATTTGCTCGAGAGCATATTATGGGGACATTCGAAGAAAATTTTGCCGATTTACCCGCCTATGCTTACATGATTGAGCAAAAGAATCCTGGCACGTACACTCGCATCCATACGGACTCCGAAAATAAGTTTAAATATTTCTTCATGGCTTTAGGAGCGGCTATTCGAGGATTCCATTTCCTAAGAAATGTAATTGTAATTGATGCAACATTTATGGGGCACAAATATAAAGGAACCGTTCTAATTGCAAGTGCGACGGACAGTGAAAATCGCTGTTATCCAATTGCATGGGGGGGTAGCTGATGGCAACGAGGATGGGGCGTGTTGGACTTGGTTCCTAGAGTGCTTGAGAGAGGTTGTACCAGACAGAGGCGATCTGGTTATTGTTTCAGACAGGGGCAAAGGGATTATAAAAGCGGTAAAAGATGTTTACCCTTTAGCTGATCATGGGGCATGTTACTTCCACCTCAAAACGAACTTGATAAAAAAGTTTGGGAGAGATGGGGTAACCGGGTATTTTTACAATGCTGCTTTCGCGTACACTGAGAGTGAGTTCCAAAAATTTTTTGGTTACTTGAAAACCAAGAGTCCAACATGTGCAGATTGGCTACAGAACGAGGTGACGTTTGAGAAATGGGCAAGAATCCACCATCGCGTGAACAGATATGAGGTAATGACGTCTAACCATGTTGAGGTCCTTAATAATCGGATCAAAGATGCCAAAAATTATCCCATATGTTACTTCCTCAAATTTATTATTGATTTGATGGGAAAGTGGTTTAGAGAGCGTCGTGAGGAGGCTGGGAAATGGATGTCTATACTTACCACATCGAAGGAGGATTTGATAAATGAGCGATATGAAAATGCATCCAGGTGGCGCAAATGTGCATTAGGGTATGAAAGATGGAAAGTGGAATCTACTGAGTGGTCTGGAACTGTGGATTTCGAGGAAAGAACTTGTTCATGTGGCGTCTTTCAGATTGAGCAAATACCGTGTGAGCACGCAATTGCAGCTGTCATGGACAAGCGACCAAGAGATAGTGGTCAGTATGTGTATGAGCTTGTTAGCCAATACTACAAGGTCATAAATATGCGTCAAGCATACTATGAGCTCATAGAACCCGTTCCAACGAAAGACCAATGGATGAACATCCCTGATGATGTTATGGCGAGAGTAGTGTTACCTCCAGACGCCGTCATAACCCGTGGAAGGCCTAAAACGTCACGATTTACCTCTCCCCTTGAAAATTTGAAGAAAAAATACAAGTGCTCAATTTGCAGAAATACCGGTCACAACGCATCTAGATGTCCTCAACGCCCCCAGAGTTCGGGCAATAACGAAAGTGAATCTTAGATGTTTAGTGAACAATGTTTGTTGTATTTGATGTTTATTGAACAATGTTTGTTGTATTTGATGTTTACTGAACAATGTTTGTTGTATTTGATGTTTATTGAACAATGTTTGTTGTAATTGATGTTTATTATTGGCATGTACTTGAAAATTGTTATTTTTGAAAAGTTAGGGACCAAAATGCAAATTCTTAGTGAATGAACATTTTTTATTTACACCGCGGTGTAACAACTCACACCGCGGTGTATTTTGTCCAGAAACATTCTGCAGCAGTATACACCTAGGTGCAAAAAGTTGCACCTAGGTGTATACTGTTCACATACCAAATGTCAATGTACATGACATTTGGCGTTTGTAGTTCAAACGCCAAATGTCACTGCACATGACATTTGGCGTTTGATCAGAAACGCCAAATGTCAATGTACATGACATTTGGCGTTTGTACTACAAACGCCAAATGTCATGTACATTGACATTTGGCGTTTGTGATCAAACGCCAAATGTCATGTGCAGTGACATTTGGCGTTTAAATCCTAACCCTAACCCTAACCCTAACGCCAAATTTATCACCCGAATGGAGAAGTAACACTCACAGTAACATTAATTTTGTAAGATTTGGTCAATTTATCACCCGAATGGAGAAGTAACACTCACAGTAACATTATATCCTCCGTCAATCATAACTTCGTACAATTTATCCAATTTTGTAAGATTTGGTCAATTTATCACCCGAATGGAGAAGTAACACTCACAGTAACATTATATCCTCCGTCAATCATAACTTCGTACAATTTATCCAATTTTATAAGATTTGGTCAATTTATCACCTGAATGGAGAAGTAACACTCACAGTAACATTATATCCTCCGTCAATCATAACTTCGTACAATTTATCCAATTTTGTAAGATTTGGTCAATTTATCACCCGAATGGAGAAGTAACACTCACAGTAACATTATATCCTCCGTGAATCATAACTTCGTACATATTATCCAATTTTGTAAGATTTGGTCAATTTATCACCCGAATGGAGAAGTAACACTCACAGTAACATTATATCCTCCGTCAATCATAACTTCGTACAATTTATCCAATTTTGTAAGATTTGGTCAATTTATCACCCGAATGGAGAAGTAACACTCACAGTAACATTATATCCTCCGTGAATCATAACTTCGTACATATTATCCAATTTTGTAAGATTTGGTCAATTTATCACCCTATTTGGTCAATTTAACCCGAATTTGCATTTTGGTCCCTAACTTTTCGAAAATTCCAATTTTACCCCCAAAATTGCGGTTTTAACCATAATTGCGATTCAATCCATTAGTTGCACAACATTAAAATTTTCATTCACTACGAATTTGCATTTAACCCGAATTTGAATTTTGGTCCCTAACTTTTCGAAAATTACAATTTTACCCCCAAAATTGCGGTTTTAACCATAATTGCGATTCAATCCATTAGTTGCACAACATTAAAATTTTCATTCACTACGAATTTGCATTTAACCCGAATTTGAATTTTGGTCCCTAACTTTTCGAAAATTACAATTTTACCCCCAAAATTGCGGTTTTAACCATAATTGCGATTCAATCCATTAGTTGCACAACATTAAAATTTTCATTCACTACGAATTTGCATTTAACCCGAATTTGCATTTTGGTCCCTAACTTTTCAAAAAATACAATTTTACGAAAAAAAAAACTAATTACTTTTTCCTAACATTTTGGGCATATGGACTTCTTACATGCCTACTAGGCCATCTTATCCTATCTTCTCTTCTTTTTTGCCTTGGCTCACTCCTACCCGAAGTATCATCATTATCGACTCCGAGATCACCATATTCAGAATTCTCTTCCGCATTATTACCCTGAAAATGCGTATATTAAGAATTCATATCAAACATTATATATCAACAATCAATTTAATAAACACAAATCCAATAATAAAATTAGTTGCACAAATCCAATCAAATCTAATAAACAATAAAGTCTAAAAACAATTTAGATAAAATTCAAGATTCCATAACAATTAAATTCCAAAACCAATCTAAAATAATCCAGAACAATAAAATTAAAAACAACAACTAAACCTGATCCTCATCATCATCGTCCTCCCCTACATTATTATCCCCTCGGTCCCTCAGCATCATTCGATGAAGTCGATGCAGAGTTACTTGCATTTGGGTCTGAGTTTCCTGCATAGAATTCAACTGCCCAACTATCTCGTTTTCACGGGCAATCTGTCTCTGCTCTATCTCGTTCTGATGATCCCACAGTCTCTGCTCCATATCACGTGCCCAGGCAGGAACTTCTTCATATCTTGGTTCCGAAGATGATGGTTGTGGTTGAGCTTGAGAAGTAGAGGCACCATCTTGGTTTCTTCGGACACGCTTCCTTTGTTGGCGCGCAGGAGCAGGAGCTGGAGCAGGAGCAGGAGCATGAGCATGATCAGGAGCAGGTGAGCTGGGTGGCCGGTTGAGGAATTCGGGAGCTCCCTCATCATCCGGAACAACCACATAAAGCTCTCCGAAATACTCAGTTAATAGGCGATAACTGGGACTGCGGTTATTCGGACTAACACTGTCGGATAACTCTTTAGCTAACATATAATACTCCATCTCCGACTCCGTGTTATCCGGCAGTAGCCGTTGGATCACAGCCTGAAAAAATAAAAAGACACAAGTTATTTAAAATAAATATTTCAAGTGTATGTCGGAAAAAAATTATTAATATAAACGATTAACATACCGGAACATTCCCAAATAAACTGTCCATGTCATCACAGTTGGGCCAATTACCGCCCCCCATATCCCAACGTAACATTCTTGGATATCTCGGAAGAGCTGGGTCGTGCCTTGGATAACAATTGGCCGCAACGGCCATGCCTTCAATGGCTTCCAACATCCAATACTGTTCACATTCAAAACATTATTCAAAATATCCAACATTTACGAAAAAATAACTAAAAAGAATATATGGAAATCAAGAATTGATTTTACAAACATACCAGTAAAATGTGTGGGAAGCCGCCCGCATTCCATCTACTGATGCGGTCACCGGAGGTCATACGGCGGTCGGAGCACATATGTTCCATAAGAGCATCTATGGTGACACTCCATAGCTTCTCTCCCCAGGGATATCTCTCGCAAATCGCGAGATCGTCACATACCTTCAATATAAACAAATTTATAGAAAATTATTTTTAAAACTTTAAAGAAATAATAAAAATTAAAATTAAAGTTTTCTTACATCTAAAATGCTGTTTGGAACCTCTTTGATGGGCCGAAGGGGTAACAACAATGCTGATATCACCCATGCGAAGACTAACTTGCATACGGACACGGGATTCGCATTGCGACTCACCATTGAAGAAATCTTCGTTCTGACAGCATCAACGGGAACATTCATTTCCCCCCACTGACTGAAGTATCGGTTCTTCAAGTTACCCCCTTCGTCGATAGTTTGGGAGTCAGCATCACTCAGTCTCCCAAACCGCAACCCCGATACCAGACTAAATTCCTCTACGCCGAATCTGACTGGCTTTCCTTTGATAAAAAACCAGTATTCGTATTTACTCTTTTGCTTATCCAGTCGTAGGCATATTCGGAGCATCAGACTGTGCAAGACCGATGCCTTAAATTTGCCCTTCCCGTTTAGGCGTAGAAAGCTCCCAATCTGGGGGTAATCATCTATGATCCGCCAATGATCGGCTCGTAGCATTTTTGTAATCTCTGGAAGTTCACTCCATGCTGTGCGTTGGGTTATCCTTCCATCTACGACCACAGTTTCGTGGTGAAAGGGCGGTAATTCTGGTAGGGCCGATGTGGGTAAGGTAGCGTATCCCTACAAAACAAACAACAACAAAAATGTCAAATTTTGGTTTCTGTTCTGGCGTTTGGCGTTTGAAACAACCAAACGCCAAACGCCAAGTACATATTCTTGGCGTTTGGCGTTTGAGTACCCCAAACGCCAAACGCCATGTACAAATTCATGGCGTTTGGCGTTTGGGAACCCCAGACGCCAAACGCCATGAGTGCACGTCATGAATGTTCATGGCGTTTGGCGTTTGGGATTCCCAAACGCCAAACGCCATGTACATATTCATGGCGTTTGGCGTTTGGGAACCCCAAACGTCAAACGCCATGAATATGTTCATGGCGTGTGTTCATGCGTGTGTTCATGGCGTTTGGCGTTTGGGAACCCCAAACGCCATGAACTCGTAAGTTTAGGCCGAATTGAATTGAATTGAATTGAGAAAGAAAGGCTCAAAACTTACCCCAAATGGCCATTCTTGAGCGTTTCTGTCACCATCATCGATTATCCTCGTGTTTGCCATCTCCAATTTGCAAGAATTTGAGAGAAAAATTGAAAGTGAGTTTTTTTTTTTGAGAGAGCCGATCGGTGAAGTGAAATGTGAGTGGGAGAGGTTTTTTTTTTGTTTTTGTTATTTAAGGGTGGGTATTTTTGTTTTATTAAAAAAAATTGAGGGGTAAATTGCAATTATTAAGAGTTATTAATATTTTTTCTTTTTTTTTTTAAACTGGAAAATGGGCCTTTGGCATTTGTGTAAAATGTGTTTTTGGATGTGGCATTATTGAAATTGGCTCTATTTACACACAAAACAAAAATAATAATAATAAATGTACCTTAAATTACGAGAAGATTTAGTACCATTACTGTGAGAGAGACTCCACTTAAGCAAGCCTCCCCAGTTAGGACCTTCGTTTGCCATTTTTTTTAACTCAATCAAAGCAACTGTCGAGATCAATTTCGGAACAAATATACGTGTAAAATTTAAAGCCTAAAATTAATCAATTTTTTAACAAATCAACTTCACAAAAAAATTCATTATACGACGTCAAAAAGGAACAGAAATCTCGTTGCATATATAGGCCTTTAACCCTCTTAGTCTGGGAATAGGTCAATAATTTTCCTCGACAAACAGATAGATCCGATAAGTATGCGGAGGTTTAATCAATGTTTACATAACCAGACCGGACAATGAACCGGCGAGCTTATTGGTTGAACTTATCGACCACTGATTGAACCAAAATGACGTCATAATTATATAATTAAGTATATTAATTACAAAATATATATTAAGTACATAAAAATTTAAACAATATTCTACAATTAATTAAACATATACAAAAAGTTAGATATATTTATCTAACTTGTGCTTCATATCATAACGGTAATGTAAATATGATACTAATTAATTAGTCAATATAAATATATCACGATTATATTCATTTAAAATATATGATTGTAAGTTAAAAATACAATAAACAAGAAATTAATAATTTTGGAATATAATTAGTATATATTAATTTTAAAGTCAAATATTCAAAAATTAAATTAGCATTAGATATCATCGTGGCTCTCAAATTTTGCAACTCTTTATTCTAAAAATATAGTTGAAAAAAATAATTAAAAAAAATTCATTTGATACTCAAGATATATATGTTCAGAGAGGAAACATTAATTGAAAAACTATGTCCTAAACTAAAAACTATTATTTCGATTGATAATGTGTAAGATGTCAGTTTGAAGTTAATTATCATAAACCAACCTATAAATAAATTAGGTTATAAGAAATCTATAATTTATCAATTTGTAGTCTAGAAAGTACCCAAAAATGCCAGTAGCCCAAATGGCTATAATACCTTACTTAATCCAAGAGATCAGGTATTCAAATTACTTCCTCTATAATTTTTATGAAAATATTTTTAACATTAAAGGTAATTAAAAAAAAAACAAGAAAACAAGAACCGTGGGCCTAACCGACCCATCGGTTCGCCATTCGCCCGTTATGTGTAGGTTCAGGGCGGTTCACACTGGTTTGAAAAGTCTTTGGTTTTGTGGGTGTGTCCGGATCGGACAAGTCTCTGGTTCGCGGTCAAACCGATCGGACCGACGCACCGGTTCAATCATGTTTTAATAACGTTGAGTTCTATGTATTTTTAGTTTTTTCAGAATGACCAAAGTTTAATAAAATTCATATTATTATAGTTTTATTTTCATAATTAAATGTCAATTTAATACAATTAATTAGTCAATTCAAGAGAACACTTAACTAATAAATAATTGTAGATGTTTTGATGGTTGTTGATATAGCAAGAGCAATTATCCCAATGCCAGAGAAATTTTATTTCTTTTCCAGTATTACCCCTCAATTATCCCTTTCCTATGTTTGCACGATTAATATGGACATAAATACAATAAGATACGGCTATGATGACACGGATTTCTAAAAATTTACAGAATACGATACGACATAAATACAAATCTGAAATATATATATATATATATATATATATATATATATATATTGAAATATCTCAAGTTAAGTTTTATAAGTAATAAATTACTCAATTACGTATAACTTTTAGAAAATATTATTTTTAGTAAAGTATTAATTATACTTCAAATTCATTGTTTTATTATGATATATAAAACACGTTCCGTTAATTATCTTGTATTGCATTTGTATATAATACAAAGTGTGGTTCCGCGTATTACATTGTTCTTAGTAATTGTGGCGACTTAGCGAAATTCAGAATATGAAATGTGTTGGATACGCCTAAAGAAGTATTCGACACGTCTGTCCAATTTTTCATTTTAATTAGATTCATCGACACGCCATGTGGAGTATCAGATACGTTTCCCACGAGTATCTGAGGAGTATCGTATCCGAGAAGTATCCAACACTGCGTTTTATAATTTTTTGAAGTATCCGTGCATCATAGATAAAACATAATTGCACAAAAATGAGGTACAGAGGAAGAGAGGTACCTATAAAATGTAAATTGGAAGAGAATTTTTGAACTAAGGTTTATGAAATGAGTAAAATTGGGGAGTTCATGAGTTGTTTTAATTTTTGTGTTTGTAGAGTAAGAGTATCGAGTAGAAGTTTAGTTGACTAGTTCCAAAAAAAAAAATCAGATTTTTTTTAATTAAGTTCCAAATTTTCAATCAAAACCCACAATTTTGATAAAAATTTGCAGAAAGCCCCCCGCCGAGCCCAAGACCGCGTCGACTCAGCATTTGACGGAGTCGGATACAAGTATTCGGTTTTATTTTTATTTTATACGCCACATGGCAAGTCCGATACGTATACCAGCTATGTCGCCAGCATATCCATGTCCGTGGAGAGTTCGACTCTGCATAGTAATATTTTTTGAAATATGCGTGCTTCATAGTCCCTTTCTTTTTCTTTTATTTTTCTTATATTGTGCTTCTCTTTCTCTCCCTAATTATACAATGTTGACTCCGGTCAATAATCATGACAAATATCAATTACTCTTGTTATACATTACCATATAGTCAACAATGTTGACTTCGGTCAATTAATCGAGCCAAATATCGATTTTTTTTAATTATTATAAAATTTTAATTGTTAATAAATATGTAAAAAAATTAATTTTTGAAACTTATGGGCAATTATAAAATTTTATGAATTTTTTGTGGTAAATACATAACTATCAATTTTATAATTTATGAGATATTACAATTAGCACTCAATTTTTTTTTATTTTTGATATTACAAATATTATAAATAACCCCCTAGGAGCAAAGTTGAAATTTTTCACGGTAAGGGATCAATTATAAGATGGTGATAAATCACAAGAGAATTTACGTGATACCCAATATGTGAGGAAATTTTCGTTATTAGGCCTTAAATTTTAAAGCATCGTCACTTCAATTTTAATTATCCAAAAAAATATCATCGTCACGTCACTTAAAGCAATCCAGTGGCAATTGATATATGGGCTTTGCTAAATCATATAATCCCCGTTGGCAATTGCTCTAGTCAAATTTTAGCAACTGATCAAATCATGTTTTAGCAAATAATATTTTACTCTCTGCTCCAACCACATTTTTATTTTAGCAAATTATAATTGATTTTTTATTTTTATTTTTAAAATAAAATTGAAAGTTGGAGACATACAAGTATAGCAAATTTGAGCAACTCACTGACATGTGTTCTTTTCACTTGTTGCAGTATATACGCTTACTTTTAACATATACTCCGAGACTTGGAGTTGCTCATAGTAATTAGTAAATAACTTTAACATTAACTTATCAAAAAAAAAAAAAAAAATTCACAAAATACTTCTTCAATGAAAAATCATTCTCAACTAACAAAATCAATTTTGTAAAAATTCACAGATTAACATACTCTAAGAAGAAATTAACCAAACAAAACAGCATTGAAATTATATATCCAATCCATATGGAAAACAAATGTCAAACCAATGTAAGAAATGAGACCAATATACATTCTTGAAGTTGATTCATATGTAGATCAAGTATATTATGTCCTATTTAATAACCACCTTTTGCAGGCTTCTTGAATTCTTAATGAGAAATTCTACAAAGACAGGTAGATCACCAATATTGTTCCTTGTTTCAGCTTCATTTTTACTTTTTGCAGCTTTTTCATCCTTACAATACTTCAAAATCTTAAACCCAAAGCTCCTCTGATAATTACAACTTGATGATGATGATGGAGATATCTCATTTGTGCTTTTGCTAATATCATGAATACATATCCCATTTGGGCATATCTGCACATAATTAATTAACCATATTAATGCAGCTAATCAAGCTAATTATGAAGTGTGTGATCATGTATAACAATATAACATGAACCTTGCAAGGCGGGTGTGTTCGGGTTGCTCGGATGATCACTGTTTCGAGTTTATAGCAACTCTCTATGATACGCAACATCCCACGTTGGTATCGATCATTTACTGGAGCTCGTAGTGTCAAATTTGTGCATTCTTGCAATTCAAATCCAACAAATGATTTTTTGGATATAGTCTGAAAAACAAAGAAAGCAATTACACAAAATTAATTAATTATTTAATTAGCAGCAAATCAATTCAAAACTGATACAACTATATCAGAAAGAAACAAATTAATTACCTCAATAAACCAAGTTCCAAAAGTTAGACTCGGAACATGATTCAAACTATTAAGAATTTGTTGTAACTTAAGAGCATTAAACCCACCATTTTCAAGATTTTTACCATGATCCCCTCTAGTCCAATAAAAGTCAATATTTGCATCTAGACACCCAGAAATATTCTTCAAAACTACATACCTCAAATCAAGGTTTCCACTTATCACCAAAAATTCGACCCTAGGTACCGAAATTGTAATCGAATCGAATTGTTCTTCTTTTTTAGGCCAAACCCCATCCAACACAAATACAGTCAACATTTCATGATTCCCAAAATCCAATGTCTTAAACCCCCAACAATGAAACAATTCCAACGTATCCAAAGAAGGACAACCCTCGACAATCGTATCAATTCGATTAAGACAAGTATGAACAAGCTTCAACTGTTTCAAATAATCCCATTTCATAGGTTCACAAATTTCATTGAAACTACACATTGAAAGATCCATTTCTGTCAAGAATTTATTATCATTCAAGAAACCCGGTAATCTAAACAGGTCGAAAGATCTATTGACATCTGAATCGGAGAGACACTCATTTAAGTCTCCATTTGTGAGTATCAATTTAAGTTTCTCGATTTTGAATTGAAGGGCTTGATGGATTAGAGAAGCGACGCTGGACGTTCCTAATTGCTGGTGGAATGGGAAATCGAGGGTAAATTTGGAAACTTGGGAGAAATTTAAATCTTCTAAACGTTTCAAGCTTTTGAAAACAGAGTCCAAGAATTCTTTAGAGTCGTGAAGCGAAGCAGAGGGTTTGCGAAATTTGAAATCCGCCGCTGAAATGAGTTCCATTGGGGAGATGTTTGATGAAGAAGGGTCATCAATTTCTCCAAGAATTTTCTTTCTGATTGCCGCCATGGTTTTTTTGAATGGAATGCCAAACAGAGCTTTCCAAAGTTTTAATAGTTGGTTGGTTAGTCTGTTGGTTGAATGCGTGGGAATTTCTGTTTGTATTTTGACTCGAATTCCAAATGAAACCCACAAATTTTAGTTATTTATTATATGTTTCCCGAACTATTAATACAGAAAAATAGTGTAAAATGCAAAAATACCCCATATATTGTACTTAGTCGGACGGAAACTTTACGGAGCTAAATGCAAATATATCCCCTGTGATTTGCTTAACTGGCAAAATCCTGAGGTTATTTTAATTGGCAAAAAAGCCCAACAAGAAATCTTATTTGAAATTACTTTATAAGTCAGTAAGGAGGTTATTGTTAATATTTTTAGTGAACATTGGGTTTATTGTCAATTTTCAATTTTCAATTTTTAAAGTTAACAGGGGAATTATGATATTTTTTTAGGTTATGAGGGGTGTTTTTGCATTATTTGGGAGGTGGGGATACAGTTGTCCTTTTTTCTATTCCGGCATGGGAGGGTTTTTTTGCAAATAAAATAATAACATAGAGGGATTTTTGCTAATAAAAAAAAGGGTGATTTACACTCAGACCCCCTCAGGTTTGGACATATTACAAGAAACCCCCTGTTGTTTCAAAAATTACAGGGACACCCCCTCAGGTTTGGGCATTTTACAAGAAACCCCTTACGGCATTAAAAACAGACGGAATTTGATGACGTCAACAATTTTTTTTTATTTTCCTAATTTACCCCTGGCTAAATATACCCACAGGGGGTGTCTATGTAATAATATTATAGCATAGTGGGTGTATTTGAAAGATTACAATAACTTCAGGGAGTTACTTATAGCCAACGGTCATATTTGAAAAAATGACCATGGATGTTAATGTTGGCCATATATTCTGACGTCATCAAATTCCGTCTGTTTTTAACACCGTAAGGGGTTTTTTGTAATATGCCCAAACCTGAGGGGGTGTCTCTGTAATTTTTGAAACAACAGGGGGTTTCTTGTAATATGCCCAAACCTGAGGGGGTCTGGGTGTAAATCACCCTAAAAAAAACACATGGGGTTAGCTAATTAGGCAAACATAGGGGTATGTTTGCATTTCACTCAAACTTTATGTGTCATTTTTATTAGAAAAAACTCTCGTGTGTTAACATTTTGTTTTTAGTCAAAAAACTATACTGTCATTGTTAGTTCAATTTACCCATTTTAAATAAAGAATTGACCAGAAGGGGAATATTGCTAATAATTTAAGAGAACAATGTAGTTATTGTCATTTTCTTTAAGTTTTATTATTGTGAATTTATTTAAGTGAATAATGGTATTTTCATAATATATCCCAAATAAAAATAACATTGAGCCATTGAGGGTATGTTTGTTTACTTTCTCTACAAATCGTGAGCTATACATTTATCCAATTAGAGGGAGTATGACAAACTGAGATCATGGAGGGGAAGGGGCGGATCAATGTATGTTTCGGGAGCGGTTGGAGAAATTATTTAGTATAACCGTTACACCAGGATCAATGTAATTATTACACGTGGAGTGAGATTTTACATCACCTCATGTTCTTAAAAAATATAGGATTTCAAAATTGTATTCACTTTGTCCAGAACATGGGGTATGTGGATTCTCACTCCATATGTAATAACTCATTGATCGGTATGCACCACGTGTGTTTGATAACGTGGTGCATCGATTATACTATTCTGGGAGTTGGGGGCGCAAGATTTTTTCTTCTTCTTCTTTTTTATACTATATAATTTGTGATTTGTACATAGTATATTTCAATAAAGTTATATTTGTGTTGTTAAGGACAAATGATTATATGACTCAATTAGAAGATTGACCTAATTTGTGAAGCAAAATAAAAGAAAAATAACACATCATCTTTTTATCTGCCTAAAACAATTAATTAGTCTTTCAATTATCATAATCATTGTTAATTTTTTTTGTTTTTGTGCATTTCTTTAGTGATTAGTTATTTAGTTAATCGTGATTTCTTATTTTATTATCATAAGTTTGTATGATGTGCTTGAACCTGAAGATACACACTCCATAATTAAGCAATCATATAACCAATTTTACAATTTGAGCATTTTAGTGAATTATTTTTTGTCTAAATATATAAAATATTGTGGTATTTTTAAATTTCATGGATTTATGTAAACAAAAAGTATGATATCATTGAAAAAAAAATTCACTGATAATTAAGTTTTGGGCCCCCTATTATGTAATCTTGGATCCGTCACTGATGGAGGGGGCCTTTGACTTGTGTTAACAAGGAGTTTTGCTAGTAAACATAAAACACAAAAATTTTGACCAATCAAAAATAACATGGGGGCAATTTTCGCATTTTACCCTAGATATGATAATTTACCTTGTAATACCTTAAAATTAACTATAGAACCCAGGCCTCCCAATTTCCGTAATATTTGTCGAAAATTCAAAATCAATAAATTTTAATTCCCAGTTACATCTATATATGAGAGCATTTCACTTTTGGTACCACAATTTATATTACTTTAATGATTTGGTACCACAATTATTTCGTCCGACATATTTGGTATCATTATTTGACGGAATGTTACACATTTCATACTTCCGTCAAATTAATGACAAAATTGAACACGTGAGGAGCACGTGCCAGTCAAATTTGACGGAATTGATGAAAACATTGTAGAATTGGTCCTATAATTAAAGATTGCTGCCAAAGTTTGTCCCACGTGTTTTCCAGTTGACAAATTTACCTCAAAATACACTAAGTTGAAGCATTTCAGTCACAATTGCAAAAATAGTTAAACTATTAATCCTATTTATTTTATATATAATTAGTAAATCTCTTAATTAATTAGACTATACATATATATATATGTGTGTGTGTATATATTATATTAAATATCTTAAACTAATTAAATAATGCTTCAAATTTGTGAATTGTGGGGTTTTGTCGACCAGAAAATATGAGGGCAAACTTTGCCAGCATTCTTTAATTATAGGACCAATTCTATAATTTTTTTCATCAATTCCGTAAAATTCGTGTTCAATTCCGTCATTAATTTGACGGAAGTATGAAATGTGTAACGTCCCATCAAATAATGGTACTAATGTGTCAGGCGTAATAATTGAGGTACCAAATCCTTAAAGTAAGGTAAATTGTGGTACAAAAAGTGAAATTCTCTCTATATATATAATGAGTTTAATGTTCAACTTAATTCTCAATATTTATATTTTAAGTACGGTACTAGTTTTCTTAATACTTAAATATTTTAGTGAGATTTCCACGCAGCTTAGCATGTATATTTAAGGAGGGAAAAACACTTTTAATATCAAAATTTAGTCCAAAAAATATATTTGGTACCAATCTTTTCGAAAAAAATACATTCATCTCATGATTCACACACTCTTGACACATTAGTTTTGCTGTCATCAATTTTCGGACGGAATTCAGCACGTGCCGCTCACGTGCACGTTAAATTGACAATGGGAGGCAAAACAAGCACGAGTTTTAAAGACCCACCATTGTTAACTTGACGGGCACGTGCTGAATTTCGTCTGAAAATTGATCAAGAAAACTAAATGTGTCAAGAGGGTGTTATCAAATTAATGTGTTTTTTCGAAAAGCTCAATTTTTTTTTTTTACTAAAGTTTAGTATCAAAAGTGTTTTTCCCTCATCATTTAAGTGTTTGGTAACTCTGCTAATTTCCCCCGACTTATGTTAACATTGAACGAATTATTAAATGTCTATTACAAATATATCCTTCTGTAAGTATCAAACATATTAGCTCGGTTTATTATTTCGTATAATTAGATTTTCAAAAGATGCAATTTGATATAATTAACAATTGATTATTTATTTCATTTCAGAAACGTAACTAATTAATAAATAGTTCATTTTAATGTATTCATTAAATCATTATGAAGGATAGAAAAATAAATTACCATATGTGATTCATCGCGAGCACAAGCTAGACACTTTTACTTTTGAATTAAGATTTCATTAACATGAACTAGGGTGTATTTGCCAAATTACAAACTACTACAAGGGTGTAATTTGAAAATTGCTCACTTTTGAGTTTAGAGTGGGGAGGGAGAAACTTGTCAATATAGTTTAAATGCAAAGTAGGTTGTTCGTCAATTGATAAAAATGATAAGAACACTTACAATATTATTTGCTTTTGACTCAATATTTCAAGCTTACTTGAAGTAACCTTCAAAAAAAAAAAAAAAACTTTCAAACAAACTAATATGCGTTACCAATAGTACGCTTAAATATTTGTAGGGGAACGGTACTTTTTTTTTTTTTATGAATTGGGGGAAATGTACTATCGTGTATTTTGATTTGAAATAAAATCCAAAAGTTTGAGTTTTTTTATATTTATTTTTAACTATTACTACATAGAAAAAGTATGTAACTATACATTATTAAAAATGAATTATTCGAACAAGTCAAGAGTACAAAGTCCTTGTCATATTACTTTGTTCAAGTCATTTGAAACTTTTAAGCTACGAGTCCTTAGAAAGTAAATATTTTATTGGCATTTTCATGTAATTAAAGTACAAAAGGCATTGTATAATTAGAAATTAATTATGAAGTCAATCAAGTCGTGTGTAGTATAGTGGTAAGTATTCCCGCCTGTCACGCGGGTGACCCCGGGTTCGATCCCCGGCAACGGCGCTTTTGTTTTTAACATCTATCATCTTATTTCGGGATTGACATTTTGCACCCTAAAAATATAGGGTATTGACACTTTGCACCCATATTTAAATTTTTTGGCACTTCGCACCCTAAAAATATAATTTCATTTGTCACTTTGCACCCTAGTTTGTGTTTTAGTGAGATATTTTTGGTAAAATGGTAGAATGGTCATTTTCAAATATTCTTCGAAATATAAATTTTGGCACTCTACTCCTTGAAAATATAACAACTTGGCACTTGGCACCCTAAAAAATATAAAAAAAATTGGCACTTTTCACCCCAACTTAAAGCTTTTGGCACATTTTTTATTTTACTCAAATTACTAGCTATTAGGTAAGATTTTTTTTTTTTTTTTTTTTAATTCCTAAATTTAAAATGCTAGTTAATAATAATAAATTTGTAGAGTATGTCGTGTAGAAAAAATTAGGAACGATTACATGAAAGTCTTGTCACAACAATATCATGCAATATGATACTACGTTGGATTTGTAAACGTACTTGTGGGTCATAAACAATCTAGAGAATATCTTAAACAACACGAAGACTTCTTCTTTTTCTTGATCTAAGTTTTACTGAGAGAAAACGTTATACGAAGTTATTCAAAACTAAAATAAATTAATAATAACATTTTTATGATTATTTTTGTAATTAATATGTTTAAGATTGACTATGTCACAAAAAATACTTAATAAACTGAATATTTCACTCAGAGAAAAATTGCTATATCAAAATTTAATAATTACTTTTATTTATGGACACAAGAAAAATAAAATTTGTATTTATTGTATAATTTCATTTGGATATCACAACCAATGTAAATGAGTTTTTATTTATAACAAAATGTAAATATAATTTGCAAAAAAAAAAAAACATATTATGATATATTTTGTGAATGAAAAATGACCATTTTATACTTTTTAGAACTCAAAACAAATATAACTTCATCTTTTTTCATGTTTGATTGTTGTGCATGGAAAAATATCATTTTATATCTCCACTGACAACGTTCAAGGGTCTTTTTCAAAGAAAAACACATTACATTGCAAAATACGTGCAAACAAATTACTATATTTTATATTTTTAGGGTGTAAGTGTGAAGTTTTTAAATTGGGGCCGAAAGTGCCATAAACTTTTTGATTTTATTTCAAATCAAATCCAATGGCTACAAATATTTAAATAATATTGACAAATGCACATTCTAAAAAGAAATTGTGAGAATTCAAATGAAATAATATAAAAGCAAAACAAAGCAATTTTCCATCAAATTTATATCAAAAGGCTAAAGAAAAGCTATATTAACGACATAACACTCCAAGAAACTTGAAACTTAGTCACTGAAATAGTAAGTGATAATATAAATATTTTATGTGTTGACTGATTATCAAATTCAAACTCTTACATTTTTCTGTGATAGTAGCATGATTAAGGATAAAGATTTTCCTTTATTTTTTGCAATATGTATCTAGGAGTAATTACATTTCCTAATCGATGAAATTTTTACATTAAAACAATTCTAAATTCAAAAATTTAGAATTTTGGTCAAAACAATCAATTGAGGTCAAAAGACACACTTCAAATACATGTATTGATTGATAGATTATCAAATTCAAACTTTTACATACTTCCAAAATTGTAGAATGTTTAATAGAAGTAATTATATTTCCTAATTAGTAGTTTTTTAATATTAAAACAATTTTAAATTCTAGAAAATTTGGATTTTTGTCAAATTAATAAACAATTGGGATCAAAAGACAACATTCAAATCATATTTTTTAAGATATAAAAATGTGGTTAATGGCAAACTATCAACTTTGATTATTATAATGTTACGCCCTATAATTTAAAAAGGAGCAATTTATCCCCTAGGATTTTAAAAATGATTCACATTGCCTCCCTAAAACTTTTAAGCCTTTAGAAAAAATTGAATTCACAAAAATTGAATTGAAAAATTGTGGCAATTTACCTCCCTGTGTTATTATAAATGTAGCATTTTACCCCCTCCCCCGTGTAATTTTATGTGTACCATTTTACCCCCCAAAAGGGTAATTTCGTCTTTTTACATAATACATTTCACGCCCACTTTCTTTAAGCGAGTGAGATACACTCTCCAACTCATAGAGGTAAATTAATTGCTCGTTTAAAAAAATCACATGGGGGTAAATTGTTTTTTTTCAAATCACAAGAAGATAAATTAAATATTATGATAATTACGGGGTAAATTGCCATTAGCCCTATAAAAATATCAGGTACGCGATGTTATCCTCTTATAAGATTATAAGAATATAGGACGTTAAAATGCATAGTTTTAAATCACACGAGGATAAATTTAATATGGAAAAATTGCTTTTTTGGTACCATAGGATAGACCTACTTCCAATTTTGTTACCATTGGATACGAAAATGCAAATTTGGTACCATATGATAGGTTTTTATTGCAACTTTGGTACCAAACCCAATTTTTCCCCAAAGTTAATGATAATTTAACCCCTATGAAATGCATAATGTTCAATTTACCCCCTCGTGGTTTAAAAAAGAGCATTTTACCCCCTGAAATTTCGTAAAAGTTTCACATCTCCTCCATTATATTTTTTATAGGCGGCACTTTATCCACTTTTATTATGATAATGTGGCAATTTACCACCTGTGTGATGATAAATGTGGTAATTTATCCCCCGATGTTATAAAATAGTTTGCATGCCTACTCTCAATTTCGACAAGTGAGTTACACTCTCCAGCTGAAGGGGGTAAATTGATTCATTAAAAAATTTACAAGGGGTAAATTGATTTTTTTCCAAATTATAGAGGGTTAAATTGAACATTATGAATTTCATAGGGGGTAAATTGCCATTAACTTTGTAGAAAAATTGAGTTTGGTACCAAAATTACAATGAAAACATATCTTATGGTACCAAACTTGCATTTTCGTATCCAATGGTACCAAAAGTGCAAGTTAGCCTATCCTATGGTACCAAAAAAGCAAATTTCCCAATTTAATATTATCAATTTTGATGGGGGATAGATTGTAATTAACTCCTTTAATATTACTATAGTCTTTGAGCAAATGACCAGGGACAATAGTCTTTGATATTATTTAATGGAAAATAGATAGTTACTCCATTTAGAACCTCCGGAGATATTGCATGGTCAAGCATTAAAATAGCTACCCGTACACGAGTTATTCTACTAAAAATTCCAAGAATATTTTTAATTGTTCAAATCAACTTATTGATTAGTAATTCTTTCTGTCCTAGAGTTCTTCTGAAACTCAAACGTTGTCTCCTTGAAAATAGCAATAAAAATATCAATCAGATTTTGTTTCTATGAGTTTCTGTCCTGAAACAAGACAAACACTTGATCTTTTTCTTTCCAGTATAAAAAAACAGAGTTGTAAAAGACCTGAAATAGTCCAATCATAGAATATCAACTAAGTTTCGTTACAAATTCTGAACGAAATCTAATAATTTGTTTATATATAAAAAACATAGAATCATGAAGCAGCTGGAAGAAGAATTTGGGCCAGACCGTGTGATTGAAATCGGAACAGATGATGAAGATAATGAGGCTGAAAGAGTTTGTCATAATCATGATGAAGAAGATGATACTGAATCTGATGCTTCTGTTCCCTTAAATTCAAATTCCCTTTCTCGTAATCACATCGATTCCGATCCTTGGCCTCAAAGTTACAGGTAAATAAATGTAATGATCATAATCGAAGGGTACCAGACCTTTATCCCGAAAACGGTACTGTATGAGATGCCAAATAGCTTATTTTCAATATTTGGAGTGTTTTTCTTGTTTCGTTTTTCGTTTGATGTTTTCCAATGTTTTTGAACTTAGCCACAATTGAATCACTAATCATTTTTTTTTTTTTATAATTATACTACAGACAATCAATGGACATGTACACAAGTGTGACACCTCCAACAGTTAGCTTCTTAAAGGATGGTTCCTTCTTCGCCTCACCCGAGAAAAAGTCGCATTCATCATTCCTCGGATCTTCTCTGACTAAACCCCTCATACCCACAACAAGTTTTGACAAAGAAGATCGCGTCCCTACCTCAATGCTTCCGGTAAAGCTATCGAGCGCTTCTGGAATAAAACTCTCTGTCGGTGAACTGCCTTTGCCACAAGAGTGCTCGTATTCTCAGTCACTTTTTAACGGTAATAATTATCTTACAACTTTTTGACATTTTTAATGTTTTGATTTAGTATCTTTAACACGTTCTCGTGTTTTACGCTTGTGCAGCAATAAATGCTCTGTGTGGCATAGGAATCCTTTCGACTCCATATGCGCTTAAAGAAGGAGGATGGTTTAGTATGTTGCTTCTATTTGTTTTTGGGATGATTACGTGCTATACGGGTGTGTTACTAAAGCGGTGTTTAGAAAGCTCGTCTCAACTCCACACATATCCGGATATTGGACAGGCTGCGTTTGGCATAAGTGGTCGAATATGCATTGCTGTAAGTATAATCCACACAAAGTATTTTGTTAATGAATTTGAGTTATTTGGAAACAAACTAACTTATTTAATTTTGATAATTGCAGATGATTTTATATGTAGAGCTATATGTAAGTATACTTTTCATCCAATCTTGTCATATATGTATTCTCTATCAATTTTTCTTTAGAAGCTAAATTTTGAAAATTTGTCGCAGTCTTCGTGCGTGGAGTACTTGATCATGATGAGTGATAATCTATCTGCATTTTTCCCAAATATTGAAATGGATATTGCTGGAATTCATCTTAACTCATATCAAATTTGTGCCATAATTTCGACTCTTGTAATTCTCCCAACAGTTTGGCTCAGAAATCTCAGTTTGCTTTCGTACATTTCAGGTTCATGATCTTCAATTTCTTACTTTTTGGAGTAAACTTACGCTATGTTTGGTTCTTGGATTCCAATCAGTAAAATAATAAGGAAAATTAAAATGAACAAAAAACGAAGCTCATTATACTATCTTTTGGTGTTTCTACTTAGCCTTTTACTCGCTGAAATCCAGGAACCGAAACATAGACTTAAAGAAATAAAACACACATTTAAACATCTTTTTTTTGCTTTCCAGTTGGCGGTGTAGTTACGTTGATTCTTGTAGTGCTCTGCTTGTTGTGGGTTGGGGTGGTGGGTGAAGTTGGGTTTCATCCGAGTGGAAAAGCGTTAGACTTGACTAGATTACCCTTAACAATCGGTATATACAGTTTCTGTTATGGTAGCCATTCAGTCTTTCCCAACATATATTCCTCCATGAAAGAGCCTTCTCGATTTCCTTCAGTTCTAGTTATCAGGTAATGAACACTTTATGAAATAAAACATTTATCTCTCGAATAGTTTTACAAACGAGATTTTCTTACTTTGTTTGAACTAATGCAGCTTCGTAATTGCTGGTTTACTATATGCTGGTGTAGCAGTATGTGGATTTTTAATGTTTGGTGAAGCCACTGACCCTCAATTCACATTAAATCTACCCACAAAAATGGTTGCTTCTAAGGTTGCAGGATGGACTGTGGTACGTACGAAAACAACTTTTTAGCGTTTTATTTACAAATCTACGATAACCATAGTTTCTGAGTACGTGTTTTAATTATTTTTACAGGTTGTCGCCCCTGTGACAAAGTTTGCTTTGACAATAACTCCTGTCGCGTTAGGCCTAGAAGAATTATTACCTTCAAATCAGCAAAGATCTCATGGTGTGTCTATACTCATTCGAACGATTTTGGTGGTCTCAACACTAATTGTAGCATTGACAGTTCCATATTTTGGTAAGCATATAGTTTTAGATAATATTTTTTTCAAAAGTATGTACGTTAAATTATAGTCGATTGAGTCGTTTTTGACAAACATGAAATGCAGGATCTATGATGGCCTTGATTGGATCCTTCCTAGTAATGCTCGTGGTAAGTTCTCATCGTATTTTCCTTCGGATTAATATTCATAATTTAATTTACTAAGTACTAACATAGGTTATATGGATGTAACAAACAGTCTTTAATATTGCCTTGTCTAT
Organism: Penstemon davidsonii; assembly: GCA_034814905.1. Lineage (NCBI taxonomy): Eukaryota > Viridiplantae > Streptophyta > Magnoliopsida > Lamiales > Plantaginaceae > Penstemon > Penstemon davidsonii. The sequence goes on along the minus strand of JAYDYQ010002685.1, from coordinate 9,525,450 downwards.
GCTACATGAGAATAGGCAGAGGGAGTCTAACAAAGTCTCAGGTAATTTCATCTTCTGTTTTTTTTTTTTTTTTGGGTAATAAGATTCGTCTCAACTCGACTCGACTCAACTCGACTCTTGGTTGATTTCAATGTTATTTTGCCTTTCAGATTGGAGTATGCATCTTAATAATAGTAGTGGGGGTGTTAAGTGCCATAACTGGCACATATTCAGCAGTAAAAAGTATGACAGGCTAGTAACAATTTCAACTCAAGGAAATGTTTATTGTTGACAAGGAGAGTGAAAAGAATTACAAAAGACAGGTGAATCTATATGGAAATGAATTAGAGCTCCTAGTTTGCTACTGCAAAATACTCTTTAATTATTCTGATGTACATTTCAATTTTAAATGATATTTAGATTTTCACCTAAATGTTACTGAATTTCTTTGTTGATGTCATGAGGTAATCTTGAAATCTTTCAGTGAATTTTTGAATGGTTGCAAAGGAATAATTGCTAAATCTAAGATGAAGATAAGTACACAAAATTGACTTAATAAATGCACATTTTACTCTTCTTTCGGATTAAATCCGCTCTTTTGACAGTCCTATATCCAAGTATCCAACAAAATACACTCAACTGTGGAAATCCATATTATGGATTTTCTACAAGGGCCCATGTGCCAAACTGGCTCCGAGTCCAACTATTTGGTAAACCGGGCCCAACAACTATTTATCTCCAATTACGAATATAATTAAAATAGGAGTAAAAGTATTAAAACTAGTAAGTAAATAATTTTACAAGGCTTGTGGGACGTTAAGAGTCTATTAGAATGAAATTCAATTTGGTTAAGTTTTGATGTTCAGTTTTGTGGATTTGAAAAAGCTGAAATCCAACTTGGATTGAGTTTGAATGTTGGGGTCTGAAAAAAAAAAAAAAGTAGATGATAGGTGTCAAATCAACATCCAAAAACCTAATCAAATGAGGTTTCAACCTACTTTTTTCCCCATACCCCAACATCCAAAACCAATCCAAATGAGGTTTTAACTTTTTCAGAATCATAAAACCCAAGATCCAAAACCGAACCAAATGAGATTTCAAAGGTTTCACCGAAACCACCCAAACCATTTTTTAAAACCGAGACCCACAAAACCGAGGTTTCAAATTTCGACCGAAATACCAACCAATTTAAAATCGATCTGAATTTTCGAAAAAAAAATTAAAAAAATTATTTTTATTCAATCCTATATTTTTTCACTAAAAACCCTAAATTATAATTCAACCCCACATTAATGCCCTAATTCAATTTTCAAGCATACTCAACAATTTCAAACACACTATAATTAATAATAAAATCTAGAAATTTCAAACAAACTATAATAACCAAAATAAAAAATTTCTACTAACAAAATCTAATAATTTATATTAATTTCAAACACACCATACTAACAAAATCTAACAATATCTACTAACAATTTCTACAACCAATTTCTAACATTTTATTCTAACAATTTCTACAACCAAAATCTAACAATTTCTACTAACAAAATTTAAATTTATACTAATTTCAAACACACTAAACAATTTATAATATACATAAATCAAAATAGTACATATATATATATATATATATATACCTTCAAGAAGAGAGAAGAAGAAGGGAGAAATGAGGTGGTGGTCGGCCGGAAGTGCTGCGACGGTGGTGATGGTCGGCCGGAAATGTTGCAGCGACGGTGGTGTGGTTGGTCGATAGATTGAAACGGTGGTTATGGCCGGAAGAAGATGAAAGGGAGTTAAAATGATGGAGTTTTTTTTTTTTTTTTTTCTATACAAGGAACTGCTGAAATGAGCAGCCCCGACATTTTTTTTTATATAGAAGTTTATTCCGACCGATTTACAATTTTTGAATTCAAATTATATATTCAGCCGCGACTTTTTTTAAAAAAAAAATAAATTATTCCGACCGATTTAAAATAGGTCGGAATTATTTTCGTTGTTTTTTGTTTTTGAAAAAACATAGTATAAAATTCCAACCGATTTTAAAATCGATCGGAATTGTTTTCGTTTTTTTTTTTTTTAAAAAGAAACATTTAAGAAACATAGTGTAAAATTCCAACCGATTTTAAAATCGGTCGGAATTTTTTTTTTCTTTTCATTTTTCAAAAAAAAAAAACGTAGTATAAAATTCCAACCGAATTTGAAATCGGTTGGAATATTCTTTAAAATGCAACCGATTTTGAAATCGGTCGGAATATTTTTTATTATTCCGACCGTATTATTTTCGGTCGGAATTCAATGAAATTTCAACCGATTTTTGTTCGGTTGGAATTTTTCGATTGGAATTCTTAATTTTTCTAGTAGTGACATCGCACCTTAATTAAGGCAACAACATGAACACATTATACACATTGTTTTTTCTTTGCTTAGAACCAAATTAATGTGTTATAAAAATTATAATGGTCCGACAACATGTATATTTTCTCAATTACTTCAACATTTGGAAACCTACACAATGACAACTCCATAGCCACCAACTTGAGCTTCTGATCAACTCATTTTCCTCCCTATCTATGTGTCATTCATGAAAATGATAAGCATGGAGTTGAATAGAACTATAGCTTGTACTATTAAATCATAGTAACAACTAAACTGTCCCTTTTACATGCAAATGAAAAAAATCAAATAGTCCTCTTAATTAACTATTGCAGGAAAATCACATGTATACATTTTATATATAGCTTACTGCAGTGACTAAATAAAAAATTAATTAAGCATATAGAAGAAAAATAACTAAGTACTTATTTGACAGTGAGAGTTGTAAAACAGAACTAGATTGTCTTTGACAGCACTCTAAAGTTGTTTTCCAAGTTCTACCCATAGTTGGTACAGGAAAAGTACTATCTTCAAACTAAAACTATTTTTTGGAAATTGTTTCCTTTTTGCACCTCATTAAAATATTCAAATTTCATCACCTAATAAACCAAACACCCCCTATAAAATCCCAAATTGGATTTGTTCCAATAGTATCACAAGAGAAAGTAGAGATTCACCTTCAAATATTCCAAAGAAGGAAAAAAGCAAATTAAAGATGGGTGTCTCTCAATTACTATTGTCGATCAAATTCTTTGTAGCATTCATGGGCTTGTTTCTGATTCCTCAACATGCACTAGCAATCACAAGGCATTACGAGTTCAACGTAAGATATACGTATAAATATAAGTTTTAAAATAAATTGATGTTTGGGCTTGTTTTCTAATATGAAGTCACATAATATTCTTCAATTTTTCTTGCAGATCAAGATGCAAAATGTCACACGATTATGCCACACAAAAAGCATCGTCACCGTAAATGGGCAATTTCCCGGACCTCGTGTTGTAGCAAGGGAGGGTGACCGTCTACAAATAAAAGTCACAAACCATGTTTCCAATAATATTACCATTCACTGGTACTACAAAAATAATGAAAGGACATTAAACGATTAATCTTAAATAAAAACTAATGAAAAATTTAATTTTACAGGCACGGAATTAGGCAGCTTCGCAGTGGATGGGCAGACGGGCCAGCATACGTAACACAATGCCCCATACAAACCGGCCAACGTGGCACCCTTTGGTGGCACGCACATATTTCGTGGCTGAGGGCAACTCTTTACGGCCCTCTAATCATTCTCCCCAAAAAAGGAGTCCCTTATCCATTTGCTAAACCCTACAAGGAAATTCCCATCATACTCGGTTAGCAATCTTCGATCAATTCATTAACGTCTCACGACCTTAAGCTAAGTTTGGAACTTAAATTAAAATAAATGTTATGTTTTGACTTGCAGGAGAATGGTTCAATGCTGATACTGAAGCCATAATCAGCCAAGCTTTACAAACAGGTGGAGGTCCAAACGTGTCCGATGCCTATACCATCAATGGACTTCCGGGACCCTTGTACAACTGCTCAGCCAAAGGTACCATCCTCACAATAATTATTTCGCACCATTTCACCAAACACACCAAACACACGTGGTGCAGCAAACCAATTACATGGTGACATGTGGAGTAAATATCTACCTCATACAATGTTATGGTCTATGTGAAAATAGTATTCAAAATCCACATGATGGAAAACATGGATAATGTGCATTATTTTTCGAGTGAAATGCTTAAATATTCCCTATGCTTTTTGTAATTAGCGAAAATCCCCCTATGTTAACTTTATTAACAAAAATCCCACTTGTGCTATATTTTATTCGCAAAATACCCCTCCCAATCCAAAGTACACATTTTGTAAGAATAATGTCAATTATACCTCCTCCAAAAATTGCGAAAACATCCCTATTCACATAAAAAATTGACAATAATCTCCCAGTTAACTTTAAAAATTGGCAATAACCCCCATGTTCATTTAAAATATTGACAATAACCTCCTTATTGATTTATGAAGGAATTCCAAATGGGGGTTTTTGCTAATAAAAAAGAACACTGAGGGATTTTTGCTAATAAAATAACACAGGGGAATTTTTGGCAATTAGACCAAGCTCATGTTTTTTTTTGCATTTAGCTCATTATTTTTCACATAGTAACATGCTTATTTTGAATAATTTTCTTTTTTAATGACAGATACATTCAAGCTAAGAGTTAAGCCCGGAAAGACATACCTCCTCCGTTTGATCAACGCTGCACTCAACGATGAGCTTTTCTTCAGTATAGCTAACCACACCCTAACAGTCGTGGACGCGGATGCAATTTACGTCAAACCCTTCGAAACGGACACAATCCTCATCACCCCAGGACAAACCTCAAACATTCTCCTAAAAACAAAACCAAATTACCCAACTGCCACTTTCCTCATGACTGCTAGACCATATGTTACAGGACAAGGCACATTCGACAACTCCACAGTTGCCGGAATCTTAGAATACGAATCCCCTGTTCTTCACTCTGTTTTCTCAACCAAAAAACTCCCTTTATACAAACCAATTCTCCCACCTTTAAACGACACTTCATTCGCAACAAATTTCTCGAAAAAATTAAGAAGTTTGGCAAGTACACAGTACCCTGCCAATGTCCCACATCGAGTGGATAAAAAATTCTTTTTTACTGTAGGATTGGGTACAACCTCATGTGATCAGAATCAAACATGTCAAGGGCCTAATGGGACCAAATTTGCAGCATCAGTTAGTAATATATCATACGTGCAGCCCACAACAGCTCTTCTTCAGGCACATTATACGGGTCAATCGGGCGGAGTTTACGACCCGGATTTTCCGATTAGTCCGTTTGACTGGTTTAATTACACTGGGAACCCTCCGAATAACACCGTTGTGGGGATTGGGACGAAACTTATGGTTTTGAATTTTAATACTAGTGTGGAGTTGGTGATGCAGGATACTAGTATTCTTGGGGCTGAGAGTCATCCTTTACATTTACATGGATTTAATTTCTTTGTTGTGGGATAAGGGTTTGGTAATTATGACCCGATTAAAGACCCGAAAAGTTTCAATCTTGTTGATCCGGTTGAGAGGAACACGGTTGGCGTGCCCTCGGGTGGATGGGTTGCGATTCGGTTTTTGGCTGACAATCCAGGTTCGTTATTTTGATTAGAAGTGAAATGCAAACACACCTCATTTTATTTAAACCAAAAAAAATAAAAAATCATTTGTTTTATTTTTATTAACAAAGAACCTCGACTATATGTTCACAATAAAAAAATATTCACCCTCTCAAGCCACAATGAGTTTTATCCCGAGTATTTTTCTTGATTTACAGAGAAAGTGAAAATTATACTTCGAAATATTATTTTGAAAATGTGTAAACACTCGAATTAACTTATAAAAATTGACAATAATCCATTTGCTGACTTAAGAAACGATAATCTCCTTATTTTTTTTTCAATATATAGTAATAACTCCCTTGCTCACTGAAAAAATTGTCGGTAGCCCATCTATTAACAATTAAGGGTAATATTGTCCTTCTACACATGATTAATCCTTTATTTTCAAATGCAGCAAGCAAATAAATTTGTAACAGAATAGTTTTTTTAATTTTGGCTAATTAGATAAAACACGGAAGATTTTCATTATTATCTTTTGTTTTATAATATATTTTTACATGGTATCTTTTAATGGTTTGATAGTTTAATCTTTTTAAAAGTGATTAATTAAGTTAATCCTGTGTGATTAGGTGTATGGTTCATGCATTGTCATCTGGAAGTGCACACGAGCTGGGGTTTGAAGATGGCATGGCTCGTGTTGGATGGAAAGCTTCCCAATCAAAAGCTCCTTCCTCCACCGTCCGATCTTCCCAAATGCTGATCATCATATGATAATATTAATTCTGAGTTTTTTCTTCTCACGAATGGAGCCCTGATTTATTTTTTACTATTTTTTATGTTTTTTTTTTTTGAGAACATATATTTTTTTATGTTGTTTTCTTAATTTTCTCTAACACAATTGAGCTGACTGGTGTGTCACCCCAGTTTTGCAGCACTTACTTTAAGTTGTTCTTCAATTATGAATTTGTTGTTCATTTTATGTACAATTGTTGACTATTGGGTCTTTTGTAATGTCAACTGAGTCCAATAAATTAATTAAGCCTCTTTGAGTTATCATGTTGAACTTTACTAGCAATATATTTTTTAACAAACTGATTTCATTTTTTTTCTTCTTATTCAAGAAACATGTCTTATACTTATTCAAGGAATACTTAAATTGGATAGAAGAAATTGATGTAAACAATCGCGTATATATGTGAGTTGTGGTATGTTATAGTTATTCAAATAAAAACAATATATATCTAACATTAATTCATCAATCATCACGAATATATAACCACAGAGTCTGGAACTTTTTTTTACATATAGAGATTATAGTAAAAGCTTTCTAGATTACTCTTGTATATTCTTGCTTGTAGGATTATTCTAGATAATGATTTCCGCGGTAGAATTGGATTGATCTCAACCGTCAATATAGGAGATTGCATAGTATAAATTTAGGGAGTAGACATTCATTTGTACATAGCATTCAATCCAATATTACGTTGTAAACCGTTCCAAACTCTGTTTGTAACATTTGGTTCGTACATTCCTTTTTAAATGGTAGGGATTTTCTTATTAGTACAAGTATAATGCATATGGCAGATTCAACTATTTCTTAATACTATATGAAATCGCCGACGTGGCAAGGCACATTCCTTTTTAAATGGTACGAATCGCCGACGTGGCGAGTCACAATATAAAATGGTACAAATTGCCGACGTGGCAAGGCACAATTCATATGGAATGTTGAAGATTGATGCGGATCGCCAAGGTGTATGTGTGTACGAGATATGACGGGTGAAGAATTGACGTTGGATTTAAAAGCCCTATAAATAGTACATATTTGAATTTTCCTTCTAAAGTTACAATTCAAATTTTCTTCCAAATTTCAAATTTAAAAATTGAAAAGATTAAGATGAGAGGATGAACAACATGAGTTGAACAAATTGTGTAGACCTGCTTTCAGAAGTTAACAATAGTTAATTTCCGAACTCAACTAATTTGGATCATTTTGGAAGATTAGAAAACTTAGAGGCATTATCCTAATTAATATTCTCATCATTCATATATGGGTCAGTTTATTAATTGCTACTGATGTTAAGATGTTTAATTTTATGTTGATTTGTTTTGTTCTTTTATTCCAATATATTATTTTGTTAGGACAAATTATATTCTATATTTAAATCAAATTTATCAACATTTTGGTCAAATCTTTTTGAACATTTTTACCTTTAAAGATATTGAATCTATCTAAATTGCATTAGAAAACATTGGAGAGAAATAATACAACAAATTGGAATTTCAGCAAAACCTATACCTATACAGAAGTCAATATATAATACAAATAAAGTAGAAAGTTATATATATAATTTATCTATAAAAGGGATAATTACCCATATATTACACACACCCATCGTGTTATATTTAGAATTGATAAAAGCATATATTTATATTTAGAAATAGTGTTAATTAATTTTCTTTTAATTAAAAATTTAAATAATAAAGTTAAATTTTTTTTTTTTTTTAGTAGTTTTTATGTGTTGTACACTTACATTTTTTACCCATCATAAAGATAATAAGATATTCAATATCTTTTAGGCTTAATCCCACTTTGCACCCTACAAATAGGAGCATTTTCCACTTTGCACCCTACAAAATTTTTTATCCCACTTTGCACCTTACAAACCACTATTTTATTTCAAATTGCACCCTCAACCATTTTTAGCCCATTTAAGTTGCCGGAGTAAGGGTAAATTCATCCATTCATATTATTAACCACCCCAATTTCCCTCCTAAAACAATATATGGGCAAAATTGACATATCACCATAATAACTTAAAAAAAATGAAAAATAGAAAACAAGTCTTAAGGGGACTTAGATTTTACCATATTTCAAATTTCTCCTCTTTCTTCAAAAGAATGAAAATCAGCTGATAACCATCCCCCAAACAGAGGTTAGATGAAATTACAAAAGAACATCCTCAAGGTGCAAATAATTACCAGCAACTCTCTTAGTATATTATTAAGTTTCACTTTACATATAATTATTGAAACTAACCTAGAGTAATTCTGAGGATGTACATGTAGTTATCCCTAATTACTAATTCTCCAAACAAGTATAATAGAGTTGTTAACGAAAATGATAATCAAAACGTAAACAAGATGAGAAATTGAGAATATGGTAAACACAATTCATTCTATTTTCTTAGGACCCAACCCATTTTTCTTCAAACATAAAAAAGAAAAAGATGGCAGTGGACAGGACTTGAAGAAGACAGAGGAGAAATTTAAAATATGGTAAACCCTAAGTCCCCGTAAGACTTGTTTTCTATTTTTCAATTTTTTTTAAAGTTATTATGGTGATATGTCAATTTTGCCCATATATTGTTTTTGGAGGGAAATTGGGGTGGTTAATGATATGAATGGACGAATTTACCCTTACTCCGGCAACTTAAATGGGCTGAAAATGGTTGAGGGTGCAATATGAAATGAAATAGTGGTTTGTAGGGTGCAAAGTGGGATAAATTTTTTTGTAGGGTGTAAAGTGGGATTAAGCCATATTTTTTACTTAACTAGAAAAGTACACATGTCGATTAACTAATTTCTATGTTAGTTGAATCATATAATTATTTTTCATCGTACTATGATCCTAATGACATACCACATAATCTTTTTGATTAAATCAATTTAATTATTTCTATATTGTTGCCAATAATTTAAAGTTGTTATCATAAATAACTAAAACCAAAACTTTAAAATAAAAAATGAAATATAATTACTAAGTTTTTGTAATCTAAAATTACATATCTACATAATTATTATTCTAAAACAACCATCTGAACGAATGAACAATATTAATTTTTTTCTTCCTTGACCTTGATATTTCAATCTAAACATTTTTTTTCCATCTAAACCAGTTTTCACAGGTTTAACCCAATTTTTTTTTTTATCGTTTTAACCAATCTTGCTAGTTATACCTATTTTTTACTGAGTTCATATATTTTCAATTACATGCCTAATCCATTTTTTAACTAATCTAACCCGATTTTACCAATTTTCCTCAATTTTGTCGAGTAAACCTGCTTTTACACTAAGTTTACCATTTTTTTTGTTATTTTAACATGTTCTTTCATTGATTTCATTCGCTCTTACATTGAGTTTACCATTTGTTTTTATGTTATTTTAATCCGTTCTTTCATCGATTTCACCCATTTTTGTGGTTTATCCCATTTGTTAATCAATCCACTCATTATCAATTGTTTAATATAATTTTAGTCGATTTTACCTTTTCTTATGCTGATTCAACTCATTTTCTCATCTATTTCACTTTTTCTTTTTGCCAATTTAACTAATTTTTTATTGATGTTCTTTCATTGATTTGATCACCCCGCCCCTTTTTTGTGTTATCTCATTTTTAGTCAATATCATTTATTTTATACCAGTTATCCATTGTTGTCGGCTTACCCCGTTGTTTGATCAATTGCACCATTTAACACGTTTTTCTTCTATGTAACCCATTTTTCCATTGATTTTACCATTTTTTTATCATATATATTTTTAATAGAATTTTACACATTTTCATCAATTTTAACCCTTCTTTGTTTTGACTTATTTTGGCTTAAGTCAATTATAAGTTTTTCAACTAACTAAATAATATTTTTTTTAATTCATATAGCCCGAAGGTGGCCTTTTATTTTTAGGTTCTTAATAAGTGATAATTTCTTAAGAACTTTCAAAAGAAATATCGATTTTACCTGTTTTTACACTGAATTGATCATTTCTTTTTTGTTATTTTAGCATGTTCTTTCATAGAATTCACCATTTTTTTGTGTGGTTTATCCTATTTGTTAATCAATCCATCAATTCTCTCTAATTTAACCCAATTTTAGTCAATTTTCACATTTGTTAATCAATTCACTGATTCTATTCGTTTAACCAAATTTTAGTCTAATTTTACTTATTCTTTTGCTTATTTAACCTATTTTCTCGCATATTTCACCTTTTTTTTCCCAATTAACTCATTTTTTGTTCTGGTTCTTATATCGATTTGTTCCCTTTTTTTGTTATCCCGTGTTTAGCCAATGTCATTCATTCTTTTTACCGATTATACCCATTTTTTGTCAGTTAACCTTGTTGTTTCAATGACACCATTTTATTTTGTGCTTTAGTTCGCTTTTATTTCTATCTAACGCATTTTCCGTTGATTTTACCATCATTTATCATACATATTTTAATCAAAATTGACCTGTTTTTGTCGGTTTTAACAATTGTTTAGATATCACTTTTTTAAACAATTTGACATGTTGTTACCGATTTTCCTCACTTTTACTGAGTGAACCTATTTTATCGATTTAATCCGCTTTTACACTGAGTTTATATTTTTTGTTTTGTTATTTTAAAATATTTTTCACCGATTTCATCAATGTTTACATTGAGCTTACCATTTTTTTTGTTATACTAAATCGCTCATTCACACATTTCACCCATTTTTGTGGTTTATCTCATTTGGTAATTAATCAATTAACACATTCTCTCTGGTTTAACCAAATTTTAGTCGATTTTTACTTATTCTTTTGCCGATTAACCTATTTTTTCGCCTATTTCACCTTTTTTTGTCTATTTAATTCATTTTTTTTATCTTGTTCATTCAACGATTTGATCATTTTTTTATCTAGTGTTTAGCCGATATCATTCACGTGCTTATATCGATTTTATCCGGCTTTTGTCGGTTTACCATGTTTTAGCGATTGCACCATTTTGTGTTGCTTTATTCTTCGATCGGAACCATTTTTCATTGATTTTACTATTTTTTATCATATATTTTTTAATCGAATTTTAACCATTTCTATGTTTTAACTTTTTATTGGTTCCAGTTCGTTTATAAGTTTTCCAGTTAACTAAATAATACTTTTTTTTATTCCTATAGCACGAAGGTGACATAATTTTATTTTTTAACGAGGTTCTTTAATAAGTGATAATTTTCCAAGAACTTTCCGAAGAAATATCGATATCACCCGCTTTTACACTGAATTTACCTTTTCATTTTTTTTATATTAACCCGTTCTTTCACTGATTTTACCCTTTTGTGGTTTATCCCATTTGTTAATCAATTCACTCATTCTCCCCGGTTTAACCCAAACTTAGTTGATTTTATCACATTTGTTAATCAATTTCTCCATTCTCTCTAGTTTATCCCAATTTTAGTCGATTTGCTTATTTTTTTGTTGATTTAACCTAATTTCCCACCTATTTAACATTTTCATGCCAATTTAACTCATTTTTTTTGCTCTTGTTCTTTTATCTATTTGATTCGCTTTTTTTTTATTATCCCGTGTCTAGTTGATATCATTCTTTTTTTTTTACCCGTTTACCACGTCGTTTTATCAATTGCACCATTTTTATTTTGCTTTAACTCAATTGTCTTCTATCTAATACATTTTTCCATTGATTTTACCATCTTGTGTATCATATATTTTTAATCGAATTTCATCTATTTTCACCAATTTTAACCATTTTTATGTTTTGACTTTATTTTTCTTAAGCCAATTATAAGTTTTTCTGTTAACTAAATAATACTTTTTTTAATTAATAATTCACAAAGGTTTTGGTTCTTTAATATTTTTGAGGTTATTTAATAAGTGATAATTTCTTAAGTGCTTTCCACAGAACTATCGATTTCACCCATTTTTACACTGAGTTACCATTTCTTTTTTGTTATTCTAACTCGTTCTTTCACCGATTTCACCTGTTTTATGTTTTTTATCCCATTTATTAATCAATTTTTCCACTTTCTTCGGTTAACCCAATTTTAGTTGATTTTATCCCATTAGTTAATCAATTCACCCATTCTCTCATTTTTAACTCAATTTTAGTCGATTTTACTTATATTTTTTTGTTAATTTAACCTTTTTTCTCACCTGTTTCACTTTTTTTTTGGCCAATTCACTCATCTTTTTGTTCTTGTTCTTTTATCAATGCGATCCGTTTTTCTTATTATCTCGTATTTACTTGATTTCAGTTTTGACCAGTTTTACCCGTTTGCGGAACATTTGATTGGTAGGAATTTAGCTAGATAGAAATCAATATTTTTCTTCAAACATTTAATAATGGCAAAACTTAGAATTTCTATATATTAAATATATAAATACTTAACAAATAAGCAAATTGTTCTTAAAACGATAATAAAATTTGTTAGTCCTCGTATTAGTTCCCGTAAGCAACTTTCTAAGTTTCTATCTTTTTTGGAACTTCACCTACATTATTAAGTCCACCAATTTTATGTATTATCAAATTTTTATTTTATTGTATTTTCTATTATTTTGATACAATAGTGTTTATATTAAAGTAGACTTCTTTTTCATGTAAAAGTATATGATTATTCAATTATTTTATTTATCATTTAAGTAGGGGTATATTAGTCATCACAAAAAGGGAAGAAATTCTCTTGACCAGCCCGTACTTTTATATGTACTAGAAAGGTACACGTGCGTTGCACGTGATTAACTAATTTTTTGTGTTAGTTGAATCGTATAATTATTTTTCATCATATTATGATCTTAATGACATACTACATTATTTTTGACTAAATCAATTTAATTGTTTCTATATTGTTACCAATAATTTGAAGTTGTTATCATATATACCTAAAACCGAAACTTTAAAATAAAAAAAATGAACTATAATTACTAAGTATTTCTGATCTAAAACTATATGTCTACATAATTATTATTCTAAAACAACTATTTGAACGAATTAACCATATCAAATTTTTTCTTCATTGACCTTGATATTTCCATCTAAACAATTTAATTCCATCTAAACCAGTTTTCACAAGTTTACCCCGCTTTTTTTTTTTAATCGATTTATCCCTTCTTGCCCTGTTATACCTATCTTTTACTTAGTTCATATATTTTCAATTACATGTCTAATCCATTTTTTAACTAATCTAACCCGATTTTACCAATTTTCCTCAATTTTGTCAAGTAAACCTGTTTTTACACTAAGTTTACCATTTTTTTTGTTATTTTAACATGTTCTTTCATCGATTTCATTCGCTTTTACATTGAGTTTACCATTTGTTTTTAGGTTATTTTAATCCGTTCTTTCACCTATTTCACCCATTTTTATGGTTTATCTCATATGTTAATCAATTCACTCATTATCTCCGCTTTAACCAATTTTTAGTCGATTTTACCTATTCTTATACTGATTCAACTCATTTTCTCACCGATTTCACATTTTTTTTCTGCCAGTTTAACTCATTTTTTTGTTTTTGTTCTTTCATCAATTTGACCCCCCCCCCCTTTTGTTATCTCTTGTTTAGCCAATATCATTCATTTTATACCAGTTATCCATTTTTGGCGGATTACCCCGTTGTTTTATCAACTGCACCATTTTTTTTGCTTTAACTCGTTTTTCTTCTATGTAACCCATTTTTCCATTGATTTTATCATATTTTAGCATACATATTTTTAATAGAGTTTTACCCGTTTTCATCAATTTTAGCCCTTTTATGTTTTGCCTTATTTTGGCTTAAGACAATTATAAGTTTTTCAGTTAAGTAAATAGTACTTTTTTTAATTCATATAGCCCGAATGTGGCATTTTGTTTTTAGGTTATTTAATAAGTGATAGTTTCTTAAGAACTTTCAAAAGGAATATCGATTTCACGTGCTTTTACATTGAGTTAATCATTTCTTTTTTGTTAATTTAACCCGTTCTTTCGTAGATTTCACCCTTTTTTGTGTGGTTTATCCTATTTGTTAATCAATCCATCAATTCTCTCTAATTTAACCCAATTTTAGTCAATTTTCACATTTGTTAATCAATTCACTGATTCTATTCGTTTAACCAAATTTTAGTCTAATTTTACTTATTCTTTTGCTTATTTAACCTATTTTCTCGCATATTTCACCTTTTTTTTCCCAATTAACTCATTTTTTGTCCTGGTTCTTATATCGATTTGTTCCCTTTTTTTTTTTGTTATCCCATGTTTAGCCGATGTCATTCATTCTTTTTACCGATTTTACCCATTTTTTTGTCGGCTAACCTTGTTTTTTTTTTTTTTTATCAAAGGCACCATTTTTTTTGCTTTAGCTCGCTTTTCTTTCTATCTAACTCATTTTTCCATTGATTTTACCATTTTTAGCATATATTTTCAATCAAAATTTACCTATTTTTGCTGGTTTTAACAACTGTTTAGCCGATGTCATTCATTTCTTTTACCGATTTTACCCTTTTTTTTTGGTAAACCTTGGTATTTTATCAATGACACCATTTGTATTTTGCTTCAACTCGCTTTTCTTTCAATCTAACCCATTTTTCCATTGATTTTACCAATAGATAATATCAATTTTTTTATTACTTGACCTTGATATTTCCATCTAAACCATTTTTACAGGTTTAACACTATTTTTATTTATCGATTTCACCAGTTTTACGTGTTATACATGTCTTTTACTGAGTTCATCCATTTTCAATTACATGTTTAATCCATTTTTTAAATAATTTGACTTGTTGTTACCAATTTTCTTCAATTTTGCCGAGTGAACCTATTTTATCGATTTAATCCGCTTTTACACTGAGTTTATATTTTTTTTGTTATTTTAACGTATTATTTCACCGATTTCATCCGTTTTTACATTGAGCTTAGCATTTTTTTATACTAAATCGTTCATTCACCGATTTCACCCATTTTTGTGGTTTATCTCATTTGATAATCAATTAACGCATTCTCTCCGATTTAACCAAATTTTAGTTGATTTTACTTATTCTTTTTCCGATTAACCTATTTTCTCACCTATTTCACCTTTTTTGTTATCTATTTAATTCATTTTTTTGAACTTGTTCATTCATTTCTGACCAAGTTTTTTTTATCACGTGTTTAGCCGATATGATTCACTTCTATCGATTTATCCAATTTTTGTCGGTTTACCATGTTGTTTTATCGATTGCACCATTTTTTTTGTTGCTTTAACTTTTTTTCTTCGATCTAAACAATTTTCCATTGTTTTTTTATGCATATATTTTTTAATCGAATTTTAAGTCCATTTATAAGTTTATACCTGTATTTTTACTGAGTCACCATTTTTAATTACTTGCCTAATCCATTTTTTTAACAATTTAACTCGTTTTTACTAATTTTCCTCAATTTTGTCGAGTAAACATATTTTATCAATTTAACCCGCTTCTACACTAAGTTTACCATTTTTTTGTTATCTTAACATGTTCTTTCATCCATTTCATCCGCTTTTACATTGAGTTTACCATTTCTTTTATGTTATTTAACCCGTTCTTTCATCAATTTCACCAATTTTTTTTGTGGTTTATTTAATCAATTCACTCCGGTTTAACAAAAATTTTAGTCGATTTTGCTTATTTTTTGATGATTTAACCTATTTTAACAGCTATTTCACATTTTTTGTCAATTTAACTCGGTTTTTTTTTGTTGTTGTTCTTTTATCAATTTTACACATTTTTTGTTATCTCTTGCTATGCTGATATTATTCATTTTTTACCGGGTTATCCGTGTTTTGCCAGTTTATCCTGTTGTTTTATCGATTTTACCAATTTTTTGTTGCTTTAACTTGTTTTTGTTTGATCTATTTTTAATCAAATTTTACATGTTTTCACCAGTTTTAACCGTTTATATGTTTTGACATAAGCCAATTATAAGTTTTTCAGTTAACTAAATACTACTTTATTTTATTCATACAACACAAATGTGGCATTTTTTTAGGTTCTTTTTTTGGTAAGTTATTCGAGGTTCTTTAATGGTTTTTAGGTTATTTGATAATTGATAATTTCTTAAGAACTGTACAAAGAAGAATCGATTGTACTTTTTTTTTTATTTTAACCTGTTCTTTGACCGATTTCACCCGTTTTAGTGTTTTATCCCATTTGTTAATAAATTCACCTATTCTCTCCGGTTTAACCCAATTTTAGTCGATTTTAACCATTCTTTTGTTAATTTAACCTATTTTCTCATATATTTTCTTTATCTCATTTTTTCTTCTATCTAACCTATATTCCCATTGATTTTACCATTATTTATCATATATTTTTTAATCGAATTTTACCCGTTTTCACAAATTTTAACCATTCTATGTTTTTCACTTATTTTGGTTTAAGCCAATTATAAGTTTTCCAGTTACTAAATAGTATGTTTTTTTATCTAACTAACCCGAAGGTGGCCTTTTGTTTTCAGGTTCTTTAATTTTTTTAAGGTTATTTGATAAGTGATAATTTCTTAAGAATTTTTCAAAGAAATATCGATTTTACTTGCTTTTACACTGAGTTTATAATTTCTTTTTTGTTATTTTAGCCCGTTCTTTCACTTATTTCATTCGTTTTTTGTGGTTCTCCACATTTCTTAAGCAATCCATCAATTATCTTTACTTTAACCCAATTTTAGTCTATGTTATCATATTTGTTAATCAATTCACTCATTCTCTCTGGTTTAACCAATTTTAGTCTGATTATACTTATTCTTTTGTAGATTTAACATATTTTTTCACATAATTTCACCTTTTTGCCAAATCACTCATTTTTTTCTTGTTCTTTTATCGATTTGATCCTTATTATTTAATCCCGAGATTAGTCGATGTCTTTTATTTTTTTATCGGTTTACCTTGTAGTTTTATCAATTGCACAATTTTTCTGCTTTAACTCGCTTTTTTTCATTCTATCTAACCCATTTTTTCATTGATTTACCATTTTTTAATCGAATTTTACCCGTTTAACCATTTTTATGTTTTGATTTGGCTTAAGCCAATTATATGTTTTTTTAAGTTAAACTAAATAGTGTTTTTTTTTATTCTTGAATCACAAATGTGGTATTTTTTTTTTCTGAGGATCTTTAATACGTGATAACTTTTTAAGAACTTTCCAAATAATTTTTTGAATAAATATAGAGAAATAATTTTTTTAATATTAATATTTTAATGAGTTGTAAAACCTTAAAAGATAATTATAATAAAGTTGATGTAGGAGAGACTTCTTGTCTAATTATACTTCTAGGATTGTTTTATTTTACCTTTTGCCATAAAATTAAATAGTACAACATAATTTAAATAACGGTATATTAGTCTTCACAAAAAAGGGAAGAAATTCTTTTCGCCAAACTCGTACTTTTTATATGTACTAGAAAAGTGTATGTACGTTGTACGTGCCTAGTTAATTTCATGGGTATTTTGTTGTAAGGAGTAAAAGTAACTTCATTATGTCATAAAATAGAACATATTAATGACTGATATTCAATTTGTTTTCTATTATCATTTTATTAAAATTATTATTTTATATTAAAAAAAATGATGTCTTTCAAGTTGTAATCAAATATAAAATGATAAATGATTTTGTCATGAAATCTTGTAAAATTTGTTCTAAAATAATATGATAAGAAAATTATTTAGCTCATTCCATATTTTGTTCTAATTGAATGTCTTTAGTTTTTTTTATTAATTTTACCAATATAAAATCAATATCATTTGTCTTCGTATCAGTTAAACACGAAAAGTTTTTATCATCACAAATTGTAACGTGAATGTGACATCAAGTATGATACAATAAAAATAATTATGTTGATTTATATACTAAGAACCTATCCAGTTAATCTTTTGCATTGTTTGACAACAAAAATAGTGAAATCCTACTTTTTGATCGAATGAAATTGTGTCTACTTTTAAGAAGATTTTCATTATTTCTCTTACGCTATCTTTTGAAATGCATCTCTTTACCGACCTTAGCCATTTTCGCTTATTTAATTCATTAGTTTAATTCGTTTTTCACTGATTTAATCCGTCTTTTTGCCGATTTCCTTAATTTTTAATGGTTTAATATCCTTTTCGCCGGTTTTACCCTTTTTTATCGATTACAATATATTTTCATTGTTACCACATTTTCATCGATTTATTTAGTTTTTTTTCGGTTTGAACCATTTTTCTAATGGTTTGATCTTGTTTTTGTTGGTTGAACTTTTTTTCATTTTATTGATTTCACTCTATTTTACCAGTTTAACCAATTTTCAAAACTTCTTCACTAATTTCAAATGTTTTTTCACCAATTTCACATGTTTTCACCGACTTTAGCCTTTTTCACTGATTTTACCCGTTTTTCACATATTTCATCATTTTTTCTATGATTTCACCGTTTCATCGATGTCATCAATTTTTTCGCAAATTTCACACGAATTTTCATTAATTTCACATGTATTTACCAAATTTTCAACTCGAATAATTAAACATCTTCAATTACTTTTAAGTATATCTAAAACTATTTTTCTTACCTTGTCATTTAATTGGAAAGACATGTATTTACTGACCTAAGCCATTTCACTTATTATGTTTATTAGTTTAATTCGATTTTTATGGATTTGATATTTTTTTACTGATTTACCAGTTTTTGATCAGTTATAACCTATTTTCCATTGTTTTTTCTCTTTTTAACCGAATTCTCTTGTTTTCTCTTGTTCAAATAATAAAAAAAATATTTTTCTACCAGTTTCACAGTGTATTGGCGAGTTATTTTTTTTTTTTTACTTATTTTTAACTGATTTCACATGTTTTTTTCTAACCAATTTCACTTGAATATTTCACCAGTTTTTCATCGATTTGTTTTTCATTTTTTCACGAATGCCACCCGAATTTTCATCGATTTCACATGTATTTCGCGAAAATATTTTAATGAAAATTTGAGGTAATGCATGTTCTTGGATATTCTTTATATTTTGTTTCCCGGGTTAAAGAAAGATTACTTAGTTAAGCATTTCTGTTCATTCATAGGTAAGATGTGATTCTAATTCTAACCCTTTTTTTTTTGTGTGTGTGTGTAGCCTTTATGATATTTAAAAGAATTTATTTTTTTTACGAGTGTTATATTGTACTAAATCTTTAAATGATACAAATAATATTTTTTACTTAAAAACATATTGATGATACATTATAATAATTTTACATATATATTTTAGCAAATATTAAAAATAATAGTATTTTTTATTTTTATGTGTTATAGGAGAAGAAGAATAAAATTGTAAAAGTGATGTAACAGTTAATTTCTAAAATTTTGGAGTTAATGTAGGAAATAACTTTAATAAGACTCCATGTCTAATTATATCTTGTTGAATATATTTTTGGTTTATTCCATATTCAATTTTTGGAAAGATAATTTTTATTTTCCCGTATGGTGTTTGTTTAGGAGGAAGGGATGTACAAATTTTCTTAAAAATATTTTCCTACCAATTTTTTGATGAGAAAATTTAAGGAAAATCATGTCTAATTATATTTTATCAATATAACTTTACAACTTGAATAAGGGCATTTTTGTCTTCACAAAAAAGAAAAAAACTTAAATAATTCACACTTTTAGGATTAAAAATAAAAATAATAATAAGTATAAGTATAGATATAGATATTTATAGATATAGATATAATAAATAATTAATATAATATAAAAATATATAGATATAACCGGTAGTTTTTTCAATTTGGAATTCTCACAAACAAAATATTTCTTATATTTAGAAACTAGGATTTATTCTTCCAAGTTCCGGATAGAGCTAAACCACCAAACAAGCTTCCAATTAATCAAATCAGCCTTGTAAGTTTAACCAAAAAAAAATTAAAAAAAATTAGCCAGACTGTTTATGAAAAAGACGCAAGTATTGCACCTCCAATCGGCACCCTTTGATTTGCTTCAACATGAAGTACAGTGGCAACTGCCCAGTAAATTTATCAATATTAAACTTTGAAAGAAAAAAAAACCATTTTTTTATTTAGTTTCTTTAAACTCATTTTCTTAATTTAGTTTGGTAAAGAAGGCTGTATATTTAAAATATATAATTTGGTTGATGCTACATATACGAGTTATCATTATACATAGATCGAGCTGAGGAAATAATTTTGATGGTCAAACAAATGAGACTAGTCTACTACTTGTCTCGGAAAAGTTATATCTATTATACATTTAACCCGCATAAAAAAAATTCTAAATTATTAATATATGTATGGTTCAAAATATAAGGAGAGAGGGACAAAATAGGACATGTACAAGTTCAAAATCATGTCAAGCTACAAATCACAAGGACGTTGAGGAAAGATATGTCGAATTGGTATACAATATTACATTAGATTAGATTGTCTTTACCACCACTCTAAAGTTGTACTCCAACAAATTATTGGCCCGACCAAGATACTTTTGGAAGCATGTTCTTCTTCTCTTTGTTTTATTATATATCATTAAACTATTCTTCACCCAGATCACCTAATCTACCAAACTGGTGTATATATACACATCCCCAAATGCCTCAATAAAATCAACAACAATTTTAAGGTTCTCCTATCTGATCATTTGAGTCATCTAGAATGTCTTTTGGGCTTCTTCTTACATTGTTTATAGCATTGTTTGCTTTCCATGAAATCGCACTAGCTCAAAATGGAACAGTCACCACCAGGCACTACAAATTTAATGTACGTGAATATATCTTAGTTTTTTCATTTTTATACCAAAACTATATAATTTTCCTAGCCTTATGGCTATTGATTGCATTTATTTAATTTTGTAGATTCAAATGACAAAAGTGACGCGACTCTGTCATACCAAGAGCATGGTAACAGTAAATGGTAAATTTCCGGGACCTCGTATCATGGCTAGAGAAGGAGACCGACTTCTCATTGAAGTCGTTAATCAAGTTCCAAACAATATCTCCATCCATTGGTACAAAATCTCCTCAAATCGCCATATTTATTCTTATGTCCATATTTAAATATTTATTTATGTCGTTGATGTCTAATTTTTTTCCGTTTGAATTATGTCGTTGCTGATGTCTAATAAAACTCAATGATCTCTCTATGCGATAGGCACGGAATTAGGCAGCTTCACAGTGGATGGGCAGACGGGCCAGCATACGTAACACAATGCCCCATACAAACCGGCCAAAGCTATCTATACAATTTCACGGTAGACGGTCAACGTGGAACACTTTGGTGGCACGCACATGTTTCATGGCTAAGATCAACTGTCTATGGCCCTCTAATCATTCTCCCCAAAAAGGGAGTCCCTTATCCATTCACCAAACCCTACAAAGAAGTTCCCATAATATTTGGTAATAATCAATCTTCATAAAAATGCACTCATTTTGTACCATAACAAATGCATCTATATGACTTTAATTAATACCTCATTTTTATTACAGGAGAATGGTTCAATGTGGACCCTGAGGCCATAATCAGCCAAGCATTGCAAACCGGTGGCGGCCCTAACGTCTCCGATTCCTATACCATCAACGGCCTTCCCGGTCCTTTATACAATTGCTCAGCCAAAGGTCTACCTTAATAAATAAAAAAATTAAATATGATAATACGTAACAATTTCCCGCGATTTTAGGACCAAATTTGATTAAATTATGCTTATGTTTGACAGATACATTCAAGTTGAAAGTGCAACCGGGGAAGACTTATCTCCTTCGTCTAATCAACGCGGCCCTCAATGATGAACTATTTTTCAGCATCGCAAACCATTCCCTAACAGTTGTCGAAGCTGATGCAATTTACGTAAAGCCCTTTGAAACAGAGACGATTCTAATTACACCAGGACAAACCACAAACGTTCTCCTCAAAACAAAATCAAAGATCCCGAACGCCAGTTTCCTAATGGCGGCCAGACCATACGTGACAGGACAGGGCACGTTTGACAACTCCACAGTCGCTGGAATTCTCCAATACTCAAAATCTCCAAAAAAAATTCCACTCTTTAAACCATCTTTACCAGCCTTAAACGACACCGCCTATGCAACAAATTTCACGAATAAAATTCGTAGTCTAGCAACCGTACAATACCCCGCCAACGTTCCTTTAAAAGTCGATAAACGTTTCTTCTTCACAATCGGACTTGGAACGAGCCCTTGTGATCAACAAAACGGAACCTGTCAGGGTCCAAATGGAATGAGATTTTCCGCTACAGTTAACAACATATCTTTTGTACAACCAAACACAGCCCTTTTACAATCGCACTATTCGGGACAATCGAACGGGATTTATAGTCCCGATTTTCCTATTAGTCCACTTACGTGGTTTAATTACACCGGAAGCCCCCCGAACAATACTATGGTGAATAATGGAACGAAACTTGTGGTTTTGCGTTTTAACACGAGTGTGGAGGTTATTATGCAAGATACTAGTATTCTTGGGGCTGAGAGTCATCCTTTACATTTACATGGATTTAATTTCTTTGTTGTGGGACAAGGGTTCGGTAATTATGACCCGAATAAGGACCCGAAAAAGTTCAATCTTGTTGACCCGATTGAGAGGAACACTATTGGGGTGCCATCAGGGGGGTGGGTTGCTATCAGGTTCTTAGCAGATAATCCAGGTGGGTCTGATTTTTAAGAAATACATTTAAAATTAAAGCTTCTTCTTCTTTTCTTTTTAATTAATTTTTTTTTTTTTTTTTTTTGTGACAGGGGTATGGTTTATGCATTGTCATTTGGAAGTTCACACGAGCTGGGGATTGAAGATGGCTTGGTTGGTTTTGGATGGAAAGTTACCCAATCAAAAGCTTTTTCCGCCGCCAAAAGATCTTCCTAAATGTTGATCATTAATTTTCTTTTACAAAAACAAATTAATTCTGTTTTTTTGTTAAGCACCAATTTTATGATTGGTGTTTGCCTATATTTTCATTGTGAGTTTGGATCGACTCGACACCTTATTTCTTTGAATAGATTCTGGATTGTTTCCGAGTAATGTTTATCGTTTGTTTTTCGGTTAATTTGGAATGTGACCGATGATCTCAATATATTTTTTGATCAATATTGAAATTAATTCATTAATTCACTTTACTTTTTTTTTTCTTTGAATGCAATGAAGTTGGTCGATTATTAAAAAAGAGAGGGGTAAATGCAAAATACTTCTTTGTGTTATGTTAAACCTGCAAGAAACTATCCTGTGAAATTTTTATTGCGTCAAACTTTCTTGTGTTTTCAAAAACCCTGCAAAAAACACCCAATTTATAAAAAATAGGTCGTTTTGGATCGACATATTTCAAGAAATCATTTTTAAAATACTTCAAGTTGGTCCCTGCAACTTCGCATGATATATTTTAAAAACGATTTCTTGAAATATGTCGATCCAAAACGACCTATTTTTTACAAATTGGGTGTTTTTTGCAGGGTTTTTAAAACACAAGGGAGTTTGGCGCAATAAAAATTTCACAGGGTAATTTCTTGCAGGTTTAGCATAGAGAGAGAAGTATCTTGTGTTTTCCCCAAAAAGAGAAGGTAAAATGTCCATAAAATTGTGGAAAATGCAAGATATTAGCATGTGTTATGTGAAACCTGCACCAAATTATCCTGTGATTTTTTTTTTCACCAAACTACTTTGTACTTTGAAAATTCCTGTATAAAACTCTTTTATTTGTTTGGGTAGCAATTCAAGGACACTAATTTAAATTCCAATGACATATAATTCTTGTGATTTTTTTGCGTTTTCCTCTCTTCCTTGTGGAGAGCTTTTTCCTCTCTTCCTTGTGGAGAGTTCTGTTTCTTAGTTTTTGGTTCATTATGATTGCCCTGGCTCTACGTTCTAATTATCTTGTCTTTACTGTGTTCCATGCCTTCTACTAGTTTTGTTTTTTGACGTGTGTTTGGTTTCTTTTCTCCCCACTGCCTTTCTAACTTTCTTTTGTTCTGCCTCCCTTTCTTTGTGTGCTTTTGCAGGGTTACGTCTGTTTTAGGTTCTTGATTATCCACGAACTCGCCTTCTCTCACTGCGCCTACTCCATGGAGACCTCGGATTTCGAGTTCGGCTCTAAGTTAAATATTACTGAGATAGAAGAGGGTGTTGTGATCTCGGGGGAAGATTGGGACGGGAATAACTCATCTACAGATCTACTTCTGGTTGGCAGAATTTTGGGCCTTCGTTCGGTGAATATTGAGACCCTTAGGACAATTCTTACCAAAGCTTGGAGTCCGGGAAAGGGCCTTGAAGTTAAGCAGATAGGTAATGGTAGATTCATCTTCTCTTTTTTCCATAAGATTGACTGGAAGAGGGCCTTACATGGAGGTCCATGGTCTTTTGAGAAGAAACTTATTGTTCTGAATTCGATCACGCCAGAAGAGAATCCATCTGAAACTAACCTTGATTGGTGTGAATTCTACGTTCATATCAAAGGACTGCCCCTAAATAAGTCAAATAAAATTATGGTGGATCTTATTTGCAATAGACTCGGAAAATCTCAGGGCTTACAGGCTGATCCTAAGTCCCTACTAATTGGAGAAAGCATTCGGGTACGTGTCGGAATTGATATTACTAAACCATTACCTAGATTCATGAAAATCAAGAGCGATAGGGGAGATGTCATAGTTGTCTCGTTCAGCTACGAGAGATTGCCTAATTTTTGTTATTACTGCGGTTTGCTTGCTCACATGTCCATATCTTGTGAAAAACGATACGAGGGAGATACCGAAGTACCACATGAAGAACTTCCATATGGCAAATGGCTTCGAGTCAATACAACCGGAAATCCCAATCCTTCTCCCAGTTGGCAGTCCATATCAGGTACATATGTGGACAATAGGAGCAAAAACAAACCAAATTCAGTTCATCAGTCCGTAAGAGGTGCCGGAATTTTTTCTCCACCGGGAAACACTAAATCGCCGGCAATTAACACCACCGATGCTCAGTTTCGGGCACCCAGTTATTTTGAGAAAGGAAATCAATCAGACTCTAAGATTCCGGAAAAAAATCAAGAGGATCCCGCAATCAAAGGAAGTATCAAACTCCCCCCAGATTTTGAGGAATTAATTAATCTCCCTGATTTAGTTCCTAAGAATATCTCCTCTCCTAATTTCCAACCCAATCAAAGCCAGACTCTTGATTACTCTGCTTATCACAACTCCCCACTCTTGGACAAGTCCCAACCCATTCATAATGTCTTGAATCAGCCCATACACAACCAACTGAACTCAACACCATCGGCCCAAATTGGAATTCCAGCCCGCAACTCTGACCCACCTCCATTCTTTAATCTCAAAACCCAAATAAAGGACCATAACCATCCCAACCCACCAAAGAAGGCTGCCAAAGAACCTGCTAATTATCTGGATGTCCAAGGATCGAACCTTTTACCAGGACAAAGCCCATTAATTCCCACAAAGCTTCTTATCCAGAAACTTAATAATCAGCCCATTAAAATAACCAAATCGGACCCAATAACGCAAGTCAAATCAGCTTCCGCCCTATCTCTTAAACTCGAGTCCATAATCAAACCCAACCCACTCATTAAATCTGACCCAAACAAGAAGAGAAAACATGACCCATATCTACATCCAAATCAAACTGATGAATCGAACATAATACCCTGCTCCAAAGTTTCTGAATTCCAATCCCCTGTCTTTGTACTCAATCCTTCCAGTGAAGTCACCGACATCTCCCCATCCCTACAATCAAAACCTCTATTTCCCCCAACCTCTCCTTCTCAGCTGATCAAATCACCCTCTAAAACTCCCTCCAATCAAAATGGTTTGATTACCTCTAACCCTTCTCCACCTAGCAATCTATATCTTGTCCACATCAAAATCGAACCCAGTGAAAAAACAAACAAAACATCTCACACAACCACCAAACCCAAAAGATTAACAGGTAAAGAAAATAAAAAACCCCCTCCACCCTCACTAACCATAAAGCCCTTATGAACCAAAACCAATCTACTTCATCTACTAAAGCTATCAACCCGCAAGCCAATTCCAACGGTAAAAGAAAATTTGCGGACCTAGGTGAGAATTCGAACACCCCTATTGAATTGGATTCGAACTGCCAGATCATTGTGGAACATGTGAAGGCCAGTAGACCATTGAAGAAAGCACAAATTTCCATTACAATGGCGGAGGCTGCCGGGCAGTCCCGCCTATCGCCATGAATTGCCTCGCTTGGAACTGCCGGGGATTAGGGGGTTCCTTGGCAGTTCGTTATCTCGGATATCACATTCGGGACCATAACCCCCAAATTATCTTCCTATCAGAAACCATATCTAATGGTAGGAAGATCGATAGTTTGAAATCACAGTTTGATATGCATGGTTTTTATGTTAATCCTAGAGGCCGTTCTGGAGGCTTAGCGATCTTATGGAATAAAGATATTCAGGTTGATTTACAGAGTTTTTTCTCATAACCACATCGATATTCATGTTTCCGAACCCAACAATCCTACAAGGTGGCGTTTTACTGGTTTTTATGGGGAACCAGATTCATCTCTTAGATATAGATCTTGGGACTTACTCCGTGTGCTTGCGACTAAAAGCTCTAAACCGTGGGTCTGCATCGGGGATTTCAATGCTCACCTATATCATTCTGAAAAGGAGAGTGCCAACCGTACTCCTGGCTACCAACTTAGGGATTTTAGAGAAGCTTTGCATGATTCGGGCCTTTCTGATCTTGGTTTCTCGGGATTTCCTTTCACTTGTTCTAATAAATGGGAGTTCCCTCGTACTGTAAGTGTTAGGCTTGATAGAGCGTGTGTTTCTGATTTGTGGTCGTTAAAGTTTCCTTTTAGTAAGGTTGAGTATCTTAGTTTTGGTGGTTCTGACCACTGCCCTATTCTTCTGAGGATTCGTGATCAAGAGTCAGACCAGTCGTTCAGTAAAAAGAGAGGTTTTATGTTCGAATCAATGTGGCTTGAGGACGCGGAATGCCCAAAAGTTATAAAAAGCTCTTGGGAAAATAATGTTCTTAATTCTACGAATGGTGTCTGGGACAAACTTGACTCATGCAGAGAAGATTTAAAGAAGTGGAGCGGCTCATCTTTCGGGGGGGTTCAAAAGAAAGTTGCAAAAATTCGGAAAAGGATTCATAACTTAAGTATGGGAAAGATCTCAGCTTCATCAAAATTAGAAGAGAAAGAGTTGTATAAGGATTTGGATGGTCTTTTAGAGAAAGAAGAGAAAATGTGGCAGCAAAGAGCCAAAGCACACTGGATGAAAGAAGGAGATCGAAACACACGGTATTTTCATAGCCGTGCCTCGGGGAGGAGAAATAAGAACAAGATTTCGGGGATAAGAAAAGAGGATGGGACTTGGTGCAAAAAAGTGACGGATATTGAACGTGTGGTTGGTGACTATTTTAGTAATATTTTTACTTCTAGCCGGCCGTCGCAAGAAGAGCTCAATTTGGTGTTAGGTGCTATGAGATCGAGGGTGAGTTCCGAAGATAATCTTTATCTACTTCAGCCGTACACTGCAGAAGAGGTATACCATGCCCTCATATCTATGTACCCCCTTAAATCCCCCGGTCCCGATGGTTTTCCCCCCTTGTTTTTTCAGAAATTTTGGCCTATTGTCGGTAAAGATGTCACAAAATGGGTGTTAAATTTCTTAAATGATGGTGTTTTTGACGTCTCTTGTAATCTCACGAATATTGTCCTTATCCCTAAATGTCAGAATCCCGAATATATGACCCAGTTTCGCCCCATTAGCCTATGTAATGTTGTTTACAAAATTGCGTCTAAAACTCTAGCTAACCGTTTGAAACCCATTATGAATTCTGTGATCTCTGATTTCCAATCTGCTTTTGTTCCAGGGAGGCAAATTACTGATAATGTTCTTGTTGCTTTTGAAATTAACCATTACTTGAAAAAACAAACTAGGAACAAGGTCGGTCAAATGGCCATTAAATTGGATCTCAGTAAAGCCTATGATAGAGTAGAATGAGAGTTTTTAAGGGCAGTAATGATCCGGTTAGGTTTTGATTCGCAGTTTGTTAATCTTATTATGACTTGTGTCTCCTCTGTGTCTTACTCGTTTGTACTGAATGGAGTTCAATTTGGATCTGTTAAGCCGGAAAGGGGTATCCGCCAAGGAGACCCCCTTTCCCCTTATCTATTTTTATTTTGTGCAGAGAGTTTGAGTTCACTTATCAGTCAGGAGGAAGAAAGGGGCCATTTAGAGGGTGTTGTGATTTGTTCTGGAGCTCCAAAAGTGTCACACCTCTTATTCGCAGACGACACCCTTATTATTTGTCAAGCAACGGAAGAAGCTGCTGTTTATGTTAACAACCTCCTTCAGGCTTACGGAGTGGCATCGGGTCAGAAAATCAATTTTGAGAAATCAAGCGTGGTTTTCACCAAGAATACGGATGAGAGTACGATATCTTCCATTCTGGAGTTGCTTCCTATCCGTAGAGAGACAAAACATGATAGGTACCTTGGCTTACCTCTTTCTACTAGAAAATCTAAAAGAGAAATTTTTGACTACATAAGGGAACGTGTTTGGAATCGTCTCCAAAGTCTTCGTACTAAGTGTTTGTCCAAAGCCGGCAAAGAGGTCTTGATTAAATCAGTTGTCCAAGCAATCCCTTCGTACTTAATGAGCTGCTTCAAGCTCCCTACTTATTTAATCAAGGAAATTGAATCGATGATTGCTAGCTTTTGGTGGGACGATAAAGATTTAAAGAAGATACATTGGATCAGTTGGGGAAAACTTTGTGATAGTAAACGAGACGGAGGCATGGGATTTAGGGATCTAGAGTCTTTCAATTTGGCCCTTCTTGCAAAACAAGTTTGGCGCATAAAACATTTCCCTAACTCTTTACTTAGCCGTATTTTAAAAGCTCGGTATTTTCCTAACAATGATATCCTGAACTCCCAATTAGGCTCAGCCCCCTCACTTACTTGGCGTAGTATATGGGCTTCCAAAAAGATTGTCACAGCAGGCACTAGATGGAGAGTGGGCAATGGAAACAATATTAATATTTGGGGGGACAGTTGGCTTCCTAGAGCACATTCTTTCAAAATCATCACACCCCCCCGCCTCCTCCAGAATGATGCTAAAGTCAGTGCTCTAATTGATTTTGAAACGGGAACGTGGAAAAAGGATTTAATCGAAGATCTCTTTATCAATGACGATAGCCAGTGCATTCTTTCCATTCCAATATGTCGCACGAACTGCTCGGACAAGATGATTTGGCACTACGAAAAACTGGGTATATTTACGGTTAAATCAGCATATAGATTATGTCGCCACTTGATAATCTCAGATTCTGCTTCGTCTTCGGGGTCCTCTAGTTCCAGTCAGCCTTCTATTTGGAACCGCATCTGGTCGCTGAAGACACCTCCCAAAGTAAGACATTTCATGTGGTCTTGTTGTCGGGATTCTTTACCGGTACGGGCTGCTCTTTACCGTAGAAGAATTTTATTGTCGGACTCATGTAGCCGCTGTGAAAGTGGGGCAGAATCCGTAATCCATTGCTTGTTGTTGTGTGATTTTGCAAGGCAGTGTTGGGCTCTATCTGGTTTGTCTGTATCTAAATATTTATGTAATTCCCTTGATGTTAGGGACTGGTTTTCGGTGCTTTGCTGTAATTTGGATGCTTTCGAGTTAGGCTACGCAATAACACTGGCTTGGTGGATTTGGTACAGCCGTAACAAGGCACTTTGGGAGGATGTAATCTTTACTCCAGGGGAAGTTGTCCAGTTTGCTCAAAATTTCTATAACAGGTTCAAAGTTTCTTTCAACTTATCTTCCAACATGGTACGGTCTAGGCCTGCTGCCTCCAATTGGAAGCCTCCTCCCACTGATTTCGTTAAGGTCAACTTAAATGCGCCTATTGACTTTAATTCTGGCAGTATTGGCTTCGGTTTGATAGCCCGCGATCAATTTGGGAGTTGCTTGGAATGGAATTTGACGAAGTAGAACTTTCTTCTTGAACCTGAGGCAGCGGAAGTGCGGCTATGGTCTTCAGCCTTGAATTTGGAATAGCTAAGGGGTGGAGACACATTATTTTGGAAGAGGACTGTCTAGCAGCTGTCAATGGAATCCTGACTCGGATTCAAGCAACAACTAAGATTCCCGTTAGGACATTTGTTCGAGGGTATTAAGCGGTTGGCCACAAACTTAGATTCTTTTGTGTGTTCCCACGTGTTTAGGGAAAGTAATTCCGTCGCACATGCCCTTTCAAAAGTTGCCTTTAGCACTTTCCCTATCCCCACTGTCCTTCCGAACTTTATTCTTAATCTTGTAAACAGTGATTTGAATTAGTATTATTTTCCCCTGTTCGGGGCTTCTCAAAAAAAAAAAAAAAAAATTTAAATTCCAATGAATTTAGGACTAAAATTCGGATAATAGAACTAAAATTGTAAATGATGTAAATTGCTTGTTGGAACAACATGTGTCCCATTTTCAAGTCTTTGCAAAAGTTAAGGGTCCAAAATTACTTTTTTGCCCTTTTGTCTCTGAGCTTTTAGGCGTAGTTTTTGAAATTTTGTAGGCTAATTACTTCATTTGACTTAGAAAATCTTAAATTTTCTTTTGAAGGACAGAGATGAAACGCAAAATTCAAAGCCGACAGCCAACAAAATTTCCGTTAAAAAATTCTTGATTAGCAAGTTGACAGTAGTCACATTAATTGAAGGCTATGGCGCAACCAATTTTTAAAATCAGCTAACTTCTCATTACGTTTTGATAATCCATCCCTTTCCAAGAATATGCACACAGCCACTATTTTATAATCTAAATTAATTAATTATATATAGAGAAATATTAAAATGTAACTGAGAAAAATAAACGTCTTTTAATTAGTCACGTTTTTTAGTTGGGTAGAGAACCGTATTCTCTGCCAAGTATATTGGACTAAAATTTTGATATGTTTTCAATGACAATAATTTTTTTTCTTCATTTTTAGTCAATTTAAATAAAAGTATAGAGTAGCTTCTACTTCAAAATGTTTCGAATTTTTTTTTTTTTTAAAATGTTTCTTGAACATCTCCGAAAATTTTCTAATATTTTACTTATCAATGAAAAGCAAAATTTTAATCCACAGTGCAAGAATGGAGCTTAATATTGTCATTTGCTTTTTTTTTCTTTTTCTTTTTCTTTTTCAGAATACA
This sequence comes from Penstemon davidsonii, assembly GCA_034814905.1. Taxonomy (NCBI): domain Eukaryota; kingdom Viridiplantae; phylum Streptophyta; class Magnoliopsida; order Lamiales; family Plantaginaceae; genus Penstemon; species Penstemon davidsonii. The sequence continues at coordinate 9,494,090 of JAYDYQ010002685.1, read as the reverse complement.
TTAATCATCAATCATTACGTCATAAATCATTTAAAAAATTGTCAAGTACAAACAATGGTTGCTATTTCTAATTGATTGAAACTCTCACATGATCTTTTGTTAGCAAAAAGCTCCTCATTTAACATTTTATTAATAAGAAAAACTCTTTTATTAATATTTTACTACCTCACTGCACACATTTTAAAATTAAGAGTTGGCCGTAGTGGGGGGGGGGGTGGGGGGGGGGGGGGGTGGGGGGGGGGGGGGGTGGGGGGGGGGGGGGGTGGGGGGGGGGGGGGGTGGGGGGGGGGGGGGGTGGGGGGGGGGGGGGGTGGGGGGGGGGGGGGGTGGGGGGGGGGGGGGGTGGGGGGGGGGGGGGGTGGGGGGGGGGGGGGGTGGGGGGGGGGGGGGGTGGGGGGGGGGGGGGGTGGGGGGGGGGGGGGGTGGGGGGGGGGGGGGGTGGGGGGGGGGGGGGGTGGGGGGGGGGGGGGGTGGGGGGGGGGGGGGGTGGGGGGGGGGGGGGGTGGGGGGGGGGGGGGGTGGGGGGGGGGGGGGGTGGGGGGGGGGGGGGGTGGGGGGGGGGGGGGGTGGGGGGGGGGGGGGGTGGGGGGGGGGGGGGGTGGGGGGGGGGGGGGGTGGGGGGGGGGGGGGGTGGGGGGGGGGGGGGGTGGGGGGGGGGGGGGGTGGGGGGGGGGGGGGGTGGGGGGGGGGGGGGGTGGGGGGGGACATATGTTTTCTCTTCTTCAACTGAATATTAGGTTCACTAGAGCCGTGTCAATGAACTTGAAAGGGCATCTCCAACCGAACGCCCCATTTCGGTACCTCATGCCCCATGTCCTTTCCCTTCCTCACACCCTTCCACCCCCCTCGCCTCGAAGGGCAATCCAGTTCACAACTTTTCTCACTTTCACTTAATAAAATGCATTAATAATAAGAAAAACAACACCGACTAAACATAATTAAAGGAAAACAACAACGATTACAAGAACTTGGATCATTCGGTTGGAAAGTAAGGACTAAAATCATCTTCGTCTTAAAATATTATTACATCTTACACAAAATTCAAAATACAACTTTATTAAATCTTTCACAATATTTAAATAAAGTTTACAATTTTTTTGTTAAGTTTTTTTTTACACAATTTTAATACAGATATATATAATACAAAAATAGAAAGAAAAAAAAAAGGAGCCAACATGTGGCCGCCAAGTGGCGGCCACCCATTCACTAGACCCGCGGGGCGGTGGATCACCCACCGCCTGTTGGAGACCACCTAACAAACCCCTTCCCCCTCACCACCTTCGGCTAGAGATTGCCTTAGAGGTCATGATATCTTCTGATGGGCTATTTGACTAGCGACCTTAGGTATTCATCATGCGACTTTACAATTATTATATAGGGAAAGTCATAAGCCCGCTAGCTATACCTTATTAGCTCCAGGCTTATTTTGCTAGCCTGAGAGAAATCTCGAATACTTATTTTATTTTTATTTTTATTTTTTAATGGTTTAATCTCTTTCGAGAAGCGTCGAATACATTAAGTAAGAACATCTCTCAACAGGAATTCGAACCTGAGTTAATTGTATGTTAAATAAAAAATTATTATTCTAAAAAAAATCAAATATTATTGATTTTATAATTTATAATTATTATTTCGCTTTTATTGACCATAACCTTGAAATGAGACCATTTTGTAGACTCCTCATTTTCCAATGCAAGTTTAATTATAAAGAAGAAAAGAAAAAGCAGTGAGAGTTGCCACGTCAAGCAGTTTAAGAAATGGGACCCAAACAGATATGATCCACAATTCTGAATATGTGCCGGATTACCATTTTATCTTTCTTTTTCTGTGAAAAAAAAGGAAATGCGCTAAGATATCGATAAAGCGGGAGAAGTAACTGCTGACCACTAAAAAATGGCAACCTCACATGCGGCATTCTCATCTCCATTCCTTTCATCTGAGCTCCGATGACCCGAAATGACGTACTAATTTTCCAAAACAAACCAATTTTGCAAATCTCCCACAAAAAATCCGTTACTTTCAAGATTCAAGCCGTTAAGCTTCCTGCCGGGGTATTATTTCTTTTATACTTATTTTATTTCCTTTTTCTCGAATTATTATTATGATTGTTTTAATTAAGACTTGAGTGTAAATGTCAGGTGGAATTGCCAAAGGCAGAGCCAAATTCCAGGCCCCGTTTATTGGATTCACAAGAACCGCTGAGATTTGGAATTCTAGAGCTTGTATGATTGGCCTTATCGGAACATTCATTGTTGAATTGGTTAGAATCATTTGATTAATTCTGCATATTTGTTTAAAGTTTATTATTATTTTTTAATTATGATTACTTATATATATATATATATTCTGGCCTTTTTCAGATTCTGAACAAGGGAATACTTGAGATAATTGGTGTAGAAATTGGGAAAGGTCTGGATATTCCTCTTTAAAGCTACGATCAAGAATTTGCAACTTCTTTTCATTTTCTGGGTGTAATTAGGAGTTCAAATTAGTCTCATATTTTGAATGGAAGATAATACATTATTATTCTCTATTGTACATTGATAAACTAGATAGAGTAAATTTGTTTACAGATGAAAACTATATATATAGCTGACTCTACAGAACCCTGCATATTCGAGTATCTATAACCGGCAACTTTTTGGAAGACTCCGACACTTCCAGTGCTTCTGCTAGTGACATGAAGCGGTTCGATCCCCAAGCAGTTTGTGCCCAATTTTTCAATCGTTCTCCTTCTGCTTTTCTCGATTGTTGCACACAAAGTGTCTCTGCATACCCGCCTTCAAACGAAGTATGATAGATAAGGACCAAGAAAATGAAAAAGAAAATTTACATGAACAAAATTAGATGATATACCTCTTGCAAGGGCAATTATATCTTTCTTGAGAACATTTCCGTCTGCACCTACGTACACAATTGAAAGATACGAGTGACCTCAATTTGGTTGCCCTTAACCCTTTTTGGATATGGAAAAGTGAAAAGATTAGAAATAACGATTTCGTACCATCAACCTCCAACGGTGGAGCTTTAAGAAGATCGATTGCCCTTCTATATAGGCCCTGTAAAACATAAATAAAATAATAAACATTGATTAAGCAGAAAGCTACAAAGTAAGCTTATAGAAAAACTAAACGAGGAAAACATAAGAACTAAAACACGATCATAGACCCAAAATCAAGTAGAGTTTTGCAAAGGCAAAATTGATGGAAACATCAACCTTGTAATTGCAAGAATTTTGGTTCCAACGATTGACTTAAAGTTAAACTTCTATACATTGAACTACATTGAACTATTTTGATATCGAAAAAAATAGATATTGGTAGCTTAAAGCAAATTTTCTAACCTCTTGAATTAAAAGGGAACTTGAGCGCTCTGCTGTTGCTTTAAGTCGATACATGAGACCAATGCATGTCAAAACGACACCAACCTTTGGATGATGAGGGCCTACGTGGATCAATAAAGTATCCATATTGGCATTATAATTCATACATGGGTCATAATACACTCTATAAGAAATACGATGAAAGTGCTTACTTAAGCGCTCTTCCATTTTCGTCAAAGCCGAAGTCAGTATCTCCTCTGCATCATTAAAATTCCTACAGAAGAGAATCTCAAATTAAGTATCGAGGATCAAGATTATAAAATATGTCAATGGAAATCGATCGAAATAGTCTTTGGGTTACCCCATATGAGCCTCGAGCTGCCCTAAAGCACAAGTTGCTGCAGTAGAAACTTCAGCTGGAATCATATTACAAGCTCCAACGTTAATTGGATCACCAAATCCTTTTATCTCAGACATCCTCTCAATTACTTTCTGGTACAACTCTTTCGCGATCGAAAACTTCCGCATCCCATGAAAGAATTCACCGCAAGATAGAGCAGCATTGCCTACGTTATTACAATATCACTTACTTGAAGAGCAATGCTATTTACAATGATTCACACTAAGCAAACACTTACCAGTAAAAGAGCTCTCTCTCTCAACTCCCTCAAAGAAAGACTGTGCTGCAGAGAAACATAATATTTCAAGTACCTCGATAGAAAAAAGAAATAATCTTTAAAGAAAGCTAGTATATTAATGCTTACCCGAGTCAAGTTTACCGCAGATAAGCTTGATTAGACCCTTTAGCGCCTTAGCACGAGCCTCAAGAACCTCAAAGCCACTCTCGTTGCTGATTTCTTGTCTGATCGTACTCAGGAGCTGCAATGCTATATCTGCGACCTCTGATGCAGCATCCTCCTAAACAAAGTAGCAATACCACAAATCAGCTATTAATAATTCAAAAGTATTAAGGATTATCCCTATTGCTTACTTGATAATGTTCGAGATGAATACCAACTAGAGCTTCGGATGCAGCAACTGCAGAAACCATACAATCATATATCATTATCTTCTATATATTGTGAGAACAAGAGAACTAGATACATAAATTTTTTATCACCTTTAACAGCAATAGAAGACAAGCTTAAATCTTGAATTTTCCTAAGTCTCTCAATAGCTACATCATGAGACCCCCTGACAAAATTAAACCCAAAATCATAAAAAGACCAAACTTGTTACATACCATTAGTTCCCAAAGGTAAACCTAAAAAAAATTGATTCAACAAAATACTGGAAAAATTAAAAACTGTGACGACCTTTCAAACAACAAGGTAGAACGAGCAAGTTCAACCAAAGCCTTGGAATTATGATCGGGCTGAGTAGTTTCACACTGTTCCAATATCAGTTGTCCTCGTGCATATGAGTCCTCTTTATAATAAATATCTATTAATATTGAGGAAAAAAAAGAAATCAAAATTTCAAGAAAATGAGTAGTTATAAGAGGGACCTGTGTTCTGGTCACGGGCAAGAGAGGTAGCGTAGTTAATCATTTCAAGGGCAACTGGGTTGGGTGTAAGAGCGTAGCTTTTTGTAGAGAAATGGTTGTGAAGTGGCGGCGCCGCTGCTTTTGACGGTGGTAGTGAAAAGGAGGTGCCTTTGTTGCCATTTTTCAAGGCCCTCGAAAACTTAATTGCGAGCCTTATCATAGCGGCTATCAAGAGAGAAACAAGGTAAATTGGTTTCTGGAATCAGGAGAGAACTTGTTTGCTTGTCATTGCTTTTCAGATTCCAGAATTTCAATTCAATTCCTTTTCCAAACGGCAGAAGGGAAGAAGGCCGCTGTACTAAAATATCAAATGGGGCTGGCTAGATTTGGGTCTGAAAAATTCTTGTTTGGTCTAAAATCTCAAATGGGTTTGGCTTATCTTGGGTCTAAATTGAAATGAAAATTCTTGTGGCCCTACATTTTTGTTGATAGTGTTACTAATGGACTAAGCAGGGCCGGATCGGTCCAAGCCCATCTTCCGATAAGCCTGATATATATATATATATACTAGTATATCATCAACACGCGTTTTCACATGTATTAAACTTTTTAAATACAAAAAATAAGGATTTATTTACGGGGAAAAGTAAAAGTTAATTTTATTTAAAGGATTTAATGAGAAAGTAAAGAAGTTAAATAGTTAAATTAATTAAAGCACTAAGGGCAAAATAGGAATACCAAAAATTACTACAACATGGTATGACTTCTCTTTATAATAATATATTTTTTTTTGGCTAAATAAGTATTCCAAAGATTTTCCTATACAAAATAATGGAATAAAGTAGGGCTGAGCACGGTTCGGGAAATCGACCGAATGGTTCGGTTCGGACCGATTACCGAACCGAAAATTCGGTTCGGTAATCGGTCCACGATTTTTCAGGACCTAACCGACTAGGAACCGAAAATTTGGTTAGGTTCGGTTCGTATCGTTTCGGACCGAATCTCACCCGAAATAGGATCGAACCGTGAAAAATTTGATTGATTGTTTGTTTGTTTTTTTGGACCGAACCGGAAAATTTTATTGTTTGTTCTGACCGAACCGGACCGAATTGGACCAAACCGTTAAATTTTGTGATAAAAAACCGGGAAAATTTAGAAATCGGGAAACCATGAACCGAATCGAACCGTTCGATTTTTGTATCGAATCGGACCGAAAATTTCGGTCCGGTAAACGGTCCATGGATTTCCAGGACCGAACCGACCAGAAACTGAACTTCGGTCCGGTTCGGTCAAAATGCTCACCCCTAGAATAAAGAGTCAAGGCTCCATTTACAATTTGAATCCAATGGTTAAGCCATAATAAATGAGAAGCGATCGATAGGACTCAACTCCAACATACTAGCAATGATATAACTAGTCCTTCTAGGTAAATTGAATGTTGTCTAGTTATTCGGGTTCATTCATGGGCTAAAAGTATTCCAAAAAAAAAAAAACAATATTGGTGGGAAAAAATAACATTTTTCAAAAAATTCATACCAATATGTCGAATCTCTGACTTTTAATGATTCAATTTAATAAAACATAAGTTATTATTCCTCTTAATTTTGATCTTATATCCGTATTTTAACCCTAATTTTACTTTTGATATGAAATTTTAGATAAGTGTTAGAAAAATTGATTGTTTTTAGACAAATTTACATTATGCTCTTAAGAATATTGATTAGAAGTACTAATCCATTGTTACAAGCTTTTTGTTCAGCACAAACAAATGTAAAGACCAAATAGAATAATTATGTTACAATAAAAGAGACATGGAGTGTCACGCAATATGCTAAAAACTCATCAGGATAACGATGTTAAGGATGCCATAAAAAGAAAAAGAAAAAGAAAAACACTTGTGGTACAACATTGTTAATAGATATGGACCAAAAATCAATACATGTCTATACAAGATAAGGTAGCAATTAAAGTAAAGTTTTGGCACAGAAAAAGATCAGAAATGCTCATTGCAAGTTGCAACATGTTAAAGTGCAGAAGCATAATTATCATTAAGCTATTTTTGTTATAATAATAGAAGTACTAATCCGTTGTTACAAGCAATGCATATATGCTCCTTTGTGTTTAAAATATTAAAAAAAAAAAGGAAAAAGTGAAATACAATAAAGAAATTCAAACCAACACTATATATATGTTACAGAATTCCAAAACATTTCAAAACTTGTTCAGTTCTCATTTACATCAATACTAAATTTGTAATATAAACCAAATTAAATGCCTAGTTTCACATTTCTATTCTCCACTCTACTCTGCTTATTATACTCTCTCACCACTACAGGTATAGTATTAATTTTCTACATGACTTTCTTTTTATCCAATACATATATATTCAGCAGATGGCATTGATTAAAATACAGCATATGCTTTGTCTAATTAGCAAAAACTCGCATGTATTATTTTTATTAGCTAAAACCCCCCTATGCTATTTTGTATTAGCAAAAGATTTAAAACCTACCAAGTTGCTGGAGTACATATTATTGCAGGAAAAATAAATAATTATGTCCCTATAAAAATGCACAGGAACCCCTATTCAACAAAGAAATTGACAATAAACTCCATGTTTTTTGAAAATTGGCAATAACGCCCCTGTTTACTTAAAAATTGACAATAACATCCATATTGATTTATGAAAAAATTTCAAATGGGGTCTTTCGCTAATAAAACAAGAACATAAGGGGGTTTTGTCAATTAGGCAAAGCACAGGGGGTCGTTTTGGATTCAGCTCTTATTTTTCTGCCAAAACTTGTTTGTTTTTCTTGATTAAAATCTTGACCTTCTGTAGTGTACCCTGCAGATGGCATTGGACATCAACTCATAGTAGTAAACAACTGCAATGAAAGCATATGGCCCGCAATCCTAGGTGGCACTGGGCATCAAACCCCGAAAGACGGAGGCTTTCTCCTCAGCAGTGGCCAAGAAGTAGTCATCGATGTGCCCGAAAAATGGTCAGGCAGAATGTGGGCAAGGCAAGACTGTATCTTTGACACGAACGGGAAAGGCTCATGTGCCACCGGAGACTGTTCAGGCCAACTCCACTGCCGTGGCTTAGGCGGCGTGCCACCAGCCACGGTGGTGGAAATGACATTAGGCTCGTCCACGTCACCTCTCCACTTTTACGACGTGAGTTTAGTTGATGGTTTCAACTTGCCCGTTTCTATGAAACCTGTTGGAGGAGGAATTGGCTGTGGAGTGGCTTCGTGTGAGGTTGATTTGAACATATGTTGCCCTTCGGTGTTAGAGGTTAAGGTAGGAAGTAAGGTGGTGGGTTGTAAAAGCGCGTGTTTAGCTATGCAATCGGCTAAGTATTGTTGTACAGGAGAGTATTCAAACCCGAAAACTTGTAAACCTACACTCTTTGCTCATTTGTTTAAGGCGATTTGTCCAAGGGCGTATAGTTACGCCTTTGATGACTCTTCAAGCCTTAACAAGTGTCGAGCTACACGATATGTCATCACTTTTTGCCCTCCGAAATAATAGGAGTACTGGCACTTGTGAGATTAGCACAAGGTCAAACATGTAATTAATCTTTGTGACTCAAAACAATTTTATTCATAAAAGTGTAAACAAAATGGAAAACTAAAGTGTACTAAATAATTTCAAGTAAATATTTTAACTAAAGCATAATAAAAACCGCAACGATTATGGAATATCTCTGCTGCTTACGGATAGATGCATATGATTATCGATCCAATGGTGGAGTAGTTTAAAATGGAGCTATTCTGTACTTGGTTTTGTATTTTCTTCTTTTCTTTTTTATCGACTTCATCCACGCCTTGGAAGCAATCTTGCTTGGATTTAGGTCACTAAGGTACATACGTGCAGCTTGACGTATGTCAACATCTTCGCTTGATGATTCAAGTTTAGTCAAAATGCCATGGAATCCAAGATTAGAAAAAGCAGCAAAGTTCGACTTATTCTTACCCAGTAAATAATTCATCAAGTTAAGGGCTATCCTGCAAATGTTTCGGGTTGGTTAAGAACAATATAATCCATAATTCATTAAATTATTATTTATTACCTCTGAAGTGTCGCACTCTCAGAAGTTAAAGCATCTCTTAAAGCGGCTCTTAAAGTGGCATAACCATTATAGAGGTAAAAGGCAGAAGAAACTCCAGGATCGAAATGCATTGTTAGAGACGAGATAGCTCCGAGGACTTTAGTACGAACTATAAGATCAGGATCTGATGTAAATCTTGATAGGAGCAGTAGTAGACCATTAGCGTGCATGAGAAACTGCTTATTCCTCGGGTTGTTTTGAACAATCGTGTTAACTACTTCAGCAGCCTTTGCCTTAATATTAGCAGCATGTGATGAACTCTTTTTTAAGTAGCCAAGAAGAGGAACAAGACCACCAATCGAGCAAAAAACTGGTTTGTAAAACAAATATTAGGTGTACTTATAAAAGTTAATTACCAATTAAACCATCTAATATATTAATCCATAAATAGGAAACTAGTTAATTACTGACCATTAGCCATTTCAATAGACTCAACAACATGCTCTTGTAGCTCACTCAACATATCTGCAGTGCAGGCACACAAAATTAATTCAAAAATCGATCTTTTACGATAACAAACAATTATATTATATTGCTTTCTTTAAAGAAGTAGAAATACAAAATTTATGTTCATTTATAAAAAAAAAATTAAATACCTTCAATATTTTGAGGAGTTATTCCATGAGACTCCAAGACCTGCTCTGGGGTGTGCAGAGCAAGTGTTACCTGATCTTTCATTCTTTTCATAACATCAAATGTCTGAGATTTCATTGCCGCCACATAACATGGTGTATTCTCCTCACTAAATAAAACCCATTCTCAATAATTAAGCAACAATCCATAAACAATTTAATAGGCCCAAAAACAGCATATTTTATTCTCAAAAACAAGAAAGATATTTACACACAAAACAAAAAATAATAATAATAATAAATGTACCTTAAATTACGAGAAGATTTAGTACCATTACTGTGAGAGAGACTCCACTTGAGCAAGCCTCCCCAGTTAGAACCTTCGTTTGCCATTTTTTTTTACTCAATCAAAGCAACTTTGGAGCTCAATTTCGGAACAAATATACGTGTAAAATTTAAAGCCTAAAATTAATCAATTTTTTAACAAATCAATTTCACAAAAAAATTCATTATACGACGTCAAAAAGGAACAGAAATCTCGTTGCATATATAGGCCTTTAACCCTCTTGAGTCTGGGAATAGGTCAAGAATTTTCCACGACAAACAGATAGATCCAATAAGTATGCGTAGGTTTAATCAATGTTTAAATAACCAGACCGGACAATGAACCGGCGAGTTTATTGGTTGAATTGATCGGATCATTGGTTGAACCAATATGACGTCATAATAATATAATTAAGCATATTATTTATAAAATATATGTTATGTACATAAATATTTAAATAATATCTTACAGTTGATTTAACATATACAAAAAGTTAGATATATTTATCTAACTTATGTAATGTAAATATGATACTAATTAATAAGTCTATATAAATATATCATGATTAAATTCATTTAAAAATATATAAGTGTAATTTAAAAATACAATAAACTAAGAGATCAATAATTTTAAAATATAATTAGTATATATTAATTTTAAAGTCAAATATTCAATAGTCAAATTTGCATAAGATATCAATGCGGCTTTCAAATTTTGCAACTCTTTATCCTAAAAATATAGTTGAAAAAAAATAAAAAATTCATTTAATACTCAAGATATATATGTTCAAAGAGGAAACATTAATTAAAAAAAATATGTCCTAAACTAAAAACTATTATTTCGATTGTTAATATGTAAGATGTCAGTTTGAAGTTATTTATCATAAACTAACCTATAGATAAATGTTAAACTAAGTCTATGATTTATGAATTTATAGTCTAGAAAATTAACAAAAATGCAAGTAGCCAAAATGGCTATAATCCCTTACTTAATCCAAGATATCAGGTGTTCAAATCCCTTCCTCTACAAATTTTCATATTTTAACATTAAAGGTAATAAAATAAAATAAAAAAAACCAAGAACCGTGGGCCAAACCAGCCCACTAGTTCGCCAGTTCGCTGGTTATGGACAGGTTCAAGGCGATTCACACTGATTTGAGAAGTCTCTGGTTTTATGGGTGTGTCGGAATCGGACAAGTCTCTGGTTCGTGATCGAACCGATTGGGCCAACGCGCCGGTTCAATTCGGTTTTAATAACATTGAGTTTAATGTATTTTTAGTTTTTTTCAGAATGACCGAGGTTTAATAAAATTCGTATTATTATATTTTATTTTCATAATTAAATGTCAATTTAGTACAGTTAATTAGTCAATTCAAGAGAACACTTTAACAATATATAATTATGAATCTTTTGATGGCTGTTGATATAGCCAGAACAATTATCCTAATGCCAAAGCAATTTGATTTCTTTTTCAGTATTACCCCTCAATTATTCCTTTTCTATGTTTGCACGAATACGGAAACGACGAAACGAATACAACACGATACGGCTACGACGACACGAATTTTAAATTTTTTACAGAATATGACACGACATGAATACAAATTGAAATAAGTAAAATAATATATTTAAATATTCATACATATTGAAATATAACAAGTTAAGTTTTATATAATAAATTACTCGATTACGTATAACTTTTAGAAAATATTTTTTTTAGTAATTTAATAGTATTAATTATACATCTTGTTTATTATTTTATTATGTTATATAAAACACATTCTGTTATAAACAAATTATCTTGTATTGCATTTGTATATAATACAAAGTGTGGTTCCGTGTATTACATTGTTCTTAGCAATTGTGGCGACTTAGTGAAATTCAGAATATGAAATGTGGTGGATACGCCTAAAGAAGTATTCGACACGTGTGTCCAATTTTTCTTTTTAATTAGATTTACCAACATGCCATGTGGAGTATCAGATACGTATCCCACGAGTATCTGAGGAGTATCGCATCCGAGAAGTATCCGACACTGCATCTTATAATTTTGTTAAGTATCCGTGCATCATAGATAAAACATAATTGCACAAAAATAAGGTAGAGAGGAAGAAAAGTACATGTAAAATGTAAATTGGAAGATAATTCTTGAACTAAGGTTTATGAAAGGAGTAAAATTGGGGAGTTCATGAGTTGTTTTAATTTTTGTGTTCGTAGAGTAAGAGTACTGAGTAGAAGTTTAGTCGACTAGTTAAAAAAAAGAAATTCAGATTTTTTTTAATTAAGTTTCACAATTTTAATTAAAACCCACAATTTTGATAATAAAAATTGCAAAAAGCCCCCTGCCGAGTCCGTGTCGACTCGGCATTTGACCGAGTCGGATAGAAGTATCCGATTTTATTTTTATTTTATACGCCACGTGGTGAGTCCGATACATATCCCAACCATGTCGCCAGCATATCCGTGTCCGCGGAGAGTCCGACTCTACATAGTAATATTTTTTGAAGTATTCGTGCTTCATAGTCCCTTTCTTTTTCTTTTTTTTCTTTTCTTAGATATATTGTTCTTCTCTTTCTCTCCCTACAGATAATCTCCAGCAGCGCCCCTCCCACCCCCCTCCGTCTCATCCTTTCTTCCTCGGTTGCACTTGTGATGTGAAAACTCTTAATAATATAGTTGTCAAGCCTATATGCACAAATGTTGATAAGAACATGAAAGTAACATCAAGCAATAATCATAACATTGATGGAATATGACTACCACGCACACAAGGGATAACAACTCACTTTTTTACTTAGACACGATCTAGTGGTTGAAAATATACATTATCATTGTGAGAGCACCGCATCATCATAATTAATGATGTAGTGCATTTTCAACCACAATCTCCTAACTAGACCAGACCTAAGTAAGAATTTTTCTTGAGTCAGTCGATTTTTTCTCCTTTTTTTAACTTGTTGATGATATCTTTATTATTTAACTTGACATTAAAATTAAGAAAAACCAAAAATTTTATAAATAAAAATAATGTAAGAAATTTAAGTTATATATTAATACGAGATATTAAGTGACAATTTGTAAGGTACCGCTTTTTATGTTGACAAAAAATTGCTTTTTTTTTGCAATAATCATGATGACTAATATTATAATGAAAAATATCATTTATAAGTTGTCCCTATTTAATTTGTTATATGAAAACCATTGTTAAATTTTAAAGCTTGAACGAGGACACTGACGCTGGACGTTCCTAAATTTTGGCGTAATGGGAAAACGAGGGTAAACTTGGAAATTTCGGAGAAATTTATTTCATTTGCGCATTTGAAATCTGAGGAACAGAGGGGCTGTGAAATTTGTGGAGCTAAATGCAAAAATATGTGCTTTGTTTAATTTGTAAAACCCACCGTGTTATTTAATTAGCAAAAAAATTCCTTCTATTTGAAATTCTTTCATAAGTCAATACAGAGGTTATTGTCAATTATTTAGTGAGCATATGGTTATGTTCAATTTCAAAGTTAATAGGAGGATTATTGATTTTTTTCTTAGATTAAAACAGGTGTTTTCGCCTCTTTTCTGGGGGTATACATGTCATTTTTCCTATTCCGGCATTGGAAGGATTTTTTTACAAGTAACAAATAATACAGGGAGATTTTTGCTAATTAGAAAAAATATAGGTGGTATTTTGCATTTCACTTAAACTTTATGTGTCATATTTTATTATAAAAAACTATCATGTGTCAATATTTTCGTAAAAAAATCAAATCAAGTTCAAACACAATTTCAAGCACGATATAAAATTCAAACCAAGTTTGATCGGCATGTCCTTCAATATTATTCCGCTCATTTTCACTTAGCAAATAATTTTTTACTGTCTGCTCTAGGGTTGTCAATGGGGCGGATTTCAATCCGGATCCGTCCGAATAAGGTCCTATTTATTAGGATAATTGTCAGATTAGAGATTCGATGGACCTGATCCGATTATAAAGATCCGTAATCCGAAACACATGGAGCGAATATGGATTTAGGTAATCCGATCCGTTAAAGATCCGTATCCAATAATAAATAAAAAGAATGATATATATACATAATGTTTTATAAAAGTAAGTATCATTAATAATATTTCATCGTCAATTTAAGAATATAGTAATTTATAACTTGTTTATAATTTATTTAAATCAATATTATCATCTACAAATATGAATATAGTAAAGAAAGTTTGAACATGTGCTAAAATTAAATAAAATTGAAAGGTTAATAAACTTATTTAGGAAAAAATATTAATTTAATTTTTTAAATAAAAAATTTATTGGATCCGAAAAAGATTGGATATCCGGCCAAATCCGACCAAGATCCATTGGATTCAAAAAATCTAGATCCGAGCATAATCCGAACAATATCCGAATTCGACAGGATCCGATCCGATATAAATGGAATCGGATATGGACGAGCCTGATCCAACCAGAATCCGACCCATTGACAACCCTAGTCTGCTCAACAACATTTTTATTTTAGCAAATTATTTTATTTTATTGTTTTCAAGTTTTTAACTATAACAACTCACAAAGAATATTTTCTCAAAAAAAACTCACAAAGAATAAAATTAACCTCTTTTTTTTTTATCATACTCACCAGATATTATTTAATTAAAATAGGTTTTTGAAAATTCATATATAAGAAATATTTGTAAATTATTTATTAATTTTTATTATGTCGTTCGAATTAATAATTCTGAATTATAAAAATATTTAAATATTATGAAATAAATAATATATAATCATATCATTGATATTTGTAAATGATACTCCATTATATTTTATATATAAAATATGTATTCCTATAAAAAAAAACAGATATGTTTAATAATTAAACTTTATTTAAAAAAAAAGAATTGTTAAGCCAAATAAATTATGTTTAATTATGATTACTGGATTAATAGATATTTAATTAGAATAAATAATCAATACTAACATTTAATTATATTTTTTTTTTGGTTTTCCAAGGGTTTAATTCCTTTCGAGGCGCATCGGACACATAAAGTGGGAACCTCTCCCAACAGGGATTCGAACATGAGTCCGCTACTTTGTAGTGACTAGTCCCTTCCACTAGACCAATCACATGTTGGTAACATTTAATTATATACTAGTAAATATGATGTAATTGAATGTTGGCAACCCTTATAGCAAATTTGAGAAACTCTCTGGAGTGGGTTATTTATTTTCACATGGTGTGGTATATATGTTAAACTTTTAGCAACACACATATTATTATTTCAAAAAAAATTATCAATGAAAAATGATGATTCATCTAGTAACAAAATCAATTGTAAACATTCACAGATGATTATTAACTAAAAATCTGTCTGTACCACATATATTCTAAGAGGAAACCAAACAAAACAACATTGAAATATATCCAATCCATATGGATAGCAAAATTTCAAACCAATGTAGAAAATGAGAACAATATACTTTCTTGAAGCTGATTCAGAAAACTATCCAGAACAGAAATATATCAAGATTCAAGCTAGAATCACCTTATTCAGGTGTCTTGAATTCTTAATGAGATTTTCTACAAAGACTGGTAGATCACCAACTTGACTTGTTGCAGCTTCAGAATTAGAAAACTTCAAAGTATGCATGATATCTCATTTGTGCTTTTGCTAATAGTACGTGATGCAATTCATGAGCTAGTATTGAGTATGAATATTATATGGAGTATAAATTGTCTTTATGCATGATCACCAAATTAATATAATCCATATTCATGTATGTTATCCTAAACTTCATTTGGTACATTATACCCAACTACCCAAGACATACGAATAGCTTATCAAAAAATGTAGTATTACATACATGAACAATACGAGTATAAGGATCCAATTGTATGCATGATATCATATGGTTGAGATGTAATTAATTAATTGTGTGATCATATATATAACACGAACCTCGCAAAGTGGGTGTGTACGATTTGCTTCGATGTTCACTGTTGAAAGGAGAGGGCAACTCTCTAATAAACGCAACATCCCACGTTCGTATCGATCATCTACTGGAGTACACAATGTCAAATCCGTGCATATTGGCAAGTCAAATGTAAAATTATCATATAGTTTTCTGGATAAAACCTGATCACAAAGAAAGAAGGCAAAATACAAATTTATTAATTAATTAGCCAGAAGCCAGAGCTGATACTACTATATCAGAACAGAAACAAACAAATCAATCTTTTGTAATTTCTTGAAACAAGATTTGAAAACAAATTAATTACCTCAATAAACCAAGTTCCATGGGGGAGGAGATGTTTGATGAAGAAGGTATATTAATTGCCGCCATGGTTTTTTTGAATTGAATGCCAAATACCAGAGCCCCTCTGTTCCAAAGCTTTAATAGTTAGTTAATTGGTTAGTTAGTCTGTTTTGTGGAATGCGTGGGAATTTCTGTTTTCTGAGATTTCCTTTTTTTTTTTTTTTTGGATGTATTTTAATTTTGATTCCAAGTCGAAATGAATCCCAAGAACGATAGTTATTTATATTTATATTCTAACTTAGTTCAGAAGAGAGTACTTTGTCGATTAGTGTAACACAATAATATATTTGGCTATTAGAAAAAAGTAGTAAAATGAAAAGAAACCTCTTATACATGCTTTTACTAAATTTTTTTTTTTTTTATAAGCAACATGCTTTTACTAATTTACGGAAAGCTAGGTCCTCTACTGGTTTTATTAAGGGCTCGGGCTCGGGCTCGGGGTGGGAGGAAAAATTTGTTAGTACCAATTTTTAATTGAATATGCAAATTTATACTTATCAAATTTATTTTATTGTAATTAAAAATTAAATAATTTAATTACAATATTGGTGGCTATATATTTATAAAAAATTCGAATTAGTTGAAATAATAATTAAACACTTAGACAAACAATTTAATTTCCTTCTTTTTTGTGTGTGCCATTTATTTAATGTTGTAACTCGTGTTTTGAATCAATTTTAATTTTATTATTATCAACTCACTTTGATTTTAATATTTATTAATATAAATATTAAAAACAAAATTAAAACTATTATTATAATAGTGAGAGTGGGGAAGAAAAAAAAGTGGAATTAAATGAGACTCGGAGCCCTGCCATTGGAGACGACCAGGCAGGGCTAGGGACAGGGACAAGGGCAGCCCCAGGGCTTCGGAGCCTCGTATGTATTATTATTCGCGATCGATGATTCATTTTTTCTAGTGAAAGAACTTTTAAATTTGTATATCATATTGTTAATGCATAATAATTTGTTCAGATGTGGTCACGTATCTTTATTAGAACAAAAAGTTCATGCTATAATTGATTATTTTCAACACATTACAATATATGTTTTTCTTTAAAATAAATTCATGTTTTCTAATTGTTTTATCCTTACTCAATTTAATGAAATAATGTATATAATGTTTATTGATGTATAGTTACAAATTTAATTTAAACTTAACATGGACTATCTATAAAGGGTGTATTTGTCAAATTACAAATAATACATGTTTATAGATGTATAATGGAGATTTAATCTAAACTTAACAAGTCAACTATTTAAATGTAAAGGGGTTTGTTCGTTAATATATAGAAATGATAAAGAAGTTTTTATTTATAACACATGGAGTATAGCGTTGGGGTATAATTGTCACTTCCCAACAAATTGTGGACAATACATGGAATTACCGTGATTGAAACACACGAGATCCGAGAGAACGATGAATCTCTTAGGCTTTTTAACATTGGTAATTTATCGATAATAAAAATAGTATATAATTTGTTTGATAATTTTAAAAACAGATGGGATGTTTTTGCATATTACTCATTAGAGAAAGCAAATAAAATGTTTTGCAAATAACATCATCTCAGTTTAATTTGTACATGATCAGGAATCTAACTTTTTAGATATTAGTAGTTAACATTCACAAACTATAGCATATGTAAGAGAACAGAATATCTTATACATAATCATAAATTAGCTATAGCATATTGAAAGAGGAAGCACAAACAAAACGATAAAGAATTTATTAATGGAAAAAAAAATTTGATCCAACCATTGTAAAATGAGAACAATATACATTCCGAGATTTAGTTGATTCTTGTAGAATCATAAAAACTCTCCAAAAATCATGTCTTATGCTATAACCACCTCTTGCGAGTATTTAGAATTTTCAATAAGAAATTTCAAAAAAGACCGTAAATTATCCAAGTCCATTTCTTCGCCCAAGTTAAAATTATGAAAAACTTACGGGAAATTCTTAGCCAGACCTGGTTTGGTTGAACCCAATGTAACAAAATGCAAGTGCAATACACTTACTATGTAAAACGTTAAAGCGAAACCCCGTTATTCAGAATAAGAAGATGTTTGATGTGTCTCATATGCGTTTTTGCTAATTTCATGAATACATTCATCTATGCATATATGCAGATAACCATTGTGTTATAGTTCTAGTTTGATACTACTATATGTTAAAGAACAAGCAAAAAAATTAATGTAATATCTACATGAAAACAAGAACTTTTAGATCACATTTGATTCAAAAGATAGACAGTGGGAAAAAAAAATATTTATGAGTTTATTGCACATATGATTGTCACAATTCATTTCGCACATAGCCTAACTTTTTAACTCCGTGTACTTTTAAAAATTCAGCACAAAACTCTCAACATGTTCAAAATAAGTCGTTTTAGATCGGATTATTTCGAGAAACTTACTTTAATATATCTCACGTGAAATTGTAGGATAGATCGATCCTAGGGTTTTGGGAGCCCTAGGCAAAATTAAAAATTGGGGCCCCCATGGGTGTAAAAAAATATTTTTACTTTATGTAAAAAATTATTTTTCGTGTTTTGTTAGATGAAATAATATTAATTAGATCTTCATATTCTAGTTGATCATACATGTCCTTTGCTATAAATAAAATGGTTAATTCACTAAATCTTTCTTGTTACATCTTCATATTCTTGTTGATCATATATGTCCTTTGCTATAAATAAAATGGTGAATTCACTAAATCTTTCTTGTGGCATAGTGGAACGTATTATATATATGTTTTAGTAATTTTAGTTTTCAAAAAACTGCATTCCTAAAGTGATTGCTAGCTACGAGTATAATAAATATTATTTTATAGAAAATTAAATATATGTACTAAGATAAAAATCAGTCACTTCTATATTATTTAAGATTGCAACTGGCTTAATGAATTGTTGTTTTATTTAATTAATTAATTTAAAAGAAAGTAAGTCAAGAAAATAAACGGGGATGTTATTAGAGAGAAAAGATTAAAATATGGAGATGAGAAAAATAGCAGTGGCTGATGAGAATTGGGCTTGGGTGAAATATAGTATAAAAAAATATTCCGAGAGAGAGAAAAATAAGGGACAAGAAACTTTTTATTTTGTTTATAATTGACAAAATGTCTTGGAATTTGGAATATTTCTTTTTTCTTTAACCTTTTTGGGTGTATGTGGATGGGTTTTGGTTTGACACCTACCACCTATTTTTTCACCTAAATCTCACTAAAAAAAATTGATTTGACACCTACCACCTACTTTTTTTCCTAAACCCCAACATCCAAACCCAATCCAAGTGGAGTTTCAACTTATTCAAACCACAAAACTCAATAGCCAAAACTCATCAAAATGAGGTCTCAAAGGTTTCATCGAAACCACCCAAACCATCTTTTTTTAAACTGAGACCCGCGAAACCGAGGCAAAACCCATTTAAATAGACCCTTTGTTCTTCCTACTCACTATTTAGAAGTCTCTTAATTTCTCATGAGTTAATTTTTTTTCACTGACCAAGGCAGACTATATATTGGGTTGGGGTTGGGGTGTTGTCTAGGGTCTGGTTGTAAGGACCAACATCAAGTATTTTAAAAATGGTTCATTGAAGTACTATATTACGATTCAAAACGATTTATTTATTATAAATTGAAATTTTGTATTGAAAATTTAAAAGTACAAGGGGTTTATATTAGGGATGTCAATGGGGCGGATTTCAATCCGGATCCGATTTATTAGGATAATTGTCCGATTAGTGATCTGATGGACCTGATCCGATTAAGAAGATCCGTAATCCGAATTAGATGGAGCGAATATGGATCTAGACTGATCCGATCCGTTACAGATCCGTATCCGATATATATTACTAAATGTTGTTTATATATTATGTATTTAAACCAAAATAAAAATAAAACTATTTATGTTCCACTAAAATCTTTTACTATATTAAAAATAGTCTTAAAAAGAAATGCATGAAAGATGCTATTGGACTGACCTGGTAACTAATTAGGCCAAAATCATATTAATTTATGATATTTAATAAGAAAAATCAATACCATAACCATTCATCTATGTAGTAGCCGCAATCTTCCCTCAACTTTTTCGTCCAATTTTTTTCTTCTCTTCCATTATTGGGTTTTCTTCTTTTTTTCCCAATTTCTATATTTTTTTATTCATATTTTTGTTTATTCCTTTGTTCTAATTTTTATTGTTTATATTTGTCCATCATATTCCATCTTTTACAATTTTCTGACAATAGTTTTGATGAAATAAGTAAAATATTACATTTTTAATTCATGGTGGTGGAATCTACAAGTGATTTGAAGGAGAATTAAAAAAAAAAAATTATTGCTAAAAATGCTAAACGGATCTGGATAATTTATCCGGATTCGGATCCGGTTGCTACTTTTCAAGATCCGCGCGAATCCGGATAGAAGAAATGGAAATCGGATTCGGATCCGGTTCTGCCCTGATCCGGTCCGAGTCCGGCCCATTGACAGCCCTAGTTTATATGCTATAAAAATAATAGAAGTACTGGCACTTGTGAGATTAGCACAAGGTCAAATTTTAGCAAATGAATAATGTTTTAGCAAATAATTTTTTACTCTATGCTCCAACCACATTTTTATTTTAGAAAATTATAATTGATTTTTTTTTTTATTTTTAAAATAAAATTGAAAGTTGGAGACCTTCAAGTATAGCAAATTTGAGCAACTCACTGACATGTGTTCTTTTCACTTGTTGCATTATATACGCTTACTTTTAACATATACTCCGAGACTTGGAGTTGCTCATAGTAATTAGTAAATAACTTTAACATTAACTTATCAAAAAAAAAAAAAAAAATTCACAGAATACTTCATCAATGAAAAATCATTCTCAATTGTAAACATTCACAGATTAACATACTCTAAGAAGAAATTAACCAAACAAAACAGCATTGAAATTATATATCCAATCAATATGGAAAACAAATGTCAAACCAATGTAAGAAATGAGACCAATATACATTCTTGAAGTTGATTCATATGTAGATCAAGTATATTATGTCCTATTTAATAACCACCTTTTGCAGGCTTCTTGAATTCTTAATGAGAAATTCTACAAAGACAGGTAGATCACCAATATTGTTCCTTGTTTCAGCTTCATTTTTACTTTTTGCAGCTTTTTCATCCTTACAATACTTCAAAATCTTAAACCCAAAGCTCCTCTGATAATTACAACTTGATGATGATGATGGAGATATCTCATTTGTGCTTTTGCTAATATCATGAATACACATCCCATTTGGGCATATCTGCACATAATTAATTAACCATATTAATTCAGCTAATCAAGCTAATTATGATCGAGAGGTGATTAATTAATTAAGTGTGTGATCATATATAACAATATAACACGAACCTTGCAAGGCGGGTGTGTTCGGGTTGCTCGGATGGTCACCGTTTCAACTTTAGAGCAACACTCGATGATATGCAAAATCCCGCGTTGGTATCGATCAAGTACTGGAGCTTGTAGTGTCAATTCTATGCATTCTTGCAATTCAAACCCAACATATATTTTTCTAGATATAGTCTGTAAAAAACAAAGAAAGCAAAACATGACAAATTAATTAATTATTTAGCAGCAAATCAATTCAAAACTGATACAACTATATCAGAAAGAAACAAATTAATTACCTCAATAAACCAAGTTCCAAAAGTGATAACGGGAACATGCCTCAAACTATTAAGAAATCGTTGTAAATTAAGAGTATTAAACCCACCATTTTCAAGATTTTTACCATGATCACCACTAGTCCAATGAAAGTCAATATTTGCATCTAGACACCCAGAAATATTCTTCAAAACAACATACCTCAAATCAAGGCTTCCACTTATCCCCAAGAATTCGACACTAGGTACTGAAATTGTAATCGAATCAAATTGTTCTTCTTTTTTAGGCCAAACCCCATCCAACACAAACACAGTCAAATTTTGAAGTTTCTCGAAATTCAACGTCTTAAACCCCCAACAATGAAACAATTCCAACGTATCCAAAGAAGGACACCCCGCGGCAATCGTATCAATTCGATTGAGGCAAGTATGAGCAAGCTTCAACTCTGTCAAATAATTCCATTTAATAGGTTCCCGGACTTCATTGAAACTACACATTGCAAGATCCATTTTCGTCAAAAGAATATTATTATTCAAGAAACCCGGTAATCGAAACAGGTCGAAAGATCTATTGACATTTAAATCGGAAAGATACTCGTCTAAGTCTCCATTTGTGAGTATCAATTCAAGTGTCTTGATTTTGAATTGAAGGGCTTGATGGATTAGAGAAGCGACGCTGGACGTTCCTAATTGTTCGCGGAATGGGAAATCGAGGGTAAACTTGGAAACTGTGGAGAAATTTAATTCTTGTAAACGTTTCAAGCTTTTGAAAACAGAGTCCAAGAATTCTTTAGAGTCGTGAAGAGAAGCAGAGGGTTTGCGAAATTTGAAAGCCGCAGCTGAAACGAGCTCCATGTGGGAGATGTTTGATGAAGAAGGGTAATCAATTTCTCGAAGAATTTTCTTTCTGATTGCCGCCATGGTTTTTTTGAGCTGAATGCCAAATAACAGAGCTTAGTTTTAATAGTGGGTTAGTTAGTCTGTTTGTTGAATGCGTGGGAATTTCTGTTTGTATTTTGATTCGAATTCCAAATGAAACCCACAAATTTTAGTTATTTATATGTTTCCCGAACTATTAATATAGAAAAATAGAGTAAAATGCAAAAATACCCCATATATTGTACTTAGTCGGACGGAAACTTTACGGAGCTAAATGCAAATATATCCCCTGTGATTTGCTTAACTGGCAAAATCCTGAGGTTATTTTAATTGGCAAAAAAGCCCAACAAGAAATCTTATTTGAAATTACTTTATAAGTCAGTAAGGAGGTTATTGTTAATATTTTTAGTGAACATTGGGTTTATTGTCAATTTTCAATTTTCAATTTTTAAAGTTAACAGGGGAATTATGATATTTTTTTAGGTTATGAGGGGTGTTTTTGCATTATTTGGGAGGTGGGGATACAGTTGTCCTTTTTTCTATTCCGGCATGGGAGGGTTTTTTTGCAAATAAAATAATAACATAGAGGGATTTTTGCTAATAAAAAAAAGGGTGATTTACACTCAGACCCCCTCAGGTTTGGACATATTACAAGAAACCCCCTGTTGTTTCAAAAATTACAGGGACACCCCCTCAGGTTTGGGCATTTTACAAGAAACCCCTTACGGCATTAAAAACAGACGGAATTTGATGACGTCAACAATTTTTTTTTATTTTCCTAATTTACCCCTGGCTAAATATACCCACAGGGGTGTCTATGTAATAATATTATAGCATAGTGGGTGTATTTGAAAGATTACAATAACTTCAGGGAGTTACTTATAGCCAACGGTCATATTTGAAAAAATGACCATGGATGTTAATGTTGGCCATATATTCTGACGTCATCAAATTCCGTCTGTTTTTAACACCGTAAGGGGTTTTTTGTAATATGCCCAAACCTGAGGGGGTGTCTCTATAATTTTTGAAACAACAGGGGGTTTCTTGTAATATGCCCAAACCTGAGGGGGTCTGGGTGTAAATCACCCTAAAAAAAACACATGGGGTTAGCTAATTAGGCAAACATAGGGGTATGTTTGCATTTCACTCAAACTTTATGTGTCATTTTTATTAGAAAAAACTCTCGTGTGTTAACATTTTGTTTTTAGTCAAAAAACTATACTGTCATTGTTAGTTCAATTTACCCATTTTAAATTAAGAATTGACCAGAAGGGGAATATTGCTAATAATTTAAGAGAACAATGTAGTTATTGTCATTTTCTTTAAGTTTTATTATTGTGAATTTATTTAAGTGAATAATGGTATTTTCATAATATATCCCAAATAAAAATAACATTGAGCCATTGAGGGTATGTTTGTTACTTTCTCTACAAATCGTGAGCTATACATTTATCCAATTAGAGGGAGTATGACAAACTGAGATCATGGAGGGGAAGGGGCGGATCTAATGTATGTTTCGGGAGCGGTTGGAGAAATTATTTAGTATAACCGTTACACCAGGATCAATGTAATTATTACACGTGGAGTGAGATTTTACATCACCTCATGTTCTTAAAAAATATAGGATTTCAAAATTGTATTCACTTTGTCCAGAACATGGGTTATGTGGATTCTCACTCCATATGTAATAACTCATTGATCGGTTGCACCACGTGTGTTTGATAACGTGGTGCATCGATTATACTATTCTGGGAGTTGGGGGCGCAAGATTTTTTCTTCTTCTTCTTTTTTATACTATATAATTTGTGATTTGTACATAGTATATTTCAATAAAGTTATATTTGTGTTGTTAAGGACAAATGATTATATGACTCAATTAGAAGATTGACCTAATTTTGTGAAGCAAAATAAAAGAAAAATAACACATCATCTTTTTATCTGCCTAAAACAATTAATTAGTCTTTCAATTATCATAATCATTGTTAATTTTTTTTGTTTTGTGCATTTCTTTATTGATTAGTTATTTAGTTAATCGTGAATTTCTTTATTTTATTATCATAAGTTTGTATGATGTGCTTGAACCTGAAGATACACACTCCATAATTAAGCAATCATATAACCAATTTTACAATTTGAGCATTTTAGTGAATTATTTTTTGTCTAAATTATAAAATATTGTGGTATTTTAAATTTCATGGATTTATGTAAACAAAAAGTATGATATCATTGAAAAAAAAATTCACTGATAATTAAGTTTGGCCCCCTATTATGTAATCTTGGATCCGTCACTGGAGGGGGCCTTTGACTTGTGTTAACAAGGAGTTTTGCTAGTAAACATAAAACACAAAAATTTTGACCAATCAAAAATAA
Source organism: Penstemon davidsonii (assembly GCA_034814905.1). NCBI lineage: Eukaryota > Viridiplantae > Streptophyta > Magnoliopsida > Lamiales > Plantaginaceae > Penstemon > Penstemon davidsonii. The sequence continues at coordinate 9,469,080 of JAYDYQ010002685.1, read as the reverse complement.
CATGGGGGCAATTTTCGCATTTTACCCTAGATATGATAATTTACCTTGTAATACCTTAAAATTAACTATAGAACCCAGGCCTCCCAATTTCCGTAATATTTGTCGAAAATTCAAAATCAATAAATTTTAATTCCCAGTTACATCTATATATGAGAGCATTTCACTTTTGGTACCACAATTTATATTATTTTAATGATTTGGTACCACAATTATTTCGTCCGACATATTTGGTATCATTATTTGACGGAATGTTACACATTTCATACTTCCGTCAAATTAATGACAAAATTGAACACGTGAGGAGCACGTGCCCGTCAAATTTGACGGAATTGATGAAAACATTGTAGAATTGGTCCTATAATTAAAGATTGCTGCCAAAGTTTGTCCCACGTGTTTTCCAGTTGACAAATTTACCTCAAAATACACAAATTTGAAGCATTTCAGTCACAATTGCAAAAATAGTTAAACTATTAATCCTATTTATTTTATATATAATTAGTAAATCTCTTAATTAATTAGACTATACATATATATATATATGTGTGTGTGTATATATTATATTAAATATCTTAAACTAATTAAATAATGCTTCAAATTTGTGAATTGTGGGGTTTTGTCGACCAGAAAATATGAGGGCAAACTTTGCCAGCAATCTTTAATTATAGGACCAATTCTATAATTTTTTTCATCAATTCCGTAAAATTCGTGTTCAATTCCGTCATTAATTTGACGGAAGTATGAAATGTGTAACGTCCCATCAAATAATGGTACTAAATGTGTCAGGCGTAATAATTGAGGTACCAAATCCTTAAAGTAAGGTAAATTGTGGTACAAAAAGTGAAATTCTCTCTATATATATAATGAGTTTAATGTTCAACTTAATTCTCAATATTTATATTTTAAGTAAGGTACTAGTTTTCTTAATACTTAAATATTTTAGTGAGATTTCCACGCAGCTTAGCATGTATAATTTAAGGAGGGAAAAACACTTTTAATATCAAAATTTAGTCCAAAAAATATATTTGGTACCAATCTTTTCGAAAAAATACATTTCATCTCATGATTCACACACTCTTGACACATTTAGTTTTGCTGTCATCAATTTTCGGACGGAATTCAGCACGTGCCGCTCACGTGCACGTTAAATTGACAATGGGAGGCAAAACAAGCACGAGTTTTAAAGACCCACCATTGTTAACTTGACGGGCACGTGCTGAATTTCGTCTGAAAATTGATCAAGAAAACTAAATGTGTCAAGAGGGTGTTATCAAATTAATGTGTTTTTTCGAAAAGCTCAATTTTTTTTTTTTACTAAAGTTTAGTATCAAAAGTGTTTTTCCCTCATCATTTAAGTGTTTGGTAACTCTGCTAATTTCCCCCGACTTATGTTAACATTGAACGAATTATTAAATGTCTATTACAAATATATCCTTCTGTAAGTATCAAACATATTAGCTCGGTTTATTATTTCGTATAATTAGATTGTCAAAAGATGCAATTTGATATAATTAACAATTGATTATTTATTTCATTTCAGAAGTAACTAATTAATAAATAGTTCTTTTTAATGTATTCATTAAATTATTATGAAGGATAGAAAATATAAATTAGCATGTGTGATTCACCACGAGCACAAGACAATTTTACTTTTGAATTAACATTTCATTAACATGGACTAGGGTGTATTTGCCAAATTACAAACTACTACAAGGGTGTAATTTGAAAATTGCTCACTTTTGAGTTTAGAGTGGGAGGGAAAATTGTCAATATAGTTTAAATGCAAAGTAGGTTGTTCGTCAATTTATAGAAATGATAAGAACACTTACAATATTTTTGCTTTTGACTCAATATTTCAAGCTTACTTGAATTAACCTTCAAAAAAAAAAAAAAACTTTCAAACAAACTAATATGCGTTACCAATAGTACGCTTAAAAATATTTGTAGGGGAACGGTACTTTTTTTTTTGTTATGAATTGGGGGAAATGTACTATCGTGTATTTTGATTTGAAATAAAATCCAAAAGTTTGAGTTTTTATATATTTATTTTTAACTATTAATACATAGAAAAAGTATGTAACTATACATTATTAAAAATGAATTATTCGAACAAGTCAAGAGTAAATAGTCCTTGTCATATTACTTTGTTCAAGTCATTTGAAACTTTTAAGCTACGAGTCCTTAGTAAGTAAATATTTTATTGGAATTTTCATGTAATTAAAGTACAAAAGGCATTGTATAATTAGAAATTAATTATGAAGTCAATCAAGTCGTTGTAGTATAGTGGTAAGTATTCCCGCCTGTCACGCGGGTGACCCGGGTTCGATCCCCGGCAACGGCGCTTTGTTTTTAACATCTATCATCTTATTTCGGGATTGACATTTTGCACCCTAAAAATATAGGGTATTGACACTTTGCACCCATATTTAAATTTTTTGGCACTTCGCACCCTAAAAATATAATTCATTTGTCACTTTGCACCCTAGTTTGTGTTTTAGTGAGATATTTTTGGTAAAATGGTAGAATGGTCATTTTCAAATATTCTTCGAAATATAAATTTTGGCACTCTACTCCTTGAAAATATAACAACTTTGCACTTTGCACCCTAAAAAATATAAAAAAATTGGCACTTTTCACCCCAACTTAAAGCTTTTGGCACATTTTTTATTTTACTCAAATTACTAGCTATTAGGTAAGATTTTTTTTTTTTTTTTGTAATTCCTAAATTTAAAATGCTAGTTAATAATAATAAATTTGTAGAGTATGTCGTGTAGAAAAAATTAGGAACGATTACATGAAAGTCTTGTCACAACAATATCATGCAATATGATACTACGTTGGATTTGTAAACGTACTTGTGGGTCATAAACAATCTAGAGAATATCTTAAACAACACGAAGACTTCTTCTTTTTCTTGATCTAAGTTTTACTGAGAGAAAACGTTATACGAAGTTATTCAAAACTAAAATAAATTAATAATAACATTTTTATGATTATTTTTGTAATTAATATGTTTAAGATTGACTATGTCACAAAAAATACTTAATAAACTGAATATTTCACTCAGAGAAAAATTGCTATATCAAAATTTAATAATTACTTTTATTTATGGACACAAGAAAAATAAAATTTGTATTTATTGTATAATTTCATTTGGATATCACAACCAATGTAAATGAGTTTTTATTTATAACAAAATGTAAATATAATTTGCAAAAAAAAAAAAAACATATTATGATATATTTTGTGAATGAAAAATGACCATTTTATACTTTTTAGAACTCAAAACAAATATAACTTCATCTTTTTTCATGTTTGATTGTTGTGCATGGAAAAATATCATTTTATATCTCCACTGACAACGTTCAAGGGTCTTTTTCAAAGAAAAACACATTACATTGCAAAATACGTGCAAACAAATTACTATATTTTATATTTTTAGGGTGTAAGTGTGAAGTTTTTAAATTGGGGCCGAAAGTGCCATAAACTTTTTGATTTTATTTCAAATCAAATCCAATGGCTACAAATATTTAAATAATATTGACAAATGCACATTCTAAAAAGAAATTGTGAGAATTCAAATGAAATAATATAAAAGCAAAACAAAGCAATTTTCCATCAAATTTATATCAAAAGGCTAAAGAAAAGCTATATTAACGACATAACACTCCAAGAAACTTGAAACTTAGTCACTGAAATAGTAAGTGATAATATAAATATTTTATGTGTTGACTGATTATCAAATTCAAACTCTTACATTTTTCTGTGATAGTAGCATGATTAAGGATAAAGATTTTCCTTTATTTTTTGCAATATGTATCTAGGAGTAATTACATTTCCTAATCGATGAAATTTTTACATTAAAACAATTCTAAATTCAAAAATTTAGAATTTTGGTCAAAACAATCAATTGAGGTCAAAAGACACACTTCAAATACATGTATTGATTGATAGATTATCAAATTCAAACTTTTACATACTTCCAAAATTGTAGAATGTTTAATAGAAGTAATTATATTTCCTAATTAGTAGTTTTTTAATATTAAAACAATTTTAAATTCTAGAAAATTTGGATTTTTGTCAAATTAATAAACAATTGGGATCAAAAGACAACATTCAAATCATATTTTTTAAGATATAAAAATGTGGTTAATGGCAAACTATCAACTTTGATTATTATAATGTTACGCCCTATAATTTAAAAAGGAGCAATTTATCCCCTAGGATTTTAAAAATGATTCACATTGCCTCCCTAAAACTTTTAAGCCTTTAGAAAAAATTGAATTCACAAAAATTGAATTGAAAAATTGTGGCAATTTACCTCCCTGTGTTATTATAAATGTAGCATTTTACCCCCTCCCCCGTGTAATTTTATGTGTACCATTTTACCCCCCAAAAGGGTAATTTCGTCTTTTTACATAATACATTTCACGCCCACTTTCTTTAAGCGAGTGAGATACACTCTCCAACTCATAGAGGTAAATTAATTGCTCGTTTAAAAAAATCACATGGGGGTAAATTGTTTTTTTTCAAATCACAAGAAGATAAATTAAATATTATGATAATTACGGGGTAAATTGCCATTAGCCCTATAAAAATATCAGGTACGCGATGTTATCCTCTTATAAGATTATAAGAATATAGGACGTTAAAATGCATAGTTTTAAATCACACGAGGATAAATTTAATATGGAAAAATTGCTTTTTTGGTACCATAGGATAGACCTACTTGCAATTTTGGTACCATTAGATACGAAAATGCAAATTTGGTACCATAGGATAGGTTTTTATTGCAACTTTGGTACCAAACCCAATTTTTCCCCAAAGTTAATGATAATTTAACCCCTATGAAATGCATAATGTTCAATTTACCCCCTCGTGGTTTAAAAAAGAGCATTTTACCCCCTGAAATTTTGTAAAAGTTTCACATCTCCTCCATTATATTTTTTATAGGCGGCACTTTATCCACTTTTATTATGATAATGTGGCATTTTACCCCCTGTGTGATGATAAATGTGGTAATTTATCCCCCGATGTTATAAAATAGTTTGCATGCCTACTCTCAATTTCGACAAGGGGGTAAATTGATTCATTAAAAATTTTACAAGGGGTAAATTGATTTTTTTCCAAATTATAAAGGGTTAAATTGAACATTATGAATTTCATAGGGGGTAAATTGCCATTAACTTTGTAGAAAAATTGAGTTTGGTACCAAAATTACAATGAAAACATATCTTATGGTACCAAACTTGCATTTTCGTATCCAATGGTACCAAAAGTGCAAGTTAGCCTATCCTATGGTACCAAAAAAGCAAATTTCCCAATTTAATATTATCAATTTTGATGGGGGATAGATTGTAATTAACTCCTTTAATATTACTATAGTCTTTGAGCAAATGACCAGGGACAATAGTCTTTGATATTATTTAATGGAAAATAGATAGTTACTCCATTTAGAACCTCCGGAGATATTGCATGGTCAAGCATTAAAATAGCTACCCGTACACGAGTTATTCTACTAAAAATTCCAAGAATATTTTTAATTGTTCAAATCAACTTATTGATTAGTAATTCTTTCTGTCCTAGAGTTCTTCTGAAACTCAAACGTTGTCTCCTTGAAAATAGCAATAAAAATATCAATCAGATTTTGTTTCTATAAGTTTCTGTCCTGAAACAAGACAAACACTTGATCTTTTTCTTTCCAGTATAAAAAAACAGAGTTGTAAAAGACCTGAAATAGTCCAATCATAGAATATCAACTAAGTTTCGTTACAAATTCTGAACGAAATCTAATAATTTGTTTAGATATAAAAAACATAGAATCATGAAGCAGCTGGAAGAAGAATTTGGGCCAGACCGTGTGATTGAAATCGGAACAGATGATGAAGATAATGAGGCTGAAAGAGTTTGTCATAATCATGATGAAGAAGATGATACTGAATCTGATGCTTCTGTTCCCTTAAATTCAAATTCCCTTTCTCGTAATCACATCGATTCCGATCCTTGGCCTCAAAGTTACAGGTAAATAAATGTAATGATCATAATCGAAGGGTACCAGACCTTTATCCCGAAAACGGTACTGTATGAGATGCCAAATAGCTTATTTTCAATATTTGGAGTGTTTTTCTTGTTTCGTTTTTCGTTTGATGTTTTCCAATGTTTTTGAACTTAGCCACAATTGAATCACTAATCATTTTTTTTTTTTATAATTATACTACAGACAATCAATGGACATGTACACAAGTGTGACACCTCCAACAGTTAGCTTCTTAAAGGATGGTTCCTTCTTCGCCTCACCCGAGAAAAAGTCGCATTCATCATTCCTCGGATCTTCTCTGACTAAACCCCTCATACCCACAACAAGTTTTGACAAAGAAGATCGCGTCCCTACCTCAATGCTTCCGGTAAAGCTATCGAGCGCTTCTGGAATAAAACTCTCTGTCGGTGAACTGCCTTTGCCACAAGAGTGCTCGTATTCTCAGTCACTTTTTAACGGTAATAATTATCTTACAACTTTTTGACATTTTTAATGTTTTGATTTAGTATCTTTAACTCGTTCTCGTGTTTTACGCGTGTGCAGCAATAAATGCTCTGTGTGGCATAGGAATCCTTTCGACTCCATATGCGCTTAAAGAAGGAGGATGGTTTAGTATGTTGCTTCTATTTGTTTTTGGGATGATTACGTGCTATACGGGTGTGTTACTAAAGCGGTGTTTAGAAAGCTCGTCTCAACTCCACACATATCCGGATATTGGACAGGCTGCGTTTGGCATAAGTGGTCGAATATGCATTGCTGTAAGTATAATCCACACAAAGTATTTTGTTAATGAATTTGAGTTATTTGGAAACAAACTAACTTATTTAATTTTGATAATTGCAGATGATTTTATATGTAGAGCTATATGTAAGTATACTTTTCATCCAATCTTGTCATATATGTATTCTCTATCAATTTTTCTTTAGAAGCTAAATTTTGAAAATTTGTCGCAGTCTTCGTGCGTGGAGTACTTGATCATGATGAGTGATAATCTATCTGCGTTTTTCCCAAATATTGAAATGGATATTGCTGGAATTCATCTTAACTCATATCAAATTTGTGCCATTATTTCGACTCTTGTAATTCTCCCAACAGTTTGGCTCAGAAATCTCAGTTTGCTTTCGTACATTTCAGGTTCATGATCTTCAATTTCTTACTTTTTGGAGTAAACTTACGCTATGTTTGGTTCTTGGATTCCAATCAGTAAAATAATAAGGAAAATTAAAATGAACAAAAAACGAAGCTCATTATACTATCTTTTGGTGTTTCTACTTAGCCTTTTACTCGCTGAAATCCAGGAACCGAAACATAGACTTAAAGAAATAAAACACACATTTAAACATCTTTTTTTTGCTTTCCAGTTGGCGGTGTAGTTACGTTGATTCTTGTAGTGCTCTGCTTGTTGTGGGTTGGGGTGGTGGGTGAAGTTGGGTTTCATCCGAGTGGAAAAGCGTTAGACTTGACTAGATTACCCTTAACAATCGGTATATACAGTTTCTGTTATGGTAGCCATTCAGTCTTTCCCAACATATATTCCTCCATGAAAGAGCCTTCTCGATTTCCTTCAGTTCTAGTTATCAGGTAATGAACACTTTATGAAATAAAACATTTATCTCTCGAATAGTTTTACAAACGAGATTTTCTTACTTTGTTTGAACTAATGCAGCTTCGTAATTGCTGGTTTACTATATGCTGGTGTAGCAGTATGTGGATTTTTAATGTTTGGTGAAGCCACTGACCCTCAATTCACATTAAATCTACCCACAAAAATGGTTGCTTCTAAGGTTGCAGGATGGACTGTGGTACGTACGAAAACAACTTTTTAGCATTTTATTTACAAATCTACGATAACCATAGTTTCTGAGTACGTGTTTTAATTATTTTTACAGGTTGTCGCCCCTGTGACAAAGTTTGCTTTGACAATAACTCCTGTCGCGTTAGGCCTAGAAGAATTATTACCTTCAAATCAGCAAAGATCTCATGGTGTGTCTATACTCATTCGAACGATTTTGGTGGTCTCAACACTAATTGTGGCATTGACAGTTCCATATTTTGGTAAGCATATAGTTTTAGATAATATTTTTTTCAAAAGTATGTACGTTAAATTATAGTCGATTGAGTCGTTTTTGACAAACATGAAATGCAGGATCTATGATGGCCTTGATTGGATCCTTCCTAGTAATGCTCGTGGTAAGTTCTCATCGTATTTTCCTTCGGATTAATATTCATAATTTAATTTACTAAGTACTAACATAGGTTATATGGATGTAACAAACAGTCTTTAATATTGCCTTGTCTATGCTACATGAGAATAGGCAGAGGGAGTCTAACAAAGTCTCAGGTAATTTCATCTTCTGTTTTTTTTTTTTTTTTTGGGTAATAAGATTCGTCTCAACTCGACTCGACTCAACTCGACTCTTGGTTGATTTCAATGTTATTTTGCCTTTCAGATTGGAGTATGCATCTTAATAATAGTAGTGGGGGTGTTAAGTGCCATAACTGGCACATATTCAGCAGTAAAAAGTATGACAGGCTAGTAACAATTTCAACTCAAGGAAATGTTTATTGTTGACAAGGAGAGTGAAAAGAATTACAAAAGACAGGTGAATCTATATGGAAATGAATTAGAGCTCCTAGTTTGCTACTGCAAAATACTCTTTAATTATTCTGATGTACATTTCAATTTTAAATGATATTTAGATTTTCACCTAAATGTTACTGAATTTCTTTGTTGATGTCATGAGGTAATCTTGAAATCTTTCAGTGAATTTTTGAATGGTTGCAAAGGAAGAATTGCTAAATCTAAGATGAAGATAAGTACACAAAATTGACTTAATAAATGCACATTTTACTCTTCTTTCGGATTAAATCCGCTCTTTTGACAGTCCTATATCCAAGTATCCAACAAAATACACTCAACTGTGGAAATCCATATGATGGATTTTCTACAAGGGCCCATGTGCCAAACTGGCTCCGAGTCCAACTATTTGGTAAACCGGGCCCAACAACTATTTATCTCCAATTACGAATATAATTAAAATAGGAGTAAAAGTATTAAAACTAGTAAGTAAATAATTTTACAAGGCTTGTGGGCATGGATTAAAGTTTCGTTTCGTAGGTGAGTTTCGGGTATCCAAAAATTGGAAACGTTTCGGAAACGTTGCGGAAACGTTAGGAAAAATTACAAAAATCAGGAAACACACCAAACAAGAATGAGTGCTTGTTAATAATTGAAAAAAGAATTGCATTACAACAAAACAATGAAAAGACAGTGGAATACTCAAGATGTAATCTATAAAATATAACCAAAAGACTGATTATATCTCAAAAATTAACAAAAGTTAATATAGAGTTAAAACATAGCATCATTAAAGTTCATGATATCAAAGTACTAGTAGTTCAAAAACAAAATAAAATTAAAAGATTTGAAGAGGTTTGAGATTTGAATAAGAAGACGTGTATTTTAGAGTTGAAGAGGTTTGAGATTTTTGGACTTTGATTTGAAGATTTGGAAGGCATAATTTCGAAAAATTGTTGGTAAGTCAATATTTTTTGGAGATCTTTTCCTTCTTTCAAGGGATTTATTTCGAAATTTTGGTTGCACATAATTTTTGGAAGGTTTTTGGAAGAAGGTGCAACGGCTATTTTCGGACATTGAAGGAAACTTTCCAAGTTTCCATTGTTTCGGTGGAAAACTCGGAAAAATTGTGGGTTTCCTTCGAAACACTGTAATTTCGAAAATGTCTTGCGGAATCGTTTCGGTGTGTTGAAAAACCGAAACTTTTCGGATTTTTCCTAGGAAAAATCCGAAATTTTGATCCATGCTTGTGGGACGTTAAGAGTCTATTAGAATGAAATTCAATTTGGTTAAGTTTTGATGTTCAGTTTTGTGGATTTGAAAAAGCTGAAATCCAACTTGGATTGAGTTTGAATGTTGGGGTCTGAAAAAAAAAAAAAGTAGATGATAGGTGTCAAATCAACATCCAAAAACCTAATCAAATGAGGTTTCAACCTACTTTTTTCCCCATACCCCAACATCCAAAACCAATCCAAATGAGGTTTTAACTTTTTCAGAATCATAAAACCCAAGATCCAAAACCGAACCAAATGAGATTTCAAAGGTTTCACCGAAACCACCCAAACCATTTTTTAAAACCGAGACCCACAAAACCGAGGTTTCAAATTTCGACCGAAATACCAACCAATTTAAAATCGATCTGAATTTTCGAAAAAAAAATTAAAAAAATTATTTTTATTCAATCCTATATTTTTTCACTAAAAACCCTAAATTATAATTCAACCCCACATTAATGCCCTAATTCAATTTTCAAGCACACTCAACAATTTCAAACACACTATAATTAATAATAAAATCTAGAAATTTCAAACAAACTATAATAACCAAAATAAAAAATTTCTACTAACAAAATCTAACAATTTATATTAATTTCAAACACACCATACTAACAAAATCTAACAATATCTACTAACAATTTCTACAACCAATTTCTAACATTTTATTCTAACAATTTCTACAACCAAAATCTAACAATTTCTACTAACAAAATTTAAATTTATACTAATTTCAAACACACTAAACAATTTATAATATACATAAATCAAAATAGTACATATATATATATATATATATATATACCTTCAAGAAGAGAGAAGAAGAAGGGAGAAATGAGGTGGTGGTCGGCCGGAAGTGCTGCGACGGTGGTGATGGTCGGCCGGAAATGTTGCAGCGACGGTGGTGTGGTTGGTCGATAGATTGAAACGGTGGTTATGGCCGGAAGAAGATGAAAGGGAGTTAAAATGATGGAGTTTTTTTTTTTTTTTTTTTTTCTATACAAGGGACTGCTGAAATGAGCAGCCCCGACATTTTTTTTTTATATAGAAGTTTATTTCGACCGATTTACAATTTTTGAATTCAAATTATATATTCAGCCGCGACTTTTTTTAAAAAAAAAATAAATTATTCCGACCGATTTAAAATAGGTCGGAATTATTTTCGTTGTTTTTTGTTTTTGAAAAAACATAGTATAAAATTCCAACCGATTTTAAAATCGATCGGAATTGTTTTCGTTTTTTTTTTTTTTAAAAAGAAACATTTAAGAAACATAGTGTAAAATTCCAACCGATTTTAAAATCGGTCGGAATTTTTTTTTTCTTTTCATTTTTCAAAAAAAAAAACGTAGTATAAAATTCCAACCGAATTTGAAATCGGTTGGAATATTCTTTAAAATGCAACCGATTTTGAAATCGGTCGGAATATTTTTTATTATTCCGACCGTATTATTTTCGGTCGGAATTCAATGAAATTTCAACCGATTTTTGTTCGGTCGGAATTTTTCGATTGGAATTCTTAATTTTTCTAGTAGTGACATCGCACCTTAATTAAGGCAACAACGTGAACACATTATACACATTGTTTTTTCTTTGCTTAGAACCAAATTAATGTGTTATAAAAATTATAATGGTCCGACAACATGTATATTTTCTCAATTACTTCAACATTTGGAAACCTACACAATGACAACTCCATAGCCACCAACTTGAGCTTCTGATCAACTCATTTTCCTCCCTATCTATGTGTCATTCATGAAAATGATAACCATGTAGTTGAATAGAACTATAGCTTGTACTATTAAATCATAGTAACAATTAAACTGTCCCTTTTACATGCAAATGAAAAATCAAATAGTCCTCTTAATTAACTATTGCAGGAAAATCACATGTATACATTTTATATATAACTTACTGCAGTGACTAAATAAAAAATTAATTAAGCATATAGAAGAAAAATAACTAAGTACTTATTTGACAGTGAGAGTTGTAAAACAGAACTAGATTGTCTTTGACAGCACTCTAAAGTTGTTTTCCAAGTTCTACCCATAGTTGGTACAGGAAAAGTACTATCTTCAAACTAAAACTATTTTTGGAAATTGTTTCCTTTTTGCACCTCATTAAAATATTCAAATTTCATCACCTAATAAACCAAGCACCCCCTATAAAATCCCAAATTGGCTTTGTTCCAATAGCATCACAAGAGAAATTAAAGTAGAGATTCACCTTCAAATATTCCAAAGAAGGAAAAAAGCAAATTAAAGATGGGTGTCTCTCAATTACTATTGTCAATCAAATTCTTTGTAGCATTCATGGGCTTGTTTCTGATTCCTCAACATGCACTAGCAATCACAAGGCATTACGAGTTCAACGTAAGCTATTACGTATAATTATAAGTTTTTGATATAATTCGATGTTAGGGCTTGTTTTCCTATTTCAAGTCACATATGTTATTTAATTTTCTTGCAGATCAAGATGCAAAATGTCACACGATTATGCCACACAAAAAGCATCGTCACCGTAAATGGGCAATTTCCCGGACCTCGTGTTGTAGCAAGGGAGGGTGACCGTCTACAAATAAAAGTCACAAACCATGTTTCCAATAATATTACCATTCACTGGTACTACAAAAATAATGAAAGGACATGCATTAAACGATTAATCTTAAATAAAAACTAATGAAAAATTTATTTTTACAGGCACGGAATTAGGCAGCTTCGCACTGGATGGGCAGACGGGCCTGCATACGTAACACAATGCCCCATACAAACCGGCCAAAGCTATCTGTACAATTTCACGGTAGTAGGCCAACGTGGCACCCTTTGGTGGCACGCACATATTTCGTGGCTGAGGGCAACTCTTTACGGCCCTCTAATCATTCTCCCCAAAAAAGGAGTCCCTTATCCATTTGCTAAACCCTACAAGGAAGTTCCCATCATACTCGGTGAGCAATCTTCGATCAATTCATTAACGTCTCACGACCTTAAGCTAAGTTTGGAACTTAAATTAAAATAAATGTTATGTTTTGATTTGCAGGAGAATGGTTCAATGCTGATACTGAAGCCATAATCAGCCAAGCTTTACAAACAGGTGGAGGTCCAAACGTGTCCGATGCCTATACCATCAATGGACTTCCGGGACCCTTGTACAACTGCTCAGCCAAAGGTACCATCCTCACAATAATTATTTCGCACCATTTCACCAAACACACGTGGTGCAGCAAACCAATTACATGGTGACATGTGGAGTAAATATCTACCTCATACAATGTTATGGTCTATGTGAAAATAGTATTCAAAATCCACATGATGGAAAACATGGTTAATGTGCATTATTTTTCGAGCGAAATGCTTAAATATCCCCTATGCTTTTTGTAATTCGTGAAAATCCCCCTATGTTAACTTTATTAACGAAAGTCCCACTTGTGCTATATTTTATTCGCAAAATACCCCTCCCAATCCAGAGTACACATTTTGTAAGAATAATGTCAATTATACCTCCTCCAAAAATAGCGAAAACATCCCTATTCACATAAAGAATTGACAATAATCTCCCTGCTAACTTTAAAAATTGGCAATAACCCCCATGTTCATTTAAAATATTGACAATAACCTCCTTATTGATTTATGAAGGAATTCCAAATGAGGGTTTTTGTTAATAAAAAAGAACACAGAGGGATTTTTGCTAATAAAATAACACAGGGGAATTTTTGGCAATTAGACAAAGCTCATGTTTTTTTGCATTTAGCTCATTATTTTTCACATAGTAACATGCTTATTTTGAATAATTTTCTTTTTTAATGACAGATACATTCAAGCTAAGAGTTAAGCCCGGAAAGACATACCTCCTCCGTATGATCAACGCTGCACTCAACGACGAGCTTTTCTTCAGTATAGCGAACCACACCCTAACAGTCGTGGACGCGGATGCAATTTACATCAAACCCTTCGAAACCGACACAATCCTCATCACCCCAGGACAAACCTCAAACATTCTCCTAAAAACAAAACTAAATTACCCAACTGCCACTTTCCTCATGACTGCTAGACCATATGTTACAGGACAAGGCACATTCGACAACTCCACAGTTGCCGGAATCTTAGAATACGAATCCCCTGTTCTTCACTCTGTTTTCTCAACCAAAAAACTCCCTTTATACAAACCAATTCTCCCACCTTTAAACGACACTTCATTCGCAACAAATTTCTCGAAAAAATTAAGAAGTTTGGCAAGTACACAGTACCCTGCCAATGTCCCACATCGAGTGGATAAAAAATTCTTTTTTACTGTAGGATTGGGTACAACCTCATGTGATCAGAATCAAACATGTCAAGGGCCTAATGGGACCAAATTTGCAGCATCAGTTAGTAATATATCATACGTGCAGCCCACAACAGCTCTTCTTCAGGCACATTATACGGGTCAATCGGGCGGAGTTTACGACCCGGATTTTCCGATTAGTCCGTTTGACTGGTTTAATTACACTGGGAACCCTCCGAATAACACTGTTGTGGGGAATGGGACGAAACTTATGGTTTTGAAATTTAATACTAGTGTGGAGTTGGTGATGCAGGATACTAGTATTCTTGGGGCTGAGAGTCATCCTTTACATTTACATGGATTTAATTTCTTTGTTGTGGGACAAGGGTTTGGTAATTATGACCCGATTAAGGACCCGAAAAGTTTCAATCTTGTTGACCCGGTTGAGAGGAACACGGTTGGCGTGCCCTCGGGTGGATGGGTTGCGATTCGGTTTTTGGCTGACAATCCAGGTTCGTAATTTTGATTAGAAGTGAAATGCAAACACACCTCATTTTATTTAAACAAAAAAAAAAATATCATTTGTGTTATTTTTATTAACAAAGAACCTCGACTATATGTTCACAATAAAAAAAAAATTACCCTCTCAAGCCACAGTGAGCTTTACCCTGAGTATTTTTCTTGATTTACGGAAGAGGTGAAAATTATATTTTGAAATATTATTTTGAAAATATGAAAACACTCTAATTAACTTATAAAAATTTACAATAACCCATTTGTTAATTTAAGAAACGATAATCTCCTTATTTTTTTTTTTTTCAATATATAGTAATAACTCCCTTGCTCACTGAAAAAAATTGTCCGTAACCCATCTATTAACATTTAGGGGTAATATTGTCTATCTACAAGTGACTAACTCTTAATTTTCAAGTGCAGTAAGCAAATAAATTTGTAACACAATAGGTTTTTTGCTTTTTTTTTTTTTTCTAATTAGATAAAACACGGATGATTTACATTATATTCTTTTGATTTTGTAATACTTATATATTTTTACATGCATGGTATCTTTTAATTGTTTGATCGTTTAATATTTTTAAAAGTGATTAATTAAGTTAATCCGGTGTGATTAGGTGTATGGTTCATGCATTGTCATCTGGAAGTGCACACGAGCTGGGGTTTGAAGATGGCATGGCTCGTGTTGGATGGAAAGCTTCCCAATCAAAAGCTCCTTCCTCCACCGTCCGATCTTCCCAAATGCTGATCATCATATGATAATATTAATTCTGAGTTTTTTCTTCTCACGAATGGACCCCATATTTATTTTTTTTTTACTATTTTTTATGTTGTTTTCTTAATTTTCTCTAACACAATTGAGCTGACTGGTCTGTCCCCCCAGTTTTGCAGCACTTACTTTGAATTGTTCTTCAATTAATTATGAATTTGTTGTTCATTTTATGTACGTACAATTGTTGACTATTGGGTCTTTTGTAATGTCAACTGAGTCCAATAAATTAATTAAGCCTTTTTGAGTTGGGGGATTCTATTTTAACTCTCACAAAGGTGAGGAGTCAAAATACCCAATTAATACCATCCTTTAGATGAAATGTAGGAGGAATGAGGAATAATCCTCACCGATGATTAGTGTACAAGGTGTCCATTCATTTAATTTTTAATTTTTATACTGTATGATACCTCTAAATTATGTGGTACACCTGGATTTGACATTTTTATCCTTACAAGAATTCAAAATACCAATATTACCCCTTTCATTTCATTTGCTTAGAACTGTGATGGAAGCTCTCTTCTCTCCTACGAAATTCCATCTCTTCTCTCCTTCTCTCCTAAGAAATTCCCAGTTGATTACAATGGATCTCCATTTGGGATAATTTCACCCATTAAAAGATTTTTCAATAATCAATTTTACCCCCTCATTTTATTTTCTTCAAATATCTGTAAATCTATCCTCTCTCTAACAATACCCTTTCAGTTAAAAATAAAAAATAAAAAATAAAAAAATTCCTAAACACTATTCATCTTCTTCAACACTATTCATCTGTAACTCTACCCCTCCCCCAACACCCCTACAACCACCGCCCCCAAACTCCCAAACACATTCACGACCCCAATTTCACTTGAAGCCATCTCAAAAGTTTTTTTCTACATTACCTTGCACTTTTAGTACTATTTATCACCATCATTTTATTATTAATCACCAAATTAGTCCGAGAGATTAACATGGTTTCCAGTCATTACATCAAATTGAGCAGAAATTCATTTTCAACATCAAATTTCCCACAAATCCCGTGCTTTAATCGGTTAAAAATATTGAAAAATGAAATGAACAACAATGGCCGAATATGTAACCGGGTCGCCTGACCCGAATTACAGAGAAAACGGGTCAGAAACGACCCGACTGGAGGCCGGGGCCCACGCACGGCCACCGGCGCGTGCCGCGTGTGAGGCCCACTCAAGCCGCCGATCTTCCGACGACCACCAACGTTATGTTCATAAAATAATTTCTGAGTTTTTGCTGATTTTTATCATTTTTTATCCTGTTGAAATTATTTTTCTTTGCTCATAAACTTAAAATTCAAGGAAAAATATGTTTTGTCAAATTAAATTCTGAATATATTCAAAATATTACTTGTGATCCTGATAAAATTATTAAGTTGCATCATTCTCCCTTGTTACTATTGAATATCAAAATTACACATTGGTCCAAGTTTTAAAGTGTTAATTTTATTAAGTCTAAATTAAATATATATTGGATTCAATTGAATAAGTATTTGGGAACTTGGGGTTAATTTATAATTTTACAAATTCCTATTTTAATTATTTATAGGACTGTTATGTTGAGAAAAATGAATATAATGTGCACAAAAGTACAAAAATCAAGAATTTCCTAAACGTTTACTTAGTGAAATTTGTTTATTTTGATCAAAAATTATCTCATACGGAAAACCTACACTTATAGTAACATTAATCCCTCCGTAAATCGTTACATAGTTAAGTTTGTTGATTTTGGTAAAAAATTATCCCAAATGGAGAAGTTACACTAATAGTAACACTAAACCCTCTGTAAATCGTTACTTAGTAAAAAATTTGATTTTGATAAAAAAAATTATCTCAAACAGAGAACCTACACTTATAGGTACAATAACCCCTTCGTAAATCGTTACTTAGTGAAATTTGTTGATTTTGGTAAGAAATTATCCCAAACGGAGAACCTACACTTAAAGTAACACTAACCCCTTCGTAAATCATAATTTTTTTTAAATTATCGATATACTTTCAAATTACGAAGGACTTAGTGTTACATAACCATCTGATAGACAATTTGGTCGACTAATGATCGAATCATATTTTTTTTTTAAATTATCGATATATCTTCAAATTACGGAGGACTTAGTGTTACATAACCATCTAATATAAAATTTGATTTAAATAATGATCGAATCATCAATTTTTTCAAAAATTATCGATATATTTTCAAATTTCGGAGGACTTAGTGTTACATAACCATCTAGTAGACAGTTTGATCGAAATAATGACCGGATCATCAATTTTTTCAAAATTATCGATATATTTTCATATTACGGAGGATTTAGTATTACATAACCATCTAATAGACGATTTTATCCAAATAATGACCGAATCATCATTTTTTTTTAAATTATCGATATATTTTCAAATTACGGAGGATTTAGTGTTACATAACAATCTAATAGACAATTTTATCGAAATAATGACCGAATCATCAATTTTTTTAAAATTATCGATATATTTTCAAATTACAGAGGATTTAGTGTCACATAACCATCTAGTAGACAATTTTATCGATATAATGACCGAATAATCATTTTTATTAAAATTATCTATATATTTTCAAATTACGGAGGATTTAGTGTTACATAACAATCTAATAGACAATTTTATCAAAATAATGACTGAATCATCAATTTTTTAAAAAATTATCGATATATTTTAAAATTACGGAGGACTTAGTGTTACATAACCATCTAATAGACAATTTTATCGAAATAATGACTGAATCATCAATTTTTTTTAAATTATCGATATATTTTAAAATTACGGAGGACTTGGTGTTACATTACCATCTAATAGACAATTTGATCGAAATATTACCGAATCATCAATTTTTTTAACAATTATTGATATATTTTCAAATTACGGAGGACTTAGTATTACATAACCACCTAATAGACAATTTAATCGAAATAATGACCGAATTATCAATTTTTTTTTTAAATTATTGATATATTTTCAAATTACAGAGGACTTAGTGTTATATAAGCTAAGTGATCATTAATTGAATTAATATTATTGACACAAAAAAGCTATTACAAATATATAAACTCAAATTTATTTTCTATAATTATAAATTAAATAAAAATGTTATTATTACATGATATAACAAAAATATATTGATTTTGTGTATTAATAATAGTAAAATTTAATATTAAAAAAATAAAAAGTACCCCAAAAACCTTACCCACCCTCCACCCACCCTGCCGTCAACCCCCTCCCCCAACTTTTCCCAAGCCGTCGGAACGTTCTATCCCAAGATTTTTTCCTTCACAGTTGAAATCTATTGATGTTTATGTGAGTGTTTAAAACTGGAACATTTTTTAACTAAAATAAAGTAAATACGGATATGAAAAAGCAGGGAAACGGATTTAAAGTTTTAAAGTGAAAAAAATGGTGGTTCTGGTCCATTTGAGTTCTTTCCGTCCGGCCTGGGAAATGTGGTGGTGACGGCGGGCTTGGGGAATTAGAATAGGTTTTTCTTTTGATATTTTTTTAAGTTAAAGGGTATTTTGGTATTTAACCAATTTAAGTGTGGTTCGTACAACATCAGAAGTGGGTGTCAGACTCCTTCACGTGGCAATTTCTGGTTGGGACGGTACTTTACTCAGTCCATGGCTGAGTTATAATAGAACGTCCCTTTTGAGTTATCATGTTGAACTTTACTAGCAATATTTTTTGGCAAAATTGCAAAAAAGTCCCAAATTAATTAGTGATTTTTTATTTTCGTCCCAAGCCATATCACTTAGCCAAATTCGTCTCGTAATTTTATATTCTTTTGAAATATCGTCCCACTTGCCACATGGTTGCTTACGTGTCATGATGTGGCAAATTTTAGCATAAACAATATATAAGATTGCAGAATTCGTCCCAAACTAACTACAAATTTTGATTTTTCGTCCCAAACTATATCAACACACCGACTCTCGGCTCATAATTGAAATGACATGGGAAAAAAGAATTCGTTCCAAGCTAATTATGAATATTTATTATTTATTAATATAAAAAAATGCACAAATTTTTCCTAATAAAATGAGATAGGATTTTTTTTTCTCAAAAGTGCACGGGAATTTCGAAAATTCATACTATTTTTCTCTTAAAAAAGTTAAGGGCAATTTACTTCGATGTGATATTCATAATGTTCAATTTACCTCCCGGTGTTATGATAACGTGACAATTTACCCCCCTGTATTGTGATAAATGTGGCAATTTACCTCATGTACTATAATAAATGTAGCAATCTACCCCTTGTTATAAAACAATTTGCATGCCACTCTCAATTTTTGTAATTGAGTTACACTCTCCGGTTCAAGTGGATAAAATACTTTTTATAAGTTTCACAGAGGGGTAAATTGAACATTATTAATATTACAGGGGTAAATTGCCATTAGTTCCTTAAAAAGGTAAAAGACGAATCGTCATTTCCATTAAATTAAAAATTTATTAATGGACTAAATTCATGCAAAATGACAAATTGTGAGACGAAATTTGCGAGTTAATATAGTTTGGGACGAAAAATCAAAATTTGTAATTAGTTTGGGATGAATTCTACAATCTAATATAATTATTTATGCTGAAATTTGCCATGTCGTGACACGTAAGAGCCATGTGGCAAGTAGGACGATATTCCAAAAAAATATAAAATTACGGGACGAATCTGGCTAAGTAATATAGCTTGGTCCGAAAATCCAAAATCACTTAGTTTGGGATGTTTTCTTTAATTTTGCCATATTTTTTTAACAAAACTGATTTAATTTTTATTCTTCTTATTTTATTCAAGAAACATGTATTTTACTTATTCAAGGAATACTTAAATTCGATAGAAGAAATTGATATAAACACTCGTGTATATATGTGAGCTGTGGCATATTATAGTTATTCAAATAAAAGCAATATATATCTTAACATTAATTCATCAATCACCACGAATATAAAATCACGACTCTGGATTTTTTTATTTTACATATAGAGATTATTGTAAAAGCTTTCTAGATTACTCTAGTATATTCTTGCTTGTAGGATTATTTTAGATAATGATTTTCCACAGTAGAATTAGATTGATCTCAACAGTCAATATAGGAGGTTGCATAGTATAAATTTAGGGAGTAGACATTCATTTGTACATAGTATTCAATCCAATATTACGTTGTAAACCGTTCCAAACTATGTTTGTAAAACTTGGTTGTTACATTCATTTTTAAATGGTAGGAATTTTCTTATTAGTACAAGGATAATGCATATGGCAGATTCAACAATTTCTTAATACTATATGAAATCGTTGACGTGGCAAGACACATTCCTTTTTAAATGGTACGAATCGTCGATATGGCAAGGCACAATATAAAATGGTACGAATCGCCGACGTGGCAAGGCACAATTTGTATGGAATGTTGAAGATTGATGCGGATCGCCAAGGTGTATGTGTGTACGAGATATGGCGGGTGAAGAATTGGCGTTGGATTTGAAAGCCCCATAAATAGTACATATTTGAATTTTTCTGCTAAAGTTACAATTCAAAATTTCTTTTACATTTCAAATTTAAAAATTGAGAAGATGAAGATTAGAGGATGAACAACATGAGTTGAACAGATTTTCTAGACACAACCTTAGAATTAATGCAGCTTTCAACAGTTACAATTTTATTAGTTAATTTCCGAACTCAACTAATTTGGAATCATTTTGAAAGATTAGAAACCTTATCCTAATTAATATTCACACCATTCATAGATGGCTCAATTTATAATTGCTACTTATGTTAAGATGTTTAATTTTATGTTGATTTGTTTTGTTCTTTTATTCCAATATATTATTTTGTAAGGACAAATTATATTCTATATTGAAATCAAATTTATCAACATTTTGGTCAAATCTTTCTGAACTTTTTTACCTTTAAAGATATTGAATCTATCTAAATTGCATTAGAGAACATTGGAGAAAAATATAACAAAAAATTGGAATTTCAACAAAATCTATATAGAAGTCAATATATAATACAAATAAATTAGAAAGTTACTTATATAATTTATCTATAAAAGGGATAAAAGCCTATATATTACACACACCCATCGTGTTATATTTAGAATGATAAAAGCATATATTTATATTTAGAAATAGTGTTAATCAATTAATTTTATTTTAATTAAAAATTTAAACAATAATGTTAAATTATTAAGTAAGAGTATAGCAAATTTAGTAGTTTTTATGTGTTGTACACTTACAATTTTTACCCATCATAAAGATAATAATATATTCAATATTTTTTATTTAATATAACCTGTAGTTTTTTCAATTTGGAATTCTCACAAACAAAATCTATCTTATAGTTAGAACCTAGAATTTATTCTTCCAAGTTCCGGATAGAGCTAAACCACCAACTGCCACCAAAGAAGCTTCCAATTAATGAAATCAGCCTTGTAAGTTTAACAAAAAAAAAATTGAAAAAAATCATCCAGACAAAACCATTTTGTTATTTAGTTTCTTCATGAAAAAGACGCAAGTATTGCACCTCCAATCGGCACCCTTTGATTTGCTTCAACATAAAGTACAGTGGCTGAGTGGCAACTGCCCAGTAAATTTATCAATATTAAACTTTGAAAACAAAAAAAAAAATTGTTATTTAGTTCTTTGTTTTTTTTTCTTCATTTCACCAACTCAAAAGAACGGTACAACAAAGTTCACAATTGGGTAACCACCATCACAAAAAACATTACAAGGAAGTAAAGAAAAAGGAATACAACAAAAAGGATATTCCCAATTCAAATCACCAGCCCAAGCGGCAAGGTTATGAGCTGCAAAATTAGAGCCTCTAGTGATGAAACGGAACTTCCATTTAGGCCAACATGCCCAAAAATATCCGATTTCTTCAATCAAGCCTCTAGCAGCCCAATCCGGCTCTTTCCAGCAATTTTGGATCTCCGTAATCGCTTGGACACAATCATTTTCAAAACTCAACGATTTTCCAATGGGCAATGATGGAACAAGCCAGCTTAATCGAGAGAACCTCCGACGTAAAAGAGTTCAAGCAAAGCTGCTTAGAAGTGGAAGCAAAAACAACTGAGCGTTTTGAGTTTCGAATGATAACAACAAGCACCGCAACACCGTCTTTGAAAGCGGCGTCGGAATTAATCTTGAAGACCCCTGGTTTTGGAAGCATCCATCTAGCAAAAGAGCACGATGCAGCACGGAGGCATGAAATTTTGGCTTGGGCAGAAACATGGTATGCAGTCCTTCTTTCAATGGAGGCAACAATAACCAAAAGATCGGGAGAAGGCTTACCATGAGTGACGCGGTTTCGATTAAACCAGATTTCTTCAAGAGAAAGGGCCGCAAAATTAACAAATTCTGAACGAGCAGAACCACACGGACCAAGGATGGACGAAGGATTAAGGAGCAAGTGAATAAAATCCGCCAAAGGTTCATGACTAAATGGTTCAATGCGGAAGGACCATTTAGATTTGAACCAAACTGCTTTCGCAAACGGACACCGCAAGAAAATATGTTCAATAGTTTCCACCTCCAATCCACAAACCGGGCAATCAAAATCATCAGTAGGCAAAAAAATAACTCAAATGACCTTTAGTAGGCAAAAGATTATGTAAAATTTTCCAAAGAAATAATTTGGACCGATTAGAATCTTCGCATTCCAAAGCCGATTAAACCGAGGGTTGAAATTGGGATCATCACGACGAAATCTATTGACTTGGGCAGTCAAATACGCCGATTTAGATAGGTAAAGACACTACAAAAAAATTAAAGTTTAGTGATAAAATTTTATGTGACAATGTTAAAGTTGTCACTTCTTATATATATTAAGTGACAACAACTCAAATATTGTCACTAAAATGGTTTTCATAAACATACTAGTGACAAGAATTGTAAAAAAGTTATCACTATTAACATTTAGCGATACCCCAAAAGTGACATCCAAAAAGTTGTCACTAAACCATAGTGATAATATTTATTGTCACTAAGTTATCACTAAAAGGGTGTCGTTAATTGTCAATAGTGACAACTTAAGTCACCATATATTTGTCATTAATAGCTATTAGTGACAACTTAAAAACATATATTGTCACTATTGCACTTGTCACCATTATTTTCATGACAAAATTAATATTTTTATCACTAAATGCATACAAAGAGTGACAACTTCCACATTATCACTTAATTTTTTGTCACTTAAGCTCAATTTTCTTGTAGTGAGAAGGTTATATATTTAAAATATATAATTTGGTTGATGCTATACGAATTATCATTACACATAGATCGAGCTGATGAAATAATTTTGATGGTCAAACAAATGAGACTAGTCTATTACTTGTCACGGAAAGGTTATATCTATTATACGTTTAAACCGCATTAAAAAAAAATCTAAATTATTAATATAAGTATGGTTCAAAATATAAGGAGAGAGGGACAAAATAGGACATGTACAAGTTCAAAATCATGTCAAGCTACAAATCACAAGGACGTTGAGGAAAGATATGTCGAATTGGTATACAATATTACATTAGATTAGATTGTCTTTACCACCACTCTAAAGTTGTACTCCAACAAATTATTGGCCCGACCAAGATACTTTTGGAAGCATGTTCTTCTTCTCTTTGTTTTATTATATATCATTAAACTATTCTTCACCCAGATCACCTAATCTACCAAACTGGTGTATATATACACATCCCCAAATGCCTCAATAAAATCAACAACAATTTTAAGGTTCTCCTATCTGATCATTTGAGTCATCTAGAATGTCTTTTGGGCTTCTTCTTACATTGTTTATAGCATTGTTTGCTTTCCATGAAATCGCACTAGCTCAAAATGGAACAGTCACCACCAGGCACTACAAATTTAATGTACGTGAATATATCTTAGTTTTTTCATTTTTATACCAAAACTATATAATTTTCCTAGCCTTATGGCTATTGATTGCATTTATTTAATTTTGTAGATTCAAATGACAAAAGTGACGCGACTCTGTCATACCAAGAGCATGGTAACAGTAAATGGTAAATTTCCCGGACCTCGTATCATGGCTAGAGAAGGAGACCGACTTCTCATTGAAGTCGTTAATCATGTTCCAAACAATATCTCCATCCATTGGTACAAAATCTCCTCAAATCGCCATATTTATTCTTATGTCCATATTTAAATATTTATTTATGTCGTTGATGTCTAATTTTTTTTCATTTGAATTATGTCGTTGCTGATGTCTAATAAAACTCAACGATCTCTCTATGCGATAGGCACGGAATTAGGCAGCTTCGCAGTGGATGGGCAGACGGGCCTGCATATGTAACACAATGCCCCATACAAACCGGCCAAAGCTATCTATACAATTTCACGGTAGACGGTCAACGTGGAACACTTTGGTGGCACGCACATGTTTCATGGCTAAGATCAACTGTCTATGGCCCTCTAATCATTCTCCCCAAAAAGGGAGTCCCTTATCCATTCACCAAACCCTACAAAGAAGTTCCCATAATATTTGGTAATAATCAATCTTCATAAAAATGCACTCATTTTGTACCATAACAAATGCATCTATATGACTTTAATTAATACCTCATTTTTATTACAGGAGAATGGTTCAATGTGGACCCTGAGGCCATAATCAGCCAAGCATTGCAAACCGGTGGCGGCCCTAACGTCTCCGATTCCTATACCATCAACGGCCTTCCCGGTCCTTTATACAATTGCTCAGCCAAAGGTCTACCTTAATAAATAAAAAAATTAAATATGATAATACGTAACAATTTCCCGCGATTTTAGGACCAAATTTGATTAAATTATGCATATGTTTGACAGATACATTCAAGTTGAAAGTGAAACCGGGGAAGACTTATCTCCTTCGTCTAATCAACGCGGCCCTCAATGATGAACTATTTTTCAGCATCGCAAACCATTCCCTAACAGTTGTCGAAGCTGATGCAATTTACGTAAAGCCCTTTGAAACAGAGACGATTCTAATTACACCAGGACAAACCACAAACGTTCTCCTCAAAACAAAATCAAAGATCCCGAACGCCAGTTTCCTAATGGCGGCCAGACCATACGTGACAGGACAGGGCACGTTTGACAACTCCACAGTCGCTGGAATTCTCCAATACTCAAAATCTCCAAAAAAATTTCCACTCTTTAAACCATCTTTACCAGCCTTAAACGACACCGCCTATGCAACAAATTTCACGAATAAAATTCGTAGTCTAGCAACCATACAATACCCCGCCAACGTTCCTTTAAAAGTCGATAAACGTTTCTTCTTCACAATCGGACTTGGAACGAGCCCTTGTGATCAACAAAACGGAACCTGTCAGGGTCCAAATGGAATGAGATTTTCCGCTACAGTTAACAACATATCTTTTGTACAACCAAACACAGCCCTTTTACAATCGCACTATTCGGGACAATCGAACGGGATTTATAGTCCCGATTTTCCTATTAGTCCACTTACGTGGTTTAATTACACCGGAAGCCCCCCGAACAATACTATGGTGAATAATGGAACGAAACTTGTGGTTTTGAATTTTAACACGAGTGTGGAGGTTATTATGCAAGATACTAGTATTCTTGGGGCCGAGAGTCATCCACTTCATTTACATGGATTTAATTTCTTTGTTGTGGGACAAGGGTTCGGTAATTATGACCCGAATAAGGACCCGAAAAAGTTTAATCTTGTTGACCCAATTGAGAGGAACACTATTGGGGTGCCATCAGGGGGGTGGGTTGCTATCAGGTTCTTAGCAGATAATCCAGGTGGGTCTGATTTTTAAGGAATACATTTAAAATTAAAGCTTCTTCTTCTTTTCTTTTTAATTATTTTTTTATTTTTTTTGTGACAGGGGTATGGTTTATGCATTGTCATTTGGAAGTTCACACGAGCTGGGGATTGAAGATGGCTTGGTTGGTTTTGGATGGAAAGTTACCCAATCAAAAGCTTTTTCCGCCGCCAAAAGATCTTCCTAAATGTTGATCATTAATTTTCTTTTACAAAAACAAATTAATTCTGTTTTTTGTTAAGCACCAATTTTATGATTTGTGTTTGCCTATATTTTCATTGTGATAGATTCTGGATTGTTTCCGAGTAAAGTTTATCGTTTGTTTTTCGGTTAATTTGGAATGTGACCGATCAACTCAATATATTCTTGATAAATATTGAAATTAATTCATTAATTCTCTTTACTTTTTTTTTTCTTTGAATGCAATGAAGTTGGTCGATTATTAAAAAAGAGAGGGGTAAATGCAAAATACTCCCCTGTGTTATGCTAAATCTACAAGAAACTACCCTGTGAAATTTTTATTACGTCAAATTTTCTTGTGTTTTCAAAAACCCTGCAAAAAACACCAAATTTATAAAATATAGGTCGTTTTGGATCGACATATTTCAATAAATCATTTTTAAAATACTTCAAGTTGGTCCCTACAACTTCGCGTGATATATTTTAAAAATGATTTCTTGAAATATGATGATCCAAAACGACCTATTTTTTACAAATTGGGTGTTTTTTGCAGGATTTTTTAAAACACAAGGAAATTTGGTGCAATAAAAATTTCACAGGGTAGTTTCTTGCAGGTTTAGCATAACACATGGAAGTGTCTTGTGTTTTCCCCAAAAAGAGAAAGCAAAATGTCCATAAAATTGGGGAAAATGCAAGATATTAGCACGTGTTATGCGAAACCTGCACCAAATTATCCTGTGAATTTTTTTTCACCAAACTACCTTGTACTTTGAAAATCCCTGCATAAAATTCTTTTATTTGTTTGGGTAGCAATTTAAGGACACTAATTTAAATTCCGACGAATTTAGGACTAAAATTCGGATAATAGAACTAAAATTGTAAAGGATGTAAATTGCTTGTGGGAACAACATGTGTCCCATTTTCGAGTCTCTGCAAAAGTTAAGGGTCCAAAATTACTTTTTTGCCCTTTTGTCTCTGAGCTTTTAGGCGTAGTTTTTGAAATTTTGTAGGCTAATTACTTCATTTGACTTAGAAAATCTTAAATTTTCTTTTGAAGGACAGAGATGAAACGCAAAATTCAAAGCCGACAGCCAACAAAATTTCCGTTACAAAATTCTTACTTAGCAAGTTGACAGTAGCCACATTAATTGAAGGCTATGGCGCAACCAATTTTTAAAATCAGCTAACTTCTCATTACGTTTTGATAATCCATCCCTTTCCAAGAATTTGCACACAGCCACTATTTTATAATCTAAATTAATTAACTATATATAGAGAAATATTAAAATGTAACTGAGAAAAATAAACGTCTTTTAATTAGTCACGTTTTTTAGTTAGGTAGAGAACCGTATTCTCTGCCAAGTATATTGGATTAAAATTTTGATATGTTTTCAATGACAATAATTTTTTTTCTTTATTTTTAGTCAATTTAAATAAAAGTATAGAGTAGTTTCTACTTCAAAATGTTTCGAATTTTTTTTTTTTTTTTTAAATGTTTCTTGAACATCTCCGAAAATTTTCTAATATTTTACTTATCAATGAAAAGCGAAATTTTAATCCACAGTGCAAGAATATATGGAGCTCAATATTGTCATTTGCCCTTTTTTTTTTTTTTTTTTTTTTTTTTTTCAGAATACATTAATCCTCAATCATTACGTCATAAATCATTTAAAAAATTGTCAAGTACAAACAATGGTTGCTATTTCTAATTGATTGAAACTCTCACATGATATTTTGTTAGCAAAAAGCTCCTCATTTAACATTTTATTAATAAGAAAAACTCTTTTATTAATATTTTACTACCTCACTGCACACATTTTAAAATTAAGAGTTGGCCGTAGAAAGTTATTGCTATAGTTTATAGTAAAAATTGGGATTATTGTCAATTTTATTTAAGTGAACAATTGTGTTTTCGCATTTTGTTTCACAATTAAATAATATCTAGGGATATAATTGTCACTTTTCTCGCAAATCACAAGTGAAGCACACACCAATTTGGAAGGGCGATAAATCCGATTAACTTGTTAACACGAGCAATTTTGCTAATAAAAAATAAAACGATTTTTTTCTCTATCAATTAGAAAAAACATTGGGGTATTTTAGCATTTTATTCAATTATAATTAGTATAGATAGTTACATGAGAATGGTCGTGATGGGTAATTTTTTTTTTTTTCAAAAGGTTTGATCCATCTCGACAAGGGTCGGATATATTAAGTGGGACCTCCCCCAATTGAAATTTGAACTTGAGTTCGCTACATTGTAGTGACTAGTCCCTTTCACTCGACAAATTGGTACCGTGATGGTTTATATGATTTAATATCTAAAAATGTTGATTAATTGGGATTCATTTAGACAAGATCTAACCAATTATATACATAAAAGATGGATTTAATTAGGAACGTCAATTGATTTGGGTCTTCACGAAGCTCCATGGCTCAACCTGATTGAGTTGGAGCTGAACATAAGTAATTGTGAGCTGATTTTAAATCATCATATCAAACCCGATGAATTCTTTAGTTAAATTTGAAGCTCACATCAAACAAAGTCCGACTAATATAAATACATTAATAAATGTATTTTGTGTATTGGAAGAGAAGGAAGACTTAATAAAAGAAAAAAGTAACATTGTAGTAGAATAAAAACACATTTCTTAAGTAACATCATATGTTTTATTATCATCCATATTGAAGTTTCAATGTCAATGTTTCAAAGCATTCTTGAATATAACATTTTATGATTATAATTACCCTATGAATTCTTTTATATGCAAAACCAAAAGAAAAAAAATCAAGTGAGTAAAATTTGTTATTATGAATTAGCTTGAAATAAGCCCATAACTCGAATAGATATATGAGTCTATCGACCTTGAGCCAATGGTCATGGAACTCGACGATATTTGAGTTTGAGCCTATGATCATGAAGCCCCATGATGTTTAAATTAAATTAGAGAAGATCAAAGTTCGGTTCACAAGGCCCGATTACCACCCGTAGATTTAACATGTTCTTATGGTTAACCATTCTCTTTAGAATGTTCACTGTTAGCTAATATGAGTCATATAATTAAGTAAAACCAATGATAGAAGTGTCATTAACTTAATAGATATTCAAGAAACAAACTTCAAATTATAGTTAAAAGGTTAATTAACACTTTTAAGAAACTGTTAAACATATGTTCCATGATGTTTCACCTGATAATGTTACTTGAACATCACTCCAAATCATACAGTTGGAACAACAGTCTAGTGCTCAGGTCAACATTAAATCTGTTATCAAACCAAATATTGTCATAATTAAATCTCCCTAATTACCAAAGAACTTAAAATCCAACACTATAAATACAGTCTGATTTATCCCTTTTTTTCTCAAATCATCTCTATATGCACCATTTCTCATATAGATACAATTTCATCCCAAAAATCAAACCAAGAAAAAAAATGATTTCTCAAAATCTTTGCTTCTTTGTCATGACCATTTTGTCCCTTTCATTCCAACTAGCTCTATCCAAACATTCAGGCACAACTAGACAGTACAAGTTTGATGTAAGTTCCCTTTCTTTTTAATTTCCTTATTTTATGGCATAATATATATTCTAAATGTATTGACATTATTCTTATGAATGATGAATGAACACAGATCAAAATGAAAAGTGTGACAAGATTGTGCCAAACAAAGAGCATTGTCGCTGTCAATGGCCAGTTTCCAGGGCCAACAATAACCGCAAGGGAAGGAGACAGGGTCGTAGTTAAAGTCGTTAACCATGTTCAGTACAATGTTTCGATTCATTGGTAATAAAGTTAGCTACACGTCTTAATTCCTCTCGAAAATTTTACAGTTTTTTGTAATGTATACATTATATACAACTCGACAGGCATGGAGTGAGGCAGCTGAGGAGCGGGTGGGCAGATGGACCAGCATATATCACCCAATGCCCAATTCAGACAGGACAGAGTTATGTGTACAATTTCACGATTATTGGCCAACGAGGAACCTTATTTTGGCACGCCCATATTTCGTGGCTTAGAGTTACACTTTACGGACCTATTATCATCCTCCCTAAACGAGGAGTTCTTTACCCGTTCCCACAACCATACAAAGAAATCCCCATCATTTTCGGTAAATTAAAAAGGCGTTGTTCAAATAAAATTGTCTTTCTTCAAACTCGTTAGTAATTGCCCTCTTGAATTTATTTTGTGATTCGATTTGTAGGTGAATGGTGGAAGGCAGATACCGAGACAATTATAAATCAAGCACTACAAACGGGAGGTGCCCCAAACATTTCCGATGCCTACACTATCAACGGCCTTCCTGGACCATCGTACAATTGTTCAGCCAAAGGTACGTACTTGGCTCCCAATTCCAAAAACGGAGAAGTATAAACGAATTTTCGTTTGTTTTTTTTAATGATCTTGTTTGTGATGCAGATACATTCAAGTTGAAAGTGAAGCCAGGGAAAACATACCTACTAAGATTGATCAATGCTGCACTAAACGACGAGCTTTTTTTCAGCATCGCTAACCACAATATGACCATTGTAGAAGCCGATGCTGTGTATACAAAACCGTTTAATACAAATACAATTCTCATCACTCCTGGACAAACAACGAACGTACTTCTCAAAACTAAAAACCATCACCCAAACGCGACCTTCCTCATGGATGCTCGACCTTACGCCACCGGGCCCGCTACATTTGACAATACCACCACCGCTTCAATCTTAGAATACCATCACCCCAACAAAACCAAAAAAGTTACCAAACTACCCCTTCTAAAACCATCACTTCCCAATTTCAACGACACAACATTCGCAGCAAAATTCAGCCAAAAGCTACGGAGCTTGGCTAATTCAAAGTTCCCGGCAAGAGTCCCACTTAAAGTCGACAGACGTTTTTTCTTCACCGTCGGGCTGGGCCTTAACCCATGCATGAACATAAACCAAACATGTCAAGGCCCAAACAACACTGTGCTAGCGGCTGCAGTTAACAACGTGTCATTTATAATGCCAAACACCGCCATGCTACAAGCACACTTCTTCAACCAATCGAAAGGCGTTTACACTACCGATTTTCCAACCAACCCGCCATTTAAATTCAATTACACGGGCAACCCGCCCAACAATAGTAAGGTGGTTAGTGGCACAAAAGTGGTGGTGCTACCATTTAATACTAGTGTGGAACTCGTGATGCAAGATACTAGTATAATTGGAGCCGAAAGCCATCCATTACACCTTCATGGATTCAACTTTTTTATATTGGGTCAAGGATTCGGAAATTTCAACCCGAATAAAGATCCGGCCAAATTCAATTTGGTTGATCCGGTTGAAAGAAATACGGTTGGGGTGCCATCTGGCGGATGGGTCGCGATTCGGTTCCTAGCAGACAATCCAGGTAGACATGCACTTTGTAACATAATAGGCTCACTTAATTTGTTTTCTCCTAACATATGCTGTGATTGAATTATTAAATAATCTGATCTAAGTTTTTATTGAAAAAATAGGCGTATGGTTTATGCATTGTCACTTGGAAGTACATACAAGTTGGGGACTAAAAATGGCTTGGATTGTCATGGATGGAAAGCTCAAGAATCAAAAACTGCCGCCACCCCCTAAAGATCTCCCCAAATGTTAATCTGGATTTCCATTTTGCTACATTTTTTTTTTAATTAGAATTTTCTATTAATTCATTCTTGTTTTTGTTTTGCCATAAAAAGGCAGTGAAAAAAAAGAAGAATCTCTGATCAGTATGTAGCTTTTAGGCAAAGCATAGTGAATTTTTGGCCTCAATATAATTACCTAACTATATATAATTTGTCACACACAAATTCTATTTGATTTTTCAATTTCTGAATTTCTTCCATAGAGCCTCATTTGTTGTGGAAGTATTGAAATGGTACTCATGTTGCTTTTTCTTTCAACAATCAACAAAAAATTAATAATGACTGCTTCACAAGTAACTTAGGAAGCTCTGCTGTTGGGAAGATACTTTAACAACAAAAAATTAATCATGTGCATAATGTTCAATTTATCCCCTGTAATTTGACAAAAAACAATTTACCCTCTGTGAAGGAGCAATTACCTCATTTCAAAGGAGAGTATAACACACTCTTCGAAAATGAGAGTGGACATGAAAAATGTGGCATAAAAAGACAAAGTACCCTTAAGGGGGTAAATTATCACATTTATCATAACACGGGGTTGTTAAAGTGCTACATTTATCATAACAGGGGGGGTCAAATGCCACATTTATCATAATACAATGGATAAAGTGCCACATTTATAATAGCGCAAGGGGTAAAGTACTACATTTATAAGTTGGTTGGCTCAAAGTATAGTATATAAGAGGGGTAGTTTTGACAATTTATATTTTTTTTTTGATTTACAAATGTCAGAAAGTTGATGTGAAACATTTAAAAAATAATTGAATATTATGCATATGAATGGTTAAATTGCCATTAACACTATATCAAATGGTGACATGTGGTAACAATAATTTACTTTTATACTTACAAAAAAGATGAAATTAGTAATGTGGATCCTTTAAGACGTGATATGATATAAAATGTGAACTTAGAGGGGTTTATATGTGTTTATTGTACATGCAATGTGGATGTTTAGAACACAAAAAATGATTAAATTGGCACAATTAATGGAATGATAACAATCCATTGGATTAGATCTCCATTTTCTCCTCAAATTCATATATATATATATATATTACCATTTTGTTTTGGTTGTTTACTCTTAACTCTTAAGAAATGGTGTTTAGCCATCAGCCCATCACATTAAGTTTGTTGGCGCGTGTTATAAGTCTCCATAAAGTTAATGACCAAGTGGCAAAACACTCATAATGGAGCCCAAAAAATAGTAGTATATTTTTAAACTTAATTGACTGTAATTTTATAAATAAAGAATAAATTTATAATATTAACTCTTTTGAAGAAATCATGAGAAGAAAACTAGAAAAATAAAAAAGCTAGCAAAAAGACAATTAAATTATAAAAATAAGGTGGGAAAAAGTTAAAGAGCGTGATATATTACCAAAACACAAACGAACCCCAAACCCAATTTAGTAAATAACTTGTCCCACGCCACCGGCCCACCGCACCTTCTACTCCCAAAGTGAAACCCCACCCACCCCACCTTCGGCCCCAATCAAATTCCACCGCCACCGGAGACGCCGTCGTAATCCACGGTTACGCCGGTGCCTTCGACCTTCTCAATTTCATTATTCAAAATGAAACGCGGCTGCAAATTCTCATTCCACGTCAGCGTCGTTATAGCCGCCATTACTTACATCTACTTCTCCACCGTATTCGTCTTCATTGACCAGTGGTTGGGACTCGGTTCCTCGCCGGGAATGCTAAACGCTGCCGTTTTCACTCTCTTAGCTGTCATGTGCATATCCAGTTACCGCACCGCCATTTATACGGACCCTGGTCGGGTCCCATCTTCATTTGTGCCGGATATTGAGGATGCGGAAAACCCGATCCATGAGATCAAGCGAAAGGTTTTATTCTTACTAATTTTTTTAAAGTTGATTTTTTTTAGTTGGTACAGCATTACTGTGATACTATTTTTTGGTAATGTTGAACTTAATGCTGTTGTATGCTATTTTTTTAAAGTTGAATTCGTTTTGTTGGGATGGCATTCTTGTAATTCTCTTTTATTTTCAAGAATATTGTGTTTGGGCATGCCTCAGATGTCACCAATTGTTCTATTTAGTGTCTTGTGAACTCAATGTGATGGAATAGGTATTCATTTGATCAATGGTTTAGTATCTCTTGATCTGCAAGATTGGGTAATTGGGAAGGAAACTGTTTTTGTTTATTCATCATTGTTGAATATCCAATAGTCAATTGGTTGATGGTGCTGCTAGATTTGAATTTCTTTAATATGTAGGAGTTTCCATCCATAAATTTTGCGCCATGAAGCGTGCATCAAATCTTGTGCGCTAAAATTAGATCCTTGTTTTCTTTTGGGGAACATATGGAAGAGATTCAGCTTGTGTGACAGATTTAGATAGAGGAGTACTTGTACGAATCCCTTGCGATATGCCATTTTTGTTGCATGTTCTGTTCTCACTCGCCATGATATATGGCACTTGGAAGAAACCCTGTGTAGCTGATGTGTAATGCCTTCTGTTTCATGCTTGTCATATTAGTTTAACTCTTTTCTTTTAGCTGAAATATGCGGTTGCTGATGCTGGTTCAGGAATTAACGTTTTTTTGTTACCACGATTGTCGTTTGTAGAGACTAGGATCGTCATCATTATTGTAGTTCAGTTAAATGCTCTACACCTAGTCATCAAATACCATGGAATTTGTTAGCTGCGTGCAAGAATGTTTCTTTATATTGGCAATGTACATACCTAATAACTCAAAGTTGCATTTCTTAAGGTAATATACTTTCTTTACATATGGAAACCTCTTAACCCACCAACATAGAGTTTGTACCCATGGGATATTTTTGTTTATTATTCTTGTTTTTGAATGGGGTTGTGGAAGCAGAAGTTGTTAAGTGTGTGCTTTATAGCCCGCAATCTGGAGACTAATCTCACGTTTTCTGCAGGGTGGTGATCTAAGGTATTGCCAGAAGTGTTCACACCATAAGCCCCCCCGTGCCCATCATTGCCGTATATGTAATCGATGTGTATTACGAATGGTATGCTTGGTCCATATTATTTATGTATTCACATCTTTTTCTCTTGGATAATGTGTTAAAATGTTGCCTCTTGATGTAAGGATCACCACTGCGTTTGGATGAACAATTGTGTGGGCCATGCGAACTATAAGATCTTCTTCGTCTTTGTTGTTCATGCTGTTATTGCAGTCATATACTCCCTGGTATGCATTTCTATATTCAACATTGGTTGGTTGCTACTTCCCACAAGTCAATTTACAATGCGTTTTGTTATTTCAGGTATTACTTGTTGGTAGTCTGACTGTAGATTCTCAGCAAGACTCTGAAGACTCATTGAGAATCATATATGTATGTAATTTCTTCTCAAATCTTTTTGTTTTGATTTATATAATCTTCTATGTTTTAGCTCACGGACTATTTTGTTTTCCAGATCATTTCAGGGTTATTATTAATCCCTTTAGGTTTGGCACTGGGTTTTTTCCTAGGATGGCATCTTTATCTTATTGTTCACAACAAGACCACAATCGAGGTTTGAGTGTTGTCATTTATCATTTCTTGATTATTGGAGGAATTAGAGATGAATTGATGTTCATTTCCATGTTGCAGTACCATGAAGGTGTGAGAGCTATGTGGCTTGCAGAAAAAGGAGGCCAACTCTATTCACATCCATATGACCTTGGTGTATTTGAGAATTTGACAGCAGTAAGATATCTCTTTGCCTCCATTTTGGTTTTTTTCATACTAAAGTGATTATGGAAGAGAAATCATGTAGAACTATCTATACGAGATAATTATGATGAAAAATGGTTAATATTTCATCAAATTGGTTTTCGTTTTCTTTCTCTAATTTACTTGGTTTATTCAACTGGTACAGATTCTGGGTCCGAATATACTTTGCTGGGTTTGCCCAACAGCGGGGCATATTGGTTCTGGCCTTCGTTTTAGAACCAAGTATGATAATCTCATTGGAATATCCACTCCAAAATGAACGTGTTTTCCTCAGTTAAGGCAATACCCTTAGCGACCGATGACTGAATCTTCAGCTTTCAAGAGATTAGTGATCATTTACAAATCTGACCTTTCACTTCTCTTTGTACTCTTCTTTGGAGGAGGGGATAGTAATAGACATCGTGTATCAACTAATGATAGACTGGTGGCAGGGTTCTTTAAGCTCAATCGCATTATTGGCAGAGTATATACTAGTATCGTTTTGGTTTTTCCGTGTCCATCTTGCGGCTTAAGATTTGTAGAGGTTTACTAACATGCATCATCATGTACAAAAAGGATATAGGAACCCCAGTTTACCAGAAACTAGTTAAGAGAGAAAGGTGAATTTGTATATTGTACTTTTGTAACTTCCATGTATTTTGTCATCAATATATGTTTCTATTATACTTGCTGCTATGGTGTTTTGCAGTTCTATTAACTAAATTTTTACTATACCAATAAGTGCGCTTTTAAGATGCTTTAAGACCTAATCGAACTTTTGAATACCTTATCATGATAATCGGTTTGATATGGTATGGATTTTCATTTTTTTGTAATGATTTTTCCATCTGATGATGCTGTATTTCTTTTATTGCCTATTGTTTAGTTGCAAAAGGAGTTGATATGTTTAGTTAGACAGTAATACTTTTATTTACTGATTTTCTTATAATAAATGTATTTACTGAATTTTTTTGTAAGAAATAACGTAAATAAACCGCACAAAAGGAGTTCAGTCGATTCTTTTATGAAATAATTAATATATTAATGGTATTAATGTTTTTTAGTATTTGCTATCTTCGTATACATGGTATTTGCCCAAATTTGCTTATTTTATTTTTTATTTTATGAAATGATTAATATATTAATGGTATTTTTTATGAAATGATTAATACACCTCTTATTTGACGTTATTTTTCTTCTTTTTACATATATGGTAACGTTAGTTTTATGGTTTGAGATTTCCAAAACTAGAACCTTACCCAACTACGATTTTTGTACACCAAAACTCCAGTTTTGTGAATAAACTGAAAAGTTGGTGCAATTTTGATACAATTCGACTAGGGTTGTTAATGGGTCGGATCAGGTTCATCCAGATCCGGCTTCATTTATATCGGTGGGATCATGTCGGATTCGGATCTTGCTCGGATTGTCTTCGGATCTAGCTTTTTTTTAATCTAATGGATCTTGGTCGAATTTGGTCAGATATCAAATTTTTTTGGATCCAATAAAATTTTTATTTAAAAATTTACATTAATATTTTTTCCTAAAACAAGTTTATTAACTTTACAAATTTATTTAATTCGCCTCATTGACAGCCCTAAATTCGACCAATTGGTTTTAAAATTCATATGCCTGTTGGAAGTCCATTGGGGTATCTATTCTGATTTCTGAATAGAAGATTGTGTGCTTGTGAGAAGAGAAAATGATCTGTATTGAGCCCTTTTTTATGATTACCTGAAAGCCCATATTAATAGACATTGGCAATTGGGCTAGATTGAAAATTCTTACATAGATCAGGTATAGAAGCTTATTGATAGTCTGGTAGATCTTGTGGTTTAGGATTTATCAACTCATTTATAATTACTTAAAATTTACTTTTTAGATTTAACTAACTCAACTAGATTAAACTAGAATTAAGTAGAAATAAATAATTAAGTGTGAGTCAATTTTTTCAATCTCATCCTACATTATTAATTTATTATCATAAAATTAATATTAGTTAAAATTTATAATCTTCGGCTTGTTTTAGATGAATAAAAAATTCGAGCCTAATTTATTTTTTAATTTAGAATCTCATCCATTATTTTCATAAAAAATTTAAATATCAATTAGAATCTAACATCTTCAATTTATTTTAAATGGGTCTAATTTCATTTTTCGTGTATAATCATTTTGCAACTTATGTTCAATATACATCATAATGATAGAATTAGACAATATACCAAAAAAACCTATAATTAATGCATAAGTTAAAAATAAAAAATAATGAACGGCTCCAATTTTAGCTTTGAATATCAGAAAATTTGCACGAGAGTTATCCAAAAAAAAGAAAAGGAAAAAAAAGGTTTAATTTAACTCTCTACACATCGATTTAAAAAATTTTCAAAAAGAAAAAAAATAAGTTAAGAGTATGTGATGGTATATCCATCTTCACTTAATTACTAAGTTGTTTTAGTATAGTTTTATCTTATACATGAAATATTTGTTGTGTTTTATATATTATAGTTTATACATATTGCACTATAATTTTCTTGGGTGATTCATGAATTAATAGTGAGTCCACAATGTAAAAGATTTTTCTTAAAAGTAAAATTTATTATTTTTCAATTTTCAATTTCGATTTAGTATAACGAAGGTAAATTAGTTAAATCATAATTAACTTTTTTATTCATCTAAAATAAATTGAAAATTGGCTCACACTTAATTATTTGTTTTTATTTAACTATAGTTTAATCTAATTCGGTTAGTTAAATCTAATAATTGAATTTTTGTTGAATTATGTTAAGTTTACCAATTAATTCTTCTTTCCTATATAGGAAGATTAGATTGGGAAAATATTGTAAGGATCTTTTATTTATTTGTATAGCTTGATCTTAGGGATTTATGTCTAAGACTAGCTCTATATATACTCTGTACATATTTGAACAGTTTAATGAATGAAAAATAAAGGATTCTCCAAATTAACATGGTATCAGAGCCAAACCTCATATCA
The DNA here is from genome assembly GCA_034814905.1 of Penstemon davidsonii. Taxonomy (NCBI): domain Eukaryota; kingdom Viridiplantae; phylum Streptophyta; class Magnoliopsida; order Lamiales; family Plantaginaceae; genus Penstemon; species Penstemon davidsonii. The sequence goes on along the minus strand of JAYDYQ010002685.1, from coordinate 9,430,320 downwards.
ATTAAATTTCGAGAATCCTTTATTTTTCATTCATTAAACTGTTCAAATATGTACAGAGTATATATAGAGCTAGTCTTAAACATAAATCCCTAAGATCAAGCTATACAAATAAATAAAAGATCCTTACAATATTTTCCCAATCTAATCTTCCTATATAGGAAATAAGAATTAATTGGTAAACTTAACATAATTCAACACGCCCCCTCAAGTTGGTGCATGAATGTCCCACATGCCCAACTTGTCTACAAACTTTAAGAAATTTTGACATGAAACTGCTTTTGTGAGAATGCAGCCAATTGATCTTCTGATCGAATCTTTAGTAATTCCACACTTTTTTCATCCAACTTTTCCTTGATAAAAAATCTGTCTACTTCAACATGCTTCGTACGATCATGTTGGACTGGATTATGCGCAATGTCACATGTGCTTTATTGTCACAAAATAGTCGAATAGGTTGTTCAGACATATAACCCAAATCCTTCAAAATAAGTCGTAACCATAATGCTTCACAAAGTACATTTGCTAAGACTCTGAATTCAGCCTCTGCACTTGAGCAAGCCACAACATTTTGTTTCTTACTTTTCCATGTCACAAGATTACCTCCCACAAAGGTAAAGTATCCAGAAGTAGATCGTCTGTTACCCACATCACCAGCCCAATCAGCATCAGTATATACTTTTATGCTTTTATAATCATTGTTTTTAGTGAATAATACTCATTTTCCGGGAGAAGACTTTAGATACCTCAAAATGCGAATAACGGCATTCATATGTTGTTCTCCAGGATTATGCATAAACTGATTTACAATACTCAGAGCATAATCAAGATCTGGTCTGGTATGAGATAAGTACATAAGTTTCCCCACAAGTCTTTGGTATCTTCCTTTGTCAACCGATACTTGGTTGGGCTCAACACATAGTTTTAAACCTTCTTCGACTGGTGTATTAACTGGTTGACAAGCTGACATACCAGTCTCTTTTAATAGATCTAGGACATATTTTCTTTGAGATAAAACTATCCCTTTATTAGACCGGGATACTTCAATCCCAAGAAAGTATTTAAGGGGACCTAGATCTTTCATTTCAAATTCCTTGCACAAGTAATTATGTAAGACCTTTCTTTCATATGGATCATTCCCTGTAACCACCATATCATCCACATATATAATTAGTGCAGTGATCTTTTCTTGTTGACGCTTTAAGAAAAGAGTGTGATCAGAGTTGCTTTGACGGTAGCCAAAGGCTATCATAGATTTCGTGAATCTTCCAAACCATGCTCTAGGAGACTGTTTTAGTACATACATTGATTTCTTTAGTTTGCATACTTTTTTGCTTTGACTCTTGGGTGTCATACAACCTGGTGGGAGATCGATGTAGACTTCTTTAGATAATTCCCCATGTAAAAAAGCATTTTTACATCGAATTGTTGCAGTGGCCAATCCAAGTTTGCAGCTAAAGATAGTAAGACACGAATTTTGTTGATTTTGGCTATTGGTGCAAATATTTCTGTGTAATCAATTCCATAAGTTTGAGAGTATCCTTTTGCTACCAGTCGCGCCTTATAGCGCTCAATTGTGCCATCAGCATTGTATTTCACGGTGTAAATTGATAACGCCGTGAAAACGTCGTTATTACCTATCTCTTTAAGCCCAAAATGTCTTGTTTTGATCCGAGTTTCTGTTTGTCTCCGCGTGTTTTCGTGTCTTTTGTGCTTTTGGTCCTTTTGTTCGACCTTTGTTCGTTTTTCGTGTTTTGTTCGTGTTTTAATTGAGTTTATCAGTGGTGTGCTTGATTCGACGCCTTGAAGCAATTTCGGGAGCGTTTACTGCGTGGAGTGCAAGTCACTTTTAACCGAGGGGAGGCCTAACGCAAAAGAAAGAACAAGAATAGAGAATTTAGGCCTCTGCCTCACCTCGCCGCCGCGAGATTATTACTCGCCGCCGCGAGTTGGTGGCAGAGAGTTGTGCAAACTCTCTGCCTCAACCTCGCCGCCGCAAGCTTTGATTTCGCAGCTGCGAGATCCTGCATAACTGAAGACTCGCGGCCGCGAGGTTAGGTCTCGCTGCCGCGAGGCCTGCTCTGTTTTCTGCGCAGATTGGAGGGGCTTTTTGTACATAACCCCTTTTCCCCCAATTGTAATTCTAAACTCTTAAGGGGACTTTTTGGTCTTAGTTACCATAGTTTTTGGGGTAACTTAGGCATTAGGTGGTTATTGTTTTGCTAGGTTAAAGGGTTAGGAGGTGAAATTTATTAGACAACTTCTACATCTCATTTTTATCTTGCCTCCTTTGAAGAACAAGGATTTTGCTTGCATATTTGGATTGAAGGATACAAAGGCTTGAGAGAGGAGTTGTATTGGATTTCATTACATAAGCTTATTCTTAACCTTTATCTTGTTTATCTTGTACTTATGATTTCATTTAAAGTAATGAATATTGTTTTGATTAATATGAGTAGCTAAGCATTTAATTCCTAGGTTTTCATGAAGCTTGTGATTGATCTATGATTGAATGATGAGTTAATGATTGATGCTATGATTATATGCGTTTGTTAATCTAGTTTGAGCTTTTTCCATCTTGCTGTTAGGCCAACCATAAGATGAAATGGATTGATCTTTAATTGCTAGACATAGTGGATTAAAGATTAGATTATAAAACTAGATTGTGATTTGATTTTAGGATAGGAATATACCTAGGTCATTTCATGTTCTAACAAGGTTTGTGATTAATGCATCATTTAGGTTTAATCCTTTTAGACATAAATTGAATTAGTCTACTTTGATAGGTTCGCACGCAATTCGGAAGATACGTATGAATAATTTATGAAATCTTGAACAACAAACATAAGTATGGTTATCAATTTGTGAATCATTCAACTTGGATCAACCTAAGTGACATGGAAATCTAGGAACCTTTCTTAATTGAATCAAAGTATTGTAATTCTAACTCACTACACTTTAAGTTGTATAAACAAACTACTATCTCACCACTATTATCCACATAAGTTCAAGTAAGGTAATAGAATAGATCTTGGTAATTGTTCGCTTGATTCCTCGTGGGTTCGACACCCTTTATCACTTTATTACTTGTAAACGACCGTATACTTGCGCGATTTACGTACTCGTATTTGGAACGTAACATAAATCCACCGGCATCCAACTGGTTTCTTTCCTTGTCGAAGATCAATTAGTTCCCACGTTTCATTTTTTCCAAGAGATTTCATCTCTTTGTTCATAGCTGCTTTCCACTTAGGATCAGATAAGGCTTCCTGCACATTGTTAGGAATGGATACAACAAATAATTGATTCATAAATGACATATTTGATTTCGACAAACACTAGTAAGACACATAATGGCTCATGGGATATTCTACTTTGCTAGAGATTTCAGGTTCTTATGTAGGTTTAGGAAGACCTCTGGTATGACGTAGTGGCAATTGCCTTCTGTTAGCCTCAAGGACATCTTCAGTAGACGATTGGTATGGTATGTTGACGGGAAATGATTCTATAGGATCCAAGAACTCGATTTCTGGTTGAGTTGAAGATACACCTCCATTACTTACTTCATCAGTTGTTGAAAGTTCATTGCTACTTTGATCTAATTCACCCACTTCCTGATTTATTTCAGTATGCGAGTCATCACCCCTAGAGTCCAATGTGATGTCCCGTATATCAAAGATGGCCACATCTTGATTATCATATTCTAGAGTTTGAATTCCTTTTGGTACTCCCCCTGAAATTCAGACTTGGAGAATTACATTGTATCTTCATGGAAAATAACATCCATAGTAATAAATAATCGACATGTAGGAGGATGACAACACCGATATCCTTTCTGATGAGTGGCATATCCAACAAATACACATCGCAATGCTTGAGAAGTTAACTTAGTACGTTGATGTTTGTGTAGGTGTACAAACACCACACATCCAAAGACCCTAGGAGTTAAATTATAAATAGCTGGAGCATCAACCATACCATTAAGAGTTTCGAACGGTGTTTTAAAATCGACAGTGCTGGATGGTACTCGATTGATTAAAAAAGCAGCAGAAGTTAAGGCTTCTCCCCAAAAAGATAAAGGCATACGAGCTTCGATTAGTAAAGCTCTAACAACTTCCAATAAGTGTCGGTTTTTTCGCTCGGCCACTCCATTTTGTTGAGGTGTACTGGGGCAAGTTGTGTGATGAATCATTCCGTGTGCTTCCAAATAACGTTGAAACTCAGTACTTTTATATTCTCCACCATTGTCACTGTGAAGTACTTGAACTTTTTTTGTTGTATTGAGTTTAAATCATTTTGTGAAATTTTTGAAAGAACGAATTCACTTCACTTTTGGATTTCATTAAGCAAAGCCATGTCATCCTAGTACAATCATCAATAAATGTTACAAACCAACCCACCTAAAGTAGTGACTTTAGATTGACCCCATACATCAGAATGAATAATCATAAATGGAAACATACTTTTATTCAATCGTAATGAAAAAGAAGCACGATGGCTTTTTTTGCAAGTTCACAAGTATCACACTTAAAAATAGAAACATCAACTCCTTTAAATAAATCAGGAAATAATTTTTTGAGATATCCAAATGAAGCATGACCAAATACAACCATATCTGTTTGCTTCTATTATCATCAGAATCACCAACTGCTAATGCCCGTAGACTGTCTATACTCTCTGATTCCAAGTCCAAGTAATACAACTTCCCACATCTAATACCACAACCAATCGTCGTCCTAGTTTTGATGTCCTTAAACACACAAAAATCAGGCCAAAAAATTACAACGCAAGATAAAGCAGTGGTTATTTGAGAAACAGACAAAAGGTTATAATCTAACGAAGGAACAATTAATACGGAATCTAAATTTAATGTATTGGTAAGAGTCAAAGAACCTTTCCCAATAACAAGGGTCTAATTTCCATTTGCAGTGGAAACAAAGTTATGTATGGAGTGATTGAGTTGTTCCACTTGTCTAGAATCATCTGTCATGTGATCTGTTGCACCAGAATCAATTACCCATGCATTATTCAATACAGGTGTGGAAATATTTAAAACCTTACCAATATTTTTCGCACCAATTACCAATGCCGAAGCGTTGTTCGTAATTTCATCTTCTACTTTTGATTGAGCAACTGCAGTGGAAGACTTATGGTGATTTTTCTTTGCACGAATAGGATCCCACCAATCTGGATAGCCCACTACTTCAAAACAACGACTTTTGGTATGACGAGTCTTATGACAATGGGTGCATTTGTAGGTAGACTTGTCAACACCATTGGTAGGTCTATTTTTGTCTGGTTGAGTTCGGTATTGTTGGTTAGGCTGATTTCGAGCCACCATAGCACTAGGTTCCGATACTCCTGACTGACCTTGCAATGAACAGCCTCCCGACGAACCAATGAGTAACATTCTTCCAGATTCAGTATTGGGTCCTTTCGTAAAATCTCACGTCGGATTGAGTCAAAGGCTTCATCCAAACCAGCGAAAATATGAACTCTTAATCGTTCAATAGACATGCGGTGGGCTTTAACATCGTTCGGATCTTTCATTACCACCAAATCATGATGATCCAATTCTTGAAAAATTTCAGTTAATTCTCCTTAAGACACCGAAAGAATTCTTCCATTTTACCTTGCAGAAAATGCCTTTTGATTTAGAGTAAAAATTTCAATTCGTCATTGCCATCGTAAAAAGTTTTGGACAAAGCAATCCATATGTCGTATGCAGTGGGTAAGCGTAAATAACGCCTCATAATACCGGGAGACATAGACATTAATAGCCATCGTTTAACCTTTTGATTTTCAACATACCATTTTTCATAGCATCATTTGATTCTACAGATGGCTTATTCTTGCCACGAATATATGAGATCTTGTCTCTTTCAGCAATTGCATTTCCATCAATTGAGATCATATGTCGTAATTTGATTCAGTAAGAATAATTCCAGCATTGAATACTCCTTCAGACTGAATTAGAACCGGAACAGATTTAATCGTAGTTGACTCGAATTTTTTTTCACTCATTTTGTGTTTTTTTTTCTTCAGAAAAATGAATAGTTAGTGAAGTTTGGTTTTGGGGGGGTTAATCTTGTGACATGGAAAAGCAAGAAACAAAATGTTGTGGCTCGCTCAAGTGCAGAGGCTGAATTCAGAGGCTTAGCAAATGTACTTTGTGAAGCATTATGGTTATGACTTCTTTTGAAGGATTTGGGTTATATGTCTGAACAACCTATTCGACTATTTTGTGACAATAAAGCAGCATGTGACATTGCGCATAATCCAGTCCAACATGATCGTACGAAGCATGTTGAAGTAGACAGATTTTTTATTAAAGAAAAGTTGGATGAAAAATGTGTGGAATTACCAAAGATTCGATCAGAAGATCAATTGGCTGACATTCTCACAAAAGCAGTTTCATGTCAAAATTTCTTAAAGTTTGTAGACAAGTTGGGCATGTGGGACATTCATGCATCAACTTGAGGAAGCGTGTTGAATTATGTTAAGTTTACCAATTAATTCTTCTTTCCTATATAGGAAGATTAGATTGGGAAGATATTGTAAGGATCTTTTATTTATTTGTATAGCTTGATCTTAGGGATTTATGTCTAAGACTAGCTCTATATATACTTTGTACATATTTGAACAGTTTAATGAATGAAAAATAAAGGATTCTCCAAATTAACAATTTTAATTAATTATAAATGAGCTGGTAAATCCTAGACCACAAAGTCTACCACTAAGCTCCTAGACCCAGTCTAGGTTAAAAATTCCTATTGAACAATGTATTAATTTTTTCCGATGGAATCCAGGTCTTAAATTTTTTATTTAATCGTTGTTGAGGCGCGTAAAACATACTAAATGAGAAATTTTCCTAGCAAAAATTCAGATCTAGGTTAATCACACTGTAAGAATTAATCCCTTCAATTAAATCATTCATCCATTAGTGCAAAATGTATTAATAGTACCATATTGTACTATAAGTCTTGATATTAGAAGTACAACTTTTTGACCTTTATGTGTAGACCACATATCCAAGTACTTTAGCAGTGGTACATATTGTATTACAAATCCTATATTGGAGTTTCCCTGATGTTCTACCAGCTATAAGCCGAAGATGGTCTCAGTCAGCTAATCGGAAGGCTTATCCGCACATGATAGCGGCATTCTTACCTAACTACATGGTCTATTTGTTTGGTATTTGGGGAAAGTAGGGGATGTTTGTGAAATAATATCGATTTTCATAATGTCGCTTGTTTGAGTTTCGGGAGAGTGATTTGAGAAATAAGGTAGGTGTATGTTTTTGGAAGAGTTTAGGTTGGGTGTAAGATATGTAAGACTTTATATAAAATTATGTTTATTATGTGAGATAAATTGTGTAAGAAAATTACTTTATGTCAAATCAAATTAGAGTTTGTGTAAGTTATTTAAGAAATAAGAAAATTATTTTTTGTTTGGCTTTTAGGAGAGTAGTTTAAAAAAAATGAGAGAAAAAATTTATCTCAAAAAGTAAAAAATATGTTTGTAACGCTTTTTCCAATTGCGAATTTTTTTTTTGGAAATTCAAGACAAACATGCGCACGAGTTTTGGAGCATTATGAAATCCAACTAATTCATATTGTACTATAAATCTTGTAAAAAGTACTGCTTTAATTTCGACCTTGACAAGTAGAACCACATGGCCAAAAATTGATGGTACTAATGCATATGATACTACAAATCTTAATAATTAAAAAATGTACAAGTTTTGCATCTTGATATAAATATACAATCACGTTGCAAAGTATGTTAGTAATAATGCATCTTGTACTATAAATCTTTGTAGTAATTAAAAGTAAAAGATTAGGAATAATAATACAATCACAGTAATTGGGAATTCCGCGTTAGAAATGTTTTATGGCCTACCTATCGTTAATTAATTGATATCTATATGTTGGTCCATTGATTTTAGTATAGTTTCGCTTATATGTGCTCATCACTATGTATAATTCAGTATCTCATAACATAATGTGGTTCACTATTAATGTAAGCTTGTATTTTGAGATAATCATGTAAATTTATTTTTTTTTTGAAACCGATAATCATGTAATTAAATACATATGTTAAGTCAATATATGAGGCATTAAGTCCCTTCAGTTGAAAAGAGAACAAAGTTTGTTACATGCATATACTTAACCCATTGGAGCTGCCTTCTAGCCAGGGTCGGACGGAGAGAGGGACAAGGGGGTTTATAGACCCCCTCAAATTTTATTTTATTTTTATATTTATTTTTTTAGTATAGTTGTAGTTTAAAAAAAAAAAGTAGTCCCAAAAATTAGCACAATCAGAAATTCTCTAGCTCAAGTAAAAAATTAATCCAATTAATTCAGCCCAATATTAACTCACCCTAATATCACCTAACTCTACCAAAGCCCCAATTAAAGCTCAAATCTTCTCTCAGTTCCCAACATCTCCAAACCCAAATCTTCAATCCAAACGACTTCTCTTTTTTCGAGCTCTTGGCCCTTCCCAATCAAAATTATATTATGGATCATCAATCAAGTGATGAAATTTCTAGCTTGAAAGAGACCGGTTATCTTATTAAGATTATTGGTGCAACTAAAAGGCATGTCGCATTCTCGTTTATTTACAAACTTGTGACATTGTCGCTTATTCTACCTGTTGCAACTGCATAAGTAAATAGAGTTTTTCGGCTATGAAGATAGTAAAGAATCAACTTCGTAACCGAAGGGGCTATCAATGGCTAAATGATAGTCTAGTTGCCTTTATAAACATAGACATATTTAGTTGTATTTCAAACGATGCTATCATGAACCGATTTAAAAAAATGAAAAATCATCATGGTCAATTATTAATGTAAAATCGTAGATTTTTGGGTTCTTTTAGGACTATACCAGAGTATCATATGTAATTAAAGTATCTCGTGGGGGTTATTTTTGTCAAACTCCACCTCCTCATTTTTGTACTGTGTCTATATTTTCTCGTGCATAATATAAGCTTAAGTTTGACTATTTTTTTTTTTACTATTTAGCCGGATCCGCCCCTACTTCTAGCTTTACTTAGACCAATGAGAAGAAGACCATGTATTGGTCCTATGTTCACAACCACATGGCCAAAGATGTTATAGTAATGCATATTGTACTACAAATTTGATACGAGGAAGTACAAGTGTTGGATCTTTGTATATGTTTTACAAATGTCATACTAGTTTAGTTCATTAATTAAATTCATATTAGCTAGTCATACTTAACAATGGTAACCGGGTAATTAAGAATATTAATTACGTTTGTGTCATGTTCTAGGAATTACATAGTGCACATATAAAAAAAAAGGGTAACTATACTGAGTGCACATATACGTCGAATTAATGATCAATGATTGATTAAGTGGAAGATAATACACCTCACAATGTGGCCAACTCAAGTTCGAATATCCACGTAATATATATATATATGATGCCTCTTGAAAAGAATTAAGACATACATATAATTGTATTTTACTTATAGACAAGTATAATTTAATCCTAATAACGAATTGTTATATTTATAAGACATACTCAAAACTCACAGTTTCAATAATTTTTTTGTCAAGGATTGTGTCATTCTATCCCAAATTGTGGGATTCTCTCAAAAGTTCATTTTCTTGGTATGATTGTGTGTGAGCTTAATGTTATAAACCTTTTGAGATTTTTCCGAAAATTTCAAAACTTTTTTGAAAACATTTGAAAAAATTGTAAATTCAATGAACATGTTTAAATAAAAACTTCATTATAATCTTACATTTTTAGTTTTTTAGTGACACAAAAATAGAAACGTTTCTCTTCTAAAAAAATAAAAAATAGAAACGTTTCTATGTTATTATTACCGGAGACACATATTTAAATTACTAAATTTTTAATCCATCTCCTTTGGTCAATCTCTCATTTTAAAAATATAAATGTTTTAAATAATTACAAGGATAAAAGAAAGAGACATTATAAAGAAAAAGGGAAAGAAAGAGGCCACCGGTACACGAGTCTCTTGGGGATGGGTCTAACCCTCGTGACCACAAATGGTTCTTGCCGTAAAGCCACTTCATAGCCATGTGATCTAAATCGCTACTTTCGCATTTCAGAGAGTAGGTTTCACGCACAAAATAATCCAAGGATTGTATCTAAAAGGAAAAAAAAAAGTGACATGGAATGTAAAAATAAAAATTGTCCCCATTTTTCGTTTTCTTCTTGATGAATAAATTGTCCCGATTGATCAAACTTAAAACTAACCATAACTTGTGAGTTAAGGTTGAATGGGTTGACTTCTTGGAAAAAGATTATAGTTTTACAATCGAGTTTGGTTTAATATTTTATTGAGCACAAATTTTGAGTTGATAAAAATATTTACAAAATCCACTAACCCATATAGTGTATGTCATTAGCTGCAGGTTTCAAGTTAGCTCCATGTGGTACATCTAATGGACTATTTATCCCCCTTATAATATAAAAATAGGTATATTACTCCTTTGTGATATATAACAATGAGTGATTTACCTCCTTCCTTATCGAGGTGTTGCAAAAACGCTTTATAATGCGAATGATACTTCATTTCGATATGAAAAATGATCAATTTAACTCTACATTGACAAAATGCTCGCTTCATTTCATCCCTTTGTAATATGTATAAATGAATATTTTACTCTTGTGATATGCATAAGTTATCACTTTACTCCCATGTGATAATACCTAATGGAAAATATACCTCTTGTGAAACTATAAAATCCAAAAGGGAGACAATGTACTTATTTTACAAAAATAAAAGAGTATCTGGCTTAATTTCACTTTGCACCTTGGAAATGTATCAATTTGGCATTTTGCACCCTCGAAAAAAATTAATTCCGCTTTGCACCCTCAAAACATATTATCTTTCACTTTGCACCTCGTGTGAATTTCAAGACAAAAAACAAGGGTATTTTTGTCATTCCCTTAAATAAAAAACATATATTCCCTCCAAAATATAATGATGTGAGATTCATGTGCAATTAAGAGTAAGATTGATAAATTATCCATTAAAATAACTCAAAAAATAAATTAGTTTGGAGGACAACTAAATGATCACTACACCTATTTAATACTCGACCTACTATATATATTATTCTAAAAAAATATTTATATAACTTGAAATAAGAAAATATAATATCAATAAAAAAAATTATTTTTACAGTAAAGTGGCAGAGTGTAAATAAATATGGAGTCAAGAAATCCAAACAACACGATGTTTTTCGACAAAATTTTTGGGTCCTAATTTTTTCCGTGAAAAAATTGTTGGAAAAATCCATCGGGAATTGAATTTTTTCTTGTAGTGAACTAAAAAATTATGTTTGATATCGGTCTTTTCAAATTTGTGTTTACAACATGTGACTTCTCATTTATTTTTTATGTTTTTTGGGAGTTATTTTAATGGGTAATTTGTCAATTTTTATTTTAATTGCACATGAATCTTATTTGGAGGGAGAATGTGTTGACTTTTGAAGTGAGTGACCAAAATACCCCTGCTTTATGGCCTAAAATTCATCAAGGGTGCAAAGTGAAAGACAATATATGTTTTGAGGGTGTAAAGTAAAATTAATTTTTTTAGAGTGAAAAATACCAAATTGATATATTTCCAGGGTACAAAGGGTCTATTTGGATGGGTTTTGGCTCGGTTTCGTGGGTCTCGGTTTAAAAAAAATGGTTTGGGTGGTTTCGATGAAACCTTTGAGACCTCATTTGGATGGGTTTTGGTTATTGGGTTTTGTAGTTTGAATAAGTTGAAACCCCACTTGGATTGGGTTTGGATGTTGGGGTTTAGGGGAAAAGTAGGTGGTAGGAGTCAAATCAATGTCTTTATTAGTGATATTTGGGGGAAAAAGTAGGTGGTAGATGTCAAATCAACGTTTTATAAATTTTAAGAGTTTGAGTGTGAATTTTTGAATAGGTTTTTTATGGTTTTATGAGTTTGGCGAAAACTCATTTGAAAGGGTTTTGGCTCGATCTCGCGAAACCCGCGAGACCGGGTCAAAACCCATCCACATAGAGCCAAAGTGAGATTAAGCAAAGAGACTTGGGGAATTCTATTGTGACTCTCAACTCAAAGTTGAGTCACAAGAAAAAATTAATCTCAACCATTGAAAAAAAAGAAAACTTTATCTTGTCCATTGAATGTGTACAAATGTGTATCACCCCTATATTTTGTGTATTACACTAAAAAACTAAATAAACAATACATTGTAAATATGAATTTTACATTATTACCCTTTATAAAAATACTCAAAATACCAAAATGTCCCACTCTTTTCATCTCCCCCAAATTCTCTTCATAACCTAACCCATACCACCACCACCACCCTTCTCCTCTCTATGTCCCATTCCAACGAGGACGGCGATGGTGAAGTGCCGTCTCCCATCTGGTCGCACTAGTATGGCGGCCAAAGGTCGTCGCCGTTTTGGTCGCGACCAAAACGGTGGCGACACATCACTCGCCGTTGTTCTGGCCGTGACCAGTACGGAGGCGGCACATCGCCGCCTCTCTGGTCGCGGCCAGAACGATGCAGCCCTTCTCCCTCAGTTTTGGTCTCTGGCCAGAGCACTGAGGCTTCATCCTTTTAAGAAATGATTTTTTTTTGACTTTTTTTTAAATAAGAAATGACTTAAAATATTAAATATGTAATAATGTACAATTATTGTAGAAAAACATTTCATTATGAGAATAATATATTTTTGTAAATAAAAATATTCATTTTAATGTTATATTTATCTAAAAGAATTATATATTTGAATTTATTATTTTTATTAGCTTTGTATTTGACTTGGTAGAAAATCTAATATAATTTCAACCCAATTATTAATATCTAATATACTTGATATTTGAGCTAAAATCTAATATATAAAGGGTAAGTTAGGAATTTAGTAAAATAAAGACTCAGGGTATAATGGGTATTTTAAGAATTAGTTGGGATTGTAAATGAATTTATTGGATTGTAATGTGGACACGTGTCCAAATTAATTAGTAAAAAATGATGTTGTTGGTGACTCTCTTTGAAGTGAGAGTCACCATAAACCATCCCAAGAGACTTTTATCTTCTAACAATAAAGAAAGGGTAATTTATTGTTTTCGAATAAAGAGAAGAACGTCAAACAAAATCAAACAACAGGCGCGTGGATTCTCAGAAACAAAAAGGAACACAAAAATGGTCTGCCAGTTGCAAAGGAGGAGAGATTTATTCTTGGGATAGGGATAAATAAAACAAAGGGACCATAACTCTACTCTGTGAAATTCATATGGCTCCATCACCTACCCTCCATTCCCCTTTGTCCGGATTCGATCTTTACAATAATCCATTTATAAAATCAACACTGTTAGAATCATTTATGCTCTCCCTCTTTACTCCACTAAAAGCAGAGCAAAATTTCCTTTTCTTTTATTTATTTAGATAACAATGGAGGAAACTTTGAGCAGCCCAGCTGAAATAAACAGGTTTTTTTTTTATTTTTAAATTCTTCATTGTTTTGAAATGTTTCTTGATTTGATGTTTTTTTCATCTGCTCATCAGGGCCTTAGTCAAAGCTCTGTTCTTTCTTGATGTGTTATATGCATTTAACTATTATATCTTGGAATCAAACAAATAGTTGACCTTATCATTCGCATTCTCGGCTGATAAAGTTACAGAATTTGTTTTTGATTTTAGCCCATTAAGCACACATAAATCTTACAACTCCTAATATATATTTATGGTACATATGGGTAAATGGTTTATGGGTTGTAAATAAATATCTGGTTTCATGTTCTTCTGATTTTGTGACTATTGTTGAGGAAACTATTGATCCCTGAGCATGTAATTTAGTACCAATTTTAACAATGTTGAACAGAAAAAGAAAGTTACAAACCGAACTGCTCGAAAGTCCTCTGCCGAAGCACGTGCGTTGGGGACAAATATTTGAACATGATTCTTCATCTGATTCAAGTTTAAAAAAGGTGGATTGTAACATATTGGCAAAGAGAAGTGAATCAGATCCAGAATCTGCAAAAGATAGCAATAGTTTTCGTGATGAAGATTCTACAATGTCTGAATCTAATGAGCCTTGTACTTCATCTTCTAGTTGGATCGGCACATATTCCGAAATGGATCTTTATTCTTTAGAAAGCAGATCATTAACAACATCAAATTCTTGTAAATCAGAGTCCAAATCCATCAATGAAGAACACAATTGTCTTTATAATGATTATGGGTTGATTCCGTCTCTTAATTACGAGGAGGAGTTTCTTGAATCTGGAATTCATTCAGAGTACGGGATCGACAGCATGGAGTATCGTAGGGATAAGGAACTTGACTGTTTGATCAGTTCGAATGAGGTGGCACCGAGTAATTTTGTTCTTTCATCTGGAAGATGGTCGGTTAATCAAGGTATGACATTAAATTTTGTAGTTATATATGTTATTTAATGTCAGTATTGAGACAATATTAAAACCTTATAATTGAGTTCTTTTTGATGCAGATACTCAAGAGGATGCAAACAAGAAACTAACAATTGATAAGGAGTTTGAACAATACTTTTCTATGCTTATGTTGTAATAAAGAACTTGTTCAATGAACATATGTTATCTTTAGTCTTCATTTGTAATGCATAGCTTCAGAGCAAAGCTTTGAAGTTTCTCGCTGCTTTTTTTATTTCCGTTCTGTGTAATATATTTTTATTTTTTGCGACTCTGAACATATTGATGGTTATCAAATAGAGTTATGTAATGTCCTCGATGTTTTATCATCCGCTTTCTTCCCGTTTTATTTTTGGTGGATGGTCAAGAAATAAAGTTATCTGACTGTTAGACTTATTTCAGTTATGTGTCAAATTTCGTTAATCCCTTTCTAACCCTTTTCGAGACTTGTCATCTAATGCCTCTTGGCTGTTTCTATATATATGCGCAAGCTTTGCAGAGTTTTATGTGCATTGGCATAGACAAAAATGTAAGACGACATGGCTTATTCATTTTAACGTTTGCTGTTATTAAGTGGTTTTACTGTCTTTACTTTTAACTTTTTTTTTCTGGATTTGCAGATGGTGAATTTTGTTGATGTTTCAACTGTTCCATTAATCATGGGGTCAAATCTATTTCCAGGTATTTTCTTGCTTTTTTTGTCATGATCTAAACGAGTCGCACATACACCCTAGTACTCGTTCCTCGGCGCTGAGGACATCCCCTAAGAGCGGGGGATTTCGTGATATTTCGAATTGGCTGTCTTGTATTTCTAATAAGTTGTTTAATAGTTGGCATGTTGAAATCTACTTCGCTATAAATGTACGAGGTTAACATATAGTCGGTTTTCCTCTAGGAAAGTGTAAGTATATACTAAGATGTTATTAACACTAAAATATGAGAGTAGGTGTGAGTATAAAACACAAGTTCTTTTTTGGATAATATATTTTATTGCATAGGTGAAGAATATTACCCTCTCCCTTTCTCATTTTATGATACTAGGAAAGTGGACGTATGTTGTACATGTTTAGTTAATTTATATGGGTAGTTTTTATAAATAAGACTAAAATTAATTTTATTTTGTCATAAAAAAGTGCAAATTAACCCATTTTTCATCTATTTAACTCATCACTTTAATTCATTTTTTACCGCTTTAACTCATTTTTTAGCCGATTTCATACATTTTACCAGTTTAATAAAGTTTTACCCGTTTATTTATCAGTTATAATCTATTTTCTCTTGTCTTTTACGATTTCATTTATTACTTTTGTTTGTTCCTTTTAAATCATTTTTCTATCTATTCACCATATTTTTGTCGGTTAAACTAATTTCTTTTATTGATTTCACTCGTTTTTAACAGTTTAACCCGTTTTCACCTATTTCACACATTTTTCACTGATTTCACATGTTCTTTTCACCAATTTCACTTGAACTTTCATTGATTTCACATGTTTTCTTTGATTTGACCATTTTTCACTGACTTTATTAATTTTTTCATCAATTTCATTCTTTTTTCAAGAATTTCACTCGAACTTTCATCGATTTCAAATGTATTTATCATTTCAGGGGGCATTTTTTTATTTTTTCACCAACTTCACCAGTGTTCACCAATTTCACCTGAAATTTCTTTGATTTCACATGTTGTTAACGATTTCAAGGATTTATTTCTATCTATTTCACAAAATTTAATCGATTTCACCCTTTTTCCATGAAAATTCGAGGTTATATATGTCTTGATATTATTGAATATATATTATATCTTGCTGTTCTAGTCAAAATAAAAGTACGCACTTAGCTAAGTCATACGTATTTTGTATTCATTCATAGGTAAGCTACGATTCAATTTTTTTTTTTATAACAGAATGATATTTAAGAGAATTTCATTTTAAATTTTTGTATTTAAAGTGTTTATGACTTATGTTATACTAAATTTGTAAATTAATTATTTTACTTAAATACATATTGATGATAAAATATAATAATTTATACTTAAGAAGCTATTTGAAATACTAATAGTATTTTCTTTTTATGGTTCGTTTATATTAAAATTATAAAAATTGATGTAAGATGTAAGGGAGAATTAATAAATTTTAGGAGTTTATGTAGGAGATAAATATAATAAGACTTCATGTCTAATTATACATTTTCAATTACTTTTACATGTTTGTCACTTAATTAATAATTAAATTTCACTTTACAACTTAAATAAGGGTATTTTAATCCACACAAAAAGTTAAGAAATATTCATGCTTTTATAATAGTAGAGATAGAGATTGTCACTTAATTAAGAATTAAATTTTACTTTACAACTTAAATAAGGGTATTTTAGTCCACACAAAAAATTTAAGAAATATTAATGCTTTTATAATAGTAAGTAAAAGTAATAAAGATAGAGATAATAATACATTTTGTACTACTTAGAAATTGACATTCTTCTTTTACAGTATGTTTATCTACATTGTCTTGTGCAACTAAGGCAGATGAAATATCTTTAGAGGTAAATATTGTCCAAAATTATATATGTTTAGTCTTGGATTAGAGTCGAATTCGAATAGGTTGTTTCATGTTTCAGCATGCATAAACATCGAAGCTAGGTCCCCATTTTTAACAAAACAGCTCATATGATATAACCTTATTGAATAATATCAAACATGCATGCATCAGTCTTTTCTCTTTTAACCAAGAGAAAATATGATTTGCAATTGAGAATGTTTTCCGTCATATAGCAAAACTTAGAAAAGAAAGAATAAATAAGAAATACAGTCAAAAACAAAATTCAAAAATTCATTCAACCATTGATCCTTTTCAACAGTTAGGAAGATCAGATGGCGGTGGTGGTAATTTTTGACTCGTTAGGGGTCCATCCAAGACAATCCACCCCATCCTCAACCCCCAGCTCGTATGTACCTCAAAATGACAGTGCATAAACCATACTCCTGTAAACCATAAATTCATATTAGAAACATTAAATATATATAAATTGATGTGCTAAACTTGGAATTAAGGCCTTTTCAGGTAGTGACTTATTATGCGTGTGTAGACGCACCTGGATTGTCTGCTAAAAATCGAATGGCTACCCAGCCGCCAGATGGAACACCTATAGTATTCCTCTCAACCGGATCCACCAGATTAAAATTTGCCGGGTCCTTATTTGGATCATAATTTCCAAATCCTTGACCAACAACAAAGAAATTATATCCATGAAGGTGGAGAGGATGACTCTCTGCCCCTAAAATGCTCGTATCCTGCAGCACTAGTTCCACGCTAGTATTGAACGGAAGAACAACGAGGTGAGTTCCATTACTCACTCGAGTATTATTCGGTGGAGTTCCTGTGTAATTAAATGGATGTGGTGGATTTGTCGGAAAATCAGTGGTATAAACTCCATTAGAGTTTTTAAAGAAGTAGGCTTGTAGTAGAGCTGTAGTGGGGAGGACAAAAGAGACATTGTTTACCGCAGCTGCAAATTTCGACCCATTTGGTCCTTGACAAGTTGCATTTTGAGGGCAAGGGCTTGTCCCGAGTCCGACAGTGAAGTAAAATTTTTTATCGACTGTTTGTGGAACATTTGCCGTATATTTAGGGTTATTTAAGCTTCGGAACTTATTTGTGAAATTGAAAACAAACCCGGTGGCATTTATTGGTGGTAAATTAGGCCTCAAGACTTTATATCTCGTGTTTGATATGTGATTTGAAGGGTGTTCGTATTCGAGAAAACCGGCTACGGTTGAATTGTCGAAAGTGCCCTGGCCTGTAAAATACGGCCTTGCAGCCATGAGGAAGGTCGCGGTTGGGTAGTAAGATTTGGTTTTAAGTAGCACGTTCATGGTTTGGCCTGGGGTTATGAGTAACACACGAGTAACAAAAGGTTTTACATATACGGCATCAGCTTCAACAATAGTGAGACTATGGTTGGCTATACTGAAAAATAGCTCGTCGTTCATGGCAGCGTTTATTAAACGAAGCAGGTATGTCTTCCCTGGTTTCACCTTTAGTTTGAATGTATCTGAAGAATTACCTTTAGAGGAACAATTGTACAGGGGACCTGGAAAGCCGTTTATGGTATATGCATCTGAAACATTTGGACCGCTTCCTGTTTGAAGAGCCTGATTAATCACGGCCTCGGGGTCGACATTCCACCACTCCCCTAAATGTCGATAAACGAAATAGTATCACAAGAGCAAAGTGAAAATTTCAATTGTTTGAAAATTTAGTTAATAGCAATTTACCCCATGTAATATGCATAATGTTCAATATACCTATGTGATTTGAAAGATAACACTTTACCCCAATCTTATAAGGACCTGTTTATTTGACGGGAATGTAATCTAGATTTGGCAATCTGATTTTCAGAAATATTATTACAATATAACGTTTGGGTAACACTCGGAATTTGTCCAAGAAAATTAGATGAAATGGAATTCATATTTATAAAATTTACGAGAATACCCCTATGCATATATTATGTAGTTACCAAAGAATCACATGCTTTTTTCAAACAACTTTCGTGTATTGGCACCATCAATTTACAGGCCATCACTTTCTTCCAGTTACAGACATTTTAAATTTGTCCATCCCATTATTAATACCCAATTCAATTCGTAAAATAGAATTTAGAACAAGCATCCAGTAACGAGTGCTAGTGTATGGAGTTGGGTATGACCATGGCGCATAAACTATATGCACAATTTTTATATATATTATTTTACAGTATATTCAAACATCAACACAATTATATAATTCATGTGAAATTTGAACGTCTGATTCCAATATACCTATTGGAGAAGAAAAAGACAAATGGCTATGGTGAGAAAGAAAAATTTTGAGAGAAAAGAAGGAAAAATGTGTGGAACAAAAAAATTGGGGCAAGAATGTCTTTCCTCATTATACCTATTGGAGAAGGAAAAGAAACCGTAAAATAAAAGACAAATGTCTATGGTGAGAAAAAAATATTGTGAGAGAGAAGTAGAAAAAACGTGTGGAAAAAAAAATTGGGGCAAGAATGTCTTTTCTATTTTGAGTATCAAATCCCTTAGAAAAGGAATCACAATACTATAGAAAAGATGGGTTTCATATTCCTTGATTCTGGTTGCGAGATTCCTAATTTTAAGGAATATATTTCCTTTTCCAAAATTTGAAAAATCTAACCAAACATAATTATTTGATATCAAGTAATCGTATTGTCAAATATTATGTCATTCCCGAGTAAACAAATGGGTCCTAAAAGTTTTATACTGCCTCCCTGACATTTTTAAACTTGAAACAAATACGAATTGAAAAAACTACCCTATTATATACTATATTTTTAACTCAATCAACTTATAAATGTGGCACTTTACCCCCTATATTATTATAAATGTGGCACTTTACCCCCCTATATTATGATAAATTGGCATGTTACCCCCTATGTTATGATACATGTGGCATTTTGTCCCTATGTTTATGATAAATATGGTACTTTATCCCCGATGTTATGATAAATTTGATATTTTACCTCTCTAAGGGTGTTTTTGTCTTTTTACGCAACACTCTTCATGTTAATCTTAATTTCGACGAGTGTGTTACTCTCTGTTGTAAGGAGGTAAATTGCTCATTTGTAAATTTCACAAGAGGGTAAAGTGCTCTTTTTCAAATCACAAGAGGTAAATTGAACATTATGTATATCTTAGTTGGGTAAATGCCAATTAACCCTGAAACTTAACGATATTTTGATATTTACCGAATATAATTGGAACTTCCTTGTATGGTTTTTTGAACGGATAAGATTCGTTTCGTCTGGGAAGGATAATTATTGGCCCATGAAGTGTTGCTCTGAGCCATGAAATGTGAGCATGATAGAACAGAGTGCCTCTCTGCCCTGTGATGGTGAAGTTATACGTGTAAGTGTTTCCTGTCTGAATCGGACATTGTGTTACATAAGCTGGCCCGTCAGCCCATCCGCTTCTCAGTTGCCGTATTCCATGCCTGCATCAATATTGATGTGAGTTATCTATTAATCTCTAAATCATTAGTATTATTACACGAGCTAAATGCAAAAATACCCATGTGCTTTGTCTAATTGGCAAAAACCACCCTATGTTATGTTATTTTTATTAGCAAAAAACTATTTGTGTTCTTCTTTTATCAGTAAAAACCCCATTTGAAATTCCTTCGTAAATCAATTGCAAATTTATTAAGTGAACTGGGGGGTTATTTCTAATTTTCAAAGTTAACAAGGGATTATATATAGTCAATTGTATAAGTGAAAAGGGGTGTTTTTTCATTATTTTTACAAGTTTTTAATTGTTATTTTTCCTGCAAAATATATAGGAAGGATTTTTTTGCTAATAAAAGAATAACACAAGGGGGTTTTGGTAATAAATATAACATATGTTTTATTTACTAATTAAGCAAAGCATATGAGGTATTTTTGCATTTCACTCTTATTACACACTATATATATAATACGTATTTCATGCATGCTAAAAGATTGTGTTTCGTACCAGTGAATAGTGACGTTATTTGTCACGTGATTGATCACTCTAACTATCACCCGATCACCTTCTCGTGCAACAAGTCGAGGGCCAGGGAACATACCATTAACACTAATAACGCTCTTCGTGTTGCATAATCGTGTCACATTATGTTGCACAATCTAGCAAAAACATATTAACCATATTTTCATTAATATAGTAGTAGAACGAACGAGTGTGCATACATTAATGCATACATTAATTTAACGTACATTGAACGTGTAGTGTCGGGTCCTGCAGAATGCTAACTGAGGCAGCAGCGACGAAACGAGAACGATAAACAGGGAGAGACGAATGGACTCCATTGTTAATCGATCTTCGATGTGTAGGAATGGTTTGAAATTAGTATTTTCTGTGGGGATATATATATGTAAGGAGTTTGATTAGGTGATTAGTGTATTGTCATGTGATGAAGAATGTTTATGGAGTTTCATTTTCCTGTTGAGTTGTTCAACTTGTATGCTCCTTCTTTGCTGTTGGTCAAGTTTAATTTTAGAGTGCTGATTAAGAAATAATAATACGACATCAATATGTAATTAGGAAGTTAAACCCTCTTTGTTATCAAAGATTAAGATAAGAGAACAAATTATGTTTAGTAATAATGCTTGAGGTCAAATGTAACGCACTCCACCAAACGAGAGACTGAACCAGATTAACTTAGTCAACCCGAGCTAATCCATCTTAATAAGCCTTAGCAAACAGCCCTTTCGGTATATTGAGCAATTATTAGAAACGTTGATTTTGATAAAAAAATAGAATATTCTCAAAATTAAAAACAATTATCTTTTGGAATCTCGACATGAATGTTACGTTAAACATTTCCAACATATGCATGTGCTACCAGTTCCCTGAAAAGAAAACAACAACCGTTCCATATTTTGTTCTGTTTGTTCGTGCTATTTTATTTTTCTAGGAAATGTGAATGGAGAATTTGCTTCTTATTCTCATTTCATTTATTTGTCCTAAAAATTACTTATACCAAAATTTCTTAATGCGACAAACATATTATTATTTTTTAAATATGCAGTGCAATGTATCCCCGGAGGCCTTAACTTAATAGCAAAAAGATGATACCCCAAGATTAAGAATTTTTAGGTTCAATTTTCATTAGTACGTGTTTTTCTTTAGTTAAATACTATTTTATATAGTTCGTTTATATTTGTACTTTGGTAGATGATGAAATCATGGATCAAAATTTCGTTTCGTGTGTATATTTCGGTCAGTCAAATATTGGAAACTTTCGAAAATATTTCGGAAACATTAAGGAAAAATTGTAAAAAAAATTACTAAATTAAGAAAATAAGAGTCTCAGGCAAATAAATAATTTCGAAATTACATCTTGTTTTCGTTTCGTTTGATTCAAAAACGGAATTTTTTTATGATTTCGACATAAAAGAATTTTTTTTTAATCCATGGATGAAATAGTCTCGATTTTTTTCCTAATATAATGATTGATGTCCCGATATATTCACTGTGCCACACGAAATCGCCCATAAAAAAGAAAAGGACATTATTAGCCTTGCACATTTACTCCGAGTCTTTCACTCGAAATTCTATTTCGAACTGTGTTTGATCGAACTCAAAGTATTCAAATGATCAATACAAATAGCAAATACAGTAAATTTACCTAATAATTGAATGAGTTTGATCAAATCAAATTAAGACAAGAATTTTCCGTCTTTCACACTATATCATTTCATGTGCGATGTTATTTCTCTTGGACTCCAATCTATTTTAAGATTAAATTGATACTCAATGGGCCTCCTCAACTATTCTAACTTCCTATTTAAGAAGGGGCTTCTAAAAGCAGTTCACCTAGTTTTCCACAAAAATGAACTGCTTTATTTTTTTAATAATAAAAATGTCACCTGCTGACCCGGTTGAATATAGCAGGTCACAATTGTTGAACTTACACATTTGCCCCTCCTTGTTAATAATATATATTAATAACATAAAATCTTTAACAATTAAGTGAATTTTGATTAAATGATCCATTTTATATATTATTAACAATTAAAATCCATTTTATAATAACAACCTGCTGCTATATTCTTCCGAAAGTGAAATTAAAAGAATATAAAATTGTCTCTACGAAATTGCAATTAAAAATCATATAAAATCTTTTGACAATTGAAATTCTTCACATAGAGACAATTGCTGCTCGTTTACTCTTCTCTAGGGCCTGGGTAGAGTGTTTCCGAAGTTAATTTCGCATTACATACACTAATTGAGCTGGAATTTAATTCGGGCCGTGAAGAACTTGAACGGGCCGTGAGATTTCTGTTCGATTTTGATTGGAAAACACTCCTGGAGTGTTTAATTGCTGTTTGCCGTGTTCATTTAAGTGATTCAGAGGTTCGGGCCCTCAAGAACTTAAACGGGCCGTGAATTCCATTCAAAATTGGTTCGGATTTCTTGAGGAATCTTCTTCTTTTTGTTCGGAGGTTTGATTACAGCCTATTTCCTACGCAATTAACAGCAGCTCTTGTTGAATTTTGCAAATTGGGCTTCAAATCAGATTTCGGGTTCTTCGAATCTAGCGGTTTTTTGAGTGTTTTTGTTCTTGATTCTTGTTCTACATTGCTTGTTTTGGTTCGTAGTGTTTAATTTCAGGTGTTTTTTGCTTAAATTTGAAGATTGATTAATTGGCAGACTCCTCTGTTTTAAGAAGAAGGGAAGAAGAAGAAGAAGAGGGTATTGAAGTAATTTCGCATTTGGTGTAGTATAAATATATATCCGGTTATAGGTAAGTTGTTTGCCACATGGCAAACAATGTATGGTGAACTATGGGTAGTTTAGCCAAGGCTGAACTACAATTAGCCAACCCGATTTAAGAATAGATATTGACGAATAGAATTTTCTACTTTAGTCATGAAGTAATATTATTAATCCATCACTCTCCCAAACTATATATTTCAACAAATGTTAGCTTATATATCTTTCCTGTGACCGAGAAGATTTTGTTTCTAGTTCGAGAAGAGGATATGGTTTACGGAAAAAGTAATAGTATCACATTTGTTGACAACAAATTTTGATTGGCGCTTATTCAAATTGTTCTCTGGATAATTCTTTTCACTTGAAAATGAAGAAAACATTGTCGGGACATTAACAATGACTTGGGGTCAAGACTCTAAACCTTGCACTGTAAGCTTAAGACTGATCAAGGCCTCCTTAATATTGTTTAAATTTAATTTAATATTCTTATCTCTAGATCTGTTAGGTGAAATTATAGATTTAATTAGGGAAAATGAATATTTAGGGAGGCATAATGATCTTTTTTGAATTAGAGTGGGGGAAACTGAACATTATGCTTATCACATGAGGTAAATTGGAATTAATCTATTTTTTTAGGTTCTCAAGGATATTCAGACATTAAGCTTGACTTAGTCCCTTTTGAGACACCACATTGTGTATTAATCTCTCCACTGCGAGGATTCGAACATGAGTTGACCTTATTGTGAAACTAATCAGAACAATCACTCGTTTGGAATTGGAATTGTGCAAGTATATTAATTCTAATTTCTTACAAAAGACACTTTTCTTATATTAAATTATTTGATATCACTAATTATTATTTACAAATTTGTGGCCATGTGTGTCGCATGTGGTCAATACCCTCTATTTTTCTTGCCACTAAATATCATCAAAATCATTTTTTTAGAGAACATTCAACATCTATCATTACATCCGAAATCCTATTAATAACTGTCCAAGTACAAAGAATTATAAATATTAAATCACAACCAAACACTAGTAACTAGAGGAAAACCCACGTTAGTAGGAGTTGAACCTAAGACCTCTTAATCCGGAGCTTCAGTTTTGTCAGTCATTACCACTAAGCTACGACCTCATTGACATCATAAAAAAGCTTTAATTATGGGAAAAAATTCATCGTCTGAAAATAAACAACTAATTTTAACTTAATGTAGATGACTAGATCTCCCTCAGACATGCACACAAAACAGTATGACTTTAGAAAATTGCGGTTAGGGGTGTAACCGAGTCGAGTAGTACTGTTCAAGTTTGTGTTGAATTTTATCGAGCTTGAAATTTTGTGTTTGAGCTTGGTTTGATTGTTAATCGAGTCGAGCTGAAATGAGCTTTTATCGAACGAACACGAGCCGAGTATCGAGTAGCTTGATATTTTACATGTATATTATCAATTTTTAGTTTATCGAGTCGAGCTCGAGCCGAGCTTCAAAAGTTATTGAACGAAAAATGATGTTCAAACTTGTTTGATTAGTGTGATGAACCGAGCTCAGACAAGCTCTCATCAAACGAGCTTGAGTCGAGTATCGAGTAGTTTGGTTTGCTTTTCAACTTCTCATTTATAACAAAATCATTTATTAATTATATCCATGGAACAACATGGGATTTACCACAAAAAAAAAAAAATGCATACTCCTATTTGAAAGGTACTACCATGACTGAGAAAAAAAAAACAGTCGTTATTGATGTCTAGGTGGTTGTGTATTTTCGGCTAACAGCTACCTGACTAAAAAGGATGTTAGATATAAAGGCTGTTAAGTATATTGGACATTTCAGAGTCAGGCTTTTAATTATACTAGAAAAGTACACGTGCGTTGCACGTGATTAACTAATTTTAACACACATGATTAATTAATTTTCTAAGTTAGTTGAATCATAATATTTTTTTTATCATATTATGGTCTTAATGACATACCATATAATTTTTTGACTAAATTACTTTAATTATTACTATGTTGTTACCAAGAATTTAAAGTTGTTATCATGAATACATAAAACCAAAGTTGGAAAATAAAAAATGAACTATAATTATTAAGTATTTCTAAACTGAAACTACATGTCTACATAACTATAATTCTAATTACCATTTGAATGAATGGACAAGACAATTATTTTTCTTCCTTGACCTTGATATTTACATCTAAACCAATTTTCACATGTTTAACCCATTTTTTTTAATCGACTTCACCAGTTTTGTCGGTTATACATGTTTTTTACTGAGTTCATCCATTTTCAATTACATGCGTAACCCAATTTTTTTACCAATTTAACTCGTTTTTACTCATTTTCCTCAATCTTATTGAGTAATCATATTATATCGATTTAACCAACTCCTGCACTAAGTTTACCATTATTTTTTTTATTATTTTAACATGTTCTTTCATCGATTTCATCCGCTTTTATGTTATTTAACCGTTCTTTCATCGATTTCACCCATTTTTTGTGGTTTATCCCATTTGTTAATCAATACACTCATTCTCTCACGTTTAACCTAATTTTATTCGATTTTGCATTTTTTGTATGATTTAACCTTTTAACGACTATTTCACATATTTTGTCTATTTAACTCGGTTTTTTTGTTGTTGTTCTTTTATCGATTTGACCCATTATTTTTTATTCCGTGTTTAGCTGATATCATTCATTTTTTATCGGGTCACTCGTGTTTTGTCAGTTTATCCAGTTGTTTTGATCAAATTTATCATTTTTTGTTGGTTTAACTCGTTTTTTTTTTATCTAACCCATTTTTCCATTATTTTTCCATTTTTTGTCATCTATATTTAACCATATTTTACTTGTTTTCTTCAGTTTTAACCATTTATATGCTTTGACTTAAGCCAATTATAAGTTTTTCAGATAACTAAATAGTACTTTAATTTTTTCCTTAATGGTTTTTAGGTTATTTGATATTGATAATTTCTTAAGAATTATACAAAGAAATATCAATTGCACTTTTTTGTTATTTTTACCCGTTCTTTGACCGATTTAACCCATTTTTGTATTTTATCCCATATGTTAATCAACTCACATATTCTCTCCGGTTTAACCATTTTTAGCCGATTTTACCTATTCTTTTGCTAAGTTAACCTATTTTCTCACATATTTCACCTTCGTTTTTTGCCAATTTAACTCATTTTTTGTTCTTGTTCTTGTTCTTTTATCGAATCTCCCCACCCCCCCCCCCCCCTTTTTTGGTATCTCATGTTTAGCCAATATCATTCATTTTTTACCAGTTACCTATTTTCTGCCGGTCACTATTTTTTTTCTTTAACTCGTTTTTCTTCTATCTAACCTATATTTCCCATTGATTTTACTATTTTTTATCATATATTTTTTAATCGACGTTTACTTGTTTTCAACTATTTTAACCAGTCTATGCTTTGACTTATTTTGGCTTAAGCCAATTATAAGTTTTTCAGTTAACTAAATAGTAGTTTTTTTTATTTTAAGGTGGCCTTTTATTTTTAGGTTCTTTAATTTTTTGAGGTTCTTTGATAAGTAATAATTTCTTAAGAATTTTCCAAAGTAATATCGATTTTACCTGCTTTACACTGAATTTATCATTTCTTTTTTGTTATTTTAGCATGTTCTTTCACTGATTTCACTCATTTTATGTTGTTTATCACATTTCTTAATCAATCCATCTATTCTATCTAGTTTAACCCAAATTTAGTCGATTTTATCCCATTTGTTAATCAATTCTCTCATTTTTGGTTTAACCCAATTTTAGTTTGATTATACTTATTATTTTGTTGATTTAACCTATTTTATCACATATTTCACTTTTTTGCCAATTTACACATTTTTTTGTTCTTGTTCTTTTATCGATTTGATCAGTTTCTTTTTTGTTATCCCGTGTTTACCTGATGTCATTCATTTTTTTTAATCGGTTTTATCAATTTTTTGTCGGTTTACCATTGGTGTTTATCAATTGCACTACTTTTTCTACTTTAACTCGCATTTTTTCTATCTAACCCATTTTTTCATTGATTTACTATTTTTTATCATATATTTTTTAAACGAATGTTTTGACTCTTTTTGGCTTAAGCCAATTATATGTTTTTTTAGTTAAACTAAATAGTGTTTTTTTTATTCATGTAGTACAAATGTGACTTTTTTTTTCCTGAGGATCTTTAATAAGTGATAATTTTTGAACAACTTTCTAAAGAAATTTTCGAAGAAATATAGAGTAATGATTTTTTTTTCCGAAGAAATATAAAGTAATAGTTTTTTGTTTCTTTTTTAATTAATATTTTAATGAGTTCTAAAACTTTAAAAGATAATTAAAATAAGGTTGATTTATGAGAGACTTCTCGTCTAATTATACTTCTAATTCTTTTATTTTATCTTTTTGCCATAAAATTAAATAACATAATATAATTTAAATAGGGGTATATTAGTCTTCACAAAAAAGGGAATAAATTTTCTTAGCCAAACTCGTACTTTTATATGTATAAAATAATAATAATAATAATAATATAATAGATTCGTAAGTAATTTTTTCTGACAATTCTAGTCTTACTTTGATTCAAAACTCCTAATTACAAATCATGTCATGTGCGAGCCACTCAATTTGAGATTTTGAACTAAAATTTCTATAACATGGAACGAAGTGGAAATTTGACTCTTTAGTGGACTAAACTGCAAACGAGCTATAATTGCGGGACTATTTTTGCAATTTTTTTCTTATTTTGTATTAATTAATTCTTCTAATCTGAATTCTGATACATGAAATATTGCTAGAGTATAAAGAGAAATAGTGTCAATAACCAAAAAATTATTTTTTAAGCCATAATATTTTTCTTCTTCTATTGCTGCTGTTTATTTAATTAGTATGATATTTGTACTGTAAAAGGTCACTCAATTTCTCTTTCATGCCACTTTAAAGAAGTCATTAAAACTTTATTATTCATTATTAACATTTAAGTTCGAATAATGAAGGCATGAATTTTAATCTTTTCAGTGCTAAATCATTATTTGGTTTTTTGTTTTGCAAAAAATTCAAAAATGGGTTTGTATTGGATTAGGATAATTGTTTAAAGGTAATCAAATACAATTCTCATGGATTAGGCCATCTCCAACATAACTCTTGCTAAAGTTTATTTCAAATTCTTAGAATTTGTTTTCACATTTCTTAGATATTCATATGAACAATATTTTCAATTTCTCGAAAATGTGTGACTTCCCTATCGTTCTACATTAAGCTTTAATCTCTTGAAAGGATTGGAGTTCCTTCACCCGTTGCTTCTCCAAAACAATTGCTTGATAGTTCTTTGGTGCGGTGGCGCCACGAGTGGATTTTAAAAATGTCACTTTCAAAAAGTTTTATTTTAAAAAGGCCATTGAAGGGTTTTTCACTGTAGGGATGATATTTGCATTAGTTCCCTTTATTTCTTTAATTTGCATTTTAGTAGCCTTTATTATTTTATTTAAGGTTTGTTACTTGTTTTCTATATGATATATCAATTTCTGCTTATGTAATTCGTATTCAAAATCAGTTTTTCGTCTTTCTAATATATTTATTTTGAATTGTATTATTCCTGGTGTATAAGGATTAACATTAAGAAATTGTATATAGTATAGTCTATCTTTATTTCTTTCGATCTCTTCGTTAACTTTCTGTAATTTATTTTGTATTTTCTGTATTTCTTCCATTTTCGTTCCTCGGCTCTGATACCAAAAATTGGTCAGAGGCAGCGGATGTTTGTTCTTGGGAATATTTACATACTATACATGAATTTTTCGCTTCTTTTATTCTTTCTTCTATAATTTCTTTATTTATTCTATATATTTTTGTATTGATAGATGTCATTCTTAAATATTCTAATCTTTTTTCGTAATATTTAATTAATTTTAATATTTCTTTACAATTTTCGGGTTTATTATTCATAATTTTTTTTTTTTAAATTTATTTAAATCTGATGCCTCCTTTTCTAATCTTGTATATTCACTTTCTTCTTTTATGGATTCCTTGAATTCTTCCAGAGGTAATTGTTTTATATAAGATGGTCTAATGGTGAGTTTGGCCTAGCGATTCGAAAATCAATTATAGGAGAATTAATTTTACTAAAATGAATTTTGGCAATAACTGATTATGATAAAATTCAATTATAATATAATTGCTTTTGGATAATAGCTTTTGCAAAAGTAACACTTTAGTAGCTTCTGAAATAAGTTGATTTTTAGCTTCTGGAGATCCCAAAAGTGATTATGATATTAGGGGCCAAACACCATTAAAATCACGATTGACTAAAAGCAAAGTCTATAATTGGGGCCAAACACTTCAAAAATCACAATGGAGGTCTAGAAGTGCTTTTAAGAGCTCCCACCGCTGGGCCAAACTCACCCTAAATGATATAGATCGTCTAATTTGATCACTAGTTCCTTCTATTATTATTTCGTTTATTGGTAATTTTTTAATTTGTGCTATACCTTCAAATAATTTATCTAAATAAATGGATTCTTGATCTAGAAAATTTATATTATCGTGACTATTTGTTAAAGCATACTCTACCATATATGTTAGACTAAATGTTTGATCTCTTTCTTCCATTAATTCTTCTCTTGAAAACTTATATCCTAGACAAATATTGTTATCTAAATTCTTTGTGGATAAAGGAATTGCATACTTAATTCCTAAATTAAATTTTAAAGTTTTATATGCTAAGTTTCCCATAGTTATTCCTAAAACCGAATCACGAGTATTTTTAATTCTTCGGTCGTAAGCTATTCAAGTTATTGGAGTATTAATGCCTTCTTTGAAAGTTGATTTTATTAATACCTATATTGTAGCAATTTGAATATATCCTATTTTATTTCTATCTTCTTTGTTTTTAATTTTTTCTATTTTAGCTGCTATTTGTTCACTATCAATTATAGGAATTACAATGGTTCCTCTAGTGCTTTTTATATCTATTGGTACTTCTTGGGTAAATAAACCATGATAAATAATATTTTTCCTTTTTAATTTTTCAAAAATGGATTTATTAAAGTGTTGTCCTTCTTTTAAATCTAATTTTGCTTTTTTAGTTTTTCTATTTTATGTTCAATAATTGATTGAGCTGAAAATATTCCAAGTTTTTCTTCTTGATCTAATAATTGTATATACCTATTAAATTCATCCATCGATGAACTCATATTTTACTGTTTATTTCGTAATAAGGTAATTTTATTCTCATCTTTCTTACGGCTCATTACCGCAGCGCTCGAAAACCCCTTCGGCTTCTTCCATTCAAAAAGGTATTTTTATATCTTCTAATTGTATATGTTGTGAATGAATTTCATATTTCATTTGTTCTAAAAAAATCAGTTCCTAATAGTATATCTGATCCTGTGTCACTTTTATCTATATACATAATGGGACTAAATCTTAATACTTCATGAAACATAAGTTCTAGAGTAGTTTTTTCATACTCCTTTTATTGTTTCTATAACAACTGATGGTGCTGCAGATCTAGCCATTATAAATTTTGGATGAACATGTGATATAGATGCTCCTGTATCTATAAGTACTGAAACAATTTTCGTTATATTTAAAACTCCTAATATATGATATTGTAGAAATTGATTTTTCGAAATTAAATCTAAATCGTACGTACATACCTGGTCTGCTTTGGTTGATCTTGATTTCTAAACTTCTTGTTGATAGTAGTATGGTTGATTCCTTTAAAAAACCTATTCAGAAGTTTTACAACTTCAAGATTTTATTTTTATATTTGAGAGTGAATTTTAGAAACAGAGTTCTTTTATTAAACTTAAGCACACCTTACAACTGAACCAGAATACATTATTTATAGGAGGGGGAAGCTAATTTCCACCACTCATTCAAATCACATAAGGTGATAAGAATCTGGTTTAGTCCCTACAGAATAGTAAAATTACATAATTTGTTTACATTGGATTTCTACCACTTTAAAAAGTAAAAGCTACATGATTGTTTTTCTTCAAATTTTCCTGCCAACACTTCTTTTTACTATTTTCTTCTGCCGACACTCTTGTCTTCTTCTGTTGATTTTTATTCTTCAATTATTGTTTGTTCTTCTTCTTCACTGGATTCATCCATGCAATGACTACATTTGTGAGCCTTGAAGACCTTCAATGTTTCACATATCTGGAGTTTTTCTTCGTCGGATAATTTGTTGAATACTCCTTGTATTTACATGATGTCGTCTTCAAAATAAATGTTTTAAATTCATCCAATTTAATTTTATCTTTAAAATTTGAATATATCAATGTAGTTCCATTTTTATAGTTTATTTTTATTTTTGATTCCTCGGTTAATCGTTGTAGCATGGAGACAATTCCATAGATTAATCCGGTATTTATAACTTGATGACTTCCCTTATCTTCCTTGACTGGTTGATCACGAATTGGATACGTCCCATTAGATACTCCCATGTAAATAAGTGAATAAGCTGGTACTTTTACTTCGTTTTGTTCGTTAAAGTATGGATACGAGCTATATATCTTTAAATATATTTCTCGATCCTTGCCGAAATATTTTCGATAGCTCTTTACCATTTGTTGGATTCCATGACTAAATTGGAGGACAGTGTTGCTTTCGTCAATGTATATTGTATCAATTAACCCATACTGAAAAAATTTATATGTCATTAATGGGCTTGCTTCGCTTATGATGACTGCTTTAGGTCCTGTTATTCTCTTCTCCGTGGGATAAAAGAATTTTGTCATGTCGTCTTCCATCCAGTTGTATAACATTTTCAAATGTTCTTGAAAATCGTTTTTATTCAATTGTTTGAGCTGAGTGTGTTCCTGTCTTGTGGGTACCTGTGTTAGTTTTGTTATGGGATAATTACAGGGACCTCCCCTGAGGTTTGGGGTAATTATTGTCCAATCCCCTCGCAATTTCATAATTACATCCACCTCCCCCGACGTTTCAAAAACCTTACATTTTGATGACGTCATCGCCGAATTTTTATTGAACTTCCTATTTTACCCTTGAGGTTACTGTAGCTATTTTGTTGGACAATTATACCCTTGTTATGTTTGGTACATAGGAGGGGTTTCTTTGCAATGTATATGTATAAGTATGGGTTCAAATGTTATAAATTTACATGAAACTTATAATTAGTTTATTAGTGTATATGTATTCTTAAAATAAAAATATAATAACACATCAATGTTTTTTTCCAATTTTTTTCATAATGCTTTTACAATTAAAGTACAAGGAAAAATAAATAAATTATGGTTAATTATAAGAAAAAAAATTGTAGAACATAAATAAAAATATAAATACATTCAACTTCACATTTAACCCGTAATTTTAATAATTTCAATGTTTTTCCCTAATTAAAGTAAAAGAATAAATGAATGAATTAGGTTTAAAAGAATAAATGAATTTTAATAGTAGTGTATATGTATTTTTAAAATAAAAATATAATAACACATCAATGATTTTTTCCAAATTTTTTTCATAATGCTTTTACAATTAAAGTACAAGGAAAAGTAAATAAATTATGGTTAATTATAAGAAAAAAACATTGTAGAACATAAATAAAAAATGTAAATACATTCAACTTTAACATTTAACCCGTAATTTTAATAATTTCAAATTTTTTTCATAATTAAAGTACATGGATAAATTAATGAATTACGTTTAATTATGAGAAGAAAAAAAACTTGAACAGTAATTATTAGACATTATAAAAATGCTCACATGTTTACTAAAAAAATTCTTAAACTTTTAACTAAAATAGTTATTATAAAATCAATAATTTTTTTACAAAAATTAAAAATACTCGATTTAATAAAATAGTTATTATAAAATCATAAATATTTTTTTAATATTTCTTACTTAAATACAATAATATTAAAATCATATCTTATTTATATAGAAATACTAATATTAATAATCAATAAACTATTTTAATATATATTTTTTTTAAAACCCTCACCATCCCCAACCCCCCACCCCAACCCCAACCCCCAACCCCGCACCCGCCGGTCCCCAACCCCTCACCTGACGTCCCCAACCCTGCAAATCTCCTCCCAGGCCGCGCCGCCGGCCTGGAAGGCCTAGGGTTCGAACCAGGCCGGCGACACGGCCTGGGAGGATATTTGCAGGGTTGGGACGGTGGAGGTGGGGTGGGGTGGGGTGAGGTGGGGATTAGGGTTAGAGTCTTTTTTTTTATGTATAAAATTAATTTTTGCAAGGGTAGTACTGTAATTTTGTGTATCATTGCAAGGGTAATATTGTAATTTTATGTATCATTTCATATCATTTTGTAAGATTTTTCAAATGTGGGGGGAGATGGATGTAATTATGAAATTACGCGGGGATTGGACAATAATTAGCCCAAACCTCAGGGGAGGTCGATGTAATTATCCCTTGCAAGGGTAAATAGGACATTTTGTTAATCTGATTTGTTTTTTATTTTTTTTTATTAAAACTGACGAGGACAATATGGTCATTTCACATCATTTTGTAAGGTTTTTCAAACGTGAGGGGAGGTGGATGTAATTATGAAATTGCGAGGGGATTGGGCAATAATTAGCCCAAACCTCGGGGGAGGTCGATATAATTATCCCGTTTTGTTATTTTACCAAGTACCTTCATTGAAGAAGATGGTTGTTCTGACATTGTTGCTTTTGGTTTTACAAATGCTGATTTGAATGGTTGAGCTTTAGTTTCTGCCTCTGAGATTGCTTTATTTTCTTCGACTGCAAGTTTTGCTTCCGCCATAGTTTTATATGCTTTATGAATAATTTCTTTGTGGCCATTAATGTATAATGATGCTTTATGCCATTCATCTAAGATTGCTCATTTGGCTGGTCCGTTGAAGATGACATAATACTTATTTTGTGATGAAGATGCTTCCTGAATTTTAATATCTGATGGGGCTTCTGGTTTTACATCGTCATTTGATTTTTCTTCTGTTTTTGTTTCTTTTTGTCCGTCCACCACGCTTAGCTTGCTAAACTCTGATGGTGTGTAACTTGTATCTAGGAATTTGATTGCTTTTTCCAACTCTTGTAATTCACGTATTTTTGCTTCAATATTTCCTTTTATTTGCTTTGCTTGATTTTTTAGCGTCGCTATTGCTCCTTCCATAATCCTGTGATTTTATCCTGTTGCAAATTCTCTAGTTAATGTATCTGCAATAATATTATTGCTACTTTTTATATATTTTACTTTTGCTGGGTATCTACTTAATTCAAGTTGCCATCTTATTAACCGTTCCTAGTTGTAATTGGCCTGTAGTTTGTATCTAATAAATCCAGTCAAATATGTTGAATCTGTTCTAAGCTCAAACAAGTCAATCCTCCATTTCTTGAATGTTCGTAAACATGCTAATGTTTATTTCTCATGGATAGGATATCTTTTTTCTGTTTTTGAAAAAGTTCCAGAAATATATCTACATGATGTTTCTTTTGATTTATTAGACAATAGATCATTTATGTTAGACATAAATGAGGTATCCTCTAATTTTTCACAATTTAAGGTTTTTGATTGCTTTGATTCTTTATTTGTACTTTCATGATCAGTATGTTTCTTAAAAATCATGTCTTCTTTTTTAATACATTTCATACATCCTGATTTTTGTTTCTTCCTTTATTTTTTCTATAATTTTACTATCTCCTTGTTTCCAAAACCATTGCTTTTTTGTACTAGTTTTTTCTTGTAACTTTTTCTTTTCTCATGCAAAATAATTTAAATATCCTAATTCGGATATATAATTTATACATCGAAGAAAACGTTGTAACTGTTTTCTGTCTTATATTTTGTTTGGAAACATATATAACTTTTCTAAAACATGTTTTTGTAATTCAATTTCCCCATTTGACTTTAAGGTAGTTCCTAGAAAATCAATTTCTTGTTTGCAAATTTGTGTTTTTTTCTTACTCAAAACCAACCCTTTTTCACTACATCGCTTTAAAACATATGAAACTTTTTTCAAATGATCTTCTTTATTTGCATTACTAAAAATCAATATATCGTCAATGTATACTAGACAAAAATCTTCAAGACCTTCAAGATTTTTGCTCATATATCTTTGAAATATACCTGGCCTTGCTTTAATCCAAATGGTAATACATTCCATTCATAATGCTTTTCTAGGGGACAAGTAAATGCAGTTAGTGGCTTAGTATCTTCATGTAATCGTAGTTGGTAATATCCAGATTTAGCGTCTAAGGAACTAAACCATTTCATTCCTAACTTTTTCTATAATGGAATCTCTTCTTGGTAATTTGTGTGCATCACCAACGGTTGCATCATTCATCTTTTTATAATTTATAACCATTCATCTTTTACCACGTTTTATTTCATTATGGTTTTCTACATAAAAGGCTGGTGCAGCATGTCTACTTTTACTATCTCTTATTAACTTTTTATCCAGTAATTTTTTACAATCTTTCATAAATTTCTTCAATATTTCTTTTAGAATAGGGTATTCTATTTGGTACGTTTACCTCTTGATTTTTATCTTTCAATTCCATTATCACCAATTCCTCATTAGTGTTTATTTTAATGTCTAAGGGATCTTCTGAACAAGTTTGTTCTAGCAAATTTTCTA
The DNA here is from genome assembly GCA_034814905.1 of Penstemon davidsonii. Lineage (NCBI taxonomy): Eukaryota > Viridiplantae > Streptophyta > Magnoliopsida > Lamiales > Plantaginaceae > Penstemon > Penstemon davidsonii. Next base: position 9,394,029 of record JAYDYQ010002685.1, on the reverse strand, counting down.
CTTCTCTTTCTATCTGACTTTTACCATTTTCTTGTAGAGTAAATATCGTATTTATCAGTAAATTCATGATTTTAATTCTTATCCTAGAAATGTTGTCTATGATAGGGATCTTTATTATTTCTTCCTTTTGATTTAGTTTCTTAATATATGGTGCTTTAATTTCTATCTCTTCTAACCATTATGTAAATGGATAATATAGCACTTAGAAAATTATTTCCTAATATTATGTCAAATCCAGATTCTTGTCTATGAAGGGAAGGTATTAAGAAATTATATTTCCTTTTATGTTTACTTTCGATTTTTATTTGATTAAAATAACTTCCTAGATTAATTTTATGAATACTTCCATCTGCAATCATTATTTTAATAGGCCGCTCTGTTTCTTTCCAAATTAATCCTTTAACTTGTTTAGAAGCAAAACTAATACTATCTCATGTGTCAATATATGCGGAATAATAATATCCCTTTATTTCTACTTTTATAAACGTTGAATTATGATTTCTTCTATTATGAGTCTGATGTTTCATATTCGCTTTCTGTTTGTAACATATAAAAATCTTCTAAATCTGATACATCTGATTCTATTGGTTCTAAATTTTTTAATTCTGCTATTTTTAATATTTCTCTTTTTTTATTATCTTTCTTTTTTGGGCATTCATTTGCATAATGTCCTTCTTCTTTGCATAGCCAACATCTACATTTTTTCTTTCCTTCTGGGCAATATTTTTTAGGCTGTTTTCTTCTAAGAAATCTTTTTGGTTTTCTTTTAAACATTTCCTTATAATTTTTAAATGGTTTCCTTTTCCACTTATATTTTTTGTATTTTTTCTTATAATACTTCTTTGATTTTTCACATCCATGATGTTGTGGGATGACCGGATTATTATTGCAACACATTTTATTATAGGGTTTAATTACTTTTATTTCATTTATTTGTGTACATTTTTCAGCTATGTATTCTCTTCCTATTAAAATTTCTCCTCCTAGGGTATCTGCAATACTTTTTTTTTCAATTCCCGCTTTAAATCTATCTAAACAGGATTTATTTATTGGATATGGTAATTTTGATAAGAATATTCTTTTCATTTGGTCTTGATCAGGTTATTTTAACATATAATAATATTTAGAAAATTCACATACATAATTTTCGTATTCACACATATTACATATTTTTATGTTATCTAGATGCCATAGAGCCTTTTGTCGAATTCTTTCAGTTGATTCTTTCCTATATTCATTTGCATCTAGTCCTACAAACTCTTTCCAAATTTTTCCTGCAATTTTCCAGAAAAAATCTTCTGAGTTTTTAGACGTTTCTTTTAGAATTTCTTTTTCAAAAATTGTATGCTCAGACAAATAATTAAATACATTTCCTTTAGTTTTGTATAAAATTAAATTCCAAATTGTGTCTTTTGTAGCGGTTTTGAATATTTCGTCTGTTTGTAAAAGCAAACTAATTTGATTTGACCAATCTTGAATTACTGATTCAACACTTTTAACACAATCTATAACTAATACTCCTTGTGTTATTTTTTGATAATGCGGTATATATTCATCGGGTATCTTTTTATATTTTCCATATCTATTTTGATAATATCCATTATTTTCTCTATTATTTTCAAAATGTATTCTTTCCCATTCATGCCATTTTGTATCGTTTAGTTTTCTTTTTTTTATATCGGGTTTTATATCTGGCATTTCTTCTTCTTTAGTTCCACTATTTTCATATTTTTCCATATATGCTGGATTGACTCATCTGATTCGTATCCAAATATTACTTCTTCATTTTCTATTTTTTGTACAAACTCAATTTGTTGTTCTTTTTGTTCATCTAGTATTATTTTTAATTGATCTATCATATTTCTAATTTCTTCTATTTGTTCTTACATTATTTTAGTAAATTTCTTGGTGGTTGTAATTCTCTGGGTGAACTAAATATATTTATTGGAACTAAAGCTTCGCTATATTTTTTAATTTCTTCTAATTCGTAAATTAGAATTTTAATTTTTTCTTTAGGTAAATTTTCGTTAATTTTATTATAGAATTCGTCAAAAATATTATAAATATCTTCTTTTTTTAATATTTTATTTATTATAATTAATTGTTCTCTTAAATCGACAATTTCTTCGGTTATTCCTATTAATTATTTTTGTAAATCGGCTACATCTTCTGTCATACCCATCTAAATAATTAATTATTGGTTTATTTTTTCTTTTCTAACCTTCTGTCATACCCATCTAAATAATTAATTATTGGTTTATTTTTTCTTTTCTAACTTTAAAGGGACCTTTTTGTGAATATAATTCAGTGTCAAATAGTGACTTGATGGCTTTTTTGAAATTTCAACTTTTAGTTATGGCTTTTCTAAAAATTTCCCGTGGCGCCACCGTCCTTGACGGAGATTCTCAGCCTGTATTTCACTCCGAAACCAATGGGCTCTCTCCGAATTGGCTCTCTCCCTTCACCACTGTTATAAACACCAACGACGCCTTAACCTCTTTATTATGCTCCGCTACCACAAACTGCAATTTCCACCACATGAGGGTCGTTTGGGTTCTGCAGTGGCAACCAAGGTCAGCGGGTAACATCTTTTACGCCGTCAAACGTGGCGGTAGCCAAAATTGGTTCAAGTACAAAGAGTACTAGAAGAGAGTGAGATTTGAATGCCATGTTTTCTTGTCAATATGTTTTCTATATGAAACTTGTTTTGTTGGTGGTTTAATTTATAGTGGAACGTGCATGCGTTTGACTAATGTGAATTGGAGATCAGTATAATATCTTTGTTAATTTGATTTCATTAATCATAATGGTATTATTATTGATGTGATTAGTTACTAAATTTGAGTATTACTACTGTTTATTGCTAGCTAGTATTACATTATAATCGGAAATCGGTAAGAACTTTAATTTTGTTCTCTATTAATCTACTTCTATAATCTGATTACATACAATCATCCCCAATTTTATTATAGAAGATTACTAGATTTTTTTTATTTTATTAAATGCATGATTTACTGGCCAACATGAATATGGCTCACTAGCATTAAATGGATTAAATCCATCCGTACACAACCCAAGTCTGATGTTTCTCGGATCTGCCGCAAAATCTGGATGAGTTTCATCAAAATTCTTCCATGCTTTTCCATCGGATGGGTGACACATAACACCTTCCTTCCTTCTGTTCTCAAAGTGCCACCGCATGTGAGGTGCCGACTGATGTGATGCATACAACCGTTTTAATCGAGGAATCAACGGCAAGTAATGCATTCTTTTTCTTGGAATTTATTTATTACTTTTACCGCTCTTAAATCGACTTTCATTACAAAACTTACACGTTTGCAGATGCTCATCTTCTTTGTAATACAACATGCACCCGTTTATGCAACAATCAATTTTTACTGAAGTTAGTCCAAGCTTCGAGATCAACCGTTTCGCTTTGTAAAAACTCTCGGGCACGCAATTCTCTTTAGGAGATGAATTTTTGAATAGGTTTGATACCCGATCATAGCATGATTGTGACATGTTATATTCGGTTTTTATAGTCATCATCTTAAGGGAAAAAAACAAGTCAGTTTCAGTGTTACACCCTTCCCACAAAGGTGTTTGAGCTGCCGTTAACAGTTCGTGGAAACGTTCATAATCTGCGTTGGGAATATCTGAACCTTCAGTGTTTTCAAAGTGCACAGCGTCCCTCATAGCATCATGTACAAGGTCTTCGTATCGGTTGTTACCCTCAGTATGAAAAAATTGACCACTACTAGAAGCTTCGACAGTGTTATTATTCCAAGCTGGCTCAACCTCACCGTGTGAAGTCCAATACCAATAGTCGTCCTTGAATCCCCATTTACACAAATGTACTACCACAACATCACATATATTTAATGTGCTTTCTATTTCCACATTTCCGACAAGGACACCTAATTTCATTAGCTAATGATACAAGTCCAGGTTGCGACATAACATGGTCGATGAACCCGTATACCCCACTCTTGAATTCCTCCTTAAGCGTTCTGTTGGCGGTATTAACTCTATCGTACATCCATCCACGTAGTAAACGAATATCCATATTCTATTTACACAAAATTTACATTCATTACCATGAGTTAGTCATTTTTACTTGATTACAAAATAATCCTCTTTTATTTATTTGTTTATTCAGGTTTAAATGTTAACTTAATAAATCAATTACCCACACCAAAAGAAATAACAAAAGTCCCACGAGTAAGGTGTAACTAAGATGTAACGTTATTACCAAAAATAACTAATGTACACTAAAAGGTGTAACGGCTACCTAGCTAATAATCTCACCACAAATTACAAATTCAAAATTTCCATAACCCCAAAATGTGTCTCACCCTTTATATAAATACCCACCTCGCCTCCATTCAACTCACAACAAACAACAAACAAAAATATTTTCATACGTATGAACCCGATGCTATTGCACAAAAACAAATATTTTCAATTAGTTCTAATCACAACCAAAAATAACATAAAATCCTCAATAAATCAATAATCATAATCCACAAATATTATTTTCAAATCACACCAAATTAATCAACAAAGAATCCATAATTAGTAGAGATTAAACAAAATATGAAAATAAGGGATAAAATAATTAAATTAAACTTACTACAGTAATTTGAAATCAGGACAATTCAGTTAAATCAATTGTAAAAATTGAAATAGAGAGAAGAAGATGTACGTACCTTTTTCCTTTTGAAATTGAAATTAGGTTCCCAAAATATTTGTTGATCCTGATTTGTGTCAAAGGCGTCAAGATCTAATAAAGAAACATCATAAATCTGAGAAATTGAAATAGAGAGAAGAAGATGTACGTACCTAGTTCCGCCGAACGTATTTCTGAGATTCTTTGCTGCAGCTTGGGTGAGGCGGACGGAGATGGTGGTTTCCGCGCGCGACCTGGATTCTCCGGAGAAGGTGGACGGAGATGGTGAAATTATTATGAAATTTTCGACGGAAATTAAATTCCGTCGAAATCTTTGTTTAATTTCGACGGAAATTCATTTCCGTCGAAATATATTTACTTTCTTTTTATTTTTTTTTATTAACATTTCGACGGAAATTAAATTCCGTCGAAATCTTTGTTTAATTTCGACGGAAATCCATTTCCGTCGAAATATATTTACTTTTTTTTTTTTTTTTTTTAATTAACATTTCGACGGAAACAATTCCGTCGAAATTTTATTTAATTTCGACGGAATTGAATTTCCGTCGAAATTTATTTACGTTGTTTATTTTAATTTCCGTCGAAATTTTTTTTTGTTTTTCCTTTTTTTTTTCCATTTCTTCTCGAAAATATACTATTTCGACGGATTATTTTCGACCGATATTATTCCGTCGAAAAATTTCGACGGAAATATTGTCCGTCGAAAGTTTCCTTCAAATTTCGACGGATTTTTTTCCGTCGAAATTTTCCGTCGAAATTTCTCGGTTTTCTTGTAGTGCAAAATCACACAAATTTATAAACCTTTTTGTTGCTTTGTATTTATTCCTACCTTTTAAAAAAAAACCATGATATATATTTTTCATTAATTAGTAATTAGAAGAACAATCTTTCATTACAATTGAAAGGTATCTAAGTATGCTCAACTATATTATCAAGAAATATATTTCGTTGACACTTTAATCCTTCAAAGAGTGAAACTTTGAATTACGTCATGTAATTATTATTATTTTTGGTGATTTTAGTCCCATTTAGGTCGGAAAGCACAACATGTCACATGTTAGCTAAATGACTCTTTAATTTGGGGATTTGGACTTAACATGTTGTATTTACAGGATTGAAATTGGATGTTGTGTTTTGTATTTTTTTAAACTTGGAATATGATTTGAATTGGGTTGGATTTTTGGCATTTTGCACCCTGAAATTATAGGGTTTCGGCACTTTGTACCATGACTTAAAAATTTGGCACTTTGCATCCTGGAAATACAACTTCTTTGGCACTTTGCACCCTAGTGTGTGTTTTGATGAAAAAAATTATTGATGGAAGGATAGAATAGTCCTTTTCGAATATTATTGCAATTTTCACCCTGAAAATATAGGTTTTGATTTTACACACTGAAAATATAGATTGTTGACACTTTAACCCTAAAATACTTTTTTGGCATTTTCAACCTCGACTTGAATTTTTTGGCACATTATTTATTTAATCAAATTACTAGCTATTAGTGATTAGGTAAGAACCTTTTTTTTTTTTTTTTTTAGTTTAATAATTTAACATGCTAGTGTAAATAATTTTAGATTTTCTAGGATGCAAAATGCCATACAAATTATATTTCTAGGGTGTAGAGTTCCATACTTTTTTAATCGGGTGAAGAGTGCAAAAAGTTAATATATTCAGGGTGCAAAGTGACACATTCTTCATTTTTAGGGTGGAAGAGTACCAAAATATATATTTCCAGGGTGGAAAGTGCCAAAAAATATTAAAAAATGACTAGTATACCATTCCATCAATGAATTTTTCCATCAAAACACCCACTAGGGTACAAAGTGTCAAATATATTGTAATTCTAAGGTGGAAAGTGTCAAAACTTTTAAGTCATGGTGCAAAGTGCCAAAACCCTGTAATTTTATGATGCAAAATGCCAAAAGTCCAATTGGGTTTGAATATTTTCAAAGTCCACTCACTATTATTTAATAATATCTTACTATCTAAATATTCCCTTGAAAGCACTATCTAAATCGAGTTTTAAAATTTCGTCAAACTCTCAAACCACTTTTTCAAACCAAATCGAGATGCACCCAGTCAAACTACTTCCATATTAAGCCACATAATTTCTAATTTGAGTGATTAATGCAATTCACATCTTCTTCAAAAAATGATAAAATAAAATAGGGTAAATTACGAATACCCCTTGAGGTAAGGCCTAATTACGAAAATCCTCCTCACGTATTGGGTATTACAAAAATTCCCTTGATGTTTGTCACCTTCTTACAATTAACTTCTTACCACTGAAAAGTTTAAACTTTGCCCCTAGGGGGTTGTTTGTAATGTTTATAATATCTTAAAATAATTAAAGCTTGGTGCTAATTATAATATCTCATAAATTATAATAATTATAATTATAAAAAATGTATAATTGCTTATAAATTTCCAAAAATACTTAAAATCCTTATTTTTACATATTTATTAATATTTTTTATAATAACAAATTAAACAAAATTTCATTAATAATATTTTATAAATAAAAGAAATGTATTTACAAATTTAATTAAATTAATTATTTTTATACTCTATTAATAAATTTAATAATTTTAAAAAATAATAAGAAAATTTAAAAATACAATGTAATTTTTTAATTTACTTTTTATGTTTATAATAATAAAACTTATTAAATTATTATTATAAACATTAAAAATAATTTATTCAATTAAATGTGTAAATAAATTAATAAATTTTTTTTATTTTTTTATTAAAAAAATTAAATTGTTAATAAATATGTAAAAAAATTAATTTTTTTGAAACTTATGGGCAATTATACACTTTTATCAATTTTATGGTGGTAAATATATAATTATCATTTTTATAATTTATGAAATATTACAATTAGCACCCAAATTTTATTTTTTTAAAGATATTAGGCCATCTCCAACCCACTAGAGGGTGGGTCACCCTTCCCCTAAGCCCTGGAACTGCTGATAGCCTGGGACATAGCCCTGTTAGCACGTCCCTTACAAACAGGCACCGGGTGGTGCCACTTGGTGCCTTTATATTTGTTTTTTTTTTATTTTTTTTATAAATTAAAAATGTTTATTAATAAAATAAAATTATTAATACAAAAAATTAAAGATTGAAAAAATTAACAACGAATTTAACACCTTGTTTAATTTAATTAAGTAGAAATGGAAGATACATTTAATTATAAAAATTGTGTTAAGTTTAATAACATTTTTTTTAAATTAAAGATGTAATATTATTAGTTTTAATTTTGAATTTAGAAATTTGTCTACGAAAGTAAAATTTAACAACACTATAGTATAATCAAACCCTTATCCATTATTAATTTTGAATTTATATAATCGTTGTTGTTTTTCTTGTCCCCGACGTAATATTATTATGCTTAATTTTATTATTGTCTCTACAGTTATATAATTCATTTTCATATTAATTATATTAGTATTATTCATTTTCATATTTATTATTATTAATTTTCAAAATTAATATTATTATTATTATTAATTTTCAAAATTAATTTTATTATTATTATTATTATTAATATAGGTGAGAGTGGGGAAGTCTTTTTTTTTAATTAATTGGTATTGCTAGCCCCGACGGTTGGAGACGGTGCCCAAGGGAGTGCAGATTCACCCGAGGTGGAGGTTGACAGCCCTGGGCTGTGAAAGCCCAATGGGTTGGAGATGGCCTTACAAATATTACAAATAACCCCCTAGGGACAAAGTTGCAACTTTTCAGGGTTAAGGGGTCAATTGTAAGAAGGTGACAAACCACAGGGGGATTTTCGTAATACTCAATATGTGAGGGGAATTTTCGTAATTAGACTTTACCTCAAGGGGATTTACCGTGTTCGTATACGTACATCTTGATTTTCAATACATATTTATCGACTAAAATGTTAGTAAATTTGAAACTTGTTCTATCGTGAATATATTTACTCCAGAAAATATTATCATATAGGGCCTTAAACTCGTAAAAAACTTCACCAAGCTAAGAAACTTGGTGCTCAATTCTTTTTTTTAATGAAATGGTATATGCATCATTGCATTAGTTACTATATCATAAATTATGATTGATATTAAATTATAGATATACTTACACTAACGACACTTAAATGGTCGATAATTCTTTTCACCCCGAAAATGAAGAAAACATTGTCGGGACATTAACAATGACTTGGGGTCAAGACTCAAAACCTTGCACTGTAAGCTTAAGACTGATCAAGGCCTCGTTAATTAGGAAAATTCTTGTTCAAGCCCGGCTTGGCCAAACCCATCCAACCACCAAACAAGTGTATTGCACTTGCTTTGTGATTGGTCACTCTCCAGAGAGTTACATCCAATCCCAAGGCAAGTGTATTACACTTGCCATGTAGTTACTTTGGGCTTGGTCAAACCCGGTCTGGGTAAGAATTTCTCCGTTAATTAATATTGTTTAAATTATCTTTTTTGAATTACAGTGGGGGGAAACTGAACATTATGCCTATCACATGGGATAAATCAGAATTAACCTACTTTTTGTGGATCTCAAGGGTATTCATACATTAAGTTTGACTTCTTTTGAGACGAGTTGGACACATTATGTTTAAACCTCTCCACAACGAGGATTTAAACATGAGTTGACCTTATTTTAAAACTAATCAGAACAATCACTCGTTTGGGGTTGTAATTGTAATATAGTACATGAGAATTAAGAGTGTATAAGTATAATACTAATTTCTTACAAAAGACACTTTTATGTAATTAAATTAAATAATTTTGAACTAAAATGTCTATAACATTGAACGAATTGGAAATTTGACTCTTTCGTGGACTAAAATGCAAATGAGCTATTTTTGCAATTTTTTTCTTATTTTGTATTAATTAATTCTTCTAATCTGAATTCTGATACATGTAAAATTGCTAGAGTATAAAGAGAAATAGTGCCAATAACCAAAAAGTTAGTTTTTATGCCATATTATTTTTCTTCTTCTATTGCTGCAGTTTATTTAATTAGTATGCTATTTGTACTGTAAAAGGTCACTCAATTTCTCTTTCATGCCACTTTAAAGTAGTCATTTAAAACTTTAGTATTCATTATTAACATTTAAGTTCGAATAATGAAGGCATGAATTTTAATCTTTTCAGTGCTAAATCATTATTTGGTTGTTTGTTTTGCAAAAACTGCAAAAATGGGTTTGTATTGAATTAGAATAATTGTTTAAAGGTAATCAAATGCAATGCACGTGGATTAGGCCATTTCCAACAGAACTCTTACTAAAGTTTATATCAAATGCTTAGAATTTATTTTCGCATTTCTTAGATATTCATACGAACAATATTTTCTATTTCTCGAGAATGTGTATCACTTCCCTATCGTTCTACATTAAGCTTTAATCTCTCGAAATGATTGGAGTTCCTTCACCCGTTGCTTCTCCAAAACAATCGCTTGATAGTTCTTTGGTGCGATGGTGCCACCGTCCTTGGCGGAGATTCTCAGCCTGTATTTCACTCCGAAATGCAATGGGCTCTCTCTCCAAATTGGCTCTCTCCCTTCACCACTGTTATAAACACCAACGACGCCTTAGCCTCTTTATTATGCTCCGCTACCGCAAACTTTGCAATTTCCACCACATGAGGGTCGTTTGGGTTCTGCAGTGGCAACCAAGGTCAGCGGGTAACATCTTTTACGCCGTCAAACGTGGCGGTAGCCAAAATTGGTACAAGTACAAAGAGTACTAGAAGAGAGTGAGATTTGAATGCCATGTTTTCTTGTCAATATGTTTTCTATATGAAACTTGTTTTGTTGGTGGTTTAATTTATAGTGGAACGTGCATGCGTTTGACTAATGTGAATGGCAGATCAGTATAATATCTTTGTTAATTTGATTTCATTAATTATAATGGTATTATTATTGATGTGATTAGATACTAAATTTGAGTATTACTACTTCTATATTATTGCTAGCTAGTATTACATTATAATCGGAAATCGGTAAGAACTTTAATTTTGGTCTCTGTTAATCTACTTCTATATTCTGGTTACTTACAATCATCCCCAATTTTATTATAGAAGATTACTAGAATTTTTTTTTTTATTAAATGCATGATTTTGCAAATATGTGATTGTAAGAAAATCACCAAAATCACACAAATTTATAAAGCTTTTTGTTGCTTTGTATTTATTCCTACCTTTAAAAAAAAAAACCATGATATATATATTTCATTAATTAGTAATTAGTAATTAGAAGAACAATCTTTCATTACAATTGAAAGGTATCTAAGTATGCTCAACTAGATTATCAAGAAATATATTTCGTTGACACTTTAATTCAAAGAGTGAAACTTTGAATTTCGTCATGTAATTATTATTATTTTTGGTGATTTTAGTCCCATTTAGGTCGGAAATCACAACATGTCACATGTTAGCTAAATGACTCTTTAATTTGGGGATTTGGACTTAACATATTGTATTTACAGGATTGAAATTGGATGTTGTGTTTTGTATTTTTTTAAATTTGGAATATGATTTGAATTGGGTTGGATTTTTGGCATTTTGCACCCTGAAATTATAGGGTTTCGGCACTTTGTACCATGACTTAAAAATTTTGGCACTTTGCATCCTGGAAATACAACTTATTTGGCACTTTGCACCCTAGTGTGTGTTTTGATGAAAAAAATTATTGATGGAAGGATAGAATAGTAAAAATTTGGAATTTGGAATATGATTTCTCTCTCTAGAATATGCTTGAATTTGGAATTTTGAGAATTTTTGTTTTTTGAAATTTGGAATATGATTTCAATTGGGTTTGAATATTATCAAAGTACATTAACTGTTATTTAATAATATATATTTTATTATCTCAATATTTCATTTAAAGTATTATCAAAATCGAGTTTCAAGGTTTCTCTCAAATCACGTTTTGAAATCAAATCGAAACGGAACCCAGTCAAACTACTTTCATATAAAGCTATATATTTTTCTGATTAGAATGATTAATGCAATTCACATCTTCTTCAAAAAAAAATATAAAATAAAATAATTGATACCAATTATGACATGACATCCATAAATGCTGAACATTGCAATCAGCACAGCACATGATAAATAAACTAAATACTTTATACCCGCAAATTGTTCTTGGTGGGAAAAATTCAAATCCTAAATTCACGAAACAAGCAAAATTGATCCTTTCTACAAAATTAAAATTCCTTTTCTCCAATAATTGAAAATAACGTTCCATTCAGAAATTCCAAATCATATTTCACCCTCTTTAGAACCATTAATGAGCAAACTGTAATCATATACCTACCATCAATATTAAAAAAAAACAGAGCAAATAAATAATTAATGAGAACTGAAATGAAGTACTAATTAAAATCCCAAAAATAGAAAGAATCAATATTACATACAACCTGAATTTGTATCCTAAACAACAACTAAGGTCTAAGAATAATATTAAAAATTAATTAGCCCATGCTTCTCTCCTCTGAGCCGTGCCGCTGAACAATACCTCAAGCTCCGGAGACTGGAAATAGCCATTCTTGGGCGGGTCACGCTTCATTCGCCGCTCTGTCTTCTTCCTCGGCGGCGGCGGGCAGACCAGCGCCGCCGGTATTTGATACTCTTGGTTCCTAGGAGTTGTACACTGATCTTGCTCTGCTTCCATTTCTTCACACTTTTTTTTATATGGTAGACGTAATTAGGAAAATTCAACTAAGAATGAATATGAAACAGTTTTCTACTAGGTGGTTCTTTTTTATATAGAATTTTGTGCGAAGGATTAATTAATTGTTAAAGGTTTTTTTTTTTCTTTTTTTTTTTTGGACTTGTATTACGGGTGGGAGTAGTGGTGAACGTGGGGTGTATTTTTGGATTGAGGGGGTAGTATATGGCGATGCAGCGTGTTGGAGGAACAGTTCAACGTGACAGTTATTAATGGGTTGGCACCGACTTGATTTCCTGCTGACGTGGCGGTGTCCCATCGCCTTCGATTCAAATAGGGCGGCGCCTATTTTGGAGGGAAAAAATTATTTAGTTATATATTTGTGGTTTTGGATAGAAGAAATTGTTTATTTTTATATATTGTTTTAGAAATTTAGTGTAAAATTAATTTTTTTAATATTCATTTCGTTTTATAATATCTGTCGCTTTGAAAAGTTTTTCTTGTGTCATATTATCTGTTACTTTAGATTTTCAATAATATTAATTACTCTTTTCCATTTTTGTCCTTTATGCTCATAAATTTTCTCAAACATTAGTGGAGGATAATTAATTAAAAGGGTATCTCAGTCTTTTTCATTTTTTCCCCTTAGAATTCAGTTATATTCAATGATTTTCTTAATTTGTGTACATACATGTGAAATGACAGATATTTTGAAACGGAGAGAGTAATTTTATTCTTCTTGTTAATAGTTGTAAATAATGTTTTTCTAAAAAAAAAGACTATTTATCACATTTCTTAATTTGCAATTGGTATTTGGATCGATTATTTTTTCAAGTATGAAATGTAAATGGGGTTTAGGATTGTTAGTCTTTGTAAATTAATTGAGATTTTAATGATTTGCTGCTTGATAAATTTATCATGTACCTTTGGTTTTTCACTAAAACTAATGCATTAACCGATTAAAGTAATTAATAGGTGAATTATCAAAATAAAAAAAGTAATTAATAGGTGAATTATCGAAAAAAAATGTAATTAATAGGCGTACAGTGTACACTCAATGGAAGAGGACTGGACTGAGTACTCAAGAATTAAAGACCAAGTCAACATTGGCAACTTTTTTGACTTTGAAGTCAAAACTTGTTTTTATTTTCTCTTCTTTAATTTTTTGGGGTATACCTTTTCTTTTCCAATACCACAGACTACCGCATGCTTTGGATCTTGAATTCAAATAATATTTGACAATTTATTTTACTGCTATTGAAATTTGAAATACGAGTAAACATAGATGTATGATATAGTATTAGTAACTCAACAGGGTCTCAAAACTCTATTGTATGGCACACATTTAGTATACAATAAATCGTCTGAATCAGCTTGCGGTTAAACCAGTTTTATCTGTTGTTTTTTTAAAATAGGAGTATACATGATATAATATAACGTTATGAAATTTTATACGTTTATGATAAAGATTTCTTTAAAAACTTTTCAAAATCTCGTATAAATTTCGAATTGCTGAGGTGAATTTCTTAAGTCCTATCAAATATCACATATATAAGAAGTATTACAATTCTTTCGAGGTAATACACCCCACGGTTAGTCCAAATAATTATGCATCTTCCATTAGGCCATCTCCAATGGTGCTACAGGGTTTGGGGGCGGGCTCGGGGCTGGGTGGAGAAACCATCTCTAATGGTCGGGGTTCGGGGGCGGGGTGATGGGAGGGGCGGGCTCAAGGCTCGGCAGAGCTCTGTGCCGAGCCCGGGGCTCGTGTGAGGCTGCACGCGCCCCTATTTTATATTAGGTGGCGCCACCTGATTGCTTATTTTTTTAATTTCTTTAATTATTTTGTTATTTAAATGGTTTTAATAAATTAAAATTAATTATTTAATAAAATTAAATTTCCTCCTAAATTAAATTAAATTTGTAGAATTGATTTTATTAATAAAATTTGTTAGTATATTTATTTTATATTAACTAGTATTTAATAAATATATGTAGTCACCAATTTTTTAATTTAATATAATAAAATCATTAATAATTTATTAGAATTGTAATTAATTTTTTAATGGACAAATCATTAATAATTAAATTCAACATTTTATTATAATTTATTTTATTGGTAACCATCTCCCTGATTTTCTGACACGTGAATTTCTAAAGGAATAATGGAGCCCTTAATCATAGGAGATGGATTCGTGTGACAGGCCCTTAATTTTAATTTTAGCTCTGGATCCTTTATATGTTTTAAGAATTCTAACATATTTCCAGAGGTTAAAACATTGATATTCATGTTTTTAAACTGTGAATTAATTTTATAATAATCTTCTTGTTCTCCATTGTAGTGAATTTCACAAATATTTTCCTTAGAACAAGGATTACAACAATAATCTGAATTCTGAGAACTTATTTCTTCATCTTCTAAAATGTCAATTCCTTCAGGAGAACTATCACTAGAACTAGTTTCACTATTATTAGTTTGTGAATCTTCAGGTTCTGACTCAGAGTTTAATAGCAATTTTTCTAAATTTTCTTTCATTAAATCATCAATTTTTAATTCATTGATTTTCTTTTTCATTCTGCATCTATTAGCATAATGACCTATTTTGCCACATTTATAGCAATAAATCTTCTTTTTATTAGAAACCTTTTCTTCTTTTCTTTTATTTTTCAGGTCAATTTTCTTTTTAGAATTGTGTCTTCTTTTTTTATGATAAGGAACATTATCATATCCTGATTTGGATTTATGACTTTTAATTTTCCTGGAAGTGGTTGGAATATCCATACCAAATTGATTACAAAACTGTCCTAACTGATTTTTCTCATTTAAGTTTTGCCTTTTAATTTGTTGATTTAATTTTATTTCATTACATAAGGCTAATCCTTCTTGAATGCAAGTACCAATTAACTTTCCATAAGTATAATCTTCATAGGGTATATTAATCCTATCTTTTCTAAGATTTTTCCTAACTCTTACAGCAAATAGGTTAGGTAAACCATCAATAAATTTTGATTTCCAATGGGAATTATTACACTCAGGGAGTTCCATTACCCTACTTAGGAAAGTATCTTTATACCATCTAAAATCAGTAAGAGTCTTACATCTTAAATTCTGCAGCATAGTTCTTATGTTTTCACTATTATCATAAATTCTTCCTGTAAAATGTTCTAAAATAGTAACAATTAGTGTATAAACTGCATTCTCAATATTTTGACCATTCTCTTGTTTTATAGTTCTATAAATTTCAAGTTTATTACTTTCAGATAAATAATTATCCCACCAGCCTTTTAATTGACCAGTAAATCCAGCAACTATCATTTTAGCAACAGTGCTATCACTATTATTATTACTTTTGCATATAGTACTATACATAAGCATCCTATGTGCTAAAGTGTAAATTTATTTTTTGGTATAGCCATCTAGATTCCATTCATAGATATTTTTTCCGTTGTAACTATTATTTACAGTATATTCTTGTTCTTCATGTAAAGTATCAAGGGGAGAAGGTCTCCTATAATAATATAAGCGTTGGGTTGGTCTATCAGCATATTTTTCAATTTTATTTACTTCATCAGTTATTTAGTTTTTGTAATTATTTATACTGATATTATCAGAAAATTCAGTATTTAAGGTATTTATTTTTAACCCTTTAAACTTATCTTCAAGAAATTTTTCTAACTCTTTATGAGATTTTAATTTAAAATCTGATATTTCAGGTGGTGGCTGAAGATGAGAAGTGGAAACCACAATATTTTCTGGGGTTTTATCTTCTAAGTTTATCATAGGTCTCATATTTTTTATAACCGAGAAGATATCCTCGACTTTACTATGTAAAGCTTATATTTGTTCTCCCAAAATATTCAAATAAAGATTTGTATAATTTTGTTGCTGAAATATTTGATTTATATTTTCAGTAGTTATTTGTAAAGCATCATTTTCTAATAATTTAGAAAAGGCAGTAAAACTTATTGTTTTCTGATCTTTACTCATAGTAAAAGGGCTTTGAGGAGGGTACGTACTCTTCAAAATGTCACCATTAGAGAGTTTATAAGCTCTTTCTAGTAACAAACCAAGGTACAAAATGAATAAATAGATTTTTTTCTGTAGTTAATTTATAAAATTCATTTTGGAAATAGATTTGCTCTCGGGAAGAAATATTCTTAAAAAACCAACTTCTAAAAGGTTTCCATCTAGGAAGATTGAATTCTGTTTTAATTTTTTGTCTTGCCTGAGATCCAGGACTAAAATCAATTTTGGTTGTAAAATCCATTATAATTCAAAATCTCTTTATGAAGCTCTAACATCTGCTTCTTTTAAGTCACGGACTGATCCTTCCTGTATATCTTCATCATTATAAATTCCTTTACCTATGTTTTCTTTGTTGAGAAATATCTTTTCAACTCTATTATAGTCTGAGTTCTCTCTAATTTGAGAAGTAGAAGCTCTAGAAGGTGTAATTATATCATCAAATGGGGATATAAAATATCTAACCGATGAAGTTCTGGAAAGATTATTTCTTGGTCTATTTTCTATCATCCTTATAGAAACATCTCCTGATTGAGATTGAAATATAGATGAAAATTCATTGTAAATCTGAGGAATGGGTTTAACTGCCTGAGTTATTTTCCATGTTTCAGGGAATGGAATTTCATCCCACTTAACCGCTCTTCTAGTGGTTATATTAGATTTACCAAGATTAGTTTCAATTATTATAGTTTCATTTAATTTTTTATCCATTATTCTACAATTTGGATTTAACGTAAATAGAGGTTTATAATCAACTCTATAGCATACACACATCACTTCTGATCCATTTTCATAATCAAAACCATGAATTTTAACATTTAAAGTAACGGCATCTAATAAATTTATGTCAGTTAATGATAACTGTAAATTAGGATAAACATTAAAATAAACCGGTCCATGTGCCAAGCTAGATTGTATTATTCCCATTAAGGATTTTTTCCAATTTAGATTTCTACCATCTCGTAGAGCTGCAACAAAACTTTCTGGTAATCCTACCAAAGTCAAAGGTTTAAAAGCAATCTGAACTAATCCTATATGAATAAACTTATGATTATGTTTATAAGGTAAAATATCATTTTCATTAACAATCTAATAGTTAATTCATCATGATCTAAGGAAATAGATTCCTCGGTAGTTTTTACAATCTGTTTAAGTCCAATTTTCTCAAAAGTACCCATTTTATATATGGTTTTTGGTTCGATTTTTGGAATAGTCCAACGATTTAACAATTCTAAATTCTGAGGAATATCATATTCCTGATTAATGCTATTTTTAATATTTTCGGTTTTACGGAAAATATTCATTTTCACAAACTTTAATCATGTGTTAAACTATACAATTACTATATATCTTCCAGTAATTAAAATTTTAATTATTTAATTATATTAATAAAATAATTATTAATATTAATTTTAAAAATAAAATTAAAACTAGAATTATAAGTGAGAGTGGGGAAGGATTCAGAATGTAATTAATTCTATTTCGTAGTCCTGTCATTGAAGACGACTAGGCAGGGCTCGGGGTGGGGGCAGAAGCAGCCCAGGGCTCCAAAGCCCGGAGCCTACCCCCCCCCCCAATGGAGATGGTCTTAGAGGCGGCGGCCTGTGATTTGGGGTGGGGGTGGGGATGGGTTAGGGTTTAGTTTTTTTTTAACAAGCCAAGGACATTAAGGTAAGGTTACCAAATCAACTCATAAAATGACAGGCTAATGTGACCTTTTGTTCAGGTTAAAATAAAATAATACCGGTTAATTATAACATTTCAATTTTCTAGGTTTTGGAATATACACTTATAAATTAAGATTTTTCTCAAAATTGAAACCTGGTATGTATTTGATAATTATTATGAAGTGCATGTGTAGTTTTCATTAATAGATTTTTTTTTTTTTTGAGAGAGTTTTCATTAATAGATTTGAAGAGATGTCTTCGATCAATTTATTCTACCGTACTCCCTTGAAGTCCAAATATAAGATTTGGGTCATATATACGCGATATTATGCTAAGATTTTACTTAAGTATTTAGCATTTGTCACATGAATTTATATCGAGGAGCATCTGAAATGAATATGCGCAACAACTATAGGGATTTAGGGTGAGTTTGGCCCAGCGGTGAGAATTCTTAAAAACACTTCTAGACCTCCATTGTGATTTCTGAAGCGTTTGGCCCCAATTATAGAAATTGCTTTTAGTCAATCGTGATTTTGATGGTGTTTGGCCCCCAATATCATAATCACTTTTGGGATCTCCAGAAGTTAAAAATCAACTTATTTTAGAAGCTACTAAAGTGTTACTTTTGCAAAAGCTATTATCCAAAAGCAATTATTTTATAATTGAATTTTATCATAATCAATTATTGCCAAAATTCATTTTAGTAAAATTAATTCTCCTATAATTGATTTTCGAATCGCTGGGCCAAACTCACCCTTAGTTGATGCAACGCTGACTATTCTGGGCACGTTTAGCATACTTGTCTAATAAGATTTAACTTATAATACTTATTGTTATCAAATATGATTATCATTTTAATTGCTTTAGTTTAAAATCTCATGGACATTCAATTTACATGCACGTGCTCAGTCAAATTGTTTGGCTATGGTAAAGTTAATATGTGACTCTAAATTTTCTACAAATATAATGGGATGCATGAAAAATCAAAAAATGATAGGCCATCTCCAATGACTCATCGGCCTAAGTCCAGTTTTCCCTCAACTTCGGTCCACCTTCCCCTTCAGATTTCAAGTCTAGCTTCCCCTTTTGTTTTCATAGTCATTTCCAATTACTCAATCTATCCATTCTATTTAATTTCAATCTTCATCATTTTCCACTCTCACTTAATAATAATAATTTCCTACTCTCACTTAATAATATTAATAATAATAATAATATTAAAATATTTAAAAAAATTTTAAAAAATTTAAAATAATAATAATAATAATAATAATAATAATGTGCAATAATTATACGCAAAAAAAATTAGAATACATCTAAATTAATTTAACATTCATATTAATAATAAGATTTTATTAGTACACAATACTACAACAATTATGTTGACATGCATCGTCCTTCATAATATGATTCTGGAGGACGAACGAGATGAATACGGTGATGATGACTCAGACGACGATTATAGTGATCCCCGTAAATCTCGTAGGGCCCGGGCCAAAATTTATCACCATAAAAAAACGTTGGATTTGGATATACGATCAAGTCCCATGTCCATACAAGATTATATGTTGCGTCGTCACCAGATACGATCAGTAGAGGTCAATTGCCAACTTCAAGCCGACTTAGTCGAACATGCATGGCAACACACGGTCTAACTGGTGGTCGTATCTAAACGGCGTTTGGCCATATATAATCGTATTTATTTAGATGTCTCAAGTTTCAATATATAAATGTTAGGGTTATATCGTATTTAATTTAAGAATTCGTATCTAAGATTCCATAAATCGTATTTAATTTCATATTTGTACGTTTTGTGTGCTCATTTTTTTTTTAATAAGTTTTAAATTATAATATTATAAATCAAAACAAATCAAGGTTATAATAATAATGTTAATTAAATCTAAGTTTCTTACAATGTTATTAAATTTCACACAATTAATTAAACTTCTTGAATAAAGTTACATTTTTAAAACTAAAATTAACTTATTCACATAAAGAATTTAAAAAAAAAAAAAACAATTTCCAACTAACAAAAAAAATAACTTAAAAAATAAAATAAAATGTGATGATGGGACGTCAAGTGCGTTCCAGCATTAAGGTGTGAGGCAAGCTGGCAGCAGGTTGCCTCACACCTTGGCCCCACCATTGAGTCAAAAAATATGGCCATCTCCAATGGTGGGCTTGTCCGGAAGCTAGAGAATTGGACTGTATTTGTGTCCGCAGGTCGCGGTCTCGCACAAGTCTTGAAGGTTCGAAGTGAATTTCGATCAATCATTTGCAACCCCACCCCCACCCCCAACCCCAACCCCCCCGCGCGCGCGTAGCTAGATTGTTATACAACTACATTGTCAAATCATATATAAACCTCAAGATTGTTTCTTTCAATTCCAATGTGGAATAAAACCACTTCTATTTCTTTTCTTCCATTTCAAAGGGTGATATTTGAGAATCAATTTCATTCACCCGAACTCCGATTTAGACATACCATATACCATTTTAATCTACCAATGGAGTATAATATAATTCCGCAAAGATCCGAATGAATTTTTATACATATCAAATTTATTTATTGTAATTAAAAATTAAATAATTTAATTACAATATTGGTGGCCATATATATATAAAAATATCGAATTAGTTATTATTATTATTTTTATTATTATTAATATTAACATTAAAAATAAAACTAAACCTATTATTATAATAATGAGAGTGGGGAAGAAAGAAAAGTAAAATTAAATGAGGCTCGGAGCCCTTCCATTGAAGACGACCAGGTAGGGGTGAACGCGGTCGGATTTTGGCAGATGTCGATGAAAAAATCAACCCGACCCAACACACGCGGGTTGCCAAAACTTCAAACCGCACCCGCATTTTTAAGTTCATAAATCGCACGGTTCGGGTGCGGACGCGTTGGCAAGCGGGTTGGCGGATTGAAAAAAAAACAACGACATAAAATTATTCATAATAAGCTATGACATAAAAACTATGACATAAAAGCATTCATAATATAGTTATTAGTTTCAAGTTTCTCAACCATAATAAACTAGTACAAAACTAAACAAACTGAATTCATTGATGAGTACTTAATTCATTGATATACAAATTTAATTAGACAGCAAAACAGTTAAATTAAACCAACTGAATTTCTACTGTTACTCCAATAGTATACATTTAATTCAGTGTGTACTTAATTGGGATTATTGCATTTTTGGTGCCACAACTATAGCCCACTGGCATTTCTATCCCGTAACTTTTCGGGCTAGCACATTTGGTGCTACAACTTTAACATCAGTGGCAATTTTGGTGCCAATTGAGGCCCAATTTTGAAATTTGCCCAAAATTCCTCCATGTACGGGCCATGTGACATGAAAATTGGGGATTTTGACCATTCAACACTTTTTCATGAAAAACAAAATTCCACCCACCAAGAACTAGGCTACTTGGATGTTTTTATTTGGGGAAGAATAAGAAAACGGGTAACAATTTAATTAAGGGAATGCTTGGTGAATTTTATAGGAAAAGTTTGAATTTTAAATTTTGGTATTTTTTTTTATTGAAAAAGACGTTGAATGGTCAATTTTGATATATTACTAAATCACATGGCCCGCATACGGGGGAATTTCGGGCCAATTTGAAATTGGACCTCAATTGGCACCAAAATTGCTACTGATGTTGAAGTTGGGGCACCAAATGTGCCAGCCCGAAAAGTTACGGGATAGAAACGCCAGTGTGCTATAGTTATGGCACCAAAAATGCATTAATCCCGTACTTAATTCATTGATATATAAATGAATGTCTACTGCTATTCCAATTGTATGTTTGTTTGTCCATCCATGTCTTCCATTAATCATTATACTACTATAGATATAAAAATTCATTGATCTGTACTTAATTTAATTTGCGTGCTAGCTAATTAATTAATTTCTACAAAACTTATAAACCACTTACTATACTTAAATTTGTTCTTATGTCAACTAAAAGTAATTTAGGTGAGAGGAGGAAATTTAACCTTTAACAAGCTTTAAGTTCGTCCTCAAATTGAAGCAACTTCTCCTCAAGAGGCCGCAAAATTAACTTTTAACCTGATAAAAATCAGCAACTTCTTGGGAAATTGAAGCATGGGGTATAGAGAGAACCGTTAAGTGATGAAAATGGAAAATTGATTTGGAGTTCTGAGAACTGAGAAGCCGCAATGGAGAAGTGAAGGAGAAAATAAAGCCCTAATTTTTTTTCTTTGTTTTGTACGCTTGTTTGATAAATTATAAGTGCTAAGTGGGTTATGAGATAAGATGTAATATGGGTATATTTTAACCATTAAAACCGCAACCCGACCCGTAGCTATCGGGTGGGCCAAATTGTATCCCATTATATGTTTTTTAAGATTAAAACCCATAGGGTTCGGATTTAGCGGGTCGGTCGGGTTCGGCAGGTTAATGAACACCCCTACGACCAGGCAGGGCTAGGGGCAGCCCTAGGGCTCCGATAAGTTTTAAATTATAATATTATAAATCAAAACAAATCAAGGTTATAATAGTAATGTTAATTAAATTTAAGTTTCTTACAATGTTATTAAATTTCACACAATTAATGTTAAACTTCTTGAATAAAAGTTACATTTTTAAACTAAAATTAACTTATTCACGTAAAGAAATTTAAAAAAAAAAAAAACTTAAAAAATAAAATAAAATGTGATGCTGAGCGACCAGCTTACCTCACACCTTGGCCCCACCAGAATTAAAAAAGATGGCCATTAAGGACATCTCGAAGCCAAGTCCGGCCTTGGACTTTGTCATTGGAGATGGCCATAGATTTTGTATCATGCATGATAATATGTATAGATCTAGTAGGTTTACTATTTATTTAGACTAGTATCATGCTTGGATAGTAAAGTTGTTCATGAAATTTTATCCGATAAATGCCATCACCTCAAATTTATAAAAGCTTCGAAATCAAAAGTTCAACCGAAAGAACTAAGGACAAAAAGTGTTCGGTATGATCTATTATTCCTTCTTTTATTTTGCATGACTAAAATAATTGTCATTATGATCATGAGATACTCGTTTTTTTATGTAAATTATTTTTGAAATATATCGAGAACATAAAAGTCACCAAATTTCGCAATATGATCATGTTTTCTCATACAAATCGAAGTGTTCGTGATTCGATTGAGTAAAAATCAACGCACTGCTCTTGGCGATGGTGGAATATCATTGTAGTGAGTCTAGGTTTCAGCAAACCCTAGCATAATTTAGGTAAAAATATGGTAAAAATATAAATGTATTGCAGTTACAATTAAAACAAAATAATGTAATAAAAAAATGATTTTCCCTACTGAATATAATATCCAACTCAGCAGATCCAACGGTTCTCCACTATTCCACGCCTTAAAATTATAATTAAAAGCGTTAATGCTCCCCTCCAAACATGTTATTATCTTCTTATAGTCAACTCAATTATTGGTCCTCTAAAGTGGTTGTGTTTTAAAATTGACCATTTTATTATAGTATCTCGACAATATACATTATTTATTGTGTCATTATCAATTTCAGTCCTTATTGCTGGAAATCATCAATTTATGTCTTAAATGACTGGAAAATTAATTTTTTTTGTCTGAAATCACCAATTTATGTGTAATTTGACAGAAAAATTTAATTTTAATCAAAAATATCATTTGTCGAGTGACACTTAAAAATTAAGAATTTCATATTATGACTCCAGAATGTACAAGTCCAAGTCATGTGATAGGTCAAATATGACATAAATTGATGATTTTTTGGCGATTTTAAAAAAAAAAATCGATGATAAGAACTGAAATTGATAATGATGACACAATAAATAACGTATATTGTCGGCGTACCACAATAAATAGCCAATTTTAAAACAAAAATACAAATTTTGCCCAACTCTTCCTTACAAGAATTTTCCCAGATTCCTAACCTAATATTGATCCCCAATTTCACCTTCTCTTCCATCTCAAATCCTAATTTCATCACCAAAGCTCCTCCTTTTAGCACTTTTTCCAGTCATAAACCTCACAACCGGCGGCTTCCCTCTTCCCGCACATAGGAACTTAAACCGCCGTTTAATTTCAATAAACCGGTCCGGTCTGCCGGTTCAGTGTCTTTAGCACTTTCATTTTTTATTTTTTTTATTTTATCATCTCTCTAAAACAAGATAATGAGTATGCTACTTTCCCTAAATCCGTTAATAACAAATCGTCCCGAAATCAATTTTCCCGGGAAAATCGCCACCATTAATAAACCATCAAGAAGAATTTCTTGCTCTCAGAACACCACTCCGCAGCAGCAACAGCTGAATCTATCAGTTCTTCGCTTCACTCTAGGTATCTACTCTTCACCTCTTCACTTTTTTGGGGTGGTTTTGTTTTCAATTGTGTAATTAATTGTAAAAAGGTTCGTTATTTTTATTTGCTTTTGGTTAATAAAAGGGATACCTGGATTGGATGAATCGTACTTGCCCAGATACATTGGATATACATTTGGGGCGTTTTTATTACTGAACCATTTTGTGGGTTCGGATTCTTCATCCATTACTCCAGCTCAGCTAGTAAGTCAATTTACCTATTTATTGAGTTATTATTGGATGAAATGGGTTTCTCTTACACTTCATGATATGTTGGGGAACACTGACGAAAATGTTTTCTTGCTTCTTAATTTTTTTTTGTTATTTTCATGTGATTAAGAGGAGTGATCTCTTTGATGCTTGTATATCTTAATTTCTCATTTTTCATTTTAGAGAACAGAGGCTTTAGGTATTTCGCTGGCCGCATTTTCCGTAGTTGTTCCATATCTTGGAAAATTTCTCAAGGTAATTTTTATTTGTCCATGTTATTTCGTTTTTCCCTTTTTTGAACTATTGGATATGATCAAGTATGCTAATACAATAGAAGTTTGTATGAGGATTGTAGAAAATTGGTAAAACTATATGTATAGGCTTATGCCTAATTTGCAGATTAATTACCCTTTGGGTACGACTGAAATCAAACCAAGTTAATCAATATTCGACTAATATGCAATCAATAAAAGTTCGTTTAAGTTCGATTCTTTACACACATCAAATCAAATTTGAACAACATCTTGATTTATCTTATGATTTGTTTTGTAACTTGACTCGATAAGTTGTTAAATAACGACAAAATATATATGAATTAGCAACTTATATGATTTTATTACTTTCTACATGCAGGGGGCTACTCCAACTGATAAAAAGACTATTCCAGAAGGTGCCAAACAAATTTTTGTCATGTCACCTAATATCGAAGACACTCTGAAGGAAAATCTGGCTTGGGGAACATATGTTCTGTTGCGTAATACAAATTCAATCTCGGTGGTGGGTTGCCAACTTAATATTTGTGTCTGTCTATATATGTATGAGATTTAAGAAGATATATAAAAAAAAGCTTCAAGAATAATATCAATAACATAATACTATATCAATTACACAAATTGGTTTATAAATTTTTGTAGCTCATCTCAGTTGAAGATGCATTGTGCGCGCGTGGCTATTGGAAGACACCCATAGGTGTATCAAAAGAAAACTTTCCCCATTGGTTTGAAAAACAGACTCAAAAGATTGGGTTCCTCAACTTGAAAGATACCACATATTTCCAACAGACTGCAGGTATGTATGTCTATCTTTTTTTTTCAAAAAATATTATGTACAAATAATCGTGTTTTTTGTGCCAGGACCATAGTGGGTACTTGTATAATACCTCTTTCTCTATGGAAATTATATTTACACATGATTGTTACTGGTCTCTTTTAGGAGTGTTATCCAATCACATAATAAGGGTGTGTTCGTAAACTCTTTTACAAACAACTTATGAGTTTTTCTTACCTCAAACGCAGCAATTTAGTGTTTGGGAAATTAGCTTCAGCTTCTCTCAAAATAAGTTATTTTAAGCTCATAAGCTTCTCTTAGGGTGATTTTGATTATACTGAACTTAACTCACAGTCTCCAGCTTCTACTTATTTGCTAGAGTTTGCAGACACAGTTTAATTGTACTACAATAGAGATCTGAATGCATACTAACAGGGTTCCCTTTTTTGTTTTTCCAATGATTCTAGTCTAGCCTTATATGATTTAATATTTGTCTTGACAATTATTTGTGATGTGTTACATTACTCATGAATAATTTAGAATTGGAAGTGTTGGAGATGGTTCCTGAGGGGACTCGTTCTTTCCTTGTACAACCTATTATGGAAGACGAAGAAGAGAGGAACAAAGGTTTTGTCCTGTTGGCGTCTAGCATTGAATATGCATATAATGATAAAGACAAAGCATGGATAGCTGCCATTGCCAACAAATTTAAAGGTAGAGAAGCTTTCCTTTATATATTTCTTATTAATTTGAGGTTTACATTTAGTCATTATCTGTAGATTTTCTTTTATATTATTTCGTTGTAGATACAATTACATTGAGACCATCAAAGAATTAGAGGTTAACTTTAGCTTGAGGAATTAGAGGTACATAGCCTCCTCCTTTGTTTAGCTACGAAATCTTATATTTGATTAAACAATAAATTTATTATTGAAATTCACACAAGAGCCTTTCTTTTTCCATGGTATTTAGAGATGAATATCATCATTTAAAGAGAAACTGACTCAAATGAAGTGGGAGGTCATCATTGATACCTGGTTTCTGCAAGAACTTCTAACTATACACTTCTGCATACGAAGGATAATTTCTGTAAGGTAAATCATATTTTTCAAAGCTTACATGTTGAAATGAAATTTCTTCTGTGAATATAATCAAATTAAGAATACGTCTTATCTAATTTGTCGAATCCCACAAAAAAAAGACTATTTTTGTCACGTTCAAAAGTTAGCTAACTAAACATGCAATTTGAATGTGAATGAATAATCTTACGCCTCTTTTTGTATGTGCATAACCTAAAGAAGTTTTCTTTGTAAAAGTAGTTTGATGACAATAGGTTCTTTAATCTAGAAAGGTTCTTCTCCACATAGTTTGAAGAGAAAATTCCAAATGTTAGTGGTGGTTAAGGTTTGGAGGGGTTAAAAAGAAAACTAATTTGTTGAAAGAGTTTCTAGACTTGAAGCATTACAGCTTGTCTGAAAACATTGAAGGCTTTGGATGCATTTGGAGACCAAAAATTAATCTAGGTAGGAAAGCGTCCGTGCATAGAATTTTGAGTTCCTTAAAACCTTTATGAACTGGTGAGGGTGTATTTTGATAAATTGGATCAAGTGTTTTGAATATGACTTAAACACATACACCTCTTCGGTTCGATATATGCAATTGATTTCTTTTTCTTTAGTGAGACAATGTAACATCGGAAAATCTCTTTGAATTTATTCAGTTACTATCAAAGTGTAAAGATAAACTAATTACTAGCAGTAGCAATCCTATTGTGGTAAAATTAAGGAGGGTGGCGGCGGGTACAAGAGTACGACTAGGTGGTTTTGTGAAATCCTCTGCTTTCATTTGTATTTATGTTTTTGTTTTTTAGTCTCCTTGTGGTACATCACACCTTATGCTAGGAGAAATTATTTCGTGCAGCCGCTGCACGGATGATGTGGTGGAACAGATGATTAGGATTGTATTTGAGCCTTTATATTTAGGGGAGAAGTTACCTTTCGTATATAATCCCAATCGTGTATTGGTATGTAAAACAACTTTAAATAATTCTTAATTGTTTGTTTTTGCTGAATCACGTCATCCATGCAACGGTTTTACCAAATAATCACATTTATGCTAGGTTCACGACACGTGTCGTTAATTTATTTGTGCTACAGGATTGGTACACAATTTTTCACGACAAATTTCAAGTCATAGTGGGTTTCTTTTTGTACTTCAGTATTAATCGGATAGATTAGTGATATGTTGATGATTCAATGAATGATGTATTCATCATTTCACTAAGAAACAAGGTAATTTGCAGGATTAAAATGTCTGTAGATTAATAGTACGATCTTGTAAAGTCATCGGAATTAAATAAAACCAAAAAATAGACTTACAAGGTAATTAATATTTTTTGCATTAGGTCTCATAATTGCTTATTTTTATCTTTTGGTCCCAAATTGGATGGAGAAAGGATGAGACGAAACACATAAAAAATAAACTAAAAATAATTGGGATTAAATGTGCTATTTTTTAAAGTGCGGGATTAAACGTATGATCAATCTTTTAGGACTAAGTCAAACCAAGTTTGCGTCTCTTCGATTTTAAGATGTGAAATAAGAAGCAAAAAGTTACACTATACAAAAGCTGAATAAACCAAGATCAGGGTTTGTCATTCGAAAAGATAAACCCGAAAAGAATTGTAGGTTTATATAATGTAAATCTTTGGGTGATAAGTCCTTTTTTTTTTTTCGTGTGATAAATTAGTCTTTCTTTTTTTTCCATTATATATAAAGCATAAATTTTCATTTCATAATTTGCATCTTGAAAACAAAATGACATAAACTCAATTAAGTTGTATTTTACTCCTATAAGACTCGTCATTCTCTTAGTCCCGCACTTTAAGAAGTAGTGTTCTTGATCCACAATTATTTTTAGTTTGTCTTTTGAACATTTCATCTCATCCCTCCTCCAATCAATTTGAGATAAAAACAGAAAAATGGAGAAAGATTTGGGCGAAATTATGAGACATAAAATGGTGGGGTAATATTACTTGAGACGAAAATCAAAATTGACAATTAGTTTGGGACAAAAACTAAAAGTGAGACGAATTTTGTAATTTTGACTATTTGTTCAACACCAACATGACAATTTAATGATATTTCCCGTCAGAAATTTAAAGGCGAGATCAAATTAGGCAAAATTTTAAGTTTTGAAATTCAGCTATATGATATGACTTGAAACCAAAATGAAAATCTATATTACGGATTTTATTATTTTGCCAAAATTATTCATCATTTGATAGTTTTGCGGTTAGCGTTAAGCTAGGTTCAATAAAGTTGACTAAATATGTTTAAATAAATGTCAAATCATTCGAGCTCGATTTATGTTCAACTCACTTAGTCAATCGAGTTCGACAGAAAAATGAAAATCATTTCAATTTCAACAAGAGAATTGAATCAAATTACGATAAATATCGTTCGGCTCAACTCGTCTAATTTACACTTCTAAATTCTTTAAGATACAAATGCAATTTTACATACCAAAGAGATGTTGAAAATATTCCCTCCATATATTATGACAATTTGCACTATGGCGCCAATAATATTTCCTATTTCAAATTAGTGCGCCTAGTTTTCCCGCCACAGAAAATTCCTCTACAAATTCCACAAGCAAATCCCCACTCACTTCACACACACAAACTCACATCTCAGATCTATTTCCACTTTCTATCGTTTTTCCTCCAAAAAAAAAAAAGAAAGATCTATTTCCACTTTCACTCTCTCACACACACTTTTGGCAACCATGGTATTCGCATTAGGTCCTGGAAAATTCTACGGCAGCAGCCTCCCACGGCCGCGTTTCTACACCGACGTGAAGTTCAACGACGAGAGGGTGGACCCACCACTTCCCGTCATGGACCCACTCATGAATTGGGCCAACGAAGCACACTGGTCCATGGGCGGACTCAGCTCCACGCGCCACCGCCTCCAGGGACGGATCGAAGGAAACGTTGAAAAGCTCCGTGCACAGCTTGAAGAGGAGGACTTGAAAAAGACCCAGAAACAGGAAAAACCCGTCAAGGGTAGTGGTAAAGACAAAGATAAGAAAAGAAGCAGAATTAGCGAAACTCCGTCTCCGGCTCCGGCTCCGGTGGCGATCAAGCGGCGGCGCGTGGTGGGTTTGGTTGATGATGATGACGAAAGTGAGGAGTTGGGTGCGAAGAGGTTTTTGGTGAGGAAATTGGGGGATGATTTCGAGAAGGAAAGTGGAATGGCTGTTGAAAAAGGTAGAAGTGAAAGTGGTGATGCGGCGGTGGCGGCAAGGACGAAGAGTAAGAGGGATGAGGGGGAAATGGAAAAGGGAAAGAAGAATTTGGTAAAGGATGGGCGAAAAGTAGGGACGAGAAGTTCCCCGCGGCTGGCAAAGAGTGGTGGTGTGAGGTAAAAATGTTTGATGATTTGTCTGACTGAAAAAACATTAATGTAGATGTTTGTTTTTTGGAATTTTTGGTTCATTTTAAAGTTTTTCTTCCTTTTTTGTTTGCTGGATTTGGGAATTGAATACTCTTATGTTAGCTTAGATTAGGATTGATGATTAAAGTGTAACTTTCTTCTAGTTTTCTAGATTAAGAAATGAGAGATTAGTTTAAAACTGTATATTATAGGTTATTGCTCTTCTATTGTGCTTAGATAATTGTTTGGTTCAATGGGACGATGTACTTTTTTGGTACTAGGTGTTTATCTTCGTTTATTTGAGTAATTTTTGGTACGCCTTATTGCCCTACTTTATCATCTTCGTTTCGTTTAAATTTTGTGGCAGATGCGTTTTTCTTATTAATATAGTATATCATATTAGTTATCAATGTAGTGTAACATATTTGTTTCATTTAAATTTTTTGTAGCATATTTGTCCCTCTTGTCAATGTATTGTTAATACATTTGCACCCTTGTAAATTAATATATTCGTACATTAATTTAAGAAACGCGTCTTCTCCCACGCCCTATTTCAGAAATAATCCAAGGGCTCAATTTCAATCTTTGATTTATATGCTTATATCGGAAGGGAGTCTTTTTACGAGGGTTTTTGACAACTTAACTCCCCGTGATATTTTTTTTATTTTTTTTGATCTACTAGTATGTGTTAATTTTCAAATGAAAAATGATAATTTTAATCCTACATTGACAACACGTTCACTTTACTTTACCTCATCATATGTGAATAGACAATTTACCTTCATATGATATGTATAAATGAACATTTTACCTCACTGATATGGCATAACGAATATTTTACTCTCTTGTAAAAATGTAAAAATCAAGAAGACAATGTGCTTCTTTTACAAAAAAACATGAGTTATTTTGTCCTTTTATTTATCACAGGGAGGAAAATTGTTCGTTAAGAATAGTACAATGAGTTAATTTGATATTCACTCCTTTTTACAAACACGGGTAAGTATATTTCCATCTGATTCACGATGGATGATTAAATTCGTTTGTTATTTTCTACGAAATTTGAGAGTTGATAAAGCATTCACACGGGGTCTCGATTTCAAAATATGATGCATTCATCCCCTCCCCTAATATATATAAAATCTTATATTTTACAATTACCCCCTTCAGGGCAATTTTATCCATAAACATTTCGTTTAATTTTTATAAATCTATTTTTTTTTTAAATGTTACATTTACTACCCTATTAAATGTAAAACCTTACTTTCTTCCGTGAATATTTTATGTCATCTTTTTTTTTATTTTTATAAATCTTATAAATAATTCCATGGGCAAAATTGAAAATTTTGTAATATTCTCTCGAATGTGAGAGGTAATAGTGTAGGGGTAAGGTAGAAGACAATGATAAATTTAAGGGGGACTTCTGCGCATGAGAGGGTTTTTTGTAATTGAACATTACCTTCGAGAAATATTCATTATTTACCCTATTATTTCCTTCTTTTTTTTTTGGTTTCCCAATGGTTTAATCCCTTTCGAGGCGGGTTGGGCACATTAAGTGGGTACCTCTCCCAACAGGGATTCGAACATGAGTCCGCTACTTTGTAGTGACTAGTCCCTTCCACTAGACCAATCACCTGTTGGCTAGGTTGCACGGATACTTCGAAATTATACACCGTGCAGTATCGTATGCGTATTGGATACTCGGATACTCAGATACTCGTACGATACTTGTGAAATACTCCACTGTGTCGTTTTCAATAATAAGAAAATAAAAAATAAAAAGAATACGTATCGGATACAAAGGAAGGCGTATCGGAAACACCCAGAATACTTGAGAGCATGTATTTCTACAAATAATTTCTAGATTATGTATATTATCAAAGCAAATCTACATAAAACGCTTGAAAATCTGTATAGGGTCAAATACTTTGCCGATGATATTAATACTATGGTTTTACTTGAACACTTATATAAAAGGTAGATAGCATTGTTCATTTTAATAAGGAATAAAAAGTGAACTAAATATATATTACATAATTTTTATAATACATTTTTAAAACAATGATTTCTTATTATAATATATTTTAAAATATACACACGTATTTTTGCCGTATCGAATCCTATAAATTTTGAAAATCCGTATCGCCGTACTCGTATCGTATTGTACCGTATCGACGTATCCGTATCCGTGCAATCTAGCCTGTTGGTCTATTATTTCCATCGTACATGGAATCTCACAACTGTGAAACAAATTTAGCCCAAACGATCAAAGTTGGCGTAACATAACTTTATTTTTAATTTACTTATACAATGGTTCGAAACAAAAGCTATCAAGGTTGACAAGATAATTTTACCCAAAAAAGAAAAGAACGTCGACAAAACAAAAGGAAATATTTGTATATTACAAAGGATAAAGAAAGGGATAAAATATAAAGGGACAAAAGAGGTGATATTCTTTTTATTTTTTCAGAAAACTCATCAGGGAGATTTCATTAATAAGAAAAATCGTCAAGTACAAAGTCAACAACGAATTCTGGAAGTTCAGTTTGGGGGGGGGGGACGCCAATACTAAAAAGTAAGTAAAAACTACCTTAGCTAACGCATGAGCTACATAGTAAATCTCCCTAAACTATGAAAACACTTAAATGAACTAAAACTACAAGTTAAACGAGAAATACCGTGAAAAATAGCCTACAGGTAGCTTGAAGAGGAAAAAGGAATGATGTTACTGACTTACAATCACCCTCGATAATAACATTGCTCCAACCATTTTGTAGACCAATTCAACACCTCTTGCCACAACCATAGCTTCCGCAACTTCAGGTTGCAAGGGGAGATCTAAAATCTGGGACGTCCATGCCACACAGGAACCAATTGAGTCCCTGGCCATAATACCAATGTTGCAACAAGTACTGTCTCGATCAACAGTTGCATCAACATTAATCTTTATGTAATCAACTGGAGGAGGCTGCCATTGAGGTCTATTCCTTAATTGATCCAGTGGTCGCGTATAACACCGGATATGTCGATAAAAAAAATTCAACCACATGAGTTCAAACAGTCAAATATGACCACTCCTTCGATTTGGGAATCAATAAATTCCTCGAATACCAAATGAACCAACAAGTTGTAGCAAATAAACCACACATCTTTTTATCACATTTACCACGAACACTATCAATCCATTCCATAATATTTGAAAAACCGCAATCATAAACCGAAAGAGGAAAACTAGAAAGTGCCCATACTTGTCTTGAGAAAGAACAATGACTCAAACAATGAAGAACTGATTCTGAAATTCCTTGGCAGCACGGACAATCCTCAACTTCTGTGGCTTTACGGATCTTGAGAGCATCCCGTACGGGTAGGGAATTCGAACACACCGACCAAACACCGACCAAATAAATATACTAACCTTTGGTGGATCATCTATCTTCTAAATCCAACGCAAACCTAATGCAATCGGTTGATGCAATCAATCATATTCGATAGTCATTCGGCAATGGTTCTTTGGATTTTTTGGACTTATGATGGAACAAGTTTTTGAGTTTAACTGAAAATTGAGCCAATTATTTTATTTGAGTGGAGATGAGCGAGCGATTTGAATAAAATATCATATTTAAGCTTGTATTTTGGAACCAAGTTAAATATTATAACTATATATTTTTTAAAAAGAAATTGACGGGGGTATATAGCCCCCCTAGTCCCAATGTGCATCTGCCATTGGTCCTGACCCTTTGGAATAGTGTAGCAGAATCTGAAGGAAAACTAATTAGTGATGATAAGCAGGCGTTTCCCCATCATATCAGCGACTAAGTTGACATATTCTCCATTCTGTGGTACATAAAAGCCCATTTTAGAATTATAACATTGAAACATTAAACTTTCTAACAAATTTTATGAGGGAATTGTACTTTTCATATCAAACTTTTGCCTAATTTATTCATTTTATACCACACCTTTCAAAAAGACACATTTCATACCAAAATTGGACAACCTTTTTCACATTTTCTTTCTCCGTTAGTTTTTGGATGAAAAATGTCACGTGCCAAGCACATGTCCATTAAGTCATAATTTTCAACTCTTTAGGGGGCAATTTGCAATTGGGCAAAAATTACCTAAATATAGGGAGGGGGTAATTGCAATTATGGCCGCCCCAATCCCTCTCTCTTCAACTCCGGTACCTCCGGCTCCACAACCACCGCCTCCATCTCCTCATCAGGCGCCACTACCACCACCGCCGCCGCCTTGCTTCTTCTTCTCTCCCTACTCACCTTTGCATCTTCTGTATAGCCGGAAAACCCATCAGTAAAGCCCTCTACCCCCATCACCACCACCGTCAGCCGCCCAAATCAACCCCAGTAAAATCAAATTGGAGCTTGATTGAAATAAATCAAAATTGTTGTTGTACATAACTTTCCTCTTGAAATCAAGCGAATAATACTGCTTTTTCACCTCAATATCTAATTCGTGAAAATCTCTAACACCCTCTAGTACTTTCTTCATTACAATTTATGGGATTCCATGGTTTACGATCTGGAAAAAGGCCCAACTTTCACATTAATCTTTAACTTTTTTTGATGATTTCACTACGAGCAGATGAGCCATTGTTCAATCCTTCCAAATCAATGACTGGAATACTTAAATCGTGCTTAGCAGAATATAAATCTGATTTCTTCTCAAGTATGTATTGTTCATGTATGAAGATATTTGGAATTTTTTTCAACCCAGATTCTAAAAGTCCCTTTACACCTGCTTGTGTCTTGTCAAATTCGTGTGTCTCATTTCTTTCTGCCTTTTTGGATATGAAGAATTTTTGTTGAACAATAAGAATAGAGAGGAGGAAGCCATAGCCATAGATCTGAGAATCCATAGATCTGAGAATCCATGGTGTTTGCTGGTGTTTTTTGGGGAGGGTTGGGCTGAGAAGGTGGTGGTGGGGGTGAGTTTTAATGGGTGGTGGTGGTGGCGCCTGATGAGGAGATGGAGGCGGTGGTTGTGGTGCCGGAGTTGAAGAGAGATGGATTGGGGAGGCCATAATTGCAATTACCCCCTTCCTATATTTAGGTAATTTTTGCCCAATTGCAAATTGCCCCCTAAAGAGTTGAAAATTATGACTTAATGGACATGTGCTTGGCACGTGACTTTTTTCATCCAAAAACTAACGGAGAAAGAAAATGTGAAAAAGGTTGTCCAATTTTGGTATGAAATGTGTCTTTTTGAAAGGTGTGGTATGAAATATATAAAGTAGACAAAAGTTTGGTATGAAAAATGCAATTCCCTCAAATATTTTATATATATATTTTTTCTTATCCACTCCATCTACTGTTATAGTAGTAGACCCTCAAATACCTGAGGCTCAAAATCTATCAAATTGGTATGAGTCGCCTTTTTATGTTACTAAGTTATTTCTGAACATGTTCATTTTTAATTGTAGGCGTGTAAGTAATATATATGAAAATAATTGCTGAAATGCTTGGTGCAAAGAATTATTTTGCCAGAGATGACTCCTCGGCTCCTATATCCGGTGATGATTATTGTACTATTGTTGAAGCTGTAGCTGATGATAAGGTATTCAAATTCTTGAATTCTCGGACTTATTATTCATGTTGATCATAAAAAGTATTGGAAATCTGGTGTTATAATGAAAAATAAGACCCAATTTATTAGTTGAAATTGTAATGCACAGAGGTGGTGAAGAACCTATAAGAGTAGGAGTTGGGCCTGCTTTAGACAATAGACTGATAGAGCAGTGGTCTGGACCGCACGGAATTCATGCTTCAACAAATGTAATTTGTAGTGTTAGGCCATAGCCTTCTGCAGACTGGACCCATGCATGTACATATTTAATTTTAAGCCCATCTATTGGACGGCTAATTTTGACCTTAACAGATGTCCTTTTACTTTTAGAATGGGCCTACTTCAATATATTTTAGCCCACCCTAGAAGCCCAATTAGCTACGTCGTACTAATATTCCTTCTAATAAATATCAATTAAAAGTTTTATACTATTTTCTAATAGGTATTAGCCTAGGGCTAGGTTACTTCTTCATATAACCAAGTTTCAATAACTCATTAGCAACTTATGAGGTGGATTTTCCCAATTAACAACATCCATCATTCAAATGATCTACTTGCGCAATTGCTTTTAGGGCTGTCAATCGGGCCGATTTCAATCCGGATCTTATCCGATTTATTAGGATAATTGTCTGATTAGAGATTCGATGGACCTGATCCGATTATAAAGATTCGTAATCCGAAACACATGGAGCGAATATGAATTTAGGTCGATCCGATCTGCTAGAGATCCGTATCCGATAAAAAATAAAAAGAACGATATATATATAATATTTTATAAAAATAAGTACCATTAATAATATTTCACTGTTAATTCAAGAAGATAGTAATTTATAACTCGTTTATAAATTTATTTAAATCAATATTTTCATCTAAAAATATGAATATTAGTAAAAGATGTTTGAACATGTGAGCTAAAATTAAATGAAATTATAAAGTTAATCAACTTGTTTTAAGAAAAAATATTAATCTAATTTTTTAAATAAAAATTTTATTAGATCTGAAAAAGATCCGATATCCGGCCAGATCCGACCAGGATCCATTGGATTAAAAAAATTTAGATCCGAGCACAATCCGAATAAGATTCGAATCCAACAGGATCCGATCCAATATAAATGGAGTGTGATCTGGATGAGCGTGATCCGACCCATTGACAACCCTAATTGCTTTTTTCAATTCTAGTTTGGAAAATATCGAATTAACGTCAATGTTGAAAGCAAATAAATATTAATTAAATTGTTTATTAACGATATCTATACATAAAAATTTGTACTAACGGGTGACTAGTCTACTTGAAGGGCCTAGCGTTTACAAAGTGGTGAACCCAGATTTGAATACTACTGTGAAATGTTTTCATATAATATGTTCGATCTGTCTCGAAAGAGATTAAAATCGATTTAAAATTTTGAATACCTTTGAGCAATCAAAAAGAAAAATACAAAAGATTATGAGCGATTAAAATGAACTCGATTTGTCGAATTCACTTTGATGGTACAATTCACTTGTTGATAAAAGTTATAAAACTGGCATTGTACTTGGATAAATTGGAAACTCTTTAATTTTGCTTAATTGTATTCACGGGCTTGGTAATTACAAATTCATTGTATCAATATTTTGATATTGGTTCTCGGAAAATAAATATTATGTAAGTACTAAGTACGTATTATCTCTATGGAAATTCATTGATTGAGACAGAACTTTATATATGATCATAAGCATACAAATCGACAATTATTACCCATGATATATATTTGCATGTAATTAGAAGGCCCTTCCAAAATTTGTATACTATTGGGTTTGTTGCCCCGTCAAATTCCGAGACCCTCACCCCGGCATTGACAGCTAGCTCGACCAGTTCCATTCCCATCTTCTACACGTGACATTGCCCCCCTTCCCTCTAAATATAATTTCATTTATTGCATGTAAATAATTAAATTATAGGAGCTTCTAGCACACACCAATCAGATTTAACTTAAATACTAAATATAGTATATTTGATTAGGGCCAACAATTTTTTAAAGGAAGAGCTCTAGTACTCTATTATGGATATTTTAAAAATTGGCAAAATACAATATCGTTTACTTCCTAAGCACGATACGATACATGTAAATGATCGATTCAGGTCTGACACGTTTGACATACGTGTCAGTCCATGAATTAAAGTAAAAATAAATATTGAAACCGAGTGTCAGATAGGCCAAAATAAATGTGCACAAACTTTTTTTGCTATTTTTGAAAGTTTAAGGATACAAAATAATAGCAAAATCAGAAAATATAGAAAAACACGACTTATATACTTGTTCGAAAGAGAAATTAAACTCTCTGTTATTGCACCACTATTTTTTGATAAAAGAGCTAGGTTAAACTTGAAAATTTAGATAACACTTTCTCATACATGTTAAATTTGGTTTTCCAAATTAACCATAACATAAGTATGCAATAGTTTGATGGTTGTGTAATTGGAACCAACGTTGTTGATTAGACAACTTATTTTACGACTGAATTTTTTTATGTAGTGATTTGCTTGCAAGACTTAACTAAAGTGAACCTATTGTATTATCCATAATTAAATAAATATTTGTTTTTGAATTCATGTCCATACCATGTCATATCTTGTAGAGTTTAAACGTCGTATTCTATTTTATATTGTATTCATGTCATCGCGTTCGTATACGTACATCATGATAAATGTTAGTAAATTTGAAACTTGTTCTATCACAAATATATTTACTCCAAGAAATATTATCATATAGGGTCTGAAACTCGTAAAAACGTTACCAAACTGAGAAACTTCATGGTAATTTTTTCTAATGAAACGATATATACATCATTACACTAATTACTATATCAGGAATGCGACCTTATTGGCAACTTGTGATCAATTTCTATTCTTTATTATTTCTTCAATCTTTGGCCATGTATATTATGTGAGCCACAAACAATCCTCATCTCACACATGTCACCAACCGCCATAGAGGAGGTTGACTTTTGAAGAAAACTCCACAAATATTTGGTCACAGGGGATATTGACCTTTCTCACACTGGCTTTCCCCACAACACTAGCCGACAGATAATCAATCCCATTCGTGTTTATTGCATGCTACAACCTAAGCCATTTTGTCCTTAACCGGGTCACGCATCCATTAATTTTCATTGGACACATATCAAAAGTCAACCCCCTTAGGAAAAACAAAATTTCAAAAAATAGATTACCCTCAAGTTGAAGCAACCACAAATTTGGATATCATTTTGTGGGTACAAAATATAAAAAAGTAATGCAAATAGGGTTAATGGTAATTTACCTTCCTTTGATTATTATAATATTCAATTTATCTCTTTGTAATTTGAAAAAGAGTAATTTACCCTCCTGTGATTTTAAAAATGATTCACACTGCCTCCCTAAAAATTTTAAGCCTTCAGAAAAAATTGAATTGAAATAATACACCTTTTTAAGCCTTCAGAAAATATTGAATTGACAAAAATTGAATTGAAAAAATGTGACAATTTTACCTCCCTGTGTTATTATAAATGTGGTATTTTACTACCTATGTAATTTTATTTGGACCATTTTAGCCCCCAAAAGGGTACTTTCATCTTTTCACACAACACATTTCACGCCAACTTTTATATTTGAGCGAGTGAGATATACTCTCCAATTCAGGAAGGTAAATTGCTCCTTTAAAAACATAGGGGTGTAAATTGCTATTTTTCAAATTACAGGGGGTAAATTGAATATTATGATAAGTACAAGGGGTAAATTGCCATTAGCCCAATGGAAATATATCGAGAGGAAAAAATCAACAATCAAATTTGATGCTTGTATATTAAGGTAAAAAAATAAAAATGAAGTTCACAATAACACTTTTAATGAATTTGATCTCCTGAATAATTAGTTTGGCCTTGTTTACTTTTTTGAAGTCAATTAATAAACATGAATTAGGATTTATGTTCAACTGCTCTGAAATTTTTCGCAAATTATGCCAAGAGGGATGGTAAACCTAAAGTAATAGAAATATTAATTAGACATCTTTTAATTAGTAGTTGACTCTTGATCTTACCTGAAAGATTGCGTGGTTTAGGTGGATTTGGTCCACCTTTAAAAAATTAGACGAAAGGATGAAATAGTTTAGGAAAAAGAAAAACACCGTCCAACTTGATATATTAAAAAGTTTAGCCTATAGCCCTATACTTAGACTCGACACAATATAATATATATATTGCGATCGTTAGTTAGTTTTCCTAAAAGTATTTTCATTTTCAATTCAAATTAGTTGACATAAATTTCAAATTACAAAATAATTAATTAATATATTTTACGCTCTCCTAAAATATTTCCCAATCAGATAAATTAACATAACTTGATTGATATGGATATTTTCGACTAATTTGTAGACTGCAACCTCGAGTAGCGCGATCTCCAATATTAAAGAAAAAAATATAGCAAGATGCATTCGAAAAATAGGGATTTCTTGCAAGTTGCAACCTCAAGCATTTTTCATTTGTTACTTTTATTGGAGGCTTCATACTTGAAGGGCGTTATTGGAATAACATAATAGTTCTCTTTTCAAAATTCATAATTGCATTTGCTCGTGACTAAGCGTGATTTGTAAAGTAAAACTTGGGATTTCATGTTAAAAAACTGAAGTTCAATAATTAATTAGGTAAAAATGTGTGTTGTCATATTGCTCGACCTTTTTTTTTTAAGGTTGGAGACGACCAAAATGTACTATTTTCAACTTGTAAATTAATCGGATATTTTCCAATCTGTAGCTATTCATTATTCCCAAGTCTTGTGGGCTCTGGAGCTCGGTTTACCTTGATATGCTCGTGGATTCATTACTCAAAATCGGATTCGAACTTATACTTGAATATTTCCACATCAACATCATCTTATCAAATATCAAAGTATCATAACAATTCAAAATAAACAATAAATGAAAGGAAGGTATAAAGTAAAAACAGAGCATATAACCAATTGCAGTGCTTTTATCTCATCTCTCATAAAAACCACAAGTTGTTTGGGAAATATTTCTAAATCAGAGTAAGGTAAACTAACTCCCAGTCAACAGTCACACATAAATCCTCAAAGAGAAAAAAATCAGCCTTGGTAAACTCAAAAACTGTACCAAACTGTAAGATTGTCACAGAATGTAATGGTTGACAATTGACAAGGATTGAATCTTCAAAAGTCAACCTAGTAACACACACACCACCAAATTCACTTTCTACTTAGCTTCCACATATAAATAAAAATAAAAAATAAAAAATCAACACACACACGCACACAATTATCTCCAAATTTATTCAGTATCACTATATATCCACCACCAACTAAAGCTTGTTCTATAATACATCAACTTAGAACACAAAAACACAAAAAAAAAAAAAAAAAATCAAACCTTCCTCTTCATCTACTCCACTCTAATACAACCTAACCATTTTTAATAACTTCTCTAATACTATACTATATTTATATATATATATACACCTAAAAGGTCATCAAATTATCAAGTAGAGCACATAATGGAGGAATTAATTAGGTTGACAGAAGGGTGTAATGAAGATGAACTAGTGAAAGAACTTCTCGACGATGAATCGCCATTCTTCATGATACAGAGTACTCATGATCAAGCAATGGCATTATCAAATATAAATCCTAAAAATTCAATTTTAATTCATGATACCCCTCCTTTTATGTCACCTATTTATTCTGGTCCTTCTGTACAAGACATAGAAAGTGCATTGTCATATACCAATTATGGAATTCATAGTTTCCTGCAGCATGAAGAAGCTAATTCAGAAGCCTACAGGTCTGCATCTTAGTTAATTAATTATTATGTTGTTCAATTAATTAAATTATTAATTATGTCTTGGCTTAGTGCAGAATTTCAATGATGGAAAAGGGTTCTATTCATGAGAATAATTATAAGTACACTTTGAGAATAAAGAGTTGTAGCAATGTAATGGCTGATGATGGGTATAAGTGGAGGAAATATGGCCAGAAATCCATCAAGAATAGTCCAAATCCCAGGTGATGATCAAAATTTTGTTTATATGCTTACTCAAAAATTGTATTAGATTGGGGGAAAATGCAAGATACTCTCCTGTGTTATGTTAAACCTGCAAGAAACTACCCTGTGAAATTTTATTTGCGCCAAACTTCCTTGTGTTTTTGAAAACCCTGCAAAAAACACCCAATTTGTAAAAAATAGGTCGTTTTGGATCGACATTTTTCAAGAAATAATTTTAAAAATATATCACGTGAAGTTATATGGACCAACTTGAAATATTTTAAAAATGGTTTCTTGAAATATGTCGATCCAAAACGACCTATTTTTTTTATAAATTGGGTGTTTTTTGCAGGGTTTTTGAAAACACAAGAAGTTTGGCGCAGTAAAAATTTCACAGGGCAGTTTCTGGCAGTTTCTTATAGGTTTAACATAACACAGGGGAGTATTTTGCATTTACCCAATTAGATTGTGAAAATATGTTAAATAGGTAATTTTAAATTTCATTTTTATTTGTATTCCCCACCAATCAGATGTCCACTTTACCTCATCATTTTGTCACTATTAACTAACTATTATGTTTCCTAAGTCACAATAATTTAGACATGTTGATTTTTGTTAAAAAAATGTGCGCAAAACACCTCAAAATTTTCTTTTGCACTAGTACTTTAAGAATAGTTGAAAAGGGTAAAGCACGTCTAACAAATACGTACTTAGGAACGTACTTGTGCCTAAGGTCGTTAGCACCACTTTAAAGTGTTTTGCTAACGACCTTAGGCACAAGTACGTTCAAACGTACAAAGTTGTGCAAGTGAGACAGAAAATAACTTACGGTGACACAATAATGCAGTTAATAGTTCAAGGATGAGCGTCTGAAAACAGTTAGAGGGGACAAATTGAAATTTAGCAATA
This sequence comes from Penstemon davidsonii, assembly GCA_034814905.1. Lineage (NCBI taxonomy): Eukaryota > Viridiplantae > Streptophyta > Magnoliopsida > Lamiales > Plantaginaceae > Penstemon > Penstemon davidsonii. The sequence continues at coordinate 9,351,444 of JAYDYQ010002685.1, read as the reverse complement.
AAGTTAGTAACAATAACAAAACTAAATACAACGATTGTACATATCAATTTTTTTTTAATTGTACTTGTGTGATTGATTAACAACTATGATGTATTACACAAGGGGAAAAAAATACACAATTATGTTTCTCAAACTCAAACAAAATAAATGAGGCATAAAAAAGAAACTTAAATAAAATCAAAATAATATGTAAAACAATAACTTTAATATTGTCACTCTAAAGATGTCACTAAAGTATTTTATTGAACTCATTTAACTGCAATGTGAGGTTTCTTGAAATTAAATAAGCTAAATAAAGTTATTTATTTTTTTTTTTTTGCTAATTTTATTTACTATGACGCCCATACAGAAGCTATTACAGGTGCACAAACCCAAGATGCAGTGCCAAAAAGCAAATGGAGCGGTCCATCGACGACCCGGATACCCAAATCATCACCTATGAAGGCCTTCACCTCCACTTTGCTTACCCATTTTTCTTTCCCAGTGAACAACAAACGACGCCGGATCCACCCATAAAAAAACTCAAAAGGCCCATATCAGAAGCCCAATATGAAGCCCATGATTTTGGAACTCAATCCTCAAATGGGCCTGAAGCAAGCCTACAAAATCTCGGCTATAGCCCATTAATAGACCCAACAAAAGAGTTTGATCAAGAATTTATGGGCCCACAAGGGCTACTTGAAGATATGGTACCAATGATGATTAGGAAACCATTGACCTATAATATTACATCTTCTTCCAATTCTTCATCTTGTGCTTCACTTGAATCGGATCCTTCTTCACCTGCTTCGTCCAATTCATTTTATTGGTCTCCTGATTATTCATTTTGGGCTTAATTTGAATTGTAATTTTGTATTTGAAACTATAGGTTATATATATCATATATATGTGTGTATTATAATTGCTAAAATGTAATAAGGCTATGATGGTAAGGGAATTAAAGGATGGTGTATCATAATATGTTGTTAAATTTAGAAAATTAAATGCTGGTGTATCAATTTATAATATGTTGTAATACTTTTGAGACATCATTTCTCTGCTTTTATAGTTTTATTGTACCATCTATTTCTCCAATATTGGGCAATTTTTATTAATCATGGACTAAAATTTTAATTTCTTTAGTCTGTATGTTCGTGTCAGTTTAATATTAGAAATTTTTCGAGAGTTTATTATTAGAAGAAAAAAAATATATGTTTGATCCTTTTGATTTGAAATAAACTTTTGGCTCCTATGTGACTTGACTCGACCACTTAATTAACCAACCGATTATTAAATCTTCAGAAAAAGTGTTTTTCATAAGATTTGGGCTGCAATATCTAAAAAATATGTAAAGCCCAAGAGAAAAGGCGAGTCACAACTCAAAAATAGGGTTGTCAATGGGTCGGATTTTGATCGGATCCAGCTCCATTTATATCGGATTGGGATCTTTTCGGATTCGGATCTTATTCGAATTGTGCTCGGATTTAGTTTTGAATTCAATAGATTTTGGTCGTATTTGGCCGGATATCGGATCTTTTTTGGATCCAATAAAATATTCATTCTAAAAATTACATTAATATTTTTTCCTAAAACGAAGTTTATTAACTTTACAATTTTATTTAATTTTAGCTCATATGTTCAAACATCATTTACTAATATTTATATTTTTAGATGAAAATATTGGTTTAAGTAAATTATAAACGAGTTATAAATTACTATATTCTTAAATTGACAATAAAATATTATTAATATTACTTACTTTATATATATATATATATATATATATATATTATTCTTTTATGTTTATCGAATACGGATTTTTAACGGATCATATCGATCTAAATCCATATTGGCTCCATGTGTTTCGGATTACGAATTTTTATAATCGAATCAGGTCCATCGAATTTCTAATCGAACAATTATCCTAATAAATCGAATCGAATTCGGACGAATCCGAATTGAAATCCGCACCTTTAACAGCCCTACTCAGAACTATACTAAAATCCAATCAAATGGAAATCGTAGCCGAGTTGTGGATTACCATAAAATATTCACATTTAAATCCTCCACAGAAAAAATTTGTGAGGCTAAAGTCGTCAATTTATTTGTAAACTCTAATCATGAAACTAACGTGACTAAATTGCAAAAACAAACCTTTAACTTTTGAATCTTATAAAAATAGCTCTGTAACAATACAAGGCACACCTCCAAAAGTGATAGAATAACTAATTTTGAAAAGTTGAACCTTGTCATTAGTTATAAAATCAAATTTGTTAGTCGATAATTGAATTTGAAATGCATTGAAAGTTACATGACCAAATATAAATAGAAAATGTGATGAAAGTAGAGCATTTAATGTGTTTTGTATTTTTTTATACAAGACTATTCTAGATAGGATCTAAAGTTGTATGACTGTATTTTTACAATTTCGCTAGAATAATATTGTAGTCGTCTTTCACATAGCCGATTAATATTTTTATTAGATAAATGCCGATTAATAATTAATTCTGGTATATACTATACCTATACCAAAAAATGTTCATAAGAATTTAGAAGCATTTTTCTATTTTCGAACTAATCCTTTTTTGAGCATTTCGTTCCCATGACATATTTTACCTATTTTTGGATGAAAACATATTTATTTTGTGGGCCTTGAACTTATTGTATTTGAAGATAGCGTATGGATTGAATTGAACTATAAAACTCCTCCACCTCATGTTGAATTGTGGTTGAGAAATTCTGAAAGCTGGACTTTTATTTTTTATCATTATTTCGTTCTAAGTTTTATTTTATTTAAAGTGATATATGTTAGAATATATTGTGGTAGTTAGATACTGACGGTGTGAGCCAATTATTATTCCGAAATAAATGGACTCCACTGAATTTGGATATTGTAGTTCATGTACATCCAAAATGTGGTTGGTCAAATTGTTTCTAGTATATGAGAGTAATATAAATTGTCACATTTATCATAACACAGGGGGTAGAATGCCATATTATCATAATAAAAGTGGATAAAGTAACGCCTATAAAAATATCAGGGAGACGATGTGAAACTTTTACAAAATTTCAGGGGGTAAAATGCTCTTTTTTAAACCACGAGGGGGTAACTTGAACATTATGCATTTTATAGGAGGTAAATTGCCATTAACTTTGTAGAAAAATTGGGTTTGGTACCAAAATTGCAATGAAAACCTATCCTATGGTACCAAATTTGCATTTTCGTATCCTATAGTACCAAAATCGCAAGTAGGTCTACCCTATGGTACCAAAAAAACAATTTTCCCAATATAAATTGAAAATCATACAATGGTATTTTGATTTTAAACGATAATAATTAAAAAAAATAAGATATTTGTATTTTCATAAATAACGAGAAATTTATAATGTCTTTTCCAACCCAAGATATGTAAAATGATATTTTTGCCCTCGATATACCTCCTAGGATTCTCATCTAGATTGGGATTGAATGCTATTTAGTAGAGGTGGAATACAAATTGCCACTATTGAATACACTTTTGAGAATTTGTGCTTCATGATCAGCTTCACACATTATATTGTTCTTGAACTCAACTCATCTAAATTCATGATTATTGCGGAAAATTAAACAAGTACATTGCGATTATCAAATTCATAAAGAAACAAACATTTTGGCTTTCTAGCATCTAAACTTCATAGGATACCTACCAAAAGAGACATATATGGCTTCCAAGTAGGAAAGCAATGAAGCATAGATTCTTTATCACCATTTTGTATAATCCATACCTTTGTTTATTAACTCAATCATGTCTTAGGAAACTCCCTTCTATCTTTGTATATTGATTTTGTTTTCTCATCACAAGATTTTAGACAATGATATTGTCATATGGTGGCTAATTAGGTCCTATTTGGAAAGGTTTTGGTCTGGTTTCGCGGGTCTCGATTTAAAAAAAAAATGGATTGAGTGGTTTTGGTGAAACTTTTGAAACCCCACTAGTTAGGTATTGGATGTTGGGTTTTGTGGTTTTAGAAAAGCTGAAATCTCACTTGAATTGAGTTTGAATGTTGGGGTTTGAGGGAAAAAGTAGGTGGTAGATGTCAAATCAATATCTTTTTTTATAGAGTTTAGGAGAAAATGTAAGTAGTATGTGTCAAATTAAAATTTTATGAGTTTTTATGGGTTTTTCTAAATTTCATTTGAAAGAGTTCTAACTTAGTTTTTAGGTGGTACCAGCGCGAGCCATAACTCTTCCAAATATGCCCTTAAAGCTTGTGGTTCAAATTTCCCAAAACAGATCAAATGTAAACGAACTGACCCATTCACAAATCAAATATAGTTGTGCATATTTTATATTCCCTCCATTTTTTTATTTATCGCTTTGGCAAAATGAATTTGTTTACTTTTATTTGTCATTTTAGGAGTTCAATGCATTTAATTTTTCCACCAATTTTACCCTTCTTGTTAATGTTTGTAATTAATGTTAATTAATGCTGTAATTATTTAATTAAAATAGTATTTTGAAATTTTTGTTTCAAAAAAGTGATTATTTATTAAATTTTTTAATCCGTGAACAATCCTTCAAAACCACAAATGAAAAAAAAAACGGAGGGAGTAATTAGTTATTTTCTCAAAATGTAACACGTAACAAATGATATATGTACAACATTTGCAATATTGTGAATAAATTAGATTATTACGAACTAGATACAAAATGTAATATCAAACCTGGTTTGCTGCCACTTTTCGAGATTTGTGTCATTTTTACAATGAATTCTTTGAATATTGATTAGGAATATACTTCAAATTTTACACGAAAAGAAAATTCCATGTGAATTCTGTTTTATTTCTTCTTCTAATTTCTGGGAATATAATAATTATTGGATTATTATAATTCCCAGTGCAGGCACATCGAATGTAGCATAATTATGTTTAATCACATTTTGTGATTTGACATTGATCTTATTGTGAAAGAGAAAGGGCACTCAATCACTAACCTAGAGAATAAAGTTACGCTTATATTTATATAGGCTGCTCATTGGCTACAATCTCCAAAGAATAATCCCTTTTTCCGGTGCCCGCCAACAAGGAAAAACAAAAAACTATTTCAGATTTATTCATCTCAATCTCAATCTCAAGCTTAATTTTTTTTCATTTCTTTATCTAAAAACGATAAAGAAAAACTAATCTCACACGACCACAAGAAAATTGTGTACTAGTGATAAAATGTTTAAAAAAAACCAACATAAAAGTTTTCGTCTTTTGAATGTATATATTTAATTAAAAAATAAATAAATTATCACTATAATAATTTATGTTCACTAGCTATTCACAACTAGTGACACAAGAACTATTGTAATAGATTTATCAAAAAATAAATAAATGTTGCATGTAATGGTGATTTAGTGACAAACTTTTTGTAGTCTCTTTTTGTGTATTATATATTAATATAAATTGTAGACTACCAAATTATAATTCTTATCAATAATATATATGTGAAAATCATTTTAATAACAAATAATTATAGTCTCTTAATATTTTTAAAATGAAAATTTTAACACTCGTCACTTAGTATTATATCACTAGTTTTTTTTTTTTTTTTCTTCTTGTAGAGGTACTTTTCCAGCTATTAGAATTAGAATATTTATATTTTGTTAATTCAAGGGGAAAATTCTTGTCCGGACCTGGCTTGAACAAACTCATCCAACCAATGCACTTGCTTTATATAATTGATCACTCTCCTGGAAGTTACATCAAATCCCAAAGCAAGTGTATTACACTTGCCATGATAGCTACATTGGATTCAGTCAAACCCAGTTTTGGGTAAGAATTTTCCTAATTCAATTTTAAGTAATACATACATAGAAAAATCTAGTATTCCTTGAATTAAATTATAAATTCATATATGATAAATGCAAAACAATTGTGTTATATATCCATTCACACACAATAAGTATAATATATTAATTATCATGTAATCGTGCAAGTACCAACATGTGATTGGTCTAGTAGAAGAAACTAGTCACTACAAAGTAGCGAATCGAGATTCGAATCTCTGTTGGGAGAGATTCCTACTTAATGTGTCCGACGCATCTCTAAAGGGATTAAACCCATAGGAAACAAAAATAATGTAACCGTGCAAGTAATTTGTGTAAGAGTAACCAATACATGTATCATCTTGTCTAAATTTGAATTCTACTGCTGAAATTTTTCAACATATAATACTACCTCCCTAATGTAAGGATGAATTTGAAATAGTTTGATCTTTAAATTAAGAAAATGAGAATAACATGTTGTAGCAATGTTATACTCCATCAAATGTTGTGCTTGATTTGGTATCATGCATGTGACATGTGGATTGGATAAGCCAAAATTTTAAAACTAATTAAAGGAATTAGTATTTGAGTTTGCAAAGCAAGGGTCTTTGTTAACAATAATTGTGAAGACATCATCTGAAGCTTATGCAAAAAGTTAAAACTACTACTTTTGTTTATAAAGTCATGGAGTGCATTAAAAATAAACAAAAAAATCATGGAGTGCATTATTGGTCATAAGCTTCCAAAATTGCATCTTGCACTTCAAAGAAAACTCACACAAAACTTGAATTATGATAAGATCCCAATAATTTCAAGTCTATCAGTGAGAAATCGATACAATCTTGAAAACTGATTTTTCATGTGTGACACATCTAATTAGTGAGTCCCAAAAATAAGGGAAATATATTAATGTAAACACAATCCTGACGCAATTCAGGCATGACCAGAAAACATACCTGCATTATCACATTTTGGATGCAATAGATTATATATATTTGGGTTTTTGGGGTGAAATGTTAAAAGAATTTAAAGATGCTTAATTGGTATTTCTTAAATTTAAATATAATATATATTTGATTGAACTTTGTTATGTTACTCGTTATTATTTTATACATGAATATGAATGTCTTTTTTTTTTTTTTTTGGAGTAAAAATAGAAAATCTAATTAATAACGTACTCAAATCACATGGTTTAAATCTCTTGAATGTGTTAATTACTTTTGGTACCACAAGTAATCATACTTTAAGGTTACAATACCATAACTTTAAAAACATACACATCATGTTAACTGCCCTCGATACATTTGGTACTTTCGTTAATTTTGTAAGGAAAATTCAATTTTAGACGGAAAATTGATAGAAAATTTACAGAATTGGTCCTATAATTATAGATTATTTCCTAACTTTGCCCCTCATATTCTATGGTCGACAAATTTACCCCACAATTCACAAGTTTGAAGCGTTTCAGTTCCAATTGCAGATATAATTAATTATAAATCCTATTTATAAATTTTATATGTTAAAATTATTAAATCTCTTACACTAATTAGATTTTATATATAATATATATATAAACTAAATAATATTTATATAAAATCCAAAAAAAAATATGTCAATTAAGTTTATTGGATTTTTTTAATTTAAAAAAAATCTTTTAAACTAATTAGATTTTACATATAACACATATAAATTAAATTATATTTTGTATAAAATTTGAAAAACAAATATCAATTAAACTTATTAATATTTTTTAAATTGAAAAAAAAATCTTTTAATCTAATTAGATAATATATACAAATTAAATAATATTTATTATTAAACCTGAAAAAAAAATCTTCTAAAATTATATAAATAATAATAATTCTAATTATAAAATTTATTATAATTAAAAAAACCTAAATTTAATTAGTTTAAAAGATCTGTTTTTAAATTTAAAAATTTTAATAAGTATATTTATTTTTCAAATTTAATATAAAATATTATCTAATTAATATAACTAGTTTAAAAGATTATTTTTTCGGAATTAAAAAATTCTAATAAATGTAATTTATATTTTATTAGATTTTATATAAAATATTATTTAGGTTATATATATTATATTTATAATCTAATTAGTTTAAGAAATTTAATAATAATAATATATAAAATTTATAAAACTTGTGAACTTTGGGGTAAATTTATCAGCTAGAAAATATGTGGGACAAACTTTGGCAGCAATCTTTAGCTATAGGACTAATTATGCAAACTTTTCATCAACTTTCCGTCCAAAAATAGACATAAGTACCAAATGTATGGAGGGCAGTTAACATGTGGTACCAAATGTGTATGTTTTTAAAGTTATGGTACCGTAACCTTAAAGTAGGGTTACTTGTGGTACCATAAATGAAATTCTCTAGTTAATTATGGCATGCAGAAAAATTGAAAATCCAAAATGTGATTTTGAAACCAAGATGTGACACAAATTTGTGATAGAACATTCATCCCATTTAAGAGGGTATGATCATCGCCATTCGGTTTAATTTTTGTCCCGACTCGTGATTCTCAAAATTAAAGATCGCTATCGATGCCCCTAATTAAGTACTAATTACGCTTTCCAATTAACTAAAATTAATACTTGAACGAATTAACTAGCATTGTTACTTAATTATCAGATTCCCATGTTGCAGTGCAACTATGATGAAACAACACTAAGGATCTCTTCCGTTGCTGCAGCTTTCATGTACAACAACTTGAATAGTTACAAATTAGTATCATAAATTAATATATTAATTAACTAATTTTGAATTAAAATACATGTGTCACAATCATGGCCAGCCAGCCAGGAGGTGAAAATAATTGAATTGAAACAGTCGGGAAATATTTATGTTATCTACGCAAAAGCAATGATATTTCCCTAAGTATAATAAAATATATTTCATCAAACAAAAAAATTAAAATAGTATAAATAGCATTATATATAGTGGGAAATGAAGACTATACTAAACAATGGTCTTTCCTTTTAAACCTTTAAGAATTTCAGGCTAGCTACTCCTTTTGTACTTACTTCAAGAATAACAAAGCCTAAGGATCCAATTATTGTTCTCCATGATTAAAAATTGGTGCATTGAGTTCTGTCAAGCATGTATTAATTCTTGTCTTTTATTTTATACATATAACCACCCAAAGTTAGGAAAAAATATATAAAGAATTTGTTCACTTCATGTCTAAAAAAACAATAGGGGCATCAACGATGACATAAACAAGACTTCACCCACAAAATAGTTATGGAAAGTAATATTGTGTAGGTATTTCGTCGGTAAAGCCTTGTTTATGTCGTCAGTGGTGCCCAATTTTTTTTAATCATATATAAGGGGGTTTTTTTAAATGTATTTTTGATGCACCCTCAACAATTCTCTGCATAGGGTATTTGAAAATTCTACAAAGTCCAAGGATTAAATAATTTACAAACGTAATATATAATCTCAGTGATCGAACTCAAGAATTTATGTTGATACATAAATAGTTAGTGACAGTAGGGAAATAGTCACGGCTTTTATATATAGTGATAATTATTTAAAGTTTGTCACTAAAATGGCTTTCTTAAACTAATTAGCGACATGAATTATAATTATTGATATTTGGTAATACATAAAAAGTGACAATAAAAATATTATCACTGAATCATTGTGATAATATTTATTGTTACTAAATTGCCACTAAAATGATGTCATTAATTGTTAACGAGGCAATTTAAATCACCATAACATTGTCACTATTGTAGTTTTCACAATTATTATAGTGACAAAACTAAAATTATTGTCACTGGATCCATGGAGGTCCTAGTGCTAGGCAATTTAGGCGCCCGCCTAGAGCCCTCGGTGTAGAATGTCCCCATATTTTCTATATATGCAAGTATATTTTAATTAATAAATAAAATACTTTTTTTTTCATAATTAAATGATCTGTAAGGGACGTAGAGATACATGTAGGCGAACATAGTCAAGCAATACATTGTTTAAGTTTGATTTGATTTTTTTATCGAACTTGAGATTGTATTTATAAGGTCTAACAAAAATTAGTCTTGAAATGATCTCAAATTATGTTATCAAAGTTCGAAGTTGGTCCGTCCCATCTGCTCAAACCTAATGAAATCAATAACCTATACTTATAAAAGTCATTGATTCGGCACATACCACCTACTTTCCCGATATGTAAGTCATTGATTAGACACATATCACATATTTTGTCACTCAAATCCAAACATCCAAACTCGGTCTATTTCATATAATAACTTTTAAAAACTCATAAAACTCAAAACTCAATCAATGGAAGAGACATAGTCTAATGGCAAAGCTGAGGCCATTCCCACCTGAAGTATAGGTAGTTATCTAGCTTAATACTAGTCTTGTTAATAGTGAATATTACTTGTATTTGTTAGTTGAACATTATTTACATTTTCCTAGTAATCAAATAAATCCGTCGAGATAATGATGTAATCACCGTATCACCAAAAAAAGAAAAAAAATCAAACTCTATCTAAATTGTGTTTCAATTTTTTGTTGAAATCATCAAATCAAAATCTTCAAAATCAAAATCAAGTATTTTCAGGCCAATACCAATCCATATAAACCTTACTTCTGTCAAGTAAAAAAAAAAACACCCTCACATTTGTCAAGTAGCTAGTCGAGCCACAAATAACATTTCGTGCAATTAATGAAAGTTGTAAAGTAATTTTATATGCATGGACATGTCTACTTCATTGTAAGATTTGTAGAAAATTATCGACACGCAATTCAGGACCATTTGATTTGATTCAATGAATTAAAAACTGTTTGTTGGCAAGTAAGATGTGTTGTACAAAAAGTACAGGTGCTAAAAGCTTATAACTATGGAACACTACAACCTTTATAGCTGGAAAGTAGTTGCTGATTTTTCAAAGTGATGGGGATTTGGTTTTTTTTATGGCTTCACACCTATCTTTGCCAAACCTAATTTATTTTAGGTAAATAATCATCATTGATAGTGATAAACATAAACACCATTTGTAGAAAGTTCGATAGATGACTAAAAGATTTTAACCTTTTTAATGAAGTATTGATCTTCAAATTAAATAAACTAGTCCATATGCTACGAGTTTAATTTCAATGAATATTTTATAAGAAATTCTTGAAATTATGATCAATGTCTAATTTATTGAATGACCAACTCATGTAAAAGCTTAAACTATTAAAGAGAGGAATCATTTAATATATATCACTTAACACGCCTTCTCACGTGTAGGCAGTATTTATTTACTCAAGCCTAACACATGAAATTTAGAAATGGGTAGCAGAGGGATTCGAACAGAGAACCTCTTTTGACATGAACTCTGATACCATATTGAATGATCAACTCATCTAAATACTGTTAAAAAAAATAATGCACGACTCAGACCAACTGGCTATTTTATTCTTAATTGAGTTAGTTAAATTTAAATTTTACAAATAACAACAATTTAATCAATTAAAAAATTTGACACAACCTATGCTCACCAAATTCCCCTGATTGTTGTGGACATAATTGTTTGGGACTGATCATTGGCATTACCAGTGTTTTGTTTCATGCATTAATTAAAGCATGGTTTCAGACCAAGTATTTGTCTCATAGGATAAAATATCTCGATCGAGTTCATATAAATATCATATAAAGAAAATAAAATAAATAACGTAGGCACGTGAAATTGCATAAGTGCCTAGGTCGAATTTAACATGTTATAAAATAATGTAAAACAACGAACAAGTGAGGTAAAAAAGGAATTAAATATGTGGTGATACAAATAATGAAATAATGAAATAATGAAATTTAATGAAAGATAGGAATGAAATATTCTTACTTCTCTAAAATAGAATGTAATACTCTTAAAATATTAAAACTTTGAAAGATTGAAGTAATCAATATTAGAATGACTAAAAAATTGAATAAGGTTCGATACTTAATACTATGATTTTACTAATTAAGTGCAATTTTTATTATTTGTATGAAGTGTAAGTTGTGTAACAGACCCAATTACCCATGGCCAAGCTGTATTAATTCGTCGTATACCCAACGTGTATGAGAGTGCACCGTGAAGAATTAATTTCATTTATAGAAATAGAGCGTTATTTTGAGACATTTCAAAAATAAAATAATAGTAAAAATTTAGGGACAGAGGAAGTATTAGGGTAATTAGAGATTATTCTTCCTCCAAAACAAGACAAAGAAGAGCATAGGAACAGTAATTTGGCATCCTTTTATTTCTTCTTAGTTATTTGGATTTTCCTTATATAATTGTTTATTTATATTTGTTTCCATAGGCTAATTAAGTGGAAATTATTCTTTTAGCTAGTCATATTAGCTATTATAACTATTATAATGGGTATTTTTAATCATAAGCATATTAACTATTTGAAAATGAATATGATCAGTTAAAGATGATATATTTGTATTTAAATAAATTCTAATTATCTTTATATGGCATATTTTACTACCCCGATCTCTTTTTATGTATATATTATTTCTTATTAAGCATAAGATTATTAACTCTTGTTCTTTTTTATTTATATCACATATATATAATGCTAAAAGAATTAATAGTTAATTTAATGTGACCTTAACTGTTTTTTTTTATTTCCCAAGGGTTTAATGTGACTATAACTGGTTACCTTAGCTTGTTATAGTAAATCTATTGTGGTTGTATTTTACTCGGCAAAAAAAAAAAAAAAGTTGTATGTGGATCCACTTACAAACATGCTTCTTCTTTTTTATTTTTGGTTAATAGAAATGAATGATTATATTCATCCTTTTTTAAATGTGTATAACAATAATATGATTGATAATGTGAATGATGCTTATAATTAGGATATGTGATTGATTAATTTTCTTTCTTTTAACGTGTTATTTTATAGAAATTTAGTAATTAAAGTTTAGGATTCTCTATTACTTATATGTGGTAAAATTATCATGGCATACTACAAGAGCAAATGAATTAAGGTTTAAGAGCTCATCAAATATAGGATGATTTTTTTTATAAACACATTGAATAAGGTTTAACAATTTCGTCATAGAAAAAAAACTTAAAATTTAGGATGATAATTTGTTTGTATGTGTTTTTATATAATACTATATATTATCTCTTTAGCTTGAAGTTTCCTAGTTCAAATAATTTATACAGTTAGCTAAATGATGTAATAACTTTTTGTGTGTATACATAGTAAGTAAGAGGTTATGTAATTTCTCTTATTCTTTTTATTTTTTTATGATAATTACAGAAGAATTTATGGATGAAATTTGGAAGGATATATTCTTCTTTCCATTTTAATGTGGAATTGAATGATGATATTATCATAATAGTTTTATTTATGTTTCGACTTACAAAAGCGAAAAAAAATGTTACCAGGTTTTGAGAAAGATACGAAAATATAAATCCTAAAATTTAGAATCGAAGCCCCACAAATCACATCTATCTATATCCAAAGGAAGCTTCATGATTGGCTATTAATGTAATATATAACTAATATATCAATATTCTTTGTTTATTTTAATAATTAATATATATCTTGAATCCTTCATATCATAATTCACTTGACCTTTCACTAAATAATTTATATATACATGGCTATTGGTGTATTGAAATAGGCAATGATATTTAATGGCATATACGAAATACTTGGAATAATTCTATGAAATGAGAATAATAGGATTTTTCACGCACTTATCTTCCAATAGCTTACAATATTGTGTAAAAAAAAATGATCTAATTTGGAGGAATATCACGACAAAACACCAATTATATGGGGATAAATTGGCAAATATTTTCTTTTTTCTTATAATCTCTACCTTTTTCCTAAGAAAATACTAACTTTTTAGGAAAAAATATATGGCTTTAAAAGCAAATATAAGGGCAAAAAAGAAATGTCTAGACTACCAGAAAGTACGTGGAAATTGTAAAATACTTCCCTTTGTTATGTAAAATTTACACGAAACTAACCTATAAAATATATATTGCATAAATTCACTTATATTGTCGTACATAGAAAATAGGTTACCAAAATTTGTATAAGGGGATATAATGCTGAATATTTAATAATAAATAGGGTAAATTATGAATACCTCATAATACCCCCTGAGGTAAGGTTTAATTACGAGAATTCCCTTCACGTATTGGGTATTACGAAAACTCCCCTATGGTTTGTCACCACCTTATAATTAACCCCTTATCTCTGAAAAGTTTCAACTTTGCCCCTAGGGGATTATTTTTAATGTTTGTAATATCTTTAAAAAAATAAAAGGGTGCTAATTGTAATATTTCATAAATTACAAAATTGATAATTATATATTTACCAACAAAAAAATTGATAAAATTGTTAACTTCCCATAAATTAAAAAAAAAATGTTTTCATATTTATTAACAATTTAATTTTTATAATAAAAATATAAACAAAATTTTATTATTTATATTTAATAAATATAAGAAATTTATTTACACATAATTTTTGTATGCTTATAATAATAATTTAATAATTTTTATTATTATAAACATAAAAAGTATATTAAAAAAATTATATTGTATTTTTAAATTTTCTTATTATTTTTTAAAATATTAAATTTACTAATACAGTATAAAAATAATTAATTTAATTAAATTTGTAAATAAATTTATTTTATTTATATAATATTATTAATGAATTATGTTTAATTTATTATTATAAAAATTAAATTGTTAATAAATATGTAAAAATAAGGTTTTTTTTAGTATTTTTGGAAACTTATGTGCATTTATACAATTATTTTAATTTTTTGGTGGTAAATATATAATCATCAATTTTATAATTTTATGAGATATTACAATTACACCCAAGCTTTAATTTTTTTAAGATATTATAAACACTACAAATAACCCCCTAGGGGCAAAGTTGAAACTTTTAAGTGGTAAGGAGTTAATTGTAAGATGGTGACAAACATCAGGGGGATTTTCATAATACTCGTAATTAAGTCTTACCTTAGGGAGGTATTCATAATTTACCCTAATAAATATGACCATGCTATGCAATAAATATTTCAATAAGAGGTTTCGTGCCAAATATTTAAAAGTTAGGACAATTTTATGCGATAAACATTTTACATGGTAGTTTGTGCAAATTTCACATAACATGGGGGAGTTTCTTGCATTTATCCAGAAATTACAAGAGTCACGCATTAAAAGATCTATTTACGTAATTAATATAACATTTAATTTCGTGTTTAGCATTATTATTTGAAACGACAGGACGCAACGGTTTGTCTATTTAAACTCAGTAAACGCCTCCATTTTACTTCCCCCTCTCCTCTCATTTCAATCGCTCTCTATACATTTTTCCTTTTTTATTCTATTCTGCTCTGTTTAGCCGCTTTATTTCTGGTAAATTCCTTTCTTCAATTCTAATAACTAATTAATTGGTTTCCATTTCTGTCAATGCATTTATTATTAAAGACTTTAATCTTGTGTTTATGGTTTTAATTTACTGTTTCAATTTCATTTGTTATCTTTCAATTATTTTCGTACCTGTTTCCATTTCTGAACTTTGGTTTCTATTGTTTTTCCCTCTAAATTAAGGATTAAACTAAACTTTAATGGTGGATTTACATTATGTTTCCATTCAATGCTTACTAATTTTAATTTTATAAATATGTTATAGATTAATATGGATTACGGGGACCTGTACAGACAAGTTCAGAGTCCAAAATATGACTGCCTTCTATTTGGTAAGTTTTCTACTTTAGAATTGGGTTAATGGCAATTTATCCCCCTGTGATTATCATAATATTTTTAATTTACCTCCCTAAATTTTTTTAAAAGGAGCAATTTACCTCCATGTGCATCTCACTCGAACAAATATGAAATTGGGTGTGAAATGTATTTCGTAAAAAGACAAAATTACCCTTTAAGGGGGTAAAATGGTCCACATAAAAGGGGGTATTATTGTCAATTCAATTTTTTTTGTAAGGCTTAAAATTTTGAAGGAGATAGTGTGAATCATTTTTAAAATCACAGGGGGTAAATTGCTTTTTTTCAAATCATATGAGGGTAAATTGAACATTATGATAATCAAAGGGGGTAAATTGCCATTAACCCCTTCAGAATTAGAACAAGTAGTTTTGAACTCTAATTTTGCAAAAGAAATGACTAATTTTATTTCAATTATTATTTTAATAGATCTTGATGATACTCTTTATCCCCTAAGTTGTGGTCTAGCTGAATCAGTTCTTGAAAACATTCAAGGTAATCCTGCCTCTTACATATTAAATATTATCAATGTTGTTAAGTTTTCCCCCTCGATTTTGATATATTGCGTATAATATGTCTTTTTTTCCAGCTTATATGATTGAAAAGTTGGGTATAGAAGAGAGCAAAATCCCTGATTTGTGTAATCTATTGTATAAAAACTATGGCACTACGATGGCCGGTCTTAGGGTACGTAAGCCTTTCTTCTTCGTTCCGTTGTTGATTTTGTGTTCAAAAGACGATCGTATCATATTTTATTCTTTATGCAGGCAATTGGGTATGATTTTGATTATGATGAATATCATAGGTATGATGAGAATTTTTTCTACCTTGCCTTGTAATTTTATTGTTTTAAAATATGGTTGATTTTTGTTAAGTTTCGGTTGGTGTATTTTGCAGTTTTGTTCACGGGAGATTACCTTACGAGAATTTAAAACCAGACCCGATTTTGAGAAGCCTTTTGTTAAGCTTGCCTGTCCGCAAAGTTGTAAGTCTATTTTTGCCGTCATAAAGCATTTTTTAGTGTATATGTATACATACTAATTCTTTGTATTAATTGCAAAACAGATTTTTACAAATGCTGATAAGGTTCATGCCATTAAAGCGCTAAATAAACTCGGCGTGGAAGATTGTTTTGAAGGGATTATATGTTTTGAGACTCTTAATCCTGTTCACAAGAGTACTGCTTCTGATGATGAAGATGATATCGAGTTCTTGGGATCGATTAAATCTTCTGATGCTTTAAATGGAAGCCGTGAGATATATGACATTATTGGACATTTTAATAAGCCTAATGTAGGACCATCTGGATTGCCTAAGACTCCAATTGTTTGCAAACCATCAGAATCTGCAATTGAAAAGGCTCTTAAAATTGCCAACATTGATCCACATAGAACTGTGAGTTCAATCTCCTACCACTTGTTCTAACTTTAAGTAACATTGTTGTACCTGAAGTATTTTCATTTTGTTGTTGCAGTTATTCTTTGAGGATAGTGTCCGAAACATTCAGTCTGGAAAACGTGTTGGACTTGACACTGTGTTGGTAAGTTCTTGAAATTTGCGATAACATATGTTATTGATCATTTTATCCAGACAATAGTAAGGTCCATTACTCGAACCAATTTGGGTTAAACTCGATTTGAGCAAGAATTTGTCAGTCGTTTATACAAGGGTCGTTATTGGATTGAGAATTTAAGGTAAATTGTTGTGCAGGTTGGGAAATCTCAGAGAGTGAAAGGAGCAGATTATGCATTAGAAAGCATTCATAATCTCCGAGAAGCAATACCGGAGCTATGGGAAACCGATAAACTAGCTGAAGTTAGCTACTCTGGGGTTGCAGTGGAGACTTCTGTCACAGCTTAGCTTAGATTTTATTTATGTCATTATCATCTCAAAAATTATGTAAATGTTTTGTTGCTATCATCAATAAAATAAAAATGTCTTGCAAAACTATACTCCATATGGTGTTTGCATTTACATCTCTTCTCCTTCATCTCTAAGTCGAAATCAAACCAACCTATGAGTCTATGAGAATAATGAAATTTGAATGTGATGGAAATCATTATTTGATTCAATAATTTGTTTTTCCGGTTACTGTATATTTGGCTGCCTACATGTTATTCATGACATTAACATGTAAAATGAGTTAATAGCAATTTACCCCCTGTAATATTCGTAATGTTTAATTTTCTTCCCTATGTTGAAAAAGATAACTTTATAAAAGTTTCACAGTGCCTCCCTGATATTTTTATATGTGGCACTTTACCCCCTTATGTTATGATAATGTGGCAATTTATTCCCTTGTATTATGATAAATATGACAATTTATTTCCATATGTTTCAAAATACTTTTCATACCCACTCTCAATTTCAGTAAGTGAGTTACGAGAAATTATATAGTTCAACCATTGCACCACGTCATCAAGTACACGTGGTGCAGCCCACCACTATGGATTATCACTCTACATGTCGCAAGTGCAGTGGTGGGTTGCACCACGTGTACTTGATGACGTGGTGCAGCGATTGCACCAAATAATATCTCGTGAGTTACAATCTCTGATTCAAGGGGATAAATTGCTCATTTTTAAATTAGAAGAGGATAAACTGAACACTATCAATATTACATGGATTACTGAAGTTAAATTAATGGATGTGATGTATTGATTCTATAATTTATACTAGGACGGTAAGTATGGCCACTAGCCTTTCCCATCATTAGTGATTCAAAATATTTTTTGATGAATAATTTAATCTTCTGATGTGCCATATTCTTGCAAAATTTCCTTCTTTCTTGTAACCTTGTCAACTAATATTTTATTGATGTATTAAATATTCTTGTACAATAATCCTTTCAATGTCCCAATCAAGATTAAATTAATGTTCATGAGAATCAGGTGACATGGTTCTGTACCTGGGTTTGTCAATATAAATTAGTGTCAAATCAAATTAAATTTTATGGAGTTTTTTTAGAAATAAGAAAATTATTGTTTATTTAGTTTTTAAAAGATTTGTTTAGAAAAACTACAAAAATATGCTACTCTTAATTAAAAATATTTGCTCCTATTTTAACTTCATGAAAGTGTCAAAATAAAGCATCTTCTTTTATAAATTTATAATTACATAGTCTTTTGTCAAACTTACACTCTCATGGTCATAGCTAAAAGCCTTTTTTTTTTTTTTTTTTAGAACCAAAGATAATGTATAAGGATCACGGAAATTCCGAAGTAACAATGTTAAGAACAGGAGGAGGTAAAGCACTAGAAAAAACAAAACAAGGAGCCGCTAACTTAGCTAGGTGATGAGCAGCCTTATTACTCTCGCGAACAATATGCACAGCCCGAAAAGACTCCAATGTTGATGCCAATCTCCTAATTTCGTCAAAAATGTGCCCAAGAGTACCGTGTGCAGATGAAGAATCTGAAATCCCTTTCATAATCGATGCCACACCAAGCTCAATTGCACGGAAGGCAGCAGTAGCCTCTGCGGCTTCTGGATTCAGAGGAAGATCGATTGTAGCAGCACACCAACCTGAACAAGTTCCATCGGCATTGCGTGCAATAATACCAACACCGACGGACTCGCCATTGCTGGAGAATGCCGCATCAACATTAATTTTAATGACCGAATCAGGGGGCGGCTGCCAATGTGATGTGTTATTTAGGAAAGTCTAATTGAAAGTATATACAAATCGAATCTAATCAAATTATCAAACCTAAATTATTTAGGAAACTAATTATATCACAACCCAAACTTGACAGCTCTTTGTTAACTGGTTTATAGTTGAATTAAACTTTTATTTTATTAACAAGACACTCAATCTTCAAAAATTGTTAATTAGGCACATATCTTTAAAAAAAGATATACCAAAATTGTAAATTAGGCACCTATCTTTACAAAAAAATTGTACATAGGTTGGTGAACATATACGTCTAATGGATTTCTTCAAACAATGTACCTATACCACAAATTCATCATCTCCAAATATTGAATTTTGGAAATGAAATAAAGTTAATTTTTGAATCAAAAACTTAACAACATAGCATATAATAAGTTATATATGGATGATGTCAATTTATTCCTCCGTGATATGCATAATGTTTAATTTAGGGTTCAGGGTTTATCCTTCACAAATATGGTCTATATTTTCTTGATAATTATTTATGGGTCATATAATTAATTTTTTTTTCATATATATTAAAATATATGAATGACAAGATTAACAAATACATTAATATAAAAAATATTATACATTGGTTCTATACAACATATATAGCTATTAGATTTCCATAAGAAAGCAATATCAAGAAGGAATTAGTTCACGGCCCAGCCCAACTTATACATGAAAAGAAATTTAAGTCTATATTTGGTATTAAACTATGCTATTATTTCATAAATTCTTCGGGGGCCTGCAAGTGGATCCGCCCCAGTATATATGTACACCCGTTTGTGGGCTGTGAGGCTAGAATTACTCAAATATTTATATTTTTTTTATCAAACAAAATTCAATATTAATATTTATACAAAGAGTACATATATATACTTTTTTTTTATTTTGAACACTTTTAAGAGTAAAAATACAGTACATGCAATGAAAGGATTTGATGAAACCTTAATTAGATTTTCTAAAAGTTCATCTTTTAAACTTCTATTTTCCATAGTTTCTCACAAAAAAAAAAAAAAAAAAATTATTAAGAAGCCCAAAACGACGTAGTAAACTAGCAACGAATGCTGAAAAGGATAAGAAAAAACAGAGATCAACCTCATTGTGTATAACATCTGTAAGTAGCACATATACTATTCGGGGTATTCGGTCGACCGGTGGATGGATAGAAACTCCATTCCACTAGTCTAGAAGAGCTATGGCTGCAATGACACGTGTCCCCTTCACCCCTTCGTCGTCAACTGCCAACCACAATGTTAATGTATGTTGTTTAGTCAACAGAATAAATATCAGTACGACTCCACAATTCTCTACTTCTTTCGCGTTTAATAGAGCGAAAAAATTTAGGCGAATTTCAGTGGTTGCGATGTCTGATTCAGGCAAAAGCACTGTTCTTGTTACTGGTGCTGGTGGTAGAACTGGTAAAGTTTTTCTCTGAATTCTTTGTATAGTGATAATGTGCGTTTTATATTTAATGGGTTTTGATTCTCCAGTTGTCGTGTTTTAATTTTTTATTTGTTTGGGTGAAAATCAAGTGTACGGTTGTGTTAATTGTGGGTATTAGAAAATATATGCACAAAAACGAGTTCTTGGTTTGATTGATAAGAACTTGTGCAGGATAAGATGAATTTGTGATCAATTTAACTCATCCATTGCAAATTCTTTTGCTTTCTTGCATTTTATTGCTAGTTATATTACATGTAAATGAGACAAACTCGTGTGAGATATGCATTGCTCGAATGCAGGTCAAATTGTTTACAAGAAGCTAAAGGAGAGGTCAGACCAGTATACTGCTAGAGGTTTGGTAAGAACTCAGGAGAGCAAGGAAAAAATTGGTGGTGAAGATGATGTTTACGTTGGAGACATAACAAACTTTGAGAGCATTGTTTCAGCAATTGACGGTATAGATGCGCTTATAATACTCACAAGTGCCGTGCCTAAGATGAAACCTGGATTCGACCCAGCTAAAGGTGGTAGACCTGAATTCTATTTTGAAGATGGAGCATTCCCGGAACAGGTTTCTATTATGGCCTATAATTCGACCCTTTTGAATTTGAGGTCCCTCTTATGTAATCTCGTGTTTTCAATACTAGGTCGACTGGATTGGGCAAAAGAATCAAATAGACGCTGGTAAGGACCTAATAATTCTGAAGTTGTAGGTTTTGTTTTGTCCCTTTTTCATTAATGAATATTCTTAACGATTCTTTAACAGCCAAAGCTGCTGGAGTTAAGCAAATTGTGTTGGTTGGATCAATGGGAGGAACGAACCTAGACAATCCTTTAAATAGCTTGGGAAATGGGAATATCTTGGTTTGTACCTTTTTGCTTCTTTACCTCTTTCGTTTACTGGTTTTTTTCTTATTGCGCGAGCAAAGTTGCATTCATTTGTTATTTTTTTGCAACTCTTATTCCGCATTGTGTTGCTATAATTTGTGAACAGAACAACTATTTAGTGCTTCTTGATGGGAATGCAGAAACTTGTTGTATAATTTTATAAACGGAAAAGGCCATTTTAGAATATTAAATGAAATAGAGTTATATCTGATTACAGGTGTGGAAGAGAAAGGCTGAACAATACTTGGTTGACTCGGGGATCCCGTACACCATAATTAGGTATGTCCATTATCATGCATTTCTTGAAAAATTACATGATAAATGACAATTATACCCCTACCATAAAAGCAGAAGCACCTCTATTCACCTAAAAAAATTGGCAATGTTCACTTAAAAAATTGACAAGGACCACCCCTTTTGACTTACGAAGAAATTTCAAATGGGGTTTTTTGCTAATAAAAAAGAACACGGGAGTTTTTGCCGATCAGGTAAGGCACATGGGGTATTTTTGCATTTAGCTCGCTCCAAATCTTACGAAGATAGTTCTGAGCGCGTTATTTTATCGTAATTTTGGGCATTGTTATTCATGGTGTAGGGCTGGAGGCTTGCAAGATAAAGATGGGGGTATCAGAGAGCTACTCGTTGGAAAAGATGATGAACTTCTTCAAACAGAAACGAGGACAATTGCTAGAGCCGATGTTGCAGAAGTTTCTATTCAGGTAACACAACAACGAATAGAGCTATCCCGACTTTTTTTCTTTGCCTTAGTTTTGCATTAGCTGAAGCTCTTCTTATAACATGAAATTATGTACAGGCATTAAACTTTGAAGAGGCAAAATACAAAGCATTTGATCTTGCTTCAAAACCTGAGGGAACCGGTACACCGACAAAGGATTTTAAGGCATTGTTTTCCCAAATCACTGCTCGTTTCTAGTCAATAACGGTTGAGGCCATTTGGTGCTGTTATATGGCCTTAATGAGAAACAGAGTGTCATTTGTATGTTACTTGGAGTGAGAATAAAACTTTGATTTTATGAGATTCGGCTGAAGTGTAATCATTAAAAGTAAACTTGGACCCTATGTTTTATAAGGTTTTACAACAGCTTCAATAATTTCAACTCTGTAAATTAAACAATGTTCAAAGTAGGGGTGGCAAATACCGGATCTGGGCTAGATCAACTGCCCACACCACCACCCACCCTACTATTATATTTGTTTCACACGTTTTTGATTCGGACCGATTTAACCATTTTATCAACGTTGTCCTCGATTTAAATTGTTTTTAATCGTAAAGTCATTTTTCATCCGTTTTTTCTAAAATTTTATCCATTTAACCCGTTTTGACCGATTCAACCCCATTTTTTAATCTTTCATCAAATTTTTTACTAATTTTATTGAATTAATCCGTGTTTACACTAATTTTATTTATTTAATTCGATTTGACCCATTTTTCACCAGTTTCACCGATTGAACCCGTTTTTCATCGTTTTCATCCGCTTTTTCAATAATTTTATCTATTTAACCCATTTTGACCGATTCAAACTTTTTTTTATCGTTTTCATTGAGTTTTTTCATTAATTTCATCGAATTTATCCGTGTTTACACTAATTTTATTTATTTAATTCTATTTTGATCGAGATTTCACCGTTTCACCGATTGAACCCGTTTTTCACTGTTTTCATTGATTTTTTTCCACCAAATTAATTGATTTAAACCGGTTTTTTGACCAAATTAACCCATGTTCATCTCTAAATCGTTTTTTTATCGATGTCATTCGTTCTCACCGTTTTTACCTATTTTTCACCAATTTCGCTGATGTATTCCATTTCTGACTGAATTAATTCGCTTCTTCACCATTTTCATCGACATTTTTATGAAGTTCATCTATTTTATCTGTTTAAGTCGATCTAAAAAGGGTTAGTTTGGTCAAAAACGGTTTAAAACAGTTAATTATGTCACGAATGTTGCTAAGAAAAGTGCTCTAGAAGTAAAAGTTGAACAAATGTTTTGTGAAAATAGTGTCATTCATAGAAAATACAATTTTATGAGACCTAAAACGATGATGTTACTAGCATTTCTTATGTATTGTAGATATAACTATTTCTTGAACCAAAGTTAGATTATAACAATTTATGAATTATTAAATACTTTCAGGTTTTTAATTCATGTTAATGCTTTAAAGTCTTTAGAGTTTAGATGACAAAACTCTTAAAGAACATTGTAAAAGTCTTGAAAATTGTTTAAAACATAATTTAATATAATATATCAATGGTTGTAGTTTATATTATGAACTAAAAGTTAATAAAGTTGTATAAGCCGATTGATATCCTAAGTCTAAAATTCGACCCTTTCAAATTTAAGGCCCCTCTCATGATCTCGTTTTTCATTACTAAGTCGACTGGATTGGGAAAAATAATCAAATAGACGCGGGCCTAATATTGAAGTTAAAGATTTTAATTTGTCTCCTTTGTTATTAGCAAATATTCTTAACAATGATTTAACAGCCAAAGCTCCTTTAAATAGCTTGGAAATTGGGAATGTCTTGGTTTGTACCTTTTTGCTTCTTTACCTCTTTCAATTTGCTGGTTTTTTGCAACTCATATTCCACATTGTGTTGCTATAATTTGTGAACTCCTACAAACTTGTTGTATAGTAATTTTATAAATGGAAAAAGGCACCTTTAGACTGGATTAGTTTTGCCTTTCACCAAAAGATTCATTCAAAAACAGAACTACATATGATTACAGGTTTGGAAGAGAAAGGCTGAACAATACTTGGCTGACTCGAGAATCCCATACACCATAATGAGGTGTGTCCATGAGCTAAATGCAAAAATACCCCTTCTGCGTTGCTTAATTAAGAGAAAGTTAAGTCAAATACTTTTCATTTTCACTTGTAGCTATCAATATTATAATTCCAAGTCAATATAATAAATTACCGAAAAAGAAGTGTACATTAGAAATAATTTTATGAAATATAAAAGTTATATGTATATAGTATTATACTGAATATTAATGAGAGAATTGCATTTTTGGTACAGAGCTATAGGTCAATTCCCACTTTTGGTACTGAGCTTTATGAGTCCAACACATTTGGTACAGAGCTTTAACAAATTGTGAAACATTTGGTACAACCGTTAAAAATTGCCGTTATGTGGTGACGTGGCAGTTAAGTCTAATTGCAAAGTTGATGCCATTACTTATGTTAATTGATAATTTTACCCCATAACATTTCAAGTTATCAAAAAAGCCCCACATCTCCAAATTTAGTGACGATTTTAGTCCACATTGTTGCCAAATTTCAAAATTGACTCGAACAAAACCATGTGCGGACCAATTTGAAAATTTTACTTATTTTATTTAAATAACTAATTTGATTTATAAATAATATTAATAAATTTAACATAAATATCACCAAAATTAAGAAAATATATTCTTTTTAAAAAATAAGATTTATATAATAGTATTAATATTTATTAAAATAATAAATTATATAATTAAAAACTATTTAATATTTATTAAAATAATAAATAATTATTAATTATTAATATTGTTTATAAATCAAATTAGTTATTTAAATTAAATAAGTAAAATTTTCAAATTGGTCCGCACGTGGTCTTGTTCGAGTCAATTTTGAAATTTGGCAACAATGTGGACTAAAATCGTCACTAAATTTGGAGATGTGGGGCTTTTTTGATAACCTGAAATGTTATGGGGTAAAATTATCAATTAACATAAGTAATGTCATCAACTTTGCAATTAGACTTAACTACCACGTCACCCCTTAACGGCAATTTTTAACGGTTGTACCAAATGTGTCACAATTTGTTAAAGCTATGTACCAAATGTGTTGGACACATAGCGCAGTACCAAAAGTGGGAATTGACATATAGTTCAGTACCAAAAATGTAATTCTCTCAAATATTAATAGGACACGGACCTTTAGCCGATCGGATCATCCTAGATTCATATTTGCTCCATATAATTCGAATTACGGATCTTTTTAATCGAATCAGGTCAATCAGATCACTAATCAGACAATTATCCTAATAAATCGGATCGGATCCGGATTGAAATCCACCCCACTGACAACCCTAAATCTACATCTTTAATCATTTTCCATTATAAATCATTGTAAATATAGATTTTCAAACATAAGGGAACTTCTTTTTCATATTATTTCAATTCTATTTCCCAAAACCCAAAAATTATCGAATTTGCCCTCGCTGAAAAACTAATTTATGATTTAATAGGTAGTTATAGTATTATAAGTAGGCATAATACTGTTTTTTATTTTTTAAAAAATAAATAATTTTTTCTTTGTGATTTTTTTAATCTACTGGTAGACTGTTGAAGAGGATGGAAAGAACAAAACTTACTACTGAAATCTTGATGTTCAGCAATTTTCATATGATGTTGAAGGAGGTTTGTCTTTCATAAATATAAAATATCTAGAATATTAAGAAGTTTACATATTTTTTTTTTAAATATTTTATGGTTATAGATTGTTTAATGCTAACAATTACATAGTCAAATAATAAGATGTAATTTGGGTTTACTAATCATTACAAATGATCCATGAACAATTCCAACTTTTATTCATCACATAATTATCTTTTAGATATTAAAGAAAACGACATTGATAAGCAGGTAATATGAATAAAGATGTACAATCAATTTTTCCCATTTTTCCATTTGTTCCCCTTCTTGTTTTTCTTTTCAGAATCCTTACCATAACAAAAGTTCCACCAAAGTCATTTCCTTCTTCTTATGACAATCGAGCTCTTATTTTTAAATTAATAAATTATTTCTTAATTTGTTTGCAGGGAATCAAGATAATGTTGAACTCCACCAAAGTCATTTATTTCTTCTTATGACACTTCGAACAAGTGTATCCACTGAGATACACATGTTCTTGGAATCGAGGGAATAGAGATCTTTTCTTGAAATTAATAAATTATTTCTTAATTTGTTTGCAGGGAATCAAGATAATGTTGAAGATGAACATCAAATTGAAAACGCTAACTAGAGGGATGATTTTGTTATTCATTATAAGTAAGTTCTTGTTGATTTCGATTCCGAAAAGAAGCCGCAATCACGTCTGCATTTTATTCCAAGGGGTAATATAACTTGTTTCTACTAAATAATATGTGTTTTTCATTTGAATTAATTTTAATTGATATATTTGGATTGTGAAAGAAATAATTACAGAAGAATACATAAGAGATTATTTGTTTACCCAAGATCGAACAACCTAGACGAAAGACTACAACTAACAAGAAGACTTAACCTCAGAATACAAATTAAAAAGATAAAGATTTTGTAAGAAAACTCTTCACATTAGAGAACTTAACAAGATGTGGCTTGTTACAAATGAGGGGGGATGACATATATATATATATACCGGTATATCGAGTTTATCTAGTAAAACATCAAGGAATTATCTAGGCCCTTAAGCTATACTAGAAGTATCTAGTAACTACTCTAGAATTATCTTAAAATCAACTAGTATAATTTAGACACTACTACTTCATTACAAAACAATGGAGAACTATGGTAATTTATCCAAAAAAATCAATTGAAATATTTTCACCTGGACATTTTGGTTTATGAGTTAGTTTTTTGGATTTGTATTGTTTCTAGCTAGCAATACAAATACAAATGGATTCCGCCAGTTCAAACGCCAAAAAGAAACCTTTAGGTAGAGGGAAAGGAGGACTTGGTCGTGGGGATGATGCTTCGACTTCAAAGAAATGATCTAAAGTATCTAAAGTATTATTTATTTCAACCAAAAAAAGAAGAAGGAATATGTATGGAGCAATTACTCATGATTACAAATTTTCAATTTAATTGAACATTTAGACTAATTTTTGGTGTGCAAAGAGGTAAAATTCCAAATAGTGATCTGCAGATTTATATATCCAAAGGTCTGAATTGTAATTCCTAAATGCACTTTTAGCTTCAAACTTTTAAAATTGGTGGGATCAAACTATATTTTTTATCAAATATTTGGCATTCAATCATGAATATATAACACAAAGTATTAGATATAAGTTGCACGGATCATCTTCTGTGCTAGTTATCAAGGATATGAATTTGATTATGCTCAGTCATTTTGGTTTGCAAAATGGTGCAATTAGATTCTAAATATTAGCATTTAGCACGGAAATATTTTTATTTCCTTTCTTAACTTTAATTAATTATGACTTTAAGTCTTTAACATAATGTGTGATAGGAAATTGATTACGCCCAAACTTGTCGAAACAAAGCGATCGATGTAGAATAGATTGGGCGGTCGTATCCACGAGGAGATGACTAAAATAAGCTAAAACCGTTAGTAGACAAAGTAGCTTTAGAGATAAATAAACAGTCTAAATTAACGAAGCGATTTGATTTTAAGAAAACTTAAAGAAAAGTGAATTTTTGGTTGTTGGAAAATACGATAATTAAAATGGTAAGGTGTCAAGAATCCCTTATATGCTTCGTTCACTTATTTGGATTGATTCATAAAATTACTCAATTGAAAGTTTCACATCCCAAACAATCAATTGGAAGATAAAGAATTGAAAAACACATGATTTCTAATGTATTTGAGTAAATAATTTTCTTGCTTTTAGAATTGGCACAAAATATCATCTTATGAGAAATCGAAAACATACTATATACCAAGGCATATTGCATTAAAAGACTACCCATAAAACGAATGACTTATATCAATATAATTATATCATAAAGATTCTCACATAAAAAGAGCTTGACTAGATTTATATGAAAATTTATAAAACAATTGTATTAACATAAGAGTTGATGAAAATAGTTGAAGAAAAGTAAATTACTCAAATTTATAAAACTTACAAAACCTTGAAGAATCGAATCCAAATAAGATCACTATGCATATAAGTTCATCTCTAACCTCACCAAAGAAACTCTAGCCTAATTTGTTAATCATTATCACAAGTTCTAGAGAGAAAATATGATAATGATTTGAGAGAGAATTGTAACTAAGACTAAGAATTGTGTTTTTCTCAAGATGTGTAATTCTAGGACTATATATAGGTGCTAAATAGCCCTAATCCAAGTAGGAGAATGCTTAGGAGGTAGAAATTTAGTAGGAAGATGTTTAGGAGGCATAATCCTCGTATGGAAAGGACTTAGGCAAGTTTCCTAATCACTTTAGGACAAAAATCGCGTTTCCCGCGTAGTAAATTCTGCTCTGCGCGACATATTTGTAAAATGTATATCTTTGCGCTCCGAACTCCAAATCTAGATCCGTAAAGTCCGTAAGGTAGCTAACTCCTTCCTCTATAACATATCCGAAATTAAGCTTAATAGGAGTTTCCTTGAGAGAGTTATCGTCCTTGGAAGTAGCAGCAATATTTCTGGCAGATTCCTTATTTGTTGTTCTTGCACTAATTGACTTCCTTGAACATTCCCTTGTTTCAAATAATGCCTTTGATACTTGTTCAATTTGGGAAAGCTAAATATTTCGGGGTCCATATTTTATATTCCTACAAAAACAAATCAAAACTCAATATTTTCTAATCACAATAATTTCTATTAATTTCATGAAAATATCAAATTAACACTTGATTTATTTGGAAAATTAGAACAATTTAAGTGCAGAAATCCAAGAATTGGGAATATTAAAACATTATGCGTTAAATTTAACTTGTTCGGATTGATTTGTTTAATTAAATCTAATTTAGTATAAACTTCAGCATTCTTTAACTATATATATATGTTTTCCCTAACAAATTAAACATCCGAATGTAAACTTATCCAGTTATTAGAGTACCTTAATTGGAGATTGTTAATTTAAATCAATTAAGAATCAAATTAAGTTCAAATTAATAGAATCTCCAATTAGGAAAATTGAATGCCAAAGCTTAGGGCATGTTTGTTTGGCGTTTGGGAAAGTAATTTGGGAGAGTAGTGGAGGTTTGTGAAATAATCTCGATTTGCGTAATGTTGTTTGTTTGGATTTTGAGAGAGTGGTTTGAGAAATAAAGTAGGTGTAGGTTTTTTTGGAAGAGTTGGGTTGTAGGTGTAAGATGTGTAAGACTTTATGTCAAATCATGTTTGTTATGTGAGATAAATTGTGTAAGAGATAGGTTACTTTATGTCAAATCAAAGTAGAGTTTGTATAGGTTTTGTTTAGAGATAAGAAAATTGTTGTTTGTTTGGCTTTTGAGAGAGTAGTTTTAGAAAATTAATGAATGAAAAATTTATTTCGGAAAATAGAAAACATGTTTGTTTGGCATTTTCCAAACACGAAAAAATTCTGGGAAACGCCAAACAAACAGGCCCTAAATCCTCTGACTGGTGATGCAGATGCCAAAGCACGAAACCTCGGGGATGTGAATGCAAATTCCCCAAATTACTAACGATATATTATTATCTTCCACTCAGCTTTACGTAATCCAACATAATGGCGCTACATTTCTCTCTCAACTGTAAAAATTACCAGAAACCCTTTTCTCCAATTAACCCTAATTTCAAATTAAATCCCCCCCAATTCTCCGTACAGTTCCCATTATTTTCATCTTCCTCCTTCACTGTAATCTATAACTCCTTTTACGTTTACGAAATCTCATATGTATTTAACAAAGACTGATAGTAATTTATTTCTTGTACAGGTCCCGCAAAGACGACGACGCCGTTTCTGTGTTGCTAATTGTTCAGGTGAAGAATCTGGAAGTAACGAATCACAAGGTCTATATTTAAGCATTTTAATGCTACTGTCAAAATTATTTTAAAAAAAAAAAAATTGCAGAATTTTATGAAGTTATTGTTTCAGATGAGGAAGTGGATAGTTTAGGAGTCAAAGCTGCATTGTCTGTGCTGAATTTCTACAAGCGTGAGTTTTTCTCAGTAATTGTTGATCTCTTTTTTACTTAAAATTATTGTTATTAGTTTTTAATTTAAGTTGCAATGTAGAATAAGTTTTGTTGTGACTTTGAATGTTGGGTGTAACACAGGGGAAATATCGCCAATGTTGCTGAAAAGTTGTCGATATGTTCCCACGTGTAGTGAGTACTCGATGATTGCTTACAAGAAGTATGGATTTGCAAAAGGGACCATATTAACTACTTGGCGTATCTGTCGTTGCAATCCTCTCGGTAACTCCTTCGTTTTTACTTCACTACCATTTTTAGCCGTGTAGACAAACATATTGATATTGCCAGCATTATCTTTGTTTTTACGGAATATGCTGTTATATGGCAAAAGTGTCTTGTCTTTCGGTATATGTGGTTTTTGGATTTTTGATTGACATCCCTTTTTCAATGTCACAGGAGGGCGTGGGTTCGATCCTCCGCGATGGTTTGGTGAAGCAACTCCACCTGAGCAGTGAATTCTGTAGTAATTAGGTGCTTCTTCTTTGTTTATCTTGCTTGGGTAAATATGTCGTTAAACATCTGATTTTTTTGTAATAGATTGGATTATAGTACAATTTAATGGTATACATGAACCAGCTGTATGTGACAGAATATACAGTAAATGGTTTCGGTGCAATAAAACCTTTTATAACTAAACTAAACTAAACTACTCTTGAAGAAAAGTGATTGTTAAAATTGATATGGATGCATAATTGCATACTTATTGTTCTGTTCAAGAATATAGACCATGGGCGCAATCTCAATAATAAATAATAAATTGTTGAAATTTAGTGAATAAAATTACACAAATGCCTCTACAATTTAAGTAGGTCATCATAAAAAACACAGATCGCATAAAATAAATTAAAGAAGAGTTCTACCAAAAGAAAAGAAAGAAAACACTAAGGCATTAAAAAGGTACAAGTGAACAAACCCCCAAGTTTAAATTTTTTTTTTTTTTTTTTTAATAAAAGAAGTGATACAGTGAATGATAATTTCCTTTTTCAGCCTTAGGCAAGTTGATCATACTGCCAAGGGTAGAACTCCATGGATTTGTTCTCTAATTCCTCAGAGCTATCTGAACTATCAACAGCAGCACGGTGTTCTGCATATTTTCCATTGAACCGATAAATTTCCAATTCACCCCAAGGTGTAGTCGAGACTTCATCAGTTAAATCGAACCACTTTGGTTTAAACTCGTCGTCCTTGGCCTCCCGAGTTTTCTTTTCAGCTCGTTGCTTTTCCTCCAATCTAAATAAAAATATTTATAGAAAGAAATATATATATATCAAATAACAAGTAAAGAAAATTGTAGTTATACACTATTAAAGAATAAAGATCATTTATTAAGCGAGCTAAATGCAAAAACACCCCTTGTGCCATTTTTATTAGCAAAAACACCGTGTTCTTTTTTTATTAGCGAAAACCCCCATTTGAAATTTCTTCATAGGTCAATAAGGAGGTTGTTGACAATCTTTTAAGTGAACATGCAGTTATTGCCAATTTTCAAAGTTAACAGGGAGATTATTGATAATTTTTTAGGTTAATAGGGGTTTTTTCGCATTTTCTAGTGGGGGTATAATTGTCATTTTTCCTGCAAAATATGTACTCTGGCTTGGGAGGGGATTTTTTGCTAATAAAAAAACAGCACAGGGGGTTTTTGCTATTAAAAATGACACAGGAGTTTTTTTGCTAATTAGGCAAAGCATAGGGGGTATTTTTGCATTTCCTTTTACTAAGCAGAGGAGGAAAAGAAAGACCTGCTCTTTTCGGAACCAGCTCTGGATAGGTCTCCTTTCTCGAGTGCCAAACGATCTGAACGTAAACGAGAGTCTGATGGGAGTAGCTTTTTAGGAGCAGTGTCAAAGCTGTTTATTTTGTGTGCAAAATGAGTATACTGAAACTTATCCTTCTTAGGAAGCTCAGCTGCCCTCCAAACCTCTTTCAATTCAGAGCCGGGAGTTGGTTCTCCTTCCAAATCACAAGGCTGATAACTCATAAACTCATTACATTTTCCAGTCATAAGAAGTACGGGTTCTTCTTGAGCATTATATACGTATCCATCCACTTCATTTCGACCAGCACTGAAAACAGTAGTAACAATAGATTTAAAAATGACAAAAACAACTTCCAAAAAAGGCAGATATTTAACGAGAAATAGTTAGTCAAAGAGTCGTACCCAAACCATCCACAAGGTTGAAAATAGAGAACAACCTTGTCCCCTGTTGTAAGGTTAGTCAAGATCATGTCACCAGGTGAATCGACCCAAGTTCTTCCAAATATTAGATTGTTAGCTTTAGAAGGAGGAGGAACCAAATCTAAAACAACGCCAGATTTCTTTAAGACCAGTCGAGTCCTGCACAAAGTAACATAGAGTTGAAACAAGGCTTCAAAATGTAAAACAGATTTTAAATGTGGAATCACTTTGGTTGTCTTGAAGATAACTTTTACCTTCCAACGGGGTATATATCAACTGAGTTCCCCAAAAATTTAGTCTTGACCTTGGAAGTAATATCATACACGAAATGTTCGTTTTCTGCATGTGCTGCGCTCATTGGAGGGTGATGACTAACCTGATATCACCCAGAAAATTGGTCAAACATCACATAAATATATCATACTAAAAATAGCTACAAGTTTGAAGAATCACCTGCTCTGCAATAAATGTAATGCCATGATGATTGAACAGTTCATAAGTTTCACCAAGAATTGGATTAAATGGCTTCCAGGTCCTTTGAACGGCAACATATATAGATATGAACCAAGCAGCTGAATAAAATATGGTTGCTCATCAGAATAGTCGTATAAAGAGTGAGACAGGACAAAACACTATAGAACAAAAAATATTACCAGCGTAGACTAATCTCAAGTGAGGATCCTCACATTCATCTGCCAACTCCAATAGGTAGGAGTACTCCATCAACTGTCGACAAAGTATGCACATTAGTTTATTCATCAACCTTGGGTATAACAAAGGTACAAGAAGTGTGCTGAGCTCAGCAAAGGTACCTCTGCCATTTTCTGAAGCATTGTCATAGGCTCAAAGATAAGAACCGGAAGTGTCACCATTGAAGTGACATCAGAACCAATATATTTTTGCATCGTTCTCCAATAACTATCACGATCCTAGAAGAGAAACTTCAGCAGTCAGGATATGACAAGATATTCACTAAAAAAAAGATACAACATGTTTCATTAGGGCATGAAGAAAAGGGCAATCACAGGAGCACACATGTACACAAAATATAACCTCAAATCCCAATTGCAAACTTGGACCATGATTCATAGGGTAATGATGCATAAGCTAAAACCTCTTGGATTTGTCATACTAAGACAATATCACCTTTAGGATGCTTAAAGCAACTAATTAGTCAAAAAAGAAATTAGAAGTCTCCAAGTGATGGCAGAAATTACTCGAAATTGAGAAGAACATGATGTGAAAGGCATAAAATAAGAGTAATTACGATACCTCCTGCTTCCATCTTCCTTTTTGAGCTTCAACCTCAACATCATCAGTGCCTCCTTCCGGATTTACAACTTCTAGTCCTTCATAACCTATCAAACTAGAGAAGAAAACTAATTATGATTTAAAAAATAGATACTCCAATTTATACTAGAAAAATTTGTCATAAAAAAGGAAATTAACTCAACACTTGAAGATTATGGAAAATTATGTTTTTGTATTTAATGAGCTGCATTTTGATAGTTGTTCCAAATGTTTGCCAAGTCTAAAATTTGAATGCAGGAGTGAGAGAAGCATTCAAGGTAAAACCAATAGTGGTGCAATTTGTTAAGTGAAGCATAACAGGTGTATGGGATTGGAAACCCTCGGAAGAAACCAATCAAAATAGAAAAGAAGTCTGATCATAGAATTGATTACATTTTTAAGATAACTAGTATGGCATCCAATGTGGACTAATAAGCATTTGAATCACCAATGTCATAAAGACTTTCTCATTAAGCTCAGGTACACACATCAAAGACTCAAGATCTGAAAAAGGATGTAGTATATGGATCCTTCACTTTAGTTAAACATTCACAATTTATTTAGACATCCTACATTTCTTTGTCTTCATCGTCCAGGTATAAGAACAAGAGTCGGTCAATAAAAAGCATCCCAAGCTTTAAGTTGTCAGACATCACATAAGAATTGTTGTAGATGAAATTAGGAAGTCATATAAAGAACCAAAACTTAACATGCTACAAATGAGCAAAAAAAGTATAATTGGAAGCTTTCAGTGTCCAAGTTCCAAGAATTGTAAAATCTGAGATCAACAGCGAAAAATGTTGCAATATCCACATAGGAGGGTAGGGTTCACATAACAACAGCTTAAATATGAACATAATCCTACTATACATGAATGGGCAGGCTACTACATCCTTTTTCATAGCTGCCAAAAAGTAAATTCCCGGAGACCTCCAAGTAAACTTATGTCAGTTCAATTCAAAAAAGACATAAATATTCCTATAAACATGCATCAATTACGGGTAAACAGAAAATCAAGGTTATAATATCCAAAAGAAGCACTTAAAATACTTGCATAAATTGTTCGAAGTACGTTCCAGAGCAAATCTCAACTTCACTTGTTGAGACTAAGTTTGGGAGCCGAGGAAGTAGATCAGTCATGATTAGGCTAAAACTAAAAGCTTAAATCAGAGTCTTGCTTCAATGTAAATACCAACACTTTATATTTAAATCGGGCAAGTTGAACACCCAACATCAATCTAGAACTCAACCCCCAAAAAGGTTTTCAAGAAGGATGCAAATAAGTTATGTAATCAACTAAACACTTCGATTTAATGGTATGATAGATTCAAATTCAAATTCAAATCAAAACAAACTAACAAACAAATAAATAAGGAAAACAGCATCGATCAAGTTAATCTAAGTATCACTTGTACTTTAGAATCATGAAAAAAAAAAGTTCGATCACCAACAAAAAAGTTGTAACCAAAATTCTGAAACAGATATTCAACAAACAAATTGGGAAGGCAGAGTAGAAGGTCAAAATTGGGATACCCGTTGACCGATTTGGACATGGCACTGCTAAAACTGGAAATGGATGATGCAATGGAGGCAAAAAATCCACCACCACCCTCTTTCTGGTTGCTGTTTGGATCCATTTTTTGGATACACTTTTCGATGAAATCTCGGGATCGGGTCTTTCAAACAAGAATGGGATTCTGATGCTTTGGACGTCCCTTGGGCGACTTGTTTTATTTGAAATGAAACGACGTCGTCATATCGAGTAGTAGGGCAAAATTTCTGATTAATTTCGTTGATGTTTCTTTCCCCCGTTCAGATGTTTTGAGGTTTTAATTTTTGTGTGAGAATTTATAAATTAGTTTCCACACTTTATATGGCTGGTCCATCTGTCTTAATTTGTCTAATTCAATACATGATTAGGGTGCATCTAATAATAATTTGTTAAAACTTCATTTAGATTTATTCTAAATGAAATACGTTTTTTTTTTTTAATCAAAACGAATTTATAAGAGTTGGAGTAACTTTATATTTTTAAGTTTATAATTCATTATGTTAAGAGATAAAATATTATTTAAACACAATTCATTATGTTTTTATTAGCCAAATTCAAAGTAATTCAAGATTTTAATTTTCGTTAACCTTAATTGCACACCTGTACCCCCACTAATGTTTGTTCTCTTGACTTTCTTCTGGGCATTTTAGTTCAACATATTGTTAACTCTTAAGTCTTAAGTAACATAATATTCAAAAAAAGAAAAAAAGTGTTAAGTAACATGTGGTCTCTGAACCCAAATTAGATTTGGGCTTGAACTTTAAAGGTCCCGCCTAAATGGGCTACTCGTTAAATGATCGATGTGGTCCAAAAGACCATTATCTTGGACTTTGACGTTTGTATACAATAAATTTGATATAGTACAAAATATCAGAGTGTAATATTCAAGGTGATTGGTCAAAGTGGTAGTGATTTGTAATTTTTAGTGGCAAAATTTAAGTTTAAATTTTACTGGAGACACCATACTGGAGATCACATATATCCAATGTATTCATCGGTCCGAACTATAAATACATAGTTTAATAGATTAAAAGAAAATCAGAGTGCAATGAAAAATTAGTTATGGGACTTTGTTTCATAATCATTGGGTTTTGAACTTTAAAACATGGTGGATTATCGTCGGTAAGCAAAACAAAAATTTTAAAGTTGAATATGTTATATTTTCTAAAGTTAACTTTTAAATAAAAAGTACCTATATAATTAAATAATTCTCGTATAACTTGCCAAATTAAATATTGCTGAAGAATTGTTGACCTACTTCTAGAAGATGACGTGATTTCTAACAAGGAAAACAGGCCACGGACGTTATTTATTCAAATTAAACAATTATAGAAAAAGTTAAAGAGTATTGAACAACTCCCTTTGGAATGAAAATTAAATACTACTATATATGTACCAATTAATAGTGCAAAGAATTGTAAAGTGAAATGAAGTTTCAGATTTACTTGACTGTCGGGGCACGCCTGGCCTGTTTCACATGCCTGCATGAGCCCAATTATAATACTGGTATTTATAGTCATTAGTCCACGTCAATTGCAATTATTAAGAAGTCGTGTTATATATTCTTCGTGGTGGTAGTTTATTCTTCATTCATATCCTGAGTAAATATTTTAATATGAAGTTATATTCTAAATTATTTTATGGTTTATACACATTTTGTTAATTTGACAGATCCATAGCTATTAAAATATATATTTAAATGATTTAGTGATCAGAAATTGTTTCATATCTAGGAAAAAGTTAGAAATATTTAGCAGTATTAGTAATGTTATTCATATAGGAAAGGGGGAAACTGTATGTATGGTATCATATAATAGGACACTTTGCAATATTGATATTACTGGATACGTAAATGTATATTTAGCATCACAATTTTTACTAAAAATAAATAAATTAGTATCTCATTTTAAATATTGGTCGTCAATATTGTTATGTTCATATCATTGTAAAATAATTGAATGGAAATGGAAAAAATAGGCTGCGCGACCGTTATCAAGTCTTTTGGTTGAAAATGATAATGTTTTCCTCATTTTATCACGTTATCACGTGATGATTTTTTCTTCAAAAGATGATATAACAGTCATGTGTGGTGTACGTGGCCAATTTCGTCAATTTCCGTCTAACTATTTGACTGTAACATTACAACCAAAATTTAGTAAATATGCATTTTACATATTCAATGATACCAATGTTGCAAAATATTCCATTATTTGATACCAAATAGACAAGTTTTCCTTTTGAAATATGTTATTTGGGGAAGTAGAATTATTCATTTGACTCAAAACAAACCAAGTCCCAACTTTAGAAATTTATGCATTCTATTATAGACAAATGTAAAATGAAATAGTCATCAACCTTTGATGCACTGTGGTAAATGCTATAGCGTATATATGCCTATCCACATTACAGTCAATATTTGTTGGCTTTGAACTACCTAATCCGGAGGCAGCATAAGTTTGTAAAGTAAATTAGAGCCTATATGAATTAGTTTTGGCCAGGTATCGCGAAACTTTATCAGCTACCTTATCCGGAGGAAGCATAAGTTTGTAGAATAACTTAGGGCCATATGCATGAGTTTTGGTCGGGTTTTGCGGTTTCATGAAACTTGGCCAAATCCATTAACTCTAAATGAACTTTGAGCATAAGTTTCGCGAAACTCATGTTTGAAATTATAAATTCTAATCTATTAAATCTCAAATCTATAAAAGACATTGATTTGACATTTACCACCTAGTTTTTCTCTATAAAAATATTGATTTGACACCTACCACCTATTTTTTCCCCTCAAACCCATACACCAAACTCAATCAAAATCACATCTCAACATTTTCAATACAAAACTCAATGAAAATGGTGTCTTAAAGTTTTCGCTGAAACCATCCAAACCATATCTCTGAAACCAAAACCAAGCGACATCATGCCAAAACCAATCCATATAGTGCACTTAAGGCTTATATGGATTGGTTTTTATTGAAGTTACTGATTTAGTTTCCTTCTTTTTCTAGTAGTTGCTTATAGTCTGCAGTAATTTTTTCCCCTTCCTATTTTATTCTTTTGTACCGTTGTATTATTTTGCCTATATAAGGCTCCCTGCTTTGTAAATACAATTAAGATATATATAAAATATGGTTCTATTTTCTTTTCTTCTCTCCAATCTTGCAAGACTTTAAGTCTATCATGGTATCAGTAAATTTTTAAATTTTCCGCTATGCTCTTCCATTTTTTTTCCCTTCTTGATTAGAAGCGATTTCTTTTTTCCCTTCCATCCAGTTTCATTGAAATCTGAGATTTTTTTTCTTCTCTCAAGTTCTCACAATAACTAATATAAAATGACTTCTGAAAGCACTCAAAGTGTTCGATCAAAATCCCCAATGGATGATCCTTCAAGTGTATACTATCTGAGGATAACTATGTTTCATGGAGCAGATCTATGATTTTGTCTCTTACAGTCAAAAACAAAGTCGAATTCATCGACGGTTCACTCACTAAACCTACCACTGATCAAAACTTGATCAATTCTTGGGAGAGGAATAACAGTATTGTGATTTCATGGCTCCTTAATTCTGTTTCCAAGGAGATAATCCCTAGTATTATATACAATACATCTGCACATGGCATATGGAATGATCTAAAAGAGAGATTTCAACAAAGCAACGGACCTCGCATATTCCAACTTAAAAGGGATTTGATGAAACTTGCACAAGATTCTAACTCTGTAAGTATTTATTTTACAAAATTAAAAGTTCTTTGGGATGAGTTGCATAATTACCGACCAAGTTGCACATGTGGTAAATGTGAGTGTGGCGGGGTTAACAAATTAGAAACCTACTTTCAAGAGGAACATGTACTTTTCTTTTTAATGGGACTGCAAGAATCATTTTCACAAGTCAGGGGGCAAGTCTTGCTTATGGACCCTTTGCCCCCCATTAACAAGGTTTTTTCATTGGTTTCCCAAGAAGAGAAACACAAAGCTTTGAGTATTCATGAAAAATATCTTGAGTCCACAAATTCCTTAGCCTTTGCTGCCAAGAGAGATGTTTTAAAGAAAAACTACAATCAAAATCTTCCTATTAACAATCAAACCTTTTCCAATACCACTACCAATGTTCCAAATTTTCAATCCTCCAACCAGAACTCAAGGAATCAAGGCCCTGCCTATACTCAACCTTATGTTCAAAATTCTAAGAGAAGGGATAGGCCCTACTGTACCCACTGCAATATGGCTGGTCACACAATAGAAGTTTGTTACAAAATCCATGGATTTCCTCCTGGATATAGATCTAAGCCTAGACAGAATTACTCTTCTCAACACAACAGGATCAATCAAGTTATGACCAATCCCGAACCATCTGAACCCCACTCCAATATCAACAACATTTTACAGACATTGACTCCTTCCCAATGCCAACAATTGGCGCATCTTTTCACAAGTCAGTGCACTACTACTGCTCCACAAAATAATCAGGCTTCTGCAGCATCCTCTATGCCATCTACATCAGGTATTTGCACATTTACTATTTGTAATTCTGCATTGTCAATTAATAAATTAGTTCGACCTCAATCTTGGATTATTGATTCTGGTGCATCACAACACATATGCAGAGACATTACACTTTTCACATGCATAAGGCCTATTAGCAATGCCACTGTTATTTTACCCAATAATACTCATATCTCTGTGCATCAAATAGGAGATATTCACATAAATTCTTGTTTGATTCTAACAGATGTCTTGTTTGTTCCCCAATTCTGTTTTAATTTACTTTCTGTTGGAGCTCTTCTTAAGCATAAAAACTTAAGTTTAGCTTTTTCAAATGATTCGTTTCAAATTTAGGAAATCAGTTCTTTGAAGGTGATTGGCAAGGGTAGATACTATGGGGGATTATATCTTTTAGATGATGAGGCTGCCAAGACAACCAACCACAGTTTATGCAATAAAGTTTCTGCCATTACTTGGCACAATAGACTAGGTCATCCGTCTACAAATAAATTGTTGAGTTTGAAACATACTTTGAATTTTGATAATGTAACTTTGTTGAATAAAAATCCATGCTATATTTGCCCATTGGCAAAACAAAAACGGCTTTCTTTTCCTATTTCTCACACTATATCCAATTCTACTTTTGATCTTATACATTGTGACTTATGGGGGCCTTACCATATTCCTTCTCATAATGGTTTTAGATTCTTTATGACTCTTGTTGATGACTATAGTAGATTTACATGGATTTTCTTGCTTAAACATAAGTCTGATGCATGTTTTATTATTCCTAATTTCATAAAAATGATTCAAACTCAATTTAATAAAACTATTAAGGTTTTTAGATCAGATAACGCCAAAGAGCTTTTGATTTATTTGCAAAACTTGGCATAATACACCAATTTTCCTGTGTGGAAACACCACAACAAAATTCCGTGGTTGAAAGAAAACACCAGCATATATTAAATGTTTCTAGATCATTATTTTTTCAATCTAAAGTACCACCTGATTTTTGGAGTGAGTGTGTGCTTACTGCTGTGTATCTTATTAATAGACTACCTTCTCCTGTCACTCACAACATTTCTCCCTACACAAAATTGTTTAACAAATATTTTGATTATTCTCATCTAAAAGTTTTTGGTTGCTTAGTTTTTGCTAGCACCCTTAAAGCTCGTAGGACTAAATTTGAACCTAGAGCCCGACCTTGTGTCTTCATTGGTTACCCTCCCTGTGTCAAAGGGTATAAATTATTTGATCTTGAATCCAAAGAATTTTTTATCTCAAGAGATGTTATCTTTCATGAGGAAAATTTTCCTTTTCATAGGAATACTCAAAATCAAGAAAATAAAAATCCATTCCCTGATATTGTTACCCCTAATATTCCTAATACTTCTTATATTGATGATATCTCTAACTTTGATATTGATTATGCCACTTCTACCATTGAGGATAACACTATTGTCAATCATCCCACTGTTCTAAGAAGATCCACAAGGCCATCCAAACTTCCTTCATATTTAGAGGCTTACCATTGCAATAATACTTCTGTTGAACATACTATTCGATATCCTTTAAATAATGTTTTGGACTACAGTTCATTATCTCAAAATTTTAAAACTTTTACTGTAATGTTTCTTTACACAATGAGCCTCACACTTATACACAAGCAATTAAAAGTCCTGAATGAACCAAAGCCATTAAAGAGGAACTTAAAGCAATGGAGGACAATGCTACCTGGTCTATAGTTCCTCTTCCTCTTGGTAAGGATTCTATAGGTTGTAAATGGGTTTTTAAAGCTAAGAGAAAATCTGATGGTTCTATAGACAGATACAAAGCTAGGCTAGTTGCTAAGGGGTTCACACAACAAGAGGGTGTTGATTTTATTGCTACTTTTTCTCCGGTGGCAAAGTTGGTCACTGTTGGCTCATTTTAGCTCTTGCATCTTCAAAACAATGGCATTTGCATCAGCTAGACATAAACAATGCATTTCTCAATGGAGATCTCAAAGAAGAGGTTTACATGGATCTTCCAAAAGGCTACATTGCAGATTCACCTCAATTTTCAGGTAAATCAGGTAAATTGGTTTGTAAATTACATAAATCTATTTATGGTCTTAAACAGGCCTCTAGACAATGGAATTCCAAACTTACAATGGCACTTTTACATATGGGATTCCATCAATCTAAAGCAGATTACACCTTATTCACAAAAGGTTCAGGTACTTCTTTTATTGCTCTTCTCATTTATGTTGATGATATAATTTTAGTTGGACCCTCTCTTCAAATGATAACTGACACAAAAATTACTTTAAGTCAGAAATTCAAGCTCAGGGACCTTGGCAAATTGAAATATTTTTTAGGTATTGAAGTAGCACAATCTCCCAAGGGAATTAATCTATCTCAAAGGCAATACCCTCTAAAACTACTTGAGGATACTGGTTATTTGGCATCCAAACCAGTCTCTCTGCCCATGGACCCAAAAGCTAATTTAAAACTCAATGATGACAATCTATTAGATGATCCTTCTTCTTATAGAAGACTGATTGGGAGACTTTTATACTTAACCATTACTAGGCCTGACATTTGTTTTGCCGTGCAGAAACTTAGTCAATTTATTTCCAGGCCTTCTATACAACATATGCATGCTGCTCATCATTTACTTAGGTACTTGAAAGGCAAACCTGGCCAAGGCTTGTTTTACTCTGCCTTTTCCTCAAATTCCTTAAGTGCCTTCTCAGA
This sequence comes from Penstemon davidsonii, assembly GCA_034814905.1. Lineage (NCBI taxonomy): Eukaryota > Viridiplantae > Streptophyta > Magnoliopsida > Lamiales > Plantaginaceae > Penstemon > Penstemon davidsonii. The sequence goes on along the minus strand of JAYDYQ010002685.1, from coordinate 9,308,788 downwards.
TGCGGATTGGGGATCTTGTCTTGACACAAGGAAATCTACCACTGGTTTTTGCATTTTTTTGGGTGATTCTCTTGTGTCCTGGAAAGCTAAAAGACAACCAACACTATCACGATCTTCGGCGGAGGCTGAATATAGAGCTTTAGCATCAGTTACTTGTGAGTTACTTTAGATACAACAACTTTTGGCTGATCTCCAAGTGAACCAAAGCAAAAACAGTCCCTCACCATTAATATTTTGTGACAATGATGCTGCATTACACATTGCTAACAATCCTACATTCCATGAACGCACCAAACATATTGAGATTGATCTTCACTTTGTGCGTGATCATGTTTCCAAAGGCCACATTCGTCTAATGCCAATTAGATCTTCTAATCAATTGGCGGATATCTTCACAAAGCCCCTTCCTATAGCTCATTTCAAGCTCATCATGTCCAAGATGGCCATCCAAGACATATATGGTCCATCTTGAGGGGGGATATTGAAGTTACTGATTTAGTTTCCTTCTTTTTCTAGTAGTTGCTTATAGTCTGCAGTAATTTTTTCCCCTTCCTATTTTATTCTTTTGTACCGTTGTATTATTTTGCCTATATAAGGCTCCCTGCTTTGTAAATACAATTAAGATATATATAAAATATGGTTCTATTTTCTTTTCTTCTCTCCAATCTTGCAAGACTTTAAGTCTATCAGTTTTCTCCCGGTTTTGTAAAACTCGGCGGCCAAACATTCCAAACGTAGTTTGAGCGTAAGTTTCGCGAACCTCAAGTTTCAAACTATAAATCATAAGGGCAAGTTCAATACTAGTTTCTAAAATTAGGTATGTGCGCATTATAGAAATCCAAATAGTGTTTTACATATCAAGTAAGGACCCGTTTGTTTGACAGGAATGGAATCTGGTTCTAGGAATTTGATTTATAGGAATGTGATTATCGGTGATATAATTCCATTACAGTGTTTGGATAACTCTAGGGATTTCAGGAAGGAAAGTGACAAATTCCTTTTTATATGTTTGGTAAACATAAGGAATGGAATCTATTTTTTCAAATGTTAACAAACATTTTTCACTTATATAATTATATAACATATGGTATTTATGAAACAATACCTGCAGAATTAACACTAAACTTATGTGAAATTACAAGATCATTACTTGAAGTTTCAATAATTACTAAATTCTCTCTCGCATTTTGAATTTCACCTTAAAAGCCCTTCAAACTCTAGGTCTATAATGACAATGCTCGTTATCACATAATCTGATATGGATCCCTTTTTATCCACGATTAATGATGATTTGAATTTGTAACATTTAGGAACGCAAATACCATTCTCTATGGAAATATGTATATACATATATATATAATCAAAATAAATATTATAATATATTTTTTTTATTTTGTGTTGTATTTATAGAATTTATCAATCAATTGTTAATATAAGTTTAAATTGAGGTGGCAGGTGGGTAAGTGGGTGGGGGAGATGGACTTTGTGTAGTGTGATGGGTGGCTCAGTTGATTTATGAGGTTTTTTTTTTAATTCAAAATTTTAATTTTAACTTTCTTATTAATTAATATGTTGGACATTATTGAAACTTCAAAAGATAATTAATTTCACATAGAGTGTAAGTATTATTCTTTATGTTGAATAATTATGTAATATACTTAAATTACATCAAAATTTATAATTTATTTAATTTATGTATATTTTATAGTAAATTACATATATATATATATATATATATAAATGTGTGTGTGACTGAGTATATATGGAAATTATTATCTTTTTAATTTTACTATGAATTCCACAGGGAATGGAATTAGAATACCATAGAAAACTTGGGTTTCAGATTCCTAGTTTATAAAGGCAAGATTCCTAGTTTTAAGGAATTTAATTCATTTCCCAAAATCCAATAAATCAACCCAAACATTATTATGTGATGCCTGGTGATACGATTACCAAACTACATGCCATTCCCAGGTAAACAAACGGGTCCTAAAAGAATTTCACTCCAATGCATTTGTATGCAAAATGAATATTCATTATATTTTCAATTTTATTATTATATAAATCATTAAAATTATGAATTCATTTATTTATTTTTTCCGAGATTTTAATAAATATAGAAGAAAATTTTAAGTTAGTTGGAAAATTCAGATTTAAAAAATTATAAATCATGCGGCAAATTCAATTTCTAAAAACTCAAAAAATAAAATTTCAAAATATGAGAACTTTTGAAATTTCAAATTTTAAACTTTATAAATATCGGTGGTTACAAATTTCAAATTTTGAACTTTCAAATAGGCGAGAAAATTCAAACATTAAAATTTCAAATTTCAAAAAAGTTAAATTCATTGAAAGTTGACAATTAGAGTTCCATCCATAATTATGATGTGTTTCTTCATTCTCATCAAATTTCTTTGATCCAAATTTAACTTCACAATAAATTTTTCGGAATCCATCTCTAAAGGTTTAAAAGAATCATAAATTTTAACTCTGATTATGATGAAGAGTTATATATGTTATTTGCACCGAGAGAAAGAGAAAATGAACAAATTGGAGGAAGAAGACAACACGGTCATCGTGGTTCTACTGTTGGTCACAAATTTGTTGGTTGAAATCACATTGAAACCCATAACAGTCTTTGGAACGACTATTTCAATCTAAATCCTCTTTACCACGAAGGTCTTTTCAGAAGAAGGTTTCGAATGAGCCGGAATTTGTAGTAGCCAATGATCCTTATTTTCAACTCAAATCAGATGTAGTTGAAAATCCCACCCTCTCTTCCAATCAAAGATGACTGCTATAATAAGGATCCTAGCATATGAAAGTCCACCTGACTCTTTAGGTGAATACATAAAAATTGGCAAAAACACAACAATAGAGAGTCTACGAGCATTTATGAAAGCAGTTAAGCAGTTGTATTTGGTGAGAGGTACCTAAAGGCGTCAACTTAAGATGATGTAACTCAACTACTACAACAAAATGAAGAACATGGATTTCTAGGATGCTTGGAAGTATTGATTGTATGCATTGGGAATGGAACAATTGCCCAACTGCTTGGCAATGTATGTACACTGGTCATTGTCATAAGACGATCATTATATTGGAAGTTGTAGCATCGCGTGATCTTTGAATTTGACATGCATTCATTGGAGTACCTGAATGGTTGAGTGATATAAATGTGCTACAAATATCACATGCCTAATGCTCTCGCTATTGGGTGTGCTCCTACGACTAATTATACGATTAATAATCATAACTATGACATAGGACATCCTCGTTTATCTACTTTAGTAAAAAAAAATCCAAGTCCACGTGACTAGAAAAGTAAATTATTTTCTAAAATGCATAAATCAGCACGAAAAGATGTGGAGCGTGTTTTTGGGGTGCCTCAAGCTCGTTTTTCTATAAATAACTGACCAGCACGATTATGGGAGTTCAATAAACTTGCAAATATCATGATCGTGTGCATCATACTTCATAATATGATAATTGAAGAAATTTAGGGAGTAGAAAATGTTGATTTTAAAGAATACATTGACCCTCTGACGATGTCACGTTCGTATACGACCCAATATAGAGATTTCATTCGACACCATCGTGATATCAATGATGCATCAACTCATTTCCAGTTACAAGTTGATCTTGTTGAACACTCATGGACTCATCATGGCTCGTCAGACTAGGAAGTTCTTTATGCTTTTGATGTATGCTTTAATATCTGTAAGTTGTGGATTTTCTGTTCTAATTAATGTGTGATTTAATGTGATGTATTTTAGTTTTTTTTATGATATTGATGAGGCGTCCTTTAATACAATATTTTCTTTAATATATTTTTTATTATTCAATTTGATTATGTGATTTAGTTATAATATTTTATTTAATATAAATTTTAAAAATTTAAAATGTTATAAAGGACATTACACAAATAACTAATAGAAATGACATTCATAAAATGAATTAGTTTAAAGGATATTTTTTTAATAAAACGACATTCATAAATATAAAGTAGTTTGAATAACATTACAATATATCACTATGAACGAATATCTAGAAGTTGGAGCCCTTCTTTACCATTATCTACCTTCGTTCATTTTGTTAATACTCAACTTTCATTTGTGACATATTTTGAAAGTCTTTAGTTATTACTTTAAGCTCCCATCGTCTTTCAAAATCCTTTTTATTTTTTAAACATAATATTTTTACCGTTTGAGCTCTCTAGTTTTTTATTGTACAATAGAACTCGATTCCGCTGCTCGTATATTTTTCAATTTGTAACCACTCCTATAAAATCTCATCAAATATGTAATTATTTGCAGATATTTGGATTTTTTTAGCCGCATTGGTCCCTATTGGTCTCTCTGTGTTGATTGATGGTTAATCATTATCCCCTAAATTAATATCATGAGGTGATTGTATATGTAATCTTAACTATGTTTCATATTTTTCTAAAATAAACAATTAATTTCCTAAACTATAGAAAAATGATATATTTTACAATTTCATTGTGATTGTCTTTGCTCGGGTTTAATAGAGCGTGTTAAGTTGTGTCAATTTAGACTAATATACTTTGTATTACATTTGGTAGTACAATCTACATACGGGATGGATTATATTCTTTTTTTCCCAATATTAATTAAGGTTTGAATTGTAATCCACCCGTTCAATTTCCTAAACTATAGAAAATGATATATTTTACAATTTCATTGTGACTGCATTTGTTCGGGCTTAATAGGGTGTGGTGTTTTAAGTTGTGTCACTCTAGACTAATATTCTCCGTATTACATTTGGTAGTACAATCCACATACTTGGCTCGATGGATTGTAATCCACCCGGCCATGTGTTGATTAGATATTTGGGTTAAGATGAATTTGATGGAGTAACATCTATGACCTCACATTTTTAGACGAAATTACTTGATTACCCTCTTTAATATAACAGAAACATTCTAAACTCAAATAAATTATATTCCAATGCCAAATTTTCACATCCATTCCCTCTTAGAAACAAACTCAAACCACCCACGGGTTCATACTTTTTAATTTTCTTGAATTCAAAATTATGAAATTTGGTATTATAAGTATATGTGTTAAATTACTATATAATTTATTTTACGAACTAATGTAATGTTAATTTGGAGTTTGCAAGCTCTTTCCTTATATTATATGACCGAGTTAGTGAAGCAGTCATACTTTGTACATCAGCAATACAACACAATCAACACTAAATTTGCTTCATTGTTGATTTTAGGATATTGTGGGTTAATTTGTTGGAATTTGATAACAAGATTTCAACACAATCAACACTGAATTATAGTGTTGATTTAGTAATGTCAATGTTTAACTGATTTTAGGAATTTAGTAAGTAATAGATTGAGGATATATTTTGATAATGCATGAGTCAGATGCAGTGCAAAATTGGATCAATAAATCCAATAGAATTTTGGAATTAAATTATTTTTCCACAAATTAAATTTATTTTGTGATAGGTAAATATTGGCAAACCAAATTTAATGGATTTAATTGAGGTAAATAAAAATTATTTTAAAGCTTGAAAATTTTGCTTTAATTGTGAATTATTAAAGATAAGATAGTAATCATGAAGTCTCAATTTCAGAGGATGGATATTGAGAATATACACAAGTACCCCCCTTAAGAGTCGAATCTTATATTAAAATATCTCCATAGTATCACAAATTTATATTATCGATACATATTTTCAGTGAAAACTTATAATTTGATACCAATAATTAAGAAATGTACGCGATTCGTATTTTTTTCGCTCTGCAATAAAACAATGGTCTCCCAAAATTAAAAGAAAATGAAAACTTGTAAGGGGTGTTTCTTATTTATTATTCTCGCCCTTACATTTTTTTTTGTGAATTGTCACCCTTCAACTTTTACGTATTGAAGAATTAGATTTATTATGGTTTCACGCATTCTTAACAGAGAACATAGAAATAGATGTGCCCTACTTGACAACCTTATCTAGTAAAGTGTCACCGTTGATAGATCATATTACGGAAATCCAATTACATGAAAATGTAATTTATTGAGAAAGGTAGAGTGTGGGTTTCCCTTAAAATATATGATTTGTTTTCAAATTGCAAGATTTAATAACACCAAAAGGAATTGCAACAAAAATAAAAAAATCTAACGGATTGTCCAAAATTGGGCTAGTCGTGTAACAACTCAATTAAATCTATCAAACCTAGTCGACTTCTAATCTAATTTATTCCAATAAAGCATAACAATTGACTCCTAAGGCCCGTTCTTGGATCATTGAATTAGGCCATATTACAATTTGGGCCATTATTTTATTGGGGTGGATAAAATAGTTTGTTGTTCGGTTTGAAAATTGACAATTTGGGCCTGATATTCGATTTATTTAGTGGCTTGTTCAAATAGTGAAATGGGATTAAAGATTTAATTTTAATTCTAAATTCAAATATAAACATTTATCTGATCGTTCGATTTCAATTAATTTTAGCCGTTGGATTACGTTTCTCAGTTTTGACCTAATCTAAACAAAATAATGGAAAATGTTAAACATTTGATTCCACCGCCTATCTCTCCATGTTCATGTCCGATTTTAACAAACCCTAAAATTTTATCTTCAAAATCATATTATCTTGTCTTCTACCCGATTCATCAGCAAATCTTAAACTTTTTGTTAGTATATTTTAGCTTAAATGAACTTCCAAGTACAGTTTCTAGAAAATAAAATTTAACCTTGTTGTTTTTGGGGTTCTTTTGCTAGGCACATGGATTCAAGCTCGAACTTTTCCAATCATTTCAACGTCGCTATCAGGTTTCAACGGGCATACGTGTCTATGTGGTTCCATTGCAAAATTGTACACCTTATAAATTAAATTGTTTTCTTCGATGCAATAGTATTACCGTGTTTAGGGTTTAAACTTGTAAATTACTTGTATTTTGTTCTCTTAAAGTTATTTTTTGTACTAATTTAGTTATATTTATGCTATAGGATCAACATTGCAATTACTTGATGGGTTGATCATGTCATGTGAATGGTCTCGTGTAATTATCACTAGGTTATTACAATGCGTCAGTCGTGTCGAAGCTTACAACAAAAGCCTTGAATCTGAAAATGATCGCCTTGATGTTGCAAATAAAGATCTTATTGCAGCCAATAAAGCATTTGAAGTTGCACAACTTAACATTGCTTTGTACGTAAGCTCAAGCTTATGAAGATCTTCATGATTATGCTCTTCTTTGGTATTCTATGTTTGAAATTTTGAGACCATATATGTTATATGTACGATGAAATTATACAAGGAACTACATTTTGTTATGTGTACTATAACGACTTGTATTGTTGTGTCTGTTATACGTGTGTATGAACTAATATTTATGGTCATTTGGGAAGTTCAATATAGCCTATCCCATTATTATGAAGTTGCAATGTAAGTTAATAGTTTGTGAATTTTGATTTTATTGTTATATCTAGTTAGTTTGTTTGTCTTACTTGGTGCTTTTTCGAGGCGCATCGGGCATATATTTTTATATTTTTCCTATTAAATCTCAATGAATTATGAATTCATGAGGTCTTTATATGTTTAGATTTTTTTCTAGGTAAAATGTACATTCATATAGTTGCCATTTTTATTGTAACTCTTGCCATTTTTTATGTGTTTACTAATATTTGAGCAATAAATTCTTATCAATACTGCATTTATTGTTGTTTGAGTTTGCGTGTAACCTCTTATACTGTTATATTTGTATAATGCATTAATGAACATATAAATTGGTGTGTTCATTTATATTGCCTCTTGGTTGGTTTTTGTGCTTATTTATTGTCGTTGGACTTAAGTAAAGTTTAATCCAACATTGAATGAGTTATTTGACATTTAAATCTAGTTGTTTGGTTTTTTAATTGAGTAAATGCAAGCTACTCTTCACTTCCCTCATTAATGACGATGTATTTCACCCCTATATAATAGAACTAACACTCTTCATCAATTTTAATTTTATCATAGGCTTCTTCTATACACTCATTTTAGGAGTCAAGTCCAACTACCATTCTTGAGATTTTTTTACTGTTACACTTAATATTGAGATACATCTTAATAACTTATTTTCATGTTTTTGATATTCAGACTATCCACCATGCCATTTACAAGGCGAGCCCGAAGTGTTCTAAGTTTGATAGTAGATGGATGGTTAGAGGCTGGAATTGAGATATTCGTGACTCAATAATCTAATTTTGTTGGAAATACTTGCATCCGAGAGCTTGACAATCTGACTGAAGTTTGCCAACTCAATGATGTTCATTTGACTTAAAGATATAATTGGCGTTTTAATCCTCTGTATATGAGGATGAATTTTGTGCGCATTAGGAGACATTATATGTCTTTTTGAAAGTTTTTGGCCATTCCTAGTGTGAAGTATGATGCGCATACTTTGAAAGTACAAGTGGATGACATGTATTGGGACTCTGTTGCGTGAATGTATGTATATTCACATTATTTTTTAACATACAGTTCTAAAATAATTTACAATCATATTTCGACATTGCCTTTTTTCTTAATTATAGGCCGTCGAGCCTTCAAGGTCAATATATTTAGGAAATATGAAGGGCCGCTTTATTTGAAGTTGCAGTTAGGTGTGGGCATAGGACGAGATTGAGACACAAATGACAGGTAGGGGAAAATTCGAAACTAAAAATTTCGGTCCCAAATCCAACCCGAATTAATTTGGGTATCCGATTTCGGGTACCCAAACTATTGCGGACTGAAATCGAACAGGTTTGCGAGTTCCAGTTTTTCAAAAAGAACACCAACAATATCATAAAAATTTAAAAGGAACATCATATATTAACCTCAATTTATGACGGTAACGCATTAAGCTCATGTGTGGAAATGACAAGAAAACTGAATTTATGAAGAAAAATATGTTTCAGAAAGTTTAGAACATTGTTGAAAACGAAGATGAAGAAACTACATAACTTTGTAAATAATAGAACACTATACATATTAATTCGGTAATATCAAATTCATTTTGAGTTAAAATTTTCTAATTTTTGTATATTCACTTTTCTAAGTGTTCTAACTAATTTTTTTCTAATACTTTAGAAATACAATACTTTTGAGTACATTAGCTACTTGACTTCACTATACAGATTATTTAGGTTAGCTGATAAGAAAAAAAAATCCGATATATATTGTAGACTTGTACTTTAGAACACTATACATAGTGATAGAAAAGTTTGTACTCAAAAGTGTTGCAACTTCAATGTTCAAAAAATGAAGAATCGTCAGCTATAATATAAGGTTTTGAGTTTTAACAATTCATAAATTTGTAAGGATAAATTCAAAACATCGGCTGTAATATAAAAAGGAAAAATAGAAAAAATGAAAATGGGTTGGGCCGAGATGGGCTAAGTGGGTACCTATACGAGTATCGAGACTAGACAGTCTGGTCCCAAACCCATTTTCTATTAATTTAACGGATTTTTCAAAGTCTGGTGACCAAACCAGAAATACCCGTCACATTCGGGTTTTTGAAAAAAGGAACGCGACGGGTTTGGGTTACCCGAATATCCCTAGTTGCAATATATCTTTGACGCCGAACGATGTGTTTTTTTCCCAAAGAATGTATTAGGGAGTCTTGAATACCCTATTCATATATGTGACCATTAAGGGGATGCATTTATTGTTGTCAAATTTAACATTGAAGATGATGTTGTTTTAGAGGATGTTTTTCCTTTGACTGTTACTGCAAACAATACTGAAGAAAATGCACTTGCAATTGTGTCTATGGATAAATCTGATGGACTATGGGACCCTGTGGACTAAAAACTGATTTTAGGATGGGTTTTGTGATGGTTTCATGAAGTTTTTTATTTATGATTTTTAGTTGGTTGAAATGTTGATGTGTTGAAGGTGTTTGGTTTGTTTAGATTAGAACAGTTGAACTAGTATAAATACTCATATATGTATGCATGAGCTTATTTAAATGTTATGGACAATTTATAAATGGAAATTTCGGCTATTAGTTTTATTTTCAGTTTTATAGATTGTTACACCTGTGTTTCAACAAATTGTAGCTTAACTTTTGACAAATTACTCACGCTACACACCAAAAGTACTCTAAAGTCTAATGTACTTATTTGGACGCGTGATTACATCTCCTAATACCCTACCATCTGCAACGGATCATTCCCAACCTACGAAGGCATATGTGAAAAGAGAATCAAAATCACAAGTTGCATAGACATTTATGGAAATATCTCATTTTTGTGAATTAGCAATAATGGGTTCAAGTTGAGGAAGAGTATCCTACAAAGCTCTAACAATAAGCTATTTAACACACGATAGAAACACTTTCTTACAGTGTCTCGGAACAGTAGTTGAACCCAATAGTACGATCTTTGTGGTGTGCGAGGACAAACAAAAACATAGCTACTTGTTCATTTACCGGAACGTAGTTCGTAAGTCTAAGTCCACCTAAATTACTCAACATAGTACACAACTTCGCAAAAACAATCATGTTAAGCCTAAAGTTCAATTTACCTTTTGGATTATTAGTTAGTGTACTACGACATAAGTGTTCGACTTGTAATGGTTGTCTCCTATAATGTTATATCTTACTTTATTTTTGTTTCGAAACGGAGGTGGCGAACATTTATGGCTTGAATGATGTACAAACATATTAAAAACACTTCACGATTACTGATAACGCCATATTATGCTATGTTATCCGCAACATTTTTTACACTTATTTTGCTATTATGATCGAGTTTCGACATGTTTTGCTTGATTTTGGTGTGATTGTTGAACTTGGATTAGTTAGATGATTGATGTGATCAAAACTGATGTGTTTGATGTTTTAGAGACTAAAGGACAAACATTATGGTTGACAAATGATGACCCGAAGAAGAAGAATAGGAAATAGAGTTTTGTCACGACCAAAAAATGGTAGTCGCGGCGGATTTGTAGGACGGATTTTGTCCCGCATATTTCCGCTCCCTCCAGACATTGATCGTCACGGCGAATTTGCCAAAATTGCCGATGCCAAGTCTTGACTGTCGTGTCTTTCGTCATCAGATTTTTGCCCCTGCGAGAAAAGGACTTTTTTTGTAAGGTGTTGTCACAATCTTTCTCAACCATCAAAACATAAAAAAATAAAAAATAAAAACAACATTGATGATTTTGAGAGAAGATGAAGTACTTGAAGAAGCCGGTCGAAGCTCGATTCAACCATTTCTCTTCATTAATTTGTCTCCTAAACTCTATTCTTAACCTAGTTTTTTGTTTAAACATGTTCAAGAATTTATGTTTATTGATAGTTTTTAGATCCGAGATGATGGGCTAAACTCTTGAGCTTAGAAATTATCACACACAAAAAAAAAAAAAAAAAACTCTTAAGCTTAGGGTTATGGATTTTGAATGATGTTATGATGTTATTTCTTTTACGAATTATTTGTTAGTTTAATCAATTGGATATTTTTCTACTTGTTTGTCTGATCAACAGTTGAGTAGTATTAGCTTGTAGGGAGTAATCAATTAACACAGGCCTTGCAATTGATTTGTGAATTTAGTGTAAGTTCTTCACGGTTCATGCTCGTGTGTTAGATTTCTTGATGTATGGTTGTACCCATTGAATTACTTGGATAATCCTAGAGCAACTTCACAATAATAATGTGTAGAAGAAAATTAACATACATCAAGATAATAACATAATTCATAAGTGCTCTCTAAATTGATTGTTTACTTTCTTTTTATTGTAAATTAATCCACCAACATCTCGAGTTTAGTTAGATCGATATAATTGAGATAATACTTTAAGTTGATTAGAGTCCAACTCCATGTGGGTACGATATCCGATCATACGATCACTTTTTTACTTGTCGTTACGTGCATTTGCTTTATTTGTCTTAGCGTAGTTACGAAGACAAAAATTACCGATGAAGCATAACTAATATGAGTTGTTTCCTCCTTGCAAGATCCATAAGCATTTTACTCTGTGAAATAACATACAATTTCATTAATTCAATATTACTATCAAGACTAAAACAAGTAAGAAACATATAACAAGACACATAATTTTATCAAACATCACCCAAACATGTAAACCAAATTATTTAAACAGAGCACACGCTTCCAAACAAAAGAAAAAGATTTGTCAATGAAATCAAAACTGCTTATTTATGAAATGAAAATGCAAGAACAAAGATCTGAAGATTATTAAGTTTTGTGAAATCAAGATAACCATCCGAAATGGAAAAAACTAACATACAAAACTTCACATAACTCTAAAAAATATACCTAGACAACATAAATACCCTAAAACAAAATGCATAAATATACCTTCAAAATATGTGTATAGCGCAACATTATCTCTATTTTTTTAATTAAATTAAAAACAACCTCAAAATCAAAACCCAAAATAGCCTCGTGTTCTTATTAGCTCAAAATTAGTGAATTCAAAACAATTAAACTAGCCATTACTTGATTACCGAAGATTTTTTGTCATTTTGCAAATATGAATGTCGTCCTGGAATCCCAAACCGCAACTAAGATAAACAACATAACTAACTGAAAATTAATGTTCGTATTAGTGGATGAAATATTGTGGGAGAATTTTAAAAAAAAATTCTTGTTTTTACCTCACATACACAGCTAGGGTTTGCTCAAGTAGAAAACAGAGAAACGAAAGTTCAAGCACGAAAAATGGAAAGATAAAAAAAAAAGTCCTCGTGATTGTGTAATCTGATTTTGGTCACCTGTCAAAGTTTTATAGTAATTAGGTCAAAATTGAATGTCAATCTAAATAAATTTTATGATATTGGAATTGCATCGATTCGACGGGCATCCCGACTTTTTGTAAGCCAAACATGAAAATTTTATTTTTGGCCATCTAAAGTGGCTGCGTTTCAAAATTGGTCATTTTATAGTGGTACCTTGATAATATACGTCATTTATTGTGTCACCCTCATCAATTTTAGTACTTTCACCGGAAATCTCTTATTTGAGCGATTTTTTTATTCCCGAAAATTATCAATTTATGTAATTTTTGTCCATAAAATATAGTTTTCGCCAAAATTATCATGTGTCGAGTGACACTTAATAATTGGGGATTTCATATTCTGACTCCAAAATTTGCAAGTCCAATTCACATCTATAACTTCAATTTTTGATTAAAAAACGGTTTGATCTATAAGTTCCCCAAAAATCGGTTAAACTTCGATAAGTACCAATTTTTTGGTGTATAGAGAAAATTTGAGGTAAATGTGATTGTAAATTTGATCTATTTATTTCTTTATAAATAAAAATAGGTATCTACAATTTTTGTGGGAACTTTGACCCTTTTTCTTAATAAAAAATTGAAGTTATAGACCCATTACGTGACTTGTACTTGCAAAATTTGGTGTCAGAATTATACACAATTTTTAAGTGTCAATCGACACATGATATTTTTGGCGAAAATTAATTTTCGGTCATATATGACATAAATTGATGATTTTTTATGGTAACACAATTAATGACGTATATTGTCAAGGTACCACAATAAAGGGCCAATTTTAAAATACAACCACTTTAAAGGGTCAAAAATGAATTTTTGCCCTAATCACCCAAACCGAACAGGCCCTAGTCAATTACACCACATTATATTAATTGTCCTCGAGAATAAATTGACTATTAAAAACATTGAATGCTCTAACACGTAAATGTTTAACAGAAAATAATTGCTGATTGCCCTTTTCTGTCATTATCTTAAACGAAAAATAGAGACGAGTAGAACAAAATTTCAAGCAAAGAACTGTTTTGCCTTGACGCGTCGGCAGAGAAAAAGTAAACGTAGAATTGGTGAATAAAACTTCCAATAATAATAATACAATACTTCTCCTCTTCTTCCTCTTCTCTCTATTATGATTATCTGGCTTAAATTGAAATATTGAATTCACTCCGGTGGTTAAAACCGTTGACCTAACTCCTCCTCCTTCCTCCTCCGCCGTCCACCCACCCCCACCCACCTTCCCATCTAAATAACCAACAAATTCAAACCCACCACCGAATCATCATTCACTTATATTTTCCAATGGCCTCCGCTCCAGATGAAATCCCAATTCGAGTCCACTCAAGGCGCGGCGGAAACATGATTCACCCTGTTTCGCTGGAATCTGCTCCACCCGCCGCCGCCGCCGCCGCCGCCGCAGCGGAGAGTCCTAATGCTGTTACTTATAGAGAAGTGAAGCATTTTAAGAAATGGGTTCCTTGGTTGATACCTTTATTTGTAGTAGCTAACATAATTATGTTTATTATCACTATGTATGTGAATAATTGCCCCAAGAATTCAATTTCATGTGTTGCGGGATTTTTGGGAAGGTTATCGTTTCAGCCATTTAAGGAAAATCCTCTTCTTGGGCCTTCTTCTACAGCGTAAGCTCAACTCTACTAATTCTTTTGAGTTTATGATTCTTTTGTTTTGTCTACCTGTTTGTATGGAAAAATTAGTTTTTATGTGTGCCCTTTAGAATATGCTGATGAATTATAGTGGTAATAGATTTCAGTCTAGAGTTGTGTAAATTTGTTTGTTATGATCATCAAACGTGAAAAGAAGGTCAGGTTTTTAAGTGTTTGTTCTTATAGTTTATTAGTATTGATTGCTGCAATACTTTGTAAAAAGAAAATGTTATTTTAACTCCAAACTTTGAATACGAGGAGGAGTGTTATTGTTCGGAATATTCCTTGTACATAATTGTATTTGATCATTTGGAGAAACCTGTCGCGAAATTCACAAAGCTTTGAGACTTTGTTTGGGTTATTGATTTTACTTCCGGAAACAATGACGTCAACTGTTTCCTTGCTTCAATTGATAGAACTGAATCCTTTTCTTTTTTTTGTTTATTTTCATTGAACTTTTCCTTTTCCTCACTAACTTTTTCCAAACATAGCATAACTATATGTATCATCACTGAAAAAATTCGAGACTTAACGCACATTTTCTAATTTTACGAATATGGTGGTTTATCTTTCCTTTTTCGCCTATTCTACTACAATAACCACTCAACTACATATTCCGATGATTAAGACTATGGAGTTCACCGCGCTAAACCCTTTTCCCTCATGTGTTAGAAAACACTCTTCAATGAATCTAGCAATTACTATGATTATATCTTTCTATCGGTCTCATAAATCAGCTCCATGCCATGCTTTTCTATGTGCACTTATTAATGCATAATTTGTTCATGCTTTGTCTGGGTTTTGATCTAAATTTTTTCTCTGTAGTTAAGTACTAACAAGTATTTATGATTTTTATCGACTTCTTACACACCCCCCCCCCCCTTCTCACATGGGAGTTTATCCATGATCTTAACTTCCTATTTTTACAAAATGTATATATTCTGAGAATGATATTCAAAACACGATCCAATTTCTTCATTTTATAGATTAGAAAAGATGGGTGCTTTAGACGTCGGTAAAGTTGTCCACGAACATCAAGGATGGCGCCTTATCACTTGTATGTGGTTACATGGTGGACTTTTTCACTTACTCGCCAACATGTTGAGTCTCGTAGTTATTGGCATTCGACTTGAGCAAGAGTTCGGATTTGGTAAGTATCAGCTCTTCATAAATTTGTTATCTCATTGTATCTATTGGAAATATACTTTAATTTGTTCTTTACTTCGTTAGTTATTAAAATATATTGCGCAATGCTTTACAGTGCGCATCGGTTTACTTTATCTCATTTCTGGATTGGGTGGAAGTTTGTTATCTGCTCTTTTTATTCAGTCAAATATATCAGTCGGTGCTTCTGGTGCACTTTTTGGATTACTGGGAGCAATGCTTTCAGAGCTGATAACTAATTGGACCATATATGCCAACAAGGTATCTATCCAGCTGCTCTCAATTAAATTCCTTCTGAAAATAGTGAATTTAACATCTGACTACTTAAATCCTCTTCAGGTGGCAGCTCTAGTGACCCTCGTCATAATTATCGCTATTAACCTAGCAGTTGGAATCCTCCCACACGTTGACAACTTTGCTCATATTGGTGGTTTTATATCCGGTTTTCTTCTCGGTTTTGTGTTTCTGATCCGACCCCAGTTTGGATGGGTTAATCAGAAATACGCTCCCGAAGGATATTCTTCAAACCACCCTAAATTCAAAATGTATCAATGTGTACTTTGGGTGCTTTCTTTAATCCTTCTTATTGTTGGGTGAGCATCAATAGATTCTTCTAGCTCCATCTTATTTCACTTTACTTGCCTTTTCGTGTTTTTTTTTTAACAATTTAAATTCTATTCTATTTTGATAGGTTCACGGTTGCATTGGTTATGCTTCTCCGTGGAGAAGATTTGAACGATCATTGTTCATGGTGCCATTATCTCAGTTGTGTTCCTACTTCGAGATGGAGCTGCAACACCCAGCCTATCTCATGTCAGGCTGAGCAAATGGGTAGCCAGTACACTTTAACATGCTCAAACAACGGTAGAAGCAGAAGTTATTCACTCTTAAATCCAACTGCCACTCAAATTCAGGGATTATGCGCGCAGCTTTGTCGATGATAAACACCATTGTTTACGATGAATGTGATATATATATAGAATTTGTTGTATTCATACATAGACACCATTTAATTTGTTGTATTCATACATGGTTTAAAGATTTACCTAAGTAGCATTGGCTTGAGCAATTACATTGCAGAGCCAGTTGCTAGTAAATTTTTTTATAGTTGTTTGAAAAGAATTATTTGTGCATTAGGTTGAAATTTTTTCATGTCTACTTTGGTTGAAATTTGCTTTGTGTATTAGTATATTGTGTGGTCTAAACTTGGGTGTACATGAATTTGCTACGTAAATAGAAATTCTTTTTGCGAGGCAAAAATGTAATGGGATTATCTAGATAATTCCACATAAGGAGCAATACAGAATTAATAATGCATCAAAGTTTTGTTTCCTATGTATGTTTCGGTCAATGAAATATTGGTAATTTTTCGAAAGGTTTCAGAAAATATTTTGGAAATACTAGAAAAATTTATGAAAAAGAATTACTAAATTATTAAGATAAAAGAGAAAGTCAAAATGCATTTTCAGAAAGTGATATGCCATAAGAATAGGCCCAAAAAAATTTCAAAAATATGCCTTATTTTCATTTCTTTTGATTCAGAAATAGAAAGTTTTCGATATTTTTAACGAAAAAAATAATTTTTTTAATCCATGGAATTACATGTATTGTCTTCCGTAGGGATTATTATTTTTGTAATAAATTATTAGTGCTGTCAAGAGAGTGAGTTTGGATTCAAATTCAGTCCAATTAATTAGATTTTTTAACTAGTAAAAAGATTTGATGGATGTCTAGAGATCTTGTAATTACAAGTAAGAAGATTTGTAATTCAAAATACATTGGAATGCAAGTTAATTTGAATCGTTTAAGATATACTGTACAATAATAAATAATACTAATTGATTGATGAAACGGGCTTCTCTATATTAGACTTGAAACGGGCCTGGCCATTTACGTATGGGCCTATGGCCCTATTATATATTGAATTAAATAAACCATATAAAATATGAAAAGGCAAAATAGTGAAAAATACTAATATCTGCAGGTCTATCCTTGCGAGACTTGCCATTGTCACATTGTGTAATACAGCATTTCTCTCCATAAAATATTATTCTTCAATTGATTGATGAGTTTTGAAAACCCCCAAAATTAGAGGATATGGCGGTTCGCGTGATGAACGGCAGCGCAATCTTCCGCTGCTGCGCCGTGTCGCCACCACCAGTCGCCGCTCTGAGATGCTGCCTATACCAGCAGCACTACCATCAGTCTATTCAATTCCATTCTTCTTCCACTTGTTTGTCGATTTCTCGGCGACATAACTATCGACTCGTATCATTTGGCTGCCGAAGAGTTGCAATTCGGAGGTACTCAGCTCCGAGTCTAGTGGATTTGGTGGTGGAAGAGCTCAAGTTACTGCGCAAGCGTGGTATAGTTCGCGCCTCAAACAAGTATGCAAGTATATTTACATGTATTTATACATTTCTTTGTTCGGAATCGCCTTAGTTGCTTGATTTGGCATATGCAGTGGAATATAATGCTTCAGTTATTTATTCAAATTAATAGGTTTATGTCAGCTATAATATGCTCAAGTGCAACGTGTTTAGTGGAAAAATGAATGTTGAAGAGTTATTCGGAATTTTGATTGAAGTGTATGGCATGGATTAGAGCTACTTAGGGATTTGAATAGAGCTTGAAAAATCAGAATTAAAATAAAGCTATCTAAATTGTCAAGGAAAGGTTATTCACTTAATTATAATGAATATGGGAGAATTGAATTACAAAATAATGTAATATAGACTAGTTCTGCTAACCAAATTGATGAAGTTCAAGAATCAATTTCAAACACACTATTGTCAAGAAGACTCTAGGAGATATCTTACCAGCAAAACCAGAATCTCACAAAAGCATCCCAAATATAATTATATTGTTATAGTCTAATTAGTCAAAAAAATTGCTTGTAGCTCTTTTTAATAATATGTATCAAATGCATTGTAATCCAATGATTAAATTGTAGTGTACAAGTGGTGTCAGAGTTTAGGATCCATCATCATCATCTTAATGGTTTATAGTTCTGTGAAGTTGTGTGATGAAGGCTCAGGAATGTATCTTATTAATTTATAAACCGCGACTCTTTAAGATAAACATAATGTAGAAATTGTTGCTCATTAGGTTGATTTTGGGAAACTTAGCTTGAATTGATACAAAGGTGAGAGATACTTTGCTAAAGAGACGGTGCTGAGCAGCCGAGGAAATAAATGTTGAGTTTAATATCTGTTTCATGAATTAATGCAATTTTCCCTAAACATGTTTACATATTAGATTTATAATAGAAGGTTTCTACAGATTGGAACTGAAAAGCAGTGAAGAGCTTCTTGTAAAAAAGTTGGCGAAGCAGGTACTGCAGAAAGGTCTACTTCTGGAATTTAGGAAAGACGCGGAGAGGGTAATGCTAGCAGTTGCACAGAAACCAGACGGCAAGAAGAATTGGATGGTTATTGATCAGGTTTTAATAAAAGCAATAATATGGCATGTGGGATAGGTTACTAGGTGTTTGCCGTATGTGTTCTATTACTGAGAGGTTCTGGTCACTCAATAGCACTCCTTTTTTTTTTTTTTTTGTTGCAGAATGGCGTCATGGCATCTATTAAACCACAACAAATTACTTTTATTGTTCCTGGTGTTGAAAATTTTAATCACAATGAGATATCAAGTTTTGTTCAGAAAGCTCAAAATAATTTGGTCTGTTATTCTTGCCTTTTGGAATGAATGACAGTTCTCTTGAATTACATTTGCATTTTCTGGAAAATCTTGGATCTTGCTTTCAGGACCCTTCGCTGCTCGAGTTTGCTTGGAATGAGCTTCTCGAAAAGAACAAGTCAACAACAGTGGAGGAGCTTGCTGAGGTATACTTTTAACATAATCACTTTTACATCTTGATGTTCCTCTAATAACATCAGTTTATTCTAACAGATGATTTTTGGTAGTGCGGAACCTCTCGAAAGCTATTCTGCTTATCTACTGCTTTCAAAGGATGAAATTTACTTCGCAGCTTTAGAGACTAAAGGTTCATTTTCTGTTTATGGGCCTAGACCTGTTGTTCAGGTTTGTTGAAGCTTCTTTGAACTTGTTGGTTGCAAAATTAAAATCTTTTTTTGGTTTATGTTTAATATAATTGTATGTTGTTCTTGCAACTCATATTTTTAGGTTGACTTAAGGATTGTGATTCGCCCACGTGGCACGCCATGATTCAAATTTGCTTAAAAAATGAAAAGCTAAGATACATAAAATTGAATTTCTAGGTTGAAGAACTTGCACAAAGGAAGCGTGCCAAGGAGGCTGCAGAGAAGGAACTTGAAGAGTTTGTTAATTCTATGAAAACTGCAAGGAATATGCCTCTGCCTGCAAAGCCACCAAAATCCGCATGGATATCTGAAGAGAAAATTCGAAAGAAAATTGAGTCTCTTCAAGCATATGCAATTGATGACTGGATGAATGAGGATGAAAAAAGAACTGCTGGGATGGTAACTTGCTTAACCTTCTTATCCTTCACATTTTGGTGTCATTTACTTGAAAAATTAGATATAGTGTTCAATAAAAGCAAAGGAACTTTTTCCAATGGGAGATTCCATATTACAACTCATGAACTCAACCAAATTTCGTTACTACTTTAATAGTTCAATTGTAGTATTATCAAATAGTTTTATGTTACAAGCACAATTTCTCTTTAACCATTTACTGGAAGACCGAAGCAGAAATCTCACTTTTGCTTTACTTCTTCCAGATTCTGAAGGCCATGGGACTTACTAAAACATCATCAGCGGCTGTGAATCTCCTTATTGATATTGGGTATTTCCCACTGCACGTAAATCTTGATTTGTTAAAAACAAACATTCGTACTGATTATCCGGAAGGGATTCTAGCAGCTGCTGAGAGTCTTTTGTCGGAGTCACCTGACCTGGATGAGGTATGCGTGATTTATAATTTTAAAGTAGGTATAACTATAACCAAAATGTCCTTGGAATTTTATTTTGGAGATCTGAGGCAGTTGATTGAATATGTATACATTATACAGTCTAAGGTAATCTCTAACATATATCTAAGTCAATACAACGTTCTACGCTCCTACACAGGATTGATATGCCCTTTGACTGCAGGCTGAAGCTGTACCACGATTCATTCTTTTCTCCCATCTTTTTTTTTTCTTTGACTTTCTTTTTCTCTAGTTCGTGGCTTCATGTACCTGCACATGCATGTATTAGCATTACGCTCTTGTCTACTTTGCTTATATATAGTGGAGGTGATAAAACTGACAGAATGATTCAGCATTAGGATCTATTATTCCATGGATGATTTGACCCATATGTACCTCATTCCTGCACTCCCTTGCAGGAAGACTATCATCCAGTCATGCCCATGGTAGATCTGTACCTTCACCTATATCTAAAATATGCTACTGAGACTTGTCCATTCTGAGAAGTGAATTTCATTGGCATTTGTTGCTTGAAGTTCCAAAGAAAGAGTTAAAAGCATCCTTTAGGCCATTCGGAAATTAAAAAAAAATGCTCGTACAACAAAAAATAAGAAGGTTCTGTATTGAGTGGAGACAATCATTTTTAGACCTTTTTAATAACTGAATAATTCATTAGTAAAAGAAATTTCCATGTACAAGTTATCAACCTTGGCTTGTGGCTTTTTCCTTGTATGAGAGCTCTCATGCAGATCAAGTGTTATTTTGAGAACTAATCAAATACAGTGCCAAGCTGTCATGACTTATACTTACCTATTAAGTTAAAGATCCAACCATAGTCCCTTCTATTTTGCACAATACTCTTGTTATTATCAAACATTGCATTCAATTGGATTTGGTTGTCAGTGTATTATAGTTATGTTGTGCTGCATTGCTTTTGTCTATGTTTTAATGAAGACACATTTGATGACATGAACTTAGATATGTGGAATTTGGAACAAATATCTTAATATAATCTTGATCATAGGATTGAAACAGAGGAAAAACTGCCCTATGTGTGGTTTTATTCACATAAGAAGATCTTATGCTTTTTTTTGTTGGTAGGTTGACAGAAAAGATCTCACACACCTCAAGGTTTTTGCCATTGATGTTGATGAAGCTGACGAGGTAACCTGTTTTTAGCCATGCATAGGTTTATGCCTAAAATTTGAGATTGTTAGGAGCAAGCAATTCTTGATAATGCACTCGAGGAATTTTGATTTGCTATTTTCTAATATGAAGGCATGTGCAGCTTGATGATGCATTGAGTGCAACAAGGATGCAGGATGGGCGCATAAAGGTCTGGATCCATGTTGCAGACCCATCTAGCTTAGTTCAGCCTGGAAGCTTGATAGACAAGTATATTTAATATTAGTGTTAAGTTTCTTTTTTATAAAAAAAAAAAAAAATTGATCTGATGATTTTTCTCATTTAGATTTTCATCTGTAGAGAGGCAATGAAAAGGGGAACTTCTGTGTTTTTACCAACTGGTACTTACCCCATGTTTCCTGAGAAGTTAGCAATGGAAGGCATGAGTATGAAGCAAGGAAAGCTATGCAAAGCTGTTACAGTTTCTGTTGTGTTGCATTCTGATGGCAGGTAAGTGGTTGAACTATGTAACTTTCTAAGGATAATGATATCTTAAAGCAGAAGTTCAAATCTGTGAAAATCTAAGTTTAGATTATGGCACTTCTGCTAAGAATTTTGTCTTATCTATTATAAGTACATATTTAAGAGAACGACAATTGAACACCCTAATCTATCACGTCTTGGAGATAAAAAGCAATAATATATTCCCTCTTCACTCACTTCCATTCTCTCTATTTTTTTTTTGTGTGTGATATATCCCAAGTTGCTGCTTTGTTTTGAAAGAGTTTGTGATTCTGATAATGATAAATTGGAGAGTACCTCATATACCTTTATTTAGCATCCCTTTACGTCTATAACAAGTATAAGAGATATTTTTATGACAGAACCGTATAAGAATATATCAAGTATAGATATTTATACAAATTATTGTGTTTGGACTTTATTTATGTAAGGGAAATATTAAGTTCCAGTCATTTGGTGTGATAGGGAATATCAGACTACAGCAGCTTTTAGAGAAACTCGCCACTTGATCATCCTGCTTTCCTTAAAATAAGAAAGGACTCGTGTTCCAGAAACCTTTTTCTCAACATAATTCTCCTTGCCACACTTGCGCAAGGGAGAAGTATTACCATGGTGGTGTTTCTGTCGATCACTTGAATGCTTGGAAAAATATTAGGGATCATAACTTTTCATGGTGTTTCTTAAAATCTTCTGAGTCTTACAATTAGTTATTAATATGAAATTTCTTATTTATGTGTCTTAGACTCATTGTGGCCAAAGCTACTATTCTATATAATAATGAACAATAGATCTTTCTGTGCATGCTAGAAGAGATCTTGAAAATAGTCTTACTCCTTTGATTTGCTTGTAGCATTGCAGAATACATGGTGGAAAATTCTCTTATCAAACCAACATATATGCTAACGTATGAGAGTGCAACAGAACTTCTCCATCTTAACCTAGAAGAGGAGGGGGAATTGAGGCTTCTCTCAGAGGCCGCTGCACTCCGATTGCAATGGCGTCGAGGACAGGTCAGCATTACTGTTTCAGTTAGGCCAAGTTTAGCCTTTTGCAGTTAAATTCATTGTTTCACCTAGTTGGTTTCTCCTTCATATCTAATTTGTGTTCCATAAATAACTTTATGTGCTTTTGAACAAAATGATACAGCTCATCATGACTCCAATTTTTTTGAGAATTATAATAAAAGAAGATTAAAAAGTCTAAAGGTTGAACTTTCCACGTTCAATTAGTGATTAATTCTTTACCATATTAGGGGAGTCGGGCAAAGTTATCTGCCCTTGGATGTGAAATAGTTGATTAGCTCTTTATTGCCATATTACTAATGGCTTTAGTGGCAACCCAACCTATCACTTTCATTTATCTTTATCCAAACACGTTTTGTTTATAATTTTGGATTTGATGGCTGTACACATTATACCACATTTATCTTTATGTGGCACTTGTCCATGGTTTGTGCTTGATAACTCAAAGAGCAGTTTGATGGTACTGTCTTCATTAACTATAGGAAGTTGTGAGACTCCTGCTGCCCCACGTGCTCTTGGTTTTTTTCAAGATTACTTATTAAGCTTACTGAAAATTATACCTTTCGATATCTTATAAATATTTTAGCTTCACATATGTGAGTGCATTCATTCTTGTATCACTCTAAATTTCTATTATCCCATTTGTAATAGTCCGTAAATGTTCTGAAATACCTTCGCAGGGTGCAATAGACACATCGACATTAGAAGCCAGAATCAAAGTGACTAATCCAGATGATCCAGAGCCCTTGATCAAGCTATATGTGGAAAATCAGGCAGACCCTGCAATGAGACTTGTATCTGAGATGATGATACTTTGTGGCGAAGTTATAGCCACTTTTGGTTCTTTTAACAACCTTAATTTGCCTTATAGGGGACAACCTCAGTCAAATATTGATATATCTGCTTTTGCCCATCTTCCCGAAGGCCCTGTTAGGAGTTCAGCCTTAGTTAAAACAATGCGTGCTGCTGAAATGGACTTCAGGAAGCCCATACGCCATGGAGTTTTAGGACTTCCTGGATATGTTCAATTCACATCTCCCATCCGCAGATACATGGATCTTCTGGCGCACTATCAGGTAGTTATGATTGTTTAGACATGCAAATAATTCTGGATGTGCCACACTAGCTCTAATCTAATCCGCAGGTGCTACAAACTAATTCTTGGGCCCTTATGGCCTGAACGTTGAAGTGTTTGTGTGCAAGTGAACATATTTTTATAATTTCCAAGATATTGAATGTTGCATTCGGGATGTGCCAAAGCTTTTATTCATATACTAAACAGGTTTCTGCAAATTTTATCTTCAATTTTTGGACCTTATAAGTTAACATGAAAGAAAATACATGCACACACACATAGAGACAAACATTGTTTGTAGGTTTTATTAACGAGCCATATTAGTACAGGTGAAAAAAGGATGAACTATGGCCAAGGGATAAACAGGAAGAGAAGTAGGACGAAGTATTTAATTTAATTGAAAATATAATTTATGTTATTATTGTATATTTCTGTAGTGTAACGAGTGTAAATTGCCTTATGATCTGGGTCTTTGCCTTTAAACTATAACTTCATCTATTTCGTTTACAACTTTGTAAATCAAGAATTTCAATATACTTAACACCTTCTCACTTGCGAAACTATGCCGAGGACGTGTAGATGATAAAATGTATGCTAGTTGATTTAGACTCTCTTTGCTGTCACGACATACCTCCTAGGGTATATATCTGCTCATTTTTTTTCCTATACAGGATGTTTATACCTTCCTATCCTTGACACCTTGTTACTTGAGCGAGTTAATAACAACTTGCTTATGCAACAAGTTGATCTACCAAAAGTTGAAATGTCTTATCGTTGGTTGAGCGTTTTTATGCTTTCTCATCTGTAGGTAAAAGCTTTTCTTAGGGGAGATCCTCCTCCTTTCTCAGCAGGACAGCTTGAAGGATTGTCATCTCTGATAATCACTAATGTTAAGGTAGTAAGAAGGCTCAGCAATAGCAGTCTCCGATATTGGATAATAGAATACTTGAGAAGACAACCAAAAGCCAAAAGGTTTTCTGCTTTGGTCCTCAGAATCATCAAAGATAGAATTGCAGCAATACTTTTGTTGGAGGTAATGATGTGACACTATAAATATCAGCCAATTGCCAATTGGATTTTCCGCTCATCAAGCCCTTTAATTAAATTTAAGAATGATTCAATAATTAAGGTATCTTAAAGAGTTATTTTATAAAGAATCCCATTTATAAAACTGCTAATGCAACTTATTATGGCAATACCAAAACAAACGTATATGATTTCCACGAAGTTAACTGTTGATAAATGAATTTGTATCAGTGATAAGATCTTCTATATAGAGTATTAATAATGATAACTATTACTTTTTATATAAAATCATCCCTTGTCATTACTGAGAAAAATTTAATTTTAGAATATTTAAAGATGCTTAGGCTGAGAAACCTGAATATACACTCTTTATACTGATATATTCTACTCATGTGGAAATATTGGCTCTATAGATGTAAGTTGTGTGCCAAGGCATTAAACTGTTGAAAGCTTAGCAGAAAATATGGTAAATGTTGTATGAATTTGATGCTTTTTGTAGGTTGGATTACAAGCTTCTTCCTGGGTATCAGTTGGTGTGCGGGTAGGCGATGAGGTTAAAGTTCAGGTGGAATCAGCTCATCCACGTGATGATGTTCTTACTTTCAAGGAGGTTCAAGGAACATAAAAGACTTCATTTGGCAAAGTTTATTAGTGAGGACCCAATGCTAAAATTCATTCGAACTTGGAACATAGGTAACACATTTGCTTTAATACTATCTCTGAAGTTCAGGCTATGTTAATATAATACTTGAGCAAGAAAAGGCTATGGATGGACATTCAAGACTTAAAGAGCTCCATTTTCTGGCACAAATTGCACTAACTAAAAATCGAGATGCTACAGACACAGAGAATGCTGGTCTGAATTATTTTTGAACAAATAGACTACTCGAACTTATGTGTAGGTAGGGCAATTTGAGTATTCAGTAATGGAGTTTCGCCACCTGCAAGCTGATTCTGCGTTTTGTGTTTTCATGTCTGGCAACGACCAAACGGGCCCTGTTATTTCAGAGGAATCAGAGCTTTTCGATGAAGTTCTTCATACAAGTGAGTTGGTTCAATCCCTCCCCGTACACAAGTGCTTATGTAATATATTTTGATTGTAATAACTTTTTGTATCTGATTATAACTGTATTATTGCATGAGTTGGTGTACAGAAAAGATAAGATCTGTGCTCTACACCCTTTCTCTTGACTGCATTAATGATGTGAGATTGTCATAGTTTGGCTGATGCTTTTTTTCTCTTCCCTTTTATTGTTGGTGCATTCTCATTTTGCAAGCTGAAATAGTAATAAATTTTGGGTCCAGTGTGTGCACGAAATGCAGTGTGGTTTCTGAGTTCACACACATTCTCCATATGAGTTTGAAGATCATAAATGATGAGAATGCAAACCACACACTTGTGCTGTGGCATAATAAATGATCATCCATCTGCCATCAATGATGGTATTAAAAAGCACCGCCAAGAAACATTAAGAAGCATAAACCCTTATGTCGGAATTGAATGCTCATTACTACTCTATACAATGAAGACTTGTTTAAGATTGTAGGTGGACATATGGGAACATCATATATTACTTGCTAAAATTTCAAAATTTTCCGTCTGATCATATATTATTGAAATGAATTCTCAAAGAATAACATTATACTACATATATATTACACAATGATGGATAGAGATGATAGGTAAGACCAAGAGGTCATGTGTTCGATTCTAGTGGGTATTAACTTAGTTTATTCGACTCTGGTTGATTGTATATATTGTGTGACAATTGGCATACAATCTAATTGTCCCTTAAACCAAATCAAGATTGTTAACTCGTCAGTTTTAGTACCAACAGACCCACAACATGCTTCCCTGAGCAGAAAAAATAAACTCTTGAGCAACCTTTCACTTTCAGTGCCACACTGTTCCATGGCGCCACAGGCACAACTTTTATTTTATTTCTTCACACTGTCACACTCTGTTCGATTTGACAAGAACAAATTCATTAAGTAAAGAAAAATGTTTAAATAAACATCAACATATAACTCGAGGAAACATTTTTTGATTATATAACATGTATCGTGTCATTATTGGTTGATGGTGACTCTTCAATACGTACGCTGTATTACCCATTCCAAAATAGACTTGGATTTACTTTAGCTAAAATTTAGATCATATTTGTTTCTGTTATAATCTACAAGTTATTTAATATATTTATTTTATAATTAGATACTCCATTTGAAAAATGATAAATCTAAACAAAAACAAAAAAAAAAGAATGATAAATCTCAAGTATGAACATACTTATTTTACAACTAATAGTGCGATTAGGACACATTAGGGCATCTCCAGTGATGCCCTCAGCCTAAGTCCAGCTTCCCCTCACCTCAGTCCAGCTTCCCCTCAGATTCCAAGTCCAGCTTCCCCTTTCCTTTTTATAAGTCATCTCAAATGACTCAATCTATCAATTACATTTAATTCCAATTCTCATTTTCTCCACTCTCACTTAATAATAATAATAATAATAAAAATAATAATAATAATAGCAATAATAGTAAAAAAAAAAAGGATTTTTTTTAAAAAAAAAAAAGGTTTTTATTAAATTAAAACAAAATAAATTAAATTTGAGTTTATTAAATAAGAGTTACATTTTTAAACTAAAAATTAACTTTTTAAAAATAATACACAAATTAACTAAAACTAAAATTAAATAAGAGTACATTTTTAAACAAAAAATTAACTTTTTAAAAATAATACACAAATTAACTAAAACTAATATTAAATAAGAGTTACATTTCATTTAATTAGGTATTTTAAAGGAATTTTTTTAAAAAAATAAAAGGATTTTTATTAAATAACAAATAAAAAAAAAAAAAAGGGTCAACAAGTGGCCGACAAGTGTCGGCCACCTGCTGGCTGGGCCGGCCCAACAAGTGCTGGATCGATGTGTGAGGCAAGGCAATGTTGCCTTGCCTCACACCTCCAGGCGATGGATGCAGCCCATCAAGGGGAAATTGCATTGACAACCCCTTTAATCATTTTAGTTCATCAATTTTACCCCCCTAAATCCAACTTCCCCCTCCCCTCTAATCATAGGAGATGCCCTTAGGTTCATGATTTTCTTAGGTTATAGTCTACTCTCTCTTCACTATTTGTTCTAATGTCTTTTTTTACCGATTAATATGGCCCATCTGTTAGAATTTATTTTATTCAAGATATGCAACATTTGCTGCATTTTAATTTTCTTTGATAATTTGTAATTGAGGCTAGATGTCGACATTCGACAAGCCCACTTTGATTGTCTAGGGATCATTTGTTCTTTTGGAGTTGCTCCATTACATGTTCTATGGACTCTATATTACTAGAACTAAGAATATAATACATATTTATACAGATACATTATTTATCTAACCACTTATTGGAAATACATACTTAGTTCTAGTGTCCACAATCTAGGCTGTCCCTTTTTCCCCATACACGCAATGTGTGTGTGTTCTGTGTGTGAATAACATCTATGGAAATGAAATGATTTTGCAGCTTGGTTAGGTGATTATATAGTAAAAATGTGAAATGAAAAGTAAATTGTGCACAACATAGATTTTCCTTGGTGGTTCTTAGAATGGAGTGCATGTGATCGAGGAACACTGAATCTCTTATAAAATCATGAATATTTCTTAACTTTTTGTGTGGATTAAAATACCCTTATTTAATTTATAAAGTAAATTTTATTATTAATTAGTGACAAACATGTAAAAGTAATTGAAAATGTATAATTAAACGAATTCTTATTATATTTATCTCCTACATAAACTCCTAAAATTTATAAATTCTCCCTTTACATCAATTTTTATAATTTTAATATTAACAAACCATAAAAAGAAAATACTATTTGTATTTCAAATAGCTTCTTAAGTATAAATTATTATATTTTATCATCAATATGTATATAAGTAAAATAATTAATTTACAGATTTAGTACAACATAAGTCATAAACACTTTAAATACAAAAATTTAAAATGAAATTTTCTTAAATATCATTCTGTTATAAATATAAAAAAAAATTGAATCGTAGCTTACCTATGAATGAATACAAAATACGTATGACTTAGCTAAGTACGTACTTTTATTTTGACTAGAATAGCAAGATATAATATATATTCAATAATATCAAGACATACATAACCTGGAATTTTCACGGAAAAAGGATGAAATCGAGTAAATTTTGTGAAATCGATAGAGATAAATCCTTGAAATCGTTGACAAAATGTGAAATCAAAGAAATTTCAGGTGAAATTGGTGAACACTGGTGAAGTTGGTGTAAAAATAAAAAAAATTAATAAAGTCAGTGAAAAATGGTCAAATCGAATAAAACATGTAAAATCAATGAAAGTTCAAGTGAAATTGGTGAAAAGAACATGTGAAATCAGTGAAAAAATGTGTGAAATATGTGAAAACGGGTTAAACTGTTAAAAACGAGTGAAATCAGTAAAAAAATTAGTTTAACCGACAAAAATAGGGTGAAATCGATATAAAAATGGTTTAAAAGGAAAAAAACAAAAGTAATAGATGAAATCGTAAAAGACAGAGAAAATAGATTATAACTGATAAATAAACAGGTAAAATGTATGAAATCGGCAAAAAAATGGGTTAAAGCGGTAAAAAATGAATTAAAGTGATGAGTTAAATAGATGAAAAATGGGTTAATTTGCTCTTTTTTATGACAAAATAAAATTAATTTTAGTCTAATTTATAAAAACTACCCATAAAATTAACTAAACAGTACAACGTACTTGCACTTTCCTAGTATCAAGAAACGAGAAAGGAAAATGATTATATGACAACTCAAACTTGACAGTCGTTTGTACAACTCATATTTTAGGCTTTTGAAGTTAATTATATGTTTTTTTATGATTCCCAAGGGTTTAATCCATTTCGAGGCGCGTCGGCACATAAAGTGGGAACCTGTCCCAACAGGGATTCGAACCTGAGTCCGCTACTTTGTAGTGACTAGTCACTTCCACTAGACCAATCACTTGTTGGTGAAGTTAATTATATTACCTCTTGTTTAATAGGTTTAGGATTTAGAATTTCAAGGTTTTGGGTTTTAATATTTACAAACATGGTCTATATTTTCTTGATAATTATTTTTGTGTCATATAATTAATTTTTTTTCATATACATTAAAATATATAAATGAAAAAAAAAAAGGCCTGTAGAAATAGCACTACTCAATGAGAAAATTCGATCCCATGTTCGGTATGGTCCTCAATTATACATTAATTGTTATTTTTGTTTTACCCCAATGACACCATCAAACCAAATAAATATAATCAACAGTGTAATCAAGAAGACATGTAGTTTTATAGAAATGCATGCAAGCAGCTATTATTTTTATGATTCATTTTTTATAGTGGAAACAAATACCCACCTAGAAGGCATCCACTAATTGATCTATAGAACAAGCAGCTATTATTTTTATGAATCATTTTTTATAATGGAAACAAACACCCATCTAGAAGGCATCCACTAATTGATCTATAGAATAAAAAATAGTACTATGTACAAGTCAAAATCTAGTTCCAATTTAAATTTAGAAGGTCAACGCGACAATCTTATGTTATAAAATAAAAATAATTCATTAATAAAGGGACATCATGTTTGAATTCCTTGCTAATTAAGTGGTACGGAATTGGAATCTGTATATAGTATAGATTGTCCTTTGCTTAGAAAACAAATTGTTATCATCAATTAAATTAAGTATGAGAAGAATGTTAGTTTATTTGCAGTCATCGATGGTTAAATGTTCTTTAAGGAATCAATAAAGAAATAATAATAGGATTGTTTATTGACTACTATCATTTGTATACAAGTTTGAAAACTTGTATACTATTTTTTTGTATAAAGCATTTATTAAAACCATTTATGTTTATGAATTTTAACAAATTATAAACTAAGATATTTATGGATTTACCCATGCATAAATGTACGTAACATCCAAAATTCCAAATATCATAAATTTTCTACCAGAATTTGGTTTTATCGGGGAATGAATATCGTAACCAAATTATTGTTTCTATACTTTCACTTTATACATGTGTTTGCAATTTTTTATTTGTGGGTCAAAATTAGGGGTGGGCACGGGACGGGTTTGGGGCGGGGTTGGGGTTAGAGATATGGGTATAATAAATTTCGGGATTGACACATTTCATCCCAAACCCGCCCCGTAATAATTCGGGTACCCGGAAGCGGGTACCCAAAATATTGCGGGACGGGACGGGACGGGATTACGGGTCCCATATTATTTAAATCATTAATTATTCATGCACTTAACAACATTAAATTACTATATTAAGTATAAAATTTTGTATGTATTAGACTAGTAGTAGTAGTAATTTAATTTGTAGAGCAAACAAAAACCAAAAAAATATTGTATGACGTGGCATAGGTGGGAAGAAGAAGAAGAAGAATTGGTAGAGTCGTGGACACTATGTGAGTTTTTAGAACTGAGACAAACTTAATGAAAAAAATATTAATAACTAGTGTATGATTAAAAAATGTATTAGGGTAAAGTAATTTTTTTTATTAGATGATATTAATTTATTAATACATAAATAAAGTGTGTAATTATATAATAATAAAAATAAAAGAGATATAGGCGGGTTCGGGTATTCGGGGTTGGAGAGGCTAATCCCAAACCCGTCCCCTATTTTCGTAAAAAAATACGGATTTTTAAGTTCGGGTACCCAAACCCAAAAAACACTCGTCCCGTTCGGGTATTTGAAAAACGGGACGGGTCGGGTTTGGGTTACCCGAACCCAACGCCCACCCCTAGTCAAAATTATAAAATACTAAGTAATATCTAGCTATGTAGTGGAGTAGTAATATTTATTTCGTAGATATTTGCAATTTTGCATGTGAGTTTGGATCCCAATGAACGTACACACCAAATGTCAAAGCCGTATTTTGGAAATAACCATCTGCTATTGCAGCATTGATTAAATAAATTAAACCTTACTTAATTATCAATTTTTTGCCTTTTTAGGAAAAGCGACAGAACTTCATTAAATTATGTTGTTATAATATTCCAAATCGGCTAATCCTCTCATGGAGTGCAATTTAAAATAAGAGTAAACGGCACTTTTCGTCGGGCTAAATTTTGCACATTCGTCCCTCTTAAATTTCCGTAGCAGATTTGTCCCTCTTATCAATTTAGTGTAACACATTCGTCCCGCTTAAATTCTCTTAAATTTTTCATAGAAGATGCGTCTCTCTCGTCAATGTAGTGTAACACATTTGTCCCTCTCAAATCCAAAATACATCAATTTTCGTCCATTGTAGGATGTATTTTGGATATAAGAGAGACAAATGTGTTACACTACATTGATGAGAGGGACACATCTGCTACGAAAATTTTAAGAGGGACGAATGTGTTGTACTTCATTGATAAGAGGGATGAATCTTCTACGAAAAATTTAAGAGGAACGAATGTGCAAAAGTTGGTCCATAAAGAGGACGAATAGTGCAATTCAAGTTATGTACGTACATCTACTGACTTAAGCATCAGACAAGATTAAGCCGAAATCCTAACTTGATCTTTTCTGTTTTGTAGGAAATACGTACAAGTTATCCACTACAGATGCGAAATTGACCGAATTCTGCATGATCGGAATCCGCGATATTTTCACCTGCATCAACCATCAAAATAGTAACCCCCTTTCTTTGTTCTATTTTATCTTTGATTTTTCCTGGGACTTAATCATAATTTTCTGTTCTAAAATCGAATTTTCTTGCTCAACATTACTGTTTCACATAAAATAATGATGTGAAAATTCCAATCTCTACTTTTGGAAGAAAATAGTATATAGGGAACAAAAAACTCACTATATCCCTATTATTTATAAGTATGTGGAAAATTCATAAAAGAGCTAACCGCTAACATGATGCTATCAGAATTTTTGCTTGTTTAACAACTTATCATGATGAAAATGTATTATCTACATTTGAGAGATCTGCATGCATGTGCAATCATTAGTTGATACTCAAATTACACTCTTTAACAATATAT
This sequence comes from Penstemon davidsonii, assembly GCA_034814905.1. Classification (NCBI taxonomy): domain Eukaryota; kingdom Viridiplantae; phylum Streptophyta; class Magnoliopsida; order Lamiales; family Plantaginaceae; genus Penstemon; species Penstemon davidsonii. Next base: position 9,275,471 of record JAYDYQ010002685.1, on the reverse strand, counting down.
ATATATATATATAATTGCACATTTAATTAAGGACTAATGGCCAAGTGGAAATAATAATTAATAAATTAACTATTTGTTTCATGTTCTATTCTGTGAAGAAAATTATCTTTAATAATTAAGCTGAGTTATCCATGATATATAATTGAACCCGTTATTTGTTCTCTTGACATTTGATTTCATGTTTACCACTGAATATAATAAATCTAGATTAATTTTGTTAAATTGCCTACTGTAAACGATCAAATTAGCATAATTAGAACCAACAAATTATTTAGTTGACTGATTAGTAGTATACTAACTTATAATTTGATCGATGTCTTTTTTCAATGGGAAAAAGGATGGAGACTATCATTACAAATGAATTCTAGAAGTTGCAATATTTTCAGTAAAGTAGACCCCTTTCCTAAATATGACAAAACATATTTCCCAAGCGGATCGATGAGCTGCCATATTTCCTTCCTCATTTATTTTTCTCTCTCTTTTGGATCTATTAATTAATCTGTGTATTTACATTTCGGATCAAAGAGATCCCGATAATTGCGAGAGGCTTGAAGAAGCCTATGATACACGGATACTCCGAAAAAAGACAAAGTACTGTATCGGATACAATGGGATACCGATACACCTAGGATACACGTGGGATATATAATTGATACGCTACGTGGCGTATCGGTAATAAAAATAAATAAAAATTTAAATAGATACGTATCGGATACACTAATTGGACATCAGGATACACCGATAGGTTTTTTATGTAATATTTCGGGTCATATTTAAATTATTAAAAATGATAAAGTTTTTAGGGTTAAACATAAACGACTAGTATCACTACTCTATCTCTTTATTCAAGTATATCTCCTAGGTCATGAAATCTCAAAAATGAATTCCTTCCATTGATGCGCTATGTTAAGAATGAATTATGTTTGTTTTTGGAGTTATATAACTTTTGTTTATATCATCGTGGATTATTTTTGCTTTTAGGACTTAGATTGAATGATCTAGTTACTTATAAATAAATTTAAATTATATTTTTATATCCATATTCATGCCGTATCGTATTCAATAAATTTTAAAAATTCGTATCACCGTATCCATATCATACTGTATCCATATCCCCATATATGTATCAGTATAATATGGGAAAATGTTGAGATAAGTAACATCCAATTAATTAGATAAGTGTACCATAGGGTTGTTGCGGATCTAGTCCTAATTACATATTGACTCAAATAAGACCAACATTTATATAAATATTATATAAATATTAATTGGTCCGCACGTGGTCTTATTTGAGTCAATTTTGAAATTTGGCAACAATATGGGCTTAAATCGTCAGTAAATTTGAAAATGTGGAGCTATTTTAGTAGCATAAGTATTGGCATCAGCTTTGCAATAAGACTTAACTGTCACATCACCACTTAACGGTGATATTTAACGGCGCTACTAAATGTGTCACAATTTTTTAAAATATGGTACCAAATTAATGTGTTGGACACATAAAGCGGTGTACCAAAAGTAGAAATTGATCTAAAACGTGGTACCAAAAATGCAATTCTCTCATTACATATATATACCCACCAATTTTAGAAAAGAAAAAAAAAAAGAACAACTCCTACTGCCACTAATCAATTTTTTTTTTATATTTAACTATAAATTTTTTTTTTAACTTGTATATTTAGTTAATTATTATATATCAATAATTTAGTCATGCAAGGGGTAAAATACACAAAATCCCTCTGTGTTATGAAAAACCTACACGGCATCCTTCTGAATTAAGTTTGTTGCATCAAATTTTCTTCTATTATTATAATTTGTTTGCAAACTATCTTCTCTTCCGTTAGTATTACTAACACAGTTAGTTCTTCAAATTAATTATCATTTCAACCTTAATTAAATAATTAAATAACATAATATTTTATAAAGTATATACATATAAATATAGATATTTTGCTTACATATTGATGAAAATAAATCTTTTATATATTATTAATAAAGTATGCATAATTTTATTATAATAGATTATAAAATATAAATAATATAAAAATCTTATTTATATTTATAATAACAATTAACTTTTATGCTTTATTGATAAATTAAAAAAAAATTAATATAATAATTTATATTATAAAAAAATCTTATTTATTTTTTTATTAAAATAATATGACTATATTTTATAAATAAAAAAATTATTAAAAACTTAAAAACAAAAGAGGGATTTTGTGCAGATTTTGAAAAATCAGAAGGGGATTTGGTACAATAAAACTGAACACATAAAGATTTTGTGCAGGTTTTTCATAACACATGGGAGTTTCGTAAATTTTTTAATTAATTAGATAGATGAAAATTAAGATTCAGTCTCACTAAACACTAATGTTGCACACACCAGTTAAAAAATTAATAAAATTGGATGAAAGGGGAATTTCGTGTAGAGTTTATAAAACAGAAGAAGTTATTAACTTAACACTAGGGAGTTCCGTTCAAATTTCTCGTAACAAGGAAAGTTGAGTTCAAATGACTTTTTGGTACTTTTATAATTTCTTGAATTCTTATGGGAAAATTAAATCAATAAGATATATATCGAAATAAAATCAACTTATATAAATGGCTAGAGATATATATTGCCAGAGCAAAAAATGTGCTGCCATAGCAACTTATTTAACTTTCTAATTTACCCCCCTTAGTCAATGGTCATAATTACTATATTTCTCAATTCCAACAATGCCTATCTTTACTATTGATAAGTTCTTAATTATTACAACTAAATCTCTCTCATAAATAAATGATTTCTCCTCCTCAATTAAAATCAGTAACGGCGGACAAAAAATCAGTGATCTAAAGATGTGGCAATCACATTTTTTTTTCCTTTTTCAAGGTGTGATGCATGTTATATTTGATATTATATATAATTAAACTTCACTCTTCACTCTTTACTTTATAATTTTTCTTATTTCGTATAGTGTTTACAAGTTATAAATTACATGATAGAAAAAATCTCTAAAATTTTAGATACTAATGTTATTTATATGTTTAAAATATTTATGTATAAGTATTGTCTATTGAATTTCATATACTAATTTTGGAATTCATAAGTTGGAACTATAATTTTACTTATTTAGTTTTTAGCCGATCAGGAGGAAATAAAAACAATTGAGATTGATGCTTATGATTGAGAAAATCTGCAAATTCTTAAAAATATTTGAAATCTGTGTGGTTCTTGATTTTTATTTAAATAAAAAATATCACCTTCATGTAGCAAACATGAGATTTTTTTTATGCATGCAAACAAGAGAAAATATTATTCCCTCAATTTGATTGATTGATGTATATCTAATTTGTCTCTCATAAAAGAAAAGAAAAGAAAAAAGATATCTATCTAAATTAATGGAAAGTGAAATGGAAGTTGATGTATTTCCAAATATTGTGCCCACGTTTATAGATACTAATTGGCAAATAAAATCATTTATTTATGAAAGAGAAATTTAGTTACAACAATTAAGAACTAACCAATTTAAGAAATATGTGTATTGTGGGAATTGATAAATTAGTATTTTAAAAAGGGCAACTTAGGAAATTTAAAAAAAATTCTCTGACAGCAACATTTTTTTGCTATAACAATATTGCTAGCCTATATAAATAGTTACCAAATCCACGCTTGAATCGTAGTGTGTTGTTACAACCGAAATAATCAATTTGGGAGCTAAATCGTTTTCAAAAATTGTACACCTGTACTTGTGGGAAAGGTTTGGAAAGGTTTGTTAGCAAATTCACATGTCTTGGCATGGCCAATATCTTATTAATAATAGTTTTTTCTTGATGAATGTGTTGATAAATACATAGAGATAATTACTATAAAAATATGTATTTATTTTTATGTATAATTTATTATTTTTCATGAGTCAGCAAATCTTGGGAAGATCAGATCTTGTAGTTTAGGATGAGCCTACCTATTAAAATAAAAAAGGGTACTTCTGATCTACCATCCTAACGGTATCACTGCCTTTTGCTTAATTGGGTTTGCAATTTCTTCAATCTAGTCAATAAAGTACTCTTTCTATTGTGGTATAATACTGTCAACGAGGTTGTAGTATGCCTGTAATCACTCGCAAAATTGAGGTTCCGTGACCTTTTAGTCATGGGTTCAACTTCCACTAATAATGTGTATTTTTCTTTAGTTTAATACCAGTGTTTTGTAGTGATTTATTATTTATAATTATTTGTACTTAATCAGTTCTTGAAATGATTTTTAATGTAATGATTGATAATGAATGTATTTTAAATGTGGTAAAATAGTGTTAAGGTACAAAATTTTAATTTGCACAAGTCCTTGCATTATCAATGGGGAGGCATCAAGAACTTAGAGTCGTTGGGGTCGAGTTATAGTATCAGTGAATTTTTCAAGAGATAAAAGTATACAAATTGAATTGTCATAAAATTATATGAAACTCAAAATGCAAAATGATCGGTTGAGAGTGAAATTAATTAGATGATATAAAATTTGCAAAGCATAAGCCTTGGTCAAACATTTTTTTTTTGGTTGATAATATTGGTCAAACATTAATTTTAATATATATTGAAACAAGTTGGTTCAAAGTCTTTAAGATACTTCATTACAAATTGACGAAAAAGGGGGAAAACAAGGCACATGGAGGTGTATATGTGTTTTGTACATGAGACGACGAAGAAAAGGTAAAGAGCCAAAGAAATTAAAAAAATATAAGAATTAATCATCAATAATTCACTTCACATGCATGGAATAGGTTGGTTGTTTTGGATGGTTGAGTATATCATTCTCCTCTTTTGTTTTTCTCAATCCCTTCTCAATTTAGGGCACATGGCCTTCAATACACTTGATGTGACATTATTTTTATAATATACATGCATTTTGATGAATTATAATGTTATATGCTGATAAAAAAAAAAAATTTATACTGTAATACTAATTAATAAGTATAGCTCGATTATTTATAAATATATTTTTAGAAAAATGCATAATATTATAAAAAGAGGGGATTGAATTTTTCTTATTTGAGGGTGTTAAGTGTTAATTTTGTGTATCCGGGTGCAAAATGCCGATTTATTGTGTTTCGGGGGGTGCAAGTTGTTGAGTTGTTCTTAATTCGAGGGTGTTAAGTGTTAATTATGTTTCGAGGGTGTAAAGTGTTAATTTCTCATGCTTTGGGGGTGCAAAGTGCCAAAGATCTACAGTTGAATTACCTATTTTGCCCTTGACTCCGATAGTCATTTTTTCTTCAAAATAAGAGAGGGTGCAAATGGCTGAATTTTTCATATTTTGAGGGTGTAAAGTGCCTATTTCCCATGTTTCGGGGGTGCAAAGTGAACTGAATTTATTATATGTACTGTAACTTTACTCAAAAAACATGTACACAAGGAGTATCATTTTATTTTTATTTTTGCATATTTGTATATAACAATCTGTCAAATAGAGGCTATATACCGACCATTTTAATTATATGATGTGAAAAATCGACATTTACACAAAAGTTTATGGCAATATGAGATTGAGATAAGTATTACTATAGGTGGTAACACACGATCATGAATATAGTAAATGATTTCACGCAATAATGAGACTTTAAATGAATGGTCCCCTTATTAATAGTAACTTTTTCTATCTCATGTTATTTTTGTGGTTTATTAATTTTAATGTCGTTAAAATTAGAAATGGGGAAAGGTACCTTGTTCATAAATATTTTCCTTGTTAGTAATGTGAAGATAATGATATTTAAAAAGAAAATTAGAATTAAGAAATTGTTGGTTGTTATTAATTATTTATTTAAAAAATTAAAAGCTGGAAAGAGACGTTTTGTCCTTTAAATGTTATTTATGACAGGCTCTCCACTCTTCTTTTATTTTTCCACACTGTGTTTTTCTTTTGTTTAGGTCGTTTAAGCATCAAATGTCATAGAGGAAGGAAAAACATAGAAGTACTTATGTTGGCTCAAAATTATGTTGAATTAATTCTTTCAAGGTGAACAATATTATATGTCGCACAATTTTTTTTATTTTTATTTTTTTGATATTTCTACTCAAAACAAAATTGGACAAAGGAAATGAACTTTTTGCAATAGTAATTGTGGTACAAATTAAATTACATAAAAAGACCTGACGAATAGTGTTTGCTTTACTTTATTCTTATGAACACTTCAAGCTTGAATCTGACTCGGCTGAACTTTATTGAAAACAATGTAATTAGCATATATACATATATTTGTAATTTGTCACATGTTATTGAATTTCTAAAAAAATATATTTTAATTAATTGTCTTGCGAGTAAGTTGAATTCGAAAGAACGGAGTTAGAATTAAATTTATAATTCCCTTAAAATATGAATATTGATTATTGTATTGTGAATTAATGTAACTTATGGTTTTACTCGGAAAAGAAATAAGGGAAAAACACTTTTAATATCAATTTTTTGTCCAAATTACACATTTGATATCAAACTTTTGAAAAAATATATTTGATACCATGATTTAGGCCATGTTGACACATTTCATTTGGCCGTCAATTTTTTAACAAAGTTCATCACGTGCATTTCAAGTGTCCGTCAAATGACACGGGTTTTGCACGTGCAGGGGGTAAAATTTTATTTTTGATACCAGATTTTTACCTACTTTACATATTTGGGTCCATCTATTTAAAATTTATGTCTTCCAAAATTGTTATAAATTTATTTATTTATTTATTCAAATGTTTACTTCTTTTTTTTGCATTTTTTTTTTGGGGGGAGGTTGTTGATTAGAGCTGGGTAAAACCACTGGCCACTGCCCTACCGAATTCAATTTCCACCGTTTCATAAAGTATTACCTATAAATTTTTGTTGTTGATTTCCTTTTCCCTTGATTTCGAAATTTAATAATTAACGATATAAATGTTATTAATTATCCTTGATGGTCACCCACTATTACTGAGGCAACTTAATGCAACAAAAGTTTCTCATCATTTGTTTCCTTTTGCCATTTACTCCTTCAGTTTTTTTTATTTATCTCTTTGGAGGATTACACACAGGTTAAGAAATATAATAAATAACAATTTTTTTAAGAAAAAATTCCAAAATACCCTTTCAACCAAATAATCACAACAGTAATTACCATTAATTACAACCATAAACAGGAAGGGTAAAATTGGTAAGAAAATAATTAATTTTACATTAAACTCCTAAAACGAAAATAAAAGTAAACAATTTTTTGTTGTCAAAACGACAAATAAAAAAAACTAAGGAAGTAATATTTTCTATGATATAGCTTTCAACTAACAGGAAAAAAAAATAATTTCAAGTATAATTCATTCTCAAGCTTTTCTATCTCACGCGTGATTATTGTTTGATATCTTACATAATTTATATCGTATTTACATGTCTTAGTTATATGTTAATTTAAAGTATAATTAATCAAGGATAGTATTAGTTGAATATATGGCTCTCCTTTGATGAGAGAGTGATACATTCTCATTATGAAGGAAATGGATGGATTGGCAATTTTATATTAGAGAAAATCAAACATGAGGGAGTTGAGCAATAAATTTAACATGGAAGAGAGTTATGTGTATGATTTAATTTAAAGCAGAAAAATTTATGTAGTTTACCCATTAATTCATAGTATAATATAAAATAAGTTAATGGCAATTTAACCCTGTAGTTTACCTAATATTCAATTTATCTTCATGTGTTTTGAAAAAGAGCACTTTACCCCCCTTATAATCATATAAAAGTTTCACATCACCTCCATGACATCTATAAACTTTACAAATATACGAATTGATATGGTACTTTATCCCCTGTGTTATGATAAATATAACACGTTACACGCCTGTGTTATGATAAATGTGGCAAATTACCACCACCACTACCCCCAATATTAAAAATGTTGTAATTTACCCCTCATATATTACAAAAGTACTTTTCATGCATGCTCTCAGTATCGACGAGTGAGTTACACTCTCCGGCTGAAGAGATGTAAATTGCTCCTTCAAAAATTACACAATGGAGTAAAGTGCTCTTTCTTAAATAATTGGGAGTAAATTGAAATTATGCACTTCACATTGAAGTATTGGTATTAGCTGAATGTAAAGATGTGTACAGTTTTGGGCTTCATAAAGTCCGGATTAACAATAAATTTGACCATACCTTATACATTACATTTGCGAAATAGAAGAGCTTGTATGACACTCATTGGCAAACAAAATTAGAGGATATATGGATGACTAGGGTTGAAAACTTGAGTTTGATTATGACGTATAGTAAATCAAATTTGAACACTAACATTAGAATTTGACTTATATTTAATTCGATTAAAGCTCGTTCCGAACTTAATAAGTTTAAAATCCAAACAAATTTTAACAATTTCAAATTTAATGAAAAAAATAAAAAATAAAAATTCAATAAACTTTACGAGCTAGTTCACATCATTGATGATTTTGAGTAGTCGTACCAATAGAATAATACATGGTGCTAAATACATGCTAAAAGTTTCTTTAATATCAAGTTTCCGAAATGAACCCTTTCTTCCACTTGTAACTTTTGCAAATTAAAGTTATGAGTTTGACTTTTCAGAATCCAAATAACTAAAATAAAACCCTAGCAATTTCATATTCCCCAAAAAACTGAAAAAAGCCTTAGCAATTTGGTCCAACCTATGAGAACGACTCAACTTATAACAAAACAATATAATTATATTCCTATCCAAATTGACGTTCTAACTTCTAAAAAAGCATTTTTACTCATTTCCTTTCAAAATTATCAAATCACACACATGGATATTTTGAAAATAAAATACCCCCTCCGTTTCATATTAATTGGCACATTTGCCAAAAAAAATTTGTTTTAAATTAATTGACATATTTGGATTTTCAAAATATTTTTTTTCAATTTTATCCCTTTCTCAATTGGAGTTGGGAAACTCAATGATCGCTCACTAATAAAAAGTTCAAAAGTAGTCATCATTATAAAGGGTATTTGAGATATTTTACCACCAAAAAATATGTAATAATGAGGTTTCTTAATCTATGTGAAAACAAAGAATGTGCTAATTAATATGAAACGAATGGAGTATTTAATTTATTTGAGAAGTTCGAAATAAATAATCTAAATAGATAATTAAAAGGAAAAATAAAATATATTATATTCTCACAATTTGAAATTAGAAACGAAAAAGAAAAGGGGGGCATTAATTAGGGGGAGGGAAATAATTACGTGACTCTGCCAGTAGCCCTCCTCCATAAGTACCCCCCTCAACTTCCTCCTCTTCTCAAACTCAAACCCCAAACCCCTTTCCTCTTTCTCTCTCTCTAGATTTCCATAACCAACACCAGTCGAGAGAGTTAGAAGAAGAAAACAAATCTAAAAATGGCAATGAAATTGATCCTCTGCATTTCCGCAATCCTCTGTTCACTAACAATGTCCGCTCACGCCAGAATCCCCGGCGTCTACTCCGGCGGCCCCTGGGAAACCGCTCACGCCACTTTCTACGGCGGCAGCGACGCCTCCGGCACCATGGGTTAATAAAAATCCTCTTCTCTTTCAGCATTTGTAATTTACACACAAGTCCTTTTACTTATTTTTTTTTTTTTCATTTTAGGTGGTGCTTGTGGGTATGGAAATTTGTACAGCCAAGGGTACGGTGTGAACACGGCAGCACTAAGCACGGCGCTGTTTAACAATGGGCTGAGCTGTGGGGCCTGTTTCGAGATCAAGTGCGACGCGGCACAGGACGGTAAATGGTGTAACCCGGGCAGCCCTTCTATTTTGGTGACCGCTACTAATTTCTGCCCGCCAAACTTTGCGCTTCCCAATGATAATGGCGGGTGGTGTAACCCACCCAGGACACATTTTGATCTCGCAATGCCTATGTTCCTCAAGATTGCACAATACCGTGCCGGAATCGTTCCCGTCAACTTCCGCCGGTAAATTAAATTAAATATAAATACTTTATTATTTTAAGAAATTATTTTTTTTAGTTAAATGCACGTATGAAACTTTATTTGTGATATTTGTTGCTTGCAAGCTCAGAATTTGTACTTTTTTACACATTAAATCCTCGTATGTAATTTTACTTCTCATTTAGGTTTATTTGGTCACTTAGCATATACTCATCTGAGATTTTATAAAACTTAGAAGTGGCTTCAATTTATTAATTATTTTTTTTTCCAGTTTTTAAGGGGATTTTTTTTATTTTTGGTGATGTTTAACTAACAGAATCCCATTTATCCGATTTTTTGTCCTACAAATTCGGTGGTTTACTATTCTGAAATGACCCCTTTGGCCTATAGTGGCCACTGTTTTCTGACAAACCGTGGGCCTTTTTGTCCTATTACCTATCTTCGCTACTTGACTAAAATGCCCTCGTCCCTTTATATTTAAGCTAATTGTGTACTATTATTGTACAATAATGTACAATCTCACTCATTACAAACCTTTATTAAATAAGGGTATTTTTGTCAATATAATGGGATCCGTGTAACAGTTAACCGAAAATAAGGATTGGTCCATGGGACTTGTCGCGCGTTGTACCACGCGCTTGATTGGGTCCACATATCTGTACGTTAAAAAAAAAGCCGCACCGTTTGAATGTGGTCCACTAATACGGGTCTCTATAAAATTAATATAATGAGTAGTAATTAGTAATTAATTTCAGTTACTCAAAGTTTTTTTCTAATAAATTTTGTTGGCTTTATTTATTTATTATTTATTTCAGGGTAGCGTGTAGAAAACAAGGGGGGATCAGATTCACAATCAACGGTTTCCGTTACTTCAATTTGGTTCTGGTTACCAACGTCGCGGGTGCAGGAGATATAGTGCGCGTGAGCGTCAAGGGTACAAACACACAGTGGTTGTCCATGAGCCGTAACTGGGGGCAAAATTGGCAATCTAATGCAGTTCTCATCGGTCAGGCTTTGTCCTTTAGGGTTACGGGCAGTGACCGTCGCACATCAACTTCCATGAACGTGGCGCCTGCTAATTGGCAGTTCGGGCAGACCTTCGCTGGAAAAAATTTCAGGGTCTAATTATTAAGATTTTAAAAAAGAAAATGATTGGGAAATATAAAAAAGATTCCCAACATTTTAACTTTTACTTTTACAGTGTCTTCCCGCTTTTAATTTTTCTCCTTTTTCCCGGGAAAAATTTGAAGTTATTGGCGGTTTTAAAATTAAAATTAAAAGTAGATTAGGAGATTTATATGTCCTATAGGTGTGGTGTGTTTTTTTTCTTCTTCTTTTTTTTTACCACTTTGGTTTGTGGAAGTTTGTTACTTTTACTTTTGTGCTGGTTAAAGTCAAAAAAAGAAGCTGAAGCGGCTGCAGATAAAAAGGCAAAAATGTAGCCCGCAGCTTCTAATTGTGATGTGATGATATTTTATTACTATATAATATATATGGAAAATGCTTCATTTTCCTTTTTATTGACTTCTTTTCGTGCAATTTAATATTATGTAAATGCTTTTTTATTTTATTTGGGCAAGTAGATAAATCATAAATGTAGGGTTGATGAATTTAATGTAACTTAAAGTTCCATTATAATTTTGTTCTTAAATTCATTTGGGAATCAAAAAAGAGTTTGGCAGTGGCTTGGGGACGGAGTGTATGACTTAATGGTGGTAGCTAGGGCTCAATTGATACTCTAAATGTTTTCAGCTGCCGCCATTATCAAACACTTTTTTTTGCATTTATTTTTATTAGGATAATGGGGAATTATTAGATAATTCGAAATTGACAATGAGCATATTCGATTGATCATATAAGAATTGAATAAAGAGGAGGAGAAGGCATCACAATCACAACTAGCCAATTTTAGATTGGCTAAAGTGTTCACTAATGCTACATTACCTTTTTTCATTATTTCTCACGAAAGCTGTTCTAGTTGTATTTTGTTGAAATAAATAATTTTTAATATTATTTTTTGGTGTAGGTTTAAATAAGACATGAATGTGATATGAACTTTTGTAATGACTATCTATGAAAGGTTAGGAATAACTCACACCCTCCAGAAACTGCCTGAAAAATGCACAAATCGCGTGTCAGTTACAGTATAATATATAGTGCAATTAAAATCGCACACCGCACCAAATCAAATACCTAGGTCGTATTACAATTCAATTATACCAAAGCCACTCACTATGCGAATACTAATCATCTCAAGTCGAAGCTCATATGCTCTATTTTGTATGCCAAAATCGATTTCGAAGCAACATAATTATTGACCATGGAATACTCCATCTATTAATGAGTCAAGTCAATATCAACTCATTTTATCAACTTCATTTGTTATTCAAGTGAAAGGAAGGTTATTTATATATTTATTTCATTTCATTTTTTATAATGCATAAAGTACTTGTATTTGATGGATTCTTTGACATATTAATTCTCATGTTGAAAAGTGAAAGTATCGAGCAAATAAATCACGTCGACTTTAAGCACGTTACATGTAGCACTTTAAAATTTCCTGAAATATTGTTTCACAAGAATGGTATTGCACACGGATAACTCTGAAGAATTAACAAAGGCTCGATTTTCTAATTGATTCTATAAATGATCTGCTTTTGGCAAGAAAAGATTTCTGAGGATGGATATCCCAAGAATCTTCATTTCTCTCGTTTACATGTGCAACCAAATCCAAAATGATATTCTCAAATGTTGACTTTGGGCTACTACATAAATTTGTGCAACATTATCAACTACTCCCTCCTTTCATAATATATGTCAGCTTTGAAAATTTTTTCTTGTGTCATATTATCTGTCACTTTAGATTTTCAATAAAGCATTAATTACTTTTTTTCCATTTTTGCCCTTTTATGCTTATAAATTTTCTCAAATATTAGTGGAGGATAATTAATTAAAAGGGTATCTTAGTCTTTTTCATTTTCTTCTTCTTAGAATTCAGCTATATTCAATGATTTTCTTAATTTGTGTGCATACATGTGAAAATACAGATATTTTAAAACGGATGGAGTAATTGTATTGGTTTTATACATTGAGTTTGAGGCTTGTTATGCGTACTCGCAATGCTAAATACAATCAAAAAAATTCCTAACTATTCTTTAATTGAATTATAGTAATTAAAGGGTCTTGGACGACTCGAAGACCGGTCAAGTTAGAAAAAGGCCCATTTTAATATGTATTAGCCCAATTTAGTGGTTTTGCGAAGTTGGGTTAAATCAATTCCTAATGAAGTTTGACATAAATTTCGTTAAACTCAAATTCAAATTTATATATCAAACTTTGATTTCTCTCGTACTATGTATTTTCTTTCTATAAAAGTATATGAAAACCACAAAACTCAACTATTTAAGCTCAATTCAAATCAAGCGAAATCGAGTCAAAATTAATCCAAATGGAGTAATAAACTCCAAAATGGTTAGATTATGCCCTGTTTGGATCGAAAAAAAGTGCTGGATCCCATTAAATATATGTGTGTTAGCTTATTAAGTATACTTGTTTGTACATGATAATGATCTAATCAAGTAAGATTTGGTACTTGAATCCGTAGCGTGCTATGTCGCCGTCTACACTAGGGGGATGGTCTTGAAGAGGTTGGGCCCAATTCAAAGTTACCACTCGTCAGGTATTTTGTGGATGAGCAGAATTTCATGTGCTGCTCTACTGGCATTGAGCTGTTTTGTGTTGTACACTATTACTATTACCCTGTTTCCAAGGGTTTTGATGTTTTATAGGTCTCAATTTTTTAAAACCCCTGCTTGAAAGGGTTTTGATCCGGTTTTATAGGTCTTGATTTTTAAAAAATGGTTTTTGTGACAGAGGTGGAGGTCCCAACCAAATGAATTTGTTTTAGCACCACTTCTAGTTTTATTCTAGTTTTTAGCACAACGAGAGCTAATTTTAATTGAATAGAAAAATTAAATTTCTACACATCAAATAGTAATTTGCAATTTGAATTTCTTCTTTCAATTTTTCTTCATTAAATGGGTGGATATTTAATCAACAGTATTACGAAAATGTACTACTTTAATCATGACTGGTTGATTCTTGTTTTTTTTAATTTCTTGATAATTAAATTGGTGATTCAATTAGATTGTTTTAGAAATAATTATAAATATAAGTTTTTTTTTATATTTACATGTTTTGTTAAATTTAAAAAAAAATTGTAAACAATATTTTTATTTACAAATAGGTTTACATGAATAAGAAGATGATCGATTTTTATTTCAAAGTATGTTATCCCCAAGATGCTCATCTCATTCTGTAATAATGTATTGAGAAAGAAATTGCTCAAATTAATCATAGATGATTTTGATGTCATGAGACAATTTAAGGTGCCTAATAAAATTTTAATTCCTGATATTCTCATTTATGTGTATGTTCAACTCTCTTTCCATGTTAATTTATATTTCTTCTGTCTAATCTAATGATTTTTTATCTCATATTATTTATTATATATTTTGTGGGTGATTTGTAATTATCTTATTTGATTATATACATGATTTAAATCAATCATCACTAATGATAGACATTTTAAATATTCATTTCGAAAATAACTATATTTTAAATATTTTTTAACTATAAAATTAACTTTTTGCTATAACCTCCCCCCCCGCGACTTAAATTTCTGGGTCCGTTCCTGTTTGGTGGTATCAATGAAACTTTTGAAACTCAATTTGGTTAGGCTTTGCATGTTGGATTTTATGGTTTTGAAAAAGTTAAACTCCACTTGCATGGATTGAGTTTGAATGTTGGGGTTTTGGAAAAAAAAATAGATAGTAGGTTTCAAATCAATGTTTATAGGTTTTACGAGTTAGAGTTTGACTTTGTAAATAAATTTATGATGAGTTTTATGAATTTTTCAAGCTCTATTTAGAAGAGTTTTTGCTCAGTTTCGTGAGACTTACTAAATCGGGTTAAAATTCTTCCAAACTGACCTATTGTTCTTACTTCAAAGTTTTGTGTTTACCCAAGTCATTTTCTCATATTTCACAGTTTGATTATTTTCATTAATGATCAATTATCACGATTAAGTGTTGACAATATTCTAACATAAACCCAACTCAATCGAATCCATACATGTCATGTCATGCGGTGAGGATCCTCTATACCACTATTAGTGTACCATACTTGTGTACCACTAATAAGTAATTGCCACATGTACATGTGTCAATTATTATAATTGTTACATGTACATGTGGCAATTACTTATTAGTGGTACACAAGTATGGTACACTAATAGTGGTATAGAGGATCTTGAGCCCATGTCATGTGATTAACAAATATCTTATTTATGTGTGATTCAGTAACATAATAAATGTAGTTATACTGTTGTAAGTAATTTGAGTTTAATTGAGTCGAATTTGGTCCAAATTTCACATAAACATGTTTATTAAAGCAAGAACAAACAAACAATTGTTTGACCAGTCATCTAATAAAATGGTACTCGAAAGAAAAAAAGGAATAGAATTGATACCTTATCCTTGCAGATAGTTGCATGACAAAGTCTTTCGGTGGAAAAAAAAATTCCAAATTTATATATAGCCAAAAAGAGGATCAATTCACTTTCTCTTTTATCATCCATTGTAAAATTGAATTCTTATACTATGATTTTCACTTCTTCCATGATTGTACATTGACACGAATCTTTGGAGCGAAAGACAAAAATACCCCTATGCTTTTTCTAACTCCCAAAAAAATCCTGTGTTATTTCAATTTTCAAAAATCCCCTTGTGCTCTTAAGTTAGCGCCAAATACACCTTAAGAAAAGAGAGTGTGATTCAAACGCGGAAATTGCAAACATTTGTTCATATTTTGCTTTTGATATGATCATTTTACCCCTGACAACGAAAGACAAAAAAATACCCCATATATTTTATCTTTCACTCCGAATCTTTGACAAGAAAATGCAAGCACAAATTTTAATTAATTTTTTTGAAATGAATAATACCTAGACAACTTGTGTGGTTCTTGCATGGGGAATACAATCTTGCAACTTGATACTTATATTCATTTTGTATTAATAATCCAAAAAATATATAAAATTGATTCTTCAAATCTACTTGTCAAAATATCTGAGTTGATGAGCTTAGGATTCTTGCAAGTTACCTTTATCTAAGACTAAAAACAGAATCTATATCTTTCAAGAAGAATTATTCTCTTACAAAAGTGTGTAGAGAAAAGAAACCGCAATTCTGTAGGATGTGGCCAGCAAAAATTAAAAAGAAAAAGAAAATTACCAATGCATCGGTGTCTTAAGGTTTTACATGAAAACAAAGTTAGATTTTAATGAAGCTAAAGATATGTTCCATTTGACCCGAACCAGAACAGATTATCTATTCTTCGAATATGGATTGCGTTCCAAATTACAAGTTCCAGATTATGTTTTCCACTCCTACAATTATGGGTTAAAATTTTGTTTCTATTAACTAAATATTAAAAAGAAAAAAGTAGGAATGCATTTCAAAAAGTTTCGAGAAACATTTAGAATCTTAAATTAAATAAACATGTTAAAGTAAAATTTACTTTATATTTTCATTTTTGTTGATTTTGAACCATAAACTTCTCGATGTATTCAATGAAAACAATATTTTAATTCAGGCCTACAACTACAAAACAATTGTATCTTTTAATTATTTAATTAAAAGCTTTTTTTGTAGCAGAAATTAGTAAAGATTTCTTTACATTAGAACTTCTATTTCAATTACTAAAAATGTACAAGATAACCAAGGCAATAACACATATTAATAGTAAATTAATAATTCTGAGTTAATCATTGGGACTTCAGTTTTGCCATTAATGTAGTGTTAGATGCATAAAGTGGGTCACCCCAACAAATTGATGTGGTGATCTCATAAGTATTTGCCACGTCCTAGAAATTTCTCATGAATCTATGGTTCAGATTCTGCTACAAAATTATGCAAATTATTAATTATATTCTTTACAATGATATAATTAATATTCTCAAATTATTTTATAGTTGGTACCAAGTGTATCATCCAATCAAAAAGTTAAATACAGGGACTGCATATGCTTTGGGCTGATAGGCCCAATGACCAAATATATTGCTCTAGACGTCAAAGTTATAGTTCAATATTATTGGGCCTCAAGGTAGTCCTTGAGCCTTGACATCTTATAATGTGACGAACCCACTATAACTTTAATATGAACTTTACCAAAAAGAAAAAGAAGAAGGAAGAATTACGGATTTGAAGATATAAAAAGGCTACTATAAATTGATTTTGAAATATATGTGAAATGATGCAATTGAAAAAATGAACGCCGTCTGTGGGAATCGAACCCACGACCACGTGGTTAAAAGCCACGCGCTCTACCAGCTGAGCTAAGACGGCTTTGTTGATAATTTAGCGTCAAATATTATAATATCAGTGAATTTAAAACAATTAAGGCAAAATGGCTGAAAACGTCCCAAACTAATTAGTAATTTTGGATTTTCATCCCAAACTATATAACCTCACTGAATTTCATCCCGTAATTTAATATTTTTTAGGAATATTGTCCCAAACTAAATACTAATTTTGGTTTTTCGTCCCAAACTATATCAACTCGTGGAATTTCGTCCCGTAATTTATCATTTTTGCATGAATTTAGCCCCAATATTAAATTTCTAATTTAATAAAAATGACGGTTCAATCTTATAATTAGTTTGAATTCTGCAATATTGTATAATTGTTCATGCTAAAATTTGCCACGTCATGACACTTGGGCAGCCATGTGGCAATTTAACGGATACATGCGCAATTTCCGTTTCATAATTAACGGTGGGACGATATTGCAAAAAAATATTAAATTACGGGACGAAATTAGGCGATGTGATATAGTTTGGGACGAAAATCTAAAATCACCAATTAGTTTGGGGGAAATTTTGTGCCTACCCCGATGGATTCAATCCACTGGGATACTAGATGAGCGACAAGTGTGTATGAGAGGATAATTTTTTGTCCTCTTATGCACATGTGTTCATCATCCAACCCCTATGAATATAATTCACCAGTGTAGGATAAATGTAACCTAATTTGGGACACTTTATGCAATTTTGCCAACAATTAATGTACTCTTATCTATTGGTGGTGGGGGGGAGGGGAATAGAAGTCAACGACTTAAGTTAATCCACGGAAAAAGCACGCCACCGGCTCAATAAATGTTAATATCACTTTACTGAAATTTATTAACCATATTAATTAGTGATGCATACTTTGCATCAACTAATCTTATACTTTCTCTGTCCCAAATTATTTGTTATTTTAGGAATTCAATGCATTATTAAAGTACATATTTTATGTATGTAAGAGAAAAAGTAAGAGAAAGTGTAAAACTTGAATAACGTGTAAATAGCTAATAGTAAATAAAGAATAAGGGTATTTTAGGTATATAATTTATTTTTTTCCTAAAAATGGGGCTATTTAGTAGATACTTTAATATGTGTGAAAACATGTAAAATGACAAATAATTTAGGACGAATGGAGTAATAAACTTCGGAGATCTCATAAGATGCTTGTCGGACGTACATGATGATGACTTGACATAAAATGATGTGCAGATCCAAACAATTTTCATGTTGGTTAAAAGTTTTAAATCAAGATTTAGGTCAAATATTCGTACTAAAAGGAATATGTATTTTTAAAAGTTTTAAATCAAGATTTAGGTCAAATATTGGTACTAAAGGAATATGTACATGTAAAGGTTAATGTTTGTAACAGTCATACTAGCATCTTCATTAATTCAGTGGACAATTTTAGAGGACTAATAATGTAGAAGAGATTTTCCCTTTTTTGTTTTTTGGTGTAAAAGTAAAACATGACTGTTTTTATTTTGGTTTCATTAATCACCTCTAATTCATGTCTTCTAGACATTGGAATCTAAATTTAGCATAACTGCAACTGGAAATATATTGTATCATTCATCTACTAATCCACTTAGCCGGAATATATTTTGCATTTCACACTAATTTTATGCCTCAAAGTCTAAATGATGTGACATTTTGCATTAGTACATAACTAATTATCAATAAATGTGTAAAGTATAAAGTATAAAGTCCCACCTCAAAAATAATAAGAATATGAGGATGAGGTTATTGTTATTGTCCATAAAGTCTTACACCAGGTATAGTCAAATTAGGCTGACCTGACCTGCTTTGACATTATCAAAAGGTTGAGTGGAGATAAAGAAGAATCAAATATTTTTTTTTTCATAAAAATAATCATTACATCAATATCATATTGATTGAATTATAAATTACGTAACTACAAATAATTTAAAAGAATATCCATTACCAAACATGGTTAATTTTAAATTAAAAAAATTCATATCAGTGAAAGTTGAATCCAAAAACTTCACGATTCACCTTACCAATTAGCTATGACCTAATTGGCAAACTTTTGTCTTGTTTCCAACTCCCAAAAAAATTGAACCAAATTAAAAGGTTACAAACATAAATATTGTTCTAGATTCATCTCAAATTATGAGAATAAAAATTTTAACAATATTTATTAGTTCGTTTTTAATTTAATTTGAGTTCAACTTGATAATTTATAAAGAATAAGAAAATATTTACAAAAGTTATCAAATCCCGAATCACAGTCGTGTTCGGCTCGATTAAAGCTTGCTAGAGTTGAGCCTATTTGAAAATTAAAGTTAAATTCTAACATAGTTTTGAATTATAATACTATTTCCGTCCTATTATTTTTACTCCATTAGCTACAATAACGGGTCAAACTTTTCAATCTTTTAAGTGACTTATTATGTTAAATTATTCACATTTGTGGTGTACTAAACCTTTTAAATATTATAAAATATACATGATCCTATTTGATATTTTCAACTTATTAGTGAAATATATTAATTAAATTATTTATTATAATTTTATAAATTTAATCAAATTGATTGATCAACTGTACTAAGGGATAAAAAAAACTGAATCGAAAATAGTAGTAATAAAACTTGAAAAGACTACTTTTCATTGGTTGGTGGCATAACATCTATTCACTTTGTTACCTAGTATCAAAAATCAAAATCCTTGAAAAGCTTGAATTAGTCAAACTTTCTATTGTTTCTTTCCCTAAAGAAACAAAGCAATGGAATTTAACCTATGACTTTAAGCATAAATCTGGTGAAAAGTAATTACAGTCATGGCATGTCCAACCAAAAATCATACTATCATTCTAGAATTTCAGTAGTTAAATAAACAATTGCAAACATATCCTATCTTAATGTTTTGGATAAAATTACAAGTCTCCAATGTAGCCAAAATGGAGCTCAAAGATCTTAAAACATGTTTCAAACACCATGAAAACCATCAACTAAAATTCAGCTACTAACTCTATAGATTACAAATGCATGCATTACCGGGTACAAAAAAGAAAAGAAAAAAACTGTACAAGCTTCAGAATATAAGTATCATCAAGTACAGACTCAAACCATAGAAATTCTATGCATGAAGAGGCGAAACTGAAGGTCTAGGATAAGCCATTGTTGTACGTTTCTCATCAGCATTGTATGACTTAGGTCCACCGTTAGGTTGCTTATGTCGATTTTGCCTGTGATCCTTTTGACTGTTTTTTGAAGTGTCCTTTGATTCTTGGAGTTGCTCGAGAGCAGTTACCACTTCATCCATACTAGGTCTCGACCTAGCATCCATGCGTAGACATTGGAGAGCAAGGGTAGCTGTTTTCACAGCTCGACCCAATGAATACTGGCCTTCTAGTCGAGCATCCAGAACACGAAAGATTCTACGTTTGTTGGTGAGATAAGGTTTAGCCCACTCGACTAGATTATGTTCCCCTGTGGGTCGATTCTTGTCTATTGCTTTCTTACCGGATAATATCTCAAGAAGTACAACACCGAAGGTGTAAACGTCGCTCTTGGCAGTTAGATGACCTATAAAAGAAGATTTAATTAGCTTAAGTTTTGTTTATTATTGAATTTTAAGGAGTTTTGATTTGTATGTGTTGTTCTTTACCTGTGGATAGATACTCGGGAGCAGCATATCCATAAGTTCCCATGACCCGTGTGGAGACGTAGCTCTTATCACCAGTTGGCCCATCTCTAGCCAATCCAAAGTCGGAGAGTTTGGCATTGTAGTTCTGTGAATTAACAAGCAGAAGAACAAATTTATCAATTTGAAAGTTCCCGGAAAAGGAATACAAATGGAAAAATTACATTTTTAGTCCCACGTGATTGGACCCCTACACTCCGGTACTTCATAAAATTGTACTTCTGGTCCCGATTATCTAAAATTTCTTGCCATTTGGTCCCAATCTTTTGACCATTTTTGCCCTTTTGGTCCCATAGAACAGTTTAAGTTTAACAGTCTTGGTCTCATAGGACCGTCTCAATTTTGCACTTTTGGTTGATGGGACCAGAAGTGCAAAAAGTCTAAGAAAATTAGGACCAAAAATGCAATTTTGTAAAGTGTGGGACCAAAAGTCCAGAGGTTCCAATCTTGTGGGACTAAAAAATGCAATGTTTTCGAATACAAACATATGGTTGTGAGAATACATACGGAGTCAAGCAGGATATTTGAAGTCTTGAAGTCCCGATATATAACTTTTGTTTCAGCACTATGAAGAAAAGCAAGACCCCGTGCAGCACCAAGAGCGATTTTCATTCTTAGGCTCCATGAAAGCGGCTGGAAGTAAGAACCTCCTATATTTCATCATGTAATAACTCTTAATCAATATATTGATTTTCAAGTAGGTACACGTCACAAAAACTAAATTTATATAAAAACTCACTTCTAAAGAGATGATTCTCCATGCTCCCCTTTGGCATAAACTCGTAGACTAAAAGTCTTTGGTCATCCTCTAAGCAGTAACCGATTAACTTGACGAGATTAGGATGACGTAGCTGCCCAAGATAGTTGATCTCCGCCTGTTAATTAAAAAAATATGCATATCAATAAAATGTAAAAATTCTATACGAGCAACAAAAGTAAAGAATCGTTTTTTTTTTTTTTTGATATTACGTACCAACCATTCCTTGTGTCCTTGCCACCCATCTTGATTAAGCCTCTTAACAGCTATGACCATACCAGAGCCGGGTTTCGAGGCTGCCAATGAATGCTCGTCAATCCAGCCTTTGAAAACGGAACCGAAACCTCCTTCACCTAAAACACTATCAGGTCGAAAGTTTCTTGTGGCTGCCTTAAGATCACTGAAAGTGAAGCTTTTCAAGTTGGAGGAAAGTAGTATTTCGCCTTCACTTCTAGGTGTTGGAGGTACGGATGCAGAAGATCTCTTACTGTTTGAACTTAACTCGGTCCCATCTCCACTCACCATTTTAGATGAAACACCTGCGCGCATTATTCAACAAGGTCAATAATCAAGAATTTAACTAATGAGGGTATCAAAGACTAAAGCATACTATTGCCAAATCAATTTACAAAACCCACAAAACTCGACACCATCTTCCAACAAGAATTATGCAAACAGGGTTACTTGGTGATAGTTGTGTCTTTTAGACATAACAGATTGCATTCTCAAATACCCAGTTACTTTTTCTTAGGAAAATGAATATCTATTTTAGTGAGTACTTAGTAAAACTGCAAAACCACAAACAATATAAGACATATGTTGTAATTTCAATTCTAGCTTCAGAATTCCAATCATACTAAACAATTACTAAAAGTTATAGCACAGAGTAATCCAATGAGCTATTTAAAGCATAAATTAAAACAAAAAATAGGTACATAGGAGCTGTCCCAAATCCCAATTCTGTCACCAAATATCAAAATCAAAGAAAAGGGAAAAAAAAATTACAAACTTGAGCCTTATATTCAGCAAAAAGAAGACCAAGTTCTTCGCTTTAAATGAGAACTAATAAAACTAAATTGAAGATTCAGAATAAACAGTACCAGTATGAAAAGGGCTCTCGGCCTTTATCTGGTTGCTGAAGCAAATCCCCATCAAAATTCCCAAAAAATCTCCAAAGAAAATAAACTCAAACTTCTGTTATAGTTCAAGAAAACAGCTCACAGATGACAGAACAAAGAACAAACAAACTTGTACAGTTCAAATGGCCTAAGGAAGTGAAAAGAACTTAATCACCGGCCCAGATCTAATGTGAATCCTTTGAATTTTCTTGTTCTCTCTCTCTCTCTTAAAAGTTGGGTATCAGCCGCCAACCATACCACCCCCCTCTCTCTAACCAACTCTTTAACTCTTGTGTGTTTCTCTCTGTAAATTAATTAAAAAGGGCACAAAAATAATTCAATGAAAATACAAAAAGATACAAACTTGAAGAAGAAGAAGAGGTGAGTTTTCTTAAATGGAATTTTGAGGGTTGGTGGAAATTTTAATGAGCTAAGTCTTTTTCTTGGTGTGGGGTTTATATTACACATGTAAAAGAAGCCTATTTTAAGACCTTTTTGCAGTATGCAATATTGACTTGCATCTTGTCTTTTCTAGGAGAGACAAAAAAATTGATTATTTTTCCAATCGTTAGAAGATTTATGAAAAATTAATTAAAGACTTAAATTCGTGTAGTTTATTGGGTGATTAGCTGTTGATTTCATGTTTAGACAATAATTATTGGATCTAACAATGTTTACATCATTAGGTCAATAGTTACATAAAAGCTTTGTAGATCTACGTTATCTTTCGTAGTTGGTCGTACGGAATTTATTTTAACTATAAATTGCATATATAGTATATATCATACTAATATTGATTGACCACATTAGGAAATTACAATGATTACATCATAATATTGACTGAATGCATTGAGAAATTAGAATGATTATATAATTATCAACAAACAAGATAGTATGGAATTATTTTTCTAAAAAGATAGTACGAAATTAGAAAAATGGTCATACTTCTTATGGATTCGAACCCAAAACTTCAGATCTTATATGGAAGAATTTTGACTCGGTTTTGCTTGTTTTCGTTTAAAAAAATAGTTTTGATGGTTTTGATGAAACATTTGAAATTAATCGCATTTGGATTGAGTTTGGAAGTTGGCTATTTTGGTTTTAAAAAAAAATTAATCCCCAATTGAATTGAGTTTGGCCTCTGGTTTCAAAAGATTTGACTTGGGTTTAGCGACAATTAATATGAGAATTTGATATTATCATCGTTAAAGAAGACAAGTATTATTGCAGTATTATATTTTATATTAACTATGGGAAGGATCTACATTGTATGGTAGAGTGTTAATCTTTCTAGGGATAATTTCAACTTTATCACGTGTTAAGCTATGATCTAAAACTCTAATTGTCTATTCGAAAGGCATTATTAATTAGTTAAAGGTCATTCATACACAAAACAAATTAGTATAGTAATTTTAACCCTTTTTAATTAAAAAAGATTGTGCAACGTGACGTAGTTACATCTATATGACTCTCGTTGACATGTATTTTGACTCAATAATTTAGATTTTACAATTTTACAATTTTGGAAATTAAAGGAAGATCAGATGGAGGATTTGAAGATATATATTTCAGTTAAGTTGATGTTCAATGGGTTAAGTGTTAAATGTTAATATGTGTCCAATTTATTTTTAATATATGTTCGATTTTAGAGAAAATAGGAAGTTCTTTTGGAATTTAGGGTGAGTTTGGTCTAGAGGTTCGAAAAGCAATTATAGGAGAATAAATTTTGCTAAAATGGATTTTGATAATAATTGATTATAACAAAAATTAATTATGTAATAATTGATTTTGTATAATAGCTTTTGCAGAAGTAACATTTTATGAGCTTTTGGAGATCCTAAAAGTGATTATGGTATTTGGGGCCAAACACCGTGAAAATCACGATTGACGAAAAATAATTTTTATAATTGAGGCCAAACACTTTAAAAATCACTTTAATTTATAGGTTTATAATCCTAAAATTCTCACAAATTTGAGAACTCAAAACTACTTAACCAAAATATGTATTTGTTTGGTGTTTCCCAAAAAAAATTCTTGTTTGGGAAATGCCAAACAAACATATTTTTTATATCTCAATTTTCTCAAACCACTCTTTCAAAAATCAAACAAACAACAATTTTATTATCTCTAAACAAAACATATACAAACTCTACTTTGATTTGACATAAAGTAATTTATCTCTTACACAATTTATTTCACATAACAAACATGATTTGACATAAAGTCTTACACATCTTACACCTACAACCTAACTCTTCCAAAAAAAACATACACCTATTTTATTTCTCAAATCACTCTCTCAAAACCCAAACAAATAACATTACATAAATCAAAATTATTTCACAAATCTCTACTACTCTCCCAAATTACTTTCTCAAACACCAATCAAGCATGCCCAGTTTGGAAACTTAAAAATTGGGATATTTTGGATACGTGTGCAAGTTTGAGTTACGAAAAATGTGGTTGAAAATTTGACTTTGTGGAGCAACGGTGAGGCAGGAATGATAGGAGAGAGACGCCACGGATAAGCCATATGCCCATATCTTAAATGGTACAACAATTAAATTAACTTACCCAAAAATAATAATCATCAAGTGGTTCAATTAATTCAGTTGAAGTCGAGGAGACTACATAGATGTCAAAGACCTCATGATATTGGATTCAAATTCCATAAGAAGTGTGTGTTATTTTTTGTTTTTATACTAGTGATTTTATTACTCCTTCTATCCAAATTATCTGTCATTTTAGAGAAATTTTTTTGTCCCAAATAATTTGTCATTTTAGGATTTCAATACAATATTAATTACATATTTTCCTATTTTGCCCTTATTTAATGCATCTAAAACTCTCTCTTATAGTTAATGCTGAGATAAATAGAGAATAAGGGTATTTTAAGTATATAATTTGTTTTTTTCCTAAAATTGAGGCTATTTATTAGGCATTTTAATATGTGTGAAAACATATAAAACGACAGATAATTTGAGACATATAGAGTAGTAGATATTCTTTGTATATTCACCCGATCGAAAGAAATTGGTTGAATTTTTTTTACATATTAAAGTATTGCTTGTTTCTTTTATTGTGTTACTAGTCATTCTCGAGTGCATAAATTTTCTTAAGCACAACAAAAAAGAATTAAATATTGGGGATTGATCCAAATAAAATGTGAAAAGTAAATTTATTAATAAATACAATGAGAGAAGTGGAGGAGTTAAAAAATCACATAATTAGATAAATTTATTTGTTAAGGGTAAAATAAGAAAATAAAAAAATAGTGTAGCAAAACATGGCTTATTTCTTTATATTACTAGTCATTCTAAGCACGCGTCCCTGTGTGCATAAAATTTTTTAAGCACAAAAAATACTCAATTATAGATAATTAATGGAAATAGTTGTGACACACCGAATTCCTGTCATTTTTGGCCAATATTTAACTCAATTATTTCGACAGCATGTGAGAAGATAGAGAGAGGCATGAATGAATATGCCATGCCATTAATGTAATTTATGTTTTTCGTATTAATGTGATCCACATACATTTATTATGTGCGCCTCCTCTTTTCGAGGCCACTTGATGTTTTAGGGCCAGTTTGTTTGACGTTTGGGAAAGTAGTTTGGGAGAGTAGTGGAGGTTTATGAAATAATCTTGATTTACGTAATGTTGTTTGTTTGGGTTTTGAGAGAGTGGTTTGAGAAATAAAGTAGGTGTAGGTTTTTTTAGAAGAGTTGGGTTATAGGTGTAAGATGTGTAAGACTTTATGTCAAATCATGTTTGTTATGTGAGATAAATTGTGTAAGAGATAGGTTACTTTATGTCAAATCAAAGTAGAGTTTGTATAAATTTTGTTTAGAGATAAGAAAATTGTTATTTGTTTGGCTTTTGAGAGAGTAGTTTGAGAAAATTAATGGATGAAAAATTTATTTCGGAAAATAAAGAATATGTTTGTTTGGCATTTTCCAAACATGAAAAAATTCTGGGAAACGCCAAACAAACATGCCCTTATTATTTATATATACATCTAATTAACTTGATGTTGATTTATCGACGGCGTAAATTTATTATTTTCTTTTGCCTAGGTTCACTTCTGGGCACCATTTTGAAATTGCTGATTCTAAAGTATTTTGCATTTTGTTACCTAAAAACTATATAGTCTTGTTCGGATAATGTTTAAGGAAGAAACTTTAGAAATTAGATGAAGTATATTCTGAATGATAGCGTTGTCTCAAGTAGGGTACCATTTTAAGATGTATGTAGGGAATAAATGAAAATAGATTTTTTTTTTTTAAGAAAATGATATTTTAGGCGTACGTAAAACGAGAGAATTGCACTAGTGGTACCAAACTATATACCGATTCTTACTTGTGGTACCATAAAAATCGAGATCGACACATTTGGTACCACAATTTAAGAAATCAATCATTTTTTGTACCACCGTTAAAAATGGACGTTAATTGATGACGTGGTAGTTAAGTGTTATTGCAAAATTGATACAATTACTTATGTTGACTGACAATTATATCCCATAATATTTCAGGTTGTCAAAATAATCCCACATCTTCAAATTCAAATTTACTAACAATTTTAGTCCACATTGTTGCCAATTTCAAAATTGGCTCGAATAAGACACGTGTGGACCAATATAGAGATTTTACTTATTATATTTACATATTTATTTAACTAATTTAGTTTTATAAATAATATTAACAGACCAAATAATACTTTAATATAAATCTGACAAAATATTAATTAAATCTAAACTTTATATAATAATATTTATTAAAAAAATAAAATTATATATTATTAACAAAATAATTATAATTTTTTTTTTCAAAAAAAAAAAAAGAAAGAAAAAATCACATCCCTACCCCCAACCCCATCTCCCCGTAACCACACCGCCCCCACCCATATCTCAGGCTGGCGGCGGCTTGGGATCGCCGGTCCCAGTCCGTCGCCGACCTAGGATTTGGGTGGGGAGGGGGGATGGGGTTGGGAGGTAGGGATGGGATTTTTTTTTTTTTTTTTAAAATTATAATTATTTTATTATAAAGTTATAAAGTTCACACATTTCCCCAATACATTAGCAATTTCAAATGAAGGAGAAAAAAATAGGTCTTTAAACTCTAATACACAAGAAACACAATACACATCAATAACTATACTTTCTGATAATTACACCAATATCTATACTTATACATTAGAATGTTAAAGAGACATGTAACAACTACACAACTTCCCCAAGATACTAAGATAATAACAATTTGATATGCACATAAGATAATAAACTCCATCTACCATTTGAACGTTTTTCCACTCAAATATTTGAACGTTTTCCCACTTTGTCTCCCCAACCTTTGAATGTCTATCTTGCCCTTCAAGATTCTACCAGCGAACGAAATATTCTCAAAATTCCGCCGGTGAATATCCAAAGGTAGCTGTCTGGAACAATTTTTAATATTTAAAGGGATTAAGTTGAAACTCACAAATGTTAAGGGACAAAATAAAAAAGCGTTATAGAAGTGTTATATTACAGAAAAAGGATAACAACTTACTCTCCTCCTTGATGTGTGATATTACAGAAAAAATAACCTCTAGAGTTTTACTACCTTTTACCAATATTTTAGAGATGTTTTTATTACTTCGCCTCAACAATTTATCCGCCGGTTACTTGAACTATCCTATTTTCTTTTTAAATAAGTTATTTTTTCGATATAATTCTTTTTAAATTCTTTTGATTGTTGCCTTGTTGGGAACTTAGGTGATCAAGATCCAAGGGCTTTTAATTGGGTTCTCGAAATCAAAATTTTGGGCCCATAAACCCAGTATCCTTGTTCTTTAATTACTTTGATTTTTAAGCGGTAAGCCCAATCAATGCCCCTTGTTCATACTGAAGATGGATCACATCTCATGCAAATTGGCCGGTCCGAGAACATCTTTTGAAACTATTTATATTTGTATTTTGAAATAGGCGTACAACAATAAATATCAATTCTAAAATTTAAAATATCATAAATAGACTATCTTTCATGGAGTGAAACGATGAATTATTATTATAATAAAAATAGAATATTAATTAATTGCACAAGAAAATTACAGCGAAAACAAATTACAATAATGAAGTATTTATATGTTCAATTTCTTTTACTCTTATTTTCTTTTTAGGATATCCCAAAATAATATTCTATTCCGTATTTATTAAATATGAATTATTCTTCTCAAAACTGCATTTTAACATAAATTAATGATTGAACATCATTACTTTCAACCACTACTTTTAAGCACAATAACATAAAATTTTCCATTTTTTTACTTTTTGGCTCTTACCTAAATCTACGCGTCAAATCGCAATAAAAGAAATAATATTAGACGGATGTAGTAACTAAGAAGTAATAATATTAATATAAATACCCACATTTTTTCAAAAATGTGGGTCGTGATACTCAATCTTTATTTTGTTTGTCAAGAACCAAAATTTTAAATAAACCCATAGTCTAAACTCCATCAGTGATTCAATGCAAGACTTGTCGACTTGTAGGCTTCGAACTTAAATGTCCTTCCCATCCAACAATTAACCTTAAATTCAAAAATAATAAAATGTTGAAGTGTCAGTAAATATTGTACGTAAATGAAGTTGCACTATGTATAGAAGATGCACGAAAAACCACTCTTAAAATATACTAGGTGGGCAGCACCGCGTATCGTGTAAGACGCGGTGTTTGGTGCCCATTGTTTATGTGTTAATGTTTCTGCCTTTGTTACTTTGATGATTTCCTAGCAGAGGTATATATATGTTGTAAATTGTAAAACTCGGAAATGCCATAAAGATAAGTGCAAGGATAATTTATTCCTACCTAATAAACACAATTTTTATTATAGAAATCCAGAAAAGTTAGACAAGGAGGTCATTATATAGTAAAGATCTACCCAATTGCGTTCAGAGAAGCCTATGTTTTGTCTTTCATCTTTTCGAGAAGATCAAACTTGTAGTTGTTTTTGAGTTTTTGTATGGTTAGTTGACCGATGATTGTATCCCTTCATAATCTTACGTAAATATATTTTTCAATCAATTTTTTCTTCTTTTTCACAAAAAACCGAATAGAGTGTTTAGCTAACCTTCCAAATTAGTTTAATTTTCTCAAATAAGACTGCCATTACTAGTTACTGCCAATACTACTTCTAAAGGAGTGTTTAGCTTAATTTTAGATATGCCATTACTAGTTACTTAGTTTTGAGCAGCTTAATTAATTTAATTAATATATAAGTACAAATTTCTTTTTCTTGTTAGTGTTAATTGGCCAAGTGAACTAAAAAGGTAGGACATTAAACATCGTTAATTGAACTAGAACATTGAACCAAAATGAGCTTTGTTCATTTTATTTCTTCTTTTCTTCCCCTTTCTTCATTAGCTACTAATAAAAAATTCTTAATGTATTAAATTAAAGTATGTTTTTAAATACGATATACTAAAAAAACAAAAAATCAGTAAATCGGTAAATCGGTTAGATAAAATCGTCGGTATTACCGAAAGCTTACATGCTTCGGTTCTAGGGCAAGAACTGTATACCGAACCTAAATTTCGGTTCGGTAAACAGTCCGGACCGAATTTTCGATTTCGGTTTGGTCCAGTCGGTAAACCGAACCGTGCTCAGCCCTAATCTATACACCCAAGAAAAGTAAATTACATTGTTGATATTCTCTACTACGTCTCTTATATGTGGCACTTTACCCCCTGTGTTATGAAAAATGTGGTACTTTACCCCCTGTGATATGATAAATGTGGCAATTTACCCCTAAATGTTGCAATTTACCCCCTATGTTATAATAAAACATTTCATGCCCATCAGTTTTGGCAAGTGAGTTATACTCTCTAGCTGAATGAGGTAAATTGTTTCTTCAAAATTTTCATATGGGATAAAGTGTTCTTTTTCAAATCACAATGGGTTAAATTGAACATTTTGCATTTCACATGAGGTAAATTGGCGTTAAATCTTTATTTTTTTACATTTGCATTCTACTTGGATTGTTTAGGGTTCGCTTGTCTCATTTTTCATAGAGCATTTCGGTGTTTTCTGAAAAGCCTAACAATATTATTTTTTTTGTTTTTCAAAAATAAACTTATCGTTTCTCAATTGTCATAATCAAATTTCATCTTAAAAATTCTTATTATTTGTAAAATTAGGATTTAATATGTATAAAGTAACTTATCTCTTACACAATTTATCTCACATAAAAATATTATTTGACACAAATGTAGTAATCTATCTTTTACACTAATTCTCTTCTTTACATATATAATCTCTTATGACGAATTTATACAATTTTATTTCTGAAAATATTTTCACAAAATTCAAACAAACAACATTACGAAAACTGAGACATTATCAAATATGTCACTTTATTTATATACTACTCTTATGAATTTTCATGCGAAACAAATGAGTTCTTATGTTATGTGATCAAATCTAAGGCCATCTCCAATGACCAAGTCCAAAGCTGGACTTGGCTTGAAGATGGCAAAAACTCCATTTTTTTTACTCTAGGGCCAGCTTGCCCCACCCCATGATGAATTCACTCGATGGGCCTTGGCCCAGCAAGTAGCCCCATTCTATTTTTCTTTTCTTTCATTTTTTTTTTCTTTTCTTTTGTTTTGTTTTATTAATTAATAAATACATTTTTTAAACCTTAACTTTAATTTTTTAAAACTTCAAAAAAACTTAAATTTTATTTAAGAAACTTAAAATTAATTGTATGAAATTTAATAACCTTATAAGAAACTTAACATTAATTGTGTGAAATTTAATATTTGAAACTTAAATTTAATTAACATTATTATTATAATCTTAAATTGTTTTAATTTAGAATATTATAATTTAAAAATTATTTTAGGAAGTTTTAATTTAGCACACAAAATGTACAAATATGAAATTAAATACGATTTATGAAATCTTAAATATGAATTCTTAAATTAAATACGATTTATGAAATCTTAAATATGAATTCTTAAATTAAATACGATACAATCATAACATTTATATATTGAAACACTTGAGACATTTAAATAAATACGATTACATACGGCCAAACGTCGTTCATTATTATTATTATTAAATTAGAGTGGGAAAGAATAATGATTGAAATTAAAAGGAATGAAAATATTGAGTCATTGGAGATTACTATAAAAAATAAAAGCTGAAAGAAAGGAGAAACTAGACTTAGGCTGGGGAGTTAATGAAGATGGTCGAAATCTAACACATTTTATTTAAAATTATTAACTAAGGAGAATTTAAAACCAAAAATTGAAACCTCAAACTCATTTTTTTGATAAATAAACATGACCTCAAACTCATTTGTATTTTAAAATATTTACATCATGATATGTCACACTTATAATTTTTTTTTAAAATACAACTGCACCAATTGAAGGAGCGTGATATATATATGCAGTTTGTCCCAAAAATATGATATATATGTGCAGTGTTTTTACTTTTTATTCAACTTTCTTTCCTTTTTTTTTTTTTTTTTTTTTGTTGTTGTAATAATTCAGTGTGAATAATTCAATGCGTGGTGGAGTTGGCACCCCCAACAAGTAAAAAGCTGAACATGGGGGTGGGTGGGGTAGGTAGGGGTGTAGTGGGGTGGGGTCTTAGGAAGAGAGGGTCAGATCACAGAATCTCCCTCAATATTACAATCCGTTTGACATGTCTACATCAACAATTCTCATTTCCAAACATATCCTTACCCCCTACCCTTCATCACCCAAAACCTCATATTGAAACATTTTCTTTATTGGATTAATAAGATAAAAAAGGTATGTATTGGTTAGATCTGGTTTAAATTATCAGAAATTTTTTAAGAATCCGGCATACATTGCAATATTTTGATTAAATTTTGCTTAAAAAGGTCCACGTGGATAAAAATTTCCCATTAAAATTCAATGACATTTTGCAATTTGCCAAAAGTGGATTTGCGTTATTCTTCACTTAAAATGAAAAAAGAAAAAAGTTTAATCATCTAATGCAAATTTTGTGAATGTTTAGACGAAATAGAATATAGTACAAAAACACCTCTATTCACCTAAAAAATTAAAAATGATTGCTTTATTAACTTTTGAAAATTGATAATAAATTTCTATTTAACATAAAAAATTAACAATTATCTTCCTATTGACTTTATGAGTATATAATAACTAATAAATATCATTTTCAAAACAAAGCTAAGTTTATTGATATTGTATGAGACCAGTTGGTTTAGTGGAAAGGATTAGTCATTACAAAGTAGTGGATTTATGTTCGAATCTCTAGTTGGAGAGGTTCCCACTTTATATGTCTGACGCGCCTTTAAAGAAATTAAATTCTTGGAAAAATTAATACTATATGAAAATTAAAAAAGAAAAAAAAGATATGAGGGAAAAAGGGGGGTAGGGTAGGGTAGGGTAGGGTGGGGAAGGGGGGAAAACAGACGTAACGTATCACTGACAACAAAGAGAAAGAGAGGAGAGGGGGCAGTAGAGGTCCTGTCTCCATCACTTTCGTCTCCTTATACCGTGAAAACCGGACTACAGTCCCCCACCCCAGGCCCAAACCTGGACCCTTTTATGCCTCCTTGGAATTCCCATTTTCTCCATATGCTTACTAATTGCTTTAGATAATGATCAGCAGGTTACAATATTACATACATCCATTTATTGAAAAAAATTCTTCAATTTACCCATCAGAAAAAAAGAGGGAAAAAAGAAATAGTAATAGTGTAGTCACATCGGGAGGACAGTTGTTTTGCAGAAAATGGAAAATGTAGCAGAGCAGAAATTGTAAAGTAAAGTAGTGAAAATAAAATAATAGTAATAAGTACTTTATCTCTCACTTTATACTATGATGATGATAGTTACAAAGAACTAGGCCGAATTGGAATTTCCCCATTATTGCTAGCTAGTATTCCAATTTCCACATAAACAACAATTCATTCTACCTTTTGATTCTTCTCCTCGTTGACCCCCTTTTTCCAATTTCTTTCTTTCTTTCTTTTCTTACTGGGTTTGTAAACGTCATTACATACCTTTTACTACGTAAGAATCAACAGAGGAAAAACAAGCTCACTTTCTTATTGCTACTTGCTAGTGTTTATAACCCCACTACCTGCGTGACCACTTTTCTACCTTTGTTTTGCAAGATCTTTTGTTCTTTATGGACTTTTTGAGATAAAAGGGCTTTTATATATATATATATATAGTTCAGATTGTTTGATAACAATAATTTAGGAAAACAAGAAATGGGCTTTGGAGGAAACTGGTTTTCTTGAACATTAGTGTAAGGTTTCTTCTTTTTCTTGTTTATTGTTTCTTAGTACATGTTTTTCTGTGCTTTATGTGTGTTTTTTGTGGATTGTGAGTGTTTTGTAAGTTTGATGACATATATGAAAGGTTGATCTTTGGTTTTGAAAAAAGAAAAAGAAAAAAAAGGGGAATTCTTTCTTACATTATGTTGAAGATAAGAAGAAATTCTGAACTTTTTACCCATTTCATATGTTTTTCCTTTCTGGTATATTATGCCATTGTCACTATATTTAATGATAGGTTCCATAGGTTCATTCACTATGAAATGTGAACTTTTAAGTGGCTTTTTGGATTAAGAAGATCTGATTAGTGATTAATTAAAATACTAAATCATCCTAGCAAAAAACTATATTTTGCTGAAAAACCCACTTGATATCTTGCACATTTTTAAGTAAGCCATGCCTTTTTTGCTTAATATTTTTCTACAACAATAAATTCTAACCTCCTTTTATCAAATTCTATGTCAGTTTGTTGGGGCTGTATTTATTTCCTCTATTGTTCATGATTTGTTCCTAGATCTAGAATAGTCCTCTGCAGATTTTTAGGATACTTTCACATTTGAATACACTTGTTTATTTGATGAGTAGAATATCTTTTTCATAAGGAAAATTCAGTGTCTTCAAAATGGTGATTATAATAACAGAGGAACTTGCAAATTAACCTCATATTTTGTACATTTGATGAGCTATATACGATGCCTTAAGAATCTAATTGTGCTTATTGATTGTCTGATCTCCAAAATTCTATCAGATAATTACTATGAAGAGTTTAGGGCCATGGGCACAGGGAAATGAAGGAAAGGCAACGATGGAGACCTGAAGAGGATACCTTACTACGTGCTTACGTAAAACAATATGGCCCTAGAGATTGGCACCTCGTTTCCGAGCGCATGAACAGATCTTTAAACCGTGACTCCAAATCTTGTCTAGAAAGGTGGAAAAACTATCTCAAACCCGGGATTAAAAAGGGTTCCTTAAGTGAAGAAGAGCAGCGCCTAGTCATCTATCTTCAATCCAAACACGGTAACAAATGGAAAAAAATCGCATCTGAAGTCCCCGGTCGAACCGCCAAGAGACTCGGAAAGTGGTGGGAAGTCTTTAAAGAAAAACAACAAAGAGAACAAAAAGAAAATAACAAGGTAGCAGAACCTATAGAGGAGGGAAAATACGATCGCATTCTTGAAAATTTCGCAGAAAAGCTCGTTAAAGACCGTTCTGCTCCTCAAGGGATCGTTACAACAATGGTACCTTCTAATAATGGATTTCTCCATAACGATAATCCACCGGCCCCACTTCCTCCGTGGCTAGCTAGTTCTAGCATGACTCAAACCATTAGGCCACAATCCCCTTCCGTGACTTTGACCCTTTCGCCCTCAGTCGTGCCACCGGCACCATCAATCCCATGGCTACAACCTGATAATAACAATACCACACATGGGATAAACAATTTGCCTATTCTCGGGGTTCAGAACCCGATGGTTTCCGAGCTGGTAGAGTGCTGTCGAGAATTGGAAGAAGGGCAACGTGCTTGGGCGGCACATAGGAAAGAAGCTGCATGGAGATTGAAAAGGGTGGAGTTGCAGTTGGAATCGGAGAAAGCGTGTAGAAGGAGGGAGAGAGTCGAGGAGATTGAAGCGAAAATTAAAGCACTTAGGGAAGAGCAGAAGGCGAGTTTGGATAGGATTGAAGCTGAGTACAGAGAACAATTAGCAGGGTTGAGGAGAGAAGCAGAAGTTAAAGAGCAGAAGTTGGCTGAACAATGGGTTGCAAAGCACTTGCGTTTAACGAAATTTCTCGAGCAGATGGGGTGTAGACCGATTGCTGCTGAGCCACCTAATGGCCGTTGAAAGTCTTTTTTTTTTTTTTGAGTTGAATAATATAATCTTTGTTTGATCATCATAAACTAAGACTTCTGCATAGGTAAGTCTAGAATGTAATTGCTTGAACAATTTCAAAAGGGCTTTAATCAACCTGTGGCTAATATGTTATAGATGAGTCCTTGTGTACTAGTTTTGTAGTTCTTGGTAAGCCTTTTAAGGATTTATCTTTGTTGTTCTTGAAATATGATACAAAAATATGGGTAATAGCTATTGATGCATGCCTTCTGTATATGCACCAAATTAGATGGTGAGAGGTGGTTTTCTATTGTGAAATGGTCCATATTCTGATTTTGATAATAAGAAAATTTTAACTTTTATGTGGAATTTTAATTTATAATTTATTATATTTTAACTCCGAGCTATAAACAATTGAAAAAGTATAATCAAAAGTGACTAATATATAATCATACATTGAAATTAAAAAATAAGAACCAAATGATGAAATATTAAAATTTTAAGGAGAAACTATATTAGTAATACTAATATAGTTGAACTCTTCCTCGAATAGAAAAACAAACATGGGTACAATTCATGTCACTATCAAGTTCAAGTTTTTAGTTTTTATCAGGCTTATATTTATCCGTCATATTTCTTTTGTGTAAGACATATGCCGCGAGATTTTAAGGGGTATCCGCACACAATAAAGTAAACAAGTATGAGCCAAGACAAAGAACGAGGATCTATTTTCATTGCACTCTTCGGCCTGAGCTGTAAATACACAGTTTAGTAATTAAAAAATAAATAAACATTTGGCGATTTCGTTTTATGTATTATTTACTTATTTATTTAAATTTTACTTATATTATTATTTATCTTCATCTCTTACGAACTAACTATAGAGGGTGGGATCGTCGATTAAGTTATATATATTCACTGCTACAATCGCTAGTCTATAGATAATTTTTAAGTGATATAAATTATTACATCAAGTGGTGGACATTTCACTTAAGAAATTCTGATGATGTAAATTTTTCCGTTAAGGGTTTATTAAAAATATTAAAACGCAAGAAGTGTTTTTGTTAGTTCACTTATCTTAGGGGATGTGCAAGTAATTAATTAACTCGCTCATTTACTACTCATGGTATATCTGCAAGACAACTACAAGTAACCTAGTTCAATTGTCTGAGTTTAAGTGATCATACATATTATCTCATCTATAAAATCATGTCGCAAATATTTAAAAAAAAAAAAACAGAGTTATTCTAGAATTCATTAAGTTTGCCACAATGCTAAAAAGTTTATTATATTTGAAGTTTGGCCTCTTCATTATTTTCATTTTCATTGTTATGGAAACAAAGATTGATAAATCTTGGTCCAATGTTGTTGAAAGAAACAACATGAGTTTTCTTCAACAACATGTCTCTTATTTCGACAGAAACAAAGATGGAGTCATTTATCCTTGGGAGAGTTTTGCAGGTAAATTCATTTAAAAAAAAAATCCAATTAATTAATACATTCGATCTCATCAATTTGTGTCTTAAAAATAAATTCTTGATTTCTTTGTCCACTCTTTTGTTTTTGTCGCAACGTACCAGGTAGTTGCGATTTGGGTTATAGTAACATTTTCTCGGTTTTTCTGACCATCAGTTTCCATGGACTTTTCAGCTATGCTACTCTTCCGGTGAGTAATGTAATTATATGGGTAAATTACAAAAACACCCCTGACCAAGGGTATCTTAATACAAGTATGTTATATTTATGTATTAGGAAACAAATGGATTTGTATTGAGATTGGTTTTGCTCTTCAATTAATTAATTGTATTTGTAGGGGTGGATTCCTTCTCTTTTGTTCCCTATATATGTAGCCAACATTCATAAAGATAAGCACGGGAGTGACACCGGAATCTACGACTACGATGGAATGTACGTAACAATGAATGAATGAATCTCATTTGACAATTACTACGAACAAATTATATGGAAAATAATATAATTTCAGGTTTGTTCAAATGAATTTCGATAACTTGGTGAAGAGATATGCCAATACGAAGCCCGATAAACTCACATTAGGAGAGCTATGGAAAATGACCGAAGAACACAAAGCTATATTTGATTTTGTTGGATGGTTAGTGATTTCTTATTGATTGAATTATATTTCTTTTTATCAGATTTCGATTAATGTTTGTACTGATTATTGCAGGATAATCACTAAAACTGAATTCGGATTACTTTATTTTCTCGCGAAAGATGAAGATGGTTTTCTAAGTAGAGAAGCTTTTTACCAGTTTTATGATGGTACCTTGTTTTATAACATCGCAAGGAAACATAATGAAGGTAAGTTAATAGAAACTAATTAAAGCATGGATAGAGAAAGAGAGACAAGACTATTTTTCCATGGATTCAATGCTTGAATTTTATAGATATGTTTATGTACGTGTATGTGTGTGATTCTATGTGTATGTACTTGAATACACTTAATGATAATGTTTATATTGTATCATGTAATGGTGCTTTTTGTTTTTTGAAACAGTGAATAGATCGTTAAATCAATCACTATATCGAATATATTATATTTCATTGTCAAAGTATAAAGATAAACTAATTATAAATACTAGCTAGTGAAAGTTGAACTCGATCATGACCTCTTGGAGCCTCAACATTAACTAGCATGTAATGGTGTTTCTTAGAAGTTAGAATGTAGCCTCAACACCTTTTGTTTTGAATCTTTCTAAATGATTTTGTTTCATAAAGTTTATTTTAAATGATTTTTTTTTAAAATTATTATTTTTAATAAAAGTCAGGGACTAGTTTGCTATAAATAGGTCTTATTAGGACTTAAGTGTAACATTATTATAGTGAAATTATGAAAATACCCCCAAAAATATGCACGTGCATGTCACGTGAGCTTGTAGCCGTTGTGGACCGCCTAAAAATGACCCAGGTGAAATAAATAACCCGTAGTGAAGATTAACATGAGAAAAGAAAACATAAGAGGAACAACTCTGTAAAAAGTTATAAATAAGAAGGACCACCGATGTCATTTATCCAATGAAAATTCTAGTTGGTCACATTATTCACATCCTTATCTACATTGAAATTCTTGATCAAGAAAAAAGAATCATGAGGTCTTAAAGACTCTTAAAACTTAAAAGAATCAGATTTGTGGATCAACATATAGTGCAAAGTTCGGGGAAATGCATGATACTCCCTTGTGTTATCTTCAGCTTCACGAAACTCTCTTGTGAAATTTTTATTGCACCAAACCCCCTTATATTTTCAGAAATTCTGCACACTCTTCCCTAACCCCGTTAGTCACTAACACCATTAATTTTTAATTGATTTACCAATTATCCCTAGATATATTAATAAAAAATTACACGGGAGTCTTACGCAAACGTTCAAAAGTACATGAGAGTTTTCTGCAAACTTTCAAAGGTACAAGGGTATATTGCGTACAAGGTTCAGAAAGTACATGGGGATTATGTGCTAAGTTTAAAAAAATACAAGAGTATTTCGTGCTAAGTTTGAAAAGTACAAGAGGAATTCGCACATTTTATTATTATAAGGGTGAGTAATAAATCAAGAGTATTATGGTCATTTAGGCTGGAAAAAATTAGGCAAAAAATAATAAAAATTGTACATTTTTCGCGTGGAACACACGCACATTAGGAAATGGGCTAAAGTGGACGGATTGAGTGTTTTATGCAAAATTTATAAAATACAAGAGAATTTGTTGCAATAAAAATTTTACAGCGTAATTTTGTACATGTTTCGCATAACACTAGATTGTTTTTTACACCATCTCTTAATGCAGCTAGACATACACTTCTTCGTTGTACCAACAAAAAAAAAAAAAAAAAAAAAAGACATACACTTCTTCATAGTGTTATTTTGGGCTCAACCTCTATCCCATGTGCAAGCCAGTCCAAGTTTCTTAGACGATCTTGCTAAACATGGCTTAATTATACCAAACTAAATCGATCAACTCACGACTCGCACCTTGAACTCGTTGATCTGGCTGAAAAAGAAATTGGGAAGGAAGAAAGACGACAAAAAGGGGAAAAAAAAAAGGAAAAGGGGAATAGGGCAACAACCGGAACAATAAGTCACAATCAAAAAAAATAAAAGGCCAATATTAAAAGTGAAGTGATGCAATTCTCTAGAAAATGATACTAACCTTAGAAAAGCCCAAGAAAATAAGTAGTAAACTAAACTTATGCAATTCATTTTTGTTGCTATTTCAAATTGTAGAACTTTGAATTCGTGTACTATAAAATATATTTTTGGTATTTTTTTTGATATGATAAATCAGACTTGAATTCTGAAATCAATCCAAAGCCGTGTTCAGTAATGAAATTCATATCAAATAGCCAAATAAAATCCAATTAAATATTTAGTATGAAACGAAACTTCAGTTTAGACACTATTTAATCATTTTATCTAACAAACCATTCACGGAACTAAATAACAATTTGAATTTTTTTAAATTCTTAGACCTTGTGGCAATGAATAACACCACCTCATTCATTTGATTCTACAATGAATGATATGTTGATAATATATGATATTATTTCTAACCACAAGGTCAGAACAAAAATTTTCTCAACAATTTGTATTTATTTTCCGGAAAATTCTTACCTAGACCAGGTCTAGGAGCTTAGTGGTAGACATTGTGATCTAGGAATAATTACTTAAAATTTAATTATTAGATCTAACTAACCCAACTAGATTAAACTAGAGTTAAGTAGAAAAAATAATTAAGTGTGAGCCGATGTTTTTCAATCTCATCCTACATTATTAATTTAGCCGATGTTTTTCAATCTCATCCTACATTATTAAAATCTTCAGCTTGTTTTAGATGAATAAAAAAATCGAGCCTAATTTATTTTAGAATCCTATACTTCATTATTTTCATAAAATTTTAAATATCAATTAGAATCTAACATCTTCAATTTATTTTAAATGGATCTAATTTCATTTTTCGTGTGTTATCATTTTGCAACTTATGTTCAATATATATCATAATGTTAGAATTAGACAATATACCAATAAAAACTATAATTAATACATAAGTTAAAAATATAAATAATGAACGACTCCAATTTCAGCTTTGAATAGCATAAAATTTGCATGAGAGTTATCCAAAAAAGGAAATGAAAAAAAAGGTTTAATTTAACTCATCCTACACATCGATTTAAAAAATTTCCAAAACGAAAAAAAATAAGGTATATCCATATTCATTTAATTACTAAGTTGTTTTAGTATATTTTTATCTTATACATGAAATATTTGTTGGGTTTTATATATTTAGAGTTTATACATATTGCATTATAATTTTTTTGGGTGATTCATGAATTAATGGTGAGTCCACAATGTAAAAGATTTTCCTTAAAAGAAATATTTATTATTTTTCAGTTTTGATTTGGTATAATGAAGGTGAATTAGTTAAATCATAATAAACAATTTTTTCATTCATCTAAATAAACTGAAAGTTGACTCACACTTAACTAATTGTTTATATTTAACTCTAGTTTAAGTTAGTTAAATTTTAAATAATTATAAATGAGTTAATAAATCCTAAACTATAAGGTCTATCATTAAGCTCCTAGACTGACTAGGTAATAATTTTCCCTATTTTCCTAAAATAGAAGAAGAATAATAAGGAATCACGGAAAGGTATTTCTAGAAAAAAAAAGAAAAAAGCACTGAAAAGAAAATGATGTACTTACCAAATTTAACCCCACAATTCTATCCAAATCCCAAATGTTTCTAAAGACGATTCAAGAGAATACCGTCATTTGACCGTACAACTCATAGAGGTATATATACGTACACACACACAAAGGTTAGACTTTCATAAATTTCGAAGCAGTACAATTTTGAGGATCATCAAATTTCCTTAGGGTTTTGATAATTTATCCCCGTAAATTGTGTGACACGAATTTGTTTACATATAGATGTATGCGAGTGTTCGCGCAGTGAGTGTGAGCTTTAGAACTGGGGAGTGAAAGCAGTGCAGTCATTCAGTGTTCTTGCATCGATTGGATTCGTAAGATGTTTCGGATGGAGATTGATTCACCGGAATCCACAGCTCCATCTCATTACGATCTTATCATTCAGGTATGATTATTCATTTCTTTTTATGGAAGTTTCTCTCGAACTCCAATTGCATTGAATTTGCAATATTGCTTTACTAGTTTAAATTTGAAAAATTCTGGTGCTCTCTTTGTTCTGAAAACATGAATAGAATATGACAACTGTTCCTTAACGTCGCTTCAATAGTACAAGATGGAAAGGATAAATTAGAGGAGCCAATATTTCATTAGACTTTTGAGATTCAAGTTTCTATGGGACTCGAAATATGTAAGGTTTGCAATTTTTTTTTCATGAATAAGATGAACCAAACTTTCTTGGTCGAGGATTCTGTGGGGCTCGAATATACTAGGGGCGATGTTGTTTAGTTGATGGAGGGAACTAACCCAAATTTGTTAATAGTTTTTGTCATTGAAGTTTGATAGGACTCAAATTTTGTTTAATTTGGAGATCTTTTTATTATCTTTTACCTGCTCTCATACACTGAGAAATGGATAGCTATCGAGAATGTTCCTCAACTTGATATAATATAATTTCTGTGTACCAGAGGCTTTCACTGCTGGGAATTCCCGAGGTCAATCTGAATCAAGGACAGCGTGGCTTTGTAGATTTTGTGAAGAATAATGGGTTTCATATAGATGTGTTGGTGTCTGCTATATTGCCTCCAGATGAGGAGGAAGTGGATGAAGATTCATTCCGTGAGAGCTTGATATGGCTGCAGTGGTTGATGTTTGAAGGTGAGCCTGATGCAGCACTAGATCACTTGGGTAAACTGACTGCTAATCAGCGAGGTGTTTGTGGGGCTGTTTGGGGAAACAACGATATTGCATACCGCTGTCGCACGTGTGAGCATGACCCAACATGTGCAATTTGTGTTCCTTGTTTTGAGAACGGAAATCACAAGGGCCATGACTACTCCGTCATATATACAGGTGGTGGGTGCTGTGACTGTGGGGATATTACCGCATGGAAACGTGAAGGATTTTGTTCGAAGCACAAAGGTGCAGAACAGATACAACCACTTCCCGAGCATGTTGCGAAGTCATTGGGGCCTGTTCTGGATTTCTTGCTTAGTTATTGGAAAGACAAGCTACTTTCTGCCAGAAGTGTCACCGAGGAAAGTCCTAGAGCAGTTGATCTCGCTGCTGAACTCATAAAGGCTGCGGATGATTTGACATCTGTTGTGGTGGAGATGTTATTGGATTTTTGTGAACACAGTGAAAGTTTGCTCAGTTTTATTTCTGGGAGAGTATATTCATCAGCTGGTTTATTGGATATTCTGTTGAGGGCAGAGAGGTTCATGAATGATAGCGTCATTGGGAAGCTCCATGAATTACTTCTGAAATTGTTAGGTGAACCTATATTCAAATACGAGTTTGCAAAAGTGTTTGTAGGCTATTATCCAAGTATTGTAAACACAGCCATTAGCGAACACAGTGATACTGCTTTCAAAAAATATTCACTGCTATCAACATTCTCTGTTCAAATTCTGACTGTGCCAACTTTAACCCCACGTCTCGTTGAGGAAATGAATTTGCTGGGTGTGCTGTTGCAGTGTTTAGGAAATATATTCAGTTCTTGTGCAGGAGAAGATGGAAGGCTGCAGGTATTGCATTCCTTTTTTCTTATTAATCGTGCTATTTTCCAATTATATGCACACACTTTTATGTTGCTATCCTCGTTGATTGTAGAGCTGATAGCTATTTCAGTTTTGGAGAAGGGAAAAGATTGCTCATCTTAACCCGTATTGAGTATATACTTAATGCATTACTATTGCCTGTATATATGTTGCCATCAGTTTTGAATTATGTCTCTAATGCTTATCTATGAGATACAGTTATACACTCTAGATAAGCATATTGCTTAAGCTAATTAGTCGTACTACTCTGTCATCTCCCTACATGATTATATATAGAAGAATGCTT
Source organism: Penstemon davidsonii (assembly GCA_034814905.1). Taxonomy (NCBI): domain Eukaryota; kingdom Viridiplantae; phylum Streptophyta; class Magnoliopsida; order Lamiales; family Plantaginaceae; genus Penstemon; species Penstemon davidsonii. Next base: position 9,231,467 of record JAYDYQ010002685.1, on the reverse strand, counting down.
CTTTATGCTTGTTATTTGGTTATTGGTTTGTCTTCTAATTACAGTTGCTTTTTCCTGAACATTTTCTTTCCATGCGTCTATTTATAGCCTCTTATGAAATAATGGATATACTACCGTTTCCTACTTTTCAGCCCATGTTGTTTTGCTTGTTTGGTATGGGTCAAACTTCAAATTGGAGTGTTGTTAGAGTTATGGTTGCGTTGAACGTTTCCTCCTTGTTAAGAAAGAGAATATGAGAGAATTGGTATTCAATAGTAATTGATAGTCTTTATTACATCATAACCCTAAGTTTATTTATAATGAATAAACTTGTCCATATAAGACAGTCAATACTTGGAGGATATCCATGTATTCGTTTACTATTATCTAGAGTTTTTTCTTTTTTACACTTAATATAAACTAGGTTATAATAGGTCATACTCGATTGTTATGGAACCAGTTCTTTTATGTAGTTCTTTCTGGAGGTTTAGATTTCTCCTTGTCAATCTTTATAATTTCTGCCAACTAATTTATAAAATGTTGTTATATGGGGAATATATGGATGGTGGACTCTTAGGATTGGTGTGCTGTTGCTTATCATTTACTTTTTGTGACTAGGCTTTGATACTCTGGTTCTCTGATTACTTCTATCTTTGCTTCTCGTTGAATTTGTTTATTATTTTCAAGTCCATATCATTTGGAAAAAAGGGATGAACTTAGCTGCTTTGCAGGTTGCTAAATGGGCAAACTTGTATGACACCACTCTTCGTGTTGTTGAGGATATTAGATTTGTGATGAGCCATTCTGCTGTACCCAAATACTTATGTCATAATAGGCGAGAATTAGTTAGAGCATGGATGAGGCTTTTGGCTTCTGTCCAAGGGATGAATGCTCAAAAGCGAGAAAGAGGCAGTCACATAGAAGAAGAAAATGAGACTGTCCATTTGCCTTTCGTTTTATGTCACTCCATATCCAACATTCTTTCTCTTCTAGTGGCTGGGGCATTTTCAGTGAGCAGTAACGAGGACACTAATGAGGAAGCTTCCTTCAGCACGTATAAAATAGAGTGTGAGGACCAAGACAACCTAAGACATGCAAAAGTTGGAAGACTATCACAAGAAAGTTCTGTTGGTAGAGTTACTGGGAAGAGTGCATTGGACAATGAAACCAAGGGTGCTGAGAGTTTTCCTATCCCGTCTTCTGCTTTGTGGTTAGTATATGAGTGCTTGAGATCTATGGAAAGTTGGTTGGGATTGGACAACACAGTGGGCCCTCTCAGTGCCTTGTCTTTAAAAGCTAATAGTTCTGGTAATAACTTCCTCGCTCTGAAAAGAACACTGTCTAAGTTTAGAAGAGGTAGATATATATTTAAATCATCAACTTCATCCAGTAGCAAGCCTACCATTTCAAGTGAAGCACTTACCAAGCAATCTCTTTCACCATCGCATGGTGGTTTTCACATTGGTGCAGGGTTGGAGTATGGCCAACCCACGGGACAAGAAGCTGGCGTTGGGAGTAATGAAGACAATATGCTAGAAGGAGAAAGCATCAGCGAGTTAGAAGGCTTGCGAGTTCTGAGTTTATCGGAGTGGCCTGATATTACCTATGATGTTAGTTCACAAGACATCTCTGTGCACATTCCGTTACACCGGCTTCTTTCAATGGTTTTGCGGAGAGCACTTAAGGAATGTTATGGTGAATCTACAATATATGTTCCAAGTGCTAGCTATGCTGATCGATCATTTCCTAGATGTGGTGACTTTCTTGCCCAGATGTTGGAAGGATGCCACCCTTGTGGGTTCTCTGCTTTTGTGATGGAGCATCCTTTGAGAATAAGGGTGTTCTGCGCTGAGGTTCATGCTGGGATGTGGCGCAGGAATGGAGATGCTCCCATATTGTTTAGTGAGTGGTATCGTTCAGTCCGCTGGTATGTTAATGGTGCTGGATTGGAGGTCACATTTAATAAACATCTTTTCATTCTGAAAATTAGGAAGCTGTATGCTGTTATATTTTGTCCACGCCTTATTTTACCATGTATGGTGTCATATTTTCTTCTCTCTGGTTTCTTGATGTAGGTCTGAACAAGGTCAAGAGTTTGATCTCTTTTTGCTCCAATGTTGTGCTGCTTTGGCTCCACCAGATCTTTATGTTCAGAGGATTCTGGAACGTTTTGGGCTATCAGACTACCTTTCACTAAATCTCGAACAGCCTAGTGAGTATGTGTTTTCTTCTTTAACTTAGCTTTCTGGGCAATTTTTCCGTAAGGTGAAATGAAGCCTTTATCTGTTCCCATCTTACTGGTCCTTGCCACCATGTAATTTTCTTAATGTGAGTCTTTGCAAATGAAATGTTCCATGTGCAAACTATTCTGCTCCAGTGCACTTAGGTTTGAAAACGTTGCCTAAGAAAACGGTTTTCTTGTAAAATGATAGGATGATGATTGATCAATGGCTTGTGCTTTATCATTATATATTCACCCTTCCCACTTTTTTTTTTTTTTTGGGGGTATTTCATGTATCTATATTGGATTGATAACGTTTGCTCTTGAAAGAGCACGACTTAACAAAAAAATAATCTTGAATACACCTACTATAAAAGTATTACGATGAAGTTGCTGTTGAGTAGTGATATTGAGCCGCAATTGCACTGAAGTGACCTTGATGTTTTAGAGGACAAAATAGAGGAATTGACATGTCAGTTTGTTCATTCATGTCCAGTAACATTTCATATTGTGGAATTGAAAGGATTAGATAGAAGGCTTCACACATATGAACTTAAGTGGCACACTGAAAAGGAACATAATCCTACTCTGTACCGCTGATGATTAGTGTCCATGCATGACTCATTATGGATATGCAGGGACCCTTCCCTCTGAGACTACTGTATTTTCTAATCCTGGATAATATGAGGGTTCATAATCTGGTGAAAAGTAGGGGAATCTCATCTGTGGTAGTACAGGAGGTTCTCATCTTATTGTTTTCGAAATTATCAGAGTAAAAATATGCTACTTCTAATTGGGCTTGAAGAAAATTTGAAATATCATACATTAAACTTACATTTGAAAAATGTAAGTTTTTCTTTATTTGACAGTGTTTGGCCCAATCAGTGATATCTCATGCATATTAAATTCATTATTACGTGTGTAGACCCACACTTGGGTTTGGACATGAGATTATTATTTGTATATATGTCCAAACACAAATATTAGTTCCATCCTTTTTGGACATGAGTGCTTTGCTGATTTTATGTATGCCCAAACCAAAAATATTAGTTCCATCTTTTTTGGACATTAGTGCTTTGCTGATTGCAATTAAATCACTTGATTATGTTGTTCGATTTTACATTTTCAGGCATGAACCAGTTCTAGTTGCTGAAATGCTTACTCTTTTAATACAAATAGTGAAAGAAAGGAGATTTTGTGGGCTAACGTCTGCTGAGTGTTTGCAAAGAGAGTTGGTATACAAGCTTTCCATTGGAGATGCAACTCGCAGTCAACTTGTGAAATCTCTTCCTCGTGATCTCTCAAAAATCGATAAGCTTCAAGAAGTATTGGACACAGTTGCTGAATATTCTCATCCATCTGGCATGACTCAGGTTTGAAAAAAGTTAGGATATTGTTGAATCGACTATATACTATGACCACCCTGATATTTGTGTTTCTCAGGGAATGTATAGGCTTCGGTCATTATACTGGAAGGAACTCGACTTATACCATCTTCGATGGACCTCGAGGGATCAACAAGCTGCAGAAGAAAGATACTCGCGTTTTTGTAATGTATCTGCATTGACTACTCAACTTCCTAGATGGACAAAGATTTATTACCCTCTGAGGGGAATCGCTAAAGTAGCTACTTGTAAAACACTCCTCCAAATTGTCCGTGCAGTTCTGTTTTATGCTGTTTCCGCTGACAAGCTCACGACATCACGTGCTCCTGATGGTGTCCTTATAACTGCGTTGCATTTATTAGCACTAGCTCTGGATGTCTGTCGAGTACACAAGGAATCCTCTGATCCATTATGTTATGTTGGAGACGTGGTTCCACTTTTGGCATTTGCCAGTGAAGAAATATGCACAAGCAAGTATGGTGATCAGAGCATGTTGTCACTTCTTGTCTCATTAATGAGGATGCATGAGAAAGAAACAACCGAGAACTTTGTGGAAGCTGGGAACTGTAATCTATCATCTTTGATACTAAATCTAATAAAGACGTTTGTGGAGCTTGAACCAGGATGCATGAGCAAATTGCAGAAACTTGCACCTCAATTAGCCAATCAATTTTCACATTCTATTTTGAATAGTAATACAAAAGACTTGGAGTGGTCTTCTGACACTGAAAAACGCAAAGCAAAGTCTCGAGAGAGACAAGCTGCTATACTGGTGAGTTTTCCATTTCCCTTTTTCCGGTTCAACACATTTATATGTATTATGATCAAACAAGCTGAAAACTAGATAACTCAACAATTGGTGTGTTCTCCTTTATTCGAGTTACTTTGTTCCAATAACCCTCTCTAGGAAAAGTCAAAGAACTTGTGAGAGAAAGATGTTGGAGAGTTCTTCTATCCACATTTATATGTGCAGTTTATAATTAAAAACATCAATATCCTGCCAGGCCTCGTGTTTCAAGTTGCCAGATATAGGGAAACTGAACAAGTTAATAGGAAACTTTCAAAATCACATGCTTTTCATTTCTATTTCCCATTCTATTTGTAGGCCAATAATTTGACAAGAACATATGTTTGTTTGGCTCTGTTAGTAACTAGAAAGTTAATCCATGTTTGTAGTGTCAACTTTACTATATTAATGTTTTTTTCTTGAATGGCAAGTTGAGATTCAGTTTTACAAAGGGTGACAGGAGTCGTCTATTACTTTTTTATCGAAGCCAGATAGAACTTTAACATGGCTTTTGCATACTGATATCCTCTCTGATTGCTTTGTAGTTTGCTATTAATTAGTTGAATTATTTAGTGCTCACCATTTTTTAAATTTGATTCACAGGAGAAGATGAGAGCCCAGCAGTCCAAGTTCTTAGAGAGCTTTAAATCCGATGGAGATGACGAGAAGGATGATGTCAAATCTGAGCAAGTATGTGATTCTGAAGTCACTAATGAATCCCAAGAGCCAAATCAAGTCATTTGCTCTCTTTGCCATGATCCTAAGTCCAAAAATCCGGTGTCATTCTTAGTTCTTCTCCAGGTAACTAGGCTCTGGTATTAATTGTGTCATGTCAGTCAAAATTAAGATCCTGTTGCTGTACTGGCCTCAATCAATTTGACGAGCTAGCATTATTCATTTAAGATATCTTGCATGAGATATTTCTGACTCCTTATTGTTACTTTTAAATAAAGAAATCCAGGCTTTTGAGTTTTGTTGAACGAGAGCCCCCTACATGGGAACAAGTTGGCCGGTCTGGTAAAGAGCATGTGTCTGACAGCACAACCACAAATGCTGATATATCCTCAAACAGTATCATGGATGGGTCAGAAACGGTCAACTCTTCTCAGTCGGAAGAATTCATTCAAAGTGCTGTGGACAATTTTGCTTCCATGGGACAACCTAAGGAAGTGAAAGCTTTTATTGAATTTGTTAAGGCTCGATTCCCTTCCATTAAGAATGTTCAACTTCCTTGCATGTCAAACAATGCAAGGGAGAAGACGTCATCCTCTCTTGGGGTATGGGAAGAAGATATGTATTCATTGATTAGGGGATTCCCATCCAGTTTGAATAATTTAGATTCCCAAAATAATGATGAAAGATTTTCAACTGCTGGAAGCAGCACAGAAAGAATTGGCAATGCTGAAACTCTCTTGCTCGGTAAATACATATCTGCACTGGCTAAAGAGCCACTGGATCTTCCTTCGGCTTCACAGAAGGGCTGCTCACACGGTGATAGGATGCAATCAGATCCCAATACAGTTCATCCAGGATATGGTAAATTTGGTCCTTCCGGGGTTGATGGAATTTATATTTCTTCATGTGGACATGCAGTACATCAAGGCTGTCTGGATCGGTATTTATTATCACTCAGAGAAAGGTAGGTCTTTCCAATCTCCCCGTTCAACTTGCTCATTCCTTGTAGGAACATCCTCTACCACCTTATCCCCCCCCCCATTGACACATGAAAAAACCCAACTAAAAGAATGCGGTATTAGGCGCATTAATATAGTTTGTGCATGTTAGGTTTGTATCAGTTTCTTTTTGAAAAATTAAGTCCTAGAATAATAATTTTGAAACTTCAATATACAGGAAAAACAGAGAAAGCTTCAACTAAATGCATTGTTGAAAAATGTGGCTAGCTTATCAAGAGTTCATTTATAACCTCTATTACTTATTGATTTGTTAAAAATGATTCATTTTAGAATTGTTATTATATATGAAGGATTTTTAATCTATTGATAATGAGAAAATAATATGAAGGATTTTTATATATTGATAATGAGAAAATAATATAAACCAAGTATGCCATTAAAGTATTTCTATAGATTAACTTAATTGGCGTAGAGAAATTATTAAGTATAACCGCTGCACCACGTCATCAAGCATACGTGGTGCAGCCGACCAATAATTTTACACATCACCCTTTTTCTGTGCATATTCTAGGAGAACATGGGGTGATGTGGAATCTCACTCCACATGTAATAATCATATTGGTCGGCTGCACCACGTGTACTTGATGACGTGGTGTAGCGGTTATACTATATAATTTCTCATTGGCGTGGTTTCATTGAAACGTGGACCTGTGCATCAAATGAGTAGTTAATTTACATTTTTCACTTAAACATTGCTTCTGGGAATTTGACTAGAAACTACATATTTCTCATTTCACACTTAAACACACAAAATCTTTCTTTCTCTATCTCTTCGTGTCTATTAATAATTTATGGATTTTTCCCTTGAGCAAAATGCAAGGGGAAATATTTTAAATGGCTTAGTTTGGTTCCATGAAAATGAGGGAGAAGGATGGCAATTGTGGAAAATGATTTTCCAGGAAAATCTCGTGAAAATAAAGATTTTTATTCATGTGTTTGGAAGTATCTAAGTTTTTCTGAAACCATAATGAGATTTAATAAGAAACTCTAAGATTGTGATGAAATTTTCAAATTGGACAAGTTTTCTAGTATTTTCTTGGAGTTCCTCTGCGACAACACATTCTATTTTTTCCCTCAATTCTTTTTACCTTTTCCTATATTTTCCTTTGATTTAAATGTAGCTGTGAATATTCTTTACTAATTCAAACTTAAATGGTGGTAACTTAGTTAAACACCAAAGATATGTTTGACAGAAATAGTTCTTTTGCTTGTTTGGATATGAATTACTTCCCTTTTTTCAGCCATATTAGCTCTATAAACATGTACTCTTTTGGGTAAATATGGATAAGTACGCTTAGTCAAATTTAACAAAAGATAGATATATCTAATTTCTTAGGTAGCAACACTGAGTTCAATTATGATATCCTAGTATGCATGCATGTGATGCTTACTTTAATAGCCTTAATATTTGAGGTACTTTTACTATACAATGTGTGTATCCTATACACACACACACACATATATATATGTGTGTGTGTGTGTGTTATATCATGGAATTTATTTGTTAATTGTTTATAATATAGTGGTTTTCAATAACAAATTATGAAGATTGTAAATTATTTTTCCTAGAATTATAAATCATAAATAAGTAATGTTAGAACAAGTAATAGTCTCCTTCCCAGAGTAGTTGAGTACTTTTAGGAATAGATTTGTTATTCTAACGTTAGAGTTACAGATTTTCTGTTAGCATTCCTATATCTTTTGATCTGGTGGATCAAGTTATCAGTTTTTCCACTGCAAGTCAATTTCATGCCAACAGGTGCTGGTTGACCTCTGATGGTCCTTGTGAACTCACAGTTATATGCCATCAATGGATTTCTTTCAGTGTTCTTTTGGATTAAAATAATCCAAAAATTAAGAATGTGCAGTCTTAACCCCATTGGCATTTATACATGTCCTAGGTAGCAGCAGTCAACCTCATCTCATATCTGTTGTTGTTATATGCCTAACTTCACTTTTTCTGGAACGGAAGAAATTCTGCCAGCCTTTCTCTAGCTTTTCTTGTCTGGAAGTAACTCTAATATCCCTCAGACATGATTTCCATTTTCCAGTTGATCCAATCCTTAGGTTTTTCATTCCACTTGATCTGCAATATTGAATACGCCTTGTGATCCACCTCCTAAAACTTCTGTTGGGAATAGTCACCAGTTATCTTTATTAAACTATTAGATAGCTGGAAATTCCTTTTATCCTGTGTAAATCAGTGTATGTTCTTTCACATAGTCTCTTCTGGGGATATAAGTTGGAAATATCCTCTTGTGACCTTCCCAGCTGTCAAATCCCGATTATCCGTTCCTTATCATGATGGGTCATTGTCACTTAGTGGAGTAATCTTCATTGAATATCTTTTCTTGTGTGTTCCTTGAATTTCTTTACATCTGTGGAAATTAGAAGATTGTGACTGATGTTTCTGCTTAACTGAACATGTTGGGTTCTTGTACACATTGATTGTAAGGAAGGGGTCTCTCTCCTAGTTTCAGGTTCCTATAGGGTTCCTTATGTGTTTTGAGTGAAGCTCACACTCCGGTTACCTGAAGAGTTTCTCTTAGACATGCATGGGCACTATAAAGCTAAGTGTCTGTCAAATAATTAGCTAATTAAGGAACAATCATCATTTGTGCATCACATAAGATATGGTTAGAAATCTTTTCTTTGGTATTACAAGCACCATAATCTTTACCATATATTTTCAGACTTCTATGAAGTTAAGGATTGTTGTTTGTTTATTTTTATTAATTTTTCTTTTATGTGCACAGATTCACCAGAAGAATTATCTTTGAAGGAGGGCACATTGTTGATCCCGATCAGGTAAAAGCTTGTTCTAATTTCTCAATATGGAACTGTTGAGGAGAGTAATATTGTTTTTTATTATTCTCATTTTTTTGACAGGGTGAGTTCCTCTGTCCTGTGTGTCGGGGACTTGCGAATTCTGTCCTGCCAGCTTTGCCTGAAGATTGGAGAAATCTATCTCAGCCTCCAGGTGGTTCAACTATTAATTTTGCAGATGCCAGTAGCCCTTCTTCCTCATCAGATATAGCAGGTTCCCTTCGTCTCGAAGATGCTTTGTCACTCTTGCGAAGGGCTGCAAATATTGCAGGAAGTGATGAGAATTTAAATGCTTTACCATCAAGAAATGTGAGACTACGGCCAAATCTTGAACCTATCCTTCGGTTATTATGTGGAATGTACTATCCAGGCCAGAATAAGATTTCAGAAACTGGTAGGGTAAGCCACGCATTGATTCTATGGGACACACTCAAGTACTCCCTCATGTCAACAGAAATTGCTGGTCGATCAAGAAAGAGTTCGTTGAGTCCAAATTACAGTCTCGATGCTTTATACAAGGAACTCAACTCTTCGAGTGGTTTTATATTATCCTTGTTGTTAAATGTCATACAGAGCACACGGACAACGAATTCTCCGACTGTCCTTTTAAGATTACGAGGCATGCAGCTCTTTGTCAGGTCTTTATGTTATGGAACTTCTCCAAATGCAGCTTCCAATGACTCTTGCCAGCTAGGAGGTATGCTTCCTTCTTTGGGAATAGTTTGCCCAATTGATTTCAGAAAAAATATCAGTATACCAAGTTCTCTTTAAAACTGGAAAACACAGACAGTGTCATTCTGATTACTTGGTGCATTATTATGGCATCTGACCAGTTTGATAGAAATACTCTAGCTTACTTACCCAAAGGGTAGTAAACATGTATACTTTACAGAACATTTTATAATTTTTCCACATAGATTGTTCATTTCTTCCTGGTATAAAATAAGACAATGGGAGATACAGCCAGTTAATGTGAAAATTTCATAGTCCAAAAAGTTGGAATCAAGAATCGCATATGGAAGTGATATCCTACGATAAGAATTCAGCAACAGTTATATATCTAAATAGTATGGACTTCTCTTGGTTGATTCTCTATTTAATTCATTTAAATCAGGTTACTTGCTCTCAAATTATGTGACCTACTTCAATATAATGAGTGGTATGAAGTTCGCATGAATAATAAATAGACAGTTACCATTAGAGGGACTGGAATTTGGTGGAGGCGGAACTTTGTATATCTATAATTCTATATGGTAAAGTTACACTACGTAATGTCATATTTTTCCTCTTCAGTTTTACTATCTTGTAGAGACATTTGATTGTTGGAGCCCAGTTAAATGCATGTTTCGCATTATAATTTGTAGGTAATATGCTTTGTATCTTGGAAAGTGCTGAAGAAGTTCAGTATCCGGACATTCAGTTATGGAGACGAGCAACTGAACCTGTCCTTGCTCATGATTCCTTTTCATCTCTCATGTGGATACTTTTTTGTCTTCCATGGCCAGTATTATCATGCAAGGAGTCTTATCTGTCCCTTGTACATGTTTTTTATGTTGTCACCGTAACTCAGGTAAAGGGTTTCCTTATCTTTGGCCTTCAAAATGTATAACCTTGCTGCACTGCTTCTTATCCAACTTTATGTGGCAGGCTATAATTACATGCTGCAGAAAAAGTAAAAGCATTGAAATTGAGTCTCGTGATTCTCTAATCACTGACATCTACCGAGTTATGGAGGAATGTGGAGAAGCTGTGCAGTGTTTTGATTCTTCTAATGTTGATCCTGTTTATGATGATATCAATGATTCGATTCGCAGCTTAACCTTTCCTTATTTGCGGAGATGTGCATTGCTTTGGAAACTAATAAACTGCTCTAATTCAATGCCATTTAGTGGTGATGGGGCATCTGATGGTTTGGAGTGTCCTATTAGCACGGTAGAAGAGCTTTCGGAGGTTGAAAAGCTGGAGAAAATGTTCAGTATTCCATCCCTTGGCCTCATTGTTAATGATGAAAAATCACGAGCAACAGCTTTGAAATGGCTTGGCCATTTTACTAAAGCGTTCCGAGCTTGTAATCATCGTGTTTCAAGATTTGCTCCTGCTGTTCCATTTAAGCTGATGTTTTTGCCTCATCTTTACCAAGATCTGTTGCAAAGGTTGACTTGTAATTTCTGGAGATGGTATCTTATGTCTCTTTGTTGTATGTATTCATAACCAAGCACCTTTTCTGTCCAACATCAGGTATATTAAAAGATGGTGCCCCGATTGTGGAGCTGTCAAGGAGGAGCCTGCGTTGTGTTTGCTATGTGGTAAATTGTGTTCACCGAACTGGAAAACATGCTGCAGGTTACCACCAACACATGTCCTACTATATTATTTACTTATATAAACCTTTTTTCTTTTTTCTTTGATGGATGGGGAAGGAGGGTAGGGTTCTATGTCAAGCATCTTTATATGTGCTTTTCTGACTCTGGGTCATTTATCTGAAGGGAAAGCGGTTGTCAGACTCATGCAATGGCCTGTGGTGGTGGAATTGGGGTGTTCCTATTGATTAGAGTATGTTCTAGCTTTAAATATTGCGTTATATATAGAAGTCCAGTATTCTTCTTAGTTTCATGGAGTTTTAATGTGATAATAATTGATGTTCACAATATATGCTGCAGAGGACTACGATTCTGCTTCAGAGATCTGCACGGCAGGCACCTTGGCCATCTCCCTACTTGGATGCATTTGGCGAAGAGGTAAACTGTTTTTTCTAGGAATTTTGTTTAACGTCGTAATTGTTCTTTGTTTAGTATATGACTATAATGATCTGCTACACGGATTCTCTAATTTTTTCCTCTATTCTTTCAGGATGTTGAAATGCATAGGGGAAAGCCCTTGTTTTTAAATGAAGAACGTTATGCAGCTTTAACTCATATGGTAAACCGGCAATCTTTGCTTCCGTCTCTTCGATATCTAGTGCTAATATTCTCTTGATTGTTCAGAGTGGAGTGTGTGAGTGGGTGGGTGTGCTTACCCTTCCTTGAGGCAAAACCGTTTCTTTTGAAGTTCCCATGTACTTAAATCATTTTACTCTTGGCTCAGTAGAATTATTCTTCAATAATTGGCTGTACAACCTTCAATTCATATTTGGATTTTAAACTGTCTATGCTTGTAATTTGCACTTTAGTTATCACTAGACACCTAATTGCTCTTACAAACAATGAACTTTTCTTTTTATTTTCGCATACGAGGTTGTGGAGGCGAGATCTCATTCTGAATTTATTTTTTGAGTTTGAGAGAGCGGCTATCCTATTAGTTATTACCTTACTGTCTCATCCTCATTATTTTCTGGTCAAGTGCTTTCTTATACTCTGGGGTAATTTTGTTTATACTTTGGTATAATGTTTTGGTAACTTGCGAGTCTGTTGTGTAGGTGGCTTCTCATGGGCTTGATCGATGTTCCAAAGTGCTTCGGCAAACAACAATTGGTTCTTTTTTCATGTTCTAGCTTCTCTCTGTGTACTAAAAATCATTCTTCTAGTAAGGTTTGGCTTTATTAAACTTGGACTAGTCTTTTTTTTTTTTTTCTTTTCAAATGTTAGTCTTTAATAACACTTTTATTGTTTCCGGCTGAAATATGCAGGAGGTAGCATTGCATTCTGAATATTGGCTCAAATATAATATATATACTTCCAGATGAGGCTACAGCAGAGAATATGAGAATCAGTGGCCGTCCTTGTCCTTTATATGTACAGATTTCGTTAAGGTTAGTATGTTATTATTATTAGAAAAAATCAATGCCCTCTTCTATTTTGGAAGTTACTGCCATCTCCCTTTTGAAATGTATAAACTCTTCAAAACAGGAAGAAGTCACAATAATAAAGTAGCAAACATGATTTTATGTATGTTTATTTGGTTTGTTCAGCAATACTATCTCATATGGCACGAATAAAGATAATTGTGTTGCTAATGTCATCAGACTTTATTAAAATGCTAAATGAAAAGAATGAATAATGCTTTAACGCCCGCAAACCCTTCGAAAGGAATTCCTGCAGTCTAGTTATCTCAACTCAAACGTCTTTTTCGTACCTTGACACAGGTGAATGCGAATTTGATTCCTTGAGTTGAAAGCTTCCTAGTAGCAATGGTTTTCTCTAGGGTCGACCCAACATATTAGAGGCCTAGGTGAAAATTTAACTTGAGGTCATGTTCTAAAAAAAAGTCATTATTAAAATTTATTTTATTACTTTTAAAATTGTAAAAGTATTTATATGTATTTACATGGTTTATCTCTACATATTTTTATAGATAGATAGATAAAATGACAAATCACTTGAATCATTATGAAAATTTCAATTGTGATATGCTTTTAAATTATAACAGTTAATTATAAAATTCTTATGGACTAGTCACTACAAAATATAGAATTTGAATCCCCTGCTGGGAGAAGTTCTCACATAATATGTTCGATGCGTTTTGAAAGTGATAAAAACTCTTGGAAAATAAAAAATAAAAAATAAAAAAAATCTAAAACCCTTCTTAAATAAAACAGATATTACAAATATTGTGATATAATTATATAACTATTGTACATCAATATAGTTAATTTTTTACTTATCAAAACAATAAATATGCTTAATATAAAAATAATATAATTATGTTCAACTATGTTATAAATGAGACTTCTCAATCTTAGGGTTAGAATCAAACTGAGTCGTATCAATTTTTGGTATCAAGACTATTTAGATAATTTTCGGAAATTGTATCGTATGTCAAATTGAATAATTCGTAGCTTGATCAAAAAATTAAAAATTGTAGTTTTGAGCTTTTTTTGTAAATTATTTTTTTAAATTTGTAGCTTATCTAAACTCAGTGAATCGAGTTATATATCAAACCTAATTTTAAAGGTGATCCCGAACACTAGGGGTGGGCACGGGGCGGGTTTAGGACTACATAGATAGGTATATTATATTTCGGGATTGATACTTTTAATCCCAAATTCATCCCGTAATAATTTGGGTACCTGCTTTAGGGTCTCGGATTATTGCAGGATGGGATAGGTCAGGATTACGGGTTTCATAGTTTTTCTAAATATAAATTCTCCGCGGACCTAAAAATAATTATATAATCACTTTCTCATCCTTTTTTCTTTTGCTAGATGAATCATTTTTTTATCTATTATTTACATAAAACATATCAACATAAGAAATTAACAACATTTCAAACATATCCAAAATACGATTTAAAGCATGTCTCGATAAAAATCCATTTCATACTATCTATAGCAAATACCAGAATAATTTATCCAATCTACCACACTTAAATGGTGTTAATAAATTAACTAGATTATCTTGTAGTTAAGATAAATAAATTAAAAAGATATAACTCCAAAATAAAAGATATATGTGGGCTCGGGTATTCAGGTTGGAGAGATCAATTTCAAACCCGTCTCGTATTTCCGTAATAAAATACGAGTTTCTCAAGTTCGGGTCTCCAAACTCGAAAATACCTGTCTCGTTCGGGTTTTTCAAAAAATGGGATGGATCGAGTTGGATTACCCGAACATGACGCTCTTCCTACCAAATATTGGCACCTCCATGCCCAGTTAATTCTTGTTCTATGCCTCCAGATCCTAAAATTGGTACGAAAATTCTTGTCCAGGCCTGGTTTGACCAAACCTATTCAACCACATGGCGAGTGTATTGCACTTGTTTTTTGATTGGTCAATTTTTTTTTTATATTAGACTTGGACTTTTTTACCCAAACGAACGGGTCTAGGTCGGGTCCAGAATTGGACCTTTATATTCTAATACATACACGGTTGAGTTAAAAAACCAAAAAAAAAAATAAAAAAATCTTCCAACAGAGTCGTTTTTTCTCTCACAAAAAATTCTCTCATCTTCCGCCACCGTCTCAGTCTCAGCCACAGTCTCATATCTTTGTTTATTATATATAAGTCATGATTTGAGGTTTATTTGAATAATGAAATTATTGTCAATTTTAAATATTAATAGGGGGATTATTATCAAATTTTTAGGGGAATAAGGGTGTTTTGTGGTGGTTTTCGGATTTTTGAATTTTTTTGTGTGAATTTCTGTTAATTTAGGTAAAAATAAAGTCACCCAGTTTGAATTAGAAGGGTAAAAAATTTGAGTTTTTCTCATAATGCTTTGGAGTATTTAGGTAGAGCCAAAAAAAAAAAAAAAATGGGTCGAGTGTGGTTGGGCCGGGTTTCGGGTTCACGTGGGCTGGTTTCGGTTTCGGTTTCGGTTTCGGTTTCGAGTTCGGTCGGGTCTAGGTCGGTCGAGTTCAATCATAGTCACATTGTTGGGTCTGCATTGGGTCCACGTCCAGGTCTAGTAATATTAATTTAAATAAGGTATTGATTGGGACCCGGACCTGACCTTTGACAGACCTAACTGTATACTAGATATCTATGCTTAGACTAAAACTCAGATAAAATCAATCAATGTTTGATTAAAGTTAATTTGAAAGTTAAGATCTACCTTAATGTCACGTTCCGACCATGTGCCCGACACATCTAAACCAACATATGATGCATTAAGGCCAATAATTGTCCCAACAATACTTGAGCCATTGGGGAGATTTTGATATGTGAATTATTCTTCAAATTCTCACAGATTGATTGAAACTTGTCATTTATCAAAAAGAAAAAAGTGTATACTAATGCAATAAACTATATTTATTAATATGCAAAGATCCATTAATAAAAGACAAGGCCGACCAGATGGAGAAAACACTTCATGGAGAAAGTGTCACTCCTACCTTTTCAGATATGTATAACTGATTGTTGGGTGATTTATAAATCTAAATGGTGAAATTCGATTATGCATATTTTCTCAAATTGTGTCTCGCAGAAGCGTGTCTTTTAGTTTTTTAGATTGAACAGCAGATTCATCCAACAGGTACTGAAACTTCTTTACAAAGAACCAACCAACTTTTTTTTACCTTTTTGCCATTTTCCACGTCCAGATGCAAAACTGTTTTGCAGAAACGATAAAGAAGGCAGCCTTAATTCTTTTGGATGTGTGTTCAATCAAACACATGTATACTATCAATGAGATTGCGTTTTCAGTGAATTGTGTTTTGCCCTCAACTTAAGGAATTTTAAATGTTACTCCAATGGCCACATAGTATTTGTTTTTATTGTATGCGACGGGCACAATACACCAAAAGTTATATGCTAAAAGAACAGAATTTCCTATATATGCCATTAGAGATCCAATATGTTTAGCCTTGTAACTATAAGCTTGAAAATGAATACAGTAAAATTTAATGCTTGGAGCATAACAAATAAGTCTACTTTTGTTATAAATTGAAAATATACAGAGTAAATATGCAATTTGCAGATACCAAGCAACTAAACAAACAACATTTTTTCTGGTATTCCAAGTTAAGTGTTCTTTCAGAAGAAATAGTTCTTACTTCTTACACTTTTGTACCCAATGAAAAAAAAAAAAAAAACTCGTTCTTCGTGGATTCTATTGTCATCCACTTACATAAAGACAGATGTACTTACTCCCATGATCTTGCTCAAATTTCTTAATTCTATTTACATGTTAACTTATATGGACTTCAAATAGGAAACATTTACGAAGGATTATACCTACAAGAGTCACGGCAATCTTTGGCCTTGAGGCTGAAGATCTGAAGGATCAATAAGGCCTTCTAATACAACAAGCTCATCCAAAAGGGATAACTTCTCCTCTTCAAGGGTGTTTATATCATCTTCAACCTCCTTCAATTCTCTCCCC
Organism: Penstemon davidsonii; assembly: GCA_034814905.1. Classification (NCBI taxonomy): domain Eukaryota; kingdom Viridiplantae; phylum Streptophyta; class Magnoliopsida; order Lamiales; family Plantaginaceae; genus Penstemon; species Penstemon davidsonii. The sequence continues at coordinate 9,214,818 of JAYDYQ010002685.1, read as the reverse complement.
AATCCAAAGCTTTCCTCCTCTAACATCAAATACTTGCGCCTGAGAGCCCTGTACTCATTACCAGATGTCGAAGAGTCTGGGGTTAATCTTTTTTGTTGGAACAACGGTGAAACAGCATTCGTAAAACCTCTTTTTGAGGACTTTTTTCCCTTGTGACCGGAAATGGTCCGTTTTTCATGTGATATTCTTGTTGTATCACCAGCCCCAAGTGATTGAAGCATTTCTTGATCTTGTGGCAAATGCTTCTTTTTTTTAGACTTATAAACCAGAGAATTGCTTATTGCCTCAAGCTTTTTATCTTCCATTTCTAGATCAGTTGATGTATGCTCTGCAATAACACAAGTCCAAAGGGAAGCCTAATTATATTTTGAAAGTAGAAAACAAAGTTCACAGACAATTAACCATTTGTTAAGAACAAACAGAAACATAAAAGGTTATATACACAAACATAACCTAATACAACCATGGATTAAAATTTCGTTTCATTTAAAAAAATTCCGGAAAATATTTAAAAAAATGTAAAACAAAGAAACGTATTGAAGTAGAAATTACTCTAATTTTCGTCTAGATTGACTCAAAAACAGAAACTTTTTCGATGTTCTCGGTGGAAACATGTATAAATTTTGATCCATGAATACAACTACATATATCAGGTCAGTTATGAAGGAGCATATCGAACTACCCTCCTAATTTCCACTGAAACCCTAATTTTCTATTCAACATTATTACCTTCATCAGGAATTTGAACATCAGACAGTTCCACTGCCGTTTAATAGCAAATCATGGATGTTTTTTTCAATAAAATCCAAGCACTCAAAATTTATCATATCATTGAACTCAGAAATTGAAGCGGATCAATTACAAACTATTCAATTGTAAAACTTTGAATTAGAAACCAAAACTAAACACGTGAAAGAATCTTACTGCAGTATAATTTTTCCTGTTAATTGATTAATCCTTTAAATAATAACACAGAATTGGTAGAAAATAAATACCTAGAAATAGAAATCCAGGGGCGATTGAAGGTCTAACGAGGCGAGCTCATTACCATGGCTGGAGAAAAAGGTGTAGTCTTTGTAGTGAATTTGATTTTCTGTGATTAATATTTCAACTAAAACCCCTATTGGGCTTATGTAGGCTTCAGCCCATACGGAAACCCATTACTGTAGTCCGTACACATGAAGTAATTATTTGAATGCAAAATTGCAGAAAACGTCGTAAACTATATTACCTAATCGAATTTCGTCCCGTAATTTAATATTTTTTTGGAATATCTTTCCATCATTAATTATAAGATGAAAATTTCGTATGTATCCGTTAAATTGCCACATGACTGCTTACCTGTCATAATGTGGTAAATTTTAGCATGAACAATTATACAATATTGCAGAATTAAGCCCAAATTAATTACAAGATTGAACCGTCATTTCCATTAAATTAGAAATTTAATATTGGGACTATTCATGCAAATTGGTAAATTACGGACGAAATTCGGCGAGTTGATATAGTTTGAGACGAAAAATCAAAATTAGTAATTAGTTTGGGACAATATTCTGAAAAATATTAAATTACGGGATGAAATTCAATGAGATGATATAGCTAATTAATTTGAGATGTTTTCTGCAATTTTGCCTTATTTAAATTGACACTATGTTTATTAATTATGTTGAGAAATGTTAGAAACAGGATTATGGAAGCTTGTTTTTTATTTTTTATTTGCATGATCTTTTAGGTATTTTAAGAAATTATTGAAAATTGTACGAAACAATTATTGGATGCATTTTAATTTGTTTCAAATTTTTGGAATGTAAAATAATATATTTATTTAATGGTGTGTTTATTGACATTGCACTCTTTGATACACTACCCTGCTTTTATATGCATTCTGAGCCTCTATTTTCTTTGGATTCACTAAGCTATGCTTCCTGGTTGGGAGCATGTAGTTCACATTCATTTGATGCTTTGCTTCATATATGCTTCTATAGGACCATGTTCACCTATATTGACATTGTAAATCCTATGTTCACTTGTTTTTGGTGCCCAACAAGTCTCATTATTTGTTATGTGTGTGATTGCATTTTGATCCTTATCATTTTTTGGCCTTCTAGGATCTTGTTGCATAACTCTACTCGGGTTTCATCAAATTTCAATTTTTTTTTTAATCCAATTGAATCTCAATCTCAAAATCTCCATTACTTTCTCTGTTGACAATAAATCGCGTAATTATTGAAATAAATCACAAGCATATAACCTTACTATCAACAGATAATTGGCTAATGAAAGTGACTAGTACCCTCAAAGTGGCCATCTAAGTTAGAATCCATGTTGGGAGAGGTTCTCATATAATATGTTTGACGCGTCTTGAAAGGGATTACACCATCCCTTGGCAAAATTTGAATTAAAAACTTCTAAGGTGAATTCTAACTTAAATTAAATTTGATCCTCTCTTTTCATGCCAAAAAAAATGAAATGCATTTATTTTGCGATTGAAAACACCTAAAAGAAAGTGACCGATTGCATTTTTTTGATTTCCCAAGGGTTTAATCCCTTTCGAGGGGCGTCAAACACATTAAGTGGGAACCTCTTCCAACAGGGATATGAACCTGGATTCATTACTTTGTAGTGACTAGCCACTTCCACTAGACCAATCACCGGTTGGTAACGATCGCATTTTTAATATATAAATAATATATAATTAAACTTATCTTGTGATAGATACACCCGATCAAACCAGATTTGAATTAGATTTTTTTTCAAAATGAAAATATGATACATAATTTAAAGAGATAATTATTAGATGTAAAAATCAGAAGACCAGAATTGTTTCTAGTGGATTATCTATTTATGTTTCTTATTTCCCTTTTCAAATGATAGAATATTAAAACCTCGAGCAATTTTCCATGCATAATATGTGCTATCAAATAGGCTCATTCTCTCAATTTTCGCTTGCAGTTTAATCTTAATCCGCCCTTGATTCCATTTCCTTCTTAATCACTATAACGTAAATTTAATGTTGAAAATTTAATAATCCACCCACCATCCCAGCCGTTGAAAAATTTAGACTCTTCAATCCGACGAGTTACATTTAACCCAATTACAGTTAATTAGACACTAAATTTCCTAAAATTAACTTAACGTCTTAAACCTCAATTAGCTAAAGTGACGTAATAATCTCACCAGAGGCCCCTAAATCTTGTTTATATTTATTATTATTATCTATTAAGGAGTCCATATTAACCCGGGAAATATCAACCCTAGCCAAAACGTTCGACATTTAAGTAATGGCTAAACAAAGGAAATGTGCCGTTTGAGGTTCAAACTTTGTCCCAAACGGTCACGTGCAACCGTCAACCGCCGTCAAAAGAATCTGTGTAATCCTTGGCCGCAAATTAACGGCGTCGTCAATAACCCCTCATAAGTATTCGTTACATACAAAATATATAAGTAATTACTCGTCTTTTCTCTCTCTCACGTTCAACGGGCAAGGTTTTTTGCAACTCTGAATTTTCTCTCTCTAAATTGAGATTTTTTGTGTTTCCGGTAGGGCTGAAGAATCTGATGAGCTCGATTTTCAATTCATAAGGTTAGTTGTGGTAATTTTCTCCTTTTCGATTCTTGAATTTTAATTTTTGTGAATATATGTCGGTTTATTTTACTTGCTATTTGATCAAATTAACTAGCTCCGACTAATTAGAATAAATCCGAGGCTTGTATTTGTTTATGTTTTTCTCGCTTTTCGATTGCTTTTTGATTATTCATTTTTTGATATTTGAGATCGGGAATTAGCTTACTTTAGTGTTAGTGCTGAAGATTATTTCTGCAAATTAGGTTTGGAGGTTTTCTCTGATGCTCTGAAGATTAATTTGTTGGATTGGTGATTGTAATTAGGGAATCTGGAATTTTGAGGTGTGATGACTTTGTGGGATTAGATGGCAGAGGTGAATTCTGTTGAATTTGGCCTTGAGAACATGCAACTAGCAGCTGCTAGTTCTTCTATATCCGAGAACAGTAGCATCGCTGCGCTTAAGTCACCTGGGATAAGTAGTCCTACAAATACTTCGCCAGCTCATAGGTACTGTCTCAATTACTTCTTCTAATGTAGGTTTATTTTGGTATGAGTAAATTTTGCTTCAGCCTTGCTATTTAGATTGAATTTTTTATCTCTGCGTTAGTGTGTTTTTATTTTTATCTATGAATGCTCGATTTCTTATGATCTTTTGTTTAATGTATACATATAGTGTTCTGTTTACCCTGTATTAATATATTGGTGTTTACAGAGATGCTTGTAACATATCGTATTTAATGGTGACTCTAGTTATGACAAGTTGATTTCTTTATTAGAGAATGGATGAGGTTTTTATCCAATCGATCTTAGCTTTATCTGGTATGTTTGTAATTACGCAAATTACATATGCCAGAAAGATTGTGTATTGAAGAACCTTTAGCATACCAATGTGTGGTTTGTCTATTGGAAGAGACTAGTCCTCACAATGTGGCAAACCTGCCTCCGAAGGGATTAAGTCAGTTCTAAGGCATGAATACCCTTGGGAAACCAAAAAAAAAAAAGGAGAACCTTTAGCATGTAATTTATGCTTAAATATCTCATGGAATATTGTATATTGAAAATTAGCATTGGGAATTCTAGAATGTTTTTGTTTATAGTAAAGCAAAATCTATGTAAGTCCTAATTCTTAACTGAATAAATAAGTTCTGTAACACTAACTCGGTATATGTGACACATTCATTAGTACTCAAGTAATGGAGTCTCCATTTTTTGTTTTCATAAAGTGACAATGTAATTAAACTTTTGTTTATCTGCTGAAGTTATAAGTATGTTTCAGAGTTCAATAACCTCTTCTTTTGTGAATTTTTTCATGTACTCAGTAAAAAGAAGTAAATTTCACATTCACCTTTAAAACACAACGCAGTACATTGTGTTCTTTTTACTTTTCAGTTCTTTAAAAAGCCTAATGTCCATGTCTTGACGATATGAATTCATTGCCGCATTTTGATTTGCAGAAGAACAACTGGACCAATTAGAAGGGCGAAAGGAGGTTGGACTCCAGATGAGGTAAGAAAATTTTATAGGAAGATGCAAGTTTGTGTAGCTGACATCGAGGAAGTTCCTGTGGTGGTCCAGCTTACATGATAGTTAATGCTTGTTGGGCAAAAATGAATTGCAGAAATTCGCAGAGAAATTCTTTTGTTTATATTCCGTTATTTTGCTATCTTAAATATAATTAACGAATGTCTAATGATATTGCTTTAGGATGATTTGCTAAAAAAGGCTGTTGCAGCTTTCCGAGGGAAGTGTTGGAAGAAAATAGGTAAATTTTGCCAAATTTTTTATTTCCTTATTTTATGGTGTTGCCTGGACTTTTATAATTTATTTGAATGAACTGGATCTTCTAATTCCGTAATGTTGTTGTGATCCTTTAGTACTATATACTTTCACTTAGAGAAGGTCCAGATATTCTTTGAAAGAATGTTACCAAGATTTTATTTCTTTTTCGGCATCTCTATATTTATAACAATGAGAAGCTTATTAGTATTTAATATTAGTAAATGATTCTTTGAGTAAGTATGATGTATAATATTGACTGAATGAGTGAATGTAAAGTTATGAAGTAAGAGGTAATACAGTTCTTATTTTGAGAAATTCTCAGCACCTGAATATGTGGCAGTTTTAGATTTTAGATGGCCAATTTTAGTGGGGTGATTTTCCCTCGACATATCAGTGCAAGAGCTACAAATTTAATAATGTTTTTTCCTTCAATAGCATAGTTCAAAAATTCGTTTATGTTCATTAACATCCATTTTAAATTTAAGTGTCTCTAAGCACTTCCTGGAATCATTCTTCAAGTATGTGTCCTGCACTAACATTCGTATGCATGTAGCTGAGTACTTTCCTTATAGATCAGAGGTTCAGTGCTTGCACCGATGGCAAAAGGTTCTGAATCCAGAACTTGTTAAAGGTCCCTGGACTCAAGAGGTTAGTCTCTATTACACTTTCTTCTCCTACTGATATATGTTGAACCTCTCATGATAATTGCCTTGAGATTCCAATATTCTACTGTTTATTTTTCTAACAGGAGGATGAAATAATCACTGAACTGGTAGCTAAATATGGACCTACCAAATGGTCTGTCATAGCAAAGTCATTGCCTGGTCGAATTGGGAAACAGTGCCGTGAAAGGTAACATCTCAAATGGCTTTTCTGAAATTTTGTTAATAGTTAATAGTCACTCATGCAAAAGGGAATGTGATAAAGACTTATTCATTGTTTCACCATATTGTTTTTTTTTTCTTGTTTTAAGAATTCATTTATTTTTAAATTGCATGCATTCACTGATTATGAAGGCCAAAGACTTTAAAGATATCCATATGGGTTCTGGGGAAATAAATATTCCCCCTCCAAAATTAGCAAGTTCTGCCTGAAAAAAATTATTTTGGAACTTGTAGACTTTGTACAACAGTTCTAGTACTACTTCTTTCAGTGATATCCTTTTTGTGTAGAAATAAGTAAGCTTCATAACTATTGCTGAGTGAAATTTGATATCATACACCAGTTTGCTGCGATTATTCATGATGGTTAGTTTCATTTTCCAATCATTGTTTATGCACTCGTGTTCTTACATGCTATCTATATGCTTACAAAGCTTGAGAAATCTTATGGCTGCTATCATGGGAACATTTCTTTTCTTATTATTTTTAGTAAAGTTAAGCAATAAAGTCGAGCTTGCTTGTTTGAAAAACTTCAGGTGGCACAATCATTTGAATCCCCATATTAAGAAGGATGCTTGGACTTTGGAGGAGGAGCTTACTCTGCTTAATGCTCATCGAATTCATGGAAATAAATGGGCTGAGTTGGCTAAGCTTCTGCCTGGAAGGTAACTCTATTCTTCCTCAAATGTGTGGTGTTAAGATGAGGAAAAAGGCGTATATCATATATAACAGCCAATTAAAGAAACTTAATCCTGGATTCTAACAACTGGTTATAGCCTCCATATGGTGAATTATACTGGATAATTATTTGAAACTGTTTTTCCATTTTATTTTTTGTAATATTGGAAATTTATACATTTTGCATCTATACTTGTCTGATGCTGTAAAGAGACTTCGAGGGTAAGCATTTTATTTGGGCTGGGAGTGCGGGAGGAGAGTGTTCTGCATTTTCAAAACAGTACTTTCTAAATAACAATAGCTTTGAGTTAATTTGGTGTGGACGTCACGTGAAATTAGATTTGTGGTGCCGAGTTGGAGATTTATTAACTTTTCTGAATTGTTTCACCATTCTTTGTGGACTGGTTTCTTTCATCCACTAAGATCCTGTTTGGATGGCTCACTTAAATAGCAACATGGTATTGGCTTATTTAACCGTCCTTTCTTTGTGCAGAACCAGTATCTGTATTTTATATGTAAATGGAATAAAGTTTGGTAGTTTAAGGAAAAAAATTGCTTTTGTGAAGTGTTGCTTCATAGGATGTGCATGAACAAGCATTATATCAAAAATTTGAGATTCTTGAATACAAAATTTAACTGTGCTTAGCCCCAAGTAGTTAGGATAAGGCCTAGTTGGGGTTGACTATTTTGTTTTTTAAAATCTATTTCCTTGTTCCAATGCAGTTTCCAGTTTTCTGTTTTGCATTGATTAAAATGTGCATGTTCATAGCTTATTATATAACAGCTGTGCACAGAGAACTTGTAACTAGCATATAATTCTATGCAGGACTGATAATGCAATCAAGAATCACTGGAATAGCTCTCTGAAGAAGAAGTTAGATTTCTATCTTGCAACAGGGAACCTTCCACCAGTTGCTAAAAATGTTACCCAAAATGGTGCTAGGGACATCGACAACACTGCCTCAATTGGAGAACTGCTTTTTGGTTCAAATAAAGAATCAAAGTCAATTGTCTTAGATTCCTGTGAAACTACTAATACATGTAAGGTTGAAGAAGGGAAGGATAAGCCAGAGCCCATAACCAACAATCATGACCTTACAGCCTCTGCTGATTGGCATAGTGAATCTACCAACTCCGAGTGCACTAGATCTGAAGCAATGGCATCTGAAGAAGAGAATATCTATTCAAACATAGACTCTAAGTTTGAGAGACGTGGAATAAGTGGTGAGGTTGATCAATACAGAATTATTAGAACACCATTGCATTATGATACTCCAAAGTACGGGACACTGTATTATGAGCCACCACAGTTAGACGATTATGTTCAGCTAGAATCAAATCTTGCAAGTATTTCCTTGATGCGTTCGGAATCTGACATTAGTCCTGCAATGTCCCCTACAACTTTCTTTACACCACCAAGTGTAAAAAGCAGAAGTTTCTCTGCACAAACTCCTGAATCTATACTGAGAAATGCTGCAAAAAGCTTTCCGAGTACTCCATCCATACTGAGAAAGAGAAAATCTGAAGCAGAGCGTGGGGAAACAGTTCTATCTAATTGCGAGCATAATCACACAAATAGTTCTGAGGATACTGGGTTGCAAAACATTAGTTCATGTGCAGATGCTACTTCAGATGATGACATTGGGTTAAGCAGCAACAAGTCCTTTAATGCTTCTCCTCCATATCGATTAAGATTTAAAAGGACTTCTGTTCTTAAATCTGTTGAGAAGCAGCTTGATTTTTCTCTTAGCACCGAGCAAGAGTATTGCGATAATGCAAAATCTGGAGACTCCGTGGTCAAGGAAACTCCTCCTGTAACCAAGTTTGTTTACACACGTCAAAGACGGAGGTAACTTATTTTAATATATGTCTCTTCTGACTTCTGTAGTATGCATTGTGCACTAAAATGGTAGTTACTAAATAGCACATGATCGATTCATATATGCATAGGAGTAGCCATGTTCTTGTCAAGTTTTTAAATTTTATTTTTTGTTCTATATTTATTCAGTGCTTTATGACTAGATCGCAACCTACTATGAGGGGTTCCATCTTATAAAATATGTAATCTTATCAAATAAGATGTGAAAACAAATTTGATGCCACAAATATAGTCTGGCCTGATTTTATCATATATCATCTCTTGGGTTCATGTCACCAAGATCTATAGCTCGTGGTGGTTGGTGCATAAATAACATGTATTCGACAAGATGACCCCCTTAGAAAGCGTAGAAGGGGCATCTCTTGTTTCTATTTATAGGAGCAGTCTTTCTATTTTTTCCTCAACTGCTGCTCTTACTGTATTATGGTACTATCAAACGGATAATGTTATACTCATCACTACGAAACAACAACATTTTTACTGATGATTTTGTGCACTTTAATCTCTAGTTATTTACTTTTTCTTTTTTCGATTGATCAGTTAACAAAGGTTATACCTGAAGTGGTTGATTTCTTCTTGAGGTGGCTTCTAAAATGATTGGCAATGGAGTGTACATGAACACACTCAGGATTCTTGCAGACAAAATAAACCTTGTCAGGTATGTCCTGACTTTTAGCATTGTGCAAAATGTACAGGCCAGGGAAATTTATGAGGTACTACACCCCTAGTTAGTTTTTTTTCTTCCAAATAATTCATTATTATTAAAGCTGTAACTGATTTGTACAGCAGTCCTTATTTTTAATGGGAAGTGTAATTCTTTTCACCATAAGAATCAACTTATTTGTTTTAGTCTTTTATCTCATAGAATAAAATTTACACAATGTTATTAGGTGAAAAATACTTTAGATTGTAGAGCATCTTTCTTATTAAAGCTGAAACTGGTTTATACACAAGGACAATATTTTCATGATAAAATGTTATTTATTATATCACGGGAATAAATTGAACATTACAAGTTTAAGAGTGATAAATTGACATTGACTCTGAATGTAAATATATCTATTTTAATTGCTGCAAATTAAAAGCACGAATATCGGTAAATAGAGAAATGGAAAACAATCACTCAAATGAAGATCAATTTTCTTCTAGAAAAAGAAAAGATGGGATTTGAGCAAACAAATTACCTACCCCATTTCAAAGGGAATTGTGACGTGAAGTTAAAGGAGCGAATGTGCATATGGGCTGTAGAATATTTTTCAACATTCTATTTGAAAATCTTCACCCAAAAATAGAATGTTTTGCCAGTGAAATATAGAACTTTTCGGTGAAGATTTTCAATTTCTTTTATGATTATATACTTATTAGATCACTTTACACGTTTCTTTAGTAATTTTTAATTCAGTAAAACAAAATGTGCATAAATAAGAAGTGGATATATAGTGGAGGAATGTGAACCTGTTTCTTTGGCAATTCATTGAGCTGGGAGGCAACATTGGTATTCTTACTATATAGCAGCATATAAATTATAATAACCCCGAAACAAATTGATTTGCCAAAACTCATAAGTATCAAGAAGTGGGATAAAGAGATTATCTATTCATACAGAAGTCATGTCACGTTACACCATTTTTTTTATTTATCCTTAATTATTTAATATTTTAACTCCTTCACTTCTTCAATAATATTTATTAATAAATTTTGTTTTTTTCCTTATCTTTTTTTTTTTTTTTTTGTATCAGTTCCCAGAGAAGAATCCTTATTTGTTGTGCTTAATAGCGTGCATAAGTTTACTAGTAATATTAAAAAGAGAAGCATGTCATGGTGACATGTGTAGCAATTTTTTGATACTTCTATTTTGCACTTAATTTAATTATATAACTTTTTGATTTCTTCACAAGAATTATTTATATCCTTTAAATAAAATTTACTTTTACTTTTTTCAAGAATGAAATCCTTATTTTTTGTACTTATAAATTTTAATGAAAAAGGAGAGTATATATGGAATATAGTATTTATTTCTTTCCGAATGAGTGGGAAAAAATACAAAAGACTGAGACGCCCACCGTGGGGCTCGAACCCACGACCACAAGGTTAAGAGCCTTGCGCTCTACCAACTGAGCTAGACGGGCTGTTTGAACAAGGAAATTACTTAATAATAGTTAATTATTACATTCTGCTTGGAAGCAATTATAGAATAATGGTGAAAATTATAATTATGTTATTCTAAAATATCCAAGATTCAAAATGCAAGAATTATCTAGCTTAGCTTAATAAAGAAAATATAGCCCTACTTCCATTTTTTACATTGTAAAAGGGATATCTCTAAGCATTATTATTTGCAATCTCATTGCGTATGACGCATCTTGAAATAGATTAAATCGGATCCTAAACCTGAATATCTTTAAGAAATTCAAATAACTAAAAAAATTTAAATTAAATATGCAACATCGACAATTCCTCCAAATGAGGTAATAGCATTATCAAAAAAAAAAAAAAAAACCTCTGCAATGTATATGGATTACACAAAAATAAGTACTAGAAAAACTTCAATTCACCAAAATACAAAACAAAACTTAATTCTGGAAATAGATTAAAATCCCTAAATGCTCTCCTTCCCAACTTTAACTATTTACTCAAAATGGATAACATATTTCAATCTATACACTAATGTACCTAATTTATTTTACATAATAAAAAAAAGTTCCATGACAAATTCAATTTGAAATAATTTCTTCAAGAAGATCATCAAATATTAGATCTTCAACCTCAAGTCCAACACACTCTCCATCAAACTGAAGATTCATCCAAACATCGCCTTTACCTAAATCCCGACTCACGGCATCATCGATACTCAAATCAATATCAGGCTTCCAACTCAAGAACAGACTTATTTCTCCCCAAACCTCCTCTAAAACATGGTACCCCATAGGCATTCGATGTATATGAGAACGAACGGTTAAAGGCATCGGCCAATAACAAAACGATCTCTCGTAAATATTTAATAAAACCTCGTTAATTAAATCGAACAAAAGAAGATGGTCACAACTTCCACCTTCCTCATAACCAGAACAATCAGGTTGTGCAACCAAACACCCCTCAACTTCATCAAACACTAAAGGGTTCACAGGGTGCTCAGCTGAATGCCATTTTCCGAGAATCTCGTTTCGGCTGAATCCGGAAAGTTCTAGAACGTCTTTTACGTAGCTGAACTCAGCTTTATTCTTGATATCCACCTGATGTAATAGATCATTGTAAAATTCCTTCACTCTACTTTGTTCTGATATAGTAGATAAATCCAAGGATTTATAATCATCATCAACTGTGTCCGGTTTTGATGAATGAGGACCGGAATTTAGGCCAGGTCCAAGGCTGAGATCATAGTAAGAAGCAGTCTCCTCGGTTTTTGAATCATCGAAATTCTCTCCAACATCAACAAAGTTTTCTTGACTTTCACTTTCTGAAATCGGAAAAGGCTGCATTTTATTGTCCGAATTTAAACCTAAGAGCTTCTTTTCGGTAAGCCTCGAGTTTCCGGAAGCAACCCGAGCTAGTGTATCGACTGAGCTAGTGCTCGGAGACTCATCGATCGGAAAGTACGAATATGACCTTAAATCCGGAAGCGAAAGAATCCTTCCTAAAGTGGCATGACTACGCGGAATAGGTGACACCGTATTATTAGCTGTTCCATACTTTACTCTCTCAGATAAAGGGAATTTTGCGTCTTTACCATAACTAGTCTCGAGTAACTGATCATATCTATCGAAAGATTCATTAAACGATGACGTTCTTTTGAACTGATGATTCATTTGGTCTTTTTCACTCGGAGGGTATTTCCCGAATTCTTGACGATCCTTCTTGTTATCTTTCGAGGATCTACGACCGTAAGGAATTTTATGGAGTACCGCGTCCATAATAATCCGATGCTTCTCCTTTTTCCTCTCTCGGATTACGTGTTTTATTTTCTCTCGTAAATTCTTGAAACTCTTGAGGGCAACTTTATTGTCATTCCGTTTCTTGAGCATGTCGGATGAAGAAGGAGACGAAGAAGAAGCATTGCATGAGAGCTCTAGCTCCTTTGTTACCTTTTTCGGACTACCATTTTCTTGATTTGAATCTTTCAATTCATGTTCCTCTTTTTGACAATATCCGTTTTCATTTTTGGTTACAGAATTGTTCCTTATGTCTGAGGATCCAGGAGAAGGAAATGACATGGATTTGGTTAAACCAAATCTCAAACTTGAACTCCGCCTCGAGTGTAGCTGATGAGCTAATGAAGAACTTGGATCTTTCAAAATTTTCAGGAACACCTCTTTTCTCATGTTGAGTAAATCCAAAGCATCGAGAAATAGCTTCGATTCTTGAAGTGAAGCGTACTTGCTTGGCTCTATCGCGTATATGAACTCGTCTTCAAGAAGAGTATGATCTCTAAGCTTATTGATCGTGCTTTGCTTCAAGTAGTTTGCGCGGACTTTTGGTAAGTCTAATGAAGCAGTGGAATGCACACTGTCATTATAACCCAATACCTCGTTGTTGGAGTATTTAGTACGATCCGATAGGTCTAAATCTGAAGTTCCTAGATGATGTATGGAAGAAGTTCGTTCGAGCGGTGTTCTTATTGGGTAAGAAGAACTCCTGCGATGACGACCCCTCCTTTTCGACATCTCCTCCGTAATCAAAGCTTTTATTCTAGATTTTATTGAGCTTTTTGGTGCTGGACTTGGAGGATCCATTAATTTTGCTTCAACCTGATATTAAAAAAAATTGCATTTTTAATCAAGATTATTGTATGCACTTCATGCTAAACGAACGAAAGAAACGTACAACAGAGTTTTCGATAACAGAATCGTTATTTTCTTGGATTTGAGCAGCCTCTGGAGTACTTTTGGTGCTCTCTTCATCTGCAATCACTTCAAAAAAAAAAAAAACTTACTAAAATACATTACTAGAAGTTAATCGTTCAAATTATTCAACATTTTACGATAAGTTTGCACTATTTGAGTATGTGAATCCAAGATCGAAAACAGAACAAGAACAGGATTAATCGAGACACCATACCTAATGCTAGATTTTCTGCTCCATGTCTCCTTTGTGTGAGCCTTTTTTTGACATGATGGCGTTTATGATAGGGAAAATGATGAAGTATTCCCTTCATACATCCTGGATTACGTTCATCCATAGCTATGCCACGTTCTCGTTGATGAAGGTTCTTCCCCATTTTGTTCGTGCCACGTAAAATGCTTAATAAAACTCAATTATGTACAAGGCCTGATTCAACATTAACGGAGTTACTGTCAAAAACTACGTACATACTATTTAGGCAAATCATCGATGTTAAAAGACGAGGCAAGATCAACCAGTCGTTAACTGTCTCTTTCTTTGATTTCGATGTAAATAAGATCTTTGCTAATTTCATCTTAGAGCAAAACTTCAGCAATTTAATAATCATACTAAGCTTTTTAGTAACATATCTTCACAATATATTTTAACATAGACAAAGCAGAAGAAGATGCAAAATTAAGTGTGTAATATTTTGGCTTGGCTGGATTGAAAGTTTAAAAATGCTGGAAAATTGAAAAATGAAGTAACAAATGTAAAATAGTCCAATTCTTCATCATCCATGATGCATATAAGAATTGCAAATTAAATTCTGTCAGATTAGATAGAGGAAATAAAGAAAATGGGAAGAAATAACAAAAAAAGAAAAAAGGTAAAAATCTTCTACAAAGCTACAATATATATATGAACATGCATTATCAACAGAACAGAATCTACCTGTTTCATAGTACTTTTTATGAAGAGACTTTTAATTGAAAAAACATACATCAAAATTGAGAATTTTTTTTTTTTTCACAATTTAGTATCCTTTTTTATCGGTTAGTAGTTATGTTTTTCTACTTTTTGGCGCCAAATTATCAAGTTAACAACCAAACATTCCCACTTTTTACTCTCGCCCTTTCAAGTAGAGTTCTTTTGCAAATAATTTTCTGTTGGTTCTTGTTTTTTTGGGCCTCCATATTTTTAGGGTTAATTAACGGTAGCGAATAAATGGTCGGATTAGGTCTTGATCGGATTTATCTAATCTTGTACAAGTTCATTATATATGGTTATTTAAATCCATCTCATGTGGAGTATATTTGTATTTTGGTAAACAAAGTTTAAATTACATTTTTTGCATACGTAGGACTATTAGGGTTAACACCACTTATGGTTTTTTTTTTTATCATTAACATTTTATAGAGTCGTCCCTCTTAAAAAAAAATCGCGTTAGTCCCTACTAAGAGTTATTTATTTCACTTTGGCCTTTTTTTAGGCTGAACAAGGAGGTTCCGATATCCAGTGACCTGCAAGTAAAGGTATTTTTGTTCATTCGTTGCTATAGTGTTATATATATTGCATTTCACGTGGCATCGAATATGTCATGCTCAACCTGAAAAGGACCAAAGTGACATAAATAACTCTTAGTAGGGACTAATGTGGGAAAAAAAATTTAAGAGGGATTACTCTATAAAAAATTAATGACAAGATGGACCATAAGTGGTGTTTACCCACCGTTATTTAACAAAAAAGAATGAAATATTGGGTTGTATTTAATTGGGTCCAAAGTAACACATGCAAATAATTCTTAGTAGGAACTAATGTGTGAAAAAAACTTAAGAGGGACGACTCTAGAAAAAATAATGATAAAAAAATAAGTGTGTTTACTACACCGTTTAATAAAGAATGAAAAATTGGGTTGTATTTAATTGGGCCCAAATCTTTCTACCAAATGTCATTGGATCATCTACATAAAAAAAATGTATCATAAAATTAAAATTTGGTCCGGTTTGATTTTCAAAACATTGCTAAACTCTTGAATGGAGTAAATCATTAAACTTGACCTAGACCAACTTTGTTAACTTTTCCAGTATAAAAATGCATACATTAATCAAAAGGAACCAAATTTATTTATAAATTAGTTTATGTTAATATTAATTTTAAATTAACATATAACACATTATCAAATGAGAATAATAATTTTTAGTTTTATAACACAATTTTTTTAAGCTTTTCTTAGAACATGCATATCTTGAATACCAAAGTAACTTTTGTTTCTTTATTTTTCACCTTTCTTTTTTAACTTTATTTTAAGATAAAGAGTGACAAAATTTGAAAAATCACGATATAATATGTAAATTTGATTTTTTAATATTAGTCTTTAAACTTAATAGTATATCCTAGTTCCTACAATCATGTTCTAAAATTATTGATCTCTTAATTTATTATATTATCAACTTATACTTACGTATTTTCAAATGAATACATTCATGTTATATTTAAATGAATTTATTCTAGTAATGTATTTTCAAATGAATACATTCATGTTATATTTAAATGAATTTATTCTAGTAATATATAAGTTAGATCAATATTATATGATTTGTTTATATATATATCAACATTATTGTATATTTTACATCAATTGCAGGATAGTACTCCCTCCATTTCATATTAATTTGCACATTTCTTGTTTTCACACAGATTAAAAAATATCATCATTACATATTTTTTTTATGGTAAAATGTCTCAAATACCCTTTATAATGATGACTACTTTTTAATTTTTTATTAGTGAGTGTTGACCATTGAGTTTCCCAACTCCAATTAGAGAAAGGGGCAAAATTGAAAAATAATGCTTTGAAAAGCCAAACATGTCAATTAATTTGAAACAAAAAAATTTGACAAATGTTCCAATAAATATGAAACGGAAGGAGTATTTAAATATTTATGTACATAACATATATTTTAAAATTATATATATACATCGGTTCAACAAGTGATTAAATCAATACAACCAGTAAAATTAATGACCAGTCAACTTGTCAATTTTATATTCCGTCCGATTTTGAAAACATTGTTCTTTTGTTGAAATAAGAAAAGAAATTGTTTAGGACGTCACTTGTTAGGCCTAATATTTTAGTGAATATGCTGACTGTATAAGCAATAGAATTGTAAATAAAAAAATAAAGGAATTGTAAATAAATAACAATTAAAAAAAAGGTCTTATCGACGTGCCCGACTTCTTAAAAATGGAAGATTCTTTTGAAGACTTTTCATTTGCGAATTTCTTATTACTATTAAATGAAATAAGCTCTGACTTTGGCAATAATTCAAGCATATGGTGCCTTTCTAAATGAAAAATTCTCCCATACTCCCATACTCCTGATATTTTTATAATTATAATAAGCACAAGTATATATGCAGATACGATTTGATATGTACGTGTATAGTTTATTTAGTTAGTTGGGTATTAGAGCTAGTGGACATATATATATGATGTTTGAAACTCAATATAATTATCAGTATCTACTTAATTTGATACCATTATCTATACATGATTTCCCAAGACTTTTAGGGTCTATTTGGATGGGTTTTGGCTCGGTTTCGCAGATTTCGGTTTTAAAAAAATGATTTGGGTGGTTTCGATGAAACATTTGAGACTTCATTTGAATAGGTTTTGGCTATTGAATTTTGTGGTTTGAATAAGTTGAAACCCCACTTAGATTGAGTTTGGATGTTGGGGTTTAGGGAAAAAAGTAGGTGGTAGGTGTCAAATCAATGTCTTTTTTAGTGAAATTTGGGGGAAAAAGTAGGTGGTAGATGTCAAATCAATGTTTTATAGGTTTGAAAAGTTTGAGGGTTAGTTTCTGAATAGATTTGTGATGGTTTTATAGATTTGGCTAAAACTCATTTGAAAGGGTTTTGACTCGGTCTCGCGAAACCCGCGAGACCGAGCCAAAACATATCCACATACACCCTTATTCATTTCCGAAATAAAGATTTATTTTTAGTGATAGTTTAATCTATTTTATCAAACGTAATGATGTGACATATTTATCAAAATACTTTAGAAGTTTACCTTATTTTTTGTGCAGAGTTTAGAATAATTTACTTATTTTTAATTACTTTTTACTTTTTTCAAATTGCAATCATGTTTGGATATTTCCAAATTTTGTGCACCTAACTTTCCAAAAGTTTTAGTTATTGCATTAAATCCCTTGAGTGACACTTTTACCCTTTGAAAATTCCTGAAAAATGATCGGGGGGCAAAGTGCACTCATTTGTCAATTCTAAAGGGCACAAACAAGTTTTTTCAATTATTATAGGGGAAAAGTGCAAAAAATAAAAAAAATGGGCGGTGATGTGCAAAAATCCCTTTCAACGAACTAAATGAAACTTAAAGTCAAACTACTATTCATTAAAAAAAGTCAAACTACAATTTAAATTTACATGTTGTTTTCAATTTTTTGTGCAAGTTTTCCCAATTACAAGTCAAATTCCTTACAAGAAGTCTAGCAATAATGGCTTCAACAATTCAAGCTGTCAAAAACATACGTGTGTTTAGTAACTATTTTCAACACAATTTATGAATTTTGATGGGACTAAGGAAACCTGCATTTATGGCATTGACTCATTGAGATCATAATTTTATTAGGCAATTTTTTTTCTCATTTTATTCACTTTATTTTTGCATTGATAATTTCACAAGCATTAATAATAGAATATATGGGGTAGATGAGATATTTACACATTTAATTGGAGATAAGACAGAATTTATAGCATCCATTAATTTATCCTAAAGAAAGAAAGAAAAAGAAAAAAGATTGAGTAGACTTTTCCCAATATTGAATGAACCGAGAGGGGATAAAGTCTGTGGTTGAGGTGAAACAACAAGGATGGCAAAATTGCAAAAATAATCCTGTAACTTTGTGAGCCTTTTAAAGATGGCAATGTGGTTGTAATATTAGGCACACATTTAGTTTTTAACTTTCATCATTTTTTAATTTAAGTTCCGCACATTAAAATTTCATCGTGTAATTTTGAGTAAATTAATTGCAATTTTCCTCCTGCACTTACAAATTTAATTGGAAATTACAAGACAAAATTTGTTATACATATAACTAAACTTGAAATGGAATGAAAGTTAAATGACTAAAATGGAAATACAATAAAGTTTAAATGAATAAATATGCATTTAGTGTAATTACAAGACTATTTTTAAAAGATTTCCAAAGTTGCAGGACTTTTTTGTAAGTTTGCTCAAAATATGATTATGATTTATGAATTTTCTCTCCCCTTTAAGTGGCTCGCACTACTTAGAAAGAAAATTGCAACTATTCTAAAAAACGGAAATTTTGCAATTTTCACTTTAATTTGTACAGAGAATACTGACTTACTCGAAAAATGAGCCAAATTTTTAGTCTTCTGTTTGAACTTTTTTTTTTTTTTAATGGTGAATACATTGTTACATTATATCGAATCGAAATTATTACAATAATATCAAAGTAAACTAATTACTAGTATTAAACTAAAGAAATGCTATGAAACTAGAGAAAGCTAGTATTAGTCTTCTGTTTGAACTAAGCATTGGATGATTGCATTAATTTGAAACATATTTGTAATAAAGTCAATTAATTTAGTACTGTCAAGATTTGACTTGATTCGCAGTTTATGTTAACAATATTAGTTTTTGGGGGGTGGGGGGGGGGGGGGGTGGGGGGGGGGGGGGGTGGGGGGGGGGGGGGGTGGGGGGGGGGGGGGGTGGGGGGGGGGGGGGGTGGGGGGGGGGGGGGGTGGGGGGGGGGGGGGGTGGGGGGGGGGGGGGGTGGGGGGGGGGGGGGGTGGGGGGGGGGGGGGGTGGGGGGGGGGGGGGGTGGGGGGGGGGGGGGGTGGGGGGGGGGGGGGGTGGGGGGGGGGGGGGGTGGGGGGGGGGGGGGGTGGGGGGGGGGGGGGGTGGGGGGGGGGGGGGGTGGGGGGGGGGGGGGGTGGGGGGGGGGGGGGGTGGGGGGGGGGGGGGGTGGGGGGGGGGGGGGGTGGGGGGGGGGGGGGGTGGGGGGGGGGGGGGGTGGGGGGGGGGGGGGGTGGGGGGGGGGGGGGGTGGGGGGGGGGGGGGGTGGGGGGGGGGGGGGGTGGGGGGGGGGGGGGGTGGGGGGGGGGGGGGGGGGGGGGGGGGGGGGGGGGGGGGGGGGGGGTTTAAGTTAATTTGATTTATTATCTATTTGAGGATCAACGCAAGATATTCCCACATATTATATGAAACATGAACGAAATTAAATTTCTATGTGAAATGTTTATCGTATATAATCCCTTTGTGTATTTAAAAATTCAAGTCATTTTGAGTCGACATATTTCAAGTAATAATTTTTTAAATACTTCATATGAATTATTCTAAACATAGTTTCTTGAAATATGTCAATCCAAAATATATTTTAAAGATATGAGGGACTTTGTGCTGAACTTTTTATATTACGGGAAAATTCTATGTAGTAAAATTTTTACATGATAAATTTGTGCAGATTTTACGTAATACAGAAAAACATCTTGCATGTTCGATCCCTAATTATTTGCTTAATAATTATCTCACTTGCTTTCTGCGTCCAATTTGATGCAGCATACAATGTTAGATATGCAACAGTCTAAAAGAAAACATTATTTACATTTTATTTTTACCAGAAAAATGAGGTTAATTACTTAATTAGTGCCATCATATCATTAATTATGTCAAAAGATATTTATATTAAAATAATCTACCTTGTGAACTATACTGTCATGTTGGAACGATAAATACAATATGAGAATCAAATCGAATGCGTGAAATTTTTAAAACGGTCCACTAATTCTTTCAAATGTGATATGATATTACTCATGATATGGGGTTTCATACATTGTCCCCGTGTTATGAGAATTCTTCACCTTATGTGATATTTGTTGCATCGATTTTTCTCCCCTTCCTGAACAAAACCAACTTTCGGTCAACTCTTGTAATTAATCAAGTATTTGGATGAGACCAAGATTTATTTTTCATCAATTTAAATAATTAAAAGACCAAAATAGCATTGATTGAGAAAAGAAAAAAGCATCTTCCCCAACCTGCAACCCATCCATCTCCACCTGCCAAAAAGTAATCTTAATCGTTTATTTTTCATAAGGACGCGAAAATGGGACACTTGTGTAATATATACTTTTTTATATTTTAAATTTTCACAATTTTATTCCTCTTATCTGTAATTTTTATCTTAACAACGGAATTATTATTAGTGTCTCAAAATTGTCACACAAACAAATATATTGAGAATTTTGTCCCGTTGGCTGTCACACGGTCATAACCCGCCACGCCACCTTGCCAAAAACCAACTTAAATTGAAGGGAAAATAATACCCATATTTCCTTCAATTATTTCCCCTACATACTGATTATTATTGCAAAAAAATAGAATCACCCTCCATTTCTTCATTCCATCAGAGAACGTGATAATTTGCGAATTTAATACTAAAATTGTAATAACTTAAAATATTAAATACGTAAATCAGTTATTGAAATTACAAGTATCTCATTTTCGAGTTTCTACAAAAGTTCAACGGTGATGCTTTTTTGCCCATCTGCCGTCCATTTTTTTTACAAGTATCTCATTTTCGAATTTAAGTTAGATTATTTGAGAATGTCTAACATAATATTTTATAATTTTTCTGCTTTTTTGAAGTTGTAAACTGCTTTGACATAGCTAATTATAAAAAGAAACGCGGGTTGAATTCTTGCAAAAATTGTGGACCAACTGATTTGACTTTTGAATTTGTTAGTTAGTTGGTTATGTATTGAGAGTTGACATTTCCTTAAAAGTGGAGTTTGCATGGAAGCATAATTCGCGTTTTCTCATTTCTGTACAATTTTACTTCAATTTTAGATGCATGAAATGGAAGGATTATTACTTCAAAACAATGCTAAACATATTCATTTCTACTAACGATTTGACCGGTCTCTGATACTTTAAGTTTATTTGATTTATTATCTATTTGTGGATCAACGCAAGATACTCCCACGTATATTATGAAACATGAACGAAATTAAATTACTATGTGAAATGTTTATCGTATATAATCTCTTTGTATTTTTAAAAGTTCGCCACGAAATCTCCCATCTGTACAAAATAAGTCATTTTTTATCTCCATATTTCAAGTAATCATTTTTTAAATACTTCATATGAACTATTTTAAGAATATTTTCTTGAAATATGTCAATCCGAAACGACATATTTTGAAGATATGAGAGACTTTGTGCTGCACTTTTAATATTACGGGAAATTCTGTGCAATAAAAATTTCACATGATAAATTTGTGCAGATTTTACGTAACACATAAAAACATATTGCATTTTCCCTAATTATTTGCTTAATAATTATCTCACTTGCTTCCTGCTTGATGTGTCATACAATGTTAGATATACGACAATCTAAAAGAAAACATTATTTACTTTTTATTTTTACTAGAAAAATGAGTTTAATTACTTAATTAGTGCCATCATATCATTAGTTATGTCAAAAGTTATATTAAAATAATCTACCTTATGAACTATACTGTTATTTTGTAACGATGAATACAATATGAGAATCAAATGGGGGGAATGCATGAAATTTTTGTATATTAATTTTTTTTAATAGGAACAAATCCTGAGATGTGATATGTTATTACTCATGATATGGGGTTCAATACATTGTCCCCGTGTTATGAGAATTCTTCACCTTATGTGATATTTGTTGCATCGAATTTTCTCCCCTTCCTGAACAAAATTAACTTTCGTCAACTCTTGTAATTAAGTATTTGGATGAGACCAAGATTTATTTTTCATTAATTTAAATAATTAAAAGACCAAAATAGCATTGATTGAGAAAAGAAAAAACATCTTGCCCAACCTGCAACTCATCCATTCCCACCGGCCAAAAAGTAATCTTAATCGTTTATTTTTCATAGGGACGCGAAAATTGGGCACTTAAACTTCCGACAAGTAATTTATACTTTTTTATGTTTTAAATTTTCATAATTTTACTCCTCTTACTTGTAATTGTAGTCTTAAACTCGATGGAATTAAAATTAGTGTCTTAAATTGTCACACAAACAAATATATTGAGAATTTTGTCCCGCTGGCTGTCACACGGTCATAACCCGCCACGCCACCTTGCCAAAAACCAACTTAAATTGAAGGGAAAATAATACCCATATTTCCTTCAATTCTTTCCCCTACGTTGATTATTATTGCAAAAAAATAGAATCACCCTCCATTTCTTCATTCCATCAGAGAACGTGATATTTTGCGAATTTAATACTAAAATTGCAACAACTTAAAATATTAAATACGTAAATTAGTTATTGAAATTACAAGTATCTCATTTTCGAGTTTCTACAAAAGTTCAATGGTGATGCTTTTTTGCCCATCACACTCTTGCATAACTCAGGTAACCATTCTTCAATTTTTTATCCAACTATGTTTTTCTTGTAGAATTAATCCATATTTATGATGTATTTAATATTTTTTTATATTTTATAAACTATTATGTTAAGAAAATATGAATATAATATCAAAATTAATTAGAGTATCAAATATAGGTCAAATGGCTTAAGTAAAATTTATATTAGTCCCTTGCGCGCTAGCTAGCTTGTCTAAAAGGAAATACATTGCTTAATTTGGAGCAATTAATTTTGGATCCTTTCATGCATCTAAATTGAAGTTGTAGAAAAGACACAAATTATGCTTCCAAACATGTAAATTCCAAAAAATTAAAATATTAACGCCCAGCACATGCATCCCACCAAATTAACAAATTCAAAAGTCAAATGAGCTGGTCCACATTTTTGCAAGACTTCCACCGCGTTTCTTTTTATATTTAGATCTTTCAACATAACATTCTGAAATCATTTATTTAAAACATTCTTAAATCATTTTACCAAGTCTTGAAATATGGAGGCAGAACGAGTACTTGGTCAGTGCATGATTCTTTGCCCATTGGCCATACAAACTTTGCCTATATATATCCATTGAAATAACTAAAGTTAAACATCAAAAACAACAAGAAATTAAATAAGATAGTAGAGAGAAACAAGAGGAAAAGAAAGAAATTATGGGTTATGCTACTTCTCCCTCAATGAAAGTTTTAATTTTTTTAATGTTTGTTCTAGTTGTTACAACCTCATCCCAGTCCCAAAATACGAGGTGTCCATTTGATCTTTTATATCACTTGGGTGATGGTGTTTTTGATAATGGCAATGCGGTTGCTAATATGCAACACGGATCTCGACTTCCAGCCGCAAATATACCTTATGGTAATACACATCCTGGTAAACCCACTGGTCGTTGGTCCGACGGTCTTTTGGACATAGATTATGGAGGTATGTAATACACATATATTATTTGATAATATGTGTTACGTTACTCCGATTTTAGTTATATACATGTGATCTTACCATTCTATATTATTTATCGTTTTGCAGCTCAAGGTCTAGGTTTTCAAGAAATTACGGCTTATTTGTCAGAGAATTCTTCTTCGGCCAATGCAATCATGTTTGCAGTAGCCAGAAGCCCAGTCCTCGATCGTTCATTTTTTACATCCAGAGGCATTAAAATTCCATCTTATACAGTTTCTCTCAACATTCAAATGAGTTGGTTTAAGAAGTACCTCAATGCCATATGTTCAACACCAACAGGTTTGTTAGTTAACATTTTTTTTTGTTTCCCAGGGGTTTATTCCCTTTCGAGACGCACCAGACACATAAAGTGAGAATTTGTTAACATTACTATCCAGTAATTCATAAGTTAAACATCAAATTCATTTTTTCCCTTTGATAATTAACATTTTATTTTTTTGACAGATCGTGCAAATAAACTTTCAAATGCTCTTTTCTTGTTTGGAGATGTAGAAGCCAATGACATCACCTATTCTTTGATTCAAAGAAAATCAATTCAACAAGTACAAAGTTATATCCCATATGTGACAAAGGCTCAAATCAACGCTGCAAGAGTAATAACTAACACCATTTTTTTTTACTTAAATACTACTTCATGTTATAAATTTATCGACTTAATTAGTATATGATAATGGCATCCTAATAATTAGATGAATTCATGATTTAACAGGAGGTGATTAAGATGGGCGCCACACGAATTATATTACCTGGAAATGCTCCAATGGGATGCTATCCATTTATCCTAACTGAGTTAGCTAGTGCTAATACTGCTGACTATGACGATATGGGGTGTTTGAAAAGTGTAAATGATCTCATCAAGTTAAAAAATGATGAGCTACAACAAGCTATCGTCGGTCTCCAAAAGGAGTTCCCCAATACCTTCATAATGTATGCCGACTTTTACAATTCAGAGCTATCATTAATTCAAGAGACATCGATTTCAGGCGAGTGCTTAAATTTGTAATTCATATTGTTTCGTCGATGATTTTTCATCACATAATGGGAAATCCAACGAATTATATTAATCTTTTTGCGTGTATGTAACAGGCATGAACAAAAAATTGGCTCTACAAGCATGTTGTGGAGTTGGAGGAAAATATAATTACGACAAGAAGAGGTTTTGCGGATATCCAGGAGTGCCAGTTTGCTCTGACCCAAACCAATACTTTTTCTGGGATGGAATTCACCTTACACAAGAGGCTAACAATCGTCTCTCAACAGCTCTTCAACAAGCTACTCTTGCAACACTCAACTGCACCGTATCATAGTCATCACAATACGGAGTTCTATTCAAGCTAATAGGAGACTTTGACATCTTGCCAAACTAACAATTCATTTAAAAAGTTGTTTAATATTATTATTTAATGTTTATTGTTTTGCTTTTATAATTTGCATGTATTCTTTTATATGAGGTAAGCTTTTTATCCTCTCATTGTATGTTTTATCAAAGTCATAATTGATTGGAGTTCAGACAAAAATCTAATCGATGTGCATCTTGATTTCAACAAAAAAATAAATTTTATGTATTTATGATGTGCGTAACTTGATAAAGATTATGAAAATTCGTGACGATTGTTCTAATCATTTCAATGATACCCTCGATCTCATATTACATGAGGAATTAAACAAATATAAAAATGTATTAAGAGATGCTCAACGCGAATTATGTCCAGGTTTTTCAAGTCACTTTAAGCCACTCATCAATGCAACTTGCATGGAAACAGTGGTTGCATTCTGGGATGAACCTCAATTTGTCATTTTGTTTTTAGATTTGAATGTAGAAAAGTGTTGGAACTGTTGGTATATATAGTTTACAATTTTTGATACTCTCACTTTAAATTTTTAAAATTTTTGAATTTGGGACTGAAATTGCTTCAAACTAGTAAATTGTGGGGTAAATTTATCGATCCAAAAACATGTGAGCCAAACTTTGCAAGTGAACTTTAATTATGGAACCAATTTTGTATATTTTTCATCTATTTTCACTCCAAAATTGGGAGTTCACGGCGATAATTGACAAAGTTTGGCTCACACTCCATGATTTAACAGTCGTTAACTTATGGTATGAAATATGTCAGGTTATTTTAGTTTGGTGCCGAATCCTTAAAGTAGACTAGCTTATGGTATCAATAGTGAAATTATCTTTCGAAAAAATTATTAATAATTGTAAAAAAACAAGTTTTTATTTTCTTTATAATATTGTCTTTCCTTCTTATTTTCTAAATTTAGTGCATTGCTCCAAAACAATCTGCCCCCCCCCCCCCCCCCCCCCCCTATAAAATTCGTCTAGCTCCGCCCTGATAATGACATAAACTCAATTTGTACTTTTACTAATTTATTATTTTCGTATTTTGATTACTTGTGCAAGAGAAACCTCAATTTCTTTGAGAAATCTTCAAAGAGTTAATCCTTCTATTTGATTCGTATTCAAACATTTGTATTTGCTATACATGTAACGGTAGTTTCAATTGAAAGAAGTTTTTCAAAATTAAAATTGATAAAATCATATTTTCGATAAATTATGTTACTTAAAGATTAAGTGCATTGGTTATTAGAAAAATTAGAATGTGAAGATTTAATAAATACTTTTGCATCTACTAAAGCAAGAAAAATAAAATTTACTTGGGTAGGCCCTGGTTTTAAATTTCGCTTAGGGCACCAAAAGTCTAGGGCCAATCCTGATTATATAGTTGAGTGGTTTATTATTTATGAGACTTAACTTAATCTATTTCAATATTTATGGATATATAAATATTTTTTTACATTCATATTTGTGCCGTATCGTATTCTGTAAAATTTTAAAATTTACATAGCCGCGTTCGTATCGTATCATGTCTTCGTATTTGTGCAACATATGTTACTTCTAAATAATAAGTAATTGCTAATAAGGGCATACTAGTGTTTTTAATCTAATACTAAGGATAGATGAGTATTTTCTAACAAACAAAAGAATGGATGGAGGGGAGGTCTTTGCCAAAATTTCAGAGGTGAAGGGTATGGTTGCCAAAAAACTAAAGTCGAGTGGCCGGAGGTCTTTGCCAAAATTTCAAAGATCACGAATGTGATTGTCAAATGACCAAAGTCGAGGGGAGGTCGATGCAAATTACCTCTTTTTTTTTTATAGGTGTCGTGATTCAATAATTTCGTAAAGACGGTGATATGGAATTTAAGATGTACCAACTTTTCTTTTGGATTTCTATTCTGCAATCAATAGTTATAATTTTAAAGGTGTCATAATCATATAGCGTGGAACTGACGCAGTGTAGTTTAGATAGACAATCACTAGTGGGACCCAATGGTCGCTTTGATTTTTTAATCCTTATCCCTTAATAAACCTTTTTTCTAAACTTTAATTTCGGATAAAGGAACTATTTCTGTGTTGCAAAATTTGACGGGAATTTGCTGTGAACTACTCACATACAATTAATTTATGTAAGAAAATTACAAAAATGCCCATTCTCAGAAGTCAAGAACTTTGGGCGGTTCATTTGTTACTCCCTCGGTCCCAAATTATTTGTCATTTTAGAAAAAAAAAATTGTCCTAAATTATTTATCATTTTAGGATTTCAATGCACTATTAAAATACATATTTTAGGTATGTAAGAGAAAAAGTAAGAGAGAGAGTATAAAACTTGAATAACGTGTAAATAGCTAATGGTGAGATAAATAAAGAATAAGGGTATTTTAGGTATATAATTTATTTTTTCCCTAAAAATGAGGCTATTTAGTAGGTACCTTAATATGTGTGAAAACATGTAAAATGACAAATAATTTGGGACAGAGGGAGTATTTAATAGAGTAGTTTGAGAAGGTTTACATTTCGATTTGCGTAATATTGTTTGTTTGAATTTTGAGAGAATGATTTGGAAAATAAGATAGATTTTTGTAGGTGTGAGATATGTAAAATGTTTTGTTATGTTAAATAAGTTGTATAAGATATAAGTTGTGTAAAAAATAAGTTATTTATGTCAAATCAAAGTAGAGTTTTTGTAAGGTGTTTTTAGAGATAAAAAAATTATTATTTATTTGACTTTTGGGAGAGTAGGAAAATATAAATTTATTTCAGAAAGAAGAAAACATGTTTGTCTCCATTTTCTCAACGAAATAATTTGGAAAATGCGAGATAAACGGAGCCCATGACTCGAGGCGCTCGGCTGAGTCGCCAAATTTATATTCAAACCTAAATTACCGTAGCTCCCCTTTGTATTGAAGTGCAAGTAAAAAAATAATTCTAATATTGCTTTACTATGATTGTCAAGAAAATCGTTTATTATAAAAGAGTATTTGTCAAATGTAAAATTTATAGAAAAAAAAACTAGAGCCCAGTTCTTATACTATTTTGAGTAAATAGAGAAAAAAATAAAAAAGACTCATCTTCAATTTTCAATATTAACAAAATGAATAATAATAGAATGGTTTTTTTTACTTTACATAAGCAGACAAAAAAAATAGAATTACAGGTTCATTTATTGGTGGAGACTGGAGAGGTGCAATTATGAACCATACTTCACATTCTACCTTACCAAAAAGTTAAAAAAAATAAAATTGATCAAAAAATCGCAATATATATAGTTGAGTAGTGTTAGAAGAGCGACTAAGTTCAATAACAAAAATTGCAGTCATGCAATATATCAAACTCGAAGTATTTGTTCATTTATTTATTTTGACCAGATCAATCTGAATAATCTAAAAAGATAGTAGTTAATGATGTAATTGATCCAAGCTAATCTATGTTTTGTATATAATTTTATTTTATTTTTATAATTAATGTGTTATTTGTAATTTTGTATAATTTATTTATAAAGGTGTACGAAACTAATTAATTACATAGTTGCATAATGAAAATTGAGCCAGCCGCCAACGAAACCACTTCCGTAAACATCCTCTAAAGCTTACGCGGCATCACGCCATTGTTTTGACCCCTACTCACACCCTACAACAATGCACCTGTTCCACAGGCGGTAATATCCCTTACGAAATCCACCCGATAAAAAGAGCCAAAAAGAAAGAAAAAATCTTACTCATTCTCGGCGGGTCTCACCCCCTCTCTTTCTTTCTCTCTAAAAAAATCTCTCAATTCTCTGTTTCAAATTAAAGCAGATTCAGAAATGGTGAGTATTTGTCTCTATATTTTTCCATTTCTGATCTCGCATTGCTATTTATTTTTCTGTTGAACGAGTACTTTATTTGTGATTGATCTGATTTTGTATAATTTTTGGTCTGGTTTTGAAGTGATTTTTTTTAGTCTATCATGGTGACTAGATCTGTTGTTTGCTGTAATTAGGTATTTGCAGTGTTTGAATTTGTATCTACCTTTTCATTATTTTAATTAGATTGAGTAAAGAATATTGCTCGACTAAATTAAGAACGCGTAATAGATGAAGTTAATTGATGTTGATTTTTGTTATTTAATTACAATTCTTGAAGTTTATATATTCTTTTTTTATTAGCAATCAAACGAATAGTATGTTATTGTATTTGATCATATCGGTAATTCATTTCAGGTGAATAGAAATGTAAGGTACTCACATGTTATTTTTATTTTACAAAAAAAAACCCTCTTGGGTTAACAAGTCAATTCTCGGAGACCGCATTGTGTTTTACTGCTCTGCGTGAATTCTTCATGATTTGTAGGAGAAGTGACAAATATAACCCTATATGTTATTTTTCTTTGGATAAAATTTAAAAAATACAATTGTTTACCTCAGAAAATTATTAATAACCCCTATTAACTTAAAAAATTGACAGTAACCCACCCGATAAACTTACAAAATTGGAAGCAACCCCTTGCGGTCAAATCTTAAATCTTCAAATGGGTGCAGTGAGCTAATAAAATGGTAACTGTGGGGTTTTTTGCTAATAAAATATTAACCCATGGGGTTTTTTATCAACTAGGAATAATGCAGGGGGTGTTTTTACATTTTACTCATTAGCATGGGTGGTTGATTATTTTACTTTATTTTCACTTGCTCTGAGTCACTGATTGTTAGATCATCATTTTCTGCAACTTCTTTACTTTTTCTTTGTGATTAGTTGCTTGATTATTTAATGCTTGAAAGTTTTTTAGAATTAACTATAGTTCATGACTTCCCTGTAATCCTGTTTGTAGGCAAATGCAGCATCTGGGTTCGCTGTGCATGATGATTGCAAGCTGAGGTTCTTGGAACTTAAGGCAAAAAGGACTCATCGCTTCATTGTCTTCAAGATAGAGGAGAAACAAAAGCAGGTTGTTGTCGAAAAAGTTGGTGAGCCAACTGAAAGCTACGACGACTTTTCTGCTAGTCTTCCTGCCAACGAATGTCGTTATGCTGTTTACGATTTTGACTTTGTGACTTCCGAGAATTGCCAGAAAAGCAGGATTTTTTTCATTGCTTGGTAATCAACATTTTATGCCTACCTCTTATCTTGACATCAACACAATTTATTGCACTTGTAGTTTGTAATTTATTCATTAAGCATGATTTTAATTGCTTTTAGGTCTCCCGACACTTCGAGGGTCAGAAGCAAGATGATTTATGCTAGCTCGAAAGACAGATTCAAGAGGGAATTGGATGGATTTCAAGTTGAATTACAAGCAACCGATCCAACTGAAATGGGTATTGATGTTATTAAGAGTCGTGCAAACTAAGTGAAACTCTGTAGGCCTTATGAGGAAGAGTTGCTCTTTGCGGTGACCTTTACTTGATAAAGATTGTCTATAGTTTGTGTGATGATAAACTTGGGTAGAGGTTACTATACCACCAAGTATTCCTGTATCGTTATCTTTATTTTAAAAGGAATTTATGCGATGTCTGGTATATGTTGTACGATATTTGTGACTTTAGAATATATACATTGGGTTTTTCAGTTGTAGTTTGATATCTACAAGCTGATATGTAGCAATCTGAGATGGGTTGAGACTCTTGGTCTGTTTTGATAATGAATTGGATACATTTGACCCCATTGTTTCTTGATTTCAAGTGAAAACTAGCACTTACTGTCTTCTGGTTTGCCATTTCAGCAGTTTGTTTGATGTAAAGAACACAAACATAGAAAATGTTCATACTTCAGCTTGTATTTTGACAGCTTTGAGATAAAATTTATTTTAGTCTCATTTTTGTTTAATCATCTGCAATTGTGATTTGTTAGTTGTTTCAGATGCCTAATTCGATCTAAAATATTCTCTACGGGGACGCGTTTGAATGGTTGAGTTGGTGAGATTGAGCCAATTGATCAATTTGGTCCAATGTTTTGTTTGGTAGAGTTGATTTTCGAAGGGGGTTTTTGGTATGCTTGAGTAGGTCAGATTGATTGATGAAATCAATCAGGCCTAATGTTTTGTTTGGTGGATCAAATTCCGGGTGTCCTCCATCTAATTTGTGTGATGCTATAGTAATCATATAGATATTTTTGTAATTATTGTATGAGGGGCCTCTTTGATAATTATGATTGTGTTTATAACATCTACACTAAACTTTGTTTGCCTGTTGTTATGTAATTTCCTTTTCAACATTGATTGCATATGGACACATGGACCTCCTATTTGAAACTTATTTGACAGGACATAACCTAATTTAAATGTACTTTATATATCTTGTCTTTGTGTATCTGTAATGCTAAAATGTGTCTCGAGTGATCCAATAATAATCCTACAAATGCTTTTATCATACCCTCACTTGTAATTTTACTTTACATTGAGTGTAAGATGAAGTTCATTGCATTATGAAATATGAATTAGTAGATGAGAATTAGGCCCATGTTTGCTAATAGAACGGCCCATTAGGGTTGCCATGGATTTCTCAAAAGGTTTAGTCCAAAATTGTAGGATAATCCCCCTATGTATTATGTAATAAGACCAATGACCATATATGCAGTTTACTCTTACTTACCCAAAAAATTAAATGGGTGATCTTATAAATATAGATTCGGGTAAATTGAATTTCAATCTATAATTTCTCACAAAGTCATCATTCTTATGTTCATTTGTCCACCTAGACATATTTATTTCATTTGTAATTATCCTGCGAAAATGAGGTGAAGTCGACCTCACGTGAGTTGCACGTAAATATTTTTGAGATTATTTTTGTTCCTTCACTATGAAGGTATATTTTTAACAGTAACCCATATAATATAGTATTATACTCAAGTACCCCGTAAAACCTTTTGTATCAATATAAATTATAAAATAATTAAAAAAAAAAAATATTAATAATAAATTTAGCCGCGATCGTAAGGTCACGACCAAAATTGACCGTGCTGTTGGGGGAAGGGGATGGGGCATGGAGGGTGGGTTTGCATTAACTTTTTTTCTTAGTTTTATTAGTTTTTATTTTAATTTTTTTAATTATTTTTTATAAGTTTAAAAATTGAGCCATAAAATTTGTCATGTGCATACCACATGTCATCGGAGTCGCCCCATTTTTGTAGAAGAGTGTAGATTGAAACAAAGAATTGGTAATGGAGACCAGGAGGAAAAAAGAACATAAGAAAAAGCGATATTTACCCTAGATTCATTTGATGTATTTATTGAATCATGAGTTCTTAAAAATTAATTGTAAATATTGAGGATATTATTCAGTCTTAATTTTGCCACATGAGTCCACATTAAGTTCAATTTTTATGTGTGGGTGAAACAAGCTCAACGCATGATATATTAGCGCCTAACTTTGGACATTGCGACACGTGGGTAAATGCCCATGACACTAATAATGACACTTTGGAGGAATAATGACAACCCAACTCTTTATTATCTGAGCGAAGTGTTTGAAAAGATAATAAAGTCCGTCCCATCACGAAAGAAGGTGATCAACATGGATTGAACCAAATCCATATTAAGTGGTTTATGCCTGACTAATTCACTTCAAAAGCTAACACAAGAATTGATGATTTGGATATTCACAAAAAATAGTTTTTAGTTAATTTCTTTGTAACTAATCCACAGTTCTCGTGAATTATTAAAAAGGAAAAAATATCTACAGTACTCGCAAGACTGATAAAATAGTGGAGTTATGAATTTATGGGTTATTTATTTTCCATTTTAATAAGAAATAAAGAAGACGGTAACAGAATGAATGTTCTAATGTTATCCAATAACCAGTTTCATTGTTAACCATTGAATCAACTAAATCCCCCTTTCTCTTCCGAGTTCTACCTCTTCGCAGTGTAAATTTTTTACCCATCAGCCAATTTTCTCTGCTTCCTTGTATTATTCATAACTCTAGAAGCACTTTTTTGCACACCAAATGTTTGTTTAATTGCTTAAATGGCTTTCTCTTCTTGTTTGAAGTGCCACCCCTTTCTTTTTCCCCAGAATGCGGAACCCAAAAAAGTAAATTCATTCCCATTTCGAAACAAATATGTAAAGCATCCTTCTGCAGTTTCATTAACCATCTCTTCAGTTCTCTCTCCGGATTTCACTCCAAAGCAACTTCTTGACACCCTTCGTCACCAAGAAAACGAATCCTCGGCCCTTCACCTGTTTCAATGGGCGTCAAAGCAGCCTAATTTTGCCCCCACTTTACCTATATACGAGGAGATTCTAAGAAAGCTTGGGAATGCAGGGTCTTTTGATTTAGTGAAGCAAGTCTTAGATGATATGAAGCATTCGGAAGTCGAGGTTATTGAAGGTATTTTCTCTGTTATAATTGGTAGTTATGCAAAATTTAACTTATATGATGAAGCAGTTGGTGTTCTTGATTTAATGGAAAATGAGTTTCGGGTGAGGCCGGCGACTCATACCTATAACTTCTTGTTGAATGTTCTTGTTGATGGAAACAAGTTGGTAATGGTGGAAAAAGTGCATTCGAGAATGCTTAACAATGGCGTAAAGCCTGATGTTTCGACTTTTAATATATTGATAAAGGCCTTATGTAAGGCTCATCAAATTAGGCCTGCGATTTTGTTGATGGAGGAGATGCCTAACTATGGTTTAGCTCCGGATGAGAAGACTTTCACTACAATAATGCAGGGTTATATCGAGGAAGGTAATTTAGAAGGAGCTTTGAGGGTTAGAGAACAAATGGTGGCAGCTCAGTGTCCGTGGACTAATGTGACCATTAATGTATTAATAAACGGGTTTTGCAAAGAGGGTAGGGTCGAAGAAGCTTTAATATTTGTACAAGAGATGGCTAACGAGGGGTTTTGTCCAAATCACTTCACTTTTAATACATTGATAAGTGGTTTGTGCAAAATAGGACATGTGAATCATGCTCTAGAAATCTTGGATTTGATGCTCCAAGAAGGGTTTGATCCAGACGTGTTTACGTATAACTCCGTGATATCCGGACTTTGTAAGATGGGTGACATTAAAGAGGCAAACGAAGTTCTCAATCAAATGCTTTCAAGGGATTGTTCACCAAATGCAGTCACGTACAACACCTTAATTAGCACCTTGTGTAAAGAGAACAAAGTGCATGAAGCAACCGAGCTTGCACGTGTTCTAAAAAACAAAGGGGTTCTCCCAGACGTGTCTACATTTAACTCTCTTATACAAGGTCTATGTTTAACTAGCAACTTTAGTATTGCAATGGATTTATTCTTTGAGATGAAGGGTGAAGGTATCCAACCTGACGAGTTCACTTACAATATATTAATCGACTGCCTTTGCACTAAAGGAAAGCTCGATGAAGCCCTGAAACTACTCAAAGACATGGAATCGAGTGGCTGTGCAAGAAACGTAATAACTTACAACACGCTAATTGACGGGTTCTGCAAAATCAAGAAAATCGAGGAGGCAGAGGAAATATTCGATCAAATGGAACTACAAGGGATTTCAAGAAACCATGTAACGTACAATACCCTTATTGACGGTCTTTGTAAGTGTAACAGAGTAGAAGAAGCTTCTCAGCTTATGGACCAGATGATAATGGAAGGACTCAAACCCGATAAATTCACTTATAATTCACTCCTTACTTACTTTTGTAGAGAAGGGGATATTAAAAAGGCAGCCGATATTGTTCAGACCATGACCTCAAACGGGTCAGAACCAGATATCGTGACTTACGGGACTTTAATTCAGGGGCTGTGTAAAGCTGGTAGAGTGCAAGTTGCTACAAGGCTACTAAGAAGTATTCAAATGAAAGGAATGGTTTTGACTCCACAAGCTTATAATCCCGTGATACAAGCACTTTTTAGAAGGAAACGAGTTATAGAAGCAATGAGATTCTTTAGGGAAATGGAGGGAAAGAGTGACCCCCCTGATGCTATTTCATATAAAATTGTTTTCCGTGGGCTTTGTTCTGGTGGCGGTCCCATTGGCGAAGCTGTCGATTTTGCCCTTGAAATGACTGAGAAAGGGCATTTACCGGAATTTTCTTCTTTCTATATGCTGGCTGAAGGGCTTTGTGCTTTGGACATGGAGGAAACTTTGGTGAAACTCATTGATAAGATAATGGTGAAAGCGACGTTTTTGAATAATGAGGTTGCTATGATAATGGGTTTTCTTAAGATCCGTAAATTTGCAGACGCGTTGGCTAGTTTTGGCCGTATTTTGAATGAACGAAAGCCACGAAAAGGTTACCGGTGAATATGGAACATGGAAGTTGGTGAAAGTGTGGAACTAGGAGAATTTTCATAATCTCTTGCTAAGAGCAAAAGTCTTGGCTTTGGAGAAAGGTAAATTATACGTGCATGCATTGTCAATTTTGTTTTAGTTTAAGTGTGAGTAATGAAATTGTAGCTCGAATCAAGTCTGGTTGAATCGAAATAGTTTTCAAGGTAATTGCAAATTCGCAATACATTTATTTTGTGATTGAGTAACCACTTTAGAAGAACTGTCAGCAATCAAAAATCCTCTACAAGTACATTTTTCATGTGTTTTAATAAGTGCGGGTGATTCGGGTTTGAACTAGAAATATTGGGTGGACCGTGGACGTAATGTTCAGTTTATACACCAAAATTTTCACGATATTGCTACAATGCGAACTCCAGCTACTTTAGTCATCAGTCCTTTAAGTAACTTATCATATTTATACTTTTCACATTTACGATGTTCTTTAAATTTTAAATTTTATAGTCAAATTATTGTTGAAGTATATATATTAAATATGAAATTTTGAAAACAAATTGAGTTGACTTGTCAATAATAGGTAAAAATTAATGAAAAGGTGATGAGGAGAAAATACTTGTTAATTTTAAGAAAGATTTTTCGATTTCACCATATTTACGCACACAAATTTCAAGAAATGACACATTTGTGAAGATTGTTTTGATTTAACACTTCTTAAAAATTAAAAAAAAAAAAATTTATTTTAAGTCTGTATATATATATTTGCCTTCTATTTCTCCAAAAAAAGAAGAAAAACGAATCTTTTCTTAAAAAAAAAAAAAGAAAATAGACCCTCTCCCACGTACACCAAAATACTCGTTCATTTCTAGTTGAATTTCTCCTCTCATTTCTAACTAACACAAAATAAACGCTGTGGAGTCAGTAATCTGTCTTTTCTCTTCACATTTTCATCTCCACCATAACCAACTAAATTAATTTTTATCCAAAAAAGAAAAAGAAAGTTAGTTGAGATTAGGTCCATCTCAAATCCCTTTAAATTGAATTCTTCCCATTTTGAATTTAGAAAAATTTTAAAAAAATGAGTTTCAGTTTCTTAAACTCATTACTCCTTCAAAGGCTCTCCCATCCAAGGTTGCCTATGTTAATCTACGCCGTTACTTGGACGGCCCTTTTAACGGTAACGGTAGCGGTAGCATCATTTTCCCCTGAATTGGCTTTCGTTTCGGTTATTAGACCAACTTCTTCTTTATCTCTGGCGTGCCGTGAATCGGGCTCCGTTAGGCTGCCGTTAGATGTTCCTTCCGAGAATTTTTGTTTTCCGGGTCGGGTTTTGAAGCGGTCCAGAATAGATATGGTGGTTCCGCCTGTTTTTGCTGCCGTAATTGTTGCCGGGTCGGCTTTGGTTGTTAAAGCTTTGGGGTTGTGGGAGGTTGAGAATAATGAAGAGTTTTGAAAAAACGGGTATTTGGAAACCCGTTTCACTTCAGGATTGATAAATGCGAGCGAGGTCTATGAATTTGGGATTGAGGATACATACCTGAGGATTGAAGTGTAGGTACATTTGTGTTTAAAATTGAGAAATTAACTATGTATTTTATAAAAAATTTAGGATCATAATCTTTTTAATTATTACCAAATATTTTCTGCTATATCTAGTAACTTGTGGCCATTTTGTTCGGGTCTTCCGTGAAATTTAATAGCGATTCGGTGAGTTTCTATAAAAAAAATCCATCAGTTTTAGTGAAAGACTTTTCAAAAATCCAAAGAAAACAGGGCCTTGGTTTTACATTTTTTCTGATAGTAATATTGTCAAATAAATTATATTACATTTTAGACTGGCTAGTATATGCAAATATGCAATGAATAATTGTTGTGAAGAAAAGTTTAGTATACCTTTAAGGCAAAATTGCAGAAAACGTCTCAAACTAATCAGTAATTTTTTTTTATTTTCGTCGCTATATTACTTATCTAAATTCGTCCCGTAATTTTATATTTTTTGGAATATCGTCTCACTTGCCACATGGTTGCTTACATGTCACGATGTGGCAAATTTTAGCATAAACAATTATACAATATTGCAGAATTCGTCACAAATTAATTACAAATTTTGGTTTTTCGTCCCAAATTATATTAAGTCGCCGACTTTCATCCCGTAATTGAAATGACATGGGAAAGAAAATCTTTCCAGCAAAATACAACATTTTATTGATTCCCGGGGTGAAAATCATTAATAATTAGAATTCTAATTAAAATCAAAATTATTTACTAACAAATTATTATCAAATATACTAACAAATTATTATCAAATGTTAATTGCTATTTTTTAAATATAAGAAACAATTAAAACCATTATTTAATTTTATTATTATTAAACCATTCAAAATTAGAATTGTAACTAAAATCAATAATAATACTTAAAACAAATATTTTAAATTTTATTATAATATTAACAAATATTAAAAAATTTAATTACAAAATTAAAACAATTAAAATAATAAAAACTAAAAAAAAAAAAAAGGAACCAGTCAGGTGGCGCCAAGTGGTGCCACCTGACTTAAAAAGGGGCGGTTGAAATAAATGCGCCCCTATTTTTCCCCATTCCTTCCACGCGGCCCAGTTCACCTGCCCGTTCCCCGCCGCGACCGCAGCCCAGCCCGTGCCGCCCCGCGAGCCATACGACTTCCCAGCCCAGCCCAACCCTCATGCGTGCCCCGAGCCCATGGTTGGAGATGGCCGAACATGGTGCAAACATGTAGCTAATTGAATTTTCTTTTCTGAAAATGTATCGTTAATGCTCCGTATTAATCTGACGTGATGTAACATGTCAGCACCGGCTTAAAAAAGGTACATTTTTATAATTCGGCACAAATTCTGCCTTTTAATTATTACAAAATCAAAAGGAGACCAGCTTGCCTTTACTACTTTTAAGTTCTTACATGTATGTAAGTAACAAATAGGATCACAAGACTCTTTAATTCTATAGGCAAAAGGAACCATTTCAATAGTTCTAAGCAGCATTCACCAACTTGTTGCTGAAATCCCAAAGTCTCTTTGCTAAAACTTCATCCTCTGCAAAACTACTTGGCTCATACTCATTGCAGTCCAAAAAATACTTTCCCGTTACACCCTTCAAGCTCGGGTGAAGTGCAACGTAGCATGTTGTAGCCGCACCCTATAAATAAAAACCAGAATTTTAAGGTAAAATAGCAACATCCTTAGTTGTTGCGAATATTATCATATGGATCAAATGATGCAATGAAAATTAAAATTGTTGAAAGATTGTTACCTGAGGGACGTCTTTCCAAAGAATATAAGTCATAAACTTAACAATTCCTGCAACAAATCTTATTAGATGAAGGAAAAAAAAACGAGATTTTTAATATTTCGAGACATATATCAGTACTTACTACTCATCAGGACCCCGAAATAGCTGTAGAGATTTGTCATTATCAATCCCGGATGCACTGAGTTTACAGTGATGTTTACTCCCTCAGCCCGCAAGTGCCTAGAGAGCTCGTTTGCATGTAATAAGTTGGCTAGTTTAGATTGTCCATATGCTCTCTTCTCATTATAACTGCCATTAAACAGTAACATAGTAAAATAATTGTTACAGATCCAAGTTAATATTTTACTTTGAGGGGACTGATGCAGGCGATCCAAGACAAATGATGTTGAGCTGTCATATTGCACATTGA
Source organism: Penstemon davidsonii (assembly GCA_034814905.1). Classification (NCBI taxonomy): domain Eukaryota; kingdom Viridiplantae; phylum Streptophyta; class Magnoliopsida; order Lamiales; family Plantaginaceae; genus Penstemon; species Penstemon davidsonii. Next base: position 9,175,588 of record JAYDYQ010002685.1, on the reverse strand, counting down.
TATCCTTACACTACCATGAGTCGGATGATTGGCGTAAAAACGGGAAGTGTTCGTGTCATTTTCTTAATTGGGCAGCTTTGGGCGCATGTCAATAATTTGGCCATAACTTTGGCTAGAGTTGTCGAAATCGAGCTCATGACCCCAATTCGGATGTCTATGCTCGGTGGGTGTCTTTTCGACCTAATATTCCATTGTTTCCCCTTGAAATTGCTATTTTTTTTTTGTCATTTTTAGTAATGTTTCATTAATTTGTCAGTTCTTTAGTGTTTTTAACCCATTTTTGACTAAGAGTTGGCAATAACACTTATTTTAGTTTGAGTGTCAATTTGGCATGATTTTCGAAATTTTGCTATTTATGAAAAAAGAAAGTGATCTTTCGTCTTTTGGCTATACAGTCTGGCTTGTGGACTGAATTTTCATCATTCAGAATATGTAATATTTTTCAAAGATTGGAGTTTTTCTCTTGATAAATTCTGGACATATTTTCTTGTGTATTTTTCCTTGCAATTCATATGTTAGAACTTAGAACTAGCTACAAAACAATCACACTATTATTTTGAGCTCCAAGTAGTTTAATTAGTTACCTGCTTTCCTCATTGATCTTTTCGAATCGAATCCCTCCCTCGTACGTGCGGAGGTGTGCCACTGATGTTAAATTGACAATCCTACCCTCGATCCCAGTAGATGTCGCTGTCTCTTTCATCTTGTCCAGGAGAAGATTGGTCAAGTAAAAGTGTCCTACAAATTAAACAAGTAGAGCAACACAATCAGGAAATGTAGAGTTAAAACTATAACAAATTAAATTTGATAACCCACAATTAAAATGGAAAAATAATAATAGTACTAAATATGTATTTCTACCAACCAAGATGATTTGTGGCAAATTGCATCTCAATCCCATCTTCAGAAAGCTGATAAGGGCAGAACATGATACCAGCATTGTTTCTGAAAATCAATTACAACAATATATTTTCTTAATTAATAATACTCAAAATTTAGAGCATGTTGTCACAAATTAAGACAATATATAAACTTTATTATTACATTAAGATGTTAAGAGGAAGGTTAAGAGCAATGAAGTTATCAGCAAAATCCTTGACTGATTTAAGTGAAGCAAGATCTAGTTTTAGGACATCAATTCTAGCATTCTCGTTGTCTTTGAGAATTAGTTGCTTTGCTTTATTTGCAGCCTCAACATTTCTTGCTGCAATAACAACATGTGCTTTTCTTAATGCTAAAACTCTTGTTGTCTCCAATCCAATCCCACTTGCTCCACCTATAATTAACAAATTGCATTTAATTTCTGTTTAATTAATTTATAAACATGATAATTAAAATTGAGCTAATGCCAATCTATCCCCTATAAAATATGTAATGTTCAATTTACCCCCAGTGATTTGTAAAAGAAAATGTTACCTCCTTTGAAAATTTTAAAGGAGCAACAGCTGGAGAGTATAACTCATTATCCGAAACTGAGAGTGGGGTAAAGTGCCACACATAAGAGGGATAATTTTGTAATTTTTTTTTTTAAGAATAAAAATGCCAGGGAGGCGGAGTGAAATTTTTATTAGATTACAGGGGATGTAAATCGCTATTTTTCAAATTACAAGTAAATAAAGATAAATCACCATTAACTCAATTAAAATAACTTGAATAGGACAATTAAATAACCTGTAATTATGGCAGTGAGATTGGTTGCATCAATTCCTTCTGTTACTTGTTCAGCTGTTGAAGCAGAACCAAAACCACTCGGCCCTGCTATTCCTGTTATCAGCCTAAACATTTTCTAATTTTTTTTTCTCTGCCAAAAATTAAATACCAACTTAAAAAAAATAAAAAATTCTCTGCTATAAAAAGAAGGGTATACAAATGAACATAAACACTACAGAGAAAGAGAGAGAGAGAGAGGGGGGGGGGGGGGGGGCGAGTTCAACTGATCAAATAAAGAGAGTGCCTGTTATATTTATTATAAGAAAAGGAGAAAAAAGTAATTTCCAAAAGCATGTATGAGATATGGTTACAATGAAAGCTATTAATGATGTTGGTGAGTTCTGGTTGATAAATTTAATGAGGAAGTATGGGCTGTATAAATCTGGTGCACGAGCAGGGCAGATTCAAAAATTTTGGTCGGGTGCTAAGTTTATACAAAACAAGAAAAAATTCAGGTAAAATTAAAACTTATATTATTCACGAGAAAATATATGATGCAATATAAAAATGGATAGGTGGAGTTTGACAAAAATAAACCACACGAGATACTTTAATTACATATGATTCCTCATTATATTCCCAAAAGAACCCAAAATATATACGTATTTTCTTTAATAATTGATCACGACGATTTTTCATCTTTTGAAATCGGTCCATGATAGTATCGTTTGAAATACTATTAAATATGTTTTTCTCTATAAATACAACTAGACTATTATTTAGTTGTTGATCACCCATTCGATTACGAAGTCGATTCTTTACTATCTTCATAGTCGAAAAAACTCTCTCCATTGATGCAGTTGCAATGGGATAAAATAAGCGCCAATGTCACAAGTTTGTTAACTATCGAGAATGCGACATGTCTTTTAGTTGCAACCATCTTCTTAGGAAGATCACCAATCCCTTTCAAGCTAGAAAAATCATCACTTTATCGAACACCTCTAATATAATTTTCAAGTTGATTGGGAATGGCTGATAGCTCAAGAAAATATAAGTCATTTGGATAAAGTTCTACAAGACGAAGAAGTTTTTCTTTGTCAAAAGCCTCAAAGCGATTGGATGAGTTTAAGCATGCAATACAAAGAAACAACTATGTGTTTACTTCATTGAAACGATTGTTCAAGTCTTGCAATTGTCTATCTATCTATCACCGAATTGAATCTCTCAACTTTGTAATCATGCTCGATAGTCACTTGTTCAATCCTACGCCTTGGCCTCCCGTATGGAACATAGACATTACTCATTGTCATTGAAGGAATTTCAGTTTCATGCTTAGAATAAAAAGAAGTAGCTTCCTCCAACAAAGGTCCCCGTCCATCATCTCTTGTCTCTTGAAGACGGTCATTAGCTAATTGGGTTAGGGTTTGAAGATGTACGGAGTAGAGAAAAATTGGGTTTTTTTAATTAGGGCTTGAGAGTTGGGTAGAGTGAGGTATTATTAGAGTGGGTTGTGTTATTAATTAGACTAAAATATTATTTGGGTTGGGAATTTCGAATTGTGCCAATTTATTAAAAAAAAAAACTACTATATTAAAAAAAAAAAAAAATCGGGGGTAGAACCCCTTAGTCCCTTATTTGGTCCGCCAGTGTGCACGAGGAATTATGGGTTAACCTTGTGTGAAACAAATCCAATACGTGACATTATGAAAGTCTAATCTTGCGAATTGCAACATGTGGGTAAGAGTTCAATATGCGGATTTTTCAGACTGGGTGGTTGAAGAATAAATCGCAACATTTGAACAAGGATGAACCCATCACCCTGAGGAAGTGACCTACATTAACTTGGAGCTATGATACCATATTAAATACACATTGATTGGATCAATTTCACATATAGTATGAGTGTATGACTTTAGCCTAACTCACCTAAAAAACTATCTAAAAGTGTAACAGTTTAATATCCAATCTATTAGGGACTTTTTATATCAACAATATTTAAGTATATTTAATAAAAGTTGGTGAATTTCGAGAATTCAAATACTAAATTGCGTGTAATGTACATATTTATTATCCAATATGTATCTTGATATATAGTTAACAAAAAAAAAAATATGATGGGGAGAACGTATTCATATATTCCAGCACGGTGTGTAAAATTTAAATTCTCGTGAATTTCTTTAATAAATAGCTCCACCAACTTTCAACCATCATCATATTTAGTTCCAAAGTACAGTAAATAAACATAAAATTTTCTGTGATTTTGAAATGAATGATAACATGCTGCCAAGATTAATCTTAAAATAGTAATTTAAAATGATAGTACGTTTAACCAAAAAGTAAACTATGGAAATTAATAAAATGAAAACACTCACAGTGGAGACCATTTCATTGAATGTACAAACGCAATTATTTTGAGAAGGATGATGAAGAGTTCCGTTAGTTATTCAATGGCGGGCCTATGGGCTATGGCCGTAAAATACTGGTAGACGGAAGGAAGACATTAAATTACTCGTTAATTAGATCCAGACCATGACTTGATGATATGGTTAAATTGGTACCAAAAATGTTGTTTGTTTCAACTTATTTGTAGTTAAAATGCACCTTATGTGATATGAATGAAAAAGGAGCTAAAGACAAAAATATCCCTTATGCTTTGTCTAACTCTCAAAAAATCCCCTGTGTTATTTTAACTCTCAAAACCCTCCATGTGTTTGATTTTAATTACCACACTCAACCCAAATAGAATTTTACTTTTGGCCTTTGGCGAAATGACAAAATTACCCCTCTGTGTTGTTTTTTTATTAAATTTTTTTTTTTTTTAAAACATAAGTATATAGTACTTGGGTCGAGTGTGGTATTTAAAACCAAATACGGGGATTTCATTTAAAATAACACAGGTTTTTTTTTTTTTGGAGTTAGTCAAAGCATAGGTGGTATTTTTGTCTTTCGATGTCAGGGGCAAAATTGTCATATCAAAAGCAAAATGTGAACAAATACTTGCAATTTTTCACGTTTGAATCACGCTCTCTTTCTCGGGGGTGTATTTGACACTTACTTGAGATCACATGAGAGTTTTTGGAAGTTAAAATAACACAAGGGATTTTTTAAAAGTTCGACAAAATATAGAGGGTATTTTTGTCTTTCGCTCAAAGAAAAAGACATGCAAGACAATAGGTTAAGTTACTTAAAACCCTTTTTGAGATTAACTTAACTCATTTTCTCATAAATTTGACCTATCTTTTCATTGTTTGCAACGATTTTTTTTTTACTAATTTCATCGATTTGAATTGTTTTTGATCGATTTAACTTATTTTTTCATTAGTTTCATCGATTTAAATTGTTTTTGACTGATTAATTTTTAATTTTTAATTTTTAAGTGGATCCAACTATGAATTCATATTAGATCCACTACGGATCAATTGTTGGATCTTGCAGATCCATTCCTGAATTCATTATATGGATCCACACTAAAACCACACATTTCATGCGTGAATCCATAGTAAACTCAAATTTTGTTGGATTTCAATCGGATCTAATCCGATTGAAATTTAGTGGATCATTTATGGATCGGATCCATCAGATTTGGATCGGATCCATGAATCTGATCCATATTTCCACCCCTAGTTACAAAAACATGGATCATCTGCTTATGACCGAGCTGACATTAGTCCTAATCTGTCCAATTATTGTTTCGAGCTGGCAAGTGAACCAACATGGTGGCTCGTATTATGACTCATTCTAGAATTGATTGGTCCCGATCCTGAGTCGATCCTTTATCAGATTAATTAGATGACTTTGATCAATTTTTATTATTACGTGTTAGAAGTACCGATTAAAAGTATGTATTTCAAGATATGGTATCTCAAATATATATATATATATATATGAAAGATTCATTTAAAATTTTATTCTATTATTCCTTTAAAATTTTCTAAATTTCAATAAGATTTGATGCAATTATCCAAATAAAGCCATTGATTCTATTTAGCAAGCATGGAAATTAGTATAATCACAGGTTTGCCCCTCCAAAAAAAGTTTGAGACAACTTTCTTCCCCAAATTTGGAAACCATAAAAACAAAGATAAAAAGCAATTAATATAAATATACTCAAGTAATCAAGTTCATTGCGAATCACATTCCAAAAACCCATACTCCACCACCAACGCCACACCAGATCCGGATCCCGACCCGACAACCGATGGCCGCCTCACGCCGGCTCCGTGAGCTACAATCACATGCGGGCAACAAGATCTGCGTCGACTGCTCCCAGAAAAACCCTCAATGGGCTTCCGTATCCTACGGCATCTTCATGTGCCTTGAGTGCTCCGGCAAGCACCGTGGCCTCGGTGTCCACATCTCCTTCGTCCGATCCGTAACCATGGATTCCTGGTCCGAGATCCAGCTCAAGAAAATGGAGCTTGGAGGTAACGAGAAATTCAATGCCTTCGTTTCTCAGTACGGAATCCCTAAGGGAACCGACATTGTCACGAAATATAACACAAATGCCGCATCAGTTTATCGCGATCGTATCCAGGCCCTTGCCGAAGGCAAACCCTGGCGCGATCCTCCGATTGTAAAGGAAACATTAAATAAATCGAGTAATAATAATGTTCATAATAGTAAATTGGGGAATAATAAAAATAATGCAGGGGGATGGGATAGTTGGGATAGTTTTGATGATAATAATGCTTCCAGTAATAACAATATTAGGAGGAATAATACGGTAGGTAATTTTAAGAATTCCGAGAGTGGGGGCGGGGGCAGTGCACCATCACGGTCCAAGTCGACACAGGATATTTATTCGAGGGCGCAGTTGGAGGCTTCAGCTGCGAATAAGGAGGGTTTTTTTGCTAAGAAAATAGCGGAAAATGAATCGCGTCCTGAGGGGCTTCCTCCTTCACAAGGTGGGAAGTATGTCGGATTTGGATCCAGTCCTGCACCACCTGTTCCGAGGAATAATAGTGAGGGGGATGTTCTTTCGGTTGTTACTCAGGTCGATTTACATGCATTTTCGTGTTTAAAGATTGTTTCTTTATAGTGATGTGGATTTGTTTATTGTTGTTGTTCTTTTTTGCATTTGTAGGGCTTTGGTAGGTTATCTATGGTAGCTGCATCTGCTGCGCAGTCAGCTGCAACTGTTGTGCAAGCTGGGACTAAGGACTTAACTTCAAAGGTAGTGCAATTTTATTTTCCTGTATTTTGTTATAGAAATGTCTTGATTCTTCTTTGAGAAATAGACATGTAGTAAGGGGCAGAAATTTGATGATTTGAATTCTATATCTTTTGCATATTGTTACGTTGACCTATGTGAAACAGGTTTTTTCAGTAGTATGTTATTTACTAGGTACATAAGTTGTCTCATTGACCAGTAGTATCTAAAAAGTCTGCAGCGGGACTGTCGGTAGCATCGGAAAGAAAATTCCTCTCTGAACTATGAGGAAAGTTTATAAGTTAGTTGTTTGAGTGATTCAAGTAGCATTTCTTAAACTCGTGACTCTTACCAAGTTTTTCAAAGAAGTCAAAACCAACCTTAGTTTTTATTATTGTTTGCTCCAATATAATAAATAAATGGAGATGTAATCTGCCCTTTTGGATCATTGGAAACATGTTTAGGTGTTCTATCACATTTTAGAGATTACATATTTAGTTGGATATGCTTTGTCTTAACTTTCCCCACAGACGTGTGTCATTTTAGCAGATGAAGTTTTCTCCAATTATACTCGTTTATTGTTTTAGCATAATCTATTATGAAGTTCTTGAATCATCATGATCTGAAGATATTGAGTCAAAGACATGGAATTGGTACGAGGGCAGTAAACTATCGAAAACACAGAATGAACAGAATAGGTGCACAACCTCACAAAAGAAATCCTTAGTTTAGGGGTTTTATGTATTAATATTTCAGTTTCTAAGACTTCCTTTCACATTTTTGGGTGAAGTTTTGGTCATGCTTCTGCACAGTTTTTTTTTCACATTTATTGGAAAATGTCTCCTTTCTTATCCATGTGTTTGTTTAAGCAACATTCCATCTATTAATTCCCATTTGACCACCATGATTCTGGAATGTTGGGTTATGTCTGCTTTGATGAATATCTGCACTGTTACTGATTCAGCATCCCAGATAAAATATACAGGTCAAAATGTTTTTCTACAAATATTGAGCTCGCTGGGAAAAGAAAGGACGTCTTGTGTTCTCTAATAACAGTTCATCAAGCAAATATCATATTTATCATTTTGGTTTTAAATCCACATTTGGACTGAATGACTTATATTTTCCTTTCATCGTCCTGTGTTTATATAATGTGCAAGTTGTTACTATGTCTATACTACATCGAATGAAAGAAAAAGAGAACGTGATTGGAAATCATTATACATGACATGCACTTTATGTTTTACACACAAGAATTTCTCCACTTGTATAGTTGACTTAGAAAGCTAAAGTTAGTTGAATCCATAATATACTAGATTTTTGAAGAAAATAAAATTGAATTAGTTGTCGCTTACCATGCATCAGATGAAAGCATACATTATCTCCTTTTGATAATCTACAATGTGGAAAGAATGAAGCAAGATGCACATTTGAATGAAGCAGTATTCACATTAATTTCTCTTTTACAGGTTAGAGAGGGAGGATATGAGTACAAAGTGAATGAAACTGTCAATGTTGTAACTGCAAAGACATCAGAGATAGGACAGAAGACATGGGGGCTTATGAAAGGGGTAATGGCGTTGGCCTCCCAAAAGGTTGAGGAGTATACCAAAGAAGGCCCTGGCTCAAAAAATGATAATAGCTGGCAGCATAACCAAAGTGATAATACTGGTTATTATCAGGAGTTTGGTGGACAGGAGTCTAAAGGATGGAATTCTTCTGCAGGAGCACAATCCTCAACAAATGGACAATCTAAATCTGTTAGCTCTGGTTCTTGGGACGACTGGAATACCAAAGACAACAAAAAAGAAGAGCCATCAAAGGGGACAACAACCCATAATGGAGATAGCTGGGCTGGTTGGGATGATGCTAAAGATGATGATGGATACAATAGTTTTTACCAAAGTGCCCCTGATAATAAGACAGCGGGTTATAATGGAAAATCAGATTCCAAGTGGACAGACGGAGGGTTTCTCTGAGGTTAGCATATCTCATCTCAATGCTTCTTAGCAGATTTTTTCCCTTCACAAGTTTTGCATTATCGAAAACTCAGTGTGAAGGATATTGTTACGGAAATAGTTTTTAAATGTAAAATTGTCTATATTGGGTCCCGGCAAAATGCCCAGGAAAGGAAAATGACTTCTTGTTTGCGTTGGATAAGGATCTTTTTTTACCTATTAAAATTAGACAACATTTTGGAATTGTAATCAACTATTATTTTTCTATGTTTTGATATCTATACTCGATACTTTATCGTGACCACAAGAACTTTGGTTAACTATACTGATGTGGTGTTATGTATGCCGTGTGGCATGGTTTTTAAACACGACTAATTGTTTGTTTGTAGGTTGGATTTAGTGTCCATGGAAACCTGACATCAATATAGTGTCTTTTACATTTGAACTGTAGGAGTTTTTCTTCTAGTTTTAACTGTTATGATGATGTTCAGTAATAACTGTGAGTTCAGCTCGCAAGCCACAGGAAATTCGAATCCAGGTTCCTGCACTCAGATCATACACCTCTATTGTGATGATTGGGTGGGTATAATAAAATCGAGTTGTGCTAAAAAATTTCACAAATCACAAGGCTAGAAGTAAGAAGCTTTTGGATTATTTTTTTTCCGGGGAATTGCTAAAATGGAAAGATGCTTAGAATTTAATAAGATATTTCTTAATGTTAAAAAATAAATAACCAAATAATAATTGGATTTATTTGGTGAATTATGAAATGTTAAAAGTATCTATGAACTTTGTTTTAAAGCTTCACATTTACTTCGTGCTCGTGATATTATGCATTTGTTGACAAAGTTATATGCTTTCGGCAGAAATTTTATTCTAACTTGTTTTAAGTTTTTTGGGATAATTACATCCACCTCCCCTGAGGTTTGGGTTAATTATTGTCCAATTTTCTCGCAATATCATAATTACATCCACCTCCTCCCACCTTTGAAAAATCCTACAAAATGATGTGAAATGATACACAAAATTACAATATTACCTTTGCAATGATACACAAAATTACAATACTGCCCTTGCAAAAATTAATTTTATACATAAAAATGACTCTAACCCTCACCCTCACCCCACCCCACCTCCATCGTCCCAACCCCGTAAATATCCTCACAGGCCGTGTCGTCAGCCTAGTGCGAACCCTAGGCCTTCTAGGCCTGCGTCACGGCTTGGGAGGAAATTTACGGGGATGGGGACGTCGGGTGAGGGGTTGAGGACAGGCGGGTGCGGGGTTGGGGGTTAGGAATGATGAGGGTTTTTTTTGTTTAAAAAAAAGAATAATTTATATTAAAATAGTTTATTGATTTATTAATATTAGTATTTTTATATAAATAAGATATGATTTTAATATTATTGTATGGCTGTAAGAAATATTAAAAAAATATTTATAAATTTATAATAATTATTTTATTAAATCGAGTATTTTTATGTTTTGTAAAAAAATTATTGATTTTAGAATAACTATTTTAGTTAAAAGTTTAAGAATTTTTTTAGTAAACACTTGAGCATTTTTATAATGTCTAATAATTATTGTTCAAGATTTTTTTATTCTCATGAATAAACGTAATTCATTAATTTATCTTTGTACTTCAATTATGAAAAAAATTGAAATTATTAAAATTACGGATTCAATGTTAAAGTTGAATGTATATACATTTTCTATTTATGTTCTACAATTTTTTTTTTAATAATTAACCATAATTTATTTACCTTTAATTGTAAAAGCATTATGAAAAAACATTGATGTGTTATTATATTTTTATTTTAAGTATACATATACGCTACTATTAAAATTCATTTATTCTTTTAAACCTAATTTATTCATTTATTCTTTTACTTTTAAAATTAAGGGTTAAATATGAAGTTGAATGTATTTACATTTTTATTTATATTCTACAATATTTTTTTTCTTATAATCAACCATAATTTATTTATTTTTTCTTGTACTTTAATTGTAAAAGCATTATGAAAAAAATTGGAAAAAAAGGTTAATGTGTTATTATATTTTTATTTTAAGAATACATATACACTAATAAACTAATTATAAGTTTTATGTAATTTTATAACATTTGATCTCATACTTATACATATATATACATTGCAAAGAAACCCCTCCTATGTATCAAACATAACAAGGGTATCATTATCCAACAAAATAGCTACAGTAACCTTTAAGGGTAAAATAGGAAGTACAATAAAAATTTGACGATGACGTCATCAAAATGCATGTAAGGTTTTCGAAACGACAGGGGAGGTGGATGTAATTATGCAATTGCGAGGGGATTGGGCAATAATTACCCCAAACCTCAGGGGAGGTCCATGTAATTATCCCTGAAAGTTTCTTCATATGAACCAACTCAAAGCTGTTTGTGCAGAAGAATTGCACGAGTCTTGGTTTCAGTTTTAAATACAAAACTTATTGGAGCAACTACTTTTTACATGCTTTACTAATTAAGGCACATAGCTTGTAAATCTATTATACACCATACTTCATATTTGCTTACGGGCTTTCCTACCATCGCCATCATCATCATCATCTGTTAGGGTAGTGGTTTATGAAACCAGTAGCTCTTCCGCTTTTGTAGTATCATGTTGTTGAGCTTGAACCACCAACACTGAAGATGTGATGCCTTGACCCGATGAGGCTAATACATCTCCTATTGGACCGAGCTCCGGGTGCTCGGTTGGGTGATGTACTAGTGCCGCCACCACGGTGTATTGGCATTGGGCTCTGCCCACAATTATTAGGTCGTAGTCTCCTCTTCTCCCAATTCCCAAAACTTCATCTATTATATTGACATCTATTTTCTCTATTAATTCAACTGTGCCTTCCCATTTCATTATGAACATTGCCAATGCTCCCTCGTCATGCTCCTTATAGTACATTGGATTGAACTAAGTATTAGTTATTTTATAAATTATTAAAATGTAATCAATTAATTTATGAATTAAAAAAAATGTGATACTTATTGTTTACCTTCTCAGCTTGAGGATTGTTAATCGCAGTCGAGAAGCTGTGACGTATCTCTTCGTTTCTACTATGCGATGGTGTTAGCATAACACCATCCCTTTCCCCTCCATTTTTGTCCAAAAATCTTATCACCGTCACCTTCATCGTCGGATGCTCTGCCATCCTCCCACCCAACTCCAGTGCTTCTCTATCATCCGGCCCACCAAAGAAAATTACACAAATATTTTGAATTGTTGTGGGTGCTGATGTCATCTCAACCCTACTTCCTAACCCTCGGTCTACAAGCATAGCGACCGAGCATGGAGCCACTTCCAACACCCTCTGATTCACTCCCCTCCACTCATGGCCCACGCTCTCCTCTTCATCCTCGTCGTTGATCTTCCTCCATTGCTTGTGAAATGGTAGCACGATCATAGCTACCATCTTCTTTTCTGCTACATGGCAAATGTCCTCGTGCATTGTTGTCAACATTGATATAGATGTTGTAGGGCGGACGGTAACCCGACCTAGTTGGCCGTTGGCCTATCAGTTTAACCAGAATTTTATGTTGATGTTATGGGACAATGACCAGTCTTTTATGGGTAAAAACTAAACTATATGAATCTAACCTGGAATGCATCTGCGACTCGGTCATGCAACTCGCCTCGACGGAGGCGGTTGATGAAGGGAAGGCCATTTTTCCTCAATCGTTGAACCAATATGATGGAGGAGGAGCGTTCAGTGAGCTCGATCAAGTGCATTACATAGAGCTTAAGGCGGGAGGCTTTGTTAGTGGAGCGAGTTGACTCAATCAGGTTGATGAGTGACGGGATGTTTCCATGTCCGTGAATGCAGGCGAGGATTCTGAGCTCATCGGTGGACTGAAGACGGTGTCGCGCTCGGGTGGAGAAGACGCGTGCAGGTGTATAGATGGCCATGACGGTGGGGACTGTGATGAAAGTGGTGAAGAGTGCCATTAGGACTAGTATTGCAAATGCTTCGTCGTTTAGTACCTGCATCAAATAAATTGAACAGTAAAATATATATATATCATTCAAACAATTTGAAACTGATTGTATACTGTTAATCTTATCTTAGGTTTTGCATGATGGGTATGCTAATAAATTAAATGATAGTAGAATAGAAGAACGGTAACACTTTACCCGGAGATTGATATTAAAACGTTCATGTAATATTTATGTGTATGTCAGGGTGCAGGTTGAATACTTCTTTTTCCTAATCTTTTTATGATTTAAGTTCTGAATAAAAAAAGAAAACTACAAATGAATTATTATATATATAAAAAATCATGTCATGGTGTAGCATGATACACCAATTTTTTGATATTTCTATTTTGTCCATAGTATTTAAAATAATTTAATTATGTAACTTTTCAACTTCTTCTCTTATCTCACATTCTTTAAATAAAAGTTAACTTCTATCTTTTCTCAAAAATAAATCCTTATTATTTATGCTTAAAAAGTTTAATGCATGCGAGAACGCGTGCTAACAATGTCACTAGTAGAGAAAAAAAGGGAGAGTAGTGGTGGTGGTGCTTGTATATAGGCCTAATAGGCAACAAAGTGCTGAGGATGTCACTAGTAGAGACAAAAGGGAGGTTAGTGGTGGGGTGCTTGTATATAGGCCTAATAGGCATCAAATCAATAATAGTCCTGTAACTTATGTAGAGACGCGGAAATAGGACACTTGTAGTTTTGGTAAGTAATTTACATCATTGATGTTTTAAGTTGTAATTTTAGTCCTCTTCCTTGCAATTTTAGTCCTAAGTTCTCCGGAATTAAAATTTGTGTCCATAAATTTTTACATAAGCAAACAAGTTGAGGATATTATAACATCTTTACCCTAATAATTAGTAGGTGGGAAAGAAATGAAGGAAAAGAAGGTATTATTTTCCCTCCAAATTAAGTTAATTTGACAAGGTGACGTGGTTGATTATTACCGCGTGGCAACAAGAAGGAAGGCCCCCCCCCCCCCCCCCCGGGTCCCCCTCCCAATTTATTTGTTTACCTAGCAATTTAAGGACACTAATTTAAATTTCGACGAATTTAGGGCTAAAATTACGGATAAGAGGACTAGAATTACAACAGCTTAAAACATATAAGATGTAAATTGTTTCCCGAAACTACATGTATCTCATTTTCGCATATCTACAAAAGTTAAAGGACTATAATTGTGTTTTTACTGGCCTGATATATGGGTTCAATATATGTTGTGGGCATCGTGGGCTTTTCATAAAATTAGTTAAAATTGCACTTTAATTTGGTAAATATCAAGTAAAAGAAAAAAAAAATCCTTCTATTGAGTTCAATATGTTTGGTTTTGTTTCTTCAAATTTGATCTATTATCCTTTAAACTCGACACATTTAAATCTTTATCTTCTTCTGGGTAAGACATTTAAATATTTATCTTTTGAGTTAGACAAATATAATTTTAACACATTGGGTCAAATAGATTAAATTTCTACATACCATTATTAAATTTTCATGTAAAAACACTTTTTCTTTTAACAAAATCGAATTTTTTTTTTTTTTTTTTGTGAATAACAAAATCGAAAGATAGGGCACTTAATTGACGGCTAGACTAGATCAGTATCGTATGTTTGAGCTCAGGAATAAATTATTACTGTGTTAAAACAAAAAGATAAATGATTGAATTTATTAGAGTTAGAATTAAATGTGTTGGTTTTAAAAGATAAATGATTAGGGTTAATGTCAATTTATTCTCATATTACATAATGTTCGATTACACCTTATAATTGAAAAAATAGCATTTTACCCTCTATAAAATTTTTAAAGAAGCAATTTACCTCATTCGAACAGAAAGTGTAACACACTCCCCGAAGTTGAGAGTGAGCATGCAAAGTGTTGCGTACAAGGACAAAAGTACCATTACGGAGGTAAAGTGTCACATTTATAATAATACGGGGTAAAATGCCACATTTATCATAACACAATATGATAAAGTGCTACATTTTTCATAACACAAGGGGTAAAGTGCAATATTTATAAGTTGATTGAGTCAAAGTATAAGTATATAAGAGGGATAGTTTTGTCAATTTGTATTTTTCTTAAGTTGAAAAACGTCAGGGAGGTGGTGTTAGGTTTTAAGTTTTTATAAGATATTAGGGGATAAAATGCTCACTTTCAAATTATAAGAGAGTAAATTGAACATTATGTAAATTACAGGAATAAATTGCCATTAACTCTAAATGGTTATTTTTGTGACAACTCACTCTAAAAGTGTAATTTTTAAAAATGTCAATATCCAGTAGATTTAGATTAGTATCAACTGATATCGGGTATCTCACTAAAAGGTGGATGTAACTGTCATCACATTTTTATTAATCAAAAGTTAATTTTATCTCTCATCGTTATGATTTTAATATACTTTATCTCTTTAAAAGATATTGATTTGGCATCTATAACCTAATTTTTACCTCCAAACATCATACAAACTTAATTCAAATGAGGTCTAACTTTTTCAAAACCGAAAGGCTAAAACTCAATATTCAAACTCAATCGAAACCGAGTTTTCAAAAATTTCACCGAAACCCCCCAAACCAATTTCCCAAACGAAATTGAGCCAAAACTTAACCAAATAGGCCCTTAAGATCTAAAGTAGATGTAATCATGTAATTACAATAATCATAGTGGAAGTGTATATGTAATGTCAATAATTAAAAAATATACACTTTTAGAATGTACGATATTAATAAGTAATATTCTTTATTTTATAAAAAATGCTAAATATAATTATAATTATGTATTCACAAAATTTATTATCTAAAACTTTACAATATGAAACATAACTAAATCAATTATTAAAAAAAAAAGACATAACTATTTCATTACATTTGGTAATAATTTAATAAGAAAATAAAGTACAATTTAATAGTTTATAGTAGCTTACTTTTATTTACATTTCATTAATAAAACATGTAAAACATTTTCTTTAATATTTTAAAATAACTTTTTGGTACGGAATATAACAACCACCTTTTTTTCTTTTTTGTTCGTAATAATTAATCACTGAATCTGCAATCTGTACATATGATACCACCAAATCTAGACGACAGGGGGTAACTATTTCATAAGATTTCGTATATCTGATTAGAAAAGGGGACTCAATTAATGGGTTTATTCTCATTTACCCCCTTTAATAAGCAAAATGTTCAACTTGTTCCTTCTAATATAGAAACGTAGATAAATAGACAAAATTACTCATCATTGTACATACATATATAAAAACAGGAGATAAAATGATCCACAAAAAATAACATAGCAAATTGCTTTATATAAAATAATACATGAGGCAATTAGGTCTATGTTAAATAATATATGAACGAGGTTAATTTTATCATTAAGTATTTTTGGGATGTTTAAAAATAAAAAATAAAGCTTTTTATAAAGTAATATGACTCTATTATATCATAAAAAAGTATATTAAACATGGGTAAATTATGAATACCCCTGATATAAGGCCTAATTACGAAAATCTCCCTCACGTATTATATATTACAAACCCCCCCCCCCCCCCCCCCCCTAAAGATTTGTTCCATCTTACAATTAACCCCTTATCACTAAAAAGTTCCAACTTTGCCCCTAGGGGATTATTTGTAATGTTTGTAATATCTTAAAAATAAATTAAAGCTTGTGTGCTAATTGTAATATCTCATAAATTATAAAAGTGATAGTTATATATTGACCATAAAAAAATTGAAAAAATTGTATAATTGCACATATGTTTCCAAAATACTAAAAAAACTTTTTTTTTAAAATATTTATTAACAATTTAATTTTTATAATAATAATTAAACAAAATTTCATTAATAATATTTATAAATAAAAGAAATTATTTACACATTTAATTAATTTAATTATTTTAAAAAATTATGAAAAAATTAAAAGTACAATATAATTTTTGTAATTTACTTTTTAATGTTTGTAATACTAAAATTTATTAAATTATTATTATAAATATAAAAAAAATTATTTAATTAAATGTGTAAATAAATTTCTTATATTTATTAAATATAATTGATATAATTTTGTTTATTTTTTATTATAGAAATTAAATTGTTAATAAAAATGTAAAACAAATTAATAATTTTTTAAACTTATGGGAAATCATACAATTTTATCAATTTTTTGTGGTAAATATATAATTATCAATTTTATAATTTATGAGATATTACAATTAGGATCCAAGTTTTATTTTTTATAAGATACTACAAACATTACAAATAACCCGTCGGGACAAAATTGAAACTTTTCAGAGGGAAGAGGTCAATTGTAAGATGATAAACTACAAGGAATCGTAATACTCAATACATGAGGGAATTTTCGTAATTAGATCTTATCTCTGGGTATTCGTAATTTACCCGTGAAACATTACAAATATAAAGTGGTTGCCGACTCCTCCATTAGGTAATTATATATAGTTTATTAACTTTATAATTAAAGTGGGTCAGCGTTCATTTTTTTCTTTTTTCCTTTCTAATGAAAAATAAGAAGACGGCTTTTGGTTCATATTAAAGGATCCGAAAGTGTAGGAATGAAAAAAGGCCGAGAATAATTGTCCCCGGGGACTCTTTTGGGAAAGCAAAGATAAAATGATGAGATATAGGTGGTGTTTGGTGACCCCAATGCATAAGACAATTCTTTTTAAATCATGATTATAACTTCCATAAGCTATAAAGAGTTGTCTAATCTGTCTTATATATCACGAGTCCTCCAACCACAAAGAAGCAGTGATAAAGAGGGGAAATTATATCCCAAATCGTGTTAACTCGAATCCAAAATAATTACATGATGAATACAATACACTTGCTTTGAGACTGATTATAACTTTTAGGAAAGTAACCAACCACAAAGCAAGTGTAACACACTTACTTTGTGGTTGGATATGTTTGATCAATCCAGACCTGAACAATAATTTTCCAATAATGAGTTTTCTAATCTTTCTTATATATATCATGAGTCCTCCAACCAATAAGAGCATGTTTTTTGTCTTTTTTAGAGTGATTTAAAAAATATTAAGAATATATGAGTTATTCTCGATTTAAAAAAAATATTATCTGAAATTTTAGAAAATTGGTAAGTTTTTAGAATTTATGGAAATAAGAGGAGTAGGTAAGAAATATTCATGTCAAAAGGAAGTCCATGTGTGAGTATAGTAAGAGATAAGTTGATATATATCAAATTAAAATGGAGTTTGTATATGTTTCTTTTAGAGATAAGAAAAATATTTTTCAAGACGAGTTTGTCTTTAAAAATTGTTAGAAAACCCTTAACATCAACCAATTTTTGAAAAAAAAAAAAAACTTGTTTATTTTACTTTTCAAAGAATACTTAATTTTTTTGAAAAACGAAACAAATAGTCCCTACTTAGGGGATTTCTAATCCTATTTTGGTTGCTAGAGACTGACATGAATAATAACTTAGGTTTTTCTATATTAATTATAAAATACTTTTCGTCTAAAAAATGAACATAAAAATTAAGTTTTGATTTTAAAAACTTAAAAGTTGTTTAGGAGAATGTAGGAAGAAGAGAGGTGGGGTAATTTATGGTGTACTTGCCTGGTTAGTCAGAGATGAAAAAATTGAAATTGATGAAGATATATATATATATATATATGTATATATATATCAAATAATGGTTGCAGGTTAAATGTAATTTTTAAGAATGATAGATTTTAAAAAAGTATTGTTTAAGTCTTTGTTGTACTAGTTGGTGTCATACTGAAAATTTAGCTATCATCATGTCATGCATTTAATCTAAGTATATACACTAAACTCAATATATCTTGAAACTAACTTCTTGTTAAATTAGTTTGTGCTGGAGTTTTTCGGACCAATCCCAGACAAGACATAACAAATAATTGGGCTACCTATAATATTTATAAAATAACAACTATATATAATAGTAAAGTATATTTTCCAAAAATATCGGGGGGGCAGCCACCCCAAGAGCATGAGTGCACGTGCGCATCGTGCAACTAACCAATTAAAATATGATGCATAGATTAAAATTCACATGACATCATATTCTCATTTTCTCCATTATGTAACTTTTTTTCAATTATTCTCACTTAGAACAAAACATAATGTGAGGTGAATCTTATTTTACATATCACCATATATCAAATAATTGATATGATATATCAGGTGATACAGGAGAAACATGAAATAATTACCTATATGATAGAGCTTATTAAAAAGCCACAATCTTCTAAAAATGATTAATATTATCCATACAATTTGTCTTATTTCAATTTTTATTATTACTATAATAACTAAGGCTTTCTTTTTAATCCAAGATTATGATTACTTTTCTAATCTATTACTAATAGTAATTAGGTTATCTCTATATTTTGTGATTAATTAAAAAGATTACGATGAAGATTAATGTATTATAAGTGTATTTATTGTCGAAAAATAAAATAAAAAATTTATTGATGTAAATGCTAACCTTTTTTTCCTTGCCAATATTCAGAACAATCAACTCCACCAACCCCTTGGTATTCATCAGCACACCAAGCGTTATCGATTCCCTCGCCGGAATCGTACACATCATCGCCACCACAAAAGTTCCGATGATTTTTCCGGCGCACGCCGCCGTTGTCACCAGCACCAGCAACCCCCACGCCTGGAACCCCTTAATTTTCGTAACATCAGTATGCAACCCACTCGAGGCAAAGTATAAAGGTAACAACAAACCCGAAACAAAATCTTCAATTCTCTCCATTAGTATCTTCGCGAAATCACCCCCCTTTGGTATTGTTAATCCGAAAACAAACGCACCAAATATAGCATGTATGCCTATTAAATCTGTGATAAAACCCGACACCAGAACTCCGGCGAGAGTCAAGCAGACATAGGCTTCGTCCACCGTATCGTGCTCCGGCGAACATCGCCGCGCCAGCCATTTCATGGCGGGCTTGATTGCCAACATCATGAAAACGACGAAAGCAACTCCGGATAGAAGTACCCATATGGAAATCAGGGGACTTTTCTTTGGCCCATCTCCCCCATTACCTGTTTGATAAAACGCCCCAACGAAAATGGAGAACTATTTTAGTAAAATCGGAAAAAATAAATAATACTCCACAAAAGTCATTGATGATACATCTACCACATATTTTTCCGTTCCAAACCCAATACATTCAAGTTCAATCCACATCACATCTCAAAATTTTCAAAATTCACAAAACCCGGCCAATGTTAATTAAAACTCAATTCAAATCATATCTTGAAATCAAAACTCGTTGAAGCCAGACCAAATCCATATAGACCTCGATACGTCCAAGGTCTTGGATTCGATTCTCGGCATAATTCATTCTAGTCTCGCTGATTGTTAGTTAGTTATTTATTCATTGTAATTTGTTGAATATAAATCAGTCGGTTACCTGCTAGAGCGACGGCTAGAGCGAGTAAAATCCAAGCAACTACGTCGTTGAATGCTGCGGCGGCCATGGCGGTTTCGCCCACGCGAGTAGTTAGAAGCTTGAGCTCCGCTAATATGCGTGCTAGCACAGGAAAAGCAGTGATGGATAGAGCTACTCCCATAAACACTAAGTACTGAACAAATCCAACTTTATCAGCTCCATCAACGGCTTTACGGAAGACAAAGGCCACTCCTACTCCAATTGTGAAAGGAAGCGATATTCCGGCTGCGGCTATGGCGAATGCGCGGCGGCCCGTGCGCCGTATGGAGTTCAAATCGAGTTCGAGTCCGACTAAGAAAAGGAAGAATATGAGTCCAATGCTTGCTAGTGATTCCATGATTGGAGTGCTCCATTTTGGGAAGATTTTGTGCATGTATTTTTGGTTATGGCCGAAAGCTGATGGTCCCAAAAGAATTCCACCCTGAAAAAACTTAAGAAACTAATTGAGTGAACTAATTAATTAATGAGATTGTAACTGTTCCGAAAATAAAATTAAGAAAATGATGAAAAGAACGTACAACTATCTCTGCGATGACTTTAGGTTGGCGGAGGGGTTTGAAGAGGAAGGCGAGGAAACGGCTGAGGACGAGGATTAAGGTTGTTTGGACAATTAGTAGAGGTAATGCGTAGTTTAAGGGGTTATCACCTTGCCAAGCTCCATTAGAGGATGTCTTAATTAAGGTTATGTTAACCGCCATGTCTGTTTGAACTTTGAAGTAGTGTTTATATGTAGTGTTTTTTCTGTTAATTATTGGATAGCATGATTGATCAAGCAAAGAAAAATTGAACTAATTGTTCTTTTGCCTGAGAAGAGGTGTTAATCGAACTGTGGTTATGTGCATGTATTTATAGATAGTGTTACTGCTAGTTGCAGTCTCTATGATGGAATTTCAATTCATTGTTTATCTTCTAATATAAAAAAAAAATGCACGTGCGTTGTACGTTGTACTTGTCTAGTTAATTTTATGGATATTTTTTTGTAAATTAGGATAAAATTACTTTTATTGTGTCATAAAATAACATAGATTTAATGACTTATATACTTAATGTGAATGTGAGAAAGGTGATGATCAAGATCTGCATGCTGTTGGAATTTTTATTGTTAATTCAATAATAATTTCATTAAGTGGACTTTTAATAAGTTTAGTCGATTGTTAAGATTTCAATTTTGTATATCCGATTAAAGTGATCAAATTAAGTTAATTATTAAATGAGCATAAGAAATATCATTTTATATAAGTGTGGCGTAAATAAGGTATTTTAGATGTATAGAATACTGAAAGTATAATTACTAAATTTTGATGGGCTAGTTTAGCAAATTACACAACTATTAACTGCTGTTGTAGTTAATAAATAGGGAGACTTGGTCCCTGGGTCAATTACCACAAAACAACATGTTCTCTCCCCACTATCAGAGAAAACAACTGAAGAATTTTTTTTGGTAACCAGACCTAGAAATTCAAGTCTTGGATGATTCAATTCATCAATTCCTTCAAGTTCAAGTCATCAATTCATTAAGGCTTCGTAACAATGGATTCTTGTAGGTTTTCTTAAACCCCTACGATGAGTAATCCTCTTTTAATCGACTAAATCAATCTAGAATTAGAAAATCCACTTTCATGTTATATGTGATTTTCATCCATCATCCGCATCCATACTAAAAAATGGATTTAGATAGGTACACACTCTTGTTTAATTTTCTTTTATTAATTAATTTCACATCTACAATGATTTGGCTTAGATCAACAATATGAACAAACTTTATATTTTTCAATCAGAATCAAATACAACCTCATTATTTGATTCGAATTCAGAATATGTTAAGTGGACATCACATCTTTAAATATTTTGCAGGAGGAAAACGTTAAAAACCCATAACTCGAATTCTAAATACCAAAGTCAAACCGATACATGTAATAAAAACCTCAACTTTTGTCTAATGGTTGTAATTGTAAGTGACTTGAAATACATTAGATTTTAGAGTTGGATGGTGCTTTCGAAATGTGTAGCTCTCCAACATCTTTCAATCGGGCCCAAATGTTAAGAGTACATTGCCAAATCCGGGCCGGGATGATGCGTCCCACATAAATATTCGGACCAAGGATGATACCGCACTTTTATTTAGCTTTAGTCAAAGGGACAATCTTAATATATATGAAGTGCAAATCTCTTATTTATTTTGCTTGTTCATTTCATCTGATACTGAAAATTTATTATTAGTCTTCCATGAAATACAAAAGAAAATTAATTATCATTGGAGAACATTCTTTTTCCGTTCTTAATAATGTTTACGATATTGTTAATTATCTACACTTATTGGTAATTCTTTTGGAAGTTTCACATCAACTGTCAGTGGCGGAGCTAGACCATTATCGTAGGGGGCGAAGATTTATTTGTAGCAAACTCGATAATTTTCCATGTTATAATAAAATGACAAAATCTAACTTAAGATAAAGTAACACTATAATTTAATCCAAAAATATACTTACAACTTTTTATCCAAGATATTGAAGAATTGATAAATCACAAAAATATTTAAAACATAAACCCAATTATATAAGGTTATAAATGTACCAAATTAATATTTGAACTTTTTGTAGTGCTCTTATAATATACTCACTTAAGTACATTCATGAAATCATATATTTTTATCAAAATAAGTTATGCGTATTTTCATGATGTAAATTGAAAAAGAAAAACCATAAACTATTACAAACGGGGGCTGCCCCCTTCTCTCCCAAGAAAAATGTGGCTTTAAATTGTGATTGGTCGTATATATAAATAATAGTGAGTAAACTAGTAGTTGCGGTATTATAGTACTACCTAGATGGTTCAAGATCCCCCATGAGTCACTTTTCTTTCATTTGAACTAAACTAACATATAAACTTGAATAATGAAAACTAATTGTATCAATGCAAAAAAAAATTTGTTAATAATTTATTAGTGTCTTGCTTATGACATCATATATTATGATAAAAATATTTAATTTCTATGAATGCGATCAAGAACAAAAAAAAAAGTTTTAGTATTGATTTTGGTATTTTTTATAGCATATTTTATACAGAACTGGTTAATGTTGTAAAATATTTTTATGTTTTATCAATTTCTCAAACCATTTGTTGAATGGACTCTTCAAAAGTTTTAATAGTATATTTCTTTATTTTTTATTGGATAAAAATACAACGCTTATTTTTATTTAATAATTGTCATTTTATCATGACATAGAAAAGATATTAAGAGCCCCCAACCGAAACCCTCTAGTTCTGCTTGTACCTGCAAAGTTGTAATCATATAGTAGATGATCGAGATATCATCATGTGGTTTGCCCTTCATAGTCATCTTTAAGACCTCTGGAAGATTGATGCTCCGCCGAAGGTAAAAATATTTTCATGGACAGTGTGTTCTAGTTCTCTAGTTAGATATGCTCTTAAACAATGTCGAGCAACTGATGTGGATGATTGTCCTCCGTGTTTGGGTCAGTTTGAAGATTCATTGCATTGCCTTCTTAAATGTTCTTTTGCAAGATTGGTGTGGGTTGTTTCTTGTTTACCCTGTTCTACATATGAAACCTTTGAGAAAAATGTTTGTGGGTGGCTTGATGAAGTTAGGAAAAAATGCGATCGTAAAGAGTTTAGGCTTTAATTTTATGACTACTTATTGGTTTATCTAGTTTGCTAGAAATCAATTGGTGTGGGAGTCGAATGATTGGGATCCTATGGAGGTGTGGACTCGAGCTACAGATTTCTTTGATCGTCACGTTCGTTGTTTCACTCGTACGTAGTTTTAATCCAATTCCCCAATAGTCAAACCAA
This sequence comes from Penstemon davidsonii, assembly GCA_034814905.1. Classification (NCBI taxonomy): domain Eukaryota; kingdom Viridiplantae; phylum Streptophyta; class Magnoliopsida; order Lamiales; family Plantaginaceae; genus Penstemon; species Penstemon davidsonii. Next base: position 9,151,550 of record JAYDYQ010002685.1, on the reverse strand, counting down.
AATCCATCACTTTGGCAGCCTCCTCAAGAATAGTTTATAAAAGTCAATGTAGATGCAACTCTTGATATACCGGGAAAACTTTTGATAAAACTCTTATTTCATAATATAAACCAGAACCATCTATATCTGATATTAAGTTATGTTTTAAAGAATTTTCAATATTGATGTTTTTTCAAAGTTTTATCATCTAAAGACTTTAGAGTTGTAACATTCAATAAAAATCAAAAAATATTTGCGTATCTTAAATTGTTTAAATCTACTTTTAATAGAAGAAATAGCTCGATCTAAAATAGATAAAAAATACTAAACTCTAATTTTTTATTGCATTATAAGAGGTAGGGCATTCCAATGTTTATTTGCATTAAAAAAAATGAAGTGGCTTAAGTTGGGAGTTGGGCGCAGTCGGCAGAGTGTAGTTTGTTGGGCTAATATTTTTTTTTTATTTTGAGCTGGGCTGGGTGGATTAATATATACATGCATATATGGATTGGGGGCCCCAAGTGAATGGGGCCCTAGGCACTTGCCTAGTTGGACTAGCTACAAGGGCCTGACTAGAGTGGCACTTGATATTTCTTCCCCCTTATTAGAATTTTCTGACTTTATTGCTGATTTTGTATTTAACGATATTGATCATTAATGTAATCTTTACCCGGTTTGGGTGCTTCCTAAAAAAAACTCCAATTAACGGATGCACTTCACAACATGGTCTTTTATATCCACATGTTTATGTAATGGAATCTGCCATTCCAATGCTATATATGAATGTATACTAGTTGAACTTATTTTTGCTTTGAATGTTTTAGGGCATGTTTGTTTTATTTCAATGCTCTCTCAATAGTCAAATTTACGGACAAGCATTTTTTGAAGGGAAGGAAAAAAATTTTCACTCTGTTTATCTCACATAATAAATATATATGATTTGACAGAAAGTGACATATCTTTTACACTATTTCTTTTATTTCCATAATAATTTCTAAAAAAAGCCCGATAACTTGCTAAAAAAAACCTTACCATGCATTTAACCTCTACAAATTCAAACAATCATTTTCTTTCGAAATAACACGGAATCGAGAATTATTGAAAAATCTTCCAAATTTCTAGAAGAACTCTATAAAAATCAAAACAAACAGACCCTTAGTTTTTTAAAGACAATTTTTGAAAGAGAACTGATTAATCGTTCAAAAAGCATTTATGATAATGTATAGTCACGTATATGATTTTTAAATAAATAAATAAAAAGAAAGAATGTTAAAAGTCATGCATTAATCCCCCGTGTAAGAAGCATTGGTCTATCAATAAAATTAATATAGGCAATACCTCCAATAATTGGCTTGTTGTCTTTTTTTTATTCAATGACATAATGATAATTTATGATGACAAGGGGAGCCACTAACTAGCCACTAAGTTATAAATGGTGCGTACTTATCAGTTTACAAAAATTGCTACTTTTTTTGCAAATCATGGATCGAAATTTGCTTCGGACCTTCGAGACTTGTGCGTGCCTGCGGACACGAATGCAGTCCAATTTGAAGGCTTTCGGACAGGCTCAGTTTTGCATTTTTTTCGGCCCATTAAAAGAAAAAAAAAAATAAAAGACCTTTTGAAATTTGTAACTTAAGGCTTTTAATTTTTTTTTTCAAAATTGTGTAACCTCCGAATTTAAGGAGTTGTAACTCCCGAAACGGAAATCTCCATTAATATTCTTCTTCCGATTTTGCCCTCCTCCGTTCCTATAAATAGTAGCTCCCTTCATTCTGAATTTCACACCAAAAACAATCATCCTCTCCTTCCTTTTCCGAGTTCTAACAAGTTTCAGTTCGTTGAGCAAAAGCTTGGTGCAAAGCTTCATTGCTACTACCGTTGTATCCTGGGAGACAGACGTTCAAGTAACCTCGAGCACAAACCGGAAGGGTGAGGGAGCGAATTTGTCTTAAGGACACTGTGTTTTCACACAGGCCTCGGTTTGAATAATTTCGATAATTGTTTTTACTTTCTGTCCAGATATCGTTTCTTGTATTTAAGTTCAAGATTTTCCTTTTACAAATACTTATTTTCTAACATATTATTATTACAAATTGGACCCCAGTCCATGACAAATGATCTCTTCTTAATATGTTTCAATTAATTACTATTTCTTAATTTAGGTTCATGAGTTGACTAAGATTAATGATGATTAAATTTGGATCTGATCTAACCAACAATGGGTCTTTATTGTTTTTTAATCGATCTTTTTAATACCCTATCCTACATGTCCAATTGTCATTCCTTTTAAATTTAATTAGTTATTGGTACTATAAAGCATTATATTATTTTTCAGTAAAAAAATTAATGAAAAGAGTTCTTTAATTTTTTTTGTTTCTTTAATTCACTTTTCGTTAGGAGTTTGCTTCATTTTATCTGTGTGACAAGCAAACGGAGGAGTTATAGCTCACTGATCAAATTAATCTGCAAAATCAGTTTCTCCTTTTCATTTTTTTTGTTAGAGTTAATAGTAAACCATCTCTATGTTATTCTTAAAAGATAGTTTACCTTCCTGTGATAATAAAATAACAAAATAGTCCCTTGTGTTTTTGTACTGTCACCGTCTTAGTTTTTTAACATTTTTCCTGAGGCTATATTGCAGAGGATAAAGTGCATATTACGTATATCACATGGGATAAAGTGAAGGGAGAATATTATCAATGTAGGGTGAATTGATCATTTTCCACATCAAAATGAAGATCAAACCGCATTATATAACGTGTATATAACACCTGCATGATGAAGAAGGTGAAATACACATTATTATATTTGACAAGAGGACAATATGTTTATTTTCCTATTACATGGAGCAAATCGTCCAATAAAGGGTAAATGCAAAATACTCCCATATGTTATGCTAAACCTGCAAGAAACTACACTGTGAAATTTTTATTGTGCCAAAATTCTTTGTGTTTTCAAAAACTCTGCAAATTTTTTTTTATAAAAAATAGGTCGTTTTGCATCGACATATTTTAAGAAACCATTTTTAAAATACTTCAAGTTGTTCACGTGATATATTTTTAAAATTATTTCTTGAAATATGTCGATCCAAAACGACCTATATTTAAAAAATTGGGTATTTTTCGCAGGGTTTTTAAAAACACAAGAAAGGTCGAATATATAAATATATATCTTTTTGCTCTGAAGACTACGTCCATAACTATTCGAATAGACATCTGCATTATTCTACATCTCTTTGATTACTTACTTCATATATATGCTTGTCAATTATTCTTGTTATTTATCCATTAATTGGTGCGTGCATTTGGAATATTTGGCCAGATAGAATAAACACTAATTACTAATAATTATTTAGCTGAAAATTGGGCTTTTATCAACAATATATCATCATGTACAACTTGATAAAGAGAAGAGTACAATTGGATTTGAGTGTACGTACGTGAAATATTTGTCTAAATTATCCAAAACTAATTAAGTTGAAAAATTTTCCTGACATCATGAAACAATTATATATATTTTATAACACTGCTAGACAGAGTATACGGAGTCGGAGACTGACTTTCTTTTTTTTATTTTTAATTTTTTGTTGTTGAAAAGATATTATAGTAGTTTAACAATTCCACTATTTTGTTACGCAGTTTAATGTTTAGGTCCTTCTTGTCAAAGATTTAAGAAAAACCCAAATTATTTATTTTGATTCTACAAATATATTGTGAGTAATGTCCTAAAATATTTTGCAATTGTGTCAATTTTTAGGTCACACCATATATTTTTTCACCAATACGAATTACATCTTTACATTAATATTATCAAATCAGAAATCTATTCAAGTACGACCAAATTACAAGAAAAAATAACTACCTACAAACTAGAAGAAAATTCACATCGGGAATTGAACCCATGACCTCTTAGTCCTATGACCCCAAACTTATCAACAACCTACAACTTCATTGACTGGTCACGCCATGTTTTGATCGATAATAAATAACACGTAGCATATATAAAGTATAAACCAATCATCTAATTATATATTAAAAAAATAACTAATGTGAAAAAGAAATGTGTCTTATTAATGATTTGCATGCTATCTAATCCTCCCTCATCCTTTTCTTCCTTTTAATATTTTCAAATAAAAAAAAATTCTTAGAAGACTAATACCATAATTTAAATTTAGTAATTCCGACCTAAGTGATTTAATTTGTATTTGTGGAAGTTAAAAAAAAAAAATTGGATATGTCTACAACACAACCCTACGGCCCAACCCAACTCCACACAAGCTTATTCCTCAGGTATGACCCAACCCACTTGCAGGACTTCAAACTCGCGACCCATCTCACTGAAACTCAAGTGGACCCACTGGATTGAACCTCATCAAACCATCTTGTGGAACCCATCTACACCCACTCAAACCTGATCGAACCCCAAATTACCTAACCCGAATTCCCAAATATCCAGCCCAACCCACTGGAACCAACCCTCGATTAACCCAACCACCTGGAGTTCGAATCCACTCGACCTAGAACACCGATCGAAATTAAGTATCGAATTAAGATAAAGTAATTAGGAGTATTGTTTTAACCAACAAAAGTTGGAACATATTTTCTCAAAATAAATGTAGCACTTATTTTAAAAAGAAATGAGATTCTTAAACACTGAATATCAAAATGTTCAAGATGCAATTTAGTTAATATAAAGCAAGCACATGCTGGTAAAACGAGGCATGAAAAGTCAAATGAGTCACTAATATGTGTAATATAATAGTAAAATTATACTCCCCTAAAATTATACTTCAAACTCATCTAATTATACACCATTATTTTGATCTCATGATTCAATTTAAACTTCCATATTTCATAGGTTGATGAACTTGGAGTACGTATAGGTATAGGCCAAAAAATCATGTGAAATATTGACCGCTATAAAAAGGAAGAACGAAATGGAGAAAAAAAATTAAAAAAATATTAATTATTGAAGTCCAAAATAACTTTCAAATAAGCAACAACTATTTTGTTCATCCAAATAGATACCCAGATTCATCTACACATGGTAGTGGGAACAAGAGTTGAAATGGTTCAAGAAAATTGAAAGAGTTATAAGACATAGAGACATTTTACAATTTAATCGAATTATGTAAAAAAAAAAAAAAAACTGAACAATCTTGGCTAATGGAAAAGTTTGTATCCAACTATTAATGCACATAGGATTCTCTCTTATTACACCAGGTGCGCGAATAACCCACAAAACCGATATCATTCAACCTCGCACCTTGAAACTAGTTATAAAGATTTCGAATCTGGTATGTTTGTTTCAACCAACCTCCATCTTTCTCTGTATAAGACATAATAATACAAAAGTTCACGATACAAAGCCATCAATGAATGAAGACATTAGAGAAGATAAATAATTATTCCTTCTTTTGTATATCTCAAAATTTGAAATTAATTCATACTAGTTAGAAAATAAATAAAACACTAATTATAAATAAAATTGTTTATATTTATGATAAGTGACAGCGATTTAGGGTTACAATAAAATAGATGGACATGCTGAAGAGTTGGACCCTGTGCAAAAAATATTATGGACTTGATTTTTTTTTTTTTAATAAGTTTATATTAAGAAATTAAAAAAAAAAGATACATCATACATGGCTTTTTGTAAGTGCTTGAAAAATAGATTTAGAAAATTTAAATAAAAAAGTACTTAAATAATCTCTAAATCGGGAAACTGACGGAACTTGAAATTTCATCTTCCAAAAAGAATTTCTATCCATTTTTACTTCTTTTCCTCAACTTTGAAAAAGGATCACCATGTCTTGGCTAGATAATTTCGGAATTAATTAATTAAAATTTTATAACGAGCAATAAATTAAACAAAAGAATTATGAATATGGCGTCGCCCGGGTTCGAACCGGAGACCTTCAGTGTGTTAGACTGACGTGATAACCAACTACACCACGACACCATTTGTGCAATTATTATTAAAATAAGTTTTATATAGTTTACTCTTTCCCATTTTAAACCAAAACCTCTGGTTATCCCTGTTGTAAAACCCTCCTCGGCTTCAGTTCATCAATTCCAAATTTTTTATTTTTCTCAAGAAAAAATGTCAAATCTGGACATGACCCTGGAGGATAGGATCAAAATTAACCAAACTTCTTCACGTGACGGTGCTCGAACATTCGGTACAGGTCCGACCCGTCGCTTCCCTACCCGCTCAGCCACCCGTGACGCACCATATTCATTCGCCGCAGTCAGAATTCTGATGCCTTTTTCGTCATAATTACTTTTTTCCAGTTGCATTATTGGTTTCTGAATCTTCTTTAATCTCAGGAATAATTGTTTTTCAGGCGCGTGCACCGGAGCCGCAATGGGACCAGAGCATTTATCCCATTCAAGGGGCAGCTAGGGTTTTGGCGATTGAGACAGGTACTAAGCTCCTCGTTTCGAATTTGGATTATGGTGTCACCGACGAGGACCTTAAGGTAATTATTTCGGTTATAATGGAGGTATTTGAAGCTTCAATTTTTTATAACAAACACTCACTCGTTTTTTGGTTACCCGAATTTATTTGGATTAGGTTGAGAGTAGGGCTATTTGTTTGCCATTAAATTGGGTAATTTTTGTGGTCAATTTTAGTGATTTTTCACATTTAGAGGCTACCTAGGATCAAAATCCTTGAAATGGGTGAGTATAAATGACAGTTAAGTTACTAATTCTGAGCCATACGAGGTTATATCTATGAAGAATACAATGTTTAGATGCAAAATTGTCTTCACATGTTTACTTATGTTGAAGACTATTACATTATGAATATCTTATTACGTACCATGCCGTGTTAGCCTGCATTCTGAAACTGTGTTGTTTGTTTGAGTATCTACTTCTGAATGTTTGTGCCGGATGGAAGCTGGAGACTTTAACTGCCAGTTTGTCTATATGTACAGGAGTTATTCTCTGCTTTAGGTGATCTAAAAAGGTGTTCAGTTAATTATGACAGGAGTGGAAGATCAGAGGTATCTCAGCGTTTGGTTTAAGATTTAGAAGTTTCAGAACTTTTTTGATTAATTTCACAATTAATAAAGAAGATAATTTATGGTAGGGGACTGCAGAGGTAGTGTTTTCTCGACGTCGAGATGCAGAAGCAGCCATCAAGAGTTACAATAATGTTCAACTAGATGGAAAGCCTATGAAGATTGAGATTATAGGGGCGAACATGGCTCCGCATCCTGTACTTCCACAAGCTCCGTATGGCGAGTATAGGATCAATGGTGGTGGCCCCATAAGGTTTGCTCCCAAGTCCCAAAGCATGTTGTCTACTAAACACCACCACTCCCCCAACCCACCCCCCCAAAAAAAAACAAAAAAAAAGCAAAAACTAACGAAGGGATTCATAAATAACTAAAATACCACTTGAATAACAAGGAACAGATTCTTTGCAGTTTATTTGGACCGTCAAAGTTTACAAATGTGCTTTCTTCATTGATATCTCCTGGCCAATGTTGACTTCATCTTTTCTTTTGACAAAGGAATTGTCTTTTTCATGTTTGTGACACAACATGTATTGATGGAAATTTTGAACTACTTCGTATCTAATGGTAAATGTTGATTGTAATTAGAATCAAACTTTTTTGTCTTACGCACGCAGATAGACATGACTTCTGCCATGTGAGGGTACAAATCAATAGAATACACCTTTATCACTAATATATGTGCAGTGTCTGATTGAATGCTGAAATTAATGAATTCCATGCATTTTGATGCTGAAAGTTTTTAGTTGTTCAGTGATGCTTTAGAATCTATGATTAGTCTACTTATAATTCATCAAAAAGAGATTTATCTACTTATATTTATTATTGAATTCATGAGCTTGGTTTTCATAAGAAAGAATGTGTTGCACAATTAAGTTGTTTTCCTTATTATATTTGAAATTGGTTAATTATCCTCTACCCTTTTGAAATTCATTGATGCTTCATTTGGATTGAGGGATTTTTTATTTGAAGTAGGATTTGGAGAAAAGATATTAAGTGACTCTAATATTTGGTTAATTTCAAATTCATCATGTTGATTAAATGAATAATACAAATAGTTACTCAAGTGCTTGAAATCCATACAAAATCAAAATGATCCAAACAAATAATATGGGTTTTGTTATGGGGTATTTGTATTCACCTCCCCTTGATATTGAACTACTTACATCCACCTCCTCTCCCCTTCTCTGGTTTTGCTAAGGCTAGCGGAGGTGGATGCAAATAGTTCAGAATTAATGGGAGGTCAATGCAATTCACTCCGATTTTTTTTTATTATGGATTAGAAACCCCTCTATCCAAACAAAGTCTGATGTTACCTTTTTTTTTTTATTATCATTTTGGAAATTCTCATTTTGGCGCCATGTTTGAGAAAGGCGCCGGTGATTAAAACTTAATATTGTTCTTTCTTCTAGTATGGCTGATCTAAAGTTTACACTCTTATGTAAGAAATGCTCGAGTTCAAGGAAGAGGTGGTGCTATGAGACGTCCCCAAGGTGCCGTGCACAACTCAAGGAATGGTCGTGGAGGCGGTAGGGGTCGCAATGAGAAGATATCAGCTGAAGATTTGGATGCTGATTTGGATAACTACATTGCAGAAGCAAAGGAAACCAATTAGAGCATGTCTGTGGAAGAAATGCCATGTAGAGGATTCAATAGTAGAGCAGTGAAAGAAAGGAATCCATCTCCATAATGGAATTTATTTCCCATTTTGTTGGTTTTGTCGTGCAACTTTCTAGAAGAATTGCCTGATACTGGTACCAGCCACACTTTTAGTAACATAATATGCTTCTTGTAATGGAACTAAGTGGATGAATGCTTGAATTTTTCATCACCTGTTTTTGCATTTTTACCTTCAGGTGGCTTAGATATGCTTGCCTATATTCTGTTATGAGTAGGGTGTAATCAGTAGTCGAGTAGAGTCAAACTACACATTGTTCCAGCTTAATTGATTTTTCTTTCTTATCGAGGTTGATATTGTGTTTATGTTTGATTTGATTGTTACATGAATGGGTTTAAACAAGTTTTAGTCTATCTGCACACGGATTGAGTGTGTTTGCTTAAAATTTGTTTGGTTGGCCTCGATGTAAAAGAGACTCGACATAGAAATAAAATGAGTGCGGGCATGCCAATGTTCGTGCGTGTGAATATAAATTGAAAATAAAATAACAAAATTTAGTGGATAATTCTATGCTTAGTTCTTTTCTATGCCTAACTCGCTGCAGAACTTAAACAATTTATGATAGGTTTAATGCTAATGCCAAAACTTAATTATCAGTCAAAGAAATGGTCTTTGTATCAGAGATTTTGTAAAAGTGTATTATCGAGTTGATAAACATATAGTATCAGACAGTTAAAATTCTATACCAGATCAATTTACAGAGAAAATATTTTACTTATCGACACATTTATAAGATGACACAATATTTGTAAAAAGTAACTCAGAACTATCCGATAAAGCATGCAAACGAAATCAAGAGAAATTAATAGATATTGGGAAATGTCCCGATATGCAATAATAATAAGTTTTGAAAGATTACAATGTTTGAAAATATAATACATAAGATCTAGCCTACATTATCCTCCTGATTACAAAGAGAAAAGAAACGTGTAAGTTCTTGATTTGGCATCAAGTGCCATGTGAACTCATTAGATCTTATAAAAGCTCTTAATAGGATTGTCAAGACTATGGTAATCAGGACAGTGTACGAACATGCAAAACAAACAATAAAATGTAACTTTGGTGGCAGATGGCTACCAACCAAAGGATCACCCTATATGGCTATCAAAATGGGCATCTATTGAGCAGATGACTACTCGATGAATATTTGAGTTTATTCTTATTTGGGCCCTCTGTTGGCCCAATTAATTTGTCTAATCTACTGGGTCTGATTTATCGAAGTCCAATTTTCTGTGAGGGATTATGGCTCATCCAACCCATCACATATATCGGGGCATCGTACGCCCTGATATTTGCAAAAAATATTTTAGGTACAAACAGAATGTTACATATATTTTGTAATTTTCTAATTGAGTTCAGTTATAAATGTTTTTATAATTTATGTATGGTGTTACAAAAAATCAGCTTAAACGAGTTTTTAATGTACGAAGTTAGTCGAATATCAAAAAAAAATTGGTTTGATTTTTATTTCTATTTATGAATCTTGAACATCCCTGAGTTAGTTCTCACAGTTGTCATTAATTGTTACATAATCGCCCTAACATGAAGTTCTCCTTGTGATGCTCTCAAGAATTCAGCCGGCATGCCGAGTGTAGTCACGCCAAATGAATATTGACTCGAGGATAGGAGTTGTCTTTTGTGATTTGAGAAAGCACTTGCTAGAAGTTATGATGCAAGAATACTCCTAAAAATGAAATTATGCAATGTCGGATATTTCTAGAACACAAACCATCCCATGCAAAAAAAAAAACCATCCCATGCAACACAACTTCGACACATGTTTGACACGCCACATGGTGTGTCTGAAAATTAAAATAAATTAAGAATGTTGGATATACACCTCGATCATACGGTGGATACGGCTGAAGGAGTGTCCAACACCTTTTGGACACGGAGGGTTCTTTTTGTAATAATTTTAATTATTTTAATGTATTTGACTAAATTTGGATATACTATAATTCATTCTTCGTATTACTTTAGCCATTATTATATATCTTATATTGGACATATGGGAGTTCTGTTAGGGCTATAAATTGTGAAAATAAATATATGTATAGATTTTATTAGATCTTAAGCATGTTAATTATATTAATTAAATTTGTAAATATTATATTAGTAGTTTATTTTGCGCACAACATTTGAGAATTTGTGTTGTCATGTTCGTATCATGTTATATCTATAACTCCAGGGTGTGAAATGCAATTCAGCCAGTCATGTAATCTGTTTTCCTTTTTTTCTTTACAGTAATTAAAAAAAAAAGGAAAAGGAACTGAAGATAATGTTGGAACCACTCCCTTCCTCAGTTTCCACAACTGCAAAAAGCAAAGAATTCAAAAACTAAAAATAGACATCTCTATGTTTGTACGCACGCTGCGTTAAAACATAGGACTTAAAGCAAGTTAAACAACAGCAACGCCACATAAAAGTTAATATTCTACAGAGTAATTTATTACAAAACAACTCACAACATTCAGAGTACATAGCATCAAAAGCGAAAATACAGCAAACGAAATGCATCATTCAATACAGCACTTCAAAGCTTCAATTGGTAGAGATATTGTTAATTTAACCAGAAGTTGCAGAAACTTCGAGTAATTCTTGAATGGTCCAGTTGGATCACAAGTGGCTTACTACTGCAGATCGGATTGAAAGGGCCACGATCCATAATTCTTGCTGCTCCAAAACCATACAAATCTGAAATAAAAACAAAATGACAGATAACATGGCAATATATAGTCCATGAAACGAGACATAAAGCTCGACAGGCTGTAAACGAAATATAGACGCCTAGGACCCACGATGCACGCCATGGCCTTTTCAGGGATCCTACCAAATGACCAAGAAGTCTTCACATTCACACACAGGTAAACAATTCAATATTACTTTAAGCTAAGCATCTTCTATGTCTCTCTCCGTAAAGCATGATAGAGACGTTACCCGGAATTTTCAAAAAACCAAAGCTAATCATTTCCAAAGAGGACTTTTCAAGCTTCTTCTTTACATGATTTTCAGATCCCACCTTATCTTATGCACCTAAATTTATACGACTACAAACCAATGAGTAGTAGTTATCATTGATGGTGAGGCTACGAGTGTAGAAAAATTTAATCGGTATCAAGTCCTAAAGCCTTAGCTTTGGCCTTCAACGATCTCAAATAATGAATTGCTTCATCAATAACAACAATGGTATCTTTCCCATTCACAGTAGGAATTATGCTCCGTAAAATGCTCACTGTCTCGCGTATTCTCTCTTTCCTCGATCTTTTGCCACACGACAAGGAGGAACCTAAGTTTTCCATACTTAGCATATTCTCGTTTCCACAACTGGATTCTGCATCATCTTCAAATGCAGAGCATGCACGGTTTCGATCATAACCTCCATCCAAAAGTTTCTGCCTTTTGGTGGGCCCAGAAAAACTATCGACTTCTTCACCTGTTTCCTCAACCAAATCATGTATTACATTGTCAGTCATCGTACTAGGTGAATGACCAGTACTCGTTTCTTCATCTTCTGAAAAGTAACTGTCACTATCAGAATAGAGCAAAGCATTTAGTTCTTCCGTGTCTTCGTGCATTTCATCTTCCGTAACATTTCTTGAGTTATCTTCTATGTGTTCATCATTCGTATTTGGGCTTAACTGATATATACTATCCGTGGGCCCTTCCTTGTATAAATTACTAGGCTTGGGCACCAAACAAGGTCCAAGTTTATCTACAGTCTCAACCCCGGAACTGTATATTAAGGTTGTTTTATCGCCAGATTGATCGAATACAAGATATCTTTTCTGAGCAGGTGCAATGCCTATATCCAGGCTTCCCTTTTGTCCCACATCAGTTGGGAATGCAGGAAAATTCTCTTTTGGTGCAGAGTTCAACACGGGTGTAAAGGACTGATGGGAATGAGGCATGTAGTTAAAGTTGTTAAACCAATTACACGAATCATATGGTTCACTTGCCTTCCTCTGTTGTAGCCAAGGAACTGGAAACGTGGGAACAGTTCTCAATGTAGAATCATTAACAAAGTAAGGATTTCTACAAAGAGGCTCGGTATTCAGCCGGCCAATGTCAAAAGGAAAACCCAATAAGGGTGGATGGAGTTGCTGTTGATGAAACCGAGATCCGGAATCTTTTTCCATTTAAGGCACAGCAATGACCTAATAATAACAAGAAGTACTTGTCAGAAAAACAAATGCAAAAATCACCACCAAAAAAAAAAGGAAAAAGAAAAAAAGGGCATTGAAGACGTACCAGTTTATTAATCCTAAGAATAAATGATTATTTGTTGTATCTTGGAGTGAAAAACAGAAATAATAAAAAAAATCCAGCTTTTACTTTAACGCGTGGTAAAGAAATCAATCTACGTAACAGGTTTAAGCAATTGGCGGAAATATTCAGCCTGAAATATAACCAAGAAAAAAAAAAGTATTTAGTATTTCATGAACCAAATGAAGGAAATGAAGCATCTTAGAATTTTACGAGGGAAATAAATCTTAGTGACGAACCTGGCAATCTTGGAGGGGTTGGAAGCATGCTATGACTCTAATGATTATGGTGGCACTACCAGCAATTCCGTTCATGTGTTTTAATGCCCGAAATTTTGTCTGACCAGCTGCTTGGCAAACCATAACTACTTTTTCCCAACCCTTTCTCTCAAAATTGCACCACCACTTACTTAGTAGAAATGAAGTGATAAACTAATCCAACTAACTCAATAATTATTTTTCCCAAAGTATATCAAAATAACTAATCTTTATCTCAAAGAAATCCTCAATCAATTCGAAAAAGGTTAGGGGGGTTCAGAAGAAATGATCAGCTTATCCAGCGTACGTAGCAAGGAATGACGACAAAGCGAGTAGATCCCATGGATATAATTATGTTGTGTATTTGAGATTTAATTAAAAAAAAAAAAGAATAAAGATTGATTGTGTAGAGGATGTTGTCTTCGGAATTTAAATGATTTAGAGAATCACACGGCAGTACAAGTTCAAAGAGATAACTTTTTGAAACACGTCAATGGACAGACTATACCACCGCATAATGTTCTTCACCTTGAAAGATTGCCACTTTTACGGAGTACACACTTAAAGAGCACCTGATGAAGTTTAGGAATTCACATTAGCTTCTGAATAATGTTCAGAAAACATAAGAAATTTCCAAACAGTCATGTTTCTTATGTAAAATTTATGGTACAAAGAAGATAGAGACCAACACAATTACATTCTTTATCCAAAAAAAAAACTACATTAATATTTGTTATGACAATTGTCGGAGATGGGGTGAATTCTTGTTGCCAGACAATAAAAAAACTAGTAAATCGAACGATGTTCTGCTTTTAGATGTTTCAAACTAAGAAAAGGAAAGTAATGTTCTAAAATCAAGCAACTAGTGGTGAATCAATATGCATTAACCCCCTGCTTCCACAACTTCATCTAGACCAAAATTATACAAAGATCCTCGAGCAACAACGCGTACCCATACACTTGAAAGAAAAATATTAAATGGAACTAAAAAGTATTGCAAGAACATTTGAACTCAAAAGCTCCTTCAGGTGTGAACAAATAAATGGCCATTAATTGTCAGCAAATATATAGATTCCAAGCTTAACTACAAAACAACTACTAAGTTACAACAGCAGAGCATTATTTCATGAAATTATCACACTATTTATCCAAAAATGAAGGCCCCTAAATTGAAAGAAAAAATGTCAACCTCCATTTTATTACTTATGAGACTGAACCGCGGATCAAGAATATAAATGCAAGATTTTATTTCAACCTCTTATTCTTTCAAGTAAATCCAAGATTTCAGATCTAATGACACACAAGAAGTTTCAAACCAAACAAATAACAGAATCCCATACCCAATTAGCTATGAGAAATAATAGAGCAAAAAACTCAATAAACACTATGCAGAACAATTCACAGCAGCTTCGAACAATGTAAAAGGCGAAACAAAATAATTAAACAGATAACTTACAGTAATCCTTAAAATATCCAAAAATCAAGCACACAAAAATGGCTAATCGCTCAGTATAAAGCAGCAAAATCGAACAACCCCAAAATGGCAAAAGCAGGAATCAATATTTGTAGAGAGAGAAAGAGATAGTGAAAGACAATGTTAAGATGAGGTGGTGGGTGAGAAACTTAAAACTATATAGAACACAAGAAATTGGGGGGAGGGGGGGCATGGCCTTATTGTCAATTAAATTAAATTTATAATTTTTTTTCTTTCTCTTTATTATTGATAAATATTCATTTGATTTGGCGTGCCAAACGTGTGAACAATCATGGACTAGTTGGCTTTTGTGTGTGTGGGCGTGCGTGTGTATAGCTTTTGTGGACCCCCGGGTGGTTGCATTATGATTCCTCCTATTTCATATACTATATGGTAATTATAATTTAAGTACAATATAATTACTATGATTTATTTAAGAAAAAAATAAGTTGATGTTTGCCCCACATCTAGAAATTTCGAAATGACTTGGTTAGGAACTTAGGACAGAAAAAGTTATTAAGGAGAGCCGGCTCAGAACCTTATATGCTCATATCATTAGTGACATTTGGAAAATTCAAGGGGTTAATAAGAATTATATGAAAGAAGTTACATAATATATTCATGGGTTATTTTTACTTACACCCCCTGAACTATTGTTATTTGGCATTCACCCCTAAAACTTTTCAGATTTTGTCAGTCACACCCCTTCCACTAATTGACCGTCCATTTCACCGTTAAATATTAACCAAGTGTCTCAATTACCCTCTAATAGCTAGTTGAATTCATTTTTTTTTTATCAACTAGACTGTGTATTTACAGCTCGGACCGAAGAGTGCAAAGAGTATAGGTCCTCCCCAGTGTGATGTCTCCAGTAGGATTCGAACTTGAGTCTCGCCTCTGGGGGTCGCAAGTCACTACCACTTGGCCCAACCACCTTGGGTAGCTAGTTGAATTCATTCTAATATGATGAACTTTGGAAAAATGAGAATTGCTTTATTTATATGCAATTTTGCCAAAAAAAATTAACACAAAACACAAGTTTGTTCTTTCTATGTTTCTAATCCAAAAATTCAAACAATGGTGACGAAGAGCATCAAAATAAAAACATTATATGCAATAGCACTATGTTTAATACCTTCATATCCAGAAAAATACCAAAACAAATATATAAGTTTCACCATTTCTGAATTTAATCCTTACAAAATATTAGTGTCAATGGGCATCCTCTTATAGTTACATAACTAAATACCAAATAGCTAAATAGTTGCATCAAATGTCTTTTGCAACAATACAAAATAGTACCTTAAGACATAAATGGAACTCCAACACTTCAAAACAAAAAGATAGTAACTGCATTTACCAAACACAACTAACAACTTCACTTCATATCAAAACAAAATGTTGGAGATAACCTAAGGATGTTATGAAAGCTGATCCATTGATAACCTATAACCAAAACAAATTATAAATATTAAATTTCTATTTGATTTTAACATTATGAAAATCTTTAAATTTAACTAATCAAACCTATGAAATGGTGGAACCATTATTGACCCCCTGAGAGTTATGGATACCCACTGGACATGTGACCTGCAAAGATTCAATACAATTATTAATTTTGCTATTGTATAAAACCAAATTAAAATATGCTTATTTAATTAATACCACTTCTTGATTGCTAAAAGAACATGGGGGCATTCTGGTTATAATTTTTGTGCATAGATTCACCACCATTGTTTGAGTTTTTGGATTAAAAACATAGAAAGAACAAACTTATGTTTTAACATCATTAGGCAAAATTGTATATAAATAAAGCAATTTTCATTTTTCAAAGTTCATAATATTAGAATGAATTCAACTAGCTATTAGAAGGTAATTTGGACATTTGTTTAATTTTTAACGGTGGAATGGACGGTCAACTAATGGAAAGGGTGCCAAAATCTGAGAAGTTTTGGGGTGATTGCCAATTAACAATAGTTCAGGGATTGTAAGGCAAATAACCCATACATTTATTGTGTTGGACAAGATATGAATTGTTTCCATAATGAAGACAAGAATGAAACGGTTTTTTTTTCACGGAAAAAACGCTCATTGTTAATTTAATAATATTAATTTCGATAATAATATGAAAGGGAAAGTCCTAATTTGCTCATTTGCTCTTATCACCAATTTTTTTTTTTGATCCAAAGGGAGGCAATCAATGCCTATCACTATCAACAAGCTCCCGTATAGAGTCTGGTGGTTCTTCCATCCAGTGCAAGCCTTCGCCCACAATGTGGCCAAGCTTAGCCAAAGCGTCCGCCACCGAGTTTGCCGATCTTCTGATATGATGTATAGATATATTCCAGGGCTTTGCAAGCAAAGTCCTACAATCTTCCAATATATGGTCTAAAGGATGTTCTCTCGTATCAGTCTTCCGAACCAGCTTGTATATCACCTCTGAATCAATCTCCACGATCAGGCTCTGGAACCTTCTTATCAGAAGTTATAATTTCTCATTTTTATGGTAGTATCTAGTTTTAATTTCGTAGATGTTTGAGTTAGGGTTGTCAATGAGTTGGACTCGGATCGGATCAGCAACAACGCGAATACAAGTCCGATTTTCATTTCTTCCATTCAGAACCATTTCAGATCCGCTTGGATCTTGAAAAACAGCGATCGCATCCGAATCTAATGGATATCCAAATATCTAGATCCGTTTAACATATTTAGCAATAATTTTTTTGTTTCCATTTTTCTCCAAAACACTTGAAGATTCTACACCATCATGAATTACAAATGTAACATTTAACTTGTTTCATCAAAACCAAAATATAAATAGAAAAAAACCCAAAGTTGATCATTTTAATTTGGGATGAAGAAATTTTGAATACATGCAATGGCGTAGACAATAAAAAAAAAAACCGAAGTCAAGTATACAATAAATGACTATTATTTAAAAGGATTTTTTGCAAGTTAACTCCCAGTGATATGTTTATTGGGCAATTTACCTCCCTGTGAAATAAAAATAGGCAATTTAACTCCATGTGAAATGAAATAATGAGCAATTTACCTCCTTGTGATATAAAAATAGGCAATTTACCTCCATGTGAAATGAAATAATGAGCAATTTAACTCCTTGTGATATGAATTAATAAGAAATTTCGAGGGAGGTACTATGCTTCTTTTATAAAAATACAGGGAGGTATTTTGCCATTTTTCTTATCACATGGAGTTAAATTGCCTATTTAGGATATCACAGGGAGGTATTTTGCCTCTATTTTTATCACAGGGAGTTAAATTGCCTATTTATAATAACACAGGGAGTTAATTTGCTATTCACTCTTATTTAAAATATTAATTATAACGAAAAATCAACAACAATAATGAAAATTTGACCACATTTTTTTTTTTTGAGAAACCAAATAGATTTCATTCAATCACTTGTTCAGAGGATACAATTTTAAGAATAAAATCTGGAAGAACGTCCAAACTAAAAGAATCTTTGAATGAAAGCTTAGCTATTTCATGAGCTACTTTATTTCCTTCCCTCAGGATGTGTCGGAACGAGCAAGACTCGAAGGTTTCTTTTTCGGCTTTAATATCATCAATAATAGGACCATACACGGCTCTTTCACTAGAAACGCCTTCAATTGCAGCGATAACTAAATTTGACCACATTAGTTCAAGCTCAAAATCAATTAGATAGAATGATTTTTTTTTTACAAATGTCCTCGTAGATTCAAATCTCTTCATGATTGAATCATTCAAAATGATATTAGATACATCGATCACTCTCTATATTAAAAATCATAGAGTCATTTAACTCTTCATTTCCCATTAGATTCCTTATCGACTTTTGATATACTTCATAAAAGGTTTCTTTTGTGAGAATAAAGATGAAGATGAAGGATAGATGGATATCAAATTGGAGTGACTCTTGATATTTAAAAGTATTATTTGTGTTTTAGTATGATTTAAATTGCAAAATAAAAAGAATATGTAAGAGTTAGAGTTTTTTTTTTTTTTTTTGAAGAGTTAGAATTTATGTCCACATTATGATTATTGTTATTTGACTTCTTTTTTTTATCCAACTCTAATACATATGGATCCCTTTCATTAAAATTTTAATTAAGTGGGTCCAATAACAAAAAATTATAAACTATATTAAGATTTATATGAATAATATAATCATCACATAAGATTACATATATATAGGCAGGCAGAGAAGAAACAAAGGTCCATGCACCCCCTACTCTTAGAGTGGCTCCACCAGTGAATACATGAGCTAAATTAAATTATCTAATGTAACATTTATAAATTTGTTAGAATAAAGATATTGATGAAAATTTTGAAAGCGTAAATTTTGTTGGATCCAAGGAAATACTCGAAATCCAACAAAATATGAGGACTAGGAGAGCGCATAATCCAACAACCTAACTAGGTTCAATCAAATTTAGAAGAGGTTGGATTTGGGTTGATCCTAACCAAATAATGTCTTTCTGGGTAGATTTATAATTTAACAAAAATAAATAACAATATGCAATTACAATTAAAAAAAAATCTTATGATGCATAATATATTATAATATAAGTAAATAATTAGTTGTGCATTGATTAATTTGTTGCGCAACAAAAGCTTTGCATAAATAAGTCTTCCAAATTGAGGTTTCAACATGTGTCTAATCTTCTCAACTCTTAATTTTTTTCCCAATAATATGTAAATTATTAAATTAAAAATAAAGTTTCAGCCCTTTTTCAGAATTGAGATTATTTCTTCAAAAAGAATGCAAAATAAAGTACTAATTAACAATAAAGAAGAACAAATAGAAGCATATATTATATATGTCCTCATTTCTCCATACGATTGAAGAATACAGTCAAGGGCAATAATAAGAGAGGATCAGATATGGTATCCTATGCTTCAAACTAAGACCCGAATGATCCATATATTGACCATTCAAACCATTAATCATGAAATCAAAAATAAAAATGTGGCCCCAATTATCCCATCTTTTTTTTTTTTTTTGGGTACAAATTGCATCAAGAATATGGTCCATTTCCAGCTGTTTTAAAGTTGTTGATCAGTATTTTCATTAAATCCATCAATAAATTACTTTAGGAATCCTGACTCAAAGGTGAAACTAGGGGCAAATCAATGACAATGGCCTACAAAAACTACTTTTAATTGATGTGATTTATTGCTATGTTTGAGCCATCAATTGATGTATCCGTGAACAAAGGGATTGCATAACTTTATGCTATAGTCCTTTCTAGTTTCTTTAAATATATAAATATGTTATATATTTTGATCAATATACCTTTTTGGTGTTTGCAATTTTTGTTCGGGTGTTTTAAATTTTTAATAATTTTGTTTTATATAGGTATGAAATATTTGAAATATGTATTTGTTTCAATTTATTATTAGCTGGTTATTATTTGTAAGTTTTTGTACTTGACATTTATCAAAATGATTCTGATGTAATGATTGATGATTAATGTACTCTCACAAGAAAAAAAATTGATTGGGTTTTAATTAGAATTTTCAAAATATAAGATAATTTTGGAATGAAATTGACATTATTGGAGAATACGAAATATAGTTTTAATATAGTCTAAATATTTAGGTTTTTTTTTGTTGAAATTTACTCTTTAGTCATACAAAAATCAAATCACAGTTATTAATTATCTAATGCATTAGCATCAAGTATCAACATCAAGATTTGCCGAACCACGCATGGTTAGCTAAATTCTAGAATCATGACCTAAATTTTAATACTACTATATATATGGAAAGAGAACATATTCCATTTCCAAATATATTCTAATTGCAACAATTTCTTTATGCATATTTAATTAATCCATTATTAATATTTTCCGAAATTATCATAATGCAGTTGGTATTAGTCGACAATGATAGTCAAATTTTAGCTTTGACCAAGTCCATAATCAATTAATCATACAAATAATAATCTCACCAAATATCAAGTGACACACAAATCGTTATTATTCAATAATTCATGTTCACAATTAGGTGATCAATGAGATCAAGAGCAGAGTGGAAACAACACTAATAAAAAATAGGCTTTGAAAATTTCCCACTTGAACAAATAAAAACTCAAAGTTATTAGAGTTAGTGAACCAAATGGGACCATCCATTAACTAAAGTTTAGAAAATAAATAATTAAATCAACTTTGAGTAAGGAATATAAAACTAAATAAAGTAATTAAATGGACCATGATTTATCACCTGAAAGAAATCTTTTGTACAGAGGAGAAGATCCAATGGTAATTATTTTATTTTTGAAGCTAAGTTTAATGATGTAAATTAATTGGATAATAAATTTAATATTGACTAATTCATACCTTATTGTTTGGAGTGGAGGGAACAGTACAATCAAGTTCAATTGTTGTTAAAGTAGTCTCAATTCATAGATTCACGAGTTTTGAAGAAAGCAAAGGGATTCCTCCAGGCACGTCTTACATGTACTTTAATCATCCGACTAGTGTTCTTCATTTTTTTACTATTATCATTACTAATAATAATAATACTAATAATGAATGTTAAGTAATTTTTATCCCGCCTATAGTTCCTCTTTTTTTTTTCTTTTTTTTTTTTTTTAAGAAATACCCGTTTGGGATTTATTATGATTAAGTTCAATTGGTACTCTTACAATTTCTTAAGTCTTCAATCTTTTTTTTCATGAATTTTAAATGTTTGAGTTTCAAATGTCAAAAATTGTTCGCATTGTGAATGGCTCGGAATGTGCTACATAGTTGAAACGTGATTTTTGAACTGTTGTTTAGTTTGATAATGTAAATTGCATTTTTGCTATCATTTATAATTTTTAGCACAACGATACGATACACGTTGTCTCAAATATTAGAAGGAGAAAAATAAATGGAAGTGACATGTTGTAGGAGCCACACCACCCGGGATGCGTAGCTTAGCCACCAAGAAGAATGGTCTCAATACGGTAGTGACCCTTCTTATAATTGAACAACTGCTACTATCATTTTCAAGTTTTGTTTCAAAATGATTTTTATAGTAGTTTCATTGAGAACGTAAACAAAATTTCCAATCATTTCTTATCTGTTTGATTTTCAATCAAGTTTAACATTTTATGTAACTGTAAACTGATTTAATCCCAACGCGTTGATCTAATAATCAAGAAATGTTGCTCCGTGATTTGGTTTATGATGTAACGTATTTTCGTTTAGATGAGATAGAAATGTGAGAGTAGATTCATGTGAGATCTAAGTTAATTAAAGTCTTTTGTAACAGTAAGGACTTCCTCGATCATTTTTGTTTCATACTTGATTAAATTTCAAATCTACATCTAGGATCTGGTTAATATTGAAGGAAAATCTTCAAGTTGTGTTGGGAGGAGACCCCAACAATATTTTCTTATGACTAAGCTTGCTCGATTCGAGATTAGCTACAAGCATATCGAAGTCGTAAGTGAACTGTAATGGTGTAGTTAATGGGCGTATGTAGTAGCAAATGAGGGGGTCCTAATTAGGGTCAACCCGTTTGGATCGATTTTATTCGAGTCGACCTAGATAAAATTAACGCAAATCTTATAGTATCAAGTAGTTTTCCTTAATTCTCAAGGGTTAAATGATCAGCACAAGGGGTCATTTTAATATGAAGCATTAGATCTAACCCAGTTGTTGATCGAACAACTTAGGTATGACCAACCAATCAAATCAAATTCAAAGCGGTCAAAAGCTGTCTAATTTCAATTGTTCAATCATAGGATGGTTAGATTGATATGTGGCTCAATCATGAGTAGATCAATATGCACATCCTTGGTTGAGCTAAAATGCCAATCGCTTGAGTAGGGATCTGTATAAGGAGGTCATGCTCGAGAACATCAAATTGACCACAAAGGTCGATGGTCGAGCCACGTCAGATTAATCGAGGGGTTTGCTTGTCGAGCCACTCCAAATTAAAAGGGGAGATCAATAGCCGAGCCACGTCAGATGCAGATATTCACTAAATGGGCAATATTGGTAAGTGTCAAATAAGCGGTACGAGATATATGGTATAACTTGTATGATTTTTTAACTTGTATGCATAAAGTTAATCAACTTATTGAGACAATAATATGAAATGAAAATGCACTCAACTTATTTATGACCATATTTGCATAATAAAAATGCACGCGTGACGTGAGGGGTGGGGTTGTTTGAGTGGCGGAAGCAATATGAGAAATTAATTTGAAGCAGAAAAAAGAAAGATAGTTATATATATTAAAGTTATTAAGTGGAAATGAATGTGTGGGACATGGAGCCAATTTGGTTGTGGATTCTCCAACAAAAGTATCCACGCCTCCAAAGTTTAAGCTATACTAATATTTATTTATTTTATTAACAATATAAAGATAAAAAAGCAGCGCAAAAAGTGCCCATTTATCCGCTCATTGCGTATTAAATAATAATACATCCACTTTTTCTTACTCGAGTTATGACCTTTATCCCCCAATGTAATACTATACATTATTTTATTACATTATATAAGTGTCGATCTTTATTTGTTAGCCAACAAAAACAATCCCTTCAAAAGCCTGTGTTTTAGCTCAAGCTGTCTAATATTTGTTTCTTTTTATTCCTTAAATAAAATAAAATGTACACTATAAATGTGCAAATCAAGATAAAGAAGGGAATTAGGCAAGACTTGGGCATGGATTATAAAAATTAAGACATGGATTAAAATTTTGATTGTTTATACTGTCAACTTTTCGAAAATATAAAAACATCAAAAATATTTATAAATAAATTACTAAATAAAAAAAAAGTATCTCAAAAGTCCAAACAAAGAAAAAAAATTGAAATTATATTTTATTTTTGTTTCATAAATAAAAAGGCTGAAACTTATAGATGTTTTCGACTATACATATAAAAAGTTTGATCCATGAATAAAGGCAGTATAATAGAGTTAAATCTCCAATGGAATCATCAGTCATGACATCTAATTGTCTTGATACACCTAACATCTTGATTTTACATTTTCTTTATATGTGGGGTTTCAAACAATATCTACAGTATCATTTTTGTGTTACATTTCCGTGTTACATCATTGAATACATTCAAAGATTATGTGTGATCTAACAAAAATCTTAAATTTGGACCATTATCGATTAATGGATTAACACAAAAATGTAACACCAACATGTAATAAAAAAATCCGAGATGGCTTGCAATTGCCATATTTCAAATCACATAGTGATACATAGTGATGATTATACAATCACAACAAAACTGATAATAATAGGAGAATCAAACCATCAAATTACTTAAAATTCAGTTTTTTTTGTTAATGTATTTCAACAATTTTAAGGAAATAAACAAGAGTCAACCAGTAGAAATTCACCATCGGATTTCTCAAAATTGCTTTGAACTTTCATTTAGGTCATTCGATTTACACACAATACCGACTGTGAAGGCCGGCCCTCTCTTGAAAGAGGATAATTTGAAGCTATACACTAAGCCATGGCCGACCCTATTGCTAAGGAACTTGAACCCTCGTCTAGGGCCCTCGACTATAGAGGGGCCACAAATTTTTATATAGATATGTATGTATATTAAATTTTTCAATTTGATAATTATATATATTTTGTCAAACGTAAATTATTTATAAGAAAATTAAAGATTTAAGTTGCTCAAATCGAATAAGGTTGTAAGAACTTTCGGGATCAAGACAACACAATTCTTGGAGAAGTAAAATTGTGAGTTGTGGTAGAAAGTAAGAAGGTTGTAAGAACAGTTTAAATTATTTTATTATTTAGCAAAATTGGATAATCTAAAAATGAGGTTTTCCCTATTTATATAACCTGCCATAGAAACCTCCATGTATAACTTGAGAGCTAATTTATTGGGTTATACTTATTTTGTCAAGTATTGTTGAGACAATTATTGAACTTAATGCGTCATATGCTGATTTAGTTGTGGTGGACACATGTCGAAGCGTGACATTAAGATATATTTTAACTTTCAAATTAACTTAAATAAAATATTAATTAATTTTATCTAAGTTTAATCTAAACATAAATATCTAATTTATAGTCATGAAGAGTATGATTGTACAAAGAGTTCGATAAATCAATAGAATCGTACCGAAATCGAAACAAATTACCAAACCTTCTTCCTTTTCAATTTCATTATTAACAGTCAATTTACGAAATGAACCCATAATATTGATTTTAGGATCTGGAGACATACATAGAGAATTAACTGGATATGGAGGTACTAGTATTTGGGATCACCTTAAAAATTAGGCTTGATACATAACTTGATTCAATAAGTTTAGGTCAAGCTACAAATTTTAAAATTTATTTTTTTGCTAGAAATTTACAAAAAAGACTCAAAACTACACTTTTTGATTTTTCTTGGTCAAGCTACGAATTGTTCAGTTTGCCATACGATACAAATTCCAAAAGTAGGCATTAGCAACTTAGATCTACATGTAGGTTAAATTAATACAAAGGAGAACTAGGAGTTGATCACCAAGGCTATGTTTGATTCTTGAATTTTAGTGGAATACTCCAATCTTTCTGTTTTCTCTATCGTTCTCCTCACTGAAATTCAAGAACCAAATATAACGTAATTGTCGGCATAAAGGAAATTATACTACAAAGTTCAAGCTTCCCCAAGCAGGCATCCACCTCGTCTGGAATCGGAAGTAAGAGCACAAATGCCAACCACATAAACTGCCTGGAAATGGTTGTCTATTAATATCGCATTATGCAGAATAGATCAAGATCAGTTAAAACTGATGTAACAATAGTTTCTGAGATGCACAATCATGAGAAACTCTACAGCATGAATTTCTGCCACCATCTATTTAATATGCAGTGCTCGAGCAGATATATTCACTGAAAAATGTGTTGAAGTATTTATTTACGGAATAATTCTTTTGTTCTTTATAGTTAAAGACACTAGGCTATGTTTGATTCTTGGATTTCAGTGAGTAAAACGCTAAGGAAAATGTTTTATCTTGCTTCCAATGACAATGTTGATCTTCAATTCTAGTTCATTTGCATTTTACTTATCATTTTACTCACTGAAATCCATAAACCAAACATAGCCTAAATCTCATAATTTATTACCTTTCTCTTACCCTAATAGTAAACATGAAATGAAGCCTTGTGATCAGATTTGATAAGAACAGTACTATTTTCAGACAGTGTTTAATAATGAATTAAATCATTCAATCTGAAAACTATGTAAGCAAAATAACAAAAGAGCATTTGAAAAGCACAAAGGGCTTTCCTATCCTCATATACCACCTCCCTTTCACATGCATGGAGTAACGCGACTTAACAAGAAGCACAAGAAATTATCTTATCCAATTATGAATAATCCCCAAAATTCTTATGCAGTAAGCATACCTTCGAAATGCGAGTAAGCAATAAGAGTCATTCTAAATCTTCGCATGTGATCGCCTTCTCTTTCTTCGGGACACATATTCACTTCCTGTTAAAGAATTAAAATTTAGTTTCTGAAGCAAATATTTTGCGTTACTATAAATAACAAAATCCGACATCGGCGGTTATTCCACAAAATCAATCAACTAGTGAAACCCACCTATAAGTGATTGTGTTTCTGGAGAAATAAATAGCTGAATTTACAAATCTCTAAACAGCTAATGGTTTCAAAAGATTAAAATACTAGTGTTCTGAGTTATGAGACTACAGAACAAAATTGTTGGTAAAATCTCACAGGATCCTTGCAGTACGTCATGTGCCTAATTTGAGGGTTTTCAATGTGAATGAAATTCTTTTCAGTTTATTGCTTCTACATGAAATTTTTATGTAAGAAATACCTAAATACAATAATATATTAATGGACAAACCAAAACGAGCATAAATGCAAGAGATTACAATGTAAAATATGCACGATTTTTCACAGCATACCCTTTTTTGGCTGTCCCTCGTGTATCTCTTCCTCAATTCCAGTAACTGTACCATCCTGAAATATGTTTACATTCCAATCACTTCCAACGAAATGGCCTTTATTAAAACAAAAGTAAGTTTCAAGAACTTTGCTCATTGTCAAGCTATGCTATTAAAAAACAAAAAGTAATGCAGAATAAATAAGCAAAAAAGTGAGTTATAAACTTGGCACAAAAAGTATCAACTTAATGTTTATTGGAAATTCATCGGTTCGATATGAGAAAACTGTTGAGCAAATTGCAAGACAACCTTGTTTATGCAGTTATGATGGTCAAAAACATATTCCAAGCAATTTGTACTTATGAAACTAACGAGATATGGACCCTTCTAATATAAACTTCAAAACTCCCCCCTTTTACATATTAAAGAACTGCTCAAAAATCCGAGAGCTGATATATGTGGAAGTGAAGTTATGTGCTTGTGCCTACTGAATCAGTAACCACTCCATATTTAAAGAGGTCAAGACAATCAAGAAAAACTGGTATGCACATCCTAAGAACTTAAAACAAACCGCGCCATAAATTGCCCTTTGATTGCGCCAAAATTCCAAAGTAGGCATAAGCAATCTCCCTGCAGAATTTCATCAGGAATAGATTAAAGGTTATTAATATCATTGAAATTATATAACCTGATTGAACAGCCATAATAGTGCTTTAAAAAGCATTCAATAAAATAAGTATTACTCGTATGTAATCATAAAATGAAAGTTCTTTTTTCTATACTAAAAACAAAATGAAAGTTCAAGATTGTGAAAAAAGGAAGCAACTGCTCAAGGGCATGATGGTATCAGATTTGGCAACATACCAGATCTAGATCTGTTAAAACTTCTGCATTGAGGAGAGTCAGTTGGAACTTTGTCCTTTTCTTTCTCAGGAGTTTCCTAGACCAGATTGATAAACAGAAAGAGTTTATTGCAGTGAGCAAGAAACTAAATTCTAATTGAAAACAGAAATACAAGGATACTGACCAAGAACATAAACATAACTGTTTAGAAATTCGATCAATAAATTACTGTTACAGTCATGCAAAAATATTTTGTAATAAGAAGCAAAGTGAAACTCTGTAATGGATATGGTGCATGTCTCATCAACGGAGCTCATCTATTATCCTCAAATACCAATAAACCAGATAACAATAGGCCAGTTGTCCTAATTTAGGATTCTTCAGGAGTGAACATATTCATATTAATAAAACTAAACATATTGAAAAGCCACAATAAGGTGTAATTCAACGCTCCAGGCAAGCTTTAAATTTTGAATAATGCAATTAAAATAAAGCCATCTGGATGCAAAATACAAATGATGTAGGCAAAGACAGTCTACTGGTTAACCATGATGTATTATGATTGCTTCTCTATCATTTCTCCTCTTCTTTTTAGATTCAATAACTAATTCATTTTTCTATTTCATTTCACCTTATTATGATATCCGATCCCTACTTCTCCAACATCTACTGGATAACACCAAAAATTTGCAGTCAGCCAAACAACCTCACCAAGTTTGTTAATGATAAGGAAAAGACACAAAACATAAATGGTATGTAAATATTAGTTTTATACTCAACGACGATACTTTCTGACTGCTGTCTAGTATTAAACAGGAGGCTATGTAGCTCTATATATGAAGATTTTCTTTCTTTCTTTCTTTCTTTCTTTCTTTCCAGTAAGTAGCATTAGATTCATATCCTTAAAATTGCACTCAAGCGTAGAAAAGACCAACAACAATCAAAGTAGGGCATAGAGAACACTGTCATTATAGGGAGTTAATTGCAATTAAAAAAACTACTAGAAAGCTTACTGACGTATGCTAATTTTTTTCTAGTCTTCATGTCTGATGCTTCAGCATTCTCAGGCGCACTATCAGCAACTACAGTCTGCTTTTTATTATAGGCAGGAGAAAGCTTACTGAGTGAACTTGTCGATTTTTGTTTTTCCTTATGTACTATGCCGTGTGTTTTAACCCTTTTAAGGTCCTTCTCCTGGTTTGGAGTCTCAGCGATTTGCTCAAACTTGTCCTTAACAAAACCAGAATCTAACTCGATCAAATTCTTTTTATTTGCACACTCATTAAGTCCAGTAACCTCAAACTGGATGTCATTTCTACGTCCTCCTGGTTCAATGTCTGAATTTGCAAAGTCCACTTTGTCAGATCCCATGGATGATGAAACAGAATTTGACCTAATCTTCTCATCTTTTGATTTAGCTGATTTGTTCTTCTTTTTCATTTTCAAGCTACTTTTTGAACGTGTAGTTCTATCAACAACTATAGTCTGCTTTCCATTATAGGCAGGAGAAAGCGTACTAAGTGAACTTGTCGATTTTTGTTTTTCCTTATGTACTATGCCGCGTGTTTTAACCCTTTTCAGGTCCTTCTCCCGTTTTGGAGTCTCAGCGATTTTCTCAAACTTGTCCTTAACAAAACCAGAATCTAGTTCGATCAAATTCTTTTTATTTGCACACCCATTAAGTCCAGTAACCTCAAACTGGATGTCATTTCTACCTCCTCCTGGTTCAATGTCTGAACTTGCAAAGTCCACTTTGTCATATCCCATGGATGATGAAACAGAATTTGACCTAATCTTCTCATCTTTTGATTTAGCTGATTTTTTCTTCTTTTTCATTTTCAAGCTACTTTTTGAACGTGTAGTTCTAGCCTCAGTGTGACTTAAAATCTCCTCTGTCGAGTTCACATCCCTATCCAAGTTACCCTCAGTATGACTTAATATCTCCTCTGTCAATACAGGTTTTTCCCTCTTTTCCATTCCCTTGGCATTCATTGTGTCATGTGATTCCAAATCATTGTCACGACTGCCTACAAGTGGTTGCTCACCTACAACTGCTGCAAAATTCAGCAGAAACGGAAAAGAACGGGAAAAAGATTAAGTGTAAACGAATCTTAACAAAGTTTTCTGGCAAATAGCAACCAAATTGCTTATAATAATAGAGAAGTACGTGATGATAGGTTTTCAGTAACTCCTGAAATGCCCTTGCAGTGTGATTCTATAAGCATGAATTTCTCAGCATACTCCTTCCAGTATGAAGGAAATCCATACATAAAATGGTTACACACCTGTTAAAATAGCGAAAGATGAAATAAAACAAGTTATCCTCAGAGCATGCAAATAAAATGCCCATCCAAATGAAAGGAATGCCGCACTCCCAAAAGTTAGCAAACTTACATCTGATGGAAACCCATTTTCTGAAGTTCGAGCTTTGTTTATGGAGCCCTTGATGATAACACATTTCCCATCAGTGGTCTCAAGTGTAAACTCATCGTATCTCTTGAGGATCGGTAAAGATGAAAAGACTCGCATGGGTTGTTTCCTACAGCACAACAATAGATGAAAACCTTGCACGAGAGTTGCAAAAAAAAATTTGAGCCAAAAAAGTAAAATAGATATAACTCATAGTATACAAAAAACAATGTGCATTTCCAATCTTGAGAGAGCAATCATTAGCAAATTTCAGGACTTCCACGCAAAAGCTTCAACAGAAGAAAGTATCCTCTTATACTAGGAAAGAAAGCACATGATATATTTTGAAATTCGACAAGTGCAAAATGTTCATCTTTAGATTCTTTACACTGATAACTATAGCTAGAAAACCAACCCACTCCAACCTGATTTTCTCAACTAACTCAAACACAAAAAGGGGAATAAACTTAGAAAGGAATCTTCAGCATCAGAACACTTCTCACCAAGTGACACAAGAAGATCCGGACGATAATGTGCAGCAAAACACTTGTGTATTAAGTCTTAACTATTATGAAACAAGGGTTTGCCCCTCTGCTATATCATAATCTCGTCAAGCCACAAGTAACAAAAGACAAATTTGCAGGACCACATCAAACGCGTGATTGTTCTGTCAATATCTGCAACTCAATGTCGGATACAAATAATTTCTCACCAAGTTACTGATATGAAAGTACTAAACACACCCCTCGAGAAGAAATGAACTAAACAAATAAGCACATAGGTAAATCAGCAAGAATTTAAAACTTTGAGCTCTCACAAAAATCAGATAGCTTTCCTGACTTGATAAAATTGTTATATAGATACATGGAAGACAGGTTTTTAAATATTATTTTCTGTTATTTTCCCATTTGAGTTACAAAGAATATTTTAATGATGATGTATGCTAAGTCAAACATACTCCAACACTCATATTCTACTCTTTCAAGTTTCACCCCAGGTCATATATGTATACAAAAAAGAATTATTGACAAAGAATCGTGATAAAACTGACATAGCACACTCAATAAAGACTTTTCACGAACTAATTTAAGAAAGTCAATAATCCAAATAATTTAATAATACAAAATGCAGTTTAATAATACATTTTCCCTGAATCACTTGAAACAAGACTAAATAATACCTAAAATCGAAAATTTTAACTACATATTATCAAAAAAAGAGGTTAAAGAATTCGAGATTAAAAAAAAAGAGAGAGAAAAGGAAGATACCCTTTAACTCCAATACAAACACAACGCCCAGCAATGGCGACTCGTGTCCTTTTGAGGTCGTCATTTTCAGACTTAACTAACCACCAATCATCCAAAAACACCTTAATTGAAAAGAAAAAAAATAAGAGAATGAAGTACAAGTAAAATTAACTGGTAATAAATATAAAGAGTTGTAGTATTATTATGTTTACTGTTGTTTGAAAGCGGGACTTGGGTATATTGCCGCAATTGTTGCGAATACACGGAGATAAAGCAGATGTCATTGCTTTCATTCCGATGGATTTCCGACGCCACCGCGGGTTACGTGGGGTTTGAGGGTGGGGTGTAGTAATTTACAATTTTTTAGAGAGTAAAATGCAATGTCCAATTTCTTATTTCTAATTGGCAGAAAATGTGTTGTATTATTTTTATTAGTAAAAAGTCGATTGTGTTAACATTCGAATTTATTAGGAAGTTACATTATACTTTAGGGTGCTAAATTAGAAATTGAATAGTTAGACTAAATTTATGCAAAATGGTAAATTGTGAGACATAACTCATCGAGTTGATATAGTTTGGGATAAAAAATTAAATTTATAATTAGTTTGGAACGAATTCTGTAATTTTACATAATTGTTCATGCTAAAATTTGTTATGTCAATAGATGTGTGTTGCCAATATGACACTTTACGGTAGTTTCCGTGTCATAATTAACGGTGGGATAATATTTCAAAAAATATTAAATTACAGGACAAAATTCGGTAAGGTTATATAGTTTGGGACGAAAATCTAAAGGTCTATTTGGATGGGTTTTGGCTCGATTTCGCGGGTCTCGGTTTAAAAAAAATGGTTTGGGTGGTTTTGATGAAACCTTTGAGACCTCATTTGGATGAATTTTGGCTGTTAGGTTTTATGGTTTGAATAATTTGAAACCCACTTAGATTGGGTTTAGGAGAAATAGGTGGTAGGTGTCAAATCAATGTCTTTTTTAGTGAGATTTCGGGAAAAAAATAGGTGGTAGGTGTGTTTTATAGGTTTGAAGAATTTGAGTGTGAGTTTCTGAATAGGTTGATGGTTTTATGGGTTTGACAAAAACTCATTTAAAAGGATTTTGATTATCTCACGAAACCTGCTAGACCGGGCCAAAATCCATCCACTTACATCCTAAATTCTCTAATTAGTTTGGGACATTTGCCCCCCGTTAATTCTAACTTATTGACAACTTAGAGGGGCCAAAGACAAGTGTCCAACTGAGTTGTCATCGTATGAATTAATCACATTGTTAATTTTTCATAAACTTGCAAAAAGACCCCTGACTTTTTGTAATTTTTATTTTTGACCTCAAGACTTTGAAAAGTGTAAAATCACATTGAAAAAACGAAAATTAAGTGTTTTTTTCAAACTTTTATAAGATTTTTTATTTAACAAAGTAAAATTTAAAAATTAGGAAAAAATTTAGAAGCAAAATTTTCCTATTTTTACTGTAGGATCACATAACAGAATAAGAACAATTATCTTAAAATCTACAAAAATCGAGAAAATTCAATTGATCAGAAAAACAAAACCATCTTCTGGCTGTAATTTCAACTGAACCCCTAAGACAACTTAACTTTCATTTGGAAATAGTGAGATGGTAGTAGTAGTATATATAATGTTGTGAAATTTTTGTTTATTTTCTTTAGCAATCACAAAACTATGTAAATATAATGAAATGAGTAATTTAGACAAGAATATAAAATAAGTATAATAAGAAGAATGTAAATTTAAAAGAAAAACGGCTAGCCTGATCCGGAGTCACGCTACTAGACGCTGTCCTAAGAAAACGATTGCCTCCCCTCGTGCAGGTATTGGCGGTTGATCGATTCTCCAAGATAAAACCTTTGGCCTCGCTGGAGTCTTCTCGTAAGCACGTTCACAAGAAGACAATGAACCAAACTTTGTCTCAAGTGCCCGAAATAATATAGAGAGTAGTATAATTTTAGTGATGCATATTAAGCTAGTGAAGTGTGTGAATTTCCTAGGACACCTGACCCCTATTTATAGTGTTGATGAGACCTCTAAGGTCAAATAATTTTGAATAGCCACATAATGGCAATAAAGGGGAATTATGGCATTTAGGTTACACAATCAATTTTGATTGTTACAAATAATTTAATTTGAATTTTAAAAACTTAAAAATTCCAACAATCCCCCACAAGGTTCTAATATTCAATAATGCATATAGAAAATAATTGGGCACTAATATATTGTGCAATGGGTGCAGGAGCCTTCCGGGCTTGAGCCTACACTTAGTGTTGATGATATTCATTTGAGGAAACCGTAATGGTGCAAGCGCTTTGAATTAGGTTCCTTGGCCAAACTTCAATACATCACACACACAATATCGACATCAGTTTTAGTTCGCGGGTTAGCGCGTTAATGGCCGTGCGCTCTAATCTTGATTCTCATGAGAGTTTTAGGGTCAGCCCAGACCCATAGCCACGGCCCCATGGCAACTCTCATTTAGGTGAAACCTCCACGGGTATGTGCGATCTATACCCTGCAGAATTCTGCCTTGATCTCATTAAGGGTTAAAACCCAACCGTAATATCACATTATACAACACTATCACCATAGGGATGGAAATGAGGTGCACTCCTATAAATTAGTGCTAAACGAGTCACGCAGTACGAGTTGTTCCTACCCATTGAACCTTCTTCATGGGATCTCCAATCACAAAGGTTGGGTTTCTCCGGAGGTGACTCCCTTATGGGCTTAAGCCCATCCCCCTCGATGATTCACATACACCCTTAGTGGGTAAACCTTTGGTCAAATTATTCGCCAAATTTTTCTCAGATTTTACAAAATTTAGAGATATTACATTTCTCTTAAGTAAGGATTTCACACTTTTACATCTCGCTTGTAAGTGTCTATTCCTTTTCTTATTTGAATGAGATTGTGTTTCATAAGTTCTATTGCAGCTTTAGAGTCACAGTGTATAGAAATAGCCGGTAAAAGTTTCTTTACTAGGGGTATATCAAGCATTAAATCTCTTAACCATTCAGCTGTTGTACAAGTTGTATCTAAAGCTATTATTTCAGCTTCCATAGTACTTCTAGATATAACAATTTATTTCTTAGAACCCCAAGTTATTGCTGCACCACCTAACATGAATACAAAACCACTAGTAGACTTAATTTAAGAGCTATCAGTGATCCAGTTCGTATCACTATAACCTTCAAGTACATCTGGAAAATATTTATAGCACAAATGATAACTTAATGTTCCTCTAATGTACTTAAGAATTCTTTCCAAGGCATTCTAATGATATTTACTAGGATTGTGAGTGTACCTACTCAGCCTACCAATGGCATAGGCAATGTCGGGCCTAGTTCTATTGGAAAAGTTCAATAGTGATCCTATAATTTGTGAATACTTTAATTGAGATATAGGTTCACCGGAATTCTTTTTTAAACTTACATTTGAATCATTAGGTGTAGAGACAATCTTACAGTCATAATAATTAAATTTTCTCAAAAACTTTTCAATTGCACTAGATTGATCCAGTATGATGCATTCATTTATTCTACTTACTTTCATTCCCAAGATTATATGAGCTTCACCCAAATCTTTCATTTCGAAACTATTAGATAAATAATTCTTCACATTTTTTATAAAATCTACGGTAGTTCCAAGAATTAATATATCATCCACATATAAGTATAATATCACATGTTGACCATTTTCTTCCTTACAGTATACACATTTATCATGTTCATTTGATTTGAATCCAAAACTAAGTATAACTTCATTAAACTTTTCATGCCACTGTTTTGGAGCTTGTTTTAAGGGTCTGTCTAAAATGAGATTTTGAGGGATGGGGAGCACATGAGATATCATTTATCTTGGTGACACATGTCCCCTTAGAATTTATTTTTAAATAATTTATTTTTTTAAAGACAAATTTATCCTTTTTAATGAGTGAATTCAAAAACACCCTTGTGTTTTGTCTAACTATAAAAAAAAACCTATATTATTTTTATGAACAACAAAACCTTGTACTTTTTTTTATTAACAAAGAAAACTCCTCTCAAGTCGAAGAGACAATTTTACCCCACCAAACAATGCAAAAACATCCATATTACCTAAAAGGTTACCAATAACCCCTGGTAACTTTAAAAATTGGGAATACACCCCCTCCTCCCCATTTTTTTTTTGAAAAAATTGACAAATTCTCCATATGATTTATGAATCCCATATAAAAAAATTGACAAAAATCTTATCCCCCACAGTTACATGTTTTGGCACTTTACCACCCATATGTACAAAATAAACACTTTACCCCTGAAAAATAAAATTAGTTGCACTCTACCCCCTCAAATGATTTTATGCAATTTTTGTTTGACAGAAAATGTACATGTGCCCCTCACATGAATTTTCAAAGGGTAAATTAGTCACATCACTTCTTACTTGTCCAAATACTTGACTCATGTCTTGTGAACCAAAAATCTAAAGTTAATTAGAAAAAAATTTATTTGTAAAGAGAGAGGGAAAAATGCGCGTCAGTGAAATATTTGGGCGAAAAATCGGTGTTGGAACTAATTTACCCTTAAAATACAAAACTGAGACGCATATCTATGTTTTTGGTGAACGGAATTGGCTTAAAATCATTTGAGGGAAAAAGTGCAACTGATTTTATACGTGCTTATTTAATTTATACTTTTGGGTGGTAAATTTCAAAATATGTAACTTTGAGAGGGGGTGTAAAGTGCATTTTCCCTAAAAATATTTTAAATGATCTTATACTGATGGTCTTAATTGTCAATTCGTATAAAAATTTGATTACTTGAGAGATTTTTTCGTATAAAATTTTGATTACTTGAGATTTTTTTTTTGGGAAAGAGATTAAATTAATTAGAGATAAGGGAGCAATTTTTAAGCATATTAATTAAAGGGTTAGTATGTAATTTAACATATGTTTATTTTTTCTAAATGTCCGATGCCACTTCATCATTGGACATTTTGACCAAAACTTGTGGCTTAGATTTGTTGTTGACTTTTTTTAGTGGTTGATATGAGGTATCTCATGTACACCTATGTTCCATAAAATCTTATTTTAGAAAGACCCTTGTTTTAATCCATATAAAGATTTCACTAACTTACAAACTTTATGTTCTTGCCCCTTAACCTTAAAACCTTCAGGTTGATTCATATAAATTTCTTCATCTAAGTAGCCAATTAAGAATGCGGTCTTTACATCCATTTGATGAATTACTAAGTTATTTATTGAAGCTTAAGCCAACAGAGCTCTAATAGTTGAGATCCAGCTACAGGAGAATATGTATCAAAATAATCTATTCTTTCTTGTTGTGTAAACCCTTTTGCTACTAGTCTCGCTTTATATTGATCTATAGATCCATCAGCTATTGGTTTACTCACCATTGATAGCTTCTTTCCAAAAAGGTGCACCTATAGAAGATATTGCATCTTTATAAGTTTGAGGTTCTCCTTCTACTAGAAATGTGATAAATTTATCTCCAAAGTTCTTTTCTATTCTACCCCGCTTACTTCTTCTAAGTTCAATAGGTTCTTCTATTCTACTATCTAAAGTTTGTTTATCGTAGGAACTAACACTAGTAGATTCAACTTTTGACGTAGAAGGTTTCTTAGTAACTCTAGTTTTAAGAGAGAAAATATCCTCAAAGTATGTAGCATCTCTAGCCTCAATAATTGTATTATTTGCAATTTCACTAACTTCAGAATTAGTTATTAAAAATCTATTTGCGCTACTATTTTGAGCATACCCAATAAACACGGCATCTACAGTTTTAGGACCTATGTTCTTTCTTTTAGGTTCATGTATAACTACTTTTGCTAAACACCCCTACACTTTAAGGATTTTAAGATTTGGAGCCCTCTTTTTCCATAATTCATATGGAGTTTTATCACTATCTCTAACCGTTACATGGTTAAGAATAAAACATGAAGCTAAGATAGCTTTCCCCCACAAGTTCTCGGGTGCATCAGAATTTAATAACATTGTATTAACCATATCCAATAAAGTTCTATTTTTCCTTTCTGCTACGCAATTCGATTGAGGTGAATAAGGAGGTGTTAATTCATGTATAATACCATTATCTTCACAAAACCTTTTAAATTCATTAGAAGTGTATTCTCCACCTCTATCGAATCTAAGTATTTTAATTTTCTTTTCAATTTGATTATCAACCTTGGTTTTATAAACCTTAAACTTATTAAATACTTCATCTTTAGTTTTAATAAGATAGACATAACAATACTTAGAATAATCATCTATAAATGTTTAAAAGTATTTGTTTCCACCTCTAGAGGGAGGTTTTTTTGAATCGATCACTATGTACAAGTTCTAGGATATTTGAATTTCTAATAATTGAATGATAAGGTCCTTTAGGTTTCTTTCCTTGTACACATACTTCACACTTTTTATGTATATCTACTTGAGATTTTGGAATCAAGTTTAAGTTCATAAGTTTTCTAATTTTATTTTTACTTACATGACCTAAACGCTCATGCCGCAAAGTGCTAGACTCAATGTTTAGGATTAAAGGACTTTCAATAATGGTATTCAATATATTTAACTTAAACAAACCATCACTTACAAAACCTTTTCCAATAAAGGTATTATTTGTAGTTATTACAACTTTATTTGATTCCATAACAAGTTTATAACCAACTTGTACTAAACATGAGCCACTAACTAAATTTCTTCTAACTTCGGGTACATGTCGGACTCCTTCAAGAGTTAGAATTTTCCCCAATGTCATCTTTAGATCAACACTTCTTATTCCAAGTACTTGTGCCAGTGAATTATTTCCTAAAGTCACGCTTCCTCCACTTGAGTTCTGATAGGATTTAAACATCGATTTTTCAAAACAAACGTGTATATTAGCTACTTAGTCTAACCACCAATCATTATTAATATTTGTAAAATTCACTAAGGATAGGGAGGATTCTAACCTGATTGAAGGTTCATCTTCAACCAACATATTCATTTGACCTTGATGATTATTAGGCTTAGAGTTGTAGTAAGGGTTGTACTTCTCCTTTTTCCGATAGTAACAGTCCTTGGCCAAATGATTGGTCCTTCCGCATACGAAGTAAAGTCTTGGTCTCTTTTCTTTGCTTTTACAATTCTTAGTATTATGATTCTTTTCTTGGGCATTATTATTATTATAATTTTTCATCCCATTCTTTTTATTATTTTTGAAATTATTATTATTTTTTGGTTTGAGAATATTTTGACTTGTTTTATCCTCCACTAAATTAGCCTTGGCTTTAAATTCTTCTTGTCTAAAGATTCATTCTATGTTGTTCTTCAATTCTTAAAGAATTAAGGACTTGTGGCAAAGTCAATGAACCTTGTTGGTGTCTAAGACCTCTACTGAAATTAGACCAAGAAGGTGGAAGTTTATCTATTAGACATGACACTTTATAATCTTCACTAAACTTTGACCCATTTTTCTCTAAAGGCCTTAACAAATCTTGAAATTCATGAATTTGTTCATTAATCGATTTTTCATCAACCATAACAAATCTTGTAAAAGTAGAGACATTAAATCGTTCTATACCTGCATTATCAATTCCATATTCAGACTCTAAGGTATCTAAAAGTTCTTCAGCAGTTTTAGTGGATTGATGAACATCATATAGTCTATCAGACAAAGCACTTAGGATACGATTACGACAATGATAATCAATTTGATCATAAGTATATGAAGATTTTGAGGCATCGCTTCCGTCAATGGCGGAAATGAATCCAAGAACATTCAACCAATATTTTAGTTGATTTTGCCATCTCTTAAAATTTAGCCCATTAAATTTTTCTTAACTAAGAATTAATAAAGCAAAGATAGAATTATAAAATGATCCCTGCAAGTTTAGGAAAATAATATCAATACACAATTACTTAATAATGTAAATCAATAAGCAATGAACAATATATAAAATTTTCCGGGAATTAATTAGAAAGCAAGTAATGACAAGATAAATTCCTCTAAAATAATTAGCACAATAAACAATTCAATGTTAACAGAACAAATAAAACGTTTTCCAGACAAACCAGGAGACAATGATACATATAATCACTTTTGCTTACTCTACCCTTTATGAATTAAAATATCACACATTAATTGACCAATTTAAACCAAATAAGAACCAATATCTTTTTATTGTAAATATTTGTTGTAGACATATATTATTAAAATATGAATTTCACTTGCTGAAGTAACTTTAATTTGTAGTGGACGGTCAAAGAAGCTTATAAAACTTTTAAGCAAATTTTAACAAAATCGAAATTTTAGAAACAGCAATTTTAACAAACAAATTAACTATATATAATCGTTTTCTTAGATTGTTTTGAAATTTTTGTTTATTTTCTTTAGCAATCACAAAACTATGTAAATATAATGAAATGAGTAATTTAGACAAGAATATAAAATAAGTATAATAAGAAGAATGTAAATTTAAAAGTAAAACGACTAGCATGATCCGGAGTCACGCCATTAGACGCTGTCCTAAGAAAACGATTGCCTCCCCTCGTGCAGGTATTGGCGGCTGATTGAATCCCCAAGATAAAACCTTGGCCTCGCCGGAGTCTTCTCGTAAGCACGTTCACAAGAAGACAAATGAACCAAACTTTGTCTCAAGTGCCCAAAATAATATAGAGAGTAGTATAATTTTAGTGATGCATATTAAGCTAGTGAGGTGTGTGAATTTCCTAGGACACCTAACCCCTATTTATAGTGTGGATGAGATCTCTAAGGTCAAATAATTTTGAATAGTCACATAATGGCAATAAAGGGGAATTATGGCATTTAGGTTACACAATCAATTTTAATTGTTACAAATAATTTAATTTGAATTTTAAAACTTAAAAATTCCAACATATAACATGTGATTGGTCTAGTGAAATGGACTAGTCACTACAAAGTAGCGGACTCAGGTTCGAATCCATGTTCGGAGAGGTTCCCACTTTATGTGCCTGACGCGTCAAAAGGGAAAGGGATTACACCCTTGGAAAAAAAAAAGTAGTAGTATTAGTTTGATTTAGCTAATTTCCTGAGTTTTAATTATATTAACACAAAGGTTAGGTTCTAATATCCTGTGGCTGTAGTTTAGTGGTAAGAATTCCACGTTGTGGCCGTGGAGACCTGGGCTCGAATCCCAGCAGCCACAT
The DNA here is from genome assembly GCA_034814905.1 of Penstemon davidsonii. Taxonomy (NCBI): domain Eukaryota; kingdom Viridiplantae; phylum Streptophyta; class Magnoliopsida; order Lamiales; family Plantaginaceae; genus Penstemon; species Penstemon davidsonii. The sequence goes on along the minus strand of JAYDYQ010002685.1, from coordinate 9,111,305 downwards.
AAATGAATGATTTGTTTTTTCGCTCCTTTCGGCCTATTTCTTTCTTTTTGGTTCCTGTCCTGAAAACGACGGCGTTTCAAATGTAAAACTCCTGCTACTGAGCATATAAAGCATCTGAGATCAGAAAATTCTCCTTCATCGCAGGTCAAGTCACTGAAAGCATCACCAACGGCTCCACACATACCTAGTGCTCACCCTCGCCTAACACCGTAAGATGCTCCACTTTACATATATGAATTATTACCTTTTGAATTTCATTTGCAGGAATTCAAGTTTTTTGGGGAAGTGAATTTTAGATAATACTGTTTTCGTGTTAATTAAGGAGTTTCGATTAACCAACTTATGATGCTTTTAATTTTCTGTTAATTTGTTAATTGTCAATTGTTTCCATAGATTTCTAATTACTCTAATACATATCTGGTAGACAAATCGAAAAAAATATGAGGCTTTGCATTTTATCTGGGCTTTCAACTTCATGAAATGAATTTTGGCATAATGAATCTCTAGAATCTGAAGCGAACGACAAGAAATATACTCCTTGCATTATAAGAAATTTATACTCTGTCCCATTTATCACAATCCCTCCTGCATCTCCTGTCCATTCCACCTGCACCAAATCATCATAAATCAAACATTTTATATATATAATCTAATCTATAATCACGTGCTGCACGCGCACATTACATACATGGTCGCTGGTGTAGGTGATTGTGGCCGGAGCTGGCTTGTAGTTTTTGATGAAGCTGTCGGCATTTGGCTTTACCACATGATCAGCCCCAATATGAGCTAGATCAATTGGAGTTGCCTTTCTCCAGCACTTCCACTACCTACTCATGTTAATTAATATATATTAAACCATCTGCTAATTAATTAATTCGTTATTCCCTTAAATATATATATATATATATATATTATTAATCAATACCTGCATCATCATCATCTTCCAGTACTACACCATGAGGCATACAAATCCCTTCATCTTCACTACTGTTTGAATATTGATCAGAATCCGTATGAACAGACAACATAGATATTCTATATGTGCTCTTTTGAATTAAACAAGTACGTACATACGGTTTAGGTTTAATTATATGTAGTGTATGTTGAGAACTTAATTAGTACACACACACACATATATATATATAGGCTGATAGGCATGTATATATAATTAATGCCTGGGAAATTTGGAACCAACCTCATTTTGTTATCCTTAAATATTCTTATAATTGTTGTAATGTAAATTCAGTATATGCCTAATTGGATTTAGGATTCGTAAAATTTTCCTGTTTCATAATCCAGTGATTCCTCTATGAAGGATTGAATTAAGTAATTCACCTATTTGTGTAATGCTTTGCACTGTTTTTAATACCTGTTAGGAAAATTACATGTCTGAACCCAAGTGTGATAAATTGAAAATGTGGATATTACTGAATGGATTTTTCTCTCAGCTTTCTCTCTAGAACTTGCACAAGAGTTGGCAGTAGTGACACTTGATGAAGCCATCTTGGTTCCATGTTTTGCATGATGCTTATTCAGTTGTGTTAAATCTGAGTTTAAATAGGGGGTCTTTATTTTAATTGGTTGATATAGTAGTATTGAATGATTAATTGTTGATCAAGATCTAATAATGAGGTAGACGATCTGTAACATTGTCTATGCCTGAGTTTTGGCTTTTACTTTAACAAGAAAAAATATAAGAATAATGGACTTAGTTTGTCTAGATTTGTTTTATTAGATATTGCTATGAATTATAGCATCCTTAGCGACACAACTAAAGTATGAAATATGAACCAATCTAAGGGCGAAGTAGTTGACATTCTTGACGGAATATTGCTTTGATATTTTCGACACTCTAGAATATGTTATCAAATACAGAGTTAAAAATCTCGAGTTAATAGTGAGTTTACCACAACCCAACATGCACCTGACAGATTAGTGTCAGTTTCAAATATTTGGAATTCGTGTAGTTGAACGAGTGATATTGACTGTTTTTTACCATGCAAGTGCTACTATACTACATCACGAAATCGAAACACGTGTTTGAATGTGATGCATACAACTTTCAGAACTTCGCTTGTAAAAATATCTATGGGTTTGTTAGTGCCTATTGAAGAACTGGACATGCTTGCTGGTATATGTTTGTTACTTTTGTTCATATGTATTTGAATATTTCTTTAATTGAAAGAAAGAATTTTTGTTGAATTGGTGTGAGAATTAACTACAACTCATATTGGGAAGTTAGTTTGGGTTATTGTCCTTGTAATCCAGCAAAACTGAAACACAACATTCAATTTGTTTAAGAGAGTACTTATGGCACTTGCATGATACGAAAAACTAATATCGCACACTCAAGCACAAGATTCCAAGATTTGAAACTGACACTACGAAGAAGCAAAATGAATTTTTGCATGGACACGCAAGGCAAAACATGAGAATATATCATAGTCGCTAACTCACTACCTATAACATAATTTGATTGATATTGGCGTAGTTTGTTATTTCCACTTGCTTGGATCAATGAGGTGACTAAAGCCTTTTGTATCCATGATTGCCCCTAGAAACCAATGCAATTTAGTTACTCATCAGTCCCAGGGTCATTATACATTCCTACTTTTGCCTCTGTTATTCAAGAGTTCTTGCATATTTATTCTCCTTGAAAAAAATCTTCTCTTTATTTCAACATCAATGAAACATTTGATGTTTTTTCTAGTAGCTCTAGAACTTAATAAAACTAGAGGTTTCTGAAGTCAAGTAAGTTGAATTAGAGGAGTCGTGTAATTAAAACGATATAATGAAGGTTGGGGGATAGGATACAGTATTTCAATTTAGGTGGATGAAGCAAAACAAGTCACTATAAGGGAGTATTTTTATTTGGTATGCTGATATATTGTTGGGACCAGGTATTCTTGTCAAGGTTATGATCTGTTCTTCGCAAATTATAGTGACAATATAAAACGATTTTGTATTGATACTTTTAATATATAATTCGCTGACATAGTCTTCTGTTCTTTATTACTGAAACAGATGATTGATGATCAGGACTTGGGATTTTTTGCCAACTTTCTTGGTATCTTTATATTTGTGTTGGTGATTGCCTATCATTATGTGATGGCAGACCCTAAATATGAAGGCAACTGAATAGCATCTTTCAATATTCATCTACAGACCATGCAAAAGAAAAATTGACATATCAGTTCAGTTTTGTTCAGAGATTTTCATAAATAAAAGGACATTACATGTAATAGGACCATTTGTGATACAATTAATTTAGGCTTTTTTTAATGTCTATCTAATTTATGGTTTGCCTTTTGGCATAAGTTGATAATATATAATCATAGTTGGTTTTCTGTTTCTATCCATACTCCCTTATTAATATATGCTGCATTTCTACTTGCTTGAATGATTCCCCCGTATGACTATTTCTTTTATACAGATCTCAGTTTCATCTATTTCTTTCCTCAAAGAACTAATACAAAATCCCACTGCAGCCAGGTATCTAACCATACTTTCTCTTAACTGTTTCTTCTCTTCATCACTATCCTCATCATCGCTAGTTCTCTGATCCTCTTCATCTTCTGTGATCAAAATATCTATTTGTTCTGGCATTTGTGTATCTTCTCGCAATTTCTTCAAATTTTCCTTCTCTAATTGTTTCAGTGAAGAACTTAAAGCTTGTTGGAACAGATCCAATTCACTATTCATGTGCTCCTGCAATTCATTCCTTGCAGTTGTAATTTTTTTTGGTAATTCTGAAACCTTTTCCAAATTGAATGTCATGAAGTATAACATGTCCACTATATTTGATAAAGATCCAACTAGTTTTTGGTAGCACGAGGTTCGGAAAGGCAAATACAAAAAATTGGGCTCCATTTCTGCTTCGGTGACGTACTTTTTGAGTTCAGAAAAAAGGGAATTGAGATTTCTTTGTTTATCTCTCAATTCAACAAATTTGGAGCTGTAAGATCGCATTTGTATTACTTTTATGCAATCCTGAATGCCATGAAGTGTTATACATAGTTGCTTCTTGGCTAGAGTGGCGGCTCGAGTGGGCTGCAGAAAAAGCTCGACAGCTATGTAACACGAGAGCCCAATGAAAACCTCTGTGAGTCGGGCAATTGCGAATTCATTTGGAGGCCCATATTTCTTTCTGCCCAGTATTAGTAGTGCTCCTATGGCTGCTGAGATTCCACCTGTTTCACCATACATCTGGCTATGCCTAAGAAAGCTCGTTAAGATTATCCATGGAAGAACGGCTAAGAGCCTTAATACTGCGTAATGCAAGAGAAAGCAACATATTACGCCATATGCCGATCCAATTGCTGTGCCTTGTGCTCTAGTGTTTGTTATCGTGAAGATTGCCTGCCTTTCTGTGACAAAGCTGGTGGAAATTATGAGGCCAGCCCAACATCCATTTTCTTTGTCGAATATCAAACCAAATAGCATGGCTAGGCTTAAAGAAAGTGAACATTTGAGTGCAAACTCTAGCCTGGCATAGCTGGTGAGTTTCTGAATCCATCTTTTCAATGTTCCCTTGATTCCAAAATCATTTTTTCCATGTTGTGTTTGGGTTTCCTTTGTCGTTCCTCGAGTGTTTGTAGAATAATCATTAAGCAACATATCTAAGCAAGAGAAAAAGAAAAAGACCCATTCATTCTTGTCTACAGGCCGGAAAGTTTGTTCAATGTGTAAGAAAAGGTTCGGTTCCATGGCTTTCCCACTTGTTATATGATTTGTTGAATTCATGGAAAAAAAACATCTAGCTGGCTTTATTTTCTGCTGAAGCTGAATTGGCACGTTCTCTAAGGCATTGGAGATATGTTCTTGATCTAATCCTTGAACCGGAAAGGCATGAGAAGAAACAAGGGAATACTCTATTCCTCTCATCGGCAGTTCCATGCTTTGCATTCTTTCTCCAAGTCCTGATTCGAGTTTCGAGAATAGTCGCCAAGGTCTCTCCCACTTCATTCCATCCTGAAAAAGAACATCGATTTTCCTTAACTTGTGTGTGATGTATTGGTAGTTGATTTCATGGCACAAATGGGATCTTACCTGTAAGATTCGGATACTCTGCATAAGTTTAGTTCCTGTTTCAGCTACAGATTTGGCTTCTGAGATAAGTTCCATTTTAGTCCTATTGTCATTGGATTTGAAAGCGCTCAAGTATAGATTCATTCTCTCAGATGCATTTTCAGCATATATGCGGCACAGTTTTCCTACCTGTTGTTGGCATTAAAGAATATTAGCAACTTACAATTCAAATGTGATTTCTAGCATTTCGAGCGTTGATATCAGTGAAAATCAATGGGCCTGTTTGTTTGGCGTTTCCCAGATTTTTTTCGTGTTTGGGAAATGCCAAACAAACATGTTTTCTACTTTCAGAAATAAATTTTTCATCCATTAATTTTTTCAAACTACTCTCTTAAAAGCCAAACTAACAACAATTTTCTTATCTCTAAACAAAACCTATACAAACTCTACTTTGATTTGACATAAAGTAACTTATCTCTTACACAATTTATTTCACATAACAAACATGATTTGACATAAAGTCTTACACATCTTACACCTACAACCTAACTCTTCAAAAAAAATCTGCACCTACTTTATTTCTCAAACCACTCTTTCAAAATCCAAACAAACAACATTACGCAAATCGAGATTATTTCACAAACCTCCACTACTCTCCCAAATTACTTTCCCAAACGCCAAACAAACAGGCCCAATGAATTCGTTGAATAATTGAGTTAAATCAGTGAAAGATATGAAAAACAGGTTAAATAAGTTAAAAGACGTGTTAAATTGATGTAACTAATGAATTTTTTTATAAAATCGATGAAAACAAGTTAAATCGGTTAAAAGTGAGTTAAACCGGTGAAATTATTGTAAAAAATCGATGAAATTAGTAAAAGAATTGGTTAAATCGGTTAAATATAAGTTAAATCGGTGAAATTAATGAAAAAAATTGATGACATCGGTTAAAAAATGGGTTAACATGGTGATTGATGAAAAATGAGTTAAAATGATGAAAAAAGGGGTCAAAACGGTAAAAATCCATTCAACTGGTTCATGTATGTGTTTTTTTCCGTTGGTTTTTTTTTTTTTTATAACATTTGAATCTAGAATCGAAGTCCACTCCTAGTCAGGCTAGTTCAATTAATAATTCAAATATTATTTCTCAATAAGTTTTGTTTGTAGAGTTGAAATCGAGATTTGAAATATTATTCAAAGTTGATTTAATAAATATAAAATTATAGATAAGAATTTCAAATACCTAAAATTAAACAATAAATTTTAAATGAGTGGATTAGAAATAAATTGTAAAAATATTTTATCCAAACCAGAGATTTCAAATCATTGAAATTTCAAATCCATTCATTTGAAGTTCCTCCTCATTTCAATTTTGTCTACTTAACCATTTTATTGTCAAAATAAAAATTTCATATGGATATCTTATTGGTAAATAGACCTACTTTTATAAAAGTAGAAAAGAGAAAAACAGTCTGGCTACTTATATGAACATGCACGTAATTGAGAGCACCTTGTAATAGTTTTGGCCGGGAAAAGGAAGCAACATAGGCAGGACAGAAGCCAAAGCCCCCAAACCAGTACTTGCCCCAACATAAACAATAGGCTGCCATATGTACCCATCACTTGTACCATAACTACAAATAACCGCATCACCTATCAAAGTCACAATCTGCCCAAAAGCAATCCTCTTAGCCGTAATATTCGTAGACTCGGGTAGCGCCACCAGAAACGAGGCCACTGCCACCGCTAGAGCCGCTTTGGCAACCGGTAGCACATGTACAGCCTTAGGATCAACAAACCACCGTGCTAACATGGCGAGTGGGACCACTTGAGCCGTGGCGCATAATGCGTGCCAACAGCCCCTTAATGTGTCGCCAAGTGTGGCATCGGATGCTATCAGAACGGCTGTAAAATACGAAAAGGTAACAAACTTTATTTGGCTTACGAGAAAATCGGGACCATAGAGAGTGGTGCCGCCTACTATGGCGCATGCCAAGGCGGTTCTAATGGCGGAGATTAACCTCATGCGCCACATGACCCGGGCGTGGTCTGTCACGGAACTTGACATTTTAATTACTAGCTAGGATGATCAAAAAGAGAAAAAGATGGCTGTGGTTTGATAAATTTGATCGAGTCAAGTGCGACTTTTGAGTACACTAGGTTTTTCTATAGACATTTTCGCGATCAAGTAATTAACTGCAGTTTTAATGTACTATATAATGATGGTATGAAAATGTCAATAGAGTTATAGTTTTACATCAATTGAAGTAATTTAGAACATGTTTTAAGTCTAAAGTGAGAGGAAATTTACAACAATTCAAGTAATTGAAGACATGTATATTTCGAACCGAAATTAACCAACTTTCCAATTTGGTGCTAATTCGTTATCGTACATTCTTCATTATGGGTGTTGATATAGCCAGCGCAATTTACCTAATGTCAGAGCAAATAGGCGTTGATTTACTTTTTTATCCCTAGCTATCCTTATAAAAAGTAATAATTTTTTATAAAAAAAAAGTTAAAAATGACCCGGCCTCACGCCTCTTCTGTCTAGGGCCGGCCCAAGTGCTAGACAACTTGGGCTGATGCCTAGGGCCCCTTGTTTGGAGACGCCCCAAAATTTATATTTGGTTCCCTAGGAGAATTTAAAAATTAAATATTTTTAGTTTTATTAATTTTATGTACACAATATTTATCTTGGCTCACTTAGTTAGACTTTCTCTTCAAAAGTTCAAGGTCTAGTGTTCAATCCCAATAATAACTATTTATTCATATATTTTGATTGTTCTATGTTCTTTAACTTTTTTTATTAGTTGTTCATCTTTTTTTTTTTTTTTTTTCGTAGTAATTATTGTTTTATTCTATTTCCTTTCTTAATGATTTTTTGTCAATTTTTTTATTAATAAGTATTTTTAAAAAATTTCTTTCTTAATAATTATAAAAAGAATACGATTTTTTTTCTTTATAATATGATTTTTATGCTTATTACTTTCTTTACATTAGTACACTGCAAAAAAGAATCTTACCACCAATTAAATTAGTCTAACTTCCTAGCTCCATCATTGTTTACATATATATGTATGTGTATTTTTTTTAGTTTTATAGTGAAACTTTTTCTATATATGATGATATATAATTAATAGAGTTAAGAATGTAACCGACTGAAATAGAGTCAAGCAATCAATTATAATGTTTGTAAAAGAATGAAATAGAGCTAAGGATGTATGTATACTTATAAAACTTGCTTCAAAAAATAATGTTTTCATAAAAAAAAAAAAAAAATTATAAAAAAAATCACGATTGAATCTTTTAAAAATTGCGTAGATTTTTTATTTAGTTATCTATCTAAAAAATAATATGTCAATATTTAATTAGTTTTTTGCATTTAAAAAATAAATTGTTTATATCTTTTTTTATAATAAAAGAAGCCAAATTTGGAATTTACCTAGCCCCCAATTTCTAGGACCGACCCTAATTCTGTCCGCTATGAAAATGTTTAGTTGACGTTAAACTCGGACCGTATTAGTGTGTTACTTGTTCCCCGTCAACTCTAAATAAAGAGGACAAGGTTTTGGTTATCATAGCCATGGGAAATAAAATAACGGAAGGGGGGGAATGCCATGGGTCGTTTCCTCTATGTATTTTTTTTCATAATATATTAGGGTAAATATGACATTTCAAACACTCTTGCTCTGGCAGTAGGAAAGTTGCCTGGCTATATCATTATTACTGCTTTTAATTTTGAAATTAAAGTATGGTTAGGTGAATCCTAAATTTGTCCTCACGATATATGCATCCCATTTATTACGCGTTAACGGCCTAGGGCTAATTTAGATCAGTCCAAAGGCTAAGGGAAATTGGACAGAAACCCACTTGAATAGGCATTAATAGCAAATTATCCCCCGTGATATTCATAACATTCAATATACTTCCCTGCGATTTGAAAAAGAGCATTTCTCAATGTAATTTTATAAAAGTTTCGCACCGCCTCCCTGACATTTTTATACGTGACGCTTTATCCCATGTGTTATGATAATATGACAGTTTACCCCCATGTGTTATGATAAATGTGGCAATTTACCCCTTATGTTATCATAAATGTAATAATTGACCCCCTTATGTTACAAAACACTTTACATACCTACTCTCAATTTCGGCAAATGAGTTACACTTTATCGCTAAAATAGGTACATTGCTTCTTTAAAATTTTCACAGGGAGGTAAAGTGCTCTTTTTCGAATCACGGGGGTGGGGGGGGGGGGGGGGGGTAAATTGAATATAATGCATTTTATAGGGGGTAAATTGGCATTAGCTCACTTGAGTAGTAGTTTTTTACTAAATCACACTAATCGTCCCTAAGGTATAATTGTTCACAATTTCGTCCCAAATAAACAAAAGTGTTACACTTATGTCACTTTTAGAAAATAAGTGTTACACCGACCACTTTTTCAGATATTTTATGGCAAAAACGACCTCAAGTGGATTTTTCAAATATCTCGTTATTACACTTACGTCCCTCATGCTAATTTTATTTCATTTTGGTCCTTTTGTGAGAATGAATATTGATTTATCCCTCCAAATTTTATACTCCCTTCGTCCCATTATTTTTACTCCATTAGCTACAGTATTCGGTCAAACTTTTCAATATTTTAAGTGACTTATCATGTTAAATTATTCGCATTTATGGCGTATTAAATTTTTTAAATAATAATATACAAAGTGTCATATGAAATTATCAAATTATTAGTTAAATATATTAATTAAAATTATTTATTATAATTTTTTGAAATTTAGTCAAGTTGACTGGTCAACGGTACCAATGGATAAATATTAATGGGACGGAGGAAGTATGTTACTAGAAAGGTGCACCTACATTGTACATGATTTGGTAATTTTATGTGCAATTACTACAAGATTTAATTTTGATTTAATATAAAATTAAATCGTATAATAACTTAAAATTGCACATAAAATTATCAAATCACGTACAAGGTACGTGCACCTTTCTACTAACACACAAAATTCGCATATAATAAGGGTATTTTTGGGTTTTTATGTGTCATAATATCCTTACTAAAGTCACGTGACATGCACGTGATTGCATTTTCGCTGAAAAAGTGGCAAAAATTTAAATTGATCGTGTAATACATTTTATATAGGAGGAACTTAAGTGTAAATTCTTTGGCAAAAGAGATATAAGTATAAAATACTTAATTTATATTTGGGGACCATAAAGTGATTTATGTTATGAATCTAAACTCAAATTGATGAATGCCATTGAAAATATGAATTAAGATATTAATGATTGCACCGTATGAAAAGCAATGTACTTTATTCATTGAACTTCTATTAAGTGATCTTGTAACTCTTGGTCTTTGAGTTGCACTTCTAGGCCTATAAATTAATAAATGCTTTGTAATTGTATGATAAAAAACAAGAATGAATTGGAAAGAAATGCTATTTATCTCCCCATTTTCTATTGTTCTTAATTCTTACTTTGTTTATTTTACAACAATTTTAGCCTTGCTTTTTTCTTGTACAAATTACATAAATTAGGGAAATTTATAGGCACTTTTGACTTTTCGACCTAGACCTTTTCAAGTGATCACATTGGCCTTGTTTTTCTCACATTGATCAGGGGTGGCTAACCGAGTCGTCTTTCCACCGATTTCACCAAGGTTTTATCAAAAAAATTGGATCAAAATTTTCATAGTTTATGTTGGAAACATAAAAATTATATTTTTGAATCAATGGAAACAAAATAAAATATAATTTAGAAACTCTATTATTTGTATTAAAACTTCATTGTTTTTCTTAATTTAGTATTTTTTTCACAATTTTTCTTGTTGTCTCCTTTCAAAAAAGTTCTCGAAAAATGTTCAATATGTAGCTGACCGACACATGTACTAGAAATGAAATTTTAATTATGGTCGATTTCACTTGTTTTTCACCAATTATAACTAAGTTCTCACCGATTTAAGCTGAGTTCACCATTTTGCCCACAAATTTCACCCCTTTTTTGCATATCAATATTTTTTTATGAAGTTGACATGAGTCGTCAAAATTTAACATGGTAAGTGAGTGAATCCAATAACTTAGGGTAGTTTGTGTAATTCTTAATCATGTAGGGTGGTCGGTGTAATTATACTATTTCATGGATAATTTAAGTAATTTTTCTTAAGAAAAACAAGAAAATCTCAAAGGAAACAAATAATTTCAAAACTACACGTTATTTTTCTTTTGAATTGGTTCAAAAACTGAAATATTCGACGAAACATTATTGTAGGGAATGGCGTGGTTGATCTTTACATAGTCCATATCAAAATTCTTCAAAAATCTTAGAGAGCAAAATATCTTCTATACCATTTAGAGTGTCAATTTGAGGTCTCACAATGAATACACTCTAAATATATGTGTTGGTCAATAAAAAATTAAATTTAAACATTTTTTAATAGATATGCACGTGTGACACAAACTTTGGAATTGATGATCATCCCCATCTTAGAGTAGGTACATCTTTTTTACCTTTTTTTTTTAATAAGTAGGGTAGATATGTCTTTATTTGTGAGCCAATCCAACTAATTAAATGGATCAATTTTGTTGGATGAAGATGAAGACTTTGAAGTGAAGGGAGGTTTTGATGATTTCCAAAGTCATCAGCTAAGTGGAAGCTTAGTACAAACCTTAGAAGATATTTGACTAAGGAAGAAGTATTTCAGACGAGTCAAATATGGTCCAGAAGACTACTGATCTGTTGCTGAAGAAGGAATCAGACTGGTGGACTATCAGCCGACTCAAATCAGATTAGTTCAAGTTTGGGATCAGCCGAGTATACATCAGACGAGTGACTTCGATCAGCTGAGTGGAAGTGGATCAGAAGTTATTGCAACGGTAATAAATGCACTTGGTGTAATAAATGCTGAAGAGGAAGGGTATTTATGACAAATGATTGAAGATAAACCTCGTATCAGCTTGGTGCATTTAATGCGCATTTAATGCGAAGCGACAAAAAGTACAGCAGAGTGTACAGTGTTCAGTCGCAGCAGCCGTTTCTGCAAAAAGGACCAGTACTCGAGGATTTGACAGCTGCCGATCTCTCAACGGGCAGATTTTCAAATCTCCAAGTATAAATAGCTTAGTTCGTGAGTTGAAGGAGACAACAACACACTTTGAGAGCAAAAATCTGAAGCAGAATTCTTCTAAGTCTCAAACTCAAGAACAGAGCACTCATCAGCTGAGTCATTTGTTGACGAAGCAGAAAAGAGAGAAAACAGAATATACACATAAATCTGAGTGATTTGTTTGAATCGTGTTGTGAGGAGTTGTTATCCATCTTTGTGAGTGATAAAGCTTCGTAGAATAGGAGTTTCTTTGTGATTTCCTATTGTGAACTTGTGGCCGTTTCATTTGTTGATAGGCGCAAGAAGTGTATACTGTAATCTGTGTGATATAGTATAACCCAAGATCTGAGTGACTTGGAAGAGTGGACTAAAGGATTTCTATCCATATAACCACTATAAAAATCCTTTGTGTTTTTAACTTGCATTATTTTCTACATATTTGAAAGAACAGTTTTTAAAACACTTAAAAGGTTGACTGTTGGAAAAGTTTTAAAGAAGTTGTTAAAACTGGGAATAAAACTATTTCAAAGTTAAAGAAAACTACTTGTGAAAAACACTTGATAAATCCGCTGCAAGTTAGTTAATTTTAAAAATCTGATTTTGATAAAATCAGCTGAGTGAAATCAGAAGAGTGGTCAACTCTGCTGTTCAAAGCTTTGTGCGAGATCAGCTTAGTCTGCTTACGATTCTTGATCAGCTTAGTCTGCTGACAGAAAAGTTAGAGAATTTTTAAAAGATAAATTTTTAAAAAGGTCTATTCACCCCCCCCCCCTCTAGACCTCATCTGACCACTTGGGACCAACAAGTGGTATCAGAGCAGGTGGTTCATCTTAATCATTTGCCTGATCAACGAGCTTGATCCTTAAGTGTTTTTCAAAGGTTTTCAAAAGTTTTCAAAAGAGCACCTTTTTGAAAAACAAAACTTTTTGAAAAATGGATTGCATTAGCCTAGTTCCCCACATAGGCGGTATGAGCTTTGAGGACTGGAAGATACGCATGGAAATTTTCCTTGCTGCTTATAATGACAATATGTACAGATGCATAACTCAAGGTCCAATAAAAGTTACCAAGAAAATCATGGTTGATGGTGTAGAAAAGGTCGTTGAAAAAGACATTGAAGAGATGACACCTGATGAAATCAAGCTGAATAATCTTGATAAGGTTGGAATCTTTATCATGACCAAGGCTCTGGACAATGAAAGGTTTGACAAGGTCAAACATTGCAAAACATCTAAGGAGATGTGGGACAAAGTCCGTGACATGAGCGAAGGAAACGAGTCCATCAAAGAACACAATCTGAGTGTTGCCATGGAGAAGTTTGAGAACTTCAAAATGAAACCTGGTGAAACCATTGACCAGATGGATTCAAGGTTTACAAAGGTGTTGAACAATGTTCTGAAGTTGGGTAAGACGTTCACTGATAAGGAGATCACTGTCAAAGTGTTAAAGGCGCTACCACCAAAGTTCAACATGAAGATTACAGCAATGGAAGAATCAAGGGATCTGGGGAAGATCTCACTGACGGAACTGTTTTCTGCACTCAAGGCGTACGAGTATAAAATGCCAAGGATGGGAATAGAAGAGACCTCAACTTCTGGCCCCACTGCTGCACTGGTCGCTGCAGAAAGAACAAGAAGATCCGCCGGAAAAAGCAGAGACGAGGACTCATCTGATGAGGCTCCAGTACTAAGCAAAAAGGAGTACACTGCTGGCGACGTGGCTTTGTTATTGAACGGGTTCAAAAAGTTCTACAAAAGAAAAATGAAGAACAAATATAACAATGCTTCTACTTCTAAACCTGCCTCTAATTCTCATGATATTAAGGTTGATTTTAAATCCAAAATGATGTGCTATAACTGCAGGAAATTGGGACATTTCATCAAGGACTGCCCTTATCCTAAAGCGGAGAAATACACAGAGGAGGAAAAGAAACAAAGAAAAGAGAGAAGAGAGAAGAGATATCAAAAGAGCAAAGTGTTGTTGGCTGAAGCTGAAAAGATGGCAGCCATCTACTCATCTAATTCAGAAACAGGCACTTCAAGTGACGACTCTGTTTTTGACGAGACACCTGCACTGCTCTGTCTCATGGCCAAGGAATCTGAAGATTCTGACAATGAGGTAATACTCTCTGAAAGTGAGCTTGAACTGTTTAGCTCATTTGAGCAAATGATGAACAACAAAGTAGATGTTGTAAATGAGCTTGCTAAGCTTAAGGACGAGATGATTCTGCTGAAAAAGCAAAATGCTAAACTGAAACTTAAGGTTGAAAGACCTGAAGAATCAACCATGTATAAAAAGCTTTCGCATGAATGTGAATCTCTGAGAGCTGAATGTGAAATGTACAAGGGACAAATCAAAGAACTTGAAACTAGAATATCTTTACATAATAAGTCGTCTGTTCCTAAGTCGTCTGTTGTGTCAATAGATAAATCAACTGATCAGAGTACTCCCTTAGTGAAAGAAAGTTTAGAACTGAATAAAGCTGAAAAGTTTATATCTGCTGATAATAGTAATATTATCTTGTATGTTCAGACTGCTAAACCCATTTCACCTGAGATTGAGAAAAAGGAGATAAAAACTCCTAAGGCTAAGAAGGGTAAAAAGCCTGAAAATGAAAAACAGACTGGTGAAACCAAACAGCAGAGTAGTCCCAAGAAGTCTGCTGATAAGAGTAAAACCAATCAGACTAGTAAAACTAAGTCGTCTGTTAAAGAGCAAGTAAAGAGCAGACCTAAGAAGCAAAGAAATTATAACAAAAATGCTTGGTATGGAAATGAGTCTTATTATGTGCAACCTGCTTATCCACCTTATTATGCTGCACCTCATTATCCACCTCACTATGCTGCATATCCTGCTCATCAAACAATACATGCTTACCTTGCTTATCATGCATCATATCCTGCTTATGAGCCTTATCATCATCATAATGATTATCAATATAACATGCCTGCTGATTATGATGAAAATGAAGTTGCTCATGCTCCTGCTAAAATTGTAAAGCCTAAGAAGCCTAAGACTTCAACATCTTGGGTTGTCAAAGGTGACACTAATCCACCAGGACCCTCTCAATAAAGGGTACCTAAAACATTTTTATTTTGTTTTGTAGGTTAGGATTAGGAGTAGGAGTAAAGTAGTGAAGAAATGGTACTTGGACAGTGGATGTTCAAGGCACATGTGTGGAGACATACATGAACTGGCAGATGCTGTTGCTGTGAATGGTCCAAGAGTTACTTTTGGAGACAGCAAAGAAGGCAAGGTTGTAGCTGTTGGAAAGCTTATCAAAGGAAACATAGAGATATCTGACGTCTCTTATGTTAGTGGCCTGAAGTACAATCTGCTGAGCATAAGTCAATTTTGTGACAAAGGATTTTCCGTAGTGTTTTCATCAGATAAGTGCTATGTTGAACAAGTTGGAACAAAGAAGGTTATTTTATCTGGAAGAAGACAAGGAAATATCTATGTAGTCGACTGGAATTCTGTGGACACGAATTCTAATGTTTGTTTGGTGGCTTCTACACCAAGTGAAATCAGTTGGCTTCGGCATAAAAGAATGAATCATTTGAATTTCAAGACCATAAACAGATTAATAAAGAATGATCTGGTAGAAGGAATTCCAAAGACTGTCATGAGCAAAGACAAGCTGTGTGACGCATGTCAGAAGGGAAAACAAGTGAAGTCCACTTTCAAAAGCAAGAAGCACCAATCTTCAACCAGAATTTTGGAGCTATTACATATGGATTTGTTTGGCCCTATTGATCCAATCAGCAATGGTGGAAAGAAGTACTGCCTAGCTGTTATGGATGACTTTTCAAGATTTACTTGGGTGATTTTCATGAAGAAGAAAAGTGAAACCAAGGAACATCTTACTAATCTGATGGAGCTGATCCAGAATGAGAAGAGTCAAAGAATACTGAAGATCAGATCAGATAGAGGGACTGAGTTTACAAACTCTACTGTTGAAGAGTATTGTAATTCCAGAGGAATCAGTCATGAGTACTCTGCTGCCAGAACCCCTCAACAAAATGGAGTTGCTGAAAGGAGAAACAGAACTCTAAAAGAAGCTACCAGGACAATGATAGCTGAAGCAAAGCTGCCCCAAAGATTCTGGGCAGAAGCTACAAATACAGCATGTTATACACAGAACAGGTGTATGATCAACAAAAGTCAAAACAAGACACCTTATGAGCTATGGAACAACAGAAAGCCTAATTTACATTATCTTAGGATTTTTGGTTGTAAATGTTATGTTTTGAATAATGGGAAAAATCACCTTACTGCATTTGCAGAAAAGGCTGATGAAGCTGTTTTTGTAGGTTACTCTACTGTTAGTAAAGCTTATAGAGTGTTTAACAAAAGAACTTTACTTGTAGAAGAATCTATTCATGTAGTATTTGATGAACCAAGCCAATCTTCTGAAAAGAGTCAAAGTGCAATTCCAGAGATATCTGCTGACTTTCAGAAATTGAATGTGGAAAGAAAGGAAGAATATGTACCCATCATACTACCTGATTTAACTCAAGCTGTTAACTCAAGTGCTGTTCAAAATCAGTCTGCTGATTGTCTAACAGAGGAGTTGCGAACAGCTGACAGACCAGAGACTGTTCAACAGACTACAACTGTTCAACAGACTACTACTGAGACTCCAACAGTAGTGTTGCAAGATCAATCAAGAGGACAACATCCAGATTTGCAACCTGATCTCAGATGGCTCAGAGATCACCCACCTGAGTTAGTGATTGGTGATCCTTTGGATAGAGTGAGAACTAGAAGGTCAACTGCAAATGAAACAATGTTTGTAAGTTTTCTTTCACAAATTGAGCCTAAATTGATTGATGAAGCTCTTGGTGATTCTCACTGGATTGAAGCAATGCAAGAAGAGTTGAATCAATTTGAAAGGAATGAAGTCTGGTACTTAGTTCCCAGACCTACTCATCAAAGGGTAATTGGCACTAAGTGGGTATTCAGAAATAAGATGAATGAAGATGGTGTTGTCACCAGAAATAAAACAAGACTAGTTGCCAAAGGTTACTGCCAAGAAGAAGGCATTGATTTTGATGATACATTTGCACCAGTTGCTAGGCTTGAAGCAATCAGATTATTCTTAGCCTATGCTGCTCACAAGAACTTCACTGTCTATCAGATGGATGTGAAGTCTGCTTTTCTCAATGGAGAATTGCAAGAGGAAGTTTACGTTGAACAACCTCCTGGATTTGAAGCTTATCAACAAGGAGACAAGGTATATTGTCTGAAGAAAGCTCTCTATGGACTGAAACAGGCTCCAAGAGCATGGTATGATACTTTATCTGATTTTCTTTTAATTAAAGGATTTCGCAAAGGTAAAGTAGATAAAACCTTGTTTACTATTGAATGGGATAATCATATATTGCTAGTTCAAATATATGTGGACGATATTATTTTTGGTTCAACTAACAAACAGATGTGTGAAAGGTTCTCTAAGCTGATGCAGAACAAGTTTGAAATGAGCATGATGGGAGAACTGAATTACTTTCTTGGATTACAAGTTAAACAGCTACCTGATGGTATTTTTATTAATCAAGCAAAGTACACTAAAGATCTGTTCAAGAAATTTGGTATGGAAACTAGCTCATCTGTTACTATTCCTATGTCTACTGGACTTCGTCTGGACAAGGATGAAGGTGGCAAATCAGTTGACATCACCAAATACAGAGGCATAATTGGGTCACTGTTATACTTAATAGCTAGCAGACCTGATATTATGTATTATGTTGGGGTTTGTGCGAGATTTCAATCAGATCCTAAGGAATCTCATCTCTTAGCTGCTAAAAGGATATTAAAGTATCTCAAAGGCACACAAGAATTGGGATTGTGGTACCCAAGGGAATCAGGATTTGAACTTATTGGATATTCAGATTCTGACCTTGCTGGCTGCAAAATTGATAGGAAAAGTACTACAGGTGCTTGTCAATTTTTAGGCAGTCGTCTGATCTCATGGATGAGTAAGAAACAGACTTCAGTATCCATATCTACTGCTGAAGCTGAATACATTGCTGCTGGAGCATGCTGTGCACAAATACTTTGGTTGAAGCATCAACTAGAAGACTATAATCTCAAGATCAGTGGAATCCCTATCTACTGTGACAATACAAGTGCAATCTCTCTTACTCAGAACACTACTAGTCATTCCAGGACTAAGCATATTGAGATCAAACATCACTTCATCAGAGACCATGTTGAAAAAGGAAATGTTATTATTGAGTATGTTCATACAGACAATCAGATTGCTGACATTTTCACCAAACCACTGAATGAAGCAAGATTTTCCACTCTAAGAGCGGAATTGGGCTTGTTAAAATTGGATTCATAAGCTGAGGGGGAACCTATCAGAAGACTGGGTTCAACAGCTGACTAATCTGATATCAACAAGTACTGTATTTCAAGAAGACTGACTCTCAACAGACTAGTTGACTGATGAATTCTTGAATTCAGGGGGAACGTGTAAGACTAGCGGTACCCTTGTTTTAAAGATGAAATCTTCAATGACAGTTAGTTGAAGTTGTTTTGATCAGAAGATTTGTTCTTAATTCTTGAAGATTTGAAGATTAATTATCATGCTGGATTGACAAACAGCAAAGGAAGATCACTAGATATTGGCTTTCACTAGTGATATTTTGTATCAGACAAGTCGTCTATCAGATAAGTATTTTACTCATCTGTTTTTAATTATGTCAGCTTATAGTTAAGTGTTGTACTGAAAACATTTTTATCAAAAACACGCTTTTATAAGTAACAGACAAGTGGCGTTTCAAATTCCCGCCTGTCTGACATATTAAATGCTATTTTGAAATCCGCGTATCACGATCGCACGATCTGCTTTTCAGTAACTGATCTAACGGTTACCACTTTTCACGGAAACCGACAAGAACTAACATCTATAAATCCAGATCTGATCAGCTTACTAAGCTTTTACGCACCCTCAAAATTTCAAAAGCATACAGAGCAATTCTGCAAACTATATACTGCGAATTTCTCTCCGTTTTCCTTAATCTTTTTCAGAATGTCTACCAAAGAAGCTGCTGCTGAAGGTATGTTCTTGAACTACCTGACCTATCATGCGACTGGCACACCACTGATGAAGGAAATTCTGGAGAAATTCAAAGCGGCTACTCTGGTTAACTTCATGGAGGCCCATGAAGATATGATCTTCAAGGAACAAGTGATGGAATTTTATGGTTCCAAAGATGACTTTGACTATGAAAAGCTGGAAATTAAAGCCAAGATTGGGGATAAAAACATCCGTGTAACCCCCAAGTTGCTGAATGAGAAGTACGGACTCTCTCTTGAAGGGTCCACTGAAATTGCAACCCTAGCTGAACCCTTTGAGTCAGATTTCTGGAATTTGGCCTCGAAGAAAAATCAAGTTTGGTCTAGAAGCATCAAGAAGAATCAGCTGAAGGACGAATTTCAGCGAATGGCTGATTTAGTTGCAAAAGTCCTAGAGAACTGCACATTCTCTCTGGACAGCGTACCAATGAAGAGGTTTCACACTATGATAGCCATTTACTATGGTTTGAAGGTAAATTGGGCTACCTTCATCTGGTACATCCTTGCTGATCACAAGACTCGTGGTCTGACTCTGCACAGGATATTCATTAGTCATCTGTTGGTAAATTTGAGATGTGAAGTGACTAATGGGAAGGAAATTCATAAGGCGAAGGAGTTAAAGATCTATGACGCAGTTAAAACTGGAAGGTCTAAGGAGCCTGCTGCTGTGCCTGAGAAAAAGCAACAGAAAAGAAAGGCTGCTGAGCCTAAAGTGCCTGCTGACAAAGGCAAGAAAAGCAAAACAACTGTTCAAACAGCAAAGCCTGCTGTTGAAGCCAGAACAGTCGTACCAAAAAGAAAGGATGCTGTGGATTCTGTTATTGATGAAACAGTCAAGGAGATTGACGAAATGTCAGTTGAGACATCTTCTGACAAGACAATTTCAGCTGAGCTACCTGCTGAAAATGTGTCTAAAAGGACAAGGAGTGCTTTGAAAGATACTGCCATATCTACTGCTCCTGTTCTTCATACAAAGAAAACCATCAGAAAGAGGATGACATTTATGGAGGAACCTACTGAACTTTCTGAGCTGGTTAGGAAAAGTCCTCCATTTGCTGAGAGGCCTGTTGGATCAACAGAGAAGTCTGCTGAAGTGAAGTCAGCTGATCAAGTGGAAAAGACTTCTGCACCAACGGCTGAGGTTGCTAAACCTCAAGAGGATCCTGAAGTGCAGATCCTTGAGCCTATTGCTGCTGCACCAGTAGCAATTGCGTCACCAGAAACAACAGCTGAGGCACCAGTTGTTGAATCAAGAGCTGCCAGAAAGAGAAGAACTGGCAAAGCAAAAGTTCCAGCTTATCACAAGAAGAAGCGCGAAGAAGTTGAACAGAGAAAACGTGATGAGGCTGAACTGAAGAGGGCTCTTGAAGCGAGCAAGAAAGAAGCTGATGTCAAAAACATGACAGAAGCTGAATTAGCTGCCAAGGAAGAAGCAGACTTGGCAAAGGCCCTGGAAGATAGCAAGAAGGATGCATATGGACCACGGAGGTCTGGAGGCATCGTGATTGGAGAAAGACCCAAGGAAGGACAATACATCTTACCAAGGGCTGAACCAATCAAAAAGAAGAAGTCTGAAGTTAGAAGAGCACTTCAGATAGTCCAAAGTGACTCTACTGTCTTCAAAAGATTTGAAGCTGAGCTAGAAAGGATGAATCAGCTGCTTCAATCTAGGACCACCTTTCTCCCAGAAAAGATAAGGTACAATCGCTGGAGGGAGTATAGGTTAAACAAATCTGAGGAAGAGATCCAAGCGTGGAAGGAGTTTGCTGCTGAAGGCCGTTGGGTTCTCAGTTGGCTGCATACAAATTCTGTAGCAAAGGCATTGGACTCAGATTTCGTAAGAGACAGATTGCATGATTTTGCAAGAATCATTGCAACTCAGGAGGCAACTGCTATCAAGAACTCTATTTCGAATAAACCAGGTCCTGCTGATGACCGGATTGATAGAGCAGTTAAGATTGCTGTGTACACGACTCTGGAGAAATGGGCTGAGAGATCTAGATTTGAACCAGGAACATCAAGCACAATGCCCACTCTGCCAAACTTACAGCAAATTGCCTATGGCTCTGATATCAGTACTTATCAAGAAAAGCTGAGTATTCAACAGACTACTTCACCATTTGTGCCAGCTGACTTGATTCGTCAGAAGACAGTTGTGTCTACTGATGGTACTGAAATCATTCACATAGCTGATGAGCCAGCTAGTGAAGAACAAAAGAAGGACCAGCAAGCTGAAGAAATCAACTTGGATACATCAAAGAAGCTGCCTGCCGTGGTCAAGGACTTAGTTCCTTTAGCTTTGGAGTGGAAAGCTGAAGAAAGTCCTGTTCTTCATGAAGCAATTGTTCAACAGGAAGAAAAACCTGCTGAACTCCCACAAGAAGAGGATCCTGCTGAATCATCACACCCTGCTCCTACTGCTGATTTGCATTCCTCACTGATGGAATCCATTTAGCTGCTGATTGAAACTACAATGAAGGAGATGGAGTCAAGGAATAGGCTGATGATTAAGCAAATGCAGGAAGAAACTGCAAAAGTGGTTAAGGATGCCATTGAAGATTTTCCTCTACCACCAGATAACTCCTTAATGCTGACTCAGAGCATATTGAATATGAACAGAAGTATTGAAGAAGTGAAGGCTGATGTAAGTCACCTCCACACTGCTCTTCAAAGAAATGAAGCTGATATTGCTGGAGTTGTTAGAGTCATGAAACAGGTTGGCGAAGCAGAGATGGAGAAGGATGTTGCATTGATGCAATAGTTTACTGCTGCTGCTAACAAAGTTCAAAATGAGATATCAACACTTCAATTGAATGTTGATTATTTGAATGACCAATCTGGTGAGTTAAAGACAAATCAACTTCGCATGGACGAGAACCAACTTCGCATGGAAACTACTCTGACTCATCATTGTGCTGAACAACGAGTAATGGATTCAAACATCAAGAAGCTTTGTGCCGCTGTCAACATAACTCCTGATCAACTCAACCCTGCTGCTGATGACAAAAAGGGGGAAGAGGAATCAGCTAAGAAGACTGTTGATGCTGCAACTATTTAAGTACAAGACCAACGGGCTGCTGCTAGAAAGCCAAGTGAAGAAGAAGTACTTGAAGAGGAAGCTGATGATAAAGTAGAGCCCAAGGATGTAGCTAAGACTGACAAGGAGTTAGCTGCCTCTAAGTACTCTGCTGAAGAACAGCTTAATCCATACGTTAAGTATAAGAGAATTGAGGACATCAGAGCAAGATTTGAGGCTGATGAAAGAAGGGAAAAATTAAAAGGCCTTGCTGATGTTTTCTCATCAGGTGAAGATGAAGAAAGTAGTGAAGAAGTTGAAGGAGAGGAAGATGAAGAAGAAGATGAAGAAGCTGAGGACTAGACTAGGTTACTAGACTAGGTCATCTATTGAAAATTCTGTAACCAGCTTTCTTTACTTGTAATTTTTCACTTAAGTTTTTCTTTTGCTTGTAACTTGTACTGTAACTCTTCAAAATCATCTATGAAAAGTTCAAGCTTCCAACATATTATTTCTATCTCAGAAATTTTTGAGGACTCAACTTTAGTTTAGGTACAGGTACTTAGCTGAAGTTTTGTCATCATCAAAAAGGGGGAAATTGTTGGATGAAGATGAAGACTTTGAAGTGAAGGGAGGTTTTGATGATTTCCAAAGTCATCAGCTAAGTGGAAGCTTAGTACAAACCTTAGAAGATATTTGACTAAGGAAGAAGTATTTCAGACGAGTCAAATATGGTCCAGAAGACTACTGATCTGTTGCTGAAGAAGGAATCAGACTGGTGGACTATCAGCCGACTCAAATCAGATTAGTTCAAGTTTGGGATCAGCCGAGTATACATCAGACGAGTGACTTCGATCAGCTGAGTGGAAGTGGATCAGAAGTTATTGCAACGGTAATAAATGCACTTGGTGTAATAAATGCTGAAGAGGAAGGGTATTTATGACAAATGATTGAAGAGAAACCTCGTATCAGCTTGGTGCATTTAATGCGCATTTAATGCGAAGCGACAGAAAGTACAGCAGAGTGTACAGTGTTCAGTCGCAGCAGCCGTTTCTGCAAAAAGGACCAGTACTCGAGGATTTGACAGCTGCCGATCTCTCAACGGGCAGATTTTCAAATCTCCAAGTATAAATAGCTTAGTTCGTGAGTTGAAGAAGAAGATACAACACACTTTGAGAGCAAAAATCTGAAGCAGAATTCTTCTAAGTCTCAAACTCAAGAACAGAGCACTCATCAGCCGAGTCATTTGTTGACGAAGCAGAAAAGAGAGAAAACAGAATATACACATAAATCTGAGTGATTTGTTTGAATCGTGTTGTGAGGAGTTGTTATCCATCTTTGTGAGTGATAAAGCTTCGTAGAATAGGAGTTTCTTTGTGATTTCCTATTGTGAACTTGTGGCCGTTTCATTTGTTGATAGGCGCAAGAAGTGTATACTGTAATCTTTGTGATATAGTATAACCCAAGATCTGAGTGACTTGGAAGAGTGGACTAAAGGATTTCTATCCATATAACCACTATAAAAATCCTTTGTGTTTTTAACTTGCATTATTTTCTGCATATTTGAAAGAACAGTTTTTAAAACACTTAAAAGGTTGAATGTTGGAAAAGTTTTAAAGGAGTTTGTTAAAACTGGGGATAAAACCATTTCAAAGTTAAAGAAAACTACTTGTGAAAAACACTTGATAAATCCGCTGCAAGTTAGTTAATTTTAAAACTCTGATTTTGATAAAATCAGCTGAGTGAAATCAGAAGAGTGGTCAACTCTGCTGTTCAAAGCTTTGTGCGAGATCAGCTTAGTCTGCTTACGATTCTTGATCAGCTTAGTCTGCTGACAGAAAAGTTAGAGAATTTTTAAAAGATAAATTTTTAAAGAGGTCTATTCCCCCCCCCCCCCCCCCTCTAGACCTCATCTGACCACTTGGGACCAACAAATTTGCTCAAAAAAACTTACGGGGCATTTACGTAATAGTGGTATACTCTCCCTGTCCCAAATTATCTGTCGTTTTAGAGAAAAAAATTGTCCCAAATTATTTGTCACTTTAAGATTTCAGTACACTATTAATTGCATATTTTAGGTACGTAAGAGAAAAAGTAAGAGAGAGAGTGTAAAACTTGAATAACGTGTAAATATCTAATGGTGAGATAAATAAAGAATAAGAGTATTTTAGGTATATAATTTATTTTTCCCCTAAAATTGAGGCTATTTAGTAGGTACCTTAATATGTGTGAAAACATGTAAAACGATAAATAATTTGGGACAGAGGAAGTAATAGTCACGGAAATTTATGCGGCGTTTAAATTATTGTGCGATTAGAGTTGAACACTGAAATACCCTATAAATTATAGTCAAGTTTGAGCATATTTGATGGCTTATTACTCCCTCCATTTCACATTACATGACGTTTAAGGTTTTTTTTTACAAGGATAAGAAATTAATTAATATTCTAAATTTTAGGAAGATAAGTTTTTAATTAAGTGGCACTAAACTTTATCAAAATTATTAATTAAGTCCTCATTAAATAAAATTCATGTCACATAGTTACAAAAGTATTGACTTAAATAATCAAAATAACAAATTAGTAAAACAAAATTGAGTTTTCTAACACTATTGTTGCTTGTTGGCATCCCCAAAAACTAAATTCATATATTTTTCTTGATAAATCAAAATAAAGTCGATTTAATTTAGAAATCAAATAAATTAAATTTAAAACTACAAATATATTTTGAATATAAACATACCGTATTTCCAATATCCAAAATTTAAAATCTGAATTTTGTTTGATCATGAATGAGAGAGAAAATAATTATGAAATTTTCAAATTTGATAAAGAAAAATCGAGAAATAGAATAAATAGAATAATTTGATTTGTTTGAGATGATGAGGAGAAAATGTTATTTTAGGGGGAAAAAATACAGTTGTTAAAATAATAAAACTCAATTTGTGATACATTCTTTTGTCAGTATTCTGAATGTTTAGTAGGCGCTAAATAGTAAATTCTGAATGTTTAGTTTCTTTTCATTATTATAAATTAAATTTAGGGTTAATTACAGGGACCTTGCCCTGAGGTTTGGTGTAATTCACGTCCAATCCCCTCCAAGAATCATAATTACAATGACCTCCCCTGAGGTTTCAAAAACCTTACATCCGTTAGTTTTTGCTGACGTCGTCCCCCTAATTTTATTGAAAACCCCATTCTACCCTTGATATTACTGTAGCAATTTTTGTGGACAATTATGCCCTTAGTTATGTTTGATATATGGGAGGGTGTTCTTTGTAAGGATTATGATTATGAATGGATGAAAATGTTGTTAATTCACATGAAACTTATAATCAGTTTATTAGTATATATATATTCTTAAAATAAAAATATAATAGCATATCAATGTTTTTTCATATTTTTTGAAATAAATTATGATTAATTATAAGAAAAAAACTGTAGAACATAAATAAAAATGTAATTAACCGGTAATATTAATAATTTTAAAAAAAAATCATAATTAAAGTACAAGGATAAATTAATGAATTGCGTTTAATCATGAGAAGTAAAAAAACTTGAACAAAAATTATTAGACATTATAAAAATGATCACATGTTCATAATTAAAAATTCGTAAGCTTTTAGCTAATTTTTTTTACAAAAATTAAAATTACTCACTCAAGTACCCAATTTAGTAAAATAATTATAAAAAATAATTTTGTTTAATATTTCTTACTTGTACATAATATTAAGGATTAATAAAATATTTTACTATAAAATAGAAAATAATACCGTATATACATATTTACGAATATTAGTAAATCAATAAATAATTTTAATATATATTAATTATAAAAAAAAATCTCACCATCCCTAACCCCCACCCACCCACCCACTGTCACCTCTTCTCCCAGGTCGTGCCGTCAGTCTGGCTTCTCCTTCTAATCTGTCACCTGCCTGGGATCGTAGATCCCAGGCCGGTGGCACGGCCTGTAAGGAGAGGTGTCGGTAGGGACGGCGAGTGGGTTGACGTGGGGGGTTAGAGTTAAGGCTAGGTTTTTTATTCCTTTTATGTATAAAATTAGTCTTTTTAAAGTTTAGGTACCAATGTGCAATTATGATTTTTTATATCCATTCATAATTAAATTTTACAAGGGTAATATGATAATTTTGTGTATCATTGCAAAGGTAAATAGGAAATTTTGTTAATCGAATTTTTTTTCTAATTATTTTTTTTAATTAAAATTGACGAGGTCAATGAAGTCATATCACAGATTTCGTCCAAACTCCGCTAGTGTACGTTAGGGTTTTGTAAGGTTTTTGAAATCTCAGGGGAGGTTATTGTAATTATGATTCTTGGAAGGGATTGGACGGAAATTACACCAAACCTTAGGGGAGGTCATTGTAATTTTATGCATCAGGACAAGGGTAAATAAGACATTTTGTTAATAAGATTTTTTTTATTTATTTTTAATTAAAATTGACGAGGGCAATTAAGTCATTTCATAGATTCCGTCCAACCCCGTTAGTGTCCGTTAGAGTTTTGTAAGGTTTTTGAAACCTTAGGGGAGATCATTATAATTATGATTCTTGGAGAGGATTGGAAGCGAATTATACCAAACCTCAGGGGAGGTCTATGTAATTAACCCTTAAATTTATAACATACAGCAACTCAGCAAGGAGAGGTAGAGTGGGGCTTGACCAGGTAAGGGCCCATGAACATGGAGATGCATGTCTGGCCCTGGGCGTCATTATAAGATTGGGCTGTTACTTAATATCTCTCTCTCTCTTTTTTTTTTTTTTTTTTTAAGGATACAAAACAATGGGCCTAAGTTGCTAGGGGCCCAAGCCAGCACTTGAATGAAAACTAAATTTTATAAACATAAAAACTAAATTAGGCAAAAGCTTAGTTGACAGACCTGTCAGCTTGCAGCCCATAGGATTTTAGTGTTCCACAGGCCACCTATTCAACATGTTTATGTTGAAATGTTTCTTTAAGGAAAAAATGCAGAAACGTCACCAACAATATTGGCCACAAATTCATTCATCATATAAACATTTTGATTTTTTGTGATATTACAGTTGCTTATAACTTGTATGACATATGGCAGACTGGCTTCATTGAGAAAGAAGAGGTAATCAATTACCTTTTTTTGTTTTGTTACAATGAGTAACCTTTAATAATATTAATTAATACTTACCTTAACACATTACATTACTCTTTAACTTAACTGGTTTAAGGTCAAGGAGATGATCACCGAATTGCTTAATAAGTTGGACTTGATCCTAACTGAAGACATTATTGAAGTTATAATAGATAAGGTGTTGTCCAATTTTATTTTAATTGTGCTTATGTTGTAAATTAATTTATAAATAAAATTAAACTCGTGATTTTCTTTTTTCTTTTTTTTTCTTTTTTTGTGTGTAAAGGCGTTTGAGGAAGCAGATAAAGAAAGATGGGAATATTGATTTAGAAGAGTGGAATGACTTTGCTTTTCGGGAACCATCTTTGTTAAGGAACTTAACAATTCCTCACTTGAAGTAATTAATTTTCTTTGACTTGATAAGAAAGACAAATATGATAGAATATTTTCTTTGGCATGAAACACCTTCGTTTAATATACCTAACACCTCTCTCTAATTGACTTCAACTAAGATTAGCCCTGATTCCGCGCAAACGCGCGCGTAACATTGATTTAGAAGAGTGGAATGACTTCGCTTTTCGGGAACCATCTTTGTTAAGGAACTTAACAATTCCTCACTTGAAGTAATTAATTTTCTTTGACTTGATAAGAAAGACAAATATAAGAGAATATTTTCTTAGGCGTGAAACACCTTCGTTTAATATACCTAACACCTCTGTCTAATTGACTTCAATTAAGATTAGCCCTGATTCCGCGCAAACGCGCGCATAATATTGAAACTCCATTATTTGGAATTAATTAAGAAGATTAATAGAGTTTTTTCAATAAATTATATAAAAAAAATTATATAGTCCGTACAAGCTGTTATTATAGCTTGACATTTATATATAATAATACGATAAATAGACAGTCAAACTTTCAATGTAATATGGAAGAATTCGTTGAGCATACAAAATAAATTGTTATGAATCTGTATGATTTGGTGGATGCCATATGAAAAGTCATATACAAATGCATTGCACACTATTAAGAGTTCATTAGTTGTCATGCAACTCTTGGCCTTTGAGTTGTAATTTTAATCCTATAAATAGATGCATTGTAAAGTATTTTGTACACACATAAAATAATGAAGAATAAAATGAAATGATATATTATTTATCTTCTCTTAGTTATAGTTCTTACCAGGGCCGGCTTTGGGCCTAGGCAACTTAGGCAATTGCCTAGGGCCCAAAGCTTTTGGGGCCCCCTATATATATTACCCTTTATATAGCCCAATAATATTGATCCATGAAAAAATAAAATTTGTTACAATAAATTTTATGAGCCCATATATCTATTCAATAGTTCCAACATATTGGGCCTTAAATTCAGCCTATTTAACTGCTGAAATAAAAAAAAAGAATGAATATTGAGAGATGAATTCACGCCTGATGACTTGGTAGTTAAAAAGAAAAATTGAAGTCGTCTAAGAGTCAAGGTAATTACTAATCAACGTCTATTTTATTTATGATAATTAGGTTTAACTACTTCTTCTCTAATAAATTATGTGTCTTCTTCTCTAATTTTTCAATGCCTCTCAATCTCTGACTCCCTATTCTCCTTTCTTTACTAAAGTTTGAATTTTCAATAATTAACCACAATTACAATTACTCTCTTTCTCTAATTCTACAAATTAAAGGAAATTGAGTATTTCTTTTAGAGTTGAGTATTTCTTATATATTCTAGACCAAACTATTTCTTCGATTAAAATTAGATTTGAACAATTTAAAAATTACGCAAATATATTTGGATTTTTATTAGATGTTACAACTTTAAAGTCTTTAGATGACAAAACTTTGAAAGAACATTGTATCAATATTGAAAATTCATTAAAACATAACTCCAGACATAGATGGTTCCGATTTATATTATGAACTAAAGGTTTTATCAAAAGTTATGCCTTCTGATATAGATAAGCCGATTGATATTCTTAATCATATAAAAGTGTTCGATTCGCATCCAAATACATGTATTTGCTATAGGATAATATTTACTATACCTGTAACGGTTGCTTCTGCAGAAAAAAGCTTTTCAAAACTTAAATTGGTAAAAAATTATTTACGATCAACCATGTCACAAGAAAGACTAAGTGAGTTGTCCATTTTATCTATAACAAAAGATATGTTGGAAAAACTAGAATATGATGAATTAATCAATACTTTTGCAACGGCTAAAGCAAGGAAAATAAGTTTTACATAAAGTAGGCCCCATTTTTAAGTTTCGCCTAGGGCCCCGAATAATCTTGAGCCGGCCCTGGTTCTTACTTTGTTTACTTTAAGTTATTGATCATTTTAGATTAGTTTTATAACATAAATAGCTTTTTCTTGAATTTGTTAAAGGTCAAATTTTAATCGGAGAACCTTTCATATGAAGATATGTAATCACTTAAGATGGATACAAAAATTACTAAGTAACCATTAGGAAAATTGATTTTTGTCATCATTGCTCCAATTACAAAGGTGGCCAATTTTGTCTTCTTCTTGCTGCCAGTGACTTCAGATTGTCGGTTGGGTAAACATTACTTATGGTCAGGGCTCATCCGAGCTTTTTGGTGCTCTAAGCGAAATTAAAAAATAAGTCTCTATATCTTAAATAAATTTTTACCCCTGAAACAAAGATATATGTTAAAACTTTCCGAAATAAAATATTTTTGTGACTTGATCAATTACTAATATGTTCTTTTAGTTTTAGTTTTCATAAACTTTTATACCATAGATAATTGTTAGATTATATTGTGAATATTATCTTATAATGTAGCATATTACTTTTAATTTAAGCAATTAATGTCTATAATACATAAATTGATAATCAAATACCATGATACAAAAGAACATAAATTTCTTTATTATCGGTTACATATTATATTTAGTTTCTATATTATTAAAGTTTACAAAAAAATATTATTTATTTATAAATATAAATTTATGAAATTTGGGGGGCCTCTAGAGAGGGGGCTCTAGGCATTGGCCTAATTTGTTTTATGCTTGAGCCGATCCTGCATATGATTCTTCTTATCATTATTTTTTATAGAGTCAACCCACATGAGTTTTACAGAATCGTCCCTCTTGAATTAATTCGGATACCTATTCTTAGAGCGAGTAATGGAGGAGTTTTTTCGGGTAACCTTCATTATATTTTTTATGACTTAGATATAAATCAAAATGATTATTGTAATACATCCACAATTCCACACCCAAAAGTCGAGGGTAGGAAAAATTGACAATCACACACATCTTCGGAATAACAACTCAATATCAAATTATATATAGCGATGGGAGATGTCAGATTAATTATCGGTTCTCCCTAGGCCACCTGGCACCAGTCATCTCAAATTGAATTGATATGGAAACATTTTATTTAATTAGCTCTAAGTATTTGATTCAATTTATGTAATTCATTTTAGTTTAGTTTGAGTCTTTGAGGCCATCTCCAACAGCTTTCTTAAATTTCAGCCTCTTATCTTAAATTATAACTAATGAACAGTGTTATACACTTCCACTTTTTACTCTGCACTCCAACATCTAGTTTATATTTTAAGAGACTATTTTTTAACAACCATACCATTTCACTCCAACAACTAGTTTATATTTTAACAAATTACTTTAATTATTATTTTATATAAATAATAATGATATATTTATAATACTAATTGATTTAATTTCATAATAAAAAATAGTTTTTTAAAAAATATTAATTTTTATTATTTGAAAAAATATTTAGACGTTTAAATTTTTGTATTAAACTAACGAAAATACCCACACTAGTGAGAGTTGAACCCAGGACCTCTTGGTCATGGAGTCTCATCTCTAACCACTTGGCAAAGGACTCATCGGCAAAATAAAATATTTATTGTGATTACACACTTGAGGAATTTTTATAATTGTTAAGTGACAGTAAATTAGGTATTGTCGCTTCATATATATATTAGTGACAATAACTAGAGAAAAAATTTCATTATTGACATTTAGCGGTGCCCCAAAAATAATAATCAAAATATTATCACTAAATCATTATGACAATATTAATTATCGTTAATATGTCGTTGACAAGGTTTCGCTAATTGTCAATAGTGACAAATTTCTTGTAGTGATATTCAAATTATAAAATTTGAATTTAAAATTTCAATTCAAATTTGTATGCATTTGAATTTTGTCCAGAATAATTTATTGTTTTGTAGGAAAGTACAAAAGTTCCTACAAACAATTGCAAATAACAATTTGCATTTGGCCATGGGTATTTGGCCATCCAAACCCATAAATTTTAACAACACATAAATTATACATGTGCTCTTGGAGAGCAACTTTAGTGATAATTTTAACAAAACTCTTATAATTTAACTTATACATGTGATCTTGGAGTTGGCCTGATATGGTCTTTTCACCAAATTCATACGAAATATTTTTTTTCCAAGTTTGGATGCTAAATTAAAAGAAATTATTATGCAATATAATTTTCTATTGAATACAAAATGAATAAAATAAAATAAGGAAAATTTACATAGACACCCCCTGGCTATTACCCTAATTATAAGATTTTACCCTCCTGTTACAAATATTACAAAGACACCCCCCTCGACTAAAACTAGATTACAAGGACACCCCCTGCTACCCCCTCAAAAATTACAATTGTCTATTTACTAAAATTAAATTCTGACTTTTGTTCCTCTCATCAAGACAAGTTCATAGACACCAACCTTGTCAAATTTCATCGAGTATTTGGGAGAAATGACGACCGAGTTTGAAATTTCGGATCTAGGGTTCTTCGCGAACCAAACTTTGAACAATGATTTCTCTCAAATTACTCAATAAAATTTGACAAGGTTGGTGTCTTTTTTTTCCTCTCATCAAGACGAGTTCACAGACACCAACCTTGTCAAATTTGATCGAGTAATTTGGGAGAAATTGTTGTTGAAAGTTAAGGGAAATCTTTAAGTTCCTTAATTTTGAACAACGATTTCTCCCAAATTACTCAATGAAATTTGATAAGGTTGGTGTCTATGAACTCGTCTTGATGAGAGGAAAAAAAAAAAAAGACACCAACCTTGTCAAATTTTATCGAGTAATTTGAGAGAAATCGTTGTTCAAAGTTTGGTTCGCGAAGAATCCTAGATCCGAAATTTAAAACTCGATCGCCATTTCTCCCAAATTACTTGATGAAATTTGACAAGGTTGGTGTCTATGAAATCGTCTTGATGAGAGGAACAAAAGCCCCAAATTAATTTTGAAAAATAGACAATTGTAATTTTTGAGAGGGTAGCAGGGGGTGTCCTTGTAATATAGTTTTGGTTGATGGGGGTGTCTTTGTAATATTTGAAACAAGTGGGTAAATCTTGTAATTAGGGTAATAGCTAGGGGGTGTCTATGTAAATTTCCCATAAAATAAACCCATAATTAATAAATATAATAGTTCATTTATAATTATTTAACAAATAATCACAATTATTAAACATAACCAAAATCAGGGGTCAGATTTTATATTGAACTTACATTTTAATTCTTTGTATCTTAATTCTTTTATTATTCATTTTCTAATTTCAATTGCAGCCATTAAGTTTTTGTGCATCTCTATTTAATTTGACTGTGAATTTTGGCACAGGTCAGATAATATAGTAAATTATAGTTATGTCATTGATCATTAGTTCCAAATAAAGATTTACAGAAGAAAAGAAATGTAATTTTTTCTATTTGCTTGATTGATTCTCCCATCGGACAATTTCTTTTATACATATCTCAATCTCATCTATTTCTTTCCTCAAAGAGCTGATGATGTACCCCAATGCAGCTATGTATCTAACCATACTTTGTTTCTTCTTATCTTCACTATCCTCCTCTCCATCTTCTTCGATTGAAATATTTACTTGTTCTGTGTTTTGTAGCTTGGCCATCTCAAGATCCATAGGCTCTTGAGATTCTGCTCGTGATTCGCTCGAGTTTGAGTTCTCTAAATGCTTCAGTGAAGAGCTTAAAGCTTGTTGGAAGAGACCCAATTCAGTATTCATGTGCTCTTGCAATTCATTTCTTGCAGTTGTACAACTCTTTGGTAATTCTGAGACTTTTTCCAAATTGAATGTCATGAAGTGTAACATATCCACTATATTTGATAAAGATGATACTAGCTTTTGGTAACAAGAACTACGGAAAGGCATATACCAAAAATTGGGTTCCATTTTTGCATCTGTCACGTACTTTTTGAGTTCACGGACGAGGGAATTGAGATGTCTTTGCTTATCTCTCAATTTAGTAAATTCGGGATCTACACTGTTTGCGTAAAATCCCTTTTGTTTTACGCAATCTTCAAGGAAACTCAGCGTTGTATACAAATGATTCTTGGCTAGAGTGGCTGCTCTGGTTGGCTGCAAGAAAAACTCGACTGCTATGAAACACGAGAGCCCGATAAAAACCTCGGTGAATCGAGCAAGGGCGAATTCATTTGGAGACCCGTATTTCTTTCTGCCTAGTATAAGTAATGCTCCTATAGCTGCTGAGATTCCGCCTGCTTGGCCGTACATTTGACTATGTCTCAGAAAGCTCGTGAAGATGATCCATGGAAGAAGGGCTAAGAGCCGTAATTCTGCATAATGTAAGAGAAAGCAACATATTACGCCATATGCGGACCCAATTGCCGTGCCTTGTGCTCTAGTGTTTGCTAATGTGAGCACTGTCTGTTTGCCTGTGACAAAGCTGATCGCGATAGCAAGGCCAGCCCAGCACCCGTTTTCTTTGTCGAATATTAAACCGAGTAGCGTGGCTAGGCCTAAAGAAAGTGAACATTTGAGTGCAAATTTCAGCCTTCCATTGGTTTTGAGTTTCATAATCCAAGTTTTAAATGTTCCCATGATGTCAAATTCTGTTTTTCCGCGCCCCTTTTGGAGTTCGTTTGTCGTTTTTTGAGTTTCTAAAGAATCGTTAAGCAACATGTCTATGCAAGAAAAGAAGAAAAAGACCCACCCGTGATTGTCTAAAGGGCGGAGGCTTGGTTCAAAGGGTAAGAAGGGGTTTAGTTCTATTGGTTCCTCTCTTGGTTCTGGTTTTGTTGAGTTCGTAGGTAAAATACATATGGCTTGCTCTATTTTCTGCTGAAGCTGATTCGACACTTCGTCTAATAAGTCCGAGATTTGTTCTTGATCAATTACTTGAAGGGGAAAGGCGTGAGAGGAAACGAGAGAATACTCTATTCCTCTCATTGGCAGTTCCATGCTTTGTAATCTGTCACTTGGCCCGAATAAATCGGGCTTCGAGAATAGTCTCCAAGGTCTCTCCCACTTCATTCCATCCTGAAAAACAAAATAGATTTTTCTTTTGTAAGTTTTTTATGATAGTTGATTTCATGGGACAGATGGAATTTTGAAACACAATTAATTTACCTGTAAGATTCTGATACTCTGCATAAGCTTGGTTCCTGTTTCTGCTACAGGTTTGGCTTCTGAAATAAGTTCCAATTTAGTCCTATTGTCATTGGATTTGAAAGCTCTAAAGTATAGATTCATTCTCTCAGATGCATTTTCAGCATATATGCGGCACAGTTTTCCTACCTGTTGTTGGCATTAAAGAATATTAGCAACTTACAATTCAAATGGGATCTTAATTATTGTTCTCCAAAGTAAAAAGTAGTGTTCATATGCTTAATTATTATTAAAAAAGAATAATCAGATTTGAGTGCATGGATTTTCCCCGGTGAGTTTACGGGCCAGTAAAGGTTTTTATTTTCCAACTGTCCAAGCCATTGGTAAGGAAAATGATCGAATATTTAGATGTCCACAAAAATACTATTAATTGCTCAAGAGTACCAAAATTCAACATACAAGGCAAATATGAGTGAAATGCAAACATAGTAACTTTGTGTTGCCAAAAAAAAAAAAAAAAAAAAACTCATGTTATTTATATTAGCAAAATCTCCATATATTCTTTTTTATTATCATTTAACCCTTCCCAAGCCATAGTGCGTTTCTCTCGTTGTTGCGAGTATTTTTTATAATTTGTTGAAAAGATAACAATTACGCCCCACCATGAAATATGAAAACACCCATCTTCAAATAATAAATTGACAATAGTCCAATTACCTTTAAAAATACATGAAATTTTAGCAGTAACTCCCGTATTGACTTATGATACTATTTCAGATGGGTGCAATCTACTAATAAAATATTAACACAAGAAAAAAAGTTGCTAATGAAAATAATGTAGAGCATTTTTCTCCAATTGCATAAAGCATAGGTGGTGTTTTTTGCATTTCACCTTTCAAAAAAGTAATTTAAATTGAAAAACAAACATCATTTAGATAATTTAAGGGGCCGGTCACATATATTAAATATACATCTAATTCTTAGATTATTTTTTTTTAATTCATTTATATGCCATGCTTGCAAGATAATGAAGCATATATGTACCTTATAATAGGCCAGCCCTGGACATGGAAGCAGCATCGGCAAAACAGAAGCCAAGGCCCCAAGGCCAGTACTAGCTGCAACATGTAAAGGGTGCATGTACCCAGCCAAAGGATAATCACTACTAAGAGCAGCATCACTACAGATAATCACAATCTGCCCAAAAGCAATCCTCTTAGCCGTAATATGCGTACACTCGGGTAGCGCCACAAAAAACGAGGCCACGGCCACCGCTAGAGCGGCCAAGCCAACCGCCAACCTGGCCTCAGTATCAAAGAACCACCGCGCCAACATGGCGAGTGGGACCACTTGAGCCGTGGCGCATGATGCATGCCAACATCCCCTAAGTGTGTCGCCAAGTGCGGCATCGGAAACTATAAGGACGGCTGTTAAGTACGAGAAAGCGACAAACTTTACTTGGCTTATGAGAAAATCGGGACCGTAGAGGGTGGTGCCGCCTATTATGGCGCAAGCCAAGGTGGTTCGCAAGGCAGAGTGTAGCCTCATGCACCACATCAGCCGAGCACGGTCAGCGACCGTGCTTGACATTATTAGGATGAAAGGACAAAAGATGGGAAATGAAAGGTGAATATTTTCACAAAAGAATTTGGAGAAGTCCGCCGAAAATATGCTACCTTGATTATGAGCTAGAGGGGGGTATATAGGAAAAGTGGCATTTTTGAAATGTGTTAACAATTTTATGACGGCGATTACAATTAATATTTATGTCATTGTTTATTCTAAAAAAGTGCAAACGACACACTTCCAATTTGTAACTATTTTCAAGAATCTAATTTAAGTAAATGTGAAGTAATTCCTTAGATTAAATTTAAAAATACATTGTGTTCTTTGGCTAATAGGTAAAAAAAAAAAGTCTTTACATTATTTTTATTAAAAAAAAAATTTACTATATTAATATTTTATGAGTTCAATTGCACCCAACTACAAATTAAAATTAAGAGTTGATCACAAATAAACAGACAAAATATGTCCATTAGTCAAATGGGTGTATATATATGGAAAATGCGACATTATTGAAATGAATTATAATACCCAAGATCTAAATAAGAGGGGATGTGAATTAGGTTATAATTTTTTTTGCAAAGTGTTTAGTATTTTGTTCCAGTTATAAGTTCTAGTAAAAATTAGTTTATCGTTCCAGTAACTTTAACAGTGAGTTTTAAAATTAAGTTTGTTGTTCCAGTAAATATTAGTTTATCGTTCTGATATGCTCAAGTGTAATGTTGCAGAAAAATAAAAAAAATGCGTAAAGTAAATAAAGCAAGGAACAAGATCACTGTTTTATAGAGGTTCGCGTTCGAATGACCTACTTCCTCTCTTTCAGCACCCCTGGGTAGAATTCACTATAAACGTGGCTTGCAGGACGAATCTTCGCCACACGAGATTACAAGATTACAATTTTTTCTCTCAAAGTAAACGAGATTGCTAGGAACCAATCCTATCGCTTTCAAACAGTGCTTGCTAGAACATCTGTCCTATCGCACAAAAACGAGCTTACTAGGAATCCATCATATCGCTCAAAACAATTGATAGATTTTTCTTCAAAGTACAAGAACACTCCTTACCAGTAAAGTAGTGCACAGTACGCTCGAATATTTTCTCCTTTCAATATCTCAGATTTTTCAAGAGCAAGGTAGAAATGAGTTTTGGTTTTCGAAAAAGATTTTGCAAAGGTAGTTCAAAAACCGATTTTTGTTTTTCAAAAAGATTTTCACAAGTGAAAGCACAAATAAGAGTAATTTTCTCAAGTTAAAGATCATATTTTTCTCTTAATGTTGATGTGTAAAAATTGATTAGAAAAGCTTAATGTATAAGGATAAAAATCTGATTTTAAAAGGAATGATTTGAAAGATAAAATCTTTCTTAAGTTCAAAAATGATTTGTCCACAATCTTAAAATGAATACAGCTGAATATTTAGTCCCGAAATAGATGAAAAATTAATTTTGACAAGTTTAATCAATAAGGTCTTTGATAAGTTCAAAATATAGGAGAATCTTTTCTTAGGAAAATGATATTCAAGATTTGATCAAGAACGAAGATTTTGCCATAGAATATTTTAAAGAGATTTTCAAAGTAAATAAGGAATATATACCAAGATGATTCTTGCCTTATAAAAAGATTTGGTAAGATAATTTAATTGCCCTTTCTTAAAAATTCTTTCCATTAAATAAGTTTGCTGGCAAAAGGCATTACAAAAATAATATTGACTTGATTTTATTAGCCATATCATATCATGACCAATATTTAAAGAAAATTATATTTTAATCAAATAATTACTTGAATCAAGATTTTTATGATTTAAAAAAGATTAATTATTTCTTGCTCTTAAAAAGAGTTTTGGGCCACTAAAAATTTAAAAAGACTTAAATATTTGAGCCAAAAGAATTTTTTGTTGCTCTTAATTGTTTGAGATAAATTGAACTTACGTGACCTCAGTTTTCTTATGTTGAAAATTGGCCCTTCCAAAGGGTGCATGGGTCTTCAAACTATTCTTCGATTGATCTTTCTTTATTAATGGACTTGTAAGATCTTTATTGGGTCTTTTCTTCTCAATTGAGCTCTATTCGTAAATGGGCCTTCATTGATGAACTATTGAAATCTTTATTGAGTCTTTTATCCTCGATTGATTAATTTCTCGTAAATTAATTTTCCTTCAAATAATGAGCTTCTCAATAATTCCTGTTAAGATTAAACTCAAGAAACAAGTTCAAATATCAAGTTGTTTGTTAATTATTAATCATTCGGCTAACAAATTAACAACTTTTATGACAGTGATTACTATTTGTATTTCTATCATTCTGTTGTATGTTGTTATAGTAGTGCAAACAACACCCACATTCAATTTGTAACTACTTTAAAAATAAAATAAAATCGTAACAACTTTTACGATTTTTTCAAGAATTCCTAGTTTTAGTAAATGTTGAAGCAGTTGTAAAATGCAAAAATTAATACATTGTGTTACTGTTATATCTAATTAGTAAAAAGACACGTGTACTACTTTTATTAGGAAAAAGTTCATGTGTTAATATTCAATGAGTTCATTGCTCCCACCTACAAATTAAGAGATGATCGCAAATAAACAGACAAAAATATGTCCATAAGTCAAATGGGTATATATATATGAGATATAACTCTACTGTAGAATACTCGCATATTAACACATAAGGTTTATGTTAATAAAAATAATATAACGAGTTATTGGCCATTACATAAAGCACTTTGCGTTTTATTCTTACAACTTAATTAAGATTTTTGACCTTGGATTTATAAGTTGTTGACAGTTGATTTGGGAATACAATCGTAAGCAACAAAATTCCATTCCAAATAGATGGGACATCTTGTCCTTTTTCATTTGCCTTTTGCCAAATGGTTGCAGGGTATAAATTCACAATATGTAAATCATCTGTTTCAATATGATGATCGGAAAAGTAAAGAATTTGCAGAGAGAAAATTAACTTCTTGTATATTATCAATTGTGTGAATGAAATAGATTAGTTACAAAGTAATCAGCATAGTCCTATATATACATAACTGATGTAACAGACTAAAAGGCGGTGAACAAGAAGAAGGGTAAAAAAGGAAAAATACAATAAGGAAATATAATATAATAAAATAACATTAATTCCCAGATCCCTAATTACGTCTTCAATTTGGGAAAACATTTGCGCGTCTCTATCTCCTCTTCATCTGTAAATTCAATCTTTTCTTCTTCTTCAATTTTGATTTCGTCTTCTTCACTGAAGCTTGAAGACTGTAGATTTGATAGCCCCCCACAAGATGGAGTGTATATATCAAGTACACCCATCTTGGAAAGGATGAAATAAAATGGCTGGCGTGGAAGAGGTTTGGTGAAGATGTCTGCCAGCTGTAGATTTGATCTAATTGGAAATAAACGGAGATTGCGGCGAAGAACATGCTGCCGGACGAAATGTAGATCGATTTCCACATGTTTAGTCCTCTCGTGGAAGACGGGATTTGATGCCAGATGAATGGCTGAATTATTGTCACAGTACAAAGCAGGAGCGGAAGGTGATGGGAGATGGAAATCACGGAGTAATTGACTCAGCCAAAGTAGCTCACTTGTTGCAGAGGCTAAG
This sequence comes from Penstemon davidsonii, assembly GCA_034814905.1. NCBI lineage: Eukaryota > Viridiplantae > Streptophyta > Magnoliopsida > Lamiales > Plantaginaceae > Penstemon > Penstemon davidsonii. The sequence goes on along the minus strand of JAYDYQ010002685.1, from coordinate 9,071,393 downwards.
GACCTGTATTCAGCTTCAGCTGAAGAACGAGATAAGGTATGCTGCCTTTTTGATTTCCAAGCAATTAATGAATTTCCTAGAAAAACACAGTAGCCAGTGGTTGAACGGCGAGTATCTAGACAGGAGCCCCAATCTGCATCACAAAATGCAGAAAGGGCAAGATTAGATGTAGAAGAGTAGTATAAACCTTGACCTGGAGATTTCTTTAAGTATCTTAATAGGTGATGTGCTGCATTTAAATGACAGTGTGCAGGCTTAGATAGAAATTGACTTAACTTGTGAACTGAAAAACTATGTCTGGTCTTGTAATAGTAAGGTAGATTAGTCTGCCCACTAATCGTCTATAGGAAGAAGGATCATCTAATAGATTATCTGGATCATTAGCTAAATTTAGTTTAGGATCCATGGGTAACAAGTCAGGTTTGCTGGCCAGGTACCCTGTATCCTCTAGGAGCTGCAATGTATACTGTCTTTGTGAAATAAACAGACCAGTCTGAGAATGTGCCAATTCAATACCCAGAAAGTATTTGAGTTGACCCAAGTCTCTTAATTTGAAGAATTTACTGAGATTATCCTTAGTTTGAGAAATAAGTTTTATAGAAGGACCAGTAAGTAAAATGTCATCAACATAAACTAGCAATGCAATGAAATCCTTGCCAATGCCCTTAAATAATAAAGAGTAATCAGATAAAGATTGAGTAAAACCAAGGGATAACAATACCTCTGTTAGTTTTTTATTCCATTGCCTGCTGGCTTGCTTTAAGCCATAGATAGATTTATGTAACTTACATACCTGTTTGCTGGAAGAAGATGCCTGATTAGGAGGAAAATAGCCTTGTGGTAACTCCATGTAGACCTCTTCATGTAAGTCACCATTTAGGAATGCATTATTTATGTCCAATTGATGTAGGAACCATTGTTGGGCAACTGAAATAGCTAAAAGAACTCTAACAGTAATAAGTTTAGCAACAGGAGAAAATGTATCTATGTAATCAATGCCCTCTGAAGGTATTAAAGGGTGGCCTGGATGGAGGATTGTATGGAGGTCTGGGATTAGTTACATAAGGTGGTCTGTATGGTTGAGGGGGAAGTGGTGGTCTGGGAGCATATGTAGGTGTGTTTGGCTTAATTGCAAAAGCCATAGAATTCTTTGGTTCAATACTGGGAATGGGTTTCTGTAATGAGATTTGTTTCTCTTCTTGAATGATCAAGGCAAGGGCCTTGTTGACAGTGGGGAGGGGTTCCATTAGGAGAATCTGACTTCTAGTATGTGAAAGAGAATCATCCAGGCCCATTAAGAAAATGAAAAGATATTCATGTTGGAAGTATTCTTCCAGTTTACCACAGGTACAAGCCGGTCTAGAATTAAGAATTTCATCCCAATAGACCTTGAATTTTGTGTAATAAGTATTGGCAGATAAGTGTTCCTGTGTTAATTTCAGTAGATCCCTTCTCAATTGATATAATCTGGGGCCATTGCCCTGTTTAAATCGTTCTTTTAATTCAGCCCAAAGATCACTTGCTAGAGTGTGGTATTGGATGCTTGATTCAATGTCAGGAGAAACCGCATTCATTAACCAAGAAAGAACAATTGTATTGTTTCTTTCCCAGTAATTGATTAAGACTGGATCTGTAGATGGTTTAGGAATAGTGCCATCAACAAATCCAAGTTTGTTTTTGACAGTTAGGCTCATTGTCATGGCTCTACTCCATGACTGGAAATTGTCCTCTGTGAGGTGTTTATTTACAAGGCTCAAACCTGGGCCATCAGCCGGGTGAAGGTAGTAGGGACTGGATGGGTCCTCTACTGCTGGTCTCTGTCTAGGGGTGGAAATTTCAGTGGTGGGATCAGTCATGATGAAGAAACAGTAATCTTGAATTGAAATCTTGATGTGAATGATGGATAAAAAGCAGATCTTGAATGTAGTTTGAGAAAAAAGAGAGAGGAAGAACTGGTATTGATACATAACTTGTAGTGTGAATGCGTAGAAATAATATATGATATGAATGATGATTTTAATGGGAAACTGAAAAACTGACTGGGATATGAATTTTGATTGTGTAGGGATGATAAAGAAGACAGAGAACAGAGGAAGAACAAGGGGATAAAGAATCTGGAGAAAGTAGGCCGTAAGGAATATGCCGGTGGTGATGCTGTAATGTTTAAACTACTGATACCATATTAGAATTCACCACATGGATTGGGCTAAGTCCACTTACATGGCTTGGGCCTAACTCAACCTCAAAAGCTAGCTTGTAAGGTGAGGATTGCCCAAGACCTTATAAGGTGAACTTAACTATTGTTTTCAACCAATGTGGGACATTTAGTCTCAATACTCCCCCTTCACGTGTGGGCGGGCTGAATGTGTGGGTGAAACAAGCCCAACACGTGACATATTAAAGCCCAACCTTGCGGATTGCGACATGTGGGCTCCAACACACGAATAATGATCGTCCAGGACTTTGTTAACTGGACGAAGAATGACAACCCAGGCCTTTGTTATCTGGGGGAAATGTGTGGGTGAAGAATAATCCCATCATGCGAACAAGGAGGAGCCCATCACGGAAGGAGGTGGCCCACTTCGACCTGGGGCTCTGATACCATATAAATTCACAATATGTAAATCATCTGTTTCAATATGATGATCGGAAAAGTAAAGAATTTGCAGAGAGAAAATTAACTTCTTGTATATTATTAATTGTGTGAATGAAATATATTAGTTACAAAGTAATCAGCATAGTCCTATATATACATAACTGATGTAACAGACTAAAAGGCGGTGAACAAGAAGAAGGGTAAAAAAGGAAAAATACAATAAGGAAATATAATATAATAAAATAACATTAATTCCCAAATCCCTAATTACGTCTTCAATTTGGGAAAACATTTGCGCGTCTCTATCTCCTCTTCATCTGTAAATTCAATCTTTTCTTCTTCTTCAATTTTGATTTCGTCTTCTTCACTGAAGCTTGAAGACTGTAGATTTGATACAGGGAGATCTCTTTCCATAATTTTTAAAGGATTAATTATTTAATTTTCAAAAAAATCTAATTTATCAGAATAATTCCAAAAACAGTCGTTTTCAGAATCAAGATCAACTTTAGTTGTTATACTTCGTCAAATTCCACGAGCATAGCTCCAGAGGACTAGTTTTAAGAAAAAATTGAATCTTCTGCACATTTTTTATGCAGTAATTAAGATGAATTTGATAAATGACGTGTTAATTATCTTTTATTTAATGTATTATCATACAATATTATTATTTATGGCATCGCCCTCAGGTTAAGCGTTATTTCTTCTTTTTTTATTTACCCATAATATAATATCAACAATATATAGCTTAGAAAAATAATCACACTTTGTTAGTTCCCTCAACTTGGAACATTTGTGTACTTTAATACATGCTCATTAATGATGTTCGGTTGCACTTATCCATCATCTTTTGAATTTTTTGCAATTAGAGAAGTACACATTTTGTTCACCTTAACATTTTGATAGTATTGAGTTTAATTAATTTACTAATTAAAATTTTGACCGTTTGGTAAAAATTGTGAATCAGATTAATTACTGGCAGGGTGAAAGAGAAATGAGAAATGAGTTTAAATTGTTACAACAATTCAAGTAATTTTGGACATGTATTTTGAACCGAAACCAATTAACTTTCTCCAATTTGTGCTAGAATTTGATTTCGTTAGCATACATTAATTCTTTATTTATTTGAGGCTGCTGTCAACTCTTTATTTGAGGCTGCTATCAACTTTTGTAATTTATAAAGTAAGGGTAGAAACCTAGAATATGGTTAGGTAATAATCTATTTTTTTATATTATTGAAAACATGTGTTTTTATTAATTAGGATACGGTCTAATTTATATCATTTAATTGTAAGGGAAAGCACCCACTTGAATAGTAGTTTAATTTTTCTTTAGACCAATTATAAAGTGTTGTGCTTCTTTTCTTAATTAATCTGAAAGCTAAGTTGTTAGAGAGAAAAGATGTTTGATTTATGATTTAACAAGCACCTTCATGTGTAAATGGTATTCGATTTACTCAAAACTGACACGTGAAAATTTGAAATGAAAAGCAAAGAAATTCGACATAGAATCTCTTTGATTTGAGCTCTAATACCGTGTAAAATTTTCAACTCATTTATAAACTTAAAATGTTATAGAGAGAGAGGGGGGAGACGTCTATATTCATAATATAACAATATGTATAGATATTAAGTATTATTGGCAATTTACCTCCTATGATATTTATAATATTTAATTTACCTTCCTGTAATTTGAAAAAGAGCATTTTACCTCACTGTAATTTTATAAAAGTTTTACACTGTCTCCCTGACATTTTTATATGTGGCACTTTACCTCTATGTGTTATGATAATTTGGCAGTTTACCCTCTTGTGTTTTGATATATGTGGCAACTTACCTCCCCGTATGTTATGATAAATGTGGCAATTTAAAACCCCCCATGTGTTACAAAAATATTTGTCATGCACACTCTTAATTTTGACAAGTGAGTTACACTCTTCGGATGAATGAGGTAAATTGCTTCTGTAAAATTTTCACAAGGGATAAATTAGCATTAGCTCTATTAAGTATGGATGAACAAATATTGGGGCATAGTTATCTAAATTTCTCAAAAGAGGTATAACAAGAGAACAAAAGTTCTCATTATACTCTCAATTTTTAGTAAAATTCAGACAAGACAATTGCAATCCACACACTTTGTCTGAATTTCTTTGGGTAGTTTTGTGAACAAGTAGCAACGGCATAGAATAAGTTGTCTTCACAATTATAACAATAACATGTGTTGATAATTACGATATAATTTAGGTAGCAATTGCGCAATATATAACAGCATATGGTTAATGCTACTTTTCCCTAAGAGAATAATGATATAGTTCAATAATGTATAATATATTCCTTTCTCCAGTACCTCAAGCACTAGGCATATAATTAGTTTTGATTATTATGATCCAAACTCGATTTATAAATTTAGCTCAAACTCAGCTCATATATTATTTTGGGCTTCAAGCTTATATGGGTAAACTCAAAGTAAATTCTTTGGGAATATTTTTTGTATCAATAGGGCGAACATAAAAATATATTGTACACAAAAATATCTAAATTTCATATTGGTAGTCCCTAATATTATTATTAATTAAGTAATATTTGAAGCTAAAAGTCTACTTCTAAAAGCTACTTACAATTACACGTATAAATATAAAAAATATTATAAATGCATAACAACAAGAAATGTAGATTTTCACCCCTCAATATGCTTTTAATAAAGATTCATATAATATGAAATATGAAATTACTCAAGCATTGTTACAAGTCGGGTTTACCCGAGTTGAGTCTAGTTAAACTCACATTCGACTAATAAATTAATTGAACCTAAAAATAATGCTATATTGAAGTAAGTTTGATTTGAGCCATTGGACATGCATCGTACGTGCAAGCCTCACTCAACTAACAATCCTACCAAACACCCAATCAAAAGAAATAATAACTTTTCTTAGCAAAGAGAACTATTCAATGAAGATTGTGATGAAGTACATGAGGTGCAACTATGTATAAACTATAGAACAATTGACACGCATGTCACGCATGTGATATTTTGAGCATTTCAATAGAAGATTCGTAACAAAATAAACATATACACCAATACATTGATTTTTTCCCCTTGCATATTGAGAAAAAAAAAATCAAAAAAGAAAAAGAAGAAATATAGTACTCCATAATCAATCAACTATCTGAAAATGGAAGGATGAGGAAACCATTAATTCATGAGGTGATACTGGTTTGCCTCCTTGACATGGAAACCATTATTTCCACAAATTCCATTCTACCAACTTGGGAGAATTAATTGAAAAATTGGCATGGTACGTTGTACATGATAAATTATATAGTTCGCTACACCACGTCATCAAGTATACATGGTGCAGTCGACCAATGCAATTCTCACATGTGGAGTGAAAATCCACATCACCCAATATAGAATTTAAAAATGTATTCACATTGACCAGAACATGGATGGTGTAAATTTTCACTCCACATGTGAAAATTATATTGATCGGTTGCACCACGTGTACTTGATGACGTGGTGCAGCAGTTGCACTAAATAATTTCTGGTTGTACGTGGACTTGAGTATGAGAATTTAAATTAATTTATTTGAAAAACCCAAAAGCGCTCTCTCTTCACTGCAAATGTCTAATTTTCATAATATTGAATGCCATCAACTCGCCACAACAACTCAACATTAATCACATCAAACCTCCAAAGTTTTAAATGTAAATTGACAAAGTGAGTAGCATTTAATTTACATGCATAAGCTTGTGGTTTGAATGATCTCAATCTCAAAGGTTCTAGTTACTGCCATATGTCTTTGATAATAATATTACAAATATTTTATCATCTCTCTAATTAAGTGAGTTTTGTAATCAATCATACTTACATTGTTTTGTAACAAATTTAATATTATTGAAACGAAGGCAAAACAGCTAATCTTGTCAAGTGTTTATAGTTGTTAATAACTTGGGATAATAGTTTTTGAAGATTTCATAAACAAATTAAAAATATGGGGAAAGTTTTAAATACTTTCTAATTTCTATTACGTATAGATATTGTTAAAACTTATCAATTAAACTTTTGAAAATTCGACTCCTTGTTTGATTGTTTGATAAAAGCCAAAAGAAGTTCCAATATCCAAATGATCATCTAAAATCAGCATTCATGTAACTTGAAACAACTGTTCTCAAACCATAATATTCATGATATCGACCTTACTGCTACGGGCAATATGATTGGTACTGATCTGGCTCGAAGAAAAAAAAACAAAAAAATTGATTGGTGATCATAGTACTTGTAAAAAAACTGTATTTACAGTGAAGTAATATTGTTACAATTTATCTTACTTATTTGAAAAGGAAAAAATGATAGTAACAATTTAATTACATTATTTGTAAAGATACATTAAAAAAAAGAAAAACCGATACCTATACAATCACATGCATTATGCATTATGCATTACAAAAAAAAAGACCCATTAGTTTGTACAAAAAAAAAAATACCTTTTGGATTTACAAGTAACTATAATAGTTATGTATCTTGTTTCATAAGAAAAACCGATTACAAAAATTAATCTATATTATTATTATTATATTATTATACATATAAAAGTACGAGTTTGGCGAAGAAAATTTCTTCCCTTTTTTGTGTAGACTAATATACCCCTACTTAAATGATAGATAAAATAATTGAATAATGATATTCTACATGAAAAAGAAGTCTACGTTAATATAAACACTGTTGTATCAAAATAATAATAAATACAATAAAATAATTAAATAATCATACTTCTACATGGAAAAAAATCTCAAAAAATAGATAATAACAAAACAACGAAAATAAAAATAAAAATATTTTTATTTCTAATCAATCTAACAAGACCAACTTCAATATAAACACTTCCAAATAACACATATATAAACACAAGACATAAACTCATGCCAAAGAGGACATTGAATTATAACTTTATAATTGTAATCTAATTAGAAAAAAAGATGTTGAAAGGATTGAGGCAATAAATATGATAAGAGAAGTATAAATAGAATTAAATGAAATTTCTTTCCAAATAATCTTAACAAAATCAAGAAAACAATATGGTGAGGCATCAATTACTAAATACAAAATCAGGTTTGAATTTTTGAGATTAATTTTTCTCCATCTTTGTTTATTGGTCTTTTTAAAAAATAGGTTAAATCAACAAAAATATAAGTAAACTCGACTACAATTGGGTTAAACCGGAGATACTGGGTGGATTGATTAATAAATTAGATAAAATAGATTAAAATTAGGTCGAACCAGGGAGAATGCATGAATTAATTAAACCACAAAAAAAGAAATGATAAACTTAGTGTAAAAGTGGGTGAAATCGATATCTCTTTGGAAAGTTCTTAAGAGATTATTACTTATTAAAGAACTTCAAAAAGAAAATAAAATTACCACACTCATGCTATATGAATAAAAAAAGCACTATTAAGTTAACTGGAAAACTTATAATTGCTTAAACAAAAAAAAAATGTCTAAACATAGGAATAGTTGAAACCGATGAAAACGGGTAAACTTCGATTAAAAAATATATGATAAAAATCAATGAAAAATTATTTAGATTGAAGAAAAATGAGTTAAAGCAAATAAAAGTGGTGCAATTGATAAAACAACCGGTCACAAACATGTTGGGGCCTTGGTGTAAAATATGCAAACTAATTATAGTATTCATGTATAAGAGAAATAATTTTTATTCATGAAAACTTTAAGGTTGTTTTAAATTTGTTTGCTAATATAATGGTTACTAAGGCTGACATATTTTGTTAATAATTGTCTGCAATTCAAGGTTGTACGTAGTAATTTAGTTATTTAGAACATCAAAAAATAAAATCATGTCATCTTCGTGCTATATGAATAAAAAAATTATTATTTAGTTAACTAAAAAACTTATCGATGACTTAAGCCAAAAAAGTCAAAACATAGAAATGGGTAAAATTCGATTAAAAAATATATAATAAAAATGGTAAAATCAATGAAAAATAATTTAGATCGGAGAAAACGAGTTAAAGCAACAGAAAAATGGTGCAATCGATAAAACAATGGGGTAAATCGGCAAAAGTCGGAGGTAAACCAATAAAAATGAATGATAACGGCTAAACATAGGATAAAAAAAATGGCCAAATCGATGAAAGAACAAGATAAAAAAAAGTAATTAAATGGACAAAAAAAGGTGAAATATGTGATAAAATAGATTAAATCAGCAAAAGAATAAGTAAAATCGACTTAACTGAGTTAAACTAGAGAGAATGAGTTAATTGAATAACAAATGAGATAAATACAAAAATGGGTAAAATCGGTGAAAAATGAGTTAAAATTAAAAAAATAATAATCTCAATGTAAAAGTGGATGAATCGGTGAAAGAACATATTAAAATAACAAAAATAAATGTAAACTCAATGTAAAAGCGGGTTAAATCGATAAAAGATGTTCATTCGGCAAAATTTAAAAATTAGTAACATAACAATTGGTCAAATTGGTTAAAAAAGGGATTAAACATGTAATTAAATGGATGAACTTAGTAAAAGACATGTATAATCGGTAAAACTGATGAAATCGGTAAATAAAAAAGAGGTTAAACCTGTGAAAATGGTTTAGATGAAAATATCAATGTCACATAATAAAAGAATTGATAGTGTATGTTTGTTCAAATGGTAGGTTTTGAATAAAATTTATGTAGACATGTAGTTTTAGGATATAAATACTTAGTAATTATAGTTCATTTTTAATTTTCATACTTTTGTTTTAGGTGTTTATGATCTCAATTTAATTTCTTAGTAACAACATAATAATTAAGAAATTTAGTCAAACAATTATGTAGTATGTCATTAATACGATAGTATGATGAAAAATTATTATATATATGATGCAACTAACTTAGAAAAACATGGGATAAAAACACAAAACTAAAGAAGAAGCTTTTAGGCAAGCAAAAGAGGGAACAACAAGCGTGTCGAGACTGCTACATCCACGACCAAATCGAGAGTTGTCGTACTAACGACATTTTCAGTCTATACCCTCCCCAAGTGTCGTACGCAAATCAAGAAACTCGGGTGCAAGGCCAGCAACCAATCATGCCTCCACTTGGTTATATCGATCATACTATCAATGATTTCGATGCCTTTAACATTAATTCAACATCTAACAATTATAAAGCGTTTGAAGAGGTACGAGACGAGATTATAATGTATTTACTAAGTAACCATTAGGAAAATTGTTCAAGGGAGCTTGAAATTTGGAGCAGGTGCTCGTTTGGCAGTATAAGGAATTCCATGAAAAAATTACAGGAGCAGATAGCAAAAATTCGAAAAGGTCCGACTACTGTTAGTTCTAAGCAAATCGAGAAGTATCTAACTCTGGAGCTTGAGGATATTAGGGATAAAGAGGACTTGATGTGGAGACAGAGATCAAAAGCCCATTGGCTTAAGGAGGGTGATAAAAATACAAGATTTTTTCATGGCAAGGCATCTGCTCGAAAGAAAAACAATGAGATTCATGGCTTATTGGATCAGAACGGGAGTTGGTGTGAAAAAATGGAGGATATTGAGAAAATTGTTTCGTGCTATTTCCAGAACATTTTCACCTCTAGTCGGCCATCAGTAGCGGACATTCAGGCGGTTACGGGTGCTTTGGACAAGAGGGTGGACCACCGGATGAACCAGCGTCTCCTCCAACAGTACTCGGCAGATGAGGTAACTTTTGCACTTTCTTGCATGCAACCTTTTAAATCCCCTGGTCCTGATGGCTTACCGGTTCTTTTTTATCTAAAATTTTGGAATACTATTGGTGTGGATGTTATTAATACTACCCTTGATTTTTTGAATAAGAGAGAGTTCTCTTCATCTTGCAATTTTACCCACATTGTCCTTATCCCCAAATGTAAAAATCCGAAGTCTGTTTCACAGTTTAGACCTATTAGCTTATCCAATGTTATCTATAAAATAGCGTCTAAGGCGATTGTTAATAGGCTGAAACCTTTAATGAATGATATTATTTGTGATAGTCAATCCGCATTTGTTCCTACTCGCCTCATCACTGATAATGTGCTTGTTGCTTTTGAGATATCTCATCATATGAAAAAGCTAACAACTGGAAAGAAGGGTAACATGGCTTTAAAACTTGATATGAGTAAGGCATACGATAAAGTTGAGTGGAATTTTATTAGAGGAGTTATGGCGGCTCTTGGCTTTGATGGTAGCTTTATCGATTTGATTATGACATGTGTGTGTACTGTTTCGTATTCCTTTTTGATTAATCATGAGCAGCTTGGGTATGTGCAACCGGAAAGAGGAATCCGTCAAGGAGACCCTCTTTCTCCGTATTTGTTTCTATTTTGTGCAGAAGGCCTGAGTGCGTTGATTAGACAGGCAGAAAGTCGTGGGCACATCCAAGGAGTTTCAGTTTGCACGGGTGCACCTTCAGTGTCTCATCTCCTTTTTGCGGACGATACACTTATTTTTGCACAAGCAAAAGCGGATTCAGCACTTTGCATTAAAAATATACTGAATACGTACGGCAAAGCTTCTGGACAGGTCATTAATTTTGACAAATCAGCCATTGTGTTTAGTAAGAATACGGCAGAAATTGATATTTTGAGGGTTCAGTCCATCTTGCCGGTTAGGATTGAGGAGAAGCATGATCGTTATCTCGGCCTACCTATGGTGTTAGGGAAGTCTAAAAAAGAGGTGTTTGGTTATATCAGGGATAAAATTTGGGAGAGGGTCCAAGGCTGGAATGAGAAGACGTTATCTAAAGCAGGGAAGGAGATTCTTATAAAAGCAGTCTTACAGGCCATTCCAACTTATGTAATGGGGTGTTTTAAGCTCCCAAAAAACTTTATGCATGAGTTGGAAGCTCTTATATCAAGATTTTGGTGGGATGACAAGGATAAAAGGAAAATTCATTGGGTCAAATGGAATGATCTTTGCTCTAGTAAGAAGGAAGGGGGGTTGGGTTTTCGGGATCTTGAGGCGTTTAACTTAGCTCTTCTTGCCAAACAAGGATGGAGAATTATTCAAAAACCGGAATCTTTACTTAGTCGCATTCTTAAAGCAAGATACTTCAAATCATGTGATTATATGCAAGCTAAGTTGGGCTCAAATCCGTCGTTCACATGGCGAAGTATTCTTGAAGCAAGACCAATATTAGAAAGAGGTATGCGTTGGCGTGTCGGTAATGGCTTGAAGATAGGAATTTGGGGATATAGATGGCTACCAAGGCCTAATACTTTTATGGTTTCTTCTCCACGGAATACTCTCCCGTTTGATTCCAAAGTGAATGTACTTATTGACCCAAATTCCGGTGACTGGAACCAAGATCTGATTGAAGAAATATTCTGGCCAGAAGAAGTAGAAATTATTCTAAAAATTCCTCTTGGCAGCTTGCAAAACGAGGACATGCAGATATGGCACTATACGAGCACGGGGCAGTTTTCTGTGCGGTCTGCTTATCATGTAGCTCTTACGGCTAAAAGGGAATTAGAATCTGGTGCGGGCAGCAGTACAAGTAGTGCTTCGGAACAGCGCTGGACCTGGTTATGGCGAGAAAAGATTCCGAACAAGATTAAAATATTTATGTGGCGGGCCATGAAAAACTTAATTCCGGCTGCTGCGATCCTTCTTCAACGACACATACCTGTTGATAACTTTTGTCCTGTTTGTGGGTGCGATGAAGAGACGAGTTTACACACTTTGCTATTATGTCCTTATGCAAGACAAGTGTGGGCGCTATCCAACATACCAGCTGAAGTTTATATAGTTTGGGGAGGTTCAATGAGTGATTGGTTTGAAAAATTGCGATCTAAATTGGATTCAGGTGAAAGAAACTTGTGCTGGATTATTGCTTGGGCCTTATGGAATAACAGAAATAAGATTCGAGTGGGAGATGAAGGATTCCAGCCGCACGAAGTTATCGAAGTTGCAAAGGATTATTGGGGTAGGGTGAATGCAGCGAATACTATCACACAGATTCAAGTAACGGTTCCGCTTAATTCAAGATGGAGTGCACCACCTCCTAATGTTATTAAGTTAAACTTTGATGGTGCACTTGCGGATGGCAGATCTGGATTAGGAATCGTTGCAAGGAATCACGAGGGCGAATGTATGGATTGGAGGAGTTTGAGGATTAATCGTAATCTTTCAGTTGAAGTGGCGGAGGGGTAACCTTCTTTATATTTTTTATGACTTAAATATAAATCAAAAAGATTTTTGTATTACATCCGCAATTCCACACCCAAATGTCAGAGGGTAGGAAAAATTGACAATCACACACATCTTCGGAATAACAACTAAATATCAAATTTATATATAGCGATGGGAGATGTCAGATTATCGGTTCTCCCTAGGCCACCTGGCACCGGTCTTCTCAAATTGAATTGATATGGAAACATTTTATTTAATTAGCTCTAAGTATTTGATTCAATTTATGTAATTCATTTTAGTTTAGTTTGAGTCTTTGAGATGCTCTTTTCACCAAATTCATATTGGTTGCTAAATTAAAAAGAAATTATTATGCAATATAATTTTCTATTGAATACAAAATGAATAAAATAAAATAAACCCATAATTAATAAATATAATAGTTCATTTATAATTATTTAACACATTATAGTGATCATAACAAATAATCACAATTATTAAACATAACCAAAATCAAGGAAACCCAGTAATTTCGGAGCTAAGTTCTAGGGCGCAGGGTCGGGCGGAACAGCGGAGGATCGGAAAAATTAGGGTTTCGACGCCGAAGTATATACGATGAAGGACTGCAGCCGTTCCGTTCCGAATCAGGGGTCAGAGTTTATATTGAACTTACATTTTAATTCTTTGTATCTTTATTCTTTTATTATACATTTTCTAATTTCAATTGCAGCCATTAAGTTTTTGTACATCTCTATTTAATTTGACTGTGAATTTTGGCACAGGTCAGATAATATAGTAAATTATAGTTATGTCATTGATCATTAGTTCCAAAGAAAGATTTACAGAAGAAAAAAAATGTAATTTTTTCTATTTGCTTGAATGATTCTCCCATCGGACAATTTCTTTTATACATTTCTCAATCTCATCTATTTCTTTCCTCAAAGAGCTGATGATGTACCCCAATGCAGCTATGTATCTAACCATACATTGTTTCTTCTTATCTTCACTATCCTCCTCTCCATCTTCTTTGATTGAAATATTTACTTGTTCTGTGTTTTGTAGCTTGACCATCTCAAGATCCATAGGCTCTTGAGATTCTGCTCGTGATTCGCTCGAGTTTGAGTTCTCTAAATGCTTCAGTGAAGAGCTTAAAGCTTGTTGGAAGAGACCCAATTCAGTATTCATGTGCTCTTGCAATTCATTTCTTGCAGTTGTACAACTCTTTGGTAATTCTGAGACTTTTTCCAAATTGAATGTCATGAAGTGTAACATATCCACTATATTTGATAAAGATGATACTAGCTTTTGGTAACAAGAACTACGGAAAGGCATATACCAAAAATTGGGTTCCATTTTTGCATCTGTCACGTAGTTTTTGAGTTCACGGACGAGGGAATTGAGATGTCTTTGCTTATCTCTCAATTTAATAAATTCAGGATCTACCCTGTTTGCGTAAAATCCCTTTTGTTTTACGCAATCTTCAAGGAAACTCAGAGTTGTATACAAATGATTCTTGGCTAGAGTGGCTGCTCTGGTTGGCTGCAAGAAAAACTCGACTGCTATGAAACACGAGAGCCCGATAAAAACCTCGGTTAATCGAGAAAGGGCGAATTCATTTGGAGACCCGTATTTCTTTCTGCCTAGTATAAGTAATGCTCCTATAGCTGCTGAGATTCCGCCTGTTTGGCCGTACATTTGACTATGTCTCAGAAAGCTCGTGAAGATGATCCATGGAAGAAGGGCTAAGAGCCGTAATTCTGCATAATGTAAGAGAAAGCAACATATTACGCCATATGCTGACCCAATTGCCGTGCCTTGTGCTCTAGTGTTTGCTAATGTGAGCACTGCCTGTTTGCCTGTGACAAAGCTGATCGCGATAGCAAGGCCAGCCCAGCACCCGTTTTCTTTGTCGAATATTAAACCGAGTAGCGTGGCTAGGCCTAAAGAAAGTGAACATTTGAGTGTAAATTTCAGCCTTCCATTGGTTTTGAGTTTCATAATCCAAGTTTTAAATGTTCCCATGATGTCAAATTCTGTTTTTCCGCGCCCCTTTTGGAGTTCGTTTGTCGTTTTTTGAGTTTCTAAAGAATCGTTAAGCAACATGTCTATGCAAGAAAAGAAGAAAAAGACCCACCCGTGATTGTCTAAAGGGCGGAGGCTTGGTTCAAAGGGTAAGAAGGGGTTTAGTTCTATTGGTTCCTCCCTTGGTTCTGGTTTTGTCGAGTTCGTAGGTAAAATACATGTGGCTTGCTCTATTTTCTGCTGAAGCTGAATCGACACTTCTTCTAATAAGTTCGAGATTTGTTCTTGATCAATTACTTGAACGGGAAAGGCGTGAGAGGAAACGAGAGAATATTCTATTCCTCTCATTGGCAGTTCCATGCTTTGTAATCTGTCACTTAGCCGGAATAAATCGGGCTTCGAGAATAGTCTCCAAGGTCTCTCCCACTTCATTCCATCCTGAAAAACAAAAAAGATTTTTCTTTTGTAAGTTTTTTATGATAGTTGATTTCATGGGACAGATGGAATTTTGAAACACAATTATTTTACCTGTAAGATTCTGATACTCTGCATAAGTTTGGTTCCTGTTTCAGCTACAGGTTTGGCTTCTGAAATAAGTTCCATTTTAGTCCTATTGTCATTGGATTTGAAAGCTCTAAAGTATAGATTCATTCTCTCAGATGCATTTTCAGCATATATGCGGCACAGTTTTCTTACCTGTTAAGGGCATTAAAGAATATTAGCAACTTACAATTAAAATGGGATCTTAATTATTGTTCTCCAAAGTAAAAAGTAGTGTTCACATGCTTAATTATTGATTATTAAAAAAGAATAATCAGATTTTCCCCGGGCCAGTAAAGATTTTTATTTTCCAACTGTCCAAGCCATTGGTAAGGAAAATGATCGAATATTTAGATGTCCACAAAAATACTATTAATTGCTCAAGAGTACCAAAATTCAACATACAAGGCAAATATGAGTGAAATGCAAACATAGTAACTTTGTGTTGCAAAAAAAAAAAAAAAAAACTCATGTTATTTCTATTAGCAAAATCTCCATATATTCTTTTTTATTATCATTTAACCCTTCCCAAGCCATAGTGCGCTTCCCTCGTTGTTGCGAGTATTTTTTATAATTTGTTGAAAAGATAACAATTACACCCCACCATTCCCATCTTCACTTAATAAAGTGACAATAGTCCAATTACCTTTAAAAATTGGTAATAATCTCAATGTTCTATTAAAAGAATATACATAAAATTTTAGCAGTAACTCCCGTATTGACTTATGATAGTATTTCAGATGGGTGCAATCTACTAATAAAATATTAACACAAAAACAAAAACAAAAATTGCTAATGAAAATAATGTAGAGTATTTTTCACCAATTAAATAAAGCATAGGTGCTGGTTTTGCATTTCACCTTTCAAAAAAGTAATTTAAATTGAAAGACGAACATCATTTAGATAACTGAAGGGGCCGGTCACATATATTAAATTTACATTGAATTCTTAGATTTTTTTTTTTTAAATTCATTTATATGCCATGCTTGCAAGATGATGAAGCATATATGTACCTTATAATAGGCCAGCCCTGGACATAGAAGCAGCATCGGCAAAACAGAAGCCAAGGCCCCGAGGCCAGTACTAGCTGCAACATGTAAAGGGTGCATGTACCCAGCCAAAGTACCATCACTACTAATAACAGCATCACTACAGACAATCACAATCTGCCCAAAAGCAATCCTCTTAGCCGTAATATGCGTAGACTCAGGTAGCGCCACCAAAAACGAGGCCACGGCCACTGCTAGAGCGGCCAAGCTAACCGGCAACCCGGCCTTAGGATCAACTAACCACCGCGCCAACATGGCGAGTGGGACCACTTGAGCCGTGGCGCATGATGCATGCCAACATCCCCTAAGTGTGTCGCCAAGTGTGGCGTCGGAAACTATAAGGATGGCTGTTAAGTACGAAAAAGCGACGAACTTTATTTGGCTTACGAGAAAAGCGGGACCGTAGAGGGTGGTGCTGCCTACTATGGCGCAAGCGAAGGCGGTTCGCAAGGCGGAGTGTAGCCTCATGCACCACATCATCCGTGCACGGTCAGCCACCGTGCTTGACATTATTAGGATGAAAGGACAAAAGATGGGAAATGAGGTGTGAAGGAAAATGAAAGGTGAGGAAGAATTTGGAGAAGTCCGCCAAAAATGCTAGCTTGATTATGAGCTAGAGGGGGGTATATATATAGGAAAAGTGGCATTTTCGAAATGTGTTAACAATTTTATGACGGCGATTACAATTAATATTTATGTAATTGTTTATTCTGAAAAAGTGCAAACGACACACTTTCAATTTGTAACTATTTTCAAGAATCTCTAATTTAAGTAAATGTGAAGTAATTCCTTGAGTAAAATTCAAAAATACATTGTATTCTTTGGCTAATAGGTATAAAAAAAAAAGGTCTTTACATTATTTTTATTAAAAAAACAAAGTTACTATATTAATATTTTATGAGTTCATTGCACCCAACTACAAATTAAAATTAAGAGTTGATCACAAATAAACAGACAAAATATGTCCATTAGTCAAATGGGTGTATATATATGGAAAATGCGACATTATTGAAATGAATTATAATACCCAAGATCTACATAAGAGTGGATGTGAATTAGGTTATAAATGTTTGCAAAGGGTTTAGTATTTTGTTCCAGTTATAAGTTCTAGTAAAAATTAGTTTATCGTTCCAGTAACTTTAACAGTGAGTTTTAAAATTAAGTTTGTTGTTCCAATAAATATGAGTTTATCGTTCTGATATGCTCAAGTTTAATGTTCCAGAAAAATAAAAAATGCGTAAAGTAAATAAAGCAAGGAACAAGACCACTATTTTATAAAGGTTCGCGTTCGAATGACCTACTTCCTCTCTTTCAGCACCCCTGGGTAGAATTCACTATAAACGTGGCTTGCAGGATAAACCTTCGCCACACGATATTACAAGATTACAATTTTTTCTCTCAAAATAAACGAGATTGCTAGGAACCAATCCTATCTCTTTCAAACAGTGCTTGCTAGAACCTCTGTCCTATCGCACAAAAACGAGCTTACTAGGAACCCATCATATCGCTCAAAACAATTGATAGATTTTTCTTCAAAGTACAAGACACACCTTATCAGTAAAGTAGTACACAGTACGCTCGAATATTTTCTCCTTTCAATATCTCAGATTTTTCAAGAGCAAGGTAGAAATGAGTTCTGGTTTTCGAAAAAGATTTTGCAAATGTAGTTCAAAAACCGATTTTTGTTTTTCAGAAAGATTTTCACACAAATAAGAGTAATTTTCTCAAGTTAAAGCTCATATTTTTCTCTTAATGTTGATGTGTAAAAATTGATTAGAAAAGCTGAATGTATAAGGATAAAAATTGGATTTTAAAAGGAGTGATTTGAAAGATAAAATCTTTCTCAAGTTCAAAAATGATTTGTTTCCAATCTTAAAATGAATACAGCTGAATATTTAGTCCCAAAATAGATGAAAAATTAATTTTGACAAGTTTAATCAATAAGGTCTTTGATAAGTTCAAAATATAGGAGAATCTTTTCTTAGAAAAATTATATTCAAGATTTGATCAAGAACGAAGATTTTACCAAGGATATTTTAAAGAGATTTTCAAAGTAAATAAGGAATATATACCAAGATGATTCTTGCCTTATAAAAAGATTTGGTAAGATAATTTAATTGCCTTTCTTAAAAATTCTTTCCATTAAATAAGTTTGCTGGCAAAAGGCATTACAAAAATAATATTGCCTTGATTTTATTAGCCGTGTCATATCATGACCAATATTTAAAGAAAATTATATTTTAATCAAATAATTACTTGAATCAAGATTTTTATGATTTAAAAAAGATTAATTTTTTCTTGCTCTTAAAAAGAGTTTTGGGCCAATAAAAATTTAAAAAGACTTAGAAAATATTTGAGCCAAAAGAAATTTTTCTTGCTCTTAATAGTTTGAGATAAATTGAACTTACGTGACCTCAATTTTCTTATGTCGAAAATTGGTCCTTCCAAAGGGTGCATGGGTCTTCAAACTATTCTTCGATTGATCTTTCTTCATTGATGGACTTATAAGATCTTTATTGGGTCTTTTCTTCTCAATTGAGCTCCATTCCTAAATGGGCCTTCATTGATGAACTATTGAAATCTTTATTGAGTCTTTTATCCTCGATTGATTAATTTCTCTTAAATGAGTTTTCCTTCAAATAATGAGCTTCTCAATAATTTTTGTTAAGATTAAACTCAAGAAATAAGTTCAAATATCAAGTTGTTTGTTAATTATTAATCATTCGACTAACAAATTAACAACTTTTATGACAGTGATTACTATTTGTATTTCTATCATTCTGTTGTATGTTGTTATAGTAGTGCAAACAACACCCACATTCAATTTGTAACTACTTTAAAAATAAAATAAAATCGTAACAACTTTTACGATTTTTTCAAGAATTCCTAGTTTTAGTAAATAAATGTTGAAGCAGTTGTAAAATGCAAAATACATTGTGTTATGTCTAATTAGTAAAAAGACACGTGTACTACTTTTATTAGGAAAAAGTTAATGTGTTAATATTCAATGAGTTCATTGCTCCCACCTACAAATTAAGAGATGATCGCAAATAAACAGACAAAAATATGTCCATAAGTCAAATGGGTATATATATATGGATAAAGCGACATTATTGAAATGAAATAAAAAAAATTATGACAGTATGTGATTACGATTTATATTTCAATAATTTTATTGTCTTCTGTTAAAGTGCAAACAACACCCGCATTCAATTTGTAACAACTCTTTTAGTTTTTTCAAGAATTCCTAGTTTAAGTAAATGTTGAAGCAGTTGTAAAATGCAAAAATATATTGTGTGTTTTGTCTAATTTCTATCTCTACTTATTTTTTTTTTATTATAAACGCATGAATATTTTTTTTAAAATTTGTGCAGACAAAAATACCCCTATGTGATTTTAAAAAGCAAAAGAAACTCTAAGAAAAATAGTTAGATTAGGAGACATTAGAAGTTAAAAGACTTAATATTATACAATTTTAACTATAATGTTTTCATAGGCAAAATAAACTTAAAAAGAATAGTTAGATTAGAAATCACAAGGTATAACTAGATTATAGTTTTTTATAAAGTCTTAAATGAATTATATAGAAAATAAAGCTATGTATAATACTTTATAGTTATAATAATATTTCTATTTATATATTTGTGATACCTTCAATTTTTTTGTTCATACCTTATAACATATTTGTGCATCGTAATGTATAAAAAAAATCAATAGTAATTAATTAAACACGCTCAACGCGTGTGCATCTTCCTAGTTAGTAAAAAAACACTTATGTTACTTTCATTAGGAAAAAGTTCATGTGTTAATATTTTAATTGTTAATTGCAGCCATCCGAAAAGTAAGAGTTGATTGCAGAAAAATAGACAAAAACATCTCAAGAAGGCAAAGGGGATTATCGTCATTTTTTCAAGTGAACAATTAGGTAATTGGCAAATTAATTGCTTTATTTTTAAGAGGATAGGGGATTATCGTAGATTATTTATGCTAACAGAGAGGTTTTGTAAATCTTTTTAATTAATTATGTTGTCATTTTTTAGGTGAACAATAGTGATTTTTCATTTTATTCCAAAGAAAAACGTCATATGAGATATAATTCTACTGCAAATCATGAAGAATACTCGTATATTAACACACAAGGTTTAAGTTAATAAAAATAATATAACGAGTTATTGGCCATTACATAAAGCACTTTGCATTTTATTCTTACAACTTAATTAAAATTTTTGACCTTGGATTTATAAGTTGCTGACAGTTGATTTGGGAATACAATCGACTGTAAGCAACAAAATTCCATTCCAAATAGATGGGACATCTTGTTCTTTTTCATTTGTCTTTTGCCAAATGGTTGCAGGGAGATCTCTTTCCATAATTTTTAAAGGATTAATTATTTAATTTTCAGAAAAATCTAATTTATCAGAATAATTCCAAAAACTGTCGTTTTCAGAATCAAGGTCAACTTTAGTTGTTATACTACGTCAAAATCCACGAGCATAGCTCCAGAGGACTAGTTTTAAGAAAAAATTGATTCATGAATCTTCTGCACATCTTTTATGCAGTAATTAAGATGAATTTGATAAATGACGTGTTGATTACCTTTTATTTAATGTATTATCATACAATATTATTATTTATGGCATCGCCCTCATGTTAAGCGTTATTTCTTCTTTTTTTATTTACCCATAATATAATATCAACAATATATAGCTTAGAAAAATAATCACACTTTGTTAGTTCTCTCAACTTGGAACATTTGTGTACTTTAATACATGCTCATTAATGATGTTCGGTTGCACTTATCCATCATCTTTTGAATATTTTGCAATTAGAGAAGTAAACATTTTGTTCACCTTAACATTTTCATAGTATTGAGTTTAATTTACTAATTAAAATTTTGACCGTTTGGTAAAAATTGTGAACCAGATTAATTACTGGCAGGGTGAAAGAGTACAGAGAAGAGACATGAGTTTAAATTGTTACAACAATTCAAGTAATTTTGGACATGTATTTTGAACCGAAACCAATAATATTGGCCTGTTTGTTTGGCGTTTCACAGATTTTTTTCGTGTTTGGGAAATGCCAAACAAACATGTTTTCTATTTTCCGAAATAAAATTTTCATCCATTAATTTTCTCAAACTACTCTCTCAAAAGCCAAACAAACAACAATTTTCTTATCTCTAAACAAAACCTATACAAACTCTACTTTGATTTGACATAAAGTAACATATCTCTTACACAATTTATCTCACGTAACAAACATGATTTGACATAAAGTCTTACACATCTTACACCTACAACCCAACTCTTCCAAAAAAACCTACACCTACTTTATTTCTCAAACTCCTCTCTCAAAACTCAAACAAACAACATTACGCAAATCGAGATTATTTCACAAACATCCACTACTTTCCGAAACGCCAAACAAACAGGCCATTAACTAACTTTCTCCAATTTGTGCTAGAATTTGATTTCGTTAGCATACATTAATTCTTTATTTATTTGAGGCTACTGTCAACTCTTTATTTGAGGCTGCTATCAACTTTTGCAATTTATAAAGTAAGGTTAGAAACCTAGAATAAGGTTAGGTGATAATCTATTTTATATATTATTGAAAACATGTGTTTTTATTAATTAGGATACAGTCTAGCTAATTTAGATCATTTAATTGTAAGGGAAAGCACCCACTTGAATAGTAGTTTAATTTTTCATTAGACCAATTCTAAAGTGTTGTGCTTCTTTTCTTTTTCAATATGTATTAAATATCCAATTAATTAATCTGAAAGCTAAGTTGTTAGAGAGAAAAGACGTTTAATATATGATTTAACAAGCACTTACATGTGTAGACGGTATTCGATTTACTCAAAACTGACACGTGAAAATTTGAAATGAATAGCAAAGAGATTGGACTATTCGAGCATAGAATCTCTTTGATTTGAGCTCTAATATCGTGTAAAATATTCAACTCATTTATAAACTTAAAATGTTATAGAGAGAGAGAGGGGAGACGTCTAATATTCATAATATAACAATATGTATAGATATTAAGTATTATTGGCAATTTACCTCCTGTGATATTTATAATATTCAATTTACCTCCCTGTAAAAAAGCATTTTACCGCACTATAATTTTATAAAAGTTTTACACCGCCTCCTTGACATTTTTATAAGTGGCACTTTACCCCTCTGTGTTATGATAATTTGGCAGTTTACCCTCCTGTATTTTGATATATGTGGCAATTTACCTCCTCATGTGTTATGATAAATGTGGCAATTTAAAACCCCCCATGTGTTACAAAAATATTTTTCATGCCCAGTTACAAAAATATTTTTCATGGTAAATTGCTTCTGTAAAATTTTCACAAGGGATAAATTAACATTAGCTCTATTAAGTATGGATGAACAAATATTGGGGCATAGTTATCTAAATTTCTCAAAAGAGGTAAAACAAGAGAACAAAAGTTCTCATTATACTCTCAATTTTTAGTAAAATTCAGACAAGACAATTGCAATCCACACACTTTGTCTGAATTTCTTTGGGTAGTTTTGTGAACAAATAGCAACGGCATAGAATAAGTTGTCTTCACAATTATAACAATAACATGTGTTGATAATTACGATATAATTTAGGTAGCAATTGCGCAATATATAACAGCATATGGTTAATAAGAGAATAATGATATAGTGATAATGTATAATATATTCCTTTCTCCAGTACCTCAAGCACTAGGCATATAATTAGTTTTGATTATTATGATCCAAACTCGATTTATAAATTTAGCTCAAACTCAGCTCATATATTATTTTGGGTTTCAAGCTTATATGGGGTAAACTCAAAGTAAATTCTTTGGGAATTTTTTTTGTATCAATAGGGCGCACATAAAAAGATATTGTACACAAAAATATCTAAATTTCATATTGGTAGTCCCTAATATTATTATTAATTTAATTAAGTAATATTTGAAGCTAAAAGCTACAATTACACTTATAAGTATAAAAAATATTATAAATGCATAACAACAAGAAATGTAGACTTTCACCCCTCAATATGCTTTTAATAAAGATTCATATAATATGAAATATGAAATTACTCAAGCATTGTTACAAGTCGGGTTTTACCCGAGTTGAGTCTAGTTAAACTCAAATTCGACTAATAAATTAATTAACCCTAAAAATAACGCTATATTGAAATAAGTTTGATTTGAGTCATTGTACATGCATCGTACGTGCAAGCCTCACTCAACTAACAATCCTACCAAACACCCAATATAACGAAGTATCCAAAAAAATAATAACTTTTCTTAGCAAAGAGAACTATTCAATGAAGATTGTGATGAAACATGAGGTGCAACGATGTATAAACTATAGAACAATTGACACGCATGTGATATTTTGAGCATTTCAATAGAAGATTCGTAACAAAATAAATATATAAAACAATACATTGATTTTTCCCCCTTGCATATTGGAAAAAAAATCAAAAAAGAAAAAGAAGAAATAGAGTACTCCATAATCTATCAACTATATGAAAATGAAAGGATGAGGAAACAATTTAATTCATGAGGTGATCCTGGTTTGCCTCCTTGACATGGAAACCATTATTTCCACAAATTCCATTCTATCAACTTGGGAGAATTAATTGAAAAATTGGCATGGTACGTTGTAAGTGATAAATTTATTTAGTTCGCTACACCACGTCATCAAGTACACATGGTGCAGTCGACCAATGCAATTCTCACATGTGGAGTGAAAATCCACATCACCCAATATAGAATTTAAAAAATGCATGCCATTGACCAGAACATGGATGATGTAAATTTTCACTCCACATGTGAGAATTACATTGGTTGACTGCACCACGTGTACTTGATGACGTGGTGCAGCAGCTGCACTAAATAATTTCTGGTTGTACGTGGACTTGAGTATGAGAATTTAAATTAATTTATTTGAAAAACCCAAAAGCGCTCTCTCTTCACTGCAAATGTCTAATTTTCATAATAGTGAATGCCATCAACTCGCCACAAAAACTCAACAGTAATCACATCAAGAGTCCAAAGTTTTAAATGAAAATTGACAAAGTGAGTAGCATTTAATTTACATGCATAAGTTTGTGGTTTGAATGCTCTCAATCTCAAAGGTTCTAGTTACTGCCATATGTCTTTGATTATATTATTACAAATATTTTATCATCTCTTAGTGAGTTTTGTAATCATTCATACTTACATTGTTTTGTAATAAATTTAATATTATTGAAACGAAGGCAAAACAACTATTCTTGTCATGAAGTGTTTGATAGTTGTTAATAACTTGAGATAATAGTTTTTGAAGATTTCATAAACAAATTAAAAATCTGGAGAAAGTTTTAAATACTTTCTAATTTCTATTACGTATATATTGTTCAAACTTATCAATTAACCTTTAGAAAATTCGATATCCAAATGATCATCTAAAATCAGCATTCATGTAACTTGAAACAACTCTTCTCAAACCATAATTTTCATGATATCGACATTTCTGCTACGGACAATTTGATTGGTGATCATACTATGTAAACTGTATTCACGGTGAAGTAATATAGTTACAATTTATCTTAATTATTTGAAAAGAAAAAAGTTATAGTAACAATTTAATTACATTATTTGTAAAGATGCATTTAAAAAAAGAAAAAGGAAAAACCGATACCTATACAATCACATGCATTACCAAAAAAAAGACCCATTAGTTTGTACCAAAAAAAAAACCTTTTGGATTTAAAAGTAACTATAATAGTTATGTATCTTGTTTCATAAGAAAAACCGATTACAAAAATTAATTACATAAAAAAATAGGCCCAACAAGATTTTGGCCCACTTACTTCTTTGCATCAGTTATAAGGATTTCAAATTCTTCAAACCAAGAACAGGGCACTCCTACAAACCGTACGCTAATTTCTAATAGAACATAAAATGGTGGGGGGGGGGGGGGGTGGGGGGGGGGGGGGGTGGGGGGGGGGGGGGGTGGGGGGGGGGGGGGGTGGGGGGGGGGGGGGGTGGGGGGGGGGGGGGGTGGGGGGGGGGGGGGGTGGGGGGGGGGGGGGGTGGGGGGGGGGGGGGGTGGGGGGGGGGGGGGGTGGGGGGGGGGGGGGGTGGGGGGGGGGGGGGGTGGGGGGGGGGGGGGGTGGGGGGGGGGGGGGGTGGGGGGGGGGGGGGGTGGGGGGGGGGGGGGGTGGGGGGGGGGGGGGGTGGGGGGGGGGGGGGGTGGGGGGGGGGGGGGGTGGGGGGGGGGGGGGGTGGGGGGGGGGGGGGGTGGGGGGGGGGGGGGGTGGGGGGGGGGGGGGGTGGGGGGGGGGGGGGGTGGGGGGGGGGGGGGGTGGGGGGGGGGGGGGGTGGGGGGGGGGGGGGGGGGGGGGGGGGGGGGGTGGGGGGGGGGGGGGGGGGGGGGGGGGGGGGGGGGGGGGGGGGGGGGGGGGTGAAACTCATAAATGTTTAACAATTTCTCTCAGTAAAATATAAATTAAAAAAAAAAAAGACATTGTGATCATTTTGTTTTCAAGTATTCTCTAGATTATTTACATTATATCTAAAAAACATGTTTACAAATCTAATATATTATTATATTGCATGATATTGTTCCTATGAAACTCACATGCAACCGATCCTAAATTTTTCTACACGACATACCTACCAATCTAAATGTATTTAATTTACTATTAGCATGTTAAATTTATTAAATTACAATTAAAAAAAAAAAGAATTCTTACCTAATCACTAATAACTAGAATTCGGTTAAAATAAAAAATGTTACAAAAATATTAAATCGAGGTTGAAAAGGTCAAAAACGTTATATTTTTAGGGTGTAAAGTGTCAATATTCTATATTTTCAGGATGCAAAGTGTCAAAATCTATAATTTCACGGTGCAAAGTTCCAAAATATTCGACTATTCTAACATTCCATTAATGATTTTTTTTCATCAAAACATACAATAGGGTGTAAAGTGCAAAATAAATTGTATTTCCAGGATGCAAAGTACCAAAACTTTTAAGTTAAGATGCAAAGTACCAAAACCTTTAATTTTAGATTGCAAATGCCAAAAACCCAAATTTTTGTCACTATTTGCATATATTATATATGACATTTTACAAATAATAGTGGTAATATGTCACTATTTACCATCACTAGTCGGGTTAATCACAATGAATAGTCGGGTTAATCACAATGAAAATATAGAGTAGTTTTTGTTTTAATATTTTCCTTTATTTTTCACATGGTTAATCATTTACTTCATCGATTTATTAGTCTGTTTAACCTGTGTTTTGTGCCATAATCCGTTTTTTCATCGATTTCAATTGTTGTTATCCAGTTTTACTTTTTTCACTCGTTTAACCCTTTTACTCTGCCCGTGTTAACCTTTTATTTTGTGCGTATTACATTTGTTTTACCAATTTCATTCATTTTTTGCCGATTTAATCCGTTTTCACCGATTTCACAATTTTTGATCGGTTTAACACATTTTTATTGATTTCACTTAATTTTTTTCTCATCATTTTCTCCCATTTTATAGAATTATTCACCGATCTCACACATTTAATTCAATTTTTGCCAGTTTAATCAAATTTTGTAAGATTTTAAATAAGAAAAAAAAAATTTTATTACTGAAACAAAAACACATTATTAAATATCAAAAGAGTTTACCACAAAATAACATTTTATTTCATTTATGAGTAGTTTGTTATATAGATGGGCCTACCTTAATGCCAACTTAGTATGATAGTTTGTTAAATATAACAGGCCTACATAAATGTCAACTTTAGGAGAGATTTGTGCATCCGCTTCACATGATTTGGTACAACACGTGCACATAATAAATTTTTCAAGTTTTGACATTTGTCACTGAATACTAAATATGTGCGACATCAAATTATATACTTATATACATAATTTGATGGATCTTATGGATATGTTATGGCGTGATTTTCTCAAACCGTGGAATTAGGTCCTGAACAATTCAATTGCGTTTGAGCAGGCTCAAGTGAAAAAGTACCCAAAATCAAATGAAACTTATATATCAAAATTTGTCACCTATATACATTTTTTTTCCATCTTATATAAGTTCTACAAGACTCATTGATTGACACCTACACCTATATTTTATAATAAAAAAAATTAACAAACACCATAATTCATCAAGTATATGAATTAATTTCTTCAAACTTTCAAAAAAAAGAAAATCTCACATGCACAAAAAGGCCAGATTAATCTCAACCTAGAGCTAACCGTTGGATTTAATTTTTTGTCAGAAAATCATGAAAGTATGAAACCTAAGAGAACACATAAAAATGTAAACTCATGATAGAAAATAATTATTATAATCTTTTACCAAAATATGATCTAGTGCACGTCCCTTAGAGATATTTAATTTATTCCCATCTCCTTTATATATCTGATCTTTTTTTCTTTTTTCTTTTTGCTTCTACTACTAATGAAAGATGCACCCAATGTTATTTTTTTAGGGATCATGCACCCAATAATCTTCTTACCAATATTTAAGGAATTTGCTCTAAGATGTGTTGTCGTGATGTTATCCATGTGGATCCAAATTGATATATATGTATATATTACAACTTTGCTTTATGGATAAGTTTAGAAAAACTTACCAAATCAAAACTCATCCTTCCATTATCAGATGAGAATCCTAAGTTAATTAATTACTACGTACCCCTACCCCATACTCATACACACACACACACACACACAATGGTTGAACTGTATATATATATAATAAATTAATGTGATCGAATTAGGTGAAAAGATGCTTTCAACTTTCTACATAAGGTCAAAATCCTATTACTAGGCCAAAAAGATATTTGCAAGGCATCATGTGTAGAAGTGGAAAGGGCAAAATTAATACGGGGATGGACCATATACTATCTTTTAATTTCAAATTGAACTTTTTATTTATTAGCGTTTAATTAATGTGACAACCGCAAGCATATATATTTATATTTTGTCGAACCAACTATTCCGATCCCCTACTTTAGCTAGCTTTTAATTAATTACTGCAGATTATTAATGTTAATTTGCTAGTGAATATGTTCCCTTGCTTTATTACATTGAATAATTCTAGTTTTAGGCGAATTAATTATGTGCATTGGGGTTTAATTTTGAAACTACCCACCATAAATTTATTATTTGGTCATTATGAAAGTAAATGAAATACTTTTATAAATGAAAGAGGGAGATTAATTAAATTCCATGAACAATCACTTTAATTTAGTGTTTATAATTAAGGAGCATATGTGACCAATTAAAAATATTTATAGACTGTCATTCATCTACGTACGTTCTTAAGTTTCAGTCTTGCTTTATATTTATGAGTTGCATGAAATTTAAATTCACCTTTCCACCAACTTGACCTATTTGACTACTCACAAGGATTGGCCCCTACCAATTGACCAATTGCTCGTGTTTCATTCTCTGTAAGTAAATATTAATTAATCTAATTAAGAAGCAAAACACTTTCAATTTTCACTGAGATTTCAGTGAACCCATGTAATATTTTAATTTTTAACACCCTTATTTTCAAAAGAAAAAAGAAAAAGGGAAACTACGTTAGCAACCTTGTCATGTAATCAAAATTAGTTAATTTGTACATCTGCTGCATATATATGATGTGGAATAATATATGTGTTTTTGTCAAGTTAACTCTTGTGATATGTTTAATTGGCAATTATTTTCTTGTTATATCAAAACATGTAATTTATCTCCATGTGAAATGAAATAATGAATAATTTACCTCCATGTGATATGAAATAATGAGCAATTTATCTCCTTGCAAGTGGAGGTGTTGCACACACACTCTATAATGCGTCTGAGACTTACTTCATTTTCATGTAAAAAATGATCAATTCAACCTTACACTTGACAACATATTCACCTCACTTTACCCCATGTGATATGCAGAAATAAGCACTTTAACTCCTTGTGATATTGCATAATGAACATTTTACCCCCTTGTAAAAATGAAAAATCAAGAGGAAGGTAGCGTGCTTCTTTTATAAAAACACAGGGATGTATTTTGTCCTTTTAATTTATCACATGGAATTAAACTACTTATTTAGAATAACACAGGGAATTAATTTGCTATTCACTCGATAATATATATACTGTGGATCAACTATTCCTTAAATTTAAGAAAAAAAATAATCTTTTATGTTACACTACATAGTCCCCATATAATGATGCAAATAATATATTCTTTTTTCTCTGTCTCTCCATTTTCATGATCGAGTTACTAGCTATATTATTTCAATTAAAAAAAATCAAATTTTAAAAATTAAGAACATGGCTGTTGAGGAAACAACCTATAGTCTTCCCACATGGCATGCTACATTGATCTTGTATTTAAACCAAAATTTGTTGGTTGCGGCCCGACCGATCAAATAACTTCGATTCTTCCACCCATAACATAAGTAGTTTAGAACGTCCACATTGATCATGTACATTGTCTAGACAATCTCGTACAAAATGCCAATCACAAGATTAGATTCCATAAATTATTATTTCTATAAACCAAAATTGTATCCAAGTGACTTGACTCTATAGCTAGCTAATAATTTCTTTTGTTTACCGCTACTGGATTATCGACACGGACGTTCTTAAAAATATAATTATATATGAAAGGAACGATGAATAAACGACCATTAATTTAATTTCCTAATTTGAATTGCTTAATAAACACGTATAATATTGAAGCTTTTATTTTACCATTTGGAAAATTAGTGATGTGGAAACCATTTGGAAAATTAGTGATGTGGAAAATTTCTCCTTGTGTAACTCTGCATACTCTAATTTAAAAGCTTCAATATTATACGTGTTTATTAAGCAATTCAAATTAGGAAATTATAAATTAGTGATGTGGAAAATTTCAATTTTGTGTAATTTAAATTAGAGTATGCAGAGTTACACAAGGAGAAATTGGGGAAATAATTATCACGAGATAAATGAATTGAGCCTGTTTGTTTGGCGTTTCCCAAAAAAATTTCGTGTTTGGGAAATACCAAACAAAATTATTTTCTATTTTCTGAAATAAATTTTTTATATCTCAATTTTCTCAAACTACTCTTTCAAAAGCCAAACAAACAACAATTTTATCATCTCAAAAAAAAACCTATATAAATTCTACTCTGATTTGACATAAAGTAACATATCTCTTACACAATTTATCTCACATAACAAACATGATTTGACATAAAGTCTTACACATCTTAATACACATCTTACACTTACAACCTAACTCTTCCAATAAAAAACCTACACCTACTTTATTTCTCAAACTACTCTCTCAAAACCCAAACAAGCAACATTACGTAAATCGAGATTATTTACTACTCTCCCAAACTACTTTCCCAAACACCAAACAAATAAGTCCAATTGGTCATATATATCATTGTTTTATCAATTAATTGAGGTTAATTAACATTCAATTTTCTTTTATTTCTATAACTGTTGTTGACTTTTTGCTAGCTAATACCTATACAATCATGAAATTGAGAAAAAATATTGTACTCACTCTATTTTTATACTTCGGCGTTTCTCAAGAAAAAAGATATTATGGGCCTGTTTGTTTGGCGTTTGGGAAAGTAGTTTGGGAGAGTAGTGGAGGTTTGTGAAATAATCTCGATTTGCGTAATATTGTTTGTTTGGGTTTTGAGAGAGTGGTTTGAGAAATAAAGTAGGTGTAGGTTTTTTTGGAAGAGTTGTGTTGTAAGTGTAAGATGTGTAAGACTTTATGTCAAATCATGTCTGTTATGTGAGATAAATTGTGTAAGAGATAGGTTACTTTATGTCAAATCAAAGTATAGTTTGTATAGGTTTTGTTTAGAGATAAGAAAATTGTTGTTTGTTTGGCTTTTGAGAGAGTAGTTTTAGAAAATTAATGGATGAAAAATTTATTTCGGAAAATAGAAAACATGTTTGTTTGGCATTTCCCAAACACGAAAAAAATCTGGGAAACGCCAAACAAACAGACCCTATACTTTGGCTCCCTTTTCTTCGTATATCTTCACAATTTTTTCCTCAAAATTTATAATTAAGAGTTAATAATAACAAATCATCGCTTTATTTTCACAATTTTGCCCTGAAAATTATAATGAAGAGTTAATAATAACAAATAACTATATTATTTCAGAAGACACTTTTAAGTAAAAAACCCTGTTTTATTAAAACATCCAAATTTATCTAAATAGAGTAGTAGTAAATAATAATGATTTTGAAAATTGTAGAGTTTGTTTGTCTCGTTTCTCAAAGAGCATTTTCATTATTTTTTGGAAAGACAACTTTTTCTTCTTAGAGAGACACTTATCCTATAAGTTTATCTCTCAAATTTTAAAATGATCTCATCATAAAAAAAATTCTAATATCTAAAAGAAACTTAGTCGGCAATGTTTGGTTTATAGATTTGAGTTAGTAAAATGATAAGTAAGATACAAATGAACAAGAAATCAAGCTCAACGTTGCGTCATCGAATGCAATAATTATATTAACACTTTCCTTAGCGTTTTACTCATTGAAATCCAAGAATCAAATTAAAATTTTTTTACATTAATTTGACATAAAGCAACAAATCTCTTATTTATCTCACAAACAAATATAATTTGACATAAGATCATTTACCTCTTATACCACTTCTCTTATTTTCATTATCTCTGAAAATGACCTACAATTTTTCAAGAAATAAACTCAAAAGATTCATTTCATCTCTGAAAAATCAACAAAATATCACTTCTCTTATTTTCATTATCTCTGAAAATGACCTACAATTTTTCAAGAAATAAACTCAAAAGATTCATTTCATCTCTGAAAAATCAACAAAATATCATTTTTTAGACGAATCAAACCCATAATTGTCTCTTTCATAGTGTGTTTTTTGTGTGTGAGAGAGTGACAAGGACATAGTAGTATTTTATTCAAGTTGAAGAAAAGGTAAAAAGCATTATGAGAGTTAGTGTACCTCGGATCCTTCGCCTACTACTACCAGAACCCCTAGCTACCAATCTCTCTCTCTCTCTAAAATTTTTTCTTTTTTCTTTTTTTATTTTTTATTAATAATAATCTCTCCTTAATTTGTTTCTTCATTAAAAACAAAGAAAGGTTCTGATAATTCATTCTCTTCCGAAAATATATGGTATATTAATTCATTCATTTTATGTGCTCGGAAATTAATCAAACAATTTTCTTTAATAATATATTTGTCATGTCCGGCCACACTAAAAATTATCCACAACTTTTTCAATTCCAAAAAGAAGAAGAAGAAGAAGAAGAAGAAGAAGGAGAAGAACAAACATCAGCAGCTGCTAAAGAAGAAGAAGAAGAAGAAGAAAAGAGTACTGCAGAAGAAAAGAATAAGAATATTGAAGAATTAGAAATTGAGTCACCAATTTCAGCACAAAACGACGACGGATTCACAACTCCGACATCATCGGATCACAAAATCCCGGAAATCAATGAGTGCCCACCGGCGCCCAAAAGGGAATTGAAAAGAAAAGCGTCGCCGACGACGGCAGCTCAACGGAGCCTCCAATTCGTTGAGCCAGCTGACGTGGACTCGATTTTCCAGCCCGTTAATGTTCCTAATGAAGATAAAGTAGAAGAAATCAAAGTCAAGAAAGCCCGAAAAGATGATGATCAAGATTAATTAGTTAATGATATACATACGTGCTCCAATAGCTAGCTAGCTGTTCTATATCAATATACCTTGTAAATGTTATGATCAAATTCGATTTGGGCAAGAATATATGATATGGTAAGCAATCTAACTTACAAAAAAATATTATAATTTTTTTTTTTTACAAAATTCAAGGTCTTATTCTAGCAAACATTGTAATGTGGGACAATTTTTTCATATTTGTCATCCTTTAATATCATATATTTATGGAGGAACGTTCTAATTTAGATTTGTTTGATCTCATATGTACAAATGAATATTTTTCTATGGAGGAGCATTACAATTTAAATTTGTTCGATGTACACATGAATATTTTAGGAGAAAATGTAGTTTATTTTATTTTTATTTTTATTTTTTGAGGAAACCCAAGACAGGTAGAAATTTGTCATTCATGATCAATATCGTCAAGAACAAAATCAGAAATAAAAGCGGGAATCACCAATAAAGGCGAATATAAACTAAGAGCTAATTTAGCTAAAGCATGTGCTACCGAGTTGCTATCTCTAAACAGAGGCAAGATGTTTGAATTTAAATTTAAATTTGTTCGATGTACACATGAATATTTTAGGAGAAAATGAAGTTCAATTAGATCTTTAGTTGAACCTTGATTTCCGTTCTCAATGTGGGATTTTCGTCTAATTGAGCTTAAATAATTTAAATTCTATAAATGTTTACAAAAGATGTCTAGGATATTGTGGATAGTTGCACCTTTTTCCTCTTTCTTCCTTAACTTCTTTATTTGCAATCAAGGTATTATGTTCCGAAAAGAAGAGAATTTATTCGATCTCACCATGTGTAATCATTTTTTCATGAGTTAATTTGTATAAAATTAAAAAAGATTTGAATTAATTTTTGGTGTGTATATAAACTCATGCATGTGCATGTGGTTGGAATTAATTAATTCATAATACAGCAAAAGATCCAGTACTTCAACTACTACGTACTATGTAGCATGCCTTTTTTCAGTAATTATTTATTTATTACATTCATGTACAAGATAGATTATCAAAATTAACCAGATCTTGGTGTACGTAGGAGGATGTTTGGCTTTGTCTCGAATTACCAAGTCTGACATTTATATGCAGTTTATTAATATCTAATCCATTTTAAATATTTAGTATAAATTATTATATTGGTGAAGGATGATCAATTAAATTGAGAAATGCATTTTCCATGATTTGTGGATTGATGTTGTGAGCTAATAATTAAATAACAAGCTAGATATGTTGGTGGTGATTAATTAATGTGGAAGATAAATTAAGAGGCGTGAAGTAGCCGTTGGTTATATTCTTGACCAGTTAGCTAGGGACCATTAGTGATAGACGCAATGTATGTTATGTGTTTGACAAACATATATTATACAATCTTTCTACTTTTAGCTGTTCAAATTAATTTTATCATATCATTATTATGTGGTGAAAAGATAAAACTTGAGGAAAAGGTTACATTTTTCAATTAACATGCTGGTCTTTTACAATCCAAAAAGAAATATGAAAAGTGGAAGAGAAACTTAATTAGTATGTATACATACCTAACCATAAAATAATTAATATGTATATACGTTTTATAAGTTGTCACTCTCTCTTAATTATGCTATATATCAAAGTTGGTTCTATGGCTACCTTTTTTTTTTTTTTTTTTTTGATAACTCATGGCTACTCCCACTATCATTGGGGAGGAATTTTAACAAAATAATCTAAGCCCTTTAGAATTAATTTTGATTAATCATGGCCATTCAATAAACTACAATTGGGTATGACAGCAGCATTTAATAAAATATTGTGTATGAGATCAATAATTTGGTTTGAATATTTTCAATTAATACATTGTACACAATATTTTTACAATTTTACCCTCCCATTTCATTTTTTAAAAAAAAATCCCCTCCTCCAAATCCTTTCTGTCACCGCCGTCCGTTTAAAACTACTCCGTTACAAATTGGGATGTTTTTCGACGTTTGGCTTTCAGTTTAAGTAACATTGATTGTTGTCGATTTTAGAGTAAGATCAAAGAAGTAAATTTTAAGTCGTATACGATATCTTGTGAACTATATGAGCACAACCAATCCAGTTTCGGGCTAAACTTTCTAAAACCAAGAAAAGAAAATGAACCAAAATACTTTACTAATATATATGTACTCCTATTTATTTTCATATTGCAAATGACACACATACCCTCAAAAGTATATAGTCGTCGCGCGCATTCGTTAGCTTTATAGGTATTCTATATATATATACATATGTATTCATTAATTAATTAATATCATCACAATATATAATGTAACCACCTTATTTCAGTAACTAGTATGAGTCATTGCTGAGCTACATAATTGGAGGATGATAATATATATTAAGATTCAAATTATTTCACATTTTGACTATATATATATATAGACAATTAATAGAATAAAATAACACTAAGAAACGAAATAGTTTACGCCGCGTTACGCCTTTGTGTGATGCTATGATGCTTTACATCCAATTATATTTCAAACTACTAACTCTCCTTATATAAGAATTGGTCCACTAACCATTACAATAAATTAATTAATGATATTTTTGTAAGACGTACTCGAGCTTTCATTATATTAGAGGACATACACCCCAATCCAAAATAAAAAATAATGGCAGAGTCGAAATACCTAGAATAAACAGTAAAAAGGGATCTACAATACTACTATAATCGAAGCTATTTAGTTTAATTAAGATCCTTTCTAATATTGATGGTCCTTTTTTTTAGTACACATTTTAAATCCAATACACTAATAAAAAATTAAGAATATAGAGGATATGTTTATTCAACTCATCAAATATATATATATCGCGTATGAAAAATAAAATTAAAACTGAAAAGTATCTTGTTTGTCATACTATATTACTTTATCAAACATTTTTCCTATTCTTCTGGGGAAAGGAAGATGAGAAGATGGGTTTCCTAGGTTTGGAAATTAGACAAATGGATACCTCGACTACGAGGAGGGCTGTCAGTGGGGTTGATTTTAATCCAGATCCGATCCGAATGCGGCCCAATTTATTAGGATAATTGTCTGATTAAAGATTCGATGGACCTGATCTGATTACAAAGATCCGTAATCCGAAACACATGGAGCGAATATGGATTTATGTTGATCTGATCTGCTAAATATCCTTATCCGACAATAAATAAAAATAATGATATATATACATAATGTTTTATAAAAGTAAGTGACATTAATAATATTTCAGTGTCATTTTAAGAAGATATTATTTTTTAATAACTCGTTTATAAATTTATTTAACGAATATTTTCATCTAAAAATATGAATATTAGTAAAGAAAGTTTGAACATGTGAGCTAAAATTAAATTAAATTGTAAGGTTAATAAACTTGTTTTAGGAAAAAATATTAATGTAATTTTTTAAATTAAAATTTTATTGAATCCGAAAAGATCCGATATCCGGCTAAATCCGACAAAGATCCATTGAATTCAAAATGTCTAGATCCGAACACAATTCGAGCAAGATCAGGATCTGATCCTATATAGACAGACCTAATTAACTAAGAGCATGGGAATGAACCGTAAATGGGACTGGATTTGGAATATGTACATCTGCTCCACCAAAAGTGCTATTGACAAAATTTTATTTTGTCAACCTATTTTCGCATTGTAACATTTAATTATTTGAGGATTTCATTATAAAAAGTGTATCTACATATTTTTGAGACAACAAAATGGAATAATGGATACTAGGTGACTAGTCACTACAAAGTAACGGACTCAGGTTCGAATCTCTGCTGGGAGAGGTACCCACTTATTGTGTCCAACCCGCCTCGAAGGGGATTAAACCCTTAGGAAAAAAAAAAAATTATAGGTGCCTCTTTAGCAAAATTATTGAGTTGCAATGATAACATGGCAATTTGGCAACGCCGGGCCGGCCAAATAAGATATGTGGCCTGTTTTAAATTGCGTTCCATATGGGTTGCCCATTAAATAAATGGGCTGGGCAGAAATTTTGAAAGAATTCATTATTCATCTCCATTTTAGGGCTGGCCCGGATTTCAATCCGAATTCATCCGATTTCAATTTAATTTATTAGGATAATTGTCCGATTAGAAATTTAATGAACATGATCCAAGTATAAATATCCATAATCCAAAACTCATGGAGCGAAAATGGATTTAAGTCGATCCGATCCTTTAAAGATATGTATCCGATAAAAAATAAAAAAAAGATATATATAGTAATTTATAACTCAGTTTATAAATTTATTTAAACCAATAATTTTTTTCATCTAAAAATATAAATATTAGTAAAAGATATTTGAACATATGACCTAAAATTAAATAAAATTGCAAAGTTAATAAATTTGTTCCAGGAAAAAATATTAATATAATTTTTTAAGTGAAATTTTATTGGATCCGAAAAAGATTCGATATCCGGCCAAATTCAATCAAGATCCATTGAATTCAAAAATCTAGATCCGAACACAATCCGAACAAGATTTGAATCCGACATAATCCGATCCAACATAAATGGAGCCGATTTTGAACGCGCCTTATCCGATCAGAATCCGACCCATTAACAACCCTAATCTCCATAGACCCAATTAATAAATGGGCTAGAATGGGTTTATCTTACAAAATTGGTAGCTTTTACACTAAATTACATTTACCTAGGGCTGTCAATGGGTCGGATTCTGGTCGAATCAAGCTCGTCTAGATTCGGCTTCATTTATGTCGGATCGAATTCTGTCTGATTTGGATCTTTCTCGGATTGTGCCCGGATCTAGATTTTTTTAATTCAACGGATCTTAGTCGGATTGGCCGGTTATCGTATCTTTTTTGGATCCAATAAATTTTCATTTAAAAAGTTAAATTAATATTTTTTCCTAGAGGGAATTGCATTTTTCATATCAAACTTTTACCTACTTTATACATTTGGTACCAAACCTTTGAAAAAGGCACATTTAATACCAAAATTGAAGGATTTTTTTCACATTTGCTTGAGCTTTTTGGTATGTTTAAAATTATGTTCCAAAAATTTTACCATAGCATGCTTATGTGCCCTATATCATATTTGAAAATTATTGTGCCATGATTCCTTGTAGATTATGACATATGATTTAATTTTGATTAATATCCCGAAACTTTGTTAATTTTCTGCGGATTATTATTTATTGCGTTTCATGAACTGAAACTTATACCATTAGAAAGCTCTCGTCAAGAGCTTTCCAGCCATATAAAGAACATAAAATTTGGCCTTGTAAATTGACGGAGAAAGAAAATGTGCAAAAAGTCCTTCAATTTTGGTATTAAATGTGTATTTTTTAAAGGTTTGGTACCAAATGTATAAAGTAGGTAAAAGTTTGGTATGAAAAATGCAATTCCCTCTTTTTTCCTAAGACAAGTTTATTAACTTTTCAATTTAATTTAATTTTAGCTCACATGTTCAAAGTTTCATTATTATATTCATATTTTTAGAATGAAAATATTGATTTAAATAAATTTATAAACGAGTTATAAACTACTAAATTGATGGTGAAATATTATTAATGATTTTATAAAATATTATTTATATATATCTTTCTTTTTATTTATTGTCGGATACGGATCTGTAACGGATCGGATCAACCTAAATCCATATTCACTCCATGAGTTTCGGATCTTTATAATCAGATCATCTCTATCGAATCTCTAATAGGACAATTATCCTAATAAATCGGGTCGAATTCGTGCGAATCCGAATTGAAATCTGCCCAATAGACAACCCTACATTTACCGACTATTCACGCAAGTCAATTACTTTTACAATAAAGAAAAACGAGAATACTAAAGTCAAAGCTATGATGCGTAACAATAATACTTATGGTGAGACACCAACTGGATAAATTATACAAATTAAGTCGTGATGCCTTTAACATAGGAAAAATTGTTTTTTTGGTACCATAAGATAGACCTACTTACAATTTTGGTACCATTAGATACGAAAATGCAAATTTGGTAATATAGGATAGGTTTTCATTGCAACTTTGGTACCAAACCCAATTTTTCCTCAAAGCTAATGATAATTTAACCCCTATAAAATACATAATATTCAATTTACCCCATCATAGTTTAAAAAAGAGCATTTACCCCCTAAAATTTTGTAAAAATTTCACATCGCGTCCCTGATATTTTTATAGGCGGCACTCTGTCCACTTTTATTATGATAATGTGGCATTTTACCCCTTTGTTATGATAAATGTGGCAATTTATCCCCCAATGTTATAAAATAGTTTGCATGCCTACTCTCAATTTCGACAAGTGAGTTACACTTTCTGGCTGAAGGGGATAAATTGCTACCTTAAAAAATTTACAGAGGGTAAATTGATTTTTTTTTCAAATTATAGAGGGGTAAATTGAACATTATACATTTAATAAGGGGTAAATTGCCATTAACTTTGTAGAAAATTTGGATTTGGTAACAAAATTGCAATAAAGACCTATCTTATGGTACCAAATTTGCATTTTCGTATCCAATGGTACCAAAAGTGCAAGTTAGCCTATCCTATGGTACCAAAAAATCAATTTTTCCCTTTAACATATAATAATTAAGCCAACTGAAATCATTGAATTATTTATAGGCAACATGTAGACCAACGTGAAGGCATGTAAATGTTATACAATGACTTTTATTAACCATTTTTATTCTTTTTTTTCTCCACAATCCTTAAAACAAATGTAACGGCCTATGTATATACATTCCTTGCTTTACTCCCTTCCACTTCTCTCTTTCCTCTCCTGCAGAACATTCACCAACAAAAAATTAAATGTTTCTATTTTTGTTCAAATCCCTTGATTTGATTCTGAGAAATCACACAAGCAATGTGCAAAAATGAATCGAAGAACACTAACCATGAATTGGGATGGTCTCGGAGATGACGATGACGAGGATCGTTTCTTCGAGGCTTGTCAAAGGATATCATCAGTAGATCCACTCGATTTAGGCTCCTCTGAATCTGACGATAATGAAGAGTTCGAAGATAGTCGAATGTCGTTTGTTTCCACCATATCTTCGGCTTCCATCAAAGGCGTACGTTCAATCCAGTCGATTTCAAAACCTTCATGCATACTCGGAGGCTACGATATGTGGATGGCGGAACCCGGTGATATCAAAGAAAGGCGTAAACGCCTTTTACAAGGCATGGGGTTGGCAAGCAATAAAGACCTCCTCAAAATTGCTAGTACAAAAATCGTCCGAGCAATTTCAATAAAGCCAAAAGTGAGCCAAGTTCCGACTTCAAAGGCTGATTCTCCTTGTCCTACAAAGGAATCGAAAAAGGATGAGCCTTTATCTTCCACTCCTATTGTTTTAGTAAGATCGAGGTCAGATGGCGATATAGACGTTTGTTCTGCGAAAACAAAACAACGTAAAGAAGAATTACTCGGTCCCGGGTCAAAACAAAGACTCACTAGAACATCATCATTGCAATTGTTACCGAGCATAGGTATATGTCAGTTCTCGAGTTCTGTTACAATGTCGGAAGGAAGAGCCAAGAAAAGATCATCAGATTCAAACGCTGATGTGTTCTCCGAAGAAGCATTTGGTTCGTTTTTCTTGATAAAGAAT
Organism: Penstemon davidsonii; assembly: GCA_034814905.1. Taxonomy (NCBI): domain Eukaryota; kingdom Viridiplantae; phylum Streptophyta; class Magnoliopsida; order Lamiales; family Plantaginaceae; genus Penstemon; species Penstemon davidsonii. The sequence goes on along the minus strand of JAYDYQ010002685.1, from coordinate 9,030,744 downwards.
TTGGACACTGGAAAGGAGTTTATAGTAAAAGAGTACAATGAAGAGGGTATGTGGAATAAGCTCAGTGATGTCCAGACAGGGAAACAACTTACTATGGAGGAATTCGAGAAATCTGTTGGATATTCACCGGTTGTTAAGGAATTGATGCGTAGACAAAATGTGTCGAGTAATGATCAAGAAGATGGTAGAAAAGTCAACCAAAACTCATTGCTTACAAAGAGTTTCAGAAATAGCAAAAGAAAGGGGGCTGCATTTCTGAAGAATATTACGGGAGTGGCAAATTCGATGAGTAGATTAATGGTAGATAAAGAACAACAAGAGCATCTAGAAGCCCAAAAGGCTTCGAAAAATACTTCTCAATGGGTCAAAGCTCGACAACAAGGGAAATCGTACAAAGAATTTACGGCATTGCATATGTCGCAAGAAATTCAAGCACATGAAGGCTCGATATGGACAATTAAATTTAGCTGTGATGCACGTTACCTAGCGAGTGCAGGGGAAGATAAGGTGATTCATGTGTGGGAAGTGCAGGAATGTGATGTTATGTCAACAAGGACAGCCGATGATTTTAGTTCGGTTGGTGGCACACCTGTTCATCCAATGGCTGGGAATGTTTCAGATCGGCCTCCGATAGCAGAGATATCACCTATGCCATCTGAAAAGAAGAAAAAACAGAAGAATAATAAGAAAAAGGGTAACTCAATTCCTGATTATGTAAATGTTCCGGAAACTGTGTTTGCGCTTTCGGAGAAACCAGTATGCACTTTCAAAGGTCATCAAGAAGATGTCTTGGATTTATCATGGTCTAAATCTCAGGTAAGCATCTTGCAATCTTAGTTTCTGCTATGTTTCATTTTGAAATTTTAAAAAAGAACATTGAGCTTTATCTTTTGTTCATTTCCATTTTCCTCATCATTTTACTCATTGAAACTCAGAGAACCAAACATAGGCTAAATAGAATAAAATCATGAAAACAATCGAGACTTGGTCGTCTAATACAAGACCCAAAAGATGAATTTAATTTCCCAAAAAAAAAGAAAAAAAAAAAAAAAAGGATACACTAAATTTTAGCATTAACTCTGAAGAAGGTTGTTTTTGCTCTAAACCATAAGAATACAATAATCTTTAGAAACATTCTAACATATAGTTAAACTATTATATGCAGCTATTGCTTTCATCTTCAATGGACAAGACAGTTAGAATGTGGGACTTGGAAACAAAAAGCTGTTTGAAAATGTTTGCACACAATGACTATGGTGAGATGCCAATTTATACTACTATATGATAAGAAACATTATTTACATGGATAAATCCTAATGCCTCTATGATGTGGCAGTCACTTGCATACAGTTCAATCCAGTTGATGATGATTATTTTATTAGTGGTTCACTTGATGCAAAGGTTCGAGTTTGGAACGTACCTGATCGTCAAGTTGTTGACTGGACGGACATTCGTGAAATGGTCACTGCTGCTTGCTACACTCCTGATGGCCAGGTAGCTACAATGTAATATTAACATAATTCTGCAAGAAAAGGTTCCATCAATTAAAATTTTAGTTCTTGAAAAGTAAACATTTAGTACTGGGGAAAAAATTAATTACTATGAAAGAAAATATTGCCTCCAAGATTGCTTCTTGGTCATAACATTGCACTGATATTAATCCTTTACTACTTTGAAGGGTGCTGTGATTGGTTCTCATCAAGGGAGCTGTCACATTTACACGATAGATGGTAATAATAGTTCTTGAACTCCATAGTTTCTGATCATAATTGTCCATTGATATGTATCTTATCTTTTGTTTATTTTGTAACCAAGATCGCAAACTGGAACATCGAACTGATATCCAGACACAAAAAAAGTCTCAAGTGAAAATCCCAGGCTTTCAGACTCAAACCAAGGGTGTTCAGGCTCAAGCCGAAAAAATCACTGGTCTTCAGGTACTCGATTTTACTTTCAGCCCAATACCCTAATCAAATTTTCACAAAGTAACTAAATATTTGCTATCCTACAGTATGCCCCCTCGAATCCATCCGAACTGCTCATAACTTCAGCTAATTCTCGGATTCGAATATATAATGACTCGGAGCTTGTTCAAAAGTTTAGAGGTATGTATCAATGACGAGTACTGTCTAAACTTCATTTAAATACATACATGTAAAAAAAAAAATTCATTATTTCGAACAGGATTTCGGAATACCAGCAGCCAAATTTCAGCTTCGTTTAGTCCAGACAGTAGACATGTCATCAGTGCCAGCGAAGATTCTCAAGTCTATATATGGAAAGCAGAAGATTCCAAAAACATTGGTGCTGGAAAAGGAAGAAGTAGAGTTACTGTCCAAGCTAATGAGCACTTCCATTGTAAAGACGTATCAGTAGCGATACCATGGCCAGGTAGTGTAAAAATCGAGCCACCAGTCGTAGAATTACATTCCAAAAGGCATTCAAAACGGTCAAGTGCTCCACCACTACCACCGTCAGTTAGCAGTTCTCCTACACGAGATGATAATTTGGTTGGTGCAAGTAGCAGGAGACATTTGCCACCTCTTCCCAAGAAAAATAATAACACATTAGAGAGAATTCCAAGTTGCGCGGATGAAGAAATTGGTCAATCTGGTCACATAGATCCAGGAATTGGTGTAAGTGATTCATTTGGTGCATCTTCTCAATCGATTAGTTATGGCGACTCACCTTCCATTTCTGCTTCCGGGACTTCTCCATCTCAATATTGGTCCACTTCTTGGTCTTTGTTTGATAACGGCAGTGCCCAAAATCAAACTGTACAAGCAACAGCATGGGGCCTCGTAATTGTAACAGCAAGTTTGGAAGGTGAGATCAGGGTGTTTCAGAATTTCGGACTACCGGTAAAAGTCAGTCGGCAGACACAACTATTCAAAGATATTAGTCGGGGTTAGGAAGAAATTTACGCATAAATTTTTGTATTCTATAAGGTATATACAAATAGTTTTTTCGAAATTCATCATGTCTCCCTACATTCATCATGAAAGGGAGACTTAAAAGTTAAAACAATCTCAGGATATGTAGTTGGTGTACATCTTACAAGAAGAGTGCAAAATTTTCAGTTTTTTTAAAAGCATGTCATTTGAATTTCCCTTTCCTTGCAACTATATGAAATATTTGGCTTGCTAGAAATAATTCCATTTTTTATTTACATTATCAATTAAAATCATAATAAACCTTTTTCATGATATAAATTGCAATAATCCAGCGGATGTAAATACAATTCTACAACATTTGATTTTTACCAAAATCATTTTTTTTTAACAACATAAAAGTAGAAATTGATCAAATGTGATTGAAATCATGGTAGATGACTAAGTTCTTTGGAGATACACCACTAGGTCAACCTCATTCTTAATAACCATTCCCTTCATTTTCGAACAAGGAAAAAATAAAAGCAGCAAATTGAGCAATAACCATACAAAAAAAATTGACAAAATTAATGGAAATTGAAGCAGACTTCACAAAGAGAGAACCTCACCGTTAATACGAGTAACTCCATGCTTGTCTGAAATATTGAAGAATAAGTAATTTTTTTTTTTTTTTCTAAGAAATGAAGAACAAGTAAATTGAGCTTTTATGTTTGCAACGACGCCTTTGTTTCTATTTTTCTTTTTTCCTTTTTCTGGTCAGTTTATTTCTCATAGTTTTAAAGTATTACCAGTTCATGTTATTTGGAAAAGCCCAATAATTTTGCCGACTTGTGCTAATTAATGGGCCGTTAATAAGAGCCCAAATTTCAGATACATGATCTGCGGCATAATATTACGACGTCGTTTCCTAGAGATTAATTTCAATTCAAATCCTCTTGAGGCGCGGTACATTTACTCACCATCAAGTCAAACCTCTCGTTTGACTTAAATGTCGTCGCCGATCCTCTACGCAGTCGACGATAACGACCTAGACGACGCCGCATTGTGGGCGGTGATCGATTCCGCTGCCGCAGCCTCCCTGTCCGCCTCCTCATCATCCACCACCACTACCTCTGCAAAACCCCGAGTTAAACCCCTGACCCCAATTCCCTTTCCTATCGCATCCCCCCAGGCGAAGTTACCGAACCACCCCAGCAACCACCACCATAATTACAACCACCATCCTGACGGCGAGGTCGTGCAGAATCACCGCCCCCACAAAATCTCCAGAACGAGCTCCGAGTCGAGTCCTTCGCAACTGCTGATGGTGAAGCACGTGCCGCGCACGCCGACGACTCCTCCGACGTCTTATATTACTGAGTCTCCGGAGACGAGGAATTTGGCGGTGAGGAATTTTTGTAGCCCTAATGTGTCGGAGGTGAATTATGAGGAGACGGGGATGAGGCATAGCTTGGCCGGACAATTTCCATCTGTTTCTCTGTTCAAAGAGTATCAAAATGCTGCTATGGCGGTGAGTTTTTTGTGTTCATCAATTATTATGCAGCTAGATTGATCGAACGAGTTAAATCCTGATTTTGTTTTATACTTTTTGAATTAGTGAAGTGAGTCTAAATTAAATTCTTCAGTATATAAGGTTTATTTTTTCCAATTTTTCTTAAAAAAAAAATTCTTTGTTGTAATTCGTCCATCTGAGTAGAATGAAAGGAAATGAATGCTCATCAGACTATGCAACCATGCCCTAATTTTACTCATTTTCCCCCTAAAATAAATACATTTAATTAGAGTTTGTTCAATATATTGACCAATTCAATAAATTTTAATTTTAGTTTATTAAATCTTTTGTGTTCTTGAATATTACTGAAATATACTAACAATTTTTTTGTTATAAAACTTCAAAAAAAAAAAAAAAAGCAATGGGCAGAGTATTATTCGACATGGAGGGAGTGTATCATGACATGTTGTATGTCCAAACATCAAAACGCTTCCGAAATGAGCAGAGTATTATTCGACTTACAATAAATACAGTTCTCATCACAGGAACAGTGAGTATAATTAGAATCAAAATTATACATTGGGTTGGATTGGGTCTTGTACTGTTATCTCAAATATTTGGTTACCTTGTCTCAGAACACTGTTGTTGATTGATCAAAGTGACCTTTGATAATAACCTAATTGTCTGCTATCAGACTATGTCACAAAATTTGAAAGTAGGTTTACCAACTGATTCTGCCCACATATATGGTATTCAACGAGGAAGATGGTGTATCAAAATAAAATCTCTGTTTTGCTAAACTCAAACATTAGAGCACTTTATATGGTGTAATGGGGGTCTCTTTAGAATCTTACATGGTCTCTTGTATCCTACCACTTAGAAATCACATATTCTTTAACTAAGCTGTTCAGATGGCCCGATGCATAATGCGGGTATCTCGTTTCAATTACAATAGGAGAAGTACAAGCCTAATACTTTTAATGTTAAATAAGCACAGCTCCTCTTAACATATTTCTGAAGAAGCTTGATTTCTATTATTGAAATGTACAACAACTCTATCTTGAAATCTTCTGGACAGATATTGGAGAAAAATGACTACACTATGATATCTGGGCATCCTTATATTAAAAAGTCAGGTAAACTCAAGCTTGTTTACATGATTTCCTACATCAGTAGTTGGCGCATCATTCTCAGTTGTCTGATGAAAATAAATTTGCGCTACAGGCTGGAGGAAGATATCATTTTACTTCAACCTATCTTATGAAATTAAAGACAAGACCATTGAATTTGATGAGAACCGTAATGTTCAACGTGCTGAGTTTGTTATTCGTGCATATATGCAGTATGTTCCTTGACTGACTCTGTAATTACAACACGTTACGCGGAACTTACATCCACATCTTTGCTTACTCAAATCTTGTTACTGTTTCTTTCTGTTGCTAGGGGTGGAAGGTTTTCAGATGGATGGGGTTCGTGCGAGCGACGCGAGAAGAAGTTTCTGAAACCAAATCATGATATTCCTAGCACAGCAGAAACTAGAGCAAAAAATAAGGCATGCCAGGTCTGTAATTTTTTTAATTTTTTTTTATAAATGCATCTTTCAGAGCTGTTAATTCTTTTTTATGTAGTTGCTCTACAAATAATCCTCATTTTCTCAACTTTTTGCCCGCATTTTGATTCTTGTGCAATATACTAAATCAGTTGGTCTCTATTTTGGAGAGATTCATTACCATTTCTTTCTGTACTTCAACTGTCTTTCTTTAGAAAAATGCCAATTTAATTTAGATATGGTTAGATTTCAGTTTAGCATTGACATGAACTGCCTCCTATTGACTTTTTTCCTTTAGTGGTGTAATTCTCGTTAAACTTTTTGTTCTGTCTCTATGAATTTTACAAGTTCCTTATTGGGTATATATTTAATTTTTTACCAAAAAAAAAAGGTATTTTGGATTACTCCATGCAAGTTCGTGGACTTTCAATAGGTTCATGAAGATATTAGCATATACCTAGTTTAGTTAACAGTAAGTCAGGATGTGACTTTGTTTCATTCAATAAAATTAGAAATTTCATAAATTTGCTGTGAGTTTGATACTGTTTCCCCAAGTGATTATGTAGCTTGCACAATGTTTTATTATGATGCATGAGCTATGAGAATTCACCTTATGCTTCACTTTAAAGTGAGGTTTTTGAAGTGGTGGACATAGTAAATCTATCAGTTTGATTTTGTACATACTTAAAAGCATACGTCCATGCGACCATGCCTTTGCAGATCTCAATGTGATGGTGAAACTGACAGCTACTGTCCACTGCTAAAACAAAATACATTATATATTGGTTTGGAGGTCCCTAGTTACATTAAAAATCTCCTTTTTCTTTACAATAATATCCTTGACCCGTAATTGTCATCCCTTTTTCATGTGGCAAACCAGGCAAAAAGTATTTAGTGTCTTTCATTTGTGATTATTTTCTACATTTCAAGAATACCATTGGTGATTTTTCACTATATTTGTACTGAACAACAGTATCATTGTCTGTCCAAATCCACAAATGATATGTACATGGTATATCTGCAGGATTTGCTTGGTATTGGAGAGTATCGGCCTGGTACAGGCCATACATAGGAATAAAAGCATGGTTTAAGATACACATTCATAGCGAATGTACGCAACACCGCGATGAAGAGGTCGATACTCAAGTACGAAACATTTAGCCCCGATATAGCATATTTCTTGTAGTTTCCGAATTACCTATATAAACTTGTCATCTCAAGCCATTACTGTAATTTCATTCAACTGTATCAAAGACTTTTTGAATATGTGAAAAGTAAAAACATCGAGTGAATAGCAAATTAACTCCTTGTGTTATTCTTAATAGGCAAACTAACTCCTTGTGATAAATAAAAGGGCAAAATACCTCCCTGTGATATTCTAAAAAGGGCAAAATACCTCCCTGTGATATTATAAATAGGCAATTTAACTCCCTGTGATAAGAAAAATGGCAAGATACCTCCCTGTGTTTTTATAAAAGAAGCACATTGCCTCCCTCTAAATTGCTCATTAATTCTTATCACAGGGAGTTAAATTGCTCATTATTCATTTCATAGGGAGGTAAATTGCCTATTTTTATATCACAAGGAGGTAAATTGCTCATTATTTCATTTCATAGGGAGTTAAATTGCCTATTTTTATTTCACAGGGAGGTAAATTACCCATAAGACATATCACAGGGAGTTAACTTGCAAAAAACCCTAAAAACATCTATATTTGCCTGTTTAATTATTTTACTACAAGCAAAGAAAGAACAGACTGTTAGTGAGCCATACTGTCTACCACTGAATTGTTGATTAAGTTTAGGATTCTGTCATACTGTTTTTTCTGTTAAATTTGTTGTAAATGATTTTGTGTGAGCCTCGAAGACTGGTTTGATGGACCCGCCACGCTATATACTTTTGACGAATCTGAGCTTTGGGCGAATTTCAATTATGGCATCTTTCTGTCTGGATTTCTTTTTATTTTTTACTATTTTTTTCACGCGATACCGATACTGCAGCTTGTTAAACTTCACTTTTGTGTGGTTGAGATATGATGTCACGTCAAAGTCTTCTATTGTCATTAGAGTATCGGGATTATTGCACAACTATAGACCACTGACGTTTCTACCCGTAATTTTTCGGGCTGGTACATTTGGTACCACAACTTCAATATCAGTGGCAATTTTGGTGCCAATTGAGGCTCAATTTTAAAATTGGTCCGAATTTCCTCCATGTGCGGGCCATGTGACATGAAAAATGCGAATTTTGACCATTCAATGCCTTTTTCATTAAAAAAAATACCAAAATTCAAAATTATAACTTTTCTATAAATTTATCAAACATTCTCTTAACCTATTAAATTGTTACACGCCAACTCGTTCTTCCCCAAATAAAAACATCCAAGTAGCTTAGTTCTTGGTAGACTATAGTTGTGACACAAAAAATGCAATAATCCCTTAGATTACCCATTGCTTTGCTTAAATAAGTGGCGCAAATGCAAATCAAATAAAATACTACTAGTACCCTCTTTTAAATATGGGAAACTCTTCAAAATGATCTTTCCAAATGTTGTATTAAAATGAGGGTTTTTGACAACTTAACTTTACGTGATATGTCTAATGGGAAAGTTAACTCTATGTAATATGAAGAAAAAAAAACAATTTACTTTCTTGCGATAAAATGAGGGTTTTTGACAACTTAACTTTACGTGATATGTCTAATGAAAAAGTTAACTCTATGTAATATGAAGAAAAAAAAACAATTTACTTTCTTGCGATATAAAATGGCCGTTTGGCCCAGCGATGCAACATCCAAATTTCACGATTGCATATCAAACGCAAATTAGAGACTGTTTGGCCGCCTCTTTTGATTTTGGATTCTGCAATTTAAACGTGAGATTCTCACGTTTTATGGAAGTAGACCATTAGGTGCTTTTTGCTTACCGTAATTTTATAAAATTGTATTTCTCTATTTTGTCCTTTACTGCCTCAAGTCATTACTAGTGTGCATGTAGCTATTTTTACGTTTCTATCAACCAAATAATTACGAAGCCATTTTTACTTCTCTATCCACCAAATAATGATGAAGCCATTTTCTTTTCTATCTATTTTTTTTAATCCTTTCAACAGTAATAAAAATAGTAAAATTCGTGTAATTAGCTCATTTACATGTTTATTTGCTTACAATATTTTTTATACTAGGCCAACTTATCTTTTTCACTGTTCTACTTATTTCTAGAATATTTTATTGTCTAGTTGATTTACAAAAATAAGGTTAATTTAGTAAATTTCATGTGAGAATGCAAATCTAGAACTAATTTTAAAATTAGATCCAAACGCTTAATCAATTATAAGATAATCAATTATTGTATAATTACTTTTAATATAATGGATTCTCCAATAATCAATTCTACTATCGCTAGGCCAAACTCGCCCGAAATAATGAGCAATTTAACTCCTTACTTGTGGCAGTGTTGTATACACACTCTATAATGCGACTGATATTTTATTTTCATGTGAAGAATGGCCAATTTAACCCTACTTTGACAACATATTCACTTAACTTTACCACCGTGTGATATGCATAAATAGGCACTACATATATATATATATATATATATATATATATACACTTTACCTTCCTGTGATATTGCATAATGGGCCTTTTACTCCCTTGTAAAAATGTAAAAATCAAGATGAAGACATTGTGCTTCTTTTACAAAAACACAAGGAGTTAATTTGCCATGTTATTTATCACAGAAGGTAAATTGTCTATTAAGAATAACACGGGTGTAAATTTGCTATTCACTCTTAAAATGACTATCTCCATTTTTGAATTTCTTTCTTAATATTTTTATCACATTTTCACCTAAACCTTTCATTAACATCCCCATTAATCTTCCCTATTTCCCCCTATTATCACATTTAAATTTAAATCTTCCATTCACATCTATCTCTTCTTTAACACTCTCACACAAACTCACACATCTCCTTCTCCATCCACACTCCCCAGTCACCAACTCTACTCTCACAACACACACTCTTCTATTCTCTCTTCTTTTCTCGGATCTGCTTGGGCGCCTGTTGCCTGGGCGCCTGTTGCCTGGGCTTCTTGGGCTCCTCGCACCCAAGAAATCTGTTTGAATTTTTATTTTGAGTTTTTTATTTAAAATAGTTTGTTTAGTAATTTAATTAGGATGAACTAATTATATATATTTAAACTAACTAATTAACCTATTAATTAATTAATAAAAGAGGATGTCATTTCTAGAATTAAAAATTTTATGAGGTAAATTAAAATTTCAACTTCCTATGGTATCAATTTTAAAATTCTCTTTTAATATTGACACATAAATTTATGTAAGAACTGGAAAACTGGGTATTATTTACTTGATATAATTTTTTTATTAAATTTGATATTATGTTTTAGTTTGATTTTAATGTGGAACTAATATAATGGTATACGAATTTTAAGTAAAGTTATAATGTCGCATACCTATTGAATTAAAGTAATTTGATATCTTGATACATATTTTGTTATATTTTAGTGTTTACTCAGACCATGCCTTATCTACCAACCTGGAAATGCAGTAGATATACATGAATAAAAATAAAAAAAAAATTAAAGACATGAATTGCAAGATTTATTCTATATTAATTTGTCGGGTATCTTAACAAACAGTTCTGTGAAGTTCCTCTCAACAACGTATCACATTTAGTTTGATTTATTTAGAGGGAATATTTAATCTAACCAATTCTTGTTCCAGTCAAACTAACAGGTCTCTTTTTCTGTCCCCTCTTTTGGATGGTTTATTTGTCATTTAGCCCTCGTAATTTCTGGTATTGGTTAGAGTATCTTACATCGTTCATTAATTTTGTACCAATACTCTAAGAGTATTAATTATTTCTTTTCTTTGTTAGGCTTTGGTTTTGAATTTTTTTAACTTATCTAATCATAAAACAAGTTTTATGATTGATTGAGTGTTACGTAATTCCAAAACACATGTATTACATTTGTTATGTTATATGATAGATTTGTCCAGATTCAATTTGGACAAGAATTACCCTTGATTTTATTTATGTTTAAATTTGTATTTAATAGAAAAGATAATGAGGTTTCTTAGTTGAGGTGGAATGTATCATGACAACTATCATGTGCTACAATTACAAGGAACTTTTTTTCAACTCTAATCTTGTTTAATGTACAATCTCAATTATAAGTTAATTATATTTGTATATATGAATGGTGACTAATTCATCTAATTATTTATCAAATGTATTAATTATAAATGAATTAGATTTTTGGTGTAGACGATCTAGCAGTTCAGCCCAGTAGGACACAAGAAGACTATGCGTACACTTTTTATGATATTTTAATATTTTAGGGATCTTTTTGTAACTTTTATTATTTTTTGCATCTAGGTTTTTATTTAGGGGTTGGAGGTGTAATCCTGGAAAATGATTTAAATTTTGGCATTTTGCATACATCAATTTTGAATTTTCTTAGTTCGTTCAGTTTTATGGTGTTTTTCTATTAAGAAATAACGATTATTTGAATACAATATTCTCTTCGTCACTACGCACGTTGCATCAGATTACTTCGTCGAGCTTCTGCTAGTCATTCAAGCATGGCAATGATACTAATTTATGAATCTACCCCACAATCTGGGTGGATCCAAATATTTATTGACCTTTTTCTTTAACTTTTGATAAATAAAACAGATAAAAGAGGATTAAGTAAACCATTCAATACCCCAACACTTGAGTACATTCCAATTATTCCACACAATGCATAATTTATAATTAATAAAAAAAATTGAAATTGAGAGATTGTCATGACCCAAGATTATGAAATCCTCCAGTCGTCCTTAGTTCTTGATTAATTATGAGTGAGTTAGAAATTTGCTGTGAAATAACTAATAACAAATTACTTATTGTGAGATGTAGTTTTATGTATCAATTTACTTAAAGAAATATATATTAGTAATAAAATTGCTGTAAAAATTTAAATTGGCTTCTTACATCTCCATTTGAGCTCTTTGATTATGCTCTATGTTGATCAAATATGTTGCTTTTGTATTTCGATTCAAACTCATTCTGATAAATCTTAACTAAAAACTCATAAGCCAAAACTTAAATTTAATATGTTAAAAAATTATTGAATGTTTTGTCATTCAAAAAGTTGCTGAATTAAATGGTAAAATTGTAAAAAAGGTCCCAAACTAATTATTGATTTTGAGGTTTCGTTCCAAACTATATCACCTCACCGAATTTCGTCCCATAATTTAATTTTTTTGAAATATCATCCCACAGTTAATTATGAGACGGAAATTGCGCATGTGTCCATTAAATTGCCACATAGCTGCTTACGTGGCAAATTTTAGCATGAACAATTATACAATATTACATAAAAATATTTTATCTTTTCTCCCTCTTTACATAAATTATATTTTATCTACTTTATATAGACTCAAAAGTGCTTAAATATAAAACTAAATTTGAATCAACTTAAAATTTGATCTCCTAAAATACATGCATTGGCATATTTTCTTCAAGTTTTAGTCTTATAATACAAGTTTGACCTCCACCGTTGAAGATGTCTGAAACGTTCAAGAATATCTACTTAAATAAACATATAGTATGAAATATCAATTTACTCGAGTATGACTAAAACTATAATAAGATTAAACTTAACATTCTAATTCGAATAATAACAAATATAACCTCACATTCAATTTTTGTTTTTTTAAAAACTAGTTTTAGTATTAAAAAAACTCAATATACATACCCCAAGGAAAACACTCCTATATAGACATCCCCATTTCCTTTTTTCAGGTAAAGAGAAAGCAACCATGTACTGGAGAAGACGGCTACTTCTCTCTTTCCCTCAAATTAAATAATAATAAAAAATCCACTACTACACCTTAAGACTACTTCATTAGCCATTATCCACCCCTCCACCCCACTTACAAAGCAATGGCTCAACAGGTATTTGTTTAATTGCCTCAACTAGTTTTTTTTTTTTTTTTTTCTTAATATTCTTCTCTGTTTTCCTGATTATACTTTGATCACAAACCCAATATTGGAATTTTGTTATCTTCTCTATATCTTCGAACATAACTGTAAAGTTTTAATTTTTCTGGTTAATTATAAGGGGAGATTGAATGTGTATGGTTTTTTTTTTTTTTTTTGATTTTATTTGTGAAGGAAGAAGGGTGGCCACTTGGGCTTCAACCACTGAATGTAAGAGCTGGGCATCTAGTTAGAAATCGTGATTTAAATGGCTCTTCACTTTCATTCAACACTTTACTCTCTGGTTCTCCTATCTCCTCCACCGACTCTTCTTCTGATCTTGATACTGAGGTGTGTGTCTTTTTTCTCCATTAATTTAATGCATAATGATTTAATTAATAGATGGTAATTTATTTATTTATTTATTTATGGAGTACTCAGATTTAGAGTATTTCTGCATTTAATTCCCCCTTCGTGTGCATTTATGGTTGGAGTCATAGTCCTATAAATAATTTTAACAAGTCACTTCAAAGAGTGCTGCTAATTAAAATTTGTTGATTATTGCATCAACAATAGAGCTATTTTATTTATATATTTTTGAGGGGTATTCATGTCTTAAACCTGACTTTAAAGACGCAATAGGAATTTTCCATGTCATGAGATGGGTCATGCTCATAATACTTACTTTAAGAAGTTAAAAAGATGTGCAAGCACTTTACACTTTTCACATGGTCCTGTATAATGATGTTTTGAGTCTTTGACTAATCATTTTCCAGAATTCTTTTCAGTACCCCCACCACCCCAAAAAGAAATGGTTAGTGAATATATTAAAATTCTATATTTCTAGGGTGCAAAATGCTAATTACTCGTGGTTGTATGTATCGTTTTGGAGAAAGAAAATGATCAGACGTAACTGCAAAATATTTGTTCGAATAACTACAAAGATTGTTGATGTAATCTGATAAATGTAAACTAAACAAGGGTGTATAGATCTTCTAGTTCTGAGTAATTAAATTTGTTAAAATTTTATGTTGCAGTCCACAGGTTCTTTCTTCCATGACAAGAGTATAACACTTGGGAGCCTAATCGGTATATCCAGCATTCTAGAGCTTTCTAGAAGATCAACAAGGGGAAGAATAACCGAACCAACGTCAAGAAACAAAAAGAATTACAAATCGAAAACTTGGTTTTTGTCACTATGCTCGAGGCTAAGCACAGATGCTGTGAGCATAAACAACAGCCCTTCTCTCGGCCACTTTCTAGAAGCAGAAAGACGAGCAGCCAGCAGTTACAGAAGAAACCCGAGCCCCGTTTCCTATGGACCAGATGATTTTTCACATGTTCTGGATCCAAATTCGTTATTTGTCGGAGGAAACATTGCTCCTCCTCCTCAGTCAAGTCCTTGGATCGACTCGAACGGAGCCGATGGAGCTCCATTACTCCTTTCTTGTTTATGCGGAAATCCTAGTCATTGATGATGATCAAAAGTCTTGTTTGATTGATTGTAAACTTTTGTAGTTATGATTTCTTTTACATTGAACTGTGAGTTATTTTCTTCCCACAGGGTGTTCTTCTAATTGAATATTATACTTAAAATTTCATGGCGGGTAAAGTATTGTTTTCAAGGTCAACTTTAGAGTACATAGCACCTTTCATAATTATGATGGTGCATCTCAAAATATTCTTCTTGTACCTTAAAGATTGATCTCTATTTCTTTAAGCAATAATTTAACACTAGTGTGTTACTTTCTTTGAGATCGGCCAATATCAGAGTCGTTAAATGGCGAAATAACTCGAGAAGAATAAAATTTGTAAATGTGATTGTCAAAATAAAATTAGAGCCATATAGATGATTTCAATTTTCAGGACAAACTGCAAAAAGGCTAAAAAGTTTAATTGGAGGGTTACATATAGGGCTAGACCGGATCAGGGCAGATCCGGATCCGAGTCCGATTTCCATGTCTTCTATTCGGATCTGGATCCGAATCCGCGCGTATCTTGAAAAGTATCAACCGGATCCGAATCCGGTGGATATCCCGGATCCGGATAAATTATCCGGATCCGAATCCGGTGGATATCCCAGATCCGGATAAATTATCCGGATCCTTATCCGGATCCGTTTAGCATATTTAGCAATAAATTTTTTTTTTCTTTCATTTTCCTTTAAATCACTTGTAGATTCCATCACCATGAATTAAAAATATAATATTTTACTTATTTCATCAAAACTATTGTCTGAAAATTGTAAGAAGATGTAATATGGTGGACAAATATAAACGATAAAAATTAGAACAATAAACAAAAATATGAATAAAAAAGATAGAAACTGGGAAAAAGAAGAAGAACACCCAATATTGAGTAATGGAAGAAAAGAAAAAAATTGGAAAAAAAAATAAAACTATCTATGTACCACTAAAATCTTTTACTATATTAAAAATAATCTTAAAAAAGAAATGCATGAGATGTGTTGTTGGCCCAATTAGTTACCAGGTTAGTCCAACAACACATCTCATGCATTTCTTTTTTAAGATTATTTTTAATATAGTAAAAGATTTTAGTGGAACATAGATAGTTGGGGTTGTCTAAAATGAGATTTCATCAAATGAAGAGCATGTGAGATATTATTTCCCATGTTGACAAGTGTCCCCTTTTAATTTATCTTTAAATCATCTAATTGTAAAAAGACCAATATAATCATCTAATTGTAAAAAGACCAATATACCCTATTTTATGTTGCACTATATTATTACTAATTATATATGCAAATACTTCCTCTTTCTTCACCACTAAATTAAACTCACTCCCACCCCAATCCTCATCCCCGAAACCATCATCATACTTTGATTTAATGAGGGTGGGAAATGAGTTGAGACTTTTAGAAATTACACATTGACCCCTAAATACTAATTGTTTGTTTTATTATGTTTAATTTAAGTTATAAACTATTGGAATTTATGATTTAGCTCAATGTGATCCTTGATATTTATTTTCATATAAATATTTAAACTTTGGGAAATAAATCATATGTTGACATATTTTGGTATATATATGTAGAATATAAAATTACTTTACAGAAACAACACATGTTCATTCATTTAAGATCAATTATGTGTAATTTGTTGCCACCAATTTTCAGAATTGTATGTAATATGTTCGATAAAATGTCAAAATAAAAATCTTCTGGTTCTTAAATCGAAATACATAAGAAAGAAAAAATGAATTCAGAGATGATTGCAGCGAGCGGAAAGGAATCGTGATATGAAACTGATACCATAATATTTAATATTAAATCAAGAGTTAATTGAATAGAAAAATGTACAGATCTGTTTATACATATATAGCAGGAGAAACTAAACTAAATAATAAAATGGGGATAAGGTGAGTGGGGTTTGTGGGTGAGGACTTGAGAAAAAATTGGAAGAGATAAAATTATTTTAGAAAAATGGTGGTTGAAAGATGTTCTTTGGTTAGTCATGAAGGTGATGGTGGAGGTGAAGATTGGGATTTGAGATCATGGAGATGGAAAGATAAATTTTGAAAGAGAAAATAACAAAAATAATAAAGGAGAGAAAAAAATATTCTATATTTCAAATATATTTGTTAAAGGGTTATTTATGTAATTCATTGAATATCTACTGTTTTCAAATGTTCCATTGCCACGTCATATCGGACATTTGACCTAAAATTGTGGTTTAGATCTTTTATTGACTTTTTTTAATGGTTGATATGGAGTATCTTATATACACTTATGTCCAATAAAATCTCATTTTAGAAAGACCTTAGAATAGTTTTATTTTTTATTTTGGTTTAAATACATAATATATAAAGAACATATAGTAATATATATCGGATACGGATCTGTAACTGATCGGATCAGCCTAGATCCATATTCGCTCCATATAATTCGGATTACGGATCTTCTTAATCGGACCAGGTCCATCGATCCCCTAATCAGACAATTATCCTAATAAATCGGACCGATTCGGATCGGATCTGGATTGAAATCAGCCCCATTCACAGCCCTAGTTACAGAAATCCAGAGAAATTAAATTAAATTGCAATGTCCATAAGTTAGCAAAATGGGCCCAAATAAATAATGCTGGAATGATCCTACTTCTTAAACCTTATTTCCTCCTGCGGCTGTTTGTGATATGGATATATGGACCAAATTTCCGTTCTTGTAAAAGTTTGTATCTATTTTGAGTTATGAATTATGATCCAATGCAAACTATTTAGGACTGTCGATGGCTCGGATTAGGGTTGAATTAGGCTCGATCTAGATCCGACTTCATCTATGTCAGATTGAACTAGTGTGTTACTTTGAGATCGGCCAATATCAGAGTCGTTAAATGTCGAAATAACTCGAGGAGAATAAAATTTGTAAATGTGATTGTCAAAATAAAATTAGTGCCATATAGATGATTTCAATTTTCAGGACAAACTGCACAAGGCTAAAAAGTTTAATTGGAGGGTTACAGATAGGGTTGTCAATGGGCCCGACTAGGACCGGATCAGGGCAGATATGGATCCGAGTCCGATTTTCATGTCTTCTATTCGGATCTGGATCTGAATCCGCGCGTATCTTGAAAAGTAGCAACCGGATTCGAATCCGGTGGATATCCCGGGTCTGGATAAATTATCCGGATCCTTATCCGGATCCGTTTAGCATATTTAGCAATAATTTTTTTTTTCATTTTCCTTTATATCACTTGTAGATTCCATCACCATGAATTAAAAATATAATATTTTACTTATTTCATAAAAATTATTGTCTGAAAATTGTAAGAAGATGTAATATGGTGGACAAATATAAACGATAAAAATTAGAACAAATGAATAAACAAAAATATGAATAAAAAAGATAGAAACTGGGAAAAAGAAGAAGAAAACCCAATATTGAGTAATGGAAGAGAAGAAAAAAATTGGAGAAAAAAGTAGAGGGAAGATGACGGCTACTACATAGATGAATGGTTAGGGTTCCGATTTTTCTTATTAAATAGCATAAATTAATATGTTGCATGCCCAATTAGTTACCAAGTTAGTCCAACAACACATCTCATGCATTTCATTTAAAGATTATTTTTAATATAGTAAAATATTTTAGTGGAACATAGATGGTTTTATTTTTATTTTGGTTTAAATACTTAATATATAGACAACATATAGTAATATATGTCGGATACGGATCTGCAACAGATCGGATCAGCCTAGATCCTTATTCGCTCCATATAATTCGAATTACGGATCTTCTTAATCGGACCAGGTCCATCGGACCCCTAATCAGACAATTATCCTAATAAATCGAACCGAATTCGAATCGAATCCGAATAGAAATCCGCCCCATTGACAGCCCTAGTTACAGAAATCCATAGAAATTAAATTCAATTGCAATGTCCATAAGTTAGCGAAATGGGCCCAAATAAATAATGCTGGAATGATCCTACTTCTTAAACCTTATTTCCTCCTGCGGCTTTTTGTGATATGGATATATGGACTAAATTTCCGTTCTTGTAAAAGTTTGTATCTATTTTGAGTTATGAATTATGATCCAATGCAAACTATTTAGGACTGTCGATGGCTCGGATTAGGGTTGGATTAGGCTCGATCTAGATCCGACTTCATGTCAGATTGAATTTGGGTCGAATCCGGATTTTGCTTGGATCTGAAAATCTCACATTCATCGGATCATGGTTGGATTCGTTTGGATACCAGTTTTTTTTTAATCTAATAGAACCTCCATTTTTAAAATTCACACTTATATTTTTGTGAAAACATATTTGTTTAGGGAAAGACTTACTTAAACTGACTTCGTCCGTACTCAATGTAACTACATGTAAGAACAATACACTTGCTTTGAGTGAGTGACCAATCACAAAGCAAGTGGTTGAATGAGTTTGCCCAAGTCAGGTCAAGCTAAAAAAAAATCATTTGTTTATATTACATTTTCATTTAATTTAACTCATATCCAAAATGACATTATCTTTGTGGGGGCTGGGGGAGGTACATCGATAATTCTTCTCATTAATTATCTAAATACGCATTAAATTGCAATTAGCCCATTGTTGAACAAATGATTTTAGGAAGTCTTGGGCATTGGGTTATTGAGTTTCACATTGATGGATTTTGTTTCATTAATGCTTCTTCTCTCACGAGAGGATTTCATGGTGAGTTCAATTCACGTCCTCCTTTAATTGAAGCTATTGCTTTTGATCCCTTACTTTCCAAATTATTCTTGATCCAGCGCATGACACGTGTTCCCTTTGAAATTTTATAAAAACACCACTTAATTTCCTCTCGTTCGGATTGTATTCAGGTTCATCATGATCATTTATGTGAGAAATGTGAAAGAGAGGGGAGAGTTTGAAAATAAAGAAAATGAGTTAGAAAGTTTTGAGTGTGGAGCAAGGGAGTGAGAGAGTGAAGAATTCAAATTTGAGAATAGAAGGAAAATAAGAAAAGTAATTGAGAATGTTTAGGAGAAAATGAAGGGTTTAGTTCAAAAATTACTTAAAATGCATCTTCTATCTTTGACATTTATGTAATACGTACGCGCGGTAGTATCTATCTACTTATCTATATATTTGAGATCAGTCACTTAACTGTCAACTACAAATTTTGACTCAATTCTAATTTTACAGAATTTAGAATTTTCTTAAATTCTCCAAAATTATTACCAAATCTACTTATCTATATATTTGAGATTAGTCACTTAACTGTCAACTACAAATTTTGACTCAATTCTAATTTTACAGAATTTAGAATTTTCTTAAATCTACTTATTATAAATATATTTGAGATCAGTCACTTAATTGTCAACTACAAATTTTGACTCCATTCTAATTTTACAGAATTTAGAATTTTCTTAAATTCTCCAAAATTATTACCAAATAAGTTAAAATTCAAATTCCAAAACCCACGGACAGTTTCTCCTCCACTCTCCCCCCACTTTCTCCCCCATGATTTACACTGTCAAATTCCACCACCATTAATATTTTCAACAGATTTTCCCCCAAAATTTGTGTCAGCTCTCTTTTATATTCCTACTAGCTTATGGCCCATGCTATGCACGGAATCTATTAGGATTATATACTTTATATCTTCAATATGATATTATAGCTTAATTTGAACAACATATTTTTAAAATGATAGAAATTAACTTAATATTACATCCCTGCATTTTTTTAAATAATGATACATGTTAATTATCATCTAATATTGATATCTCTTCGTATAACTTAAATTTCATATGTGAAACCAACAACACATATAATCTATGTTCAAACAAATATTTCTTTTTGACTAAGAAAAACAATGCATCAAAAGTAAACTCAAGAATACAAAATTATGCGTACATGCTAGCTTACAAAGCTAATTATTATGCTTAAGATTGTATACACGGAGAAAATGAAAACATGGTAATTAATCATGATTAATAAATAATCACAAATGTCTCTTAGATGCAAAAGGAATAAGTACATAAAATTATTTTAAAATTGTTTACATAATAATATGAGGAAATAAACACACTTGCATATATCGAGTTAAAAAATTAAACTCTTTCATACACTGAGTAGATTAGATTCAAAATAATACTAAAACTATAATAAATTACGGAGAAGAAATATAATTTGAAAAATCTCAATTATTCCAATATTAAGTTAAACAACTTTCATAAAACAAACTAAATAAATAAATATAATTATCTCTGACGTAAAAATAGTTCGTGATGCACTTAAAGTGGAAAAAATAGTATAGTATTTAGAAAAATATTTCTAAGTACAAAACTTAATTATTTTCTATATAAGCACAAAATATAAATATACACGCATGTATATAATATATAGTTCTAAAAACCTAACAAAGTGAGATTATAATCCATCGTATTAGAAAGAATTATATTGGACAAATATAAAAATAAAATAAAAATCTAATCAAATGAAAAAATTAACAAAGTTGAAATTTAAAAAAAAACGATAAAAGTAGAACATGGAAAAGACACCTGATGTGGAAATCTTGACACTAAAAAGAAACAATGAATGGTCACCTGCAAAAAAAAAATATAACATGAAATTTCTTGATGATAGGTCATGATAACTGAAACGAAAATACATTAATGTATATTGGGGAAGAAAAAGTAATCATTGAAGTGTTAGTTAATGTATATTGGGGAAGAAAGAGTAACCATTGAAGTTCTCTTTCTCTGAAAATGCTAAAAAAAATGATTTATAAGAACTATAGTAGTAATTCTCTTAAGTAGCAGCTATATCTATGGACATTTATTATATTATTAATTCCAATTTACTGTCAATTACATTTAATAATGTAATAATTTGCAATTTTGACTATGGAATTCCATTTACTCACAATTATGATTCTCACAATAAGGGCAAATTATATTGCCTTAAGATAACGCATTCAATCTCTAATTTCCTTATTTATATGTGCAAAATGGCAATCAGAAAGAAAAATATTCATTCAAGGAGTAATTACATATAAACACGTTTAAAAAAATTTAGCTACTTTTTAGGATCAATTTAATGGTAGACGTTTCATAATTTATTTAATAGTTAACAAAATTTTCCTAACTTTTGGCTATTTTCTAGGGGCAACTCATTCATTGGGAGGTTTAATAAAAGTGATAGGCCAATAATAGAATTTTGTAGATTTAAAAAAAATCAAAACTCTAGAAAATTAGAATTTGGTCAAATAAACTCAATTGAAGTCAAAAGACATCCTTCAAATATATATATGTATTAGATTAGATTAGATTAGATTACCAATAACATAACCTCTTTCTTCTTCACCCATACAAAATCAGACCAATTTCCAGATTATTGTGAGGAGATTTGCAAAACCCATAATATATGTGAGCATTGCAACATCAAACGATCGGACGAAGAGGAAGAAATTGAGGGGAATAAGAAACATCTAAATTCCATTTGCTTTGCTTCCTGGGTTCAAACTGCAATTTTTCTTCAAATTCATAACAACAATTCACGAAAGGATAGCCACAAAATGGGGGAGATTTTGATGTTTTTTATTTTGTAATCAACGGGTAAAGTCAACATTTTTATATCTTAAATTTATTTACACAAAGTTTTAAGTCTTTAAATGTTCTTCATTTTTTGGGCTTTTAGGATCACAGCACTCTAACCTGCTGATTTCTTGGTAAGATTTGTTCCAACATCAATATTGTATCTAAATTCCATTTTGCTTTGCTTCTTGGGTTCAAATTGCAATTTTTCTTCAAATTCATAACAACACTTCACGAAAGGATAGCCACAAAATGGGGGACATTTTGTAATCAAGAGGTAAAGTTAGCATTTTTATCTCTTAAAATTATTCACACAAGGTTTTAAGTCTTTAAATGTTTTTCATTTTTTGAGTTTTTAGGATCACAACACTCTAATCTGCTGATTTCTTTGTAAGATTGCTTCCAACATCAATATTGTATCTAAATTTCATTTTGCTTTGCTTCCTGGGTTCAAATAGCAATTTTTCTTCAAATTGATAACAACACTTCATGAAAGGATAGCCACAAAATGGAGGAGATTTTGGTGTTTTTTATTTTAGGTAAAGTCGACATTTTTATCTGTTAAATATATTTACACAAGGTTTTAAGTCTTTAAATGTTCTTCATTTTTTGGGTTTTTAGTACATGGTCATATAATGGTAAATTCAAAAATCGGTGCATTACTATGAGTTCAATATAATGAAAACATTAGATTGGTGTTTACTTTATTGTTGCATTGTTTTGGTTGATAGACATTAAATGTTATCGACTTTGTCTTTATACCGTATAAATTCATTTTGGTTTGTCAATGGTATATTGAGGGGTGAAATAGTTTGATTGCTCAATGCGGGGAGAGGTGTGTCAAAACTTATAAACCAAAAAAACTGGAAGTTATTCTTCTTCTTATCCATACCAATATTTAAATGAAGCATTATCATGGCATTCTTATGGCTGATTTCTTTCTTATCGAGATTGGTGTAGTGACGAAGGTCAAGGAAATGAAACATAGTTGGCCTCAAAATTATTCAAATGCTTACTTCCTAATTTAGTCCATGGTCATATAATGGTAAACTTAAAAGTGGGTGCATTAGTATGAGTTCAATAGAATCAAAAAACGATATTGGTGTTTACTCTATTGTTGATAGAGATTAAATGTTATGGACTTTGTCTTTATACTTTATAAATTCAATTTGGTTTGTCAATAGTATATTGAGGGGTGAAATAGTTTGATTGCTCAATGCGGGGAGAGGTGTGTCAAAATTTATAACCAAAAATCTGGAAGTTCTTCTTCTTATTCATACCAAAATTTATCATGAAGCATTCTTATGGCTGATTTCTTTCTTATGGAGTCATTATGAGATATTCGAAGTTGTGTATGACTTTAACTGATTTACTTTGACCAAAATACTGATTCAATAAAAGTAAGATTTTTCTTAAATTTGATATCATTATTATGACAGTCAGCTAAAGTTAAATACTGACCCATATGCTTGCAAAATATATTAAGTAATTTTTTGGGATTAGAATTTATAAAATCGTTTTCATGCTAATGCATTTACTTTTATCATTCTGGTGCCGCCGAAGTTTGCGAGACCACATTCTTGTGCGGTTAAATTTGTTTTGCATGTAGACTGGTCTGAAGAATGCTCATATCTTCCAAAGAGACGGTTGATTTTAAATTAAAACAAGTAAATCATAATTCATTACCTTAAATCCTAAATATGCATGAATAACTCAATTATGTTAATATTATTGACTTCTCTCTTGCTCATTATGCAGGTATCAGTTCCACATTGATGGTGTACAAATAACCCCAGCTTAATTATGTTTGTGACTTAGATGTCTAGAGTAATATATATTTGTAAAGATTATAACTCCTTCCTCTATCAACTCCATGGATATTTAACATCTAGGTTTATTTTTTTCTTTTTTTTTCCCAATAAATATTGTCATTTTACATATTGGTTTAATGACGTACATTACACAATTCTATCATATTATGCAAGGTAGTTGACAAAAATATATTTAGTAAGAGTCCGTGCATAGCACGGAGCGTATACTAGTTTATGTAATTTGAACACTCTTAACAAATTGTGAAATCAATTAAGATGCTGAAACTAATGTTTCAATGGACAATTTTTATCAATTCAAAAATATTAGCTAAGTTTCCGAATTAATTGCTTTCACAATTTGTTAGCTAAGTTAGATTCAATCATCAGATCCAATGGTACAAAGGAACAATTTTACATATCAGAAAAATTTCATATAAACTTATAACCAGTTTAAAGAGAGAGATCATAAATTGTTAGACTTTCTCCAAGGGAGTTCTTATATCCCAAAATATAAGATAATTTATAAGAATTACACAAAAAATGAACTCCAAGGGAGTCTTTAAAAAATAAGAATGTCAAATTTTTATAAGCTTGGACTCTCATATTTGAGAGTCCAAAGTGAAATTTTAAAACTAAAAGTAGTGTGTTAAAGTTGGAGTGCAGTGGTGTGGTGTGATTATATAAAAATAGAATCTTAAAATATAAACAAGTTGTTGAAGTGCAGAGTAAAAAGTGGGAATGTATAACGCTGTTCACCCCTTAAATTTTAAGATAAGAGACATGAATTTAAGAGATCTGTTGGAAATGGTCTTATGGTTTAATCATTTACTTCTCAAAATTAACGATTTTCGGTTAAAAAAAAACACGATCCATCACATTATGACTTACATAATTACTACATACAATATAGTTGTAATAATATATCATAAAGGACGTTTATCAAAGAGCAACTCAAGCTCCTTGAAAATTTCGAATTTTCGCCCCATATCTTTATACAAATTTTTGAGCTTTCACTCTATAAGTTTCTCTTCATCTTCGATCTCGACTCCCATAGGTTTCCAGCTGCTACCCAGTTTTGGGCTGATAAATATCAGCTACTTCTCAAATGCCTTTCAATTCAATGCAAACACTACATTGTTTTTATTGAAAATTTGCAGCCAACATATAGCCTCGACAAGTTAGCATAAACTCTTACCGATTCTTGGGAGTCGTGTCATGGCTTATCGAACTCTTCATTGCACTCGGCAGCAACTTTCCCCGAACTACGACCCAATCTCCCGAACGGAGACAAACTCTTGAAGCTACTACTACTGCCTTCACCAACATTCGATTTTCTTAATTTTCTAAGTTTCGTAGGACTCATCTCCGACTCGGGTTCACTTATCTCGATTTTGGTCTTGGCAACCACCAATTTAGCTATATTGCTTCTACAAAACGGGCACACCGGAATCTTGCCACCACCATTAGTCGAAGAAACGGGTTTGCTATGACAGCATAGTGCTAGAATGCAATGAGCACACATCTGATGACCACAATTCTGAACCTCGATTGTGCAGGGTTGCTCAAAGCATATGCAACATAGATCCGCATCACCGGCCTGCATGGAAAAAATAAAATAAAAATCAAGTATAATTTCAAATTCAAAGTATCTTTAGAAGGGTTTTTTTGTCTACCTCGGATTCGTTGTCCATATTATCGGAGATTGGGTGTGGTTGAAGGGAATAGGGCACGTCCATTAAGATAACCTTTTCTCGTTTTTTGTTTGCTTCAATTAGGGCTTTCTCTAATAAGGCTTTTGCCTCGGGATTGAGCTCGCTGATAAACTTTAATGGTGAAGGCCAAGTTAAGGGTTCGGGAGATAAAGGATTTAGTAGAGCCGCACATCTGTCGTGTTTGTTCTTCACAGCAACCATGTAAGGTATTCTCCTGCAGGGATACCACACCGTATAACATTCATTAAGATTTCTGTTTCGACCATGAATATAAGCAATAGATTGCCAATTTTATAAGCTCTACCACAAAACTCAATAGGACGTAGAACAGGGTCGGTCATAGCACTAAGAAAATTAGGTACTAGTCCGGGGCCCCTGGAACTTTATAAATGTGAGGCCATTTAAGTCTTTTTATCTTCAGAAATGACATGTTACTAGTTATTTATGGCTGAAGAAGCTTTCAAAATAAAATTAATAAACTTATTTACAACTTATTAAGTGACAAGAATGACAAGTGGTAGTGACTTGCGACCCCCAGAGGCGAGACTCAAGTTCGAATCCTATTGGAGACACCACACTGGGGAGGACCTATACCCTTTGCACTCTTCGGTCTGAGCTGTATATACACAGTCTAGTAGATAAAAAAAAAAAAAAAAATAGGCCATTTTTATCTATAGAAAAATGTTAGAAAATACCAAAATATGAAGATTTTAGCAATATTATGCATCTATAAGAGCAAGACACATAGATTGTATATGTTACGTATAACCTGTGTATCTTTCTTTATGACATAGGAACCAATTTTAAATTTCTCCTACTTGATCACAAATATCAAATTTCGAGCTTCCTATTTCATAAACCATAGTAACTAGAAAAATGGAATGGTTCATTGATCTAGAAAATAGGTCAATAAAATTAATGCTCACCCAGAAGAATCTCGTTGAAGACGATCGGCACCCCAAGCCAGCAATTCACGGATGCAGTCCAATGAACCTCCCCTTGCAGCCAGATGAAGTGGCGTGCTACCCGGATAACTACAAATAATATCCATCAAGCCATCAATTTATTAACTAATAAACGCTACTAAAATCCAAAAAGAAGTGGTACCTATATCCACCAGTAGAAGCACACACGAGAGCCCCACTGCTTAATAGAGCATGAACACAATCCGGCCTTCTCTGTCGAGCCGCCAAATGCAATGGTGTCGCTCCACTTCCATCTCTTATGTTAACAAATCTCGAAAATCCCCTGAGACCTCCCATAAAATTAAATAAGTTTGCCTTTCGACTAATAGATAGACAAATGAAAAAGGGCAAGAATGGGAATTTAGAAATAGTCACCAAGATTGAGCAACTGGGGTCGAATTGGCTGCGGAAAGAATCAATTGGAGGCAATCTGAATGACCATAGTAAGCTGCATAATGCAGACATGTTCTTCCATGTAATGTATCAAACAATAATATCTGAAATAATAAATAACACCACCGAAAATCCATCATCAAAATTTGTATATATAACATCAAACAACTCAATTAAAAATTACGAATAATTGTACATTAGCTCCGGCTTGAATCAGCCTTCCCAAGCATGAAATCTTTCCATGCATAGCAGCTAACATCAATGGGGTCTGAGACAATGACAAAATCGAACTTTCCTTAAACAAGAATCAAACAAAAACAGAGACAAATAACAGTTTTTACACTCAGATCAAAATTCACACCTGTTTATGTCGATTCAGGACATCAGGATTTCCTGACCGATCCAAAAGCATACAAAGAACCTAACAAAAACACAAAGATAAAAACTTTATTCACCAAATTAATCTACTTTTCAAGGGAATTACCACATTAATCAAATTAAATGAGAGAATAGAACTAATCAAGCAAGAACACAAAAAACCCACCTCAATCTGGCCATTAGCAGCCGCCACGTGGAGTGCGGAGAGTCTCCCATGAACAGTTTTGAGTTTTAACAAATTGGGGTCTTCATCCGCCATAGCTTCAACAGTTCCAAGCTCTCCATTTTGAACTGCGTTAAAGAGTTCATTTTCTAGGGGTTCTCTGCAGCTTAATTTCTGTCCCATTTTCTTCACGCGCCACCCACCACGGCGGAAGAGAGGGTGGTGGTGGAGAGTGGAAAATGGGAAGTGGAGGGGGGACAAAGGTAAATGGAAAGTAGCAAGAGTGGTCTTTGGTGTTTGGGCTGCCCGAGTGGATTCCGGGTAGTGGAACTGTGCGTTAGGTGGATATTCGGGCAGCTTTTTTATTATCTTTACGGGCAACTTGGGATTTGGTTTCACATATGTATGGCAAGATAATTATCTTTTTGGATTAGGCCAATCATACTATATTATATTTGACTTGAATGCGAGATTTTATACTTTTCCTCCTAAAAAATAATAATATTTTCTAAA
The DNA here is from genome assembly GCA_034814905.1 of Penstemon davidsonii. NCBI lineage: Eukaryota > Viridiplantae > Streptophyta > Magnoliopsida > Lamiales > Plantaginaceae > Penstemon > Penstemon davidsonii. The sequence continues at coordinate 9,002,851 of JAYDYQ010002685.1, read as the reverse complement.
TTTACGTGTAATTGGTTTAATTATTTAATGAAATAATTATTATTAACTAAAGTAAATCTTATAGATTTAAGTTTGACTTATTTAATATTCGTTCTAATTCTGTTACTGACTTTATAATGTAATATGATAACGACATAATTTGGACCGACATTGTGACGATCAAGGATTAACCAAATTAAATTGAAAAAGAAGCAGAATTAGATAATTATGACTAAATTCATGAAAGAAAACAATGTTAGGTTACATTCGAAAAATTGCATTTAGTGTGATTTAAATTGTCAAGTCATCAGGGATGGATTCATAATCTAAAGATTTTGGGGGACTTAAAAGTTAGTCCCGTTTGGCCCCACGATTCAATTGCTCAAAAGCCCGATTGAACTTGCACCGCAATTTTCTAACCGTTTGGCCGCTTTCTAGTCATCACGATTGGAGATTGCAATCGTTGTTATCCCACGTTTCAAGAAAGTAAGCAAGGGGCTGCTTTTGTCACTGTGAGATAAAAGAAAAGGTTATTTCTTCCATCTTCACCAAAAAAGGTTGTATTTCTCTTTTTTCTATTCTTTTAAAACACATCTATTTATTGTATAAATTATAATGAATAAATATTTCTATAATAAATATATCCAGTTTTTTATGTTAAAATTTGTTTAAAAAATTTCAACGTTATCAATTGAAACTAAAAAATCCATCAATTATGTTAATGTTAGTTTTTTTTTTTTTTTTAATTTATGATAGTTAAAAAATATTGTTGCATAGTATTCTTTAGCATACATATAAGGATAGGTTTGTAAATTGGATAAAAGACTATATTTCTATAACCAATTTTGAAAAATTGAAACAAAACGCTAAATCAATTATCTTAAAAGCATTTATTCAAAAGTAATTATACAATAATCAATTATTGTAAAAGCAATTATACAATCGTTTGGACAAACTCACCCTTAGTCTCATTTTTATATATATATATATATATATATATATATATATTATATATATATATATTATAATTTTGTTTATCAAGATTTAAATGGTGCTCTTCTGTAAAATAAATTTTATGACAAAATAAGTATTAAATTTCTTAATGATTTTTTTTTTCTCGATTGATATATCTTGAATTTGAAGGCACGAAACATAAGCGATCCACAATGACATAAATAATTTAATTAAAAGTAAGAAGATGCAATTTTCAACAGAACACATAATTGAAAGATAAATTAATCATTTCCTGGAGAAAATAGATAGTTTGGATTTTTATTTTTTTTAATTTTGTAAGATTAGAGTTTTTAATTGAGTTCTTACTGACAAAATATTACTTAGTATGTTATAAAATTATAGAAAAACTTAAAACATAAAAGCCTTCCTTTTAAGGCGGTGTTTGCAAGAATTAAAATAAAAATAAATCAACTATCTATGTATAAATTATTAAAAATGACATTGATTTGACACCTACCATCTATTTTTTCCCTAAACCCCAACATCCAAACTCAATCTAAGTGGAGTTTCAACTTATTCAAACCACAAAACCCAACAGTCAAAACTCATCCAAATGAGGTCTCAAATATTTTATTGAAACCACTCAAACTTTTTTTTTTAACATCGAAATCCGCGAAATCGAGTCAAAACCAATCAAAATAAACCTTATAATTTATGAAAGTCTTTTATTGGGTAGAAAATATTTAGTCGGCAGCTCTACCAAACAAAATGATGAAAAATAGTAGATGGTACGGTACACAAATTTATTTTATCTCGCCACGTGTTTCGGACGACAAGCCAGACAAAGTACTTTCATTAAGAAAAAGTATTTTTTTTCTTCAAGCAATGTGAATTACCATTGAACATCCGGTTTTCTTCAAAATATCAAAAAGGAGCTAATGTTAATTTAGCCCTTTGAAATGATATTTAATTATCGTCATTTGATTTAAAAGTAGCAATTTACTTTCCTATAAAAAATTTAAAGGAGTAATTTACTTTCTTCAATCAAAGAATATAACTCACTCGTAAAAATTAAGAATGGCATGAAAAAATATATTTGTAACATGGGAGTAAAAGTGATACAACTAAGAAAAAGAAGACGAAACCAAATATAAGGGCTAACTCAAATTGGCTAATGTATATTTTTTTTTTGGAATTTCATTTGCAATAATCTGTTTGTAACTTGTATCTTCTTGAATATTAAATAAAACCAAATTATTAATTATTCATCATAGTTTTTTTACCTTAGAAATTTTGTGTGAAGACAAACTGAAGATAAAAAGAGGTATTTAGTTGAAAGTTTTGTCAACATAAAAAATTGAAAAATTGTTGAAACAAAATTCATGTACTCATGTAATAGCTTAGTGTGAATCCGTTAAGTGAGTTAAAGAATTTTGATTATAACGAAATAGTTAAGTTATAATGTATAAGTCATCAACCCAATAAAACAACTAAAATGGAAACTTAGGTACATGTTGATGAGTTTTGATCCAGTCTTGCAGGTTTCGCGAGACCATGCCAAAACTCTTCCAAATGAGTTCTCGTTACACCTATTCAAAAACCTACACCCAAACTCTTGAAACTTTTAAAACTTTGATTTGATACCTACCACCTACTTTTCTCTTCCCAAACTTTATAAAAAATATTGATTTGACTCCTATCATCTATTTTTTCTTCAAATCCCGACATCCAAACTTAATTCAACTGCAGTTTCAGCTTTTGAAAACCACAAAATTCAACATTCAAAATCTAACCAAATGGGGTTTCAAAGGTTTCACCGAAACCATCCACACCATTTTTTGAAACCGAGACCAGCGAAATCAAGCAAAAACCCTTCCAAATAGGCCTTAGCAACGTTCAAACAGACGAGTATTGAAAAGTCAAGTATCGTACTCAATATTTGAATTAATCAGTGTAGTTTTGATTGATTAATACGAAGACATCTATAGACTTTGTGTAGTAAAACTTTATTTACTCTTTCTTCTTCCATTTTTTTTTCTTTTCATAATTTTGAAAAAAGACCTACTATTTTTAAAAATTAAACATACTATTCATTTCACCACTAAACATTCAAACAAGCGACATTATTTAAATATACAAAAATCGAGAACATCTAAAAAATTCTTAAATTTTTTTAAATAACTTTTGGAAATTGAAGACATAGGTATCCTATGCAATATAATTAAATAACACATGAAAATTTTGTGCAGATTTCTCAAAATACAGGTGAGTATCGGACCATTGTTCCCATTTTCCCCCCGATACCGATATGTTTTTCGATATACATCTTCCTTACTATTTCCATTTCCTACCAAATTCATTTTAAATCTTCCGCCTGAAAATGATAAAAGAAAATCTTCGAACACTTGAACTAAAACATTATTGCAACTTGCATGAGTCTAAACTGGACATATCTCAAAACCGGCCTAATAATTTAAATGGGCTCGGATTGTAAGCCCAAATATTTTCTGCTTATAAGCCCGTTTAGTTTTCACTGGTCCAATAGAATCAAAGAACCTTAATAAGCCCAGGTATTCTAATTGAATTTCCTATAATTAATAACAGTATTATGTCTAAACATAATTAGAAAAAATATTAGGCGATGGATATTTTTAACAATTTTGAATCTGGATTTTATAAGTTATTTTCTCGATTATCGCACCTGTTTTATTCATGTTTTTATGTATTTTTGAATGAAAAAATTATTATTTGATACTACTTTTTGGTAGATAATATGGTTAGTTTTGTACATTGTATTGAACAAGTTGAAATCAGTATTATCAGAGGGTTATTATCGTAATTATCTCAATTTAGCCTAACCGTGTTATAGATTTATTTTTCAGATGTTCATCTTCACCGATATGGAATAATCGAATTTGAGTGAAAGACAAAAACACCCCCTATGCTTTGTCTAACTCACAAAAAATCTTTTGTGTTATTTTAACTCTAAAAATTCTCACGTGTTTGGTTTTAATTACTACACTAGACCTAAGTAGAATTTGACTTTTGACTTTCCACGAAATGATAAAATTACCCATATGTATTAGTTTTTTTTCCTTTTTATTTATTCATTTTAAAAATCCAAGTATATACTACTTGGATCGATTGTGGTAATTAAAACCAAACACAGGGGATTTTTAGGAGAGTTAAAATAATACAAGAGGGTTTTTTGGTAGTTAAACAAAATATAGTGGATGTTTTTGTCGTTCAATGTAAGGGGTAAAATTATCATATCAAAAGCAAAATGTGAACAAATACTTGGAATTCCGTATCTAATCACACTCTCTTTTATGGAGGATGTATTTGACATTAACTTGAAAGTACATGATAATTTTTGAAAATTAAAATAACAGAGATTTTTTTTTATAGTTAGACAAAACATAGGGAGTGTTTTTGTCTTTTGCTCAATCCAATTCCTAAAGAAATATTCATGTCCATAACCATAGTTTGATTTTGACTAATCCCATCAAAATAATGGGTTATTTTTGGACTTAGTGAAGAAGGAACCAAAACAGATCTATGTATCTGTTTACTAGTGTGTGTCCTATCATTGTAAAGAAAAGAAATTATATTGACAACCATTTTGATGACATCATTCCAAATTTTGGTCTCTAAAAACAATTCTCTTTACACGTCATGAATTGGCCGATGGATATGTTAAAATTAAAGCATTTGGCGGCTGTTCTTCTTTGTCATTAAGTAAGTTGATCATTCCTACTATTGGGCATACATTGTATCATAATGTTTTCTCAATCGAAAAATATGAGTATACTACAGTATTTAATTTGGTAATGATCATTGTACCTTTAATTTATTATTTGTCTAGTAGCAATTGGTAATAAATCACCATCAATTCATAAAGTTAATGTGACTCTACACACACAATTAGACCTATAAATATCTTAAGGAGAGTTTTTGCCTAACTTGAATTATTTGTCGAATGAGTAATAAACACCTACAAATAACTTGTAGGAGATTTTTCGATGCCGATATATAAATTAATGATTTTAAGTTCCAATTGTACCTATACTTACTAATAAAATATTAATTAAAAACAATTTTTTTGTTAATTCAAGCCTGATTTCGTATATAATTTTCATACAAACCGAATTTGGACATAAAGCTCATATAAGCTTAAGTCTTAAGGAAGAAAATAAGTTTTTAGTTCAAGTTGGGCGTAAGTGTAGCCTTGTAGGTTAACTCACTTCACTTGGTTTGATTATAGACCCAATTTTATATTTCTGTTTAGAACAGCCCTATTGTTAATTTGCATGGCGTTAATGTGTCAATTTTGTTTTTAAAATTATTTTTGGTTGAATATTGAAAAGATAAATACATGATCATGATTAATTTATGATCAGGTCGATCCAGTTTCAACTAATTGATAAGTAATAGTAAAAAGCTATGTTAACAATTAATTATGATGAAACTCGTTAAACGAATAGAATTGAGACTCAAATTTCAACTTCAACTTCAATTTTTTTTTTTTAGACTTCATTAACCATTTTTTTTAACTAACTATCATAATTTGTTTATACTTCTCTCCAACATAATACTTAAGTCTTAGATATGAGTTAAGTCGCTTTAGACATAATATTTTTTTTTTGATATACCCACGAATGCATAATCCAATCAAGTTGAATTAGGAAAAAGAAAAAAAAAATTAAATACTCCTCGTTATGTATAATGAGCACTTTACCCATTGTTATTAAAAAAATTACTACAGTATGTACTTACAGCCCATTAACAAAGTTGTCATTGTAAAGGCCTCATGTGGGGATTTTCCTTATTAAATAAAAAGGCTTCTTACCTAATGATTTTTAAGATATATTTTACAGCCCTTCAGACCATAATTTTTGTTTTGTTTAGACTAAATTGTCTTTATTTAAAATTTAAATGCTTACCATCTTCCCCAACCTCACCCCCACCTTCCAACCGCACACAAGAGGGCTTGCATTTTTTATTAGTCCTAATGATGAAAAACTTATTATAACCTCTTAAAATATCAAAATTAAATTTTATATGAACTATAGCAGGCCGAGTAAATTGTGAACAATACTACAACCTTTAAAGAGTTGGTTTGTCATTCTTTCTATGACAAAAAGAATAATTTTCTTATTTTTATATGACAGAGAATTAAACTTTCCATTAGTAAAAAATACCTACAAAAAATAGGAAGAATTAATATCTAGATCAAACTTTGATATTTTGCAGAGTTTTTAAATTTGATGCAGGGATTGCTGAGACATCAACATATTCTAATGTAGGGGTGAGCATTCGGGAAGAATCGGACTGAAGATTGGGTCCTGGTCGGTTCGGTTTTTTTAAAACACGGACCGTTTACCGAACCGAAATTTCGGTCCACACAAAAACCAATTTTTTTTAAATATTTGAATATCTTGCAAGTTGAAGTCTACTTATGCTTTACGAGGTCGACAAATATCCAAATGTCAAAGTCTTAAAATAAACAACAAGTTTCAAAATATCAACATAAACAAATAATTTTAAAAAACGTCCACACAAACTAATAAAACATCAACATCACCAAATATTCAAATTCTTAAAAGTTAAAACATCAACAAATTAGTAGCGTGTGCGGCGGAAGGTCTGGTAGTGATTGTGTGCGGCGGTTTGGTATTGAGCATGCAGAAGGGAAGAACAAATTGAAAGAAGGGTTTTTTATTTAGGAAATGAGGGCCCCTTTTTTAGTTAGTTTATTTTTAAAAAAAATTTATATATTCAAGAGATTTTGGTCCAACCTGTTCCGTTCGGGAAATCGATTCCCGAACCGAAGGCTAGGTTCTGTTCGGTCGATTTCCCGAACCATGCTCAACCCTATTCTAATGTGACAACATATTTTGGCTTGATTAGGAATAAATTTGTGCACGTCTATTTAAAATAATTTTCTGTCATGAATTAATTACCTAAAAGTAAAGTGAATACTAATCACTTTATTTCCTTTTGAGGGAAAAAAAGAAAAGCTATATGTTATCTTTTGGTCCCCAAAACGTCAATACCATTAATCAATTCACTCTGGTCCAATTATATTTTTGTCCCAGTCGTGAATATGATATAAACTAGAAATACATATTCCCTTTTACGATTGGGCCTTAAGGCCCGATAGAATGTCACTTGAAAAGCTTTTGGGCTTTCATTAATTCCAAAGGGTAGTCAATTCTAGGGAATTTTGTTTGGATTTTTAGAGCCTTTATGAAAACTTTGAAAAAGTTGTTTCTTTGATTTTTTTTAAAGTGGTCAAATACTTTATGAAACGCCAAATAATAGGCCAGTGAGCTTCAATGGATTGACAATCAATGTCCAACGATTGTATTAAATAATCTTTCGTTAATGAGGTCAAATTATTTAGTGTAACTGCTGCACGAATAATGTGGTGCAACAGATGGTTAAGATTATACTTATAAAGTTACTTTTAAGAACTCATTCTCACTGTGTATTAATAAGCGAACAAACTTTAAGTGAATCCCAACTATATGCTAGACCACGTCATCCGTGCAACGGTTATACCAAATAATCACTCATTAATGAGGCTGATTTTATCCTGACTCTAATATGAACTGGATGCTTAGCTAGTTATATGGTAAAAAAATTTAATTATGAGCAGAGAATTAATCCATCTCTTACTTTTGACATCTTACAAGGAAATTTAAGTGAATTAAACATTTTATCTATTAAATAAACATCTAAAGTAACTAGGATATATATATTCAATTTAGACTTGTACATTACAAAAATTACAAAATATGAAATAATTTTATAACACGTACAGGTACTCGATTTTAAATTTCACATAAAGCCCGAAAACAGTAGTGTAGGAGTGTAGGACTGGCATGTAAAAAAATAATATGCCAAAACTCGAATATCTTCATTTAATTTATTCATCCATTAAAAAAAATGAAGATAAAATAATTGGTATATTCCTGATAAACAAACATACAAAGTGCGCTTTCTCGTAATCGTGCATGGAACCATGCAGATAATGCATGCACGGTGGTGCGCTTTGAGGACGACCATGAAACAAAACGACACCACTAATCCAACAAGTGGCCAATTAAGATTTTTAAAATGAGCACGTATATGTAATTCCACAAGCAATTCAACAATTATTTGGTTTGCATGAAGAACACGACATCCCACTTTCAAAAAGGTTATATATAATTATTTTATTCTATTATTCTTAAATACTTTCCCATTATCATTAATCAACACCCTCTTTAACTAATATTTTGAAATACACGATTTTTTTTTTAATGTGAAAGGGTAAGTACATCATATATGAATTTTATATTGAAAATGTATTTGAATATGATCAAAATATAACTTCAGATAAATCAGTTATCAAGATTATTATTAAACTAGAGAAATATATATTCATCTTAGTTGAACTCAAATTTAAGACTTCTTGATCTTAAAGTTTCTGTTTTTGCCATTAGGCTATGACATTATTGACTAATACACGATATGATGTGATTGTGAGTGATTTTTGGTAAATTAAGTTAAGCATATATTATTGTAAGCACATTGGACTGGCCTATACGGACTAGAGTACACTTTCACGTACTCTAGAACATAGGATTCTTCTAACATGCCTTTCAACAAGACTAGATAGCTTCTTTTGCTTTGTTGATTAAATTGCATCAACGAAAAATTAAAATTAAAAACACTGGATAATGAAGAGATGAACAAAAAGGTTTGTACATGAAAGTAGTCATGTACTAAATGTCTTGTAAAACTTGTCATGCATGGCTCCACATCCAAAAAAAGGTTATATTTATATGTAATTATCGCACATGTTTTTATTTTTTTTTAAAAAAAAGAACTTTATAAACGCTTATATAACATTGTTCTTTTTACTTTTGAAAATGTTGACCGATTCTTGGCTCTTTCGAAATTATTCAATAGTCATAGGAAGCAAAATATTGGAGCGAAGAAGGGTGGTTCTAGTTTTGTCCTAGTCACTTTTTTTTTTCCTCTGTATTTTAATTAAGACATAGTTATTATGATAATTAATAAAAAATATTACCATTATGTCCAAGAGAACCGATTATGGTCAACTCCTTAGTCCTTCATTATGATCCAAATTCTTTAATCAAACGCAACTCATTGATATTAATTTCTTAAATGTTGATGCATAAAATCAGTTAGATGTAAAGTTTTCTAAAGCACTTTAGACCTTTATCAGAATCATGGATGGCTTGATCATTCGATTCATTCCCAAAATCAAAATCATTTGGGTCAGTGATTTTTGTGGTGTTCGACCATAATATTATAATCACTTTTGAAATCTTACAAAAAAAAAAAAAAAATCTACTTCTATTCCAAAAGCTACAAAAAAATAGGTTTTGCAAAAACAATTCTTCCACGACTAATTTTAATTAATAAGGTTAAATTATGGATATCCCCTTAGGTAAGACCTAATTATTGGTAATACAAAAAACTCCCTCAATTTTGTCACTCTCTTACAATTAGGGATTGGGTTTGACCGAACCCAAATTAAGTTACTACATGGCAAGTGCAATACATTTATTTTGGGGTTAGATAACTCTCAGGAGAGTGATCAATCACAAATCTATTGCAATACACTTGCTTGGTAGTTGTATGGGTTTGACCAAACCGGACTTGAACAAGACTTTTCCTACAATTGGTCATTCACGCCGTTTACTCTGACAACATCTGGATTTTGAAATTTTCAATACGTAGAAAATATTAATAATTATAAGGTCTTACCTCAGATTATATATTTGTAATATATACTTATAATTATCCAAATTAATTTTGGTAAAATAAGTTGTCATAGATTTACTTAATTTCTCAAACGTTAGATCAAACTCACTTTGATCAATATCGTTGCTTTAGTTTCTTATGTACGACATTTAAGTAACCTAGCTACTGGTATATGTGTGCACATGCGTAAAGATACAATCACATGCACATACTTAAACAATTTTACAAGTCAGTGGCGGAGCCTTATGTTGGTGTAATTGTATTAAACACAACTAATTGGATTGAGTCCAAATAGTCAGATTACATTACACCTTAATGAATGAAATGAAAAGAGAAGATTGTGTGTCTTCATCCCAGATGAGAAAGAAGGAAAAGTTTGAGCGAGGAAGTTATTATAAAGGCCCTAGAATAATCTAAGAGCTCAATAATTATTTAAAAGTCCAAACCTTACACAAAGATCCATGGGTGATCCAAATAGGATCCTCGTGTGATCCGTATAGGATCCGTGAGACACATTTCTAGAAGTTCCGAGAAGGATCCGTGTTGCCCGCCCAATTTTGAATGAAAGGGTGTGTTTGGTTGGATTTTGAACCGAACGGGTGGCACTCGTTTGGACTGAACCATTGCTTAATGAAGATAAATCCGAATTGTTGTGACCCTCTATAGCAACACTTTTTCAATTGCTATAAATAGGAGAAGAATATTGTCAATTCGTCATACCATTTTTTAGCAAATAAAGTATAAATTATTATTTCTTCTCTATTCTTCAAATTAAATAATTTTCTAGTTGAACTTCTGTTTGTTCCGACTCGCCCGTGGCCTTTTGTTCGTGCAAAACAACTAGGATCAAGACTGTTGTATCTTGGGAGAATACCAGAGAATACTGTGTGTGCCGTAGGCAACCTCGAAAATATTATTTTAAGGAGATTGCTTCGCAGTTTTAGTCTTAATTTCTCATTATCTAATTCCGTTAATTAACTTCAATAAAGGTTTCCGACTTCCTAATTTATTTTTGATACAAACTTCATTTTGTCAGAACACCTTTTTTAAAAAAAAAAGCAATCTTTCATGTTCTCTGCCATTTCATTTTATAACTATTTTAATAAAACATATATATATATATATATATATATATATATATATATATATATATATATATATAAGTCTTTAAAAGTTTGTGCAACTTCATTTTTTGGATTAATTTTCCTGAAGCACTTTATAATTTCATAACAAAATTCCGTAACTTTTTATTAATTTACTTTAAGGCTATTGTTTTTTATTTATATTTCTCCACTATTTTGAGTATTTAAAGTTTCAGCATATATAGTTTTATACTATATTTTATTTTGCTATTTAATTGAACTACAGTTAATAATTACTATAGTCATAAAAAATATAATTGAGTATATTTCTATTACACAAATTATTAAACGCCACCAACACTTTATAAGGGTTAGGGGGCCACCGCCCCTTAGAAATCTAAACATTTATTTACTAGTATTTCCAAAATCTAGACAAATAAGTGCAGCTCGCTTGGTTGGGGACATGTTGTGATGTCTTGGACAGTTGGGTTCATAACACAGGACATGTTGTTCATAGTTTAAATATTTTTTTTAAAATATCTATAATTCAAAGTCTATAATATGGGAAAATTGTTTTTTTTAATACCCCGAAAAGAAATAGCCCTAGCTCCTCCCTGGTAACATAGTAGACATTCACAACAAAAATGGAACTGATCATATATATATATATATATATATATATATATATATATATATTCAGGTTTGTTATGAATCTAGTCTTCATTTGGTGGATGCATTTGGAAGGTCACTTGTTAAGACTCTTTGAACAACATATGAAAAGTCATGTATTTTATTCATTGAACTTCACTTAGTTATTTTGTAACTCTTGGCTTTTGGGTTGCACTTATAACCCTATAAATAAGTGCATTGTAAATGATTTGAGATACACAAGAATATATGAATAATAAAAAACTCTCTCCCTATCTATCTTCTACTTTGTTCTACTTTGTCTACTTTAATTGTTGTTCCTTTTAGCATAGTTTTACAACACGTTATCAGCACGAGTTTGCTCTATATTCCATTTCCAAGCTAGCTAATCGGATCAACAAATATCAAGTTGAAGTGTTTGAATGACAAAAGCGATACTTGAACCCGTCCTTACTTCTTTGAAAATTCATGTTTCCATGACCAAGAAAATCAGGTACACCCATTAGTAAATTTTTCTATCACCATACGTAAGTGTTTTTAAGTATTGGTTTAAGGATATAATATAAGAATTAGAAAGTTCATATATTACTAATTTACAATATGTCATAATAGTCAAAGAAATACTATCATATATAAAGTTGCATGCAAAATCAATAATCATTCTGTTAGAAGTTGCATAAGCTATTTTGTTTGTTAGATTTTTTTAATTGCCTACTGTCGTTTGGTATTCATATTAAAATGGTCATGATAATTTTGTTCATTAATAATTATTTTAATTGTGCTCTTTGATCATATGTCTACTAATTTACATAATTGTATCAGTCTAATGATTTTAGAGTAGAATTTGTAATTTTGTGTTTCAGTGAAGTGGGTATTTTTAATTTGTGAATTTGATGCACACCTATTCAGAATGTGAATGAAGTAAAGATATATCTTTAATATATATTAAAATATTTGATGCTTGATATTTCATTTATATATGTTATTTGTTAAAATTGCTTAAGAGAACGAATATGAAAACTTCAAAATTTGGCTTGTCAAAGGAATAGATATTCAAAACATTATTTCATATAGATACACTTCACTTTTATGATCAAAAGGTTCAGATTGAAATATTAGTCATAAAATATAGAATTATTTTTAGTAAAGTTGAGAAGCTCTCGTCAATAATTAATCACCTTTATGATATATAGCTTTGTAAATTCTGCTCATTACACGTAATACTAATGCCTTATTTTTTTTATTTTGGAAGAGGATTAATATTAAATTTTTAAAAGTGATTTATCCTTCATCAACGCTATAATTTTCTATTAAAATGTCTATCAAATAGCTTGTTGTGCTACTGATTTTGCTTTATATCATGACAATGAAAGATTATTTATGATGTGTATTTTTCTCATGATGATT